>JAZAQC010000012.1:7500000-10000000 GCA_036289425.1 Rhopalosiphum nymphaeae | reverse complement strand
GCACAACTCAAACAAAATTGTGCGACACTAATATTTACGGACCCTTTAGAAACAAATAATAAAAGGGTGAAAAAATATTAATAGGGTTGGTGTACCAGATTAAATGGAGTGGGGGTAGGCTTCCATGTTTTTACCACCGTTAGAAGAACACTGCATGGGGGAATAAGTCAGTGACCAATCGATAGTCGCCGTTGGAGCTATAATCGCGACTGGAGGGGTTAGGAAAAACATATCAATCGGCAGATCCCTTCCCTTGACTAAAAGACCCATTGATGATGCAAGGAAACCCCGACGTTCCTTAGAAGACCGCTGTTCCATGTAATCGAACAACGATTCAAAGTACACACCACAAAGAGATATCTGCTGCTGCATTATACCGGAACATATTATGATATTATTATGAGAGACTACAAAGCCAAGACAATCGGACCGTAAACACTGGCCGCCATCTTTCGACTGGTTTACAGGCTAATTAAATATAAGTCTCATTTATTGTTTAAAATTAAAATTCCAACTACTGAATTATTTTCTTGAAATGTTAAGAAAACTAAACGGTAAAGTCCTCAATACGTACCTAATAAAATAGTATTAGCTTTTATTTTGAATATATTAAGTCTAAATATGTTTATAGTAAAACAATACTATTAGTCAACTTAATATTGGGGTTATTAAATAATGATAATGAGGTATTGGGGCAATTATTTTTTAATAAAAAAACTAATAATTAAAATATATTTTTATGTATATAACTATAAAATAAATAGTTAAATTGTATATAAATATGATACCGTGGAATCGGTATAATTTAACTAACTGAAATGTAATGTTTTAATTCATTATGATTATTTGTATGCTATTATATTATATAAGTGATTATAATTTATAAATACTTTTATAACCTCGATACTTAGTACTTACCTTAAACTAAATTCTTGAACACAATAATTTAATCAACTTTTACAAATCAATAATTTATTTTATAACATTTAAAAATGTGATATTTAAAATAATTTATTGTTAATTTTTATTGTGCGCGTCGTATTTATTCTATTTTTTTACTTTACCTAATGCATAGCTTTATAATCAAATGAATTGCAAATAAAATTTAATTAACGGCCTCTGTATCCGAAATTGTGAAAGATCAATAATAATAAAAAATACGATTAAATACCAATAAATAATATTAATAATCTATGAGATTATTTATCAAATCATTCTAGGTTATAATAATGTAATACGAATACAGAAATGTTTTATCATTATGAGTATAATTGTACAAATAATGAGTAAATTGTTAACAAAATTTATTTATTTAGTATTGCGTATAAATAAAGCAATATATTTAATAAGTGTCATAAAAATGATATTACTTAAAATTTGTCATCGTTATGACGTTATTACCTTTTACATTTTTACTTTTTTAAATAATAATATATATTGGTTATTAAATAGAATTTAAAAATACTAAAAAAATATTCTGATCAGGAGTATGAAATAAAAAACGTATACCTTCAAAAAAATAAAAGCTTAAAAACTAGTAAAAATATTTTTTTTTAATGTTCTGCAGTGCCATTAAATTATATTAAATAAAAACATTTTCAAAATTATAAGTATAATCACTTCAACCGACCATCACAAATATCAGCCATTTAATATGTGATAGGTACATATTATTTAATTATTTAATCTTATTTATAGTTAATTTATTTATTGTTGTAGAAAAATATTGTGCAAAATTATTTCTTAAAAGTATTATTAAAAAACTAAAAAATTAATCACCAAGAATCTATTTTTGTCCACATAAATACTATAGATTTAACATATTATTAATTTATGTTATTATAAATTGGTATCCAATGTGAACTTTTAACCATTTAGTAATATGATGAATATAGCTTTTTGATAGTATTTAGAAAATTCTTCTATTAACTTTAAAAATTAGAGTGATGTAAAGTAAAGTTTTACAGCAATATTGATGCATACATTATCACTTTGGCTCAAAATTCATAAATTTTCTAAGTATTTATAGTTACTGACTATATTATTTTAAAACTTTGTTCAATAAAATATAAATAATGTATTTTTTTTTAATAACAAAAAAAGCAATTATTAGGTATTAGTGAACTAATTGATATTTTTTTATTTACTGTTAAAACGTAAATAATTTAAAAAATATATACATACATTTATTTTGTTATTCGTGTTTCACTCGTTTTAATATTATTTCAAACATTCAAAAATAGTTAGATGTATCATTTTATATCACATAGGTATCTAACATGTAATTATACTAATATATTATACTCCCAAAGTTCAATTTTATTCAATAACATTTAGTAGTCAAATATTTTTTTTACATTATACATACGTAATTTATCAAAACTGATTCTCTGTATAAATAAATAGGTTACGAAAATAATTACTGTTCAATAATGAATTTTATCTAAAGGGCTTGTACCTACTGTTTGTTGGTCAAGTTATAATAGTGAATATATGTATTGATAAACATGCCGAACGAATTACTACAGGCTAGCAATACATTACTCTTGTATTAAACAACCTTAACATCTAACGACCTACCCTATTTGGAAGTTTTGTACGTCGTTTTGAAAACCAACGGCAGGGGAGGTTTTTCTTTTCAAAAGATCCTTTCAGCTTTGTCTACCAATAATTCGTATATGAATATACATATATATTCTTTAATGTCTATTTAAGGGGAGATTTCTCCCCACCCCAAAAAACCAACCCGTTTTTAATTAACTGTTGTGCACACAAACATACTGCTTGCAGCAGTAGGTATTACGTTCATCAAAACTAAGGCGTGTCTAAGGCGTGCTATTATTCCTATTGAACATGTAATCCGTTTCGTCAGTACAATATGTAAACACTAATTCATTTTTATGTATACAATTACTCTTTCATAAACTAAATGTAAAACAAATTGATAAACATATTAACATGTCCATAGTATAAGTTATTTTTATTCACAGAATAAAATTAATACACATTAGTTTTACTACACACAATTTGAAATAAAATATTTCAAATAAGACATAAATACTATAACTCGTGATAAACAAGTGAATGTTACCAAAATGTGATCGATATTTCACTGAAACAAAATTGTACGTATTAAGTAGGTAGTTACACTGTTATTGATGTGCTTTTTTCAATCATTTAGGTAAATAATCTATCAAGTCATTAAGAAAAAGTGCACTCAATAATGGAAGTAAGCAGTTCTTATGTATTATTCGCTACAATTTATAACAAAATAATTTTTAAAAAAATGTGAAATTAATCTGTTTTCATATAAAAATACGTTTTTACTAAACCACAATTTGGATAGCAAGAAGGTACCTACTTGTCTCTTTAAAATAATGTAAACATTAAAATTTAGATAATTTAATTTAAAATAAACGAATAACAGAGAAGTCAAATTATTACATATTTATTCTGTTATTCAATATGATACATCAAAATATTATAGAATAGTACTTACTAAAATAAATTCCATTTGTGATATTGAGCATCTTATACATAATTGTTAGTTAGATATTTGTTATTTTATTATATATGTTACATGATAACTAATTGATAAAATAAAATATTTTTTTAAAAATTGGATTTGTTGATGTATCGAATTAAGTTTTGTAAAAATATACTTATTAAATAATATTTAACGTAGGTACAAAATTATTTAATTCAAATCAATTGAATTGAACGATTGCGCAGAGTAAAATTAATCATGTGATGTACCAAAACTTTAGGTTTTATCGACAACATTATTCTCGATGACTATAATATTCTAACAGTGATGATTTTGTGCAACTGACCCAATACCAGCGACGATGCGCCGAACAACTGTGGGGGAACTATTATGTCATTTCAAAGGGATGCTGGTCAAACTGGACCCGCAAAAACTGGTCCATGAAAGCAGATGCTTTAAAAACGTTATTATTATTATTATTATAGTTCTTTAAAAAAACTGACATGAATAGAAACCAGTTAAACCGGGTGGTTTCAGTATATGTGCTGATTTTTTTTAAAACGCATAAGATAAATGGGAGAATTCCATATAGAAAGCCTTGCAGCTAAAATTTATTAGCTCAACCCTAAACGACTGTTAACTATATCGGTTTACGCACTTAGCTATATGAGTTTATTGCATATTTCTGAGTGTGAAATAATATAAAACTTCATAAATCATCGAATAACTCTAATATTGATCTATAAACTTTTAGTAAAAAACTAATGATATATATGTACGAGTATCCTGTGCAAAATAAATATAGGACCAGCTGTGTATATGCATACCCGTAGGTAACTAGGTCTTTGAGTTTAGCAGGGAGAGGGCTTGATACTTGGCTATTTTATAATGAATAGTGAGTTGTGATGGTTGTAAAGTGAACCCCTCCACAACCCTTCCGTATCTTTACGCAACATTATATTATTTTTTATTAGAACATGCTTTATATTATTACATATAATCTGTATGGTATTTGAGTTAAAAAAGAAAATGCAGCAAGTATAAATGAAGGTTATAAACATTTAAAAAATATGTATTATTAAAGAATATATTAAATAAAATAATATTTTATTTGTTTTGTATATTGTATTACCTTTATTGATTACTGATTAAAAACTTACGTTTTGATTTACTTAAATTTTAAGCGAAAGGTTAAGGATTTATATAGAATATATTATTATTATATAATGATGTATATACACATATACGTGATACTGTTAATACACGAACAAAATTAAACTTTATTATCATATCTTATATTATTAATTATTATTTCTTCTTCTTTTTAAATTGTAATCGTTTGATACAACATAAATTTGTTCGAGATGTAGATAATTCTGGGCATTCCCACCATGAGTTGTCACAGTGACACTTTGTAAATTTGTAATCTCTAAAAAGTTTTAATAATTAAAAAAAATAAACATTTTACTATAGTCATTACTGTAGTTTAACCCTCATTCAGTGTCGGAAAATGTATTTAAAATTGTTATATTTATTATTATTTATAGTACCTATTATTGAAAGTTTTAACCGCTCTAAAATATTTTAAATATTTATATTTTCTAATTATTATCAATTTTGGAATAACATTTCTGATTTTAAATCAGTTTTATTTGTACTTAAAAAGTAAAAACATATTAAAACAATTTAATGAATTATAATAGTATTGAATCATATATTTAAGTATTCACCTTATATACGAGTTTAAAAAAAAAAAAAAATATCATTTTATTTATAGTTCAGATTTAAAAATTATTTAATGTACATTATTGATAAAGTCAGTTTAAAGATTAAATCGCAACATTAATGAACTTCATATTTTTAAATTAATCCAAGATGCGATAATTTTAATATTATTTGCAATTTAAACAAGTCGTAGAGATACGTAATAAAATCTTGTTTGCATTTTCTTTATGAATAAAAATAATGAGATAGGTAGGTACATTGAAGTGTTGAACACTCTTATTATTATTTCATCCATTTCGAAGTGACAATTAAAGAAGTAAGATAATTTAAAAAAAATATTATATTCAAAAACGATTATGAACAGAATACATTTCTTCACAATTTATTTTTGTTTTCGTAATTTTTTATTAAATTACCACTTTGATGGGCACTTTGTTATCTATATTTACATATATATATATTATACATATTTAATAGGTATATATAATACATAAATATGTTCACACTCTGTGAGCTATAATACTGTTATTAGGTAGGTATACTAATTATTTTTTATACGCCACGACATGAACATTAAACAATAAACAGTGATTGGTATTAATATTTGAAATTGGATTTTGTGTTACCTAATACCAATACAATCATAATATATTTGTAGCACAAGTACAGATTTTTCATCCCCAATTAAAACTACCGTGTCTGCCAGTCGCCAGATCTCTGTATATATTATAATATTATGTTTGTACTTTGTGTTATTATTCAATACAATATCTATGTCATCTGCGGTTTGTGGAGTATTTTTATAAAAATAAAATAAAAAGTAACTATTATTTAAAAAAATTATACTATATCATATATTTACAAAAAATATAATATGGTTTTTAATAATTAAAAGATTTGTTGTTTTTCTGTTAAGGATTTTTTTTAAACCAACCAGTATGTTTATTACCATGGTTCTATTAATATTCTGTTATTCTTCCAACCATATTTACTATCACGTATTTTATAACTTACCTCACCGGTATTCGAGGAATTATAATTACGCATTGGAGAAAACAGTTTTACATTTTTGTTATGAGTTGGTATTAAGTTTGCATTTTGTTTTCATCATAAACTCATAATACTATATCGGTATTATTGTATTACATTTCCAGGTTAATCATGTTAGGAAATTTACTGCAGCCTGTTATGGAAATTTGTATAAAATATATAGGTACATATTATAATTATTAATTAGTATACATAAGTACTTATAAGAGTTATTTATTTATAATGTAAAATTGCATTTATAGATTTACTCATTTATTTTATCAAGTAAGTACTTACAAATTACAATATTAGGATATTAAGATAGGCTAATAATTAATCTAGTGAAAAATATTTTACCTAGAATATGTAAATATTTTAATTTATTACGCAATGTATTAGTAAGTAGTAACAATATTATCGTTAAATTAGGTAATTTTAATTATAAATATACATTTTTAATTATTTATGAGTTATAAATAAAGTACAAAGCATAACTAACTCCCTAGCCCTGTTCATCATCCAAAAAAGAACTGCCGATTTAGATGATTATATAGATAACATTTCATTCAAATGATATTTTACAATTATTAAAATTTGTAATTTTAAACACGGAAGTATTAAAAACAATAGTTACCTAGCTTTGTATTTTAAATAACATAAATTTTATTTTATTCAGAATAAATGTAAAAATATTTAAAAAAAAGTACTTTTATACAAAATTATAAAAAAGGTATAATATACTATATTATAGGTATTATAAATTATAATTTTGCTATAATAATTTCGTAATAGGTAATTACGACAATATTAAATATTAAATAATAACAATAATAAATGAAAATATATATATATAAATATCAAAATGCCTACAGATTACAACATTTTTAAATTCGATTTCAAAATAATCTTTTCTCCAAACATATTATTATCTAATAACTTGTTGAATTTCGATAAATTTGTCATAATTCCAGGTATTATAAATTAAATGAGAATCATATTAATAGGTAACAAATCAATACATTGTTCGATTAATAAATCATTAAAAAAATGTATTTAATATAATATATGGGCCAAACCGAGTGCTTTCATTGAAAGGTCTCTTCATTTAAATATATATACTAAAGCATCTAGTATACATACAACACTTATACTTATTGTAAAAATATTTTTTATAGATTGTGAAATAAAAAATGAATGTTAAAAAATATAATAAATTAATATATAATAGAATAATATTTAATATAAACTTGAAGACAGAATACCCAACTAAGTTATTTTAGATAAGACTGTAGTACTGAGAATAATGAGAATAGACTATTTATTTTACTACAACAATAACACATTATTCAATATTCATGCATAGTGAGGTACATATACATCGTACCTAGACAAAGAATTAATTAAAAATAAATAAATTAATAACTTTTACTTAATAATATAATTTATATAAATTATAATAATAATAGGTACATTAATATTAAAATTATGAAAATTAATCCAATCATTTTTATTCGAAAAATTATAATTGTAAATTAGGTAGTTAATTTTTTTTTTATTAAATAATTGTAAAAGATCATTTGGATATTATTTTATTCGGTTACATATTTTTCTAATAATTATTTTTTATAATTTTCTTCAACACTGGTCTTTAAAATATTATAAATTTAAGTTTTATTTAAATTTTTATATTTAAGATAGACCACTGACTATTGAGTGATGTTGATTATATTAAATTTTATAAATAACATATCTATAGATGTAGAAGTATTATGATGCATAAATTATGTTAATAAAAATATTTTAAACATTAATCATTGTCATTAACGAATACAAATTATTTTACATACAACAAATTTCTTTGAATAGTTTTTGAAGTACAGTAAGTGAATTGATCATTATATCATTATCCGTTAGGGGTTTGTTTAAAATATGTTCGCTATGAGCGCTATCCACATTGACTTTGTAGTTTCAAATTATTTGTTTTTATTTTTAAAACTAGATCGCGCTGTTGTATACATCATGATGCGTTTACTTTACATAACATTAATTATTAATAAATTATAATAATATGAATAGAGGAAATTCATTTATAAATATTATTATGTAGTTTTATTGGTTAATGGGAATCTTGAAGGGACAAGATCTGGCATCCTATATAATATGATATCCTTCTTTTAATCATTTCCTTGGGAAATAAATATAATTTCATTTGATTGATTCGTCCGTCAAACCCCTTATATAATAATGTTATTAAATTAGTTTACGATTTTATTAGTTTGATGTTATTTTAATTAAAATATTTACTATTAATATCAGGATGCTATCACTTCACATTTGTTATTAAATTTATTAGTATACCTACCTACAAATACCATCAAAGATTCAATATTGATTTGTATAATAATTATTGACTGTATAAATTAAAAAAAAAAATAAAAAATATTTTTTACCACGTCAACTGGATTTTTTTTTAATTTCTGAGTTTAGAATTCTCATTGGTTTTTATATTTAAAAAACATTGTGTAATTAAAACAAAAAATTCTTATTAAATATTGTTCTTTTTTTCTAGTTTTAATTTTATAATATTTTTAATTTAAGTTGTTTGATTTAAAAATGAAATACTCTGGCTCATTATATTATCATATATTTTATTCTAACTAAAAATAAATTAAAATAAATTACATATACTAATATTCAAAGTATTTTGTAGATATTTATAAGTTTATTCTTTTTATAAATTGTTTGACTATTTGAAAAGTGTTTAGCACTATTAATTCAATCGATTGGTGTGATATGAACAAGTATAGTTTATCATAAATTTTAATAAAAAATCTACTTGATTAAAAATAATTTTATAATTTTAGATTTTAGATATTATTTATATTTTATAAAAGTCTACTCGGCACTAAATAGGAGCTAATTTAGGATTTGTTTGTGTCTCAAACTAAAATACTCAACTTAGCAACTTGCACTTTTTTTGCATAAAGTGTTAAAAAAAAAATGATACCTACTTAGTAAAACTGATAGTTAATTATAAAATATTTCTCTCGAAGTTTACAATCTCATTTGACAGGAAGGTATTATAACACGTTTATTAATTTTATAGGTATTTTGTGAATATACTGTTACATACCTACTATTAATTATTAATTATTATACATACCTTAAAGTATATTTTTGAAAATGTTGTCATACCTATATTTATATTATATAGTTTTTTTTTACTATATGTATAATAAGTAATTAAAAAGTAAGTGATAACGAAGATGATAACATGAAAAGTAATTCTGATTACTAAAACCTAGTATTATACGTAGGTAAAATATTATGTAGGTATAATTTCTGCATGTATGGCTTATAAAAGCGTAGGTACACCAATTTCATTTTTCCCTATAGCTTAAAAGTAAAAGTGATAACTTTTGAAAATATCTGAAACTTTTATGCTTAAAAGAATGTATTAAATATCGATTATTTGAGTAAAAACTTTAACTCTGACAGTAAACATTAATATTGAAAAATGTTCATGTATTATACATACAATTTAATCTATACTCAACAAAAAAAAAATAGTAAACTGAAATGTACTAGAATGATTCTCATTTCTTGAAATTAACGGTAGTATTCTATATTGTCTTTATTTTTATAATAATATTTTAAAAATGTCTAAATACCTATTACCTTTATAATTTGGATAATAATATGGGTTACATAAGTATTACGTTAGTATATGAATTAAGTTCAAAAATTATTCTATCGTACTTAATAGTTGATAGATTTAATAAATTAATGTAAGTGTTAAGTATTTTATATTAAGTATAGATTATAGAATACTTTATGGTAAATAAGTTTGAATAATAATGTTTTATATATTAATGTATATAAATAATTATATTTTAACCAAATATTTCTGTAGATAGATACTAATAATTTTAGTCATTTATGATAATATATACGTATTGTTAATTTAGTTTAGAAGAGTTTTCTTGTAATGACATTTATAGACTTGAAAATAAATATATATTAAAGTAATTTAAAATTATCTTATACTATTTGTTTTAATTATTAAAAAACCAAGTATGGTATTTAAGGTCTTTATACTCCTACTATGTACATAACATGGTCCTAGATTCCTAGTGTAGAAGTGTATACCAGACTTTCCTAAACTGATGTTTTGTATTGGGTTTACGTATGTCTAAGGAAATTCATGTATCTGTTTGAGGTACTATAATTATTATTATTTTATAAATTATTTGAAGATTTAATTGTAAAAACATATTTAATGTTTCAAATTTATTTGAATTTGTTTTTTTATAGAGTTTGCAACATTTTTCCAAATTATTTTAACGATAGTTTTGGAATACTCTGTAGTAAATTTATTGCAAAAATAATATGCGCATTACTGTATATTTCTGATATGTCATAAATTTCGTTTATTGCCGACATTGTATATTTAATAACGATTTTTTTTTTAATCTAGATAGAGCAAAACTTCTAGAGGTTATGGTACTGGTATTGGTATAAATAGATAATTAAATCGTGTATTATTGGTCAAATAACCACATTATTAGTTTTCTAGTGAGTTTTACAAGTAATTAATAGCTATACTTATTTATACTTAATCATTTATATTATATTGAATCGTTGTATCCCAATGTATAGTCACATTTTCTTTCTTACAAATTATTGTGTACCCAGTAATAAAATCAACTATGTATATAATTATTAAATATTTTGTCGGTAGCTATGAATACGCCATAGTTGTTTTAATTTTTATACCTAATGGTTTTTAAAATAAGGAGTACTTATAGAAGTCGGACAATAATAGTTTTTAGTAATATTGATATATTAATATTACATAAAGATCATGTCTCCAAAAGCCTATATCCGCAGTACTAAATGACAAAATTATATCTATACGTGCAAACGCAGTTACATACTAACATATTACATTGTATCATATCTAGTAAGATTTGTAATATTGTATTGAAAAGAAGCGCAGTACTCGACGATTGCCGAGATCGAGACGCACGCACGGCGTATAACGATAGATACGCGGCGGCGCCCGTCTTCTTTAAGGGGGTGTACAGTCATATTGATTATTCGGCTAAGACGGGTGGCGCGTGGGTTAGTACTAAGGGACAGCCACCCCCTTACGCCGCTGGTTCTTCAAGATGGGGGATGGTAAAAGGCGCTTCTTGCGAGGGGTGGTCTATTTTGTGACGTGGGCCAAGAGCCGATGGTGTAATATTGATCCATTTTCACACGCACACCCTTCATAATATACAAGCACGTATACTATTTTCAGTTCTATATATTTTACGATCAAATTTGTTCTACATAACATATCGAATTCATAAACATGATGGTTGAATCTTCTTTGGTCGACATAGAAACCTTTAAGCTAATATACATAAGAAATAATATCATATTTAATACTCTTCTTACTTTTGTATGACAGACTATTTGACTGATATATTTTAAACATTGTTATGTCAGTTGTATTGTATACATTATTATGTAATCTAGTGAATTTTTAACATTTTTTGTTAATCATTATTTTGTTTCTATAGTAAAATAATATATTCGTATATTTATCGTAATTAAATTTATATATTTTAAATTTAAACGCTATCCCTCAGAGGTTTAAATTAATTTTTAAACGATTAGAAGAAAGCATTAAAATGAATTATTATTATTCTCAAAGAAATTAATTTTACATAATTTAATATTTTTTGAATGAAAAACTGATATTATAAAAAATAAATTTAAGTTAGTACCTATATTTTTTATTTAATGTATTAATATTTATCACTTTTGATATAAACATCTCTATTTTAAAGATTTAAATCATGCTTTTGTTGTTCTACAAAATGTAGTATTACTTAATTTTAATGTTAGAAATTATAATTATAGACATTTCAGCATTTAATTAATTCAATATTTTCATAAATATTGTTTAAAATATTACAGCGATTTATGCATTTCTTATAAATAATGTATTATTAATTAATACTATAATTTCAATATTAACTTAGTTTAATAGTAGGCACTTAAAACTAATAAGAAATAAATAAATAATACAATATTATTATTGTAAAATGATGATGTATTACAAATTAGAATCAAATTTAATTAACGTTAAAAAAATTTTAAAAAGTTATATTGCAGTTATTAAAATTGTAAAGTCGTAGAATATCGATTATTGTTAAATTGAATTAAAAATACTAATGTTTTGGTGCAATGAGATATTGTTGCACATATTTCAATAATACATTATAATGATTTTAACGGTTATATATAATTGTAAATAATAATAATTTCCTTTCAAAAATGTTATGAACAATAATAGTTGTTAATAGTAGGTATTGATAAATTATATACATAAATTTGTGCGTCTACAGACCACAATAAATATTAAAAATAAAAATTTAAAATTATATTCTCGGTTATAATGCGTTTAATTAAATGCTATACTTTATTCGAACATAATAAGCGGAGGCCATTATCACGCGCGTGAAAAAGGGTCCACTCCTTCACCCCCGCAAAACCACCCTTACAAAATCATGAGGGATAGTCAGCAGCCATATTTTGTGCGTAGCCATAATGAGAAATGTCTATAAGCATCATCCTTTCTTTTAAATTCAAAATTGTCGTGCTGATTACTTATATATAATTATATACTTATATCTATAAAACTATATGGTTAAAATACTTTAGGTTTTTATTATAAATTGGGTATAGCCTCACATGTTTAAAAAAACATATCTTAAGCTAATTAATATTTTATTATAATAAGTTATAATTTTAAATGAAACTTAAAGCTTTATTGTTATATAAAAATTATTATATATGTTTAAAATATATTTTGTTAATTATGTATTTTTCAAAAAATATAATATTCTATTCAAATAGATACACGGAATATTTAAAATAATAACTTCTGTTAATTATTGAATTAATACATTTGTTCGTAAGTTATTATTTACGAAGCAGAAATATTAAAGTATATTTTAAGGTACTATAATCATAAACATAATATATTTAATATATTCTACAGTATACGTATGTAAAATGAATACTAATATTTGTATCTAACTACGTCATTCAAAAGTAACTCAAACCGGGTATTTATGATTACAAATAAAGATAATAAAATGAATTTATGTGCAGTGTACTGTGCTATACTACTGTACTGTAATTATGACATAAAGTTATAATAATAATAATATTAATTAAGTAATAATTTTTATCGATACAAGTGATTGGGTGGAAAATAATCATTATTTATTGTCGATTACCTACTAGAGTTGTATACACTGCAGGAGAAAAATCACTACAGAGAATTTATAGTTAGTGCTATAACGCTTATAACCTATAATGTAAAATTTGAAATAACAAAATTCAGCAAAATTTTAAAATGTAAAATACAAAGATGTTTAAAAAATGATTATGTTTACTTAACTTTAATATAATATTATTGATGAGTTAAGTGATTACATTTGTCTATACTTCTTATAAGTTAGATCGTATTGATATGGTATTAAATATATAGATATAAAATATTATGATACGTATTAGAAC
This sequence comes from Rhopalosiphum nymphaeae, assembly GCA_036289425.1. Taxonomy (NCBI): domain Eukaryota; kingdom Metazoa; phylum Arthropoda; class Insecta; order Hemiptera; family Aphididae; genus Rhopalosiphum; species Rhopalosiphum nymphaeae. Next base: position 9,986,178 of record JAZAQC010000012.1, on the reverse strand, counting down.
ACAATTATTAGGTTTTCTTAAACCAGGTTATTGTGACAATATGCATCGGGTACAAACAATATATGATAATACATTTTACTAAATTTTGTATTTATTATTAGTTATTCGTGTTTTGAAATGTTAATATTTACAATGTATACAAATAATGATTTGGTTTATTTAATTTAGTGGGTTCGGCTCAATTAATTGCGAATCGTTAATAGCTTTTCACTTCAGACTATAATATTCATGTTTTATAAAGGTACTAAATTTGTAAAAAATAAAAATGGGGTCAGTATAGGGCGAATAAAAAAAAAAGTTGTTGTGGGATTACGTTTTCGAAATATATACATATATATATAAAATATACCCTTTATTGTTTCGTGTTGCAGGTTTTATTTTCCTCTGGATGGGACGTTCTACTTGTTGATTCCGGCGGTCACCGGGGGTCAATCAAGGGTCCTGAACTGGAATATAACGGGTTTGAACAGATAAAAAAGAGAAAATATACATACAGGTTCATATACAGAGTGACAAGGGATAAACATTTGTTCCCACGACACAGCATCAATGGTCCTTAGACCATTAGGCCAGTGCATAATAAAATTATTATACAAACCGCGTACGTATTACAAAACAATCATACCTATAACGTATTTTTACAAATGTAATTTTATTAGCTGTTGTTATAATATACTGTTAGTATAGCATCAATTATAGGTATTATATTATTAACAATAAATGTTTGATAAGAGAAAATATTTATAATTTTTATGACTTTACTACCTATAACAGTACTTAATAATCATAAATTACCGATTCATTTGGTTTCACGAAAGATTCTACAAAAAGGTTATCATAATAATTTATATGATATTTTTTCATCAAAATTTTATTTCAATTAATTTAAAAAAAAAATAATAAACTTCATAAAGTAATAATGGAATGTATTGCATTTGAAAATGTAAGCTATTTTAAGTTTATAGTATACAGTGCTGGGTGCATATTATGTTTTTTTTAGTTATTTTTTGTGGATATTTTTTAAAACTTACTAACTTATCAATGACTCCTTTGTTACATTGTATTTATTTGTATTAGTATATTATTTTAATTTAAGGTTAAATATATTACAATAATATTACTTATTTACTAAATAAAAATGAAATATAGTAGAAATATTTTCATTTGGTTTAAATATTACATATTTTAGTTGTAGTTTACATTTTTAGTTATTAATTTAGCACATATATTTTATTATTCTGATTAATTAAAATTGGTATACATTTATAATTTTTAGGGAAATATTTATATCCATTGATTTATTTTTTTGTCATAATCCACACGTCATACATATGATTTAAAAACTATTAATTACATTATGTATTTCAAATAAAATGTTGTTGTTATTATACCTGTATTATTATTAAAATATTACATTAATATACTTTGAATTATAATATTAAAAAAAAATTAATATATTAAAGTTATATTTTAATATTTAATAGATATAGAGTTTTTATAATTTGAATTATTATATTATTACATCTTTATACATTTTACATGTTTGGTATAGATACTAATAAATAACTATACGGCGTTAAATATGGTAGATAACGATAATTCTTGGGCTCAGCTCTATCACTGGGTTGCGGCGATTAAACAAAGTACACACTCGCAAGAACCAGCGGAAGTTTGCGCGCATGATAAATAAAAATGAATACGTGTTTACGATCAACCGGGTTAACCCCGTTATCTTGTCCTGCTATTTTCCACTGTCCATTATGATTATAATTATAATAATAATAGTAATAGTAATAATAATAATTTGGTTTCATTATTTCCTGTGGTGACGTCTAGTACGGCAAAATCCTGAACACAAATATTGGTTTTCCGTGAAAGTTTCGTATACTCGGGACAGCGCGGCGACGGCAGCGGGGAGCTTATAAAGGGTTCTCAGGAATATATCCGCCCGTAGGAACGAGAGTAGGTTTAAAAGGATTCGCGTATACCATGCCATGTGTTGGGCTGGGAGAGACTTGCATCGGTGGATGGTGTGGGAAGAGACGAGAGGGAGTCCGGCCCGTTATTATGTGGAGTTTTGGACGCGATGATTTATGAAGACCACGCTTATTAAAGTCGCGCGCGACGTGCACAGCACATTACAGGGTCGGCTTAAGTCCCGTGACGCCGTTTATTAATATTTTCCAGAGAACTTTGGTCGAGGATAGTATTTTCATTAAGTTCTTGGAGACAACTGAACTATAATGTAAAATTTGGAAGAGATATATTATAATGGTCTTATGTTCTTATACGTATAATACCAACCCGAAAATGTATTAAAAAAAGTCAGTATAAGATTAAAAGAAAAAATTAACGATAAAATGGGAATGGGTGACACATTTTTACTGTTTAAAAAACATAAAACAATGTTTCCATATATTAAAAAACACTATAGATAATACAACCGTATAAGTTACAATAAAGATTAATTTAATTATTATTATTATTATTATTGGTTATATGATTTATAATTTTTTTCTCCAGTAGACATTTATTGATTAAATTCATAAAATGTTTTATGTTATTTGCAAAATATCTGATCTATTAAATTACCACATAAAATCAAAATGATGTAATTTTGCTATATAGCTGACAAATATATCTATTTTATTTAAAATTAACAAAAACAATATTGCTAATTTAATAACAATTTATTGAGTTCGTGATATTAATTTTGTTAAATAATTCTTAGGTTGGTTATATAAATCATAGTCAAATGATTAGAATACAATAAAAATAAAATACATTTATAAAATGTCATGCACAGCGTGATGTTTTGATTTTGTATAAATATAATATGATTATTAATTTATTATTGTTTACCTGATTATACCATAAAAATGTTTAGTATTTAATGTATTTGGACTCTATATTGAGATTATTTTTTGTATGAATCGTTTTGAAATATTTTATTATAGGTACAATTTAAAATTGCCTAATTAAAATATTTTACTACAAATGTGGTTGTGTATAAAATTAGTTGGTCAATAAACTCTGATGAAGTAACAATGATTTTTATTTATTTTAAAATATTTGCTATGATGTATAGTTATTTTTACATTTTTATTGATGTAATTTTTCAGTAGTTTAATAGCTCAAAATTATCTTTTAAGTTATTGTATTTAGTAGTAATATATTAGAAAACATGAAAAAAATATTTAGAAATTTTAGTCGAGCAATCAGATTATTTTTGTTGTAACTGAATTTTATTTCTTAATTATTTCTCTAATATTATCAGTAAATGTATATAATTTAATTTTTAAATAAATGCTATAATTAAGGTAACCCTAAATTGAATCTAAAACGAATGTTACGTCATGGATGTCGAGGACAGTCTTTTAATAAATAAAAGAAAAACAAATTATTAATAATAAGGTAAGTATTAAAATGTAGGTATAAAAATAGAAAATTACTTATCTTGAAAATATGATTTATTCTACTCACCGATCAAAACCAAATATATAGTTTAAAAAAATATTATATAATTGTATTTATAAAAATGATTAAAATTATGTATAGATAATTTGGTACGTATTTCTTCCGCTGGTTGAATAGTTAACATTCCATTTGTAAATAACGAAACACTATGTATAATAAATTCTTACGGTGCAATATAATTATAAAATATAATGCTAATTTAATCAAAAACATTTTTTTATTATAAGCTCAAGTTTTTGTTAATTTTTTTTTAATGCTTGTAGAATGTTTGAAAAAGTCCATTTGGCTTAGAATTTAAAAATGTTATATTTTAGAAATTATTATTATTATATTTTATATTAATGTACTTACCACATAATACCCAACATATTTTATTGAAGTCCGTTTGTACATTATACATTTCATATGTTTGTGCTTAATAGTACATCAGAATTAGGTATGGTACGTATTATTAGAAAATTCCAATAATGCATTTAATATTTGATCTAATACTTTAATAAGATAATTGCAGCGGTTTAACTAATTAAATAAAACAATTAAGTAAAAATATTTTAAAATATTAATTAAGAGTTTGAATTTAAAATCATTAATTTATTGAGGTTAGGTTTAAAATAATTTTTTGTAAATTATGTCTGCCTATCAACTAAAATAAAATAATTAAAATGTAATTGTAGACTTTAGCGGTACATGGCTTGAGTCCAATTAAAATAATTAATTGCAATGAAGAACGCGCCCTTAAAATACACATCGGTGTGCAGACTACCCCGGAGGTAATATGATATGTATATTTGTATTATTATTTAATTTGCGCTTACTGACTTCTAGCGATAATTTTTTTTTTATCATTTAAATATTTCATATTTTGAGTTTACTATAGAAAAATATTTTTAAATAAAATGGCAAGCCACTGTTATTGCGCGTCATATGTGTACGAATTGAAAACGGTAACTGACTATCGAATCATTGATCAGACTCATACCGTGTTTGCCTTTAATAACTAATGGAGAATATACGATTTGCATGATTATAAAAATATTGCTTTTTCCCATGGGTCTTCCCACGGTCTTTGGTTTGATGTGTAAGAGGTCAACATGGGATTCTAATGTCCAGCGAGACACTAAACCAGTTTTATAGACACAGCATCCGTCGTCCCAGGAACGGGTTTCGTAGGGGTCACTATAATCAGGAGTTTCAATACGATGGCGGGTCCTGAGACTGTATCAGACCGGTTGATCTGGGAAACACATCTTACACGAAAACAACCCTTTTTTAGGGTGCAATGCTATTTTTGATAGTATTATAGTTATTTTAATTTTATACAAACAATATAAAAATTAACCGTATTTATAATTTGAAATCATATTAGATACTTAAAATAAATATTGTGTGCCTATATATTATTATTAGTTTATAAATTATAATAATTAAAGTACGCAAATATAATTGTAAATGAAAAATTTTTGTAACAACATTTTTATTTTTTTTATTAAATTCGGTTAGAACAACAACAACATGGTCTAACAGTAAAATAACATAGTTACATTTAGATAATTTAGATTATGTTATAATATGTGTATAAATCGTTTAGCTACCTACATAAAATATTATTTTGTACATCGTTATTCAGTAGTATCTTGAAACTACCTGGTCATGTTTAAAATGGTATGTGTATTTGGGATACTATATACTAAGTTAAAATATAAGTATCAGTTATATTTTATGAGTCTCACATATAAAACTTAATGGGCGGGTGCCTCCAAGATAATGTGCTCCCGCAGCGCCTAAGAGATATACAGCCTATTTAACTTGGAACGGCTAGTTGTCAGTAGAATACCCTCCATATAACCAACAAAAGTTCTAAACGACTTACAGCTATTCGGGATCGGCGCAAGTGTCGTATAATCTCAAATTTGTATATTACCATAAAAACTGCATCCCTCTAGATAGCATCATCGAGCACACAATACAGGATTAAACTTCATTTTGTCTTCAAGCATAATTAATTTTATCGGCATGTATATAGTTTTATACAACCCCTTATTGTCCAATGAAAACCCAGGAACAATGGCTTAGAAAATATGTTGAATATTGCAATGTATTTTAAATTAACGACTTGTAGACGTTATAATAGGAAAAATTGCTGATGTGTGTAATTTGTCTTGATTTTCAAATTCATTATTTTACTATAATGCTTTTATTATACAGTTGTAAAATTATAATTAAAACAAACTTTTGTCTTAATTTAAGGAAATTTATTTAAATCAAATTGAAATTAAAACCCACTATCTTACTATAATCATATATATATATATATTAGTATAGTATTTCCTAAATGTAACAATTTAATTTCTATTTTAATTATATTTTTAAATTTATTGCTAATGGTAATATAATTATTAATAATTATACTACTTATTTTTATTGAAAATTGTTATCAACCAATATTATATTTTAAATGGTTAATGTACGGAGTATAATATGAGAAATACTGAAAATATAGATAGTAATATGAAAACGATTTTAATGCTTACATTGTTTATTCTGGACGTAAGTAGTTTTAATTATTTTAAACGAATAAAGTATATAGCCTAACCTATTTATACCCACTTAATATTTTCATATATATTAGAAATAAAATTTCTATATTGAAACAAAATTTAATTAAATTGAAGGATGTTAATGTTAATAATATAATTCAACATATTTTTAAATCAACTATAGACACTTATACAAATATACTAATGTTTACTTTGTATATACTATATAATGTATATCAATACATTTTTTGATTAAAGAATTTTGCTATTTAGAAAAAGTTTTAAATGTGTCAGTAAATGTAGGTTTAATTTTTTTAATAATTGTACATTGTTATATACTCGAATCAATCTCGCTTGCAATGATAATATAATAATTTGTATGTGTATCACAAGAATATTCACTTAATTATAATACATTATTGTCATTATTCTTGTTTATTTTGTTTATTATACATACATATTCGTCAGTCACCAATACTAATTAAAATATAGCCCTTTAGGTAGGTTTTATAATTAAACAGTGCAGCTAAGAATTGCAATATTTTTTCAATATAAAAATGCATGTTTAGGTTAAACAATAGTTTTTAATTAGATTTATAAATAATTAATCATATTAATGATATATTATCGTATTAAAACATAAATAAATAAAATAGACTAATGATAATATTTTATATTATAAATGAAAACAAATGTTTAAAATATTATAAAAGTGGCATATTATATTATGATTAATTTAATTAAAAATAATTAGGGAATGAGACAACATAAAATAGGGTAAAACAAAATTAGACAATTATGTATAGTTTTTACCTATAGTAATATTCGTATTACTATAGTATATTCGTATAGCACTAGTAATGTTTTCCTGTAACACCTCGATATGATAGAAGTTATTTCAAAGATAATATATACCATTATTAATATTATTTATCATAGTAGGGTTGTATTGTATTTTATAAATTAATGTTTATAGGTTTTCATCACGACACTATTAAAATCATCCATCAACCATTACATTATTCATATTATACTCTTCGTTTCTCGGTCGCGATTATGTGTGTTCAACTTAAATCAATGTCTCTGTATACACATAAACCATTAATCTATTTCTGTGCTCGGTTTGAATTTGAATGTGGCCCGCACAAACATTCCTCCGCCAAAAACCACTCGAAGGGCGCCGCCGACGCATTGGCGACTACGCTGTAGTCGAAGGCGGTTTACTAGCATCTATAATGTATACATTTATATACGAGTGTAGTGCTTGTGATTCGACGGCGGCGGCGGCGGAGGCGGTTGTAGTCTCGTCCCCGCTAAAGTGTGGTATGTGTGTGTGTATATATATATAATATACTAAATAGTAAATGGAGAGGGTAGAATGTTACTGTGACGGTGGCGGTAGAATGGTCCCCCTGCAGCTTCCTCTCACGTTGCTCTTTCACGTTCACACGCCCGTCCTCCTCTCATCCCCCTAGCTCTTTGGCATCCGTATCGTAATATTAACCAGTGGTGATGGCGATAGTAGTGGTGGTGGTGTATAAGGGTTTCTACAGAACTACTGTAAATACTCACACACACGATAAAACATACATAGAGGAGATTGGCTATCCACATCGATATTATATATACCTTCTACTATACACCGTTTATACGTATCTATAACTAATACTATTACTATGCTAGTACTAATACTACAACAACTACTACCACTACAACTACGTTTGGGTGATATATGGGTATTAATACCGCGGGGTACGAAACGGGTATACAGACATATTCGCCATACACCACACACACACACACACACACACACACACACACACACATATACACATACGTATATTCACACAAATTGGAGTTTGCCGGACAGTGAACAATATGTGGCAATTTGTAACTACCCCGTCTCAGTCCATCTATATATATATATATATATATATATATATATATATATATATATATATATATATATCGTAGATTCCCGGTCTGCCGGCACGCAAGTATATAGAGGGTGCATCGGTTTCATAGGTAGGTGTAGATAGGCACGAGGGAGTGTGTACCGAAGTCACAATGCTTGTCACATACATGCGTTTTCATTACGGGCGTCTTCACTCAAACTCTCCACCGCACCCGTTAATTACCTCTGTATTTCTCATACACGACGATATACGAGTATATATTATACAACACGTGTGGTAATAATAATATATAATATTATGTCTATTGGATACACGTGCCTGTGTACACGCGGATGCGGTGGTGTATAAGTAGTTCACGTACGCTTAGAATTTTTATTGTGCAGAAACGACAACGATACAATAGAAAAGGGTTGGTTAAAAATGGTGTTTTGCATTTAAAACTCAAAAATCAACATTAATTCTATTCAATTTTTGGAACACTTATAATTAGGTATAATAATTACTAATGAATAATTGTGAAAATACTACATATACTACTATCATGTACGTATTTATTAATATACAGCTATAGTGTGTACTAAGTACAAATATGATACTAGTATAATATTACAGTTAGAAATATACCCATATATTATTATAACAAGTATAATTATTTTCTACTTTAAAATGATTATTTTGATTTTACGACATTTTATCAAATACAAATATATATTTGTGTTCAAGTAACATTACCGTAGTTCAAGAACGTGTGATAATCTCGATGATTTATGATTTCATATTTATAAATTTTATTACAAATATTAAAAGTTGTTGTTTATACGTTTCACAAGAATATATAATACCTTACAAGTTATTAAAATGTCACCTAAATATAATAGCAATTAATATCATTAAAATATCGTTAAATTGATTGATTTTTGATTTATAATTCATTTCAATAAATAATTTATCTATATGCCGTTCCTAGTTATTTCTCTGAGCATACGTGTTTGACAATAACTAGTAAGAAATTAATCAAAACTGTACGAGAGGTTAGGAAAAGAGGTGTGCGAATATCTCGAACAAGGGAATTCATTATTAACAACCCTGTCGTTACGCCTCTGGGGGAGTATCGTGTATACTATATACGTGTATAATGGTCACGACGGTATGGTAAGGTCTATATTAATAATTATTCGCAGAAGCCCGCGGTGTATGTGGAATGTGTGACAGCGACGGCGAAACGCTAAAACAGAACGAGAAAGGGACGCGCGAAGAAGCGGCGGCACAAAGAAACTGGCGCTTTCAAAACCTGCACCACTACCACCACCATCACTCTCGCACCACTCTCTCGAAACCAAGCTCTTTCCGCGTAGCCCATCGACCTAACCCCTGGGATTAGACGTATATCGGGAACTGTAGAAAGGCGGTGAAGGGATTGTATAGGGATGGAGGGTGGTGGCGAGGGTGTCCCTCAAGAAAATTAAACATGGCAAACACGCGCATATACGAAATACGCCCTGAAGGGATGAGTGAGAGGTGGGTGTACATTCTCTCTATACCTTCTCGTATATATTTATATATATATATATATATATGTAGTATAGATCCTTTTGGACCCTTACCCGACTTTGACGTTTGTGGCTGCCCCGAACACACGTCACCCTCTTCTCTTCCACCATAACTTGTACTTTACCGCCTTACTCTCTCCACCCTAACATAAAACCCCTTCTTTCTTCTTCCACCTCATCAGAAAGTTGCGACTTTGGAAACGCTCGAGAAACTTTTGATTATGCCCAAGCCATTTTGGCTTCTCCGCTCACCATCACTACTAACCGACTACCTATCCTCGGGAACATGACGTTGTAAACACATAAAATTAATTACTTTGGACCCCGAGAAATATTATCTTCGGCTAAAACGATACGAGAGTGATAGGCGTGTGTGGTTCAAGCCACTCAATGATATTGAGGTAGCAGGAAATTGACGTATTAAACATTCAGACCGGTTTAAACCGTAGGCACTAGCCCTCAGATGGTTACTATAAAGTTCCGGTCTTGAATTATTTATATATTATATATCCTACTCATAGTGTTATTCGCAACCACGTATAATACTTCCTGACACATTTTACCTTTTTGATGATTATATTTTTTTATGCTTTCGACTAAGCTAAGCGCTGATTAAATATTAAAATCCCTATGACTTTTATACTAATTTAGAGAATGAAATACAAAACAAACATATTATACCTACATAGTAAAAACAAAATAACATCTAACGTACATCTCGAACGTTTGCATTACTGTCTAGACTACTAATAATATTAAAATCATACAAATCAAATATTTGTAAACATTTTATATAATTTTAGTTATTTTAGTATCGAATTGAATATTTCTTATGGAATACCTATTAAAAACCATTATTTTTCTATTCCAATCAAATGAGATTGTATAATATTTAAAATGGGATTTTCTGTGGTTACACTAATGAATTAGTAATAAATCTTAGATAAATCCAAGTATCTGTACAGAAGAATTGTTAACTTTGTATAATTAGTATGTTAAATAAATTATATGATATGTTATATTTTTATTGTGCAAGTGTTTGGAAATAAGCTTAAATATACAAAACAAAAAACGTTATCAATAATGGTGTAACGAAATTAATATAATGAGTTAGTTATTTATTTAATTATAATAATTTTATGAATACGAAAATAAATTTACCATTGTTTTTAAATTCATATTACAATAAAAATTTAATCTAACGCAACATTCTAACATTTTGATTATGTTATAGACTTTTTTTTAAAACATCAAAAAAAAAAAATATTATTAAATTTTGTTTTTAATATTAATAATATACTTATTTAAAAACATAACTTTATGTGTTGACAAAAATATAATTTAAATATTTAATATAATATTGGAAATACAATATATTTTAATTTTAGATATTATAAACTTTAAATTTATATTTTTAACTTAATTTTAATAAATATAATTATTATAATTTTTGTTAATAGCAATTCACATTAATTCACAAAGTAAAATCAATTCAAATATATTATTTTACAAAACAGTTTTGTGTATTCAAATTAAATACACTTATGTAATAATTAGTAACATTTAATATATAGTTAAAAACTTATAACATACAACAATGTAACATTAACATACTTATATGATAAATATATATATAGAATTTTAAAGTTTGAAATAAAATTAAACAATGTCTAGTGTATTATAGTCATAAATTATAATATTAGACGTAAAAGGAAACTATGATAGGTTAATTGATTATTTTTCTTACTATAAATACATTACAATACTTAGGGAACTATTAAGTTTTTAAAAGGTAGTATTATTTTATTTTGTTAAAATTTTAAGATAGAGATAAGGCTGCTAAGAGATAAACAAGATTTATGTATCACATTTCAATGTTTGTAAATTATAAATTGAACAGTGCATATGGTTTTTGTACAAATGTAAATTTTAGAAATATCTACTTTGTAGACTTCAAAAAACTTTAAAAGATTTTTACAAGAATACGTTTTTATTGCAATACTCATTTAGAAATTTAAATATATAATAAATAATTTATGTATTTAATATGGTAGGTAATATTATATAATAAATAAATAATAAAAATATAATATGTTGTATTATTTAGTACATATTCATACATTTTAAGTCATATTATTGAAATAATTTCGTAGTAGGTACTTCATTTATTTTCGAAAATATTTTTCCATTGCGATTTTATTTTATTTATTTTAATCCAGTTTTATTTAACTATTCTGTTAGTTATAATATTATTCTCTGTATAAAATAATCCCTAGGCTGATCAATAATAATCAATAATCAATAATAATAATAATAATAAAAAAACCGTAATTATGAAATAAAAATTGTAAAAAATTCATCAAAAATATTGTATAATTTTTAATTTTTAAAAATTGTTATTTTTTTAATGATATCTTCAAGTGGAAAAGAAATTTTAATCAAATGAAAGAGTTATTTATGTTATTAATTAGAAAATAACAATCCATGTTATTTGACGATGAATGTTTCTAGTTCTTACCTATTAATATACGTATATATATATATATATAGTGTGCATTTAATTAAACACAAAATTAAACAAAAATAGTAAATACGAAACAAAATGTTAGTAATCCTATTTAATCTTTTGTGTTAAGTACATGAATAGTAGCATGCTTATTTGTTGAATGTCACCGGATGGGATGCTCGGGCCGAGAAAGCTTTAAACGAATCTTTGACAATACCTATGCCCCAACATAATATAACAAAGAGATTGTACAAACCGTTATTCAACACGAAATACAGGTGTAGCGGTTTTATTTGGCTTTTAATGTTTATTTACTTATTATTCATTAATATTGAGATTTGAGTATTTAAATTGTTTTATAGTTTCTATAATAAATAATATACTCAAGTCTTAATATGTAATAAACTACTTTATTAAATAAAAATGGTATTTTATACTTTTAAAATAATAAATGTGAAATATTTATAATTTTATTATTAGTTCATATATACTATATAGTTTTACTGTAGCTAGTGTATTAAACATTTATACAGTAGGTAGTCATTTAGTAAGTAGGTACCTAAAGTATAAATTATTCAGGGTGGTTGGTTGGCATAATATAATTATTTAATTATGATACTAATTTCTCATATTAGTTTGTTAAAATATAACATATTTAATTGATTATTCCAATTATCACCTAACTGAAAAACATCCATCAGCAGTTATCTAATAAAATACGATTGTTGGGATTACGAGTGTAGAAAATCAATTGCAAAGCCATCGCATTAGCTTGAAATTACTTCCGGATGCAACATAGTGTCGACCGGGACTATAATTTCCTTGCCAAATATGGGTACGTATTGCAAGCGAAATTGTATTCTGATTTTCCTATGGAATAGTTAGTAGGTTTTGTAATATTTACAAATAAACCCAACTCACATAATAGAAAATAAAAATATACATTTTATAGTCGTAAATCAACAATTACAAATACTTTGAATATTTCACTTTTAACACATCTATAAAATATGTTTTAAAAAGGTTCTCAATTTATTAAAATAATATTTCATCTAGATTTAATCAATATTCATTAATTACGACAATCTACATTTTGTTATCAAATGAAGATATACGCGGTTCTATAACATTTAATCATACTTTTAATTAAACCAAAGATTTATAACATAAAAATAAAATAACAAGAATAATCAGTTCTTATACATTTAAAGATTTGCGTGCGGGATGGAATGTAAAATTGTGGATACTTTTAGCCTCCTCTGACCGTCAGCCATATGCGCGGGGTTCACCTCGTGCAGGTGGCCGAGGAGCATTGGACCAAGAGAGGCTATAGAGAAACCGGCCGGTCGTATAGTGTATAATAATTACATCTGACATACCTACTATTATGTTAAACGAAAACGTTCTAATGAGCTTATGAAATATGCATTAAACAAATGTTTGAATTTAACCTAACAAATTTAATCTGTCACGTATATATAGTTTTAAATACTACAAAACATATACAATATAATTTATAGTAAGTATAATAAGTATACATGATGGATTATTATTGAGTTAGTAGCTTTTAAAATATTTTTAATACTCGTACATTATTGAATTTTTCTAACTTTTAAATTTCTTCATACATGTATTTAAAAAAATAATTGATTGATAATATTGTACATTTGAAAATAAGATATAGCAACATTTAGTTTTCTTGAATCATTCAATTGAAGACTTTTAGTGTTAAATCTACAAACTATTATTTACTATGATATAAGTTCAAAATAATCTGCGTAAGGTACTTAAGTCCGGATGTGAACATTTGTTTCGATTCATTCACCCTGTCTTCTTCAGTTCATGACTTGTTGTTTTTACATTTTTAATTATTATAGTATTAATTTTGAAGAAGATAGTAAATTATTGCGTAATAAATATTTTCTTAATATAGCCGAAGAAACTACGTTATGAAAATCGAAAAAAATATACCTCTAGTTTGACGTTATTTTATATATATTTCTAATCTATAACAAATCACTGACTACTGGATAAGTTTGAAATAATCGAATTGGTTTAAAAATATTACGCTATTCTATGTATAATATAACTATTAGTTATTACATCATCAACCACCATGCGTATTTTCTAAAATACACATACAATATAATACACCGTACATCATCCCCGTTTTTATACTTTTCTCGATCAGGCATCATAATATAAGTAACTACATAATTCTCGAACACGCATTTGGCCGACCGGTTGTGTATGTTGCGCATCTTGGACCCGTTTAAACCCCGGGAACGAATAGGAAAGAGGGACCGGGAACAATGCATATTATGGAAATAAATAACTATTGGAGAATGTGTATAGGTCATAGAAGATAAGTTCAGAGTGTTCAGACGGAGTTGGTATGTATAAAACTATAATATAGAAGTAGATTTTACTCGATGATGAAAACGAATTAAATCATCTAAATAGAATTAAAAATTAAAAATATTTAAAATAAAATCATGAGAAACGTGCGTCGGGGAGATTTTTTTAAAAATCACGGGAGTGGAGAATTATATCTGATGCACATATATGATCTTAAATTATTTTAAACGCTTCATTATAGGTACGAAGTAGCCTTAAAATTCTCGAAGGAGTATGTCATTTTCGCGGATCAAAAAAAAAAAAAATCAAGAACGGTTATTATAAATTATACTATTGGCAATCGCGAAATAATCAATTCATTATATTATATTATATTATGTACATAACAATTCTCATATATTAATGTATTCCCTTAACAAAATATTATATACACCTAAGAAAAATGATGACATCAACCGACTGAGGGTTGGATACGAGCGAGCGAGCGTGCGTGTGTGTGTGTGTGTGTGTGTGTGTGTGTGTGTGTGAAATTTTCGCAAACTTCTCGCGGGCTCCTCTGCCGGCCGGCCGGGTCGATTAAGATAAAGGGACGGAGTGCGCGCGTTCTCCTCTCGCGGTGGACGCAGCTAACGCGCGTGGATCAATACGTGCGGCGCTCGGTTTGCGTGCGAGTGTGCGGCGACGACGACGGCGGCGGTGGCGTTACCGGCGGCCTGGGGATGAGCCCGTCTTAAGGGCGGCCGGTCGTGGTCTCCGCGGCGTGCGCGCGGAATATAAGAAACGGCAAGCGGAATTTTTCTTATGACGGCGCGCGACCGGGACCGTAGCGCTGGTCGGTGGGTGGGTGGGTGGACGGGCGGCAGGCGGTCGACTAGCAATACCCGCGCGGAGGGCGTGTAGTAATACCCCCACGCCGCCGCGTCCACCCCCGCCAACACCGTCACCTACACCGCCGACCATACCACCGCCGCCGCCGCCGCGTCGTAACCATAGCGACCGCATCCTCTGACGGCCATGAATAATGAAGGCGAAACTATATACACTATACTCGCGGACTAGAGTAGACGTTTGTGTGTATGTGTGTATGAGCATATGTGCTAGTGTGCGTGTGTGGAACGGCGGCCGATAAGATTCCCTCGGCGGCTGCTGCGGATGTTGCTGCTGCTGCCATCCCTTCCTTCTCCTTTTGCAATCGTCGACGATCCCCGGATGAGCCTCTTGCGGAATATATGCACATAGTCAGTCCTTTAATATAATATATATACCCACTACTACTACTGCTGCTTCATGTAGCTGCTGGTTTTCGGTGTAATATATTATAAAAGAGACGATTCCGCGATTGATTTATTAATATAATTAGATATTATTATACAGTAAATTTTTATATTAAATCGAACGTCGACTTATTTGTAATCTCCAACTAAATTTAAATTTACCTAGACATTATCATTACAATAAAACTCGATGTCTCAAGCTTTTTTCTGATTTCTTTGAGATTTCACATAACGATAGCTAGAGTACTGTGAACTTATTTGTCCCCCCCCCCCCCGATTCCTTGATGAAGACGGTCATTGGTTGTCTTCTGTATTTTCTTCGTGTGGCGCATGTCCATACAATAATGTATTTGATTGATCCTGCAATGAATTAATTTTACGATTATTGTATACATGTAGTTGGGTGGACAATAAGTGATTTATAATATTTTGCATTATCAATATGTTTAGTATATAAAATATAAATAAAACATACAACTTGTGGTTTATTTATCGTGTATAGATGTATACCATACATTCCTACAATCTATATCTAGGTATATGAAGATTGACGATACATATCAAGGATTAATAAGTCCCAGTCCCTATTTTTTGTAAATTTTGTTACTAAACACTTAATCATTTTTTTAGCATATCTAGAAAAACATCTTTTAAAGGTTTTAACTAGTAAACATAAACTTTTTTTTATATTTGTCATTTGCTACTAGACACAAAAATAGGGACTGAGAAGTCCTTAACTAAAACGATTATTGTGTTCTCAAAGGCTTCAATATTTTTTAGAAAAATTAAAATGCCTTACATCGTATACATCTAAACAAAAACAAAATTATAACGTAGTAATGTTATTTGTGCAGAATATAATAAAAATTATAATACAACGATCAATATAGGAATCTTAACGTAAATCAAAACCCAAAATTTCTATTTTGAAATATTATCTATAGATACATGTATAAATGTTGCATTAATTATGGTAATTTTATAAAGTAATCTTAAAGTCATTTTAAATTTTTAAAGTTAAAGAAGGGGATAAACAGTGTGTGTATTTTTATTAGTCCGAAACGGATTTTGATTGATATCGCCTGCACTACTATATTATGTACCCTCCTATACTTGAGTAATTACATATATTTCAGTTTTTAATTAGTAATTACTATCATTCTATTAATGAATTTTTAACCTTGTTGGTAGATGTTATATAATGGATTGGTAAGGTACCTACTGCATCTATTAGATAATCAGTTTTACTAATACATTTATTTTAGCTAAATATAAAAATTAGTGCTGGTTATGTATGATTTGGAATATATAGGTATTTATTATTATATAAAACTAAATGAAATCTGTTTATTATTTTCTTTTAATATGTGTACACATTTCATCGTTAATTGTTTCGTTAATAGAGTGTTTAGACTACGGTTAGTTAGTGTTTTAAAAAAAACCATTTTTATTTAAGGCACCTGACCTACGAGTCAAAATAGTATTACGATCCACGTGAGTTTATATATAAAAATAATATAATAAAATACGAGAGCAATAGATATATGTGTGTATATTTATATACATATTTGTGTGAGTACTGCCCATTCATAAAACCTTACTGGTGGTAGTAGAAAGGGATGACAGCGTTTTTATACATACGTTTCTGTATAAGGCGGAAAAGGGTAAAAACAACTGTTGCTCTGAACTTTTTTCCCTACATGCCACTACCTCCGCAACTTCCGTCGACGTTTTATTCACGTGTTTCTGACCTTTTTCACGCGAATTCGTCGTCAAAACACCGACCGTCTATTGTTTTATTTTCGTCACAGTTGATTTTAGTGCATTATTATGTAAGCATGCAGTATTTAATTTAATAAACAGATTCAAATATTATTTTTGACTTGGTACACTAACATAATTTTATAATATAATATTCTTTCTTAAGAGTCGGTTAAATTGTATATTATTTTTATTTATTTTATAAAGTATCACTTTTGACACTTTTAGTCTCAAAAATGAAACATAGATTATATAGTATCATCAATAAGTTGTGGTTAGTAGGTACCTATCTTAAATAAAATACAATTATTGACAATTTATGAAACATATAAAGTTTGATTAAAAATTCTTTAAAACTACTGTTATTTTTAGAAATATACCTATTATTGATTTATGTTTAGTACATAGACATATAGAAAAGATAAATAAAATAAATTATAGTTAAACTTCATACCTAACATTTATTGAATTAACCAAATTAATTATTACATATATTAATATTATGTATTATACTATAATACATTATACGTTGTTTACGTCTTATTTTTCATAGTACGATTTATACCAAAAATAATATATTAACTATATTATAATCCAATAATGACTTAAAATATATTGGACATAATATAATATATTTTTTTACACTTTTTATAATAATACCTATGTATTATTTTCAATATATTCAATTTGTATTATATATTTTTATCATAAATAGTGATGTTTTGTGTAAATGTAATTTAAATAATAATAAATAATTGTAATCGTAGGTAAAATGTTCATATAAATATTTTTCAAACTTAAATAATACATTAGTTTTAAATAAATCGGTTTTTCTTAGGTACCTAATGTATAAATAAATTATACTGTGAAAATAAAATAATAATTGATTATATCTGTATTTATAACCATTATAATAATGATATGCTAAATAAAATTATAAACATATTTTTATTATTTTAAATATTTATATAGTAATTATCATTAATATATTAATATTGTTGCTTTTTAAATATGTACATATTCTTGTGAGTATCCACCATCTTCTTAAATTACGTTATTGAATAGTTTCTGATAATAACGTTAACAACTATTTTCATAGTGTTTCTATAAATACAGAATTTTAAGCGATTACTTCTTATTTATGGTAGAGTAGATGGCGTTGTGTTTTCAACCCCATCAAATAGAATCATCGATGGCATCACACACACATTGATTTTCTTTTAGGGTGTACGTTATTACTGCCGCTAGATGGCGGTCTATCATATGGCAAATGAATTATTAACAAAATAAAATTAATATTGACCATAATATACTTATATGATAAAATCTTGAAATTTCCTTTTATAAGCACCTACTTTATTACAACAGTGTTAAATCTATTAT
The DNA here is from genome assembly GCA_036289425.1 of Rhopalosiphum nymphaeae. Lineage (NCBI taxonomy): Eukaryota > Metazoa > Arthropoda > Insecta > Hemiptera > Aphididae > Rhopalosiphum > Rhopalosiphum nymphaeae. Next base: position 9,967,416 of record JAZAQC010000012.1, on the reverse strand, counting down.
CATATTGTAACCTCATAAATAATAACTTGAAATGATTTTTTTGTTTTATATTTGTTAATATTACTCGTAGATGTACAATTTCTATTTCTATTCGAGTTTAATATTTACAAAATAACAATGTCTTTTATTCCTCTTTTTTTATTTTTTAACTCCTCTAATATAAAAGTTTGTGTATATAATCATATAAATTACAGACTTTTAATAGTAATTTATTAAAAGCAATTTGAAATAATAAATACAATTTGTTAACGGTATATTTAGTCGTATTATTATATTTATTTTTAAATTGAGATAATTATAATTATATTTATTGTTCATTTAAAAGTAGATATTAGCACAATACCATGTTTATATTCTTATATTTATTATATGTATTGTTATAATCTTAATTTGTACTTAGTACCTACTTACACATTCAAATATAACATCTAAAAACAAAATATTTTTTAACTTGCATCATGTAGTTGAGTAAAAAATAATTTCCATATGAAGGAATATCTTAAACGGCGATTTATTTAAATTTCTTTAGCACAAAAATAAGTAATACCTACTAATATATTCAGCCATAATATAAATATGCTTTTATGTACCTAAGTATAATTGTAATAGAATATTGTATTGTAAATAATGATTTAATAAAGAATATTGAAATAGATTTGATTACTGACCTATAGCAGAAGTGCCTATATGTATATACCTATAATGGACGGAGCGCTTTTAATTTTATTTATTGAATGTAAACCAAAATATTGGTATACAGAATAATTAGAATATAATATGTATGATAATAACTACATGATGAACTCATCGGGAAAAATGCATGTTCTGTCCATATCTAATAATATTATATTATTATAAACGTATTTAGTGTCTTTATTTAATTCTTGTGCCGTGTAGTAAATTGGGCTATTCATTTACCTGTCATGCTCGCAGTTTGTAAATATTTTATCGTCAATGTTTTTAGGCAAAATATAATAATATAATATATTATTATGTGTTACGTACATTTTCGGTTATATACGCGTATATTATATATATATATATATATATATGCTTGTGCCCGGGGTACCATTGCACGATTAACAACACAACTAACCGTCGTATAAAAGCAACGCGGCAAATGGCGGGTAAAAACAAGGGTTTACGTTTAGGATGAGCGGAAACACAATATCACGATACCCGGACGTTTTTAGCGATTCGCATATTTAATTTTACAAAACCTAGCGCGTGTTTGGGTATTCACAGGAATTATCGCGAAATTCCCAATTCACCACGTTTTCTGCGCAAAGGTTTTTTAGAACCGCAACAATGTATTAAAACGTTCTCACCCATGCACGTGTGAAAGTATATGTAATATACATGAAAAATTTAGAGATAGGTACCTATATCTAGTATACGACACGTTGAACATACATTAGTGGTGAATAATAAGTACCATAGCTCATATTTTCTTTTTTTTATTTACAAAATACCTATATAATTATTTAAAACTTTTAATTTCGTTTATTTAAGTAATTTTTTTATTTTAAAATAATATAGAGAAGCAATGTGGAAATTGATAAATGAATCGAAATTTGATGTATTTAAGTCTTACACTTAGTGGTCTGTACTTCAGTAAATAATTACACTTTTAATATTTTTTTTACAAACAAAATTTAAATTCTCTTTTTATGTAAGTAATAAACTAATAACTTACTGTAACATGGTCGGGGAAACATTAGTAATATGTATTAGTAACATAACATATAGGATTACATTAACTATAATAAATAGTATACAAATTAAATTGGAATATTCTTAAAAAAAAAAAAAAAACTAATATTAATTATTCAATTTTACTTGATCTAATTTGTAAAATATTAGAAAATTCTTCTTTTTATGATAACTTAGGTTTAACAAATAAAACATTTAAAAACTAACTAACACCTTATTCGTACCACTTACGATTATTTTTAATAACTCTATCATTATTGATAAGTATCCATTTAGTTATAAAAAACCTTTTGTTATTTCATTTCTTAACTTTGTTGATACAAACTATGTAAAAATTATAGATTTATTGTTCAAACTTTAATAGTTATAAAATTTCTTTAAAAATGTTTTAAGTTAATGTTAATGCATTTTTCAAATAAACTGAATTTAATTTCAATTAATCAATATGTTTTTCGTACAAATATATATATTAATATATATATTATTATATAATATATAATATAAATAATATTATCGGTCCGCTTAATTAAAACTTTTTACTTTAAAAGTCCTTGGAATTTTTCTTGACTTAAAAAAAATCCGTTGACTCAGTTTATCATAGAATTTTAGTGAACAAATTGGTATACTAAGTATGTCATTAGAAGTGTAGACTCTTGATTTGATAAAATATTTTTTCAAAAATAAAGGTATAATAGATAGGAAATTTGTTGAAGACTATACGAGTACTATAATTTATTTATCTTTATAGCAAGGTGTATATGATTTATACACAAAATTTATATTTACTAATGGGTTATTAAATTTAAAATTAGATGCTGAAATCTTTTTTTTTTTTGTAGATGATAAAGTTATATTTTTAAACACAAAATGTTTAATGATTTATTTATTTAGCAATGTCAAAAACTCTTTAGACTTATTACGATCACTGTAAATCGTTATTGACTATTGAAACTATTGTTATTAGCAAGATAATTACGTATTTGTTATAAATATAAATATATATATATATATATATATATAATTATTATATCTATATCTTATTACCATTTTTACACAGTATTTTAGGATGCTATCTATTAGATTTTAATCACGTTGATTATATAATTACATAATTTTGAATTAATCGTTAATTTATTAATTTGATGATATCTATAATTATTATATAACTGTATTAAATATGTATTTAGTTATATAATTAAATAAGATAATATTTTACTTATAGTGGTTAGTATTTTATAAACTGTAAATAATTATGTAAATATATTTGTAATAGAGAAAGTTTGATTCTCTCGTAAATCATATAGTATACAATAAAATTATATTATACAGTTACTTTTTGGACACTGCCTAAATTCTACGCATTTAAATAAAAATGTGAACGCTGTATTATTTAAGGTGTTTTTTTTTAAGCCACGAAAAGTAAAATAATGACGTCCCATATACAGAAGTTAAAATGGCGGGGGAGTCCTGAAGTTATTTTTTTCCCTTGGCTACTAACAATACATAATCATTTACCAGAGCGAATTCTACTACGGTATTATATTATCATGACGACCGTAAAATGGATGGGCGGGTGGTCTCCGGCCGAAGGGGAGGGGTCCGGCCAGGGTTGGATGAGGCCAAAGAAAAACAAACAGACGTTGATTAATCTTGCACTTGGGGTCTGAACAATGTTTTGGACCGTCAAGTGCTTATAACGCGGGCTTTTTCTACGAAAAAATAAACTTTATACATACTGCGCACTGTAAGCCTGCCGTAGTGTGTGTATATATATTTTTTGTATTCTACTACCCCTCTGTTCACTCCCACTCGTTTCATACACAAACACACGAACGCATTTTCCCTTCCTCTATAACGTATACATACGCGCGTACACATATACTCTTCTCGCCGTGACACGAACAGACTGCCGTGCCCCGGAATTAATGAAATGTCAAGCGCAAACCCCACTCCACCCTTCTTCCCAACGCCACCGACCACCTATAGTTCGTACAAAAATAATAATAACGGTTTCGCGGACTCTTTCGCACTTCATTTGTTCAACGAGTGTACAATATATAGGTATAGGTGTATGCATATATGTATACACTGCACAGTGCACATACACGCACGTTTAAAATATATACAGTGTTGTATTGGTATATTATATATCTGCAGGTATGACTATCTGCACATAATATGTATGTAGACTTAGTGCGAAATTGCAACTGTCACGACAAATGATAAAATATTAATATTTTAAATTTAATATTAGATGATTGTGTAAACTATTTGATAATATTATACTTAATGGAAAAACGCAAGTCATACGTGAGCGTAACCAACGTAAGTCTATTCGACGAAACCATTTTTGTGTTACTCGTCTGCAGTATGGGATTAATTTTAGAAAAATAAGTAACATATTGGTCAAATGAATAGTTTAAATTTTTAATTTCAAAATCGTTTTTTTTTTGTGGGAGGGGGAAGAGTGGTTATGTATTTATTAAATAATAAATACTTACGCAAAGTTGATGATAGCTTACGATAGATTAATAATATTCCAAAGATAACTATATTATTATTATTTAAATTTTTTTCTATATCTTATTAAGATATTTTATGGCTTGTGGTAAAAGAATAATATATATATATATAACTATTAGATAACATAAATATATAAGTAAAAAATGTTAATATATTATATTATGCATTTGATAAAAATATAGTATTGTTATTTGTTAAACGATTAACATTTACATGTTTATGAAAAACTAATCGGTACAGTTTTGTATTGAAATTTTATAAATTTAAATGTGAAAGAAATAACATCGATGCATAAATAGTAAAATAAATTACCAGTTTAAATATTTTTAAAACCTATAATAAAAAGTATTTTGTTTAGTAAAAAACAAATATTTATTTAGTAAAAATTACATAATCTGAAATAAAAAATATTGTCCAAGCTTATTCCTTTGTTTTCAATTATATTATTTTATAAAAATATTCGATGTTATATGATAATTACTAATAACTAATAAATAAGTAATTTTAATTTGTATTCTTAAAGTTTAAAAGGTATCTGTGCACTATGTATACATAAATATATATTGAATAAAAAATAAAACAGATCAAAGTAATCAGTTAAAATAAAAAGAGTTTTTAATAACCGTAATTTTATTTTTATACTTTAATTATTACTTGCAGTCGGTCAATACTGTACCTCGTCATTTGTGTCATCTTTTTAATTATAACTTTGAGGTAGGAAAAAAGCACCTAATGATTTAACAATTATTTCATAAAAATAATCTAATTATATGTATAATTACTATTGAACATCTTTATTACATTATATAGACGGTAGCAATATTAATATTAAAAGTAACAGTGTTCATTATAATGTTGAAACATAATCAACCTACACTTATTTATGACTCTTTAAAGATAATTTTACACTTTTAATAAATTATGATAAAAATACAATATGTAGAAATTAATTGGTTATTGGATATTATTTTTTTTTTAGATTTATAAATTATTACATATATCAAAATAATATTAAAAACGAATACAAATTGAAGACTGGAGTAAGCTTATTTACATACAAAATAAATAGAAAATAGTGAGTATAATACATATGGTGATACACATACAACATGTTCAGTGCTCACCTTTATTTTTTATTGAATTTAATTTAATTCTAGTTTTTGGAATAATTAAATATATTTGGACCATACTTTCAAATACATTGATTTTGTTATGCCATTATAGAACTGTACTGTATTTATGTACCTAAAGTTTATTTTTTCAAATAATTAAATAGTTATAAAATATAATTTATATATACATTTAAATTATTATTTTTTGAATAATTATTAAACTTTATAAACTAAAGATAAAATTTAGTAGATTAAAGATAATAGAGTTCTATAATTATTTGAAATTTATAGTATGTAATTATTATTAATAATATGTATTAGAATTTTACCATTTTTTAAAAATAATATGAGAAAAATAAGTAGGTATTATACTTAATATTATATGAGTTTTTTTAATCCATTAAGACAGCTATTACGTATTTAGATCTTATCATTTCTGATAATATGTACCTTTATGATGTTTGTGTTTGACATTTTTTTAACTTTTAAAAATAACAATTCTAATTATCGTTATTTACTGGTTCCTGAACTAATCGAAACCTATATCCTAATATTTTAAAAACTAGAATCAAAACTATTATATTCGAGAATCGAATTGTAACCAAAACTGAAAAAATTATTTAAGTTCTAAATTCTGATATTGGTGTTTATTATTTAGATTTATAATACCTATATGTTGAGGTGATCAATAATTATATTTAAACACACAATGATTTTATTTTAGTACATTTTGTGTATCTACCTATATAAAATGTTATAAATATTAAAATATAATAATTACATTTTTTTTGTCTATAAAACTAGGTAGTAGGTACGTATACATTGAAAAAATACTATCATTTTAGAGTATCTCTCCACTTATTTTTAATTTGTTTACCCATCGCATTAAGGTCTATTACAATAATGGCATGGTTTTTTAATTACCTTAAAAATACGAGACTGCGGAGGATAAATTAAAAATTTAAATTACCTAAGTTTACAAGCATAAAACTCACGAAATGGTGCTAAAAGCCCAAGTGCGGACAATGCTGATAAGGACAAAATTATTGTTGCGGCAATAACGAAAGTACCTCGACTAGGGAAAAAAGGTTTATAATCTACATTTACGTTATCTATAAATACCAGTGGCCAGTTGGTTGTACCTTATATAATAAATAATATCAAATTTAAATAAGTTCAGTTTAATCCAAACTTCAAAGGTATTTAAGATTTTTGCCATCGTAGTTGTATAGTTAATACTTTAATAGTTATATAATTATAACACTATAATTATTTTATAGGTCCACAGTTTAAGAAACGCTGCTATAATATAATATACTTTGAAATGTACCAAATTATTAAATCATTTTCGATTTAATAATTTTCTTACGCTCAATACTGAAATTAATTTCAAATAAATTGATGAATAAGCTCATTTATACCTATACTTTATAATATTATTTATTAGAAAGTAAAAAAATCAAAAATAAATAGATCCTAGTCCTAAATACAATTATTTTAGTAAAGTAAATTACTTTTATTGTGTGCTATTTGAACAATAAAATAATATTTTTAAATTTAGATTGATCAATAAATATATTATGTATTTTTTAAGCTACTAGGTATAAGTATTAACATGTAATAATATTATTTTTTATATTTTATATTGAATTATTTATTTAGTAATATTTACTGGCTAAATTAATAATAAATAGTTAAAGTACACCATATTTTCAAGAAGTGACCAAACATTCACTCCGATTTGTAAATATAACATTAATCACTTTATTTACTACGGAGAATTATGATATATACAATATGTTTGTGTAGATATTATTTCACAAAATTATATTATATTTCTGTACAATTTTTTTTCCAAAACCGATTATTAAGTTAATAAATAAACAAAAACAAATATTTAATTATCTTAGCCTTATTTTAAATGTTGTTTTATAACACTGATAAATACTTGATAAGATGTTTAAAAGGTACAGAAAATGGATCTTAGAATTACTTCAAAATAAAGTACATGGAATAAAATGAATTAAAGTATGATTTTTAAACATAGGCGTTGACGATAACATAATATTTTAATACATTATTTACTTTAGTTTATCATTTTGTGGGAGCGTTATAATATAGATAATCATATGATTTTTATCGTTGTTCTTTAGCTCGAACAATTTTTGCTTATAAAACTCTCGTTATTTATATTTTTAAGTAGAAAAATTGTACCAAAATATTGTTTTGACATACATGTAATAATAACTGATAAAAAATATAATTTTTTTCAAAATTACAATAGTTAAAATAATTATTGAACTCGCATAGTAAAAATTATTAAGTATGTCATAATTTTACAAAAGTTTATGATTAATTTGATTTTTATTTAAATATATTTAAATTTTGTTTTTACTTGATCGTTTATTATGTTTCTGTTTGTTATATCTAAATGTATACCGTCAAATATTAAAATACATTTAAAACTGTTTTAAACACATTCTTGTTGGTTTTTTATTCAGTGTTAACGAAATGTTTTTTTTAAAGACATAACTTGTTTTTATATAGATGTGTAACATGATATATGATTTTTTATTTAGTGTTAGTTTATAATTTTATTTTTTCTCTATACAATAATGGAGTAGGTATATATTATTATAATATTATAAGCTAAAATTATCTTTTGACTCAACAGCAGTGGATGGTTATGGTGAACCACATCCCTCTGCATTCTTATAATTCTATAATATACCGTAATTGCATGCGGTTTTTCGATATAGCTCCCATTTAAAGTATCCAACACTATATATTGTAACGTTCGACTGGAATGTTCAAACATAATCGTACAGTGCTGTTTAAATATATGTTTATAATATTCAAAAATATAATATATTTTTTTGATCACAAGGTAATTTTGGTTTATGTTCTGCTATTAACTAAGTTTAATAGGTAATAGGTATTTGCAATCCATACAGCCATTTAAAAAGTCAACTATTAATATAACAATACATATAACTAGTGAATATTTTAGAGATAAAATTATATTTGGCTCTGATGAACATTATAGTGGTTTTATGGTAAAACGAGTGATAGTTTCCGGTTCACCTAATATTAGCACAGAGCAGATTGAAGTAAAAAACAAACAGGTTTTCGTATGCAAATTTGATGAGGGTCGTATAATGGGTAAAAAAAAATGAAAATGAAAAGTTCGGTACGTTAGCTGTTGGGGTACGCGATTATCATTTTATTTTATTTTTTAGAAAAAATTTAAATTTATATTTGATTCCCAGAGCTAAGTATATTTTGCAACAGAACTGATGGTTTTTTTTACAACGGCACACGGGCACAAAGGAAATCCTACGGGGACGTGTGTAAGATGAACGAGCGCGAACGACTATACTACCCCTGGACCGCACACCGTATACGCATTAGCTTTTTTCCTCATTTTGTTTTCACCCCCATTTGCACGTATACATAAAAACAAGAGCCAACCGAGGGATCTCTTCTCCACCTCTTTCCTTCGCAATCCGACAGGGGTCTTTTGCCGCGGACGTTGCTAAGTCGGTTTTAATTAGGTTTTCTCCTCCGCCGGCGGCGTATCGATCGGGCGGGCTGTAAGGACCTTTACGCGCGTGTCTGCATAGTTATACTTTTATATGTATTTATATAATATATAATATACATATAATGTATATACATGTGTGTGTGTGTGTGTGTGTGTGTGTGTGTGTGTGTGTGTGTGTGTGTGTGTGTGTGTGTGTGTGTGTGCAAAAAAATTAAATGTAAAGTATTTTCGTTAGAATAATATTACCTATTAATAAAAGATTTAAAATGATTTTTCTATACGTAACCCGAGTTTTAAATAAATGCAATAGCGATAAAAATACAATTTTTGAAATTTAAAGCTGCAGATATATTGGTTATGTATAATCATTTTGATTTTGATATTTTTAGAAAATAATCGTTCTGATAAGAAAAATTAAAATATTTGAATTTAAATGTTTAATTCAAAAAGAGTCATTATATATAATAATGAAAATGAAAAGTTTTGTAAAACAAAGTTAACTTCTTTAATGTATATCCAATAACATTGTATTTAATATGAGTTATTCAAATTTATAATTTGCAATGTTAATTTAAAAATGAGATCGCAATAATGTACATTACTACATTCTATGATACTATTTCAGATTTAATAATTGATTTGTAGTTAAAAATATTTGTTGTTTCTCATTAAATTGACAAATTGTGTCTAGCAATTATTATACATGTCTTATAAATATACTATACTCGATATTATTAATTAGGTATGTTCAAATTTTCAATATTAATTTTTTTCATTATATTTAAACATATTTGATTTAATTATAATTTTTCATTTAATGAATCAAGAAATTTAATATATTATAAATATAATATTACTGATTGATTTAAATTACCTTAATATTTCCACGTACCTGCAAGTGTAAAATAGGTGCTGCTGTAAAGTTTGATTGTTTAAGACATGTCTACGACTATCTAGTATCCACGAGTTCTGTTTTCTCTCATCGTTTTAATATTAAGCTGTTAAATAGAAACAATACACAATTATTTTCTATAGATTAATTAGGATATACTTGTAAATTAGGAAATATTTGGTAAAATTTAATAAGAATATTATCACAAATAGTAGGTACCTTCATGTAGCTACAACAAATAGGAATGTAAAGCACATTTATTCATTCAAACTGAAGTTCTCAAACTGATTAGGCAATACTCCGCGATATTAATACATATAATATAAAAGCAGTTCTTTTCTTCTGAAAATTTTCTCATACAAAATAGCATTTAATGGTATTAGCAATTTAAGTAGTAATAATGTAATAATAATAATAAAAAAAAAATTTCAACATGTCATAATATAAGTTTTATGAATATGTTTACAAATAATATTAGACCGAAAACAATATTGTATAGAGTAAATACTTTACTATTATAAATTATAATATTAATTTTTTCTATCTACAATTACTAAATTACAAGTATACCATTTTAAGTATAAACTAAACATTAGTGAATTGTGAGTTTTGTGAGTTCTGACTATATAAGCTTATGTTTTATTAGGTTTATATGTATTTTGAATTATTAATGAAGTAAGCCATTTGCTCGAAAAAAAATATAAGTTATTGTCTTGATGATTAACTAAATTGTAATACTTCTTTATTAATGGTCATTAAAAGCAACAATAATATTATATATTTTCACTTTAATATTTATTGTTCAGCGTGCGGTTTGTTAACTTTAATTGAGCTTTTTATTTTACAGAAGTTTTGTGAGTGTATGAGTATATATAATTTATATAAATAAATGTATTTTATAATGTGACTGGTGAGTAAATAATATTGGACTTGATTACTTTTTCTAGTATACTATAAAATATACTATTATTATTTTTTTTGTAAGTATATCTAATATACAAATATATTTACTATAGTTCTCTTTTTTATTGAAACATAGTAACTAGTCGGTCAATAAAAAGTTATTTTAAAAATGAACTCATTTTAATTTATGTTTACGTACAGTTATTTTTATTTAAAAAAAAAAAAACTAAAATACTACAAAGCAAAATAAATAGAAGTTTATATTTATTATAGCTACTAAAGTAAGCATATCTCTAAAGTTATAAATATATATTTTGTATTTTGGTACTATAGTTATACAGTTGTAGTTAGACGAGTAAACGAGTAGCTCATTATTAATAGTACTTACATATTTAATTTAACAAAACGCATAGATTATTAATAATTCAACTAAAAAGAATGTATTCATTTTTGATGCACAATAATTAGATGTTTAAAATAAGTTATTTTATACAGATTTAAAAAGCATCACTAAAAAGTTAGATAAGAATTTTGTAATTATTAATATGACCTTCAAAATTTTTTTGATTTCTATTTATTTTCTAGGTAAGTGTTTTTTTTTTATGTATCCAAAATGTGCTCTTGTGATCTTAATTTGTTTGTTTAGTCTTATAAACTAAATTATAATATTTTTCTGTACGGTAGCATTGGCAAGTATTTATTATCCATGTTTAATAGTTTTTCGTATTTTGTTTAAATTTATATTGTAAATACTTTTACAATAGAGTTAATATAGATAATACGATGTAAGTCATTGGACAATTAATATTTATATCGTTTTCAAAAATACAAGTATTTATATTAATATATAATATGAAAAAAATGTTTGTTTATGTGATGTGGTAAAAACTATTTATAAGTTCAGAATAATGTGCTATAGTGTTTTATAAAATTCGAAATTCGATTATAATTAAAATTTGATTGGCGCAATTGTTCGGTTTGTAATCCTAAGTTGTATTGTAGCTAATCAACTTTACTTATAATTTTACAGAAAAAAAACTGCTCTAAAATGAATGCGGATAAAATTAAATCTACCAAGTAGTAGTATTACGCATTATACATGGAAAAATATGTCGGCTGTTGCGCAATTTTCATTTATAATATTAATTTATTGTGAATACGGTTTTCAAGGTATGTAAAGGGTAATTTTCCAACAGGTTAAATCATATTATAATATAGTATTGTCTATAATACCATGGAATTTAAACTTCACTATTCCAACTAACATGTGACTCAGAGAATGGAATACGATAGATCATCGATTTTATAGATAACACTATACAATATATTATTATAATACGTGTATATATTATTATGGCCTTTTGTCATAAGATCTACGACACAAGGTTTTCCGGAAGTATTTCGTATTTCATCGATAGTTTTAGTCTGCCACGTATCATATATCTAAATATCGTTGTGTTGTAGGGGTTATTCGTTCGAAAGGATGTTATATTATTGTATACATACATATTATATAAACACGCTATACAATATAGTTGTAGGCACTAATAAATAGGAAATCGGACACTCGAGAACGCCATGTCTATCCTAGACAAGTTAATAATTATTGTGGATAGTATTCGAAACGTATATAGACCACGAGGGCTTAATATACATTCTATATACATACAAACGGTACACCAGCTACTTCCTATTCTAAAGTAAATAATGTAAAGCACCGTTTATAGCTAACAACGTGCGTATTATTATGTAAAGGGTCGATGCTTCTATATTTGTGTTGTGTAGCGTTCTATTAGATGAGTACATTATACCTAAACTATTATGTATATGTTATGTATATTATACATTTATACATAGTCATATTCATGTAAATTTTGACATAGGTTATAAATGCAATTAATACGATAATATCGTATTAAATAAAATTAGATAATAATTAATTATAAAAGTAAACGATAGATATTCTTAACATTGTATTTTTAAGAAATTTAAGAATACTGGATAATTCATTTTAGTTATTTAATTTGGAATACTCAAAAGACTAATTGTTTTTAGATAATTAAAAGTCGTTAGAAAACAAAATTATATTTTTTACAGTTTTTTATATTTATCATTTATAGATTTTATATTTTTATAATTGTAGCATGCATTTGTAATTCCTTATTACAAAGCAGAATAGTCGAATATTTTTTGAAAAATGTCGATACACAGAAATCGAATTTTAGACAAATAGCTTATTAGTATAAAAGTATTTAATGTTCGAGCGGAATTGAGTGGAAAAGAGATATCCCGCAAAATGTTGGTCTACTCCGTTCATCCTAACTTTTAATTTTTTTTAACTAAGAAACCACTTTTATGACATTTTTTAGATTGAAAAACAAAACAAGTTTTGAAGCATTGAATTATAAAATATACTTTGTTCAAAAGAGTGAAAAATTTAAAAATAATATAACGATACATTTTATAGTTTTGTAACAACTTAAAATTATGTAAAAGAAATGTTTTCAAAAATAGGTTATTGTTTTCTGAAGTAATGAATGTTTACGTTAAATGGATAACTACATATAATGTATAACAAATATAGTAGTTCATAATTTGTTTTATTTCCTAAAATATAAGTAAGAACTGAGATTTTTTCGTGTTACATTTTAAAATAGAAAATAAATTACCTATGAATTATTATGGTTATGTTTAAAAATAGTGAACGACTCGCATATTCACGTGTCTCTGTGTACTCAATTTAGTTTTTTAACGAAATAAATGTATTTAATATAAAGTAATATATATATTTTTCAAAGTATTTTGTTTATATTTTACAGAAAACAGTATGTATAGTTAGCAGTCTACATTAAATGCTCGTCACGGTTATGGTGGCTTATGCATAATAAACAGAAAATTAAAACTAAAATAGATGTATAATAAGGGAAAACCAAAATATTTATTCATAACAGCGCGGTGTTAGAATTTTGCTCATTGTAGAACGATATATGAAAACGAAAAAAAATAAATGTACATAAAATACATAAAATAGTAATCATGTTATCGATGTTAAAAATAATGTTTAGGGTTTATGAGTCGTGATTGAAGCAATTCCATAATCATTATTATTACTTTGTTCCTTTTGAGCACCGTCTACTGTATTACATGGGGGCGCAAACTTCAGGGAATCGTAGTATCAAAATAAGGGGTCTTTAATACTTTAATACCGAAAATGAAAATTCAATACTGAGATAGGCTGGTATTATAATAACAGGGAAAAACAACTTCCGCGGCAATCCCTCCCATATGCTCCCGATTACTTAAAATCACCATTGTTTTATTCACACACTATTTAGTTGTAATATAATACAAAATTATTAGTGAAGCTTTGATATTTTATATATTTGAAATTAAGACATTACATACACATTCATAGTAAAAAATGTTAACAGATATGTTCTTTATTCGTCTTATTATGTAGCTATATTATGCAATGACGAAGCAAAAATCCTGGCTGTAATTTTTAACTTCTATAAATTATAGATATAATTTAATACATTTTTAAATTAAAATAATAATTAGACTTTTACTCAGTTCAAAATTGCATCTATCACAAATTTAATTTACCACGATAGGGACACGAAGGATTATTGTAAAACGTTCATTATATACAGAGTGATTCTTTTATCATGAAACACTCATTATTTCAAAAAGTATTCATATTATTGAAAACTTTTTTTATATAGTTCCAAATTGTTAAAAAACAACGTTTTTATTAAAAAATTATATTTTTAAATTTTTTTTTAAAGTTTTTTACTTTTTTGAATGACAATATAGAGTTTTAATTTCATATTCCTAAGCAGACTATTTTCCTGAGTATTTTTATTCATAAAAATCGAATTGATGGTGAGTAATTTATGAGTTATAACTTATAAGTATTTAAAGTTTTGATACGTGCTGTGGAGTGGTAAGGGGTTACCCCGCAAAATTTTTCTACACTACTCCACTTGTCTAAACTTTAAATACGTATAACTCATAAACTACTAGCCTTAAATTCGATTTTTATGTATCAAAATACTCAGGAAAATATTCTGATTTGGAATATGAAATTAAAATTCTATGTTGTCATTCAAAAAAGTAAAAAGTAAAAAAATATTTAAAAATATAATTTTTTAATAAAAACGTTGTTTTTTAACAATTTTAAACTATATAAAAAAATGTTTTCAATAATATGAATACTTTTTGAAATAATGAATTCATGATTAAAGAATCACCCTGTATTATTGTTGTTAAACAGACAAATGTTTATAATATATTTTTTAAATTTAAAGCAATGGAGTGAATCATTATTTCCAAATAATAGCTTTAAGTTAAGCTCTTGGAATATTTATAATATTGTAAGTGTGTAATAAGTATAGCTATCACACAAATGTTAAACAATGCAAACATCGAATATAATTTCATTTAATAGTCACATCTCAAATGTAATGTTATCTTATAAGAATAATGTGTTGATAAAGTTTTATGTTTGAATTTTTATTAGATATTTATTATATATCTATATCTGAGCTTTGCAAATTGCGTCAATGATTATGTACTTGTTGGTGTATATTATGATAATAATGTTTATATTGTAATCTTTTTAAGTTTCA
Source organism: Rhopalosiphum nymphaeae (assembly GCA_036289425.1). Taxonomy (NCBI): domain Eukaryota; kingdom Metazoa; phylum Arthropoda; class Insecta; order Hemiptera; family Aphididae; genus Rhopalosiphum; species Rhopalosiphum nymphaeae. The sequence goes on along the minus strand of JAZAQC010000012.1, from coordinate 9,952,098 downwards.
TATTAAAACGTTTTAAGCTACAAAATAACATTACGTCAGTGCATTATAGGTTTTACCAAAATGGAAAATTGTGTACGACAACTTGGTGCAGAGTTGATTTTGACACACTGTCGTATTGCCCCGCACTATATACCACCTAGTCTACGACCTTTTGTCGTCATGTGTATTGTATATATAATTATATATACACGTGTGTGTTTTTTTAACATTGCAGGTTTTTTACCAGTTGTTGCGCATAAAACATTAATTATTTTCTTAATTACAAAGGACATGAGTTTTGCATGCTCTGCTTTTTCCCCGATGCGCAAGCCGAGCTTTTTGCCTGAAGCCCCTTTTGTCCGGTTCTTTAATAGGATTCTGCCCTCGTTCCCCATATATATATATATATATATAAACACACTACACATATACAGACATATGAATGCGCTTATGTTTATATATATACTATATATACATATGTATCTACCTATACATTTAGTCTGTACAGTATACACGTGAAGGATGAAACAAAACGCACATAGGTTTTCAGCAATGAACACAATTTACATCCATATACACATGCGCGCAATTTGGTCTGCAGACGGAAACAGACCATTAAAACTCTTATCCTTGTATGCAACTCTGGTTGTGGGTAATGGCGTTAAAATCCACATACATTTTACACACAGCACAATAAATTATTAGAAAAAATTATTACCCTTTTATTATATATATATTATTATACATTATAATGTGTAATACATTTTTGAAAGTTTAAATATATTTTAAGTTAGACAAATTCCAACATTATTTACCAACATGACTAAATTTGATACATAGGATGAATTTATGTATAACCATATATCTATAATTGTACGAAAAACATAAAACTATATAAATAACTTCTTAAAATTAAAAATTATTTTTATACTATTCGAAATACGCAGTTATTAAATTGTTATTAACCGTTAATTTTTACCTTTAAATATATTATATAATATTACGATATGTATATTTTATCTAAAATTAAGTATCATATTTTATTGTTATAATTTATCAAGTTTTTTTTTAATTTTTTTGAATGTAAGTTAAATGAATTAATGCATTTATTTATTTCATCTTTTGTTACAAAATTTTAGAAAAATATCTGATCCAATATTATACAAATCATATTTTCAGCGAGAAAAAATAAAACGATCAAAAATAAAAATATATATTTTTCAAAACTGTTTATTTAATCGAAACAATGTTTCAATACTGATAAAACATTTACCCAGTTTATGCATATTTATATTTTAAATAGGGTTAGAAGATAGCGATAGGGATAGATAGATGAGTTCGTAAAGCGATAATAACTTAATTTCTCAAGAAAAATGTTACTGTGTTTTGCAAAAAAACGGCACTGTGCAGAGAATGAGACTCGTATACATAAATATATACACGCTCCCCCCCCCCCATCAACACACACACGGAGTGATTAATGCTATCGTCACGTTGTATTATACAACTCGATGTATGAAATGTATATAATATGTATAATATCTACCTATATAATAGGTATAATATACGCGTCCACACACAGACGATAACGTGCAGAGACGATAATTAAGGGATTGTATTCCAGCGGTACACACCTACGTGCGTACGTGTACACACACCTACATACATATTATATATATTATATATAAATATATGTGTATATAATACTGTTTACACGTGGTCAATGCATATTATAATAATGTTCATACTTATGTAGGTATATGCGTATAATGGGTGTATGTATATAGTGTATATATGTTCGCATAGCTATTTTATTCGTTTCAAGTGTTTCGGGGGCATTCATTAGAGCACAAACTTCCGGGTACAGCGCATAAATAAAAGAAGAAAAAAAAAAGAGAGCGGAGAAATTTTCAAACACAGAAAAAAATATACATAAAAAAACGTCAAGAGAGTAGAAACGCCAAAGGTGCGCGGGGTGTGCCCACACATCTCGGGGTCCAGCACACACAGACACACGAGTTCGGTCGCACAATAGGAGAGTTTTCTGATTACTGCATTATGAAAAAGTGTATACAGCGGCGGCGGCGGCAAGTGTTTAGCAATGCGTGTACATGAATAATCCCACGCGGCGACGCTATTATATAAATATACGTAAATATTATAATATAGCGGCGAGCGTGTGCACGCGATGATATAATAATATCGTGCGCTGTGCGAAAATTGCGTGAGCACCGGACCGATGACCGTTGCCCAGGTTCTTCTTATGACTGCAGTACGTATGTATAATATTCGAAATAATTAGAATTGTAAATTACATAATGCCCGGGCCAACACCAGTGTCGGCGGCGGCGGCGTCCTCTCATCCGCCCGCTCATCAGTCCTCTACGTATATATTTATAACGTCCTCCGCGCCTATCGCCGCCCGCAAAGGGTGTACGCTCTGTGTCGACCGTTCATTGTACCTATACACGCATTTATGTGTGTGTGTGTGTGTGTGTATTCCCGACATCGCGTTGTATTATACACAACGCGACGACGACGGCGACGGCGACGACGACGACGACTACGACGACCGAGAGAAAGATAGATACCGGGGGTGAGGGGGGGCGGTTGACGAGGGAGTCGGCGGGCGAGCGGTGAGCTCTCGACCGGCCCGCCGGCGGTCAGAAACGGGGCAGGTACAAAGCGGTTTTTTGCAAAGGCGGCCGAATAAATTATGGCCCAGCGAGTGTCCGCGTGCAGGGAGAGTAGTATTCGTATGTACACACGCGCGAGAGTTTTCTCTCTCCCACTGCTATGTGCATATATAGTGTGCACACACGCATTTATATATGTGCGTAATATAATATTGTAACGTGCTGTACACAGCAGCACGTGATATCGTCCTATTTGCGCCTTCACATTTATACGATATAACGTAGTGTGTATACGCGTATACGCCACTCGCTTCAAAGTGAGTGTGTGTGTGTGTGAGTGTATAATTTTTACTTTTAGTATATATTACACCCACCCGCCGTCCACTCCGCCGAGGCAATTTAGTTTAGTCATAGTGTTTTATAATAAACCTTGTTTGGTTTGTGTTATAAAGGTAATCGCGTTAACCGTTAAGTATGATAATTATTGATAACTGAATCCATATCAACAACGATATTGCAATCATTGATTATTTTATTGAAAATTAAAATTGTATACATTGTAGTTATCGAATGGTCGACAAACCACCCACCTCCCACTTGCGATATATCGGTGGTGCATTGAACCAACAATTGTTTAGTCAATCCACCTCGGCGCGTGAGTGTGTTTACACATATTTTGGTCACGCGATATTTTACCATCGATATTTTGTCGGTATACCGTTTACGCATGTTAATATTACACAGCTATAAATACATAATGTATTCGTCAATACACTGAAGGCTTAAGGTTTTAAAAATAATCCCTTCAAGGATTTATTGTTATCAATACACAACAGACATGTCTTATTGAAAAGAATTTTTATTTTTCCTTTGTTGATTAATATACTTATCTTTTATACCAACGTACTTATTATACTGATTAAAGTCTTTCTAAGTTTCGTCATCAAATTAATGATTAAAATACACAATATGGATTTTTACGATATAGGTACTACATAATTAAATTATACGTTCTTGCATTTATTAATTTATTGTCATTTTTGCAACTTGATTTTAATTGTAGAAGTATAGTATAATAATTTAATATTTTATGTTAAAGAGTATTGTGTGTTTTAAAATATGCGTGTGAATTTATCGTCAAAGCGTTGACTAACGATGTCATCGAATAATACTTTTTTTATTTTAATATACTGTCATTCACTCATGGATTAGACTTTATAAAGATCCACGCGTAAATGTGTTAGGTACTAGATGTTATTACGTTTTAAGCTTTTTCGTTGTAATATTAAACAATTCCAACCATTTTGATACAAGTCCTGATCTTATGCATAATTTAATTAATACAACTATAGTAACAAGTCATTTTCGTCGGTATTAATCGTTATACATATCAAGGTATTTATTTTATTCACTCGAACAGTTAAATATAAATGTATTATTTTTTAAGATTTTTATTTTTGCGACGATTTAATGTAAAACGACGTTTATTGTAAAAATTATTGGAATCTACTATAATTTAAAAAGAAAATATTATATTATGTTAATTCTTACAGTACATAATACTGTAAACATTTATTATTAAATATTATTACCAATTATTTGTTATTCCTTTTAAAATGTTTCTTTTATAACTATTTAGTATAAATTAATGTGAATTAATTATTTATTTTTATTTATATTGTATTAGTTTATTTTTTACCTTTAAATTTTAAATCAGAGACAAAAAAGATTTTTTACAAAATATTTCTGTATGTTAAGTATAACTGTTGGGTGTGTTACTCAAGAAATATTTCGAGTAAAATAGTGTGTATATCAAACAAGTTTTATTTATGTATAAGTATATATTTTATAAGTATTATAGATACTATCGCATAAATTCAATAAACTTAACTAATATTTTTATGTGTATACTAACTACGAAGCTGTATATACCTATACTAATAACAATTTAACAACTTAATATAATAAACTAAAATGGGTAATAACTAATTTATCATTAATAAAATAAAAAACCATAATTTAATACATTTTTGAAAGCTATACTATGCATATTACTTACCTATTACTAAAGTTATTAAAAAAATATTTTAGCCTTAAATTCATGATCTACATTGTTTTACTAACGTGCATACAATAAAATATTTTTTATACACATTTTTATGCTATAAGGAACGAAAGCCAAAACATTGTGTTTTTTACACAGTTAACTAATTAAAACTATCGTTATTGAATACGGGTAACAAAAACAACATGATAAATAACTAATTATAATTACTACTAAAATATTCAAAAATAATGAAAAAAAGAATAAAAATAATTTTATTCAAACGATGATAATATGATCACATTAGTCAATAATATCTAAGGGAAATATTTAAATAATAGTATATATAGGTATTTATTTATTAAAGTTCATAGTATAAAAAACAATAATGTGTAAATAACGTTTTTCTTATTTTTTTAACGTGATTCACTTTAAGATATACAATTTTTGCGTATCAAAATATATCATTAAATTAAACAAGCAACTAATATTCATTACGCTGTATCATAAGTGTATTATGGGATTATTATAAAGCGGGAGCAATAAATCCCTGATGATTAACCACAAATAAGCTCCGAGCGCATGTAAAGTATATACCCTAACATGTATACAAAAACAAATTATCCAAGAAGAATAATGTAAAATTACAAATTTTACATTACAACTGACTAATTTATATTACGAATTATGCTTTTTGATGACTAAATATTAACAATCAAGCTATTAGTTAATATGCTACAAAGCTTTTTATTTGCTGATAAATAAATTATAGGTTGTGAAATGTGAATATAATCAAAGCCTTGCTAATGTGGTTCGTCGTTTAAATTGCACACAATTTAGTAAGGCGCAATTCAAATTAAATAATATTCAACCTGATAACAAATCGAATCCTCATACCCAAATCAATTACGTTCGCGTCTAAACATTTATACCCAACTAACACTTCGATTAAGCGGTAACAATGTGCAATTAATCTGTTTATATTCGTTTACTGAGCGTTATTCATCTATTCGCACAGTCTAAACAGAATTCAATAGAACACAAATATCTGCATAAGATAAATATGTCTATATTATGTTTTAATTTTTAGTCAATTGCTATTTTATTAGTCACCGAATAATAAAAAAAAATATATCATAGCAATTAAACAATAATCTAAAAATTAACTGCTAAAATTAAAAGCGATTATTGACGTTTTCAAATAACAAATTTATTTACTAATTAAATTATAACAATATTTTCGTTTTTACACATTCAATCTGTGTAAATTGTAATTTAAATATCTAATTATACGTAATATTAAGCGTTCAACTAACAGCGAATTAGTTTGTGTTTTAATAACAAAATACAATAGTAAGAACATAGATAATATTGAAATGTGTTTATTAAAATACAATTTAGCTATTATTCTATTATAATTTGATTTTTACGTTTAGATAAGCTTATAAGAATATTTATGCGACGTGTAATCGATAATATTTTAATACATACTAACACTAAAAATTAGTATTATGTCACTATAAATAAATGTATACTAAGCTTATGCATTTGTTTTATCAACTGAGATTTATTTTCACTAATTAACTAAGTATGTTAACTTTTAAAAGCTTAGGTATATGCGTTGTATAACTATTATTATAACTATTAGGTAATGCTAATAATAAATCTTTTGATAGATTTTGAGTAGCACAAAACGCAATTGATTCTACATATTATAATTATGACTAAACTAGGAATAAATTTCAATATTTTTATCTTAATTAAAATCATTATATTTTTTCTTTTTGAAGATTTAAAGATAGCATTAATTATATCAAAAATAACGATTTTTTTTTTTAATTGGTTGTCATTTTTTTGTTTTTGTGTTTCTAAAATTGTTTATATCATTTGTTTCAATGTACTATCATGTCGGTTTTTTGTTGTGTAATCAGTTTTTGCAAAGTGTTACCTTGGATCGAATGTCAATCGAAATACGTATGTCGGTTGTTAAGACCTATTACAAATCTAACAAAAGTGGTGCGGGGACTGCGTGACGACTTCGTATCTTACTAGGACGGGACGCTACTTCCGATGTGTTATCAATTCGTTGACTATAAAAAAAAAAATAAAAAAACTGGTTTATAGTTGTTGATCTTAAAAGTCCCGGTTAGGTTAAAGCATACTCGTGAAATTCATCAGAGAGAATTGAGAGGTAATTATTGTTAATATTCTTGACCGCACTTTCGGCCTGTCAACAAGCTAGGGGAGGACGATCGAATGATATTTTTTTTTATACGTAGAACAGATGTTATATCGGAACTGTACATATCCTTTTTTTGTAATTTTTTGAAAAATTAATTTTTTTTTGTCTAATTTATAAAAAAGCGTTCATTTCGGGGGGCTTTGTATATCTATACATATAACGTATTAATCAGTTAAATTAAAAGAAATCATTAAAAACATGCTTTTTTAGGTACCTATTAGTTTGATTGGTGACTTCGAAATAAGTAATTTATATTCAATTGAAAATTAGATATATTTGACTACAGATAACTAGGAAACTGAAATTCAAAAGCTTTCAATTTTTTCTTGATGAAACCTGTATATCAATATTATTTAATCATTTTTATATCTTAATAACTTTTTCAATTTTTATATATTATTCAAAATTACAAGTCTGTTTAATTAGTCAACATCCCGAGCTTAATACTTAAATTAAAAAACATTTATAGTTGTATCATAAATTTTGAAATTTAAATTTTATTTAGTAGTATTGATATTTATTACAGTTTAATCATAATATTATATTTGCACCTTAATATTTTCCATTTTAATATATATATATATAATAGCCTATTAACATAAAGTAGACTCCATACTCAGAGTATTATTGGTATTAATTGAATAAATACTAGTAGCTATTAGCTACGCAATATGCATTGTTAAATTGCTGCAGCTTTAATTAGTGAACTTGATAATTAATAGTAATTATGTATATGTTTATATCTTTAGTAGTATTTACGTTTACGTGATTAATCAATAATACCGATTACAATAACTTACTACCTTCTATAAAAAGCAAACGAGAAGTAGAATGTATATGTATATAAAGTATATCTACTTATACGACTTTTGAGATAATGTTTTTAGTAAAATATAAGTTGCCAAACATCATAATATTAGCATCTATTATAAATTATAATAGTCCATATATATAAAGATAAACTTAAGAAGTAAGCAATACGTTATGATTAATATTAAAAATTATGATAAACAGTGGCAAAATAAATTGATACACTTGCATATTGTTACATATTATCATTAAATGTTAATATTCATATGCGGTGTCAAATAATAAAAGTGTATCCATATTGAACTGATGAAAGTTTCTTTGTACTATTAAAGTATTGTATTGTATACATAGTGCATGCACCAAAATAAATGCTAAAAAACTAAAATATCATTTTTGTTATAATCATATACAACAAGCGTAATGTTTTTTAAAAATCTAACTAGAAAATAGCCGGCTTCAAAAAGCAAATTAAATCGTTTCAATGCAATATTATGAAACATATTTTATGGCTTCGATATCTACAATATATTTAAATGGCTATACGTGTGTTTTAAAGATCTTTGTGTGCGCGTTTTGGAATTAGAACTAATGTATAATATATATATCTATGTGTAAATATTATGATATTTTGAGTATGACAGTATTAGGTCAAACATTACTTATCACACACGGTTAATCAACCTATAACCTACAGTAGCACAGTATATACAGCATTTAGGCAGAATTAAGTAATACATCATTAATTCATATACCCATATGATTACAAAAGAAAGCAACGATAAGCGTTAAGCAGCGATAAAACATATTGTTATGTCTATTTAGGTAAGGGGTTTTATAATAGACGTCAATTCGTATTGGACCATTGTCTATTGAAAGCTTCTTCGCATTACAGCTTAAGCATTTGATGCTAACCTAATTAGGACATAGCTGCAAGCCGCTGAGATTCGATATAACATTATGAAGAATATTATAATATGGTGGTATATACCTATAACTATAATAAGATGTAATATGTATTTTATAGATCCTGTGTACGTATTTGTACGCGTGCTTTGAGATGACTGTTACAGCACCAGTCTGGCACACGTCGCTCGTGGATTGTACATGAAAATCGAAGGGGTGGCCAAAATAGTTTCAAGAATGCTATATAATAATATGTACGATATTATCGTATGAACACGCGGGTTCTATTTTTTTTTTTTTTACTTCCCCCACGGTAGCGGCGGTTGCCACCGCCGCCGCTGCCGACATTCGCGCGCGTCTGGGTCGATACCGAGTGAAAATCCATAAAACGGCGGAGCTACGAACCGCACGTCGGCCAATCTTGTCATTCGGTTAAACCCCCACCCTACACACCCTTTCGTCGTGGTTATTTTTTTCCCGTATTCCCAGTGCGTCCTCAGTATAAAATACGTGGATCAAAAAGAATAATATAATAAAATTATAAAACCTTACCGTATTCTCCAACAGGGTACGCCACAATAATAATATTATTATGTAAAAACATGGTATGCAGTCAATATTTTTCATCGTCGTTTTTCATTATTTTATAACTGAAACAAAAAAAAAAGTTGTTTTGTTGGAGATTTACTTGTACTATATATAGTATAGTATAGAAATTAGAAAGATAAATGATAATAGATATAATTATGAAATATGTGTAGGTTACCGAAAATGTCAACATTTAGGAAATAATGGAGGGAAGTAAATGATTTCTTATAGCGTAGTACAAATAATACGATTATTATCATTATATATATATATATAAATATATATTATGGTTTAAGTACGTTTACAATAAACATAATGTGTATTAATATTTGTGTTATTTGAACAGAAAGTGTTAATATTGTTGTATCTATTGTAAATGTTCAACAAAATAAAATACAAAAAACGTACACATTTATATGTATTATGCACCTATGGCTATTATTAACCATAATTACACTACATTTTTTTTCAGCTGTTCATATAGCTATGGTAATAATATATACGACGTACTTAGTTTATTTGGTTTATTTATTAAAGTATACGAATAAAAGCTTGTACCTAGCTAAAATTGTTTCATATTATTTATGTTTGTTTTTAATCACGTAACTATATATACGAGTACTTATCTCTTATCTATATAGAACAGTATATCATGTAACACCATATTATATTGTTCTAATGCACTGGTACAATAATTTTAAATTTTAAATGTAAAATAGAGCACATTATAAAGATTCCACAGTAACAATGTAGATACGATTTTAAAGATTTAATATTTTCTATTAAAAATACTTTATGTAGTATACTATACTGTATATATTTATATATAACTATTTAGAATATAAAAAACAACCAAACCCTGTTTTGAAAAAAGTATAAATACACCATTTAGATAGCATATATTTTATAATAGTTAATCGTCATTTAAGAAATCAGATAAAATATATAAGGTATCAATATATTTTCATATTTTTTACTGAACTCAACAAGATGTCAGATTATTATAATATTAAATAAGCATATATTGGTAGGATAAGTATTGTAATTTTTAATAAATGTATTATACACCGTTAGGAGAGCAATATAGTATTACATTTATTAAAATGTTTAACTACAAACACAATCTAAAAATATAATTGAAAAAATTTACGATTTTGTAATTTTTTAATGTATAATCCCTTATTATTTGGAACCGAAAATTCTAAGAATAAGGTAATTTGTATGTATTCAAATATTTTCATTTTTAAATTTCTTATTTACGAGGTTCATGTAAAGAAGTTTTAATTTATATCATATCCATGTATATACCATAATAATGAATAGGTATATATATATATATACTGCAATTTATCATATCATATTGTTATTTCAGCATTTTCAAACTGATTTTTAATAATATATATATATTTATATTATTTCTATATATGTCATCTAAATTTCATATATATATATATTTTTGTAGATTTTCAAAAAATATGAAAATTAACAATTAGGAAAGTAAAAAACCCATAAAATATGCAAAAATATGCATTTGCTTGAAGTGCCAGGAAATACTGTTATTATAATCTAAAATTAATTCTTGATAAATTAAAAAAACTAATTAAGTAGGTATAAATTATACACAGAAAAAATGAAATACAGTTGTAAGGTAAATATCGCCCCCTTTAAAAAGTATTTATAAAAAGATAAACTAATGAGAGAGAAATATGTTGCAGTTTGCATTATTATGGTAATGTTAAGAACTTAATTTTCAAACCATCAGCTACGTATAGTACCTATGTATACAAATCCTAGTATAATCCTTCAAATGTTTATAATCTATCATGGTTATAAATACCTAACTATAACTATACCTTTCCATACCTAACTATCAAAGTATATTGTATAATATTTAAACTATATATGTCTAAATATGTTTTATATAGTTATTAATTATAACAACATAATTTGCCTTTGCTGCAAACTTATATATTTTTTTTTTTTATGGGACGGAGAAAATCGATTTATAAAGAACTAAATATTTTAATCAACTATACCCTTATGTTTTACATATACTTATTTGGGTAACTACATATTAAGATGTGTCAAAATCATTGGCTTAAAAATAAATACTGTACACTATTAAAGAAACACCTATATAGATAAGTATTGATGTATATGTATATGCATCAAACATATTTTTTAAACTGTGCTATTTTAAGCTAAATTGAGTAAAATTAATTGTAAATAGTATATGACAGATATATTATATATTGACAGATTACAAACTTAACGTTTCTATGTCTCTCTGTACACTATAATATGTATAATTGTAGAAAATGACAAAATTGAAAATAGTTTAATGAAAACCATTGGTTATTACTATTACTGATAAGTTATTGTAGTGTTATAAAATATTATGCTTAGCGAATGCATTTACGACATTATAATATATAAGTAGATATAATATTTATTTCTAGTATGCATTTTTATATCTTAATACTATATTTTAATTATATAGATATATTTGTATTCGTATATAAAGTCTTAAATCCCTGCTATAATGTCCACAAGAATATACGTACATATAATTTTTAACCGATTATATGGTATATTATACCTATGTGTAAAACTATTTCCGTATAGACGATAGGTATTATAGCCGTACATCATATTGCGTTATGGATAGTTCATTTTCCAAAATCAGTGTATATAGGTAGCTACTGTATTTTTTAAGTGATTTTTTTTATGAGAACATAGAGGAGTACAGAGAACTTGAAAGCAATCGAGAAATAATTGCCACACCAGTCTGAAATTTAAAAATTCAAGTGATCTGTTAAAACATTGTAATGCAATTTATTGAATGCAATTGCTGACTATTTAATATATATGTATAACTAGTATAAAGGTATACAAGTGTAAGTATACCCTATGCGATCCACTTAAGTCTACAGTTCAGGCGATTATTACATATAAATAATATTATATTATTTAATATAATGTACCTATTCCTTGATAAGAGTATTTGTGGCTCACTTGGGCGCGAAACTAAAAATTTTTTAGTAGACACGGAGTGAAACAGATACTTTTCGTGTATAGGCTAAGATTTTTTCAAAAAGGAACAATGATTACTCAGATAAATAATTGCATTTAATTTTATATAACATAGCTATAACACATTTTTAACTTTTTAAAATATTTTCAGTAGTTTTTATCATCTAAATTCTAAATAAATAATATGCATGAACTTTTTAATAATTGTCAATGTTTTAAAAATACTACGTATATAATGTGTTTTTTTTTATGTAAAAAAAAAGCACTTTAACACAGACTTTAAAAGTACTTATGATAGGGAGCTACTTTATATTTTTTGTAAAATATTATAGATCTATTATATAACTAATAAATAACCTTATAGGCAATTTTAACATAAATACTTATGTATTTAGTACAGATTATTTTTATAATTTAACTAAAAATAATTATAAATTCAAGGCATTCACTTTTATGTATAAATATCTTTCATTAAAACACATTCTAGATTGTAAATTTATTCAAACGTTGTTAGAAAATGTATGAACATTTTTTATTAAAAAATGCAATTAAATATATTGTTATAAACTTATACTATGCACGTTTAACAAATACTTTTTTATTAACTCTTTATGTGAATATAATCTAAATTGTATGAAGTAGGTACCTACGAGGATATGACATCCTGACATAGTGTACGTCACTGTAATAAAACGTCTCAAATGATTTAAAAACAAAACGCATTTATAAATATTAAACAACAATGTAATAATATGATAACGTAATATCTAAGTATAATAACATTAATAACTTAGTATAAATAAAATTATTAACTATTTAAAAATAGATGCATAATATATTATCGGTATTTGACTATAACATAAATATTTAAAATTATAAAAATACTCAAGGAAATAAAAGTATTTATTTGAATTATAAATATTTAAATAGTATCAATAAAGTTCTTATAAAAATAAGATATAACGTTCTGATACGTTTTTCATTGGAGCTGGTGAGGGTACTTAACCATTTATAGGAAGTGCTAAAGTCCTCACTGGTTTCACCTTAGCACCGTTCCTGAGCCCACTGTATTTTAAATTATATGATATACCTGTATACATATATTATACAAATAATTATAACATAATTTATTAAGAATAATAATGAATGTATTCGCTATACATACAACTGTATCTTTGAGTAAGTTTGAGTGAGCATATTTAACTTAACTTTGAGGAAATCGGATAATATTCTATTATAAATAAAAAGCATTAAAAGTGTAATATATATATATAGATTTGGTGATATACCAGTTAGTGGCTCAAGGATTGGGAAAGGATCTTACACAATATATAGCTTCTCGACTTCCTTTATTGTATATAGTTTATGGCGGTATTGAGTTAAGATTTGTTTGAATATTATAATAAGATTATTCAGTTGCAGGTTAATGTAATACAATTTTAATATATTATATTATTTATATCGTGATGCACAATATTAATGGACGACTTGAACACCATATATATTATAATCCCGTTACATATAATATATAATCTCTGTATAGGTAATATAGCTAAGTACGCACACATAGTGCAACCGATGACAATTATGACGAAATAAATACTATAAACTAGGTATTTATGTAGGTACGTGTATATAAAGCGCCAAGTGGAATATAATAATATATTCGTCGTTCCTGAGGCATCTATAAACTTATAAATTATATTACCAATCTGTAATGTACACAGCAATTTATTCAACATTTATGAAATATGCATTTTATTATATTATGTGCAATTAAGTTTTCATAACAGAGAAACTCTTTTAATACAAACATTTTTTTATTCATAGAAATGTCTAAAATGATTAGTCATTACTAATTTTATACATATCTACAATACTTTAGAGCGTTTTTTGGAGTTAAAGTTAAAAGTCCATACGAGTAACAATATACTTTTTTTCAATCACAATGTGAAGAACTTTTTCAGAGTATTTTAATGCATAAAAATCAGAATTCAGCGAGTAGTGAGTTATAAGTATTTAAAGTTTGGGTGAGCACTGAGCAGAGTAATAGATCCACATTTTATGAAATATCCTTATATCACTTCACTCTACTTAACAAAACTTTAAATATTTATTATAACTCATAAACTACTTGCCAAAATTTCGATTTATATATGTATCGAAATATTCAAAAAAAAATTCTTCACAAGAATGTATAGACTCGCATTTGAATTTCTTAACTTAACTCTCCCCCCCCCCTCTACCATCATAAAATAATGCGAACAAATATAAAAATTACTAATCATTTAAGATTTTTCTAACTTTTGTATCGGACATTTTACCCTGTACCTATGTAAACGAAAACCGTTCGCAAAAATATAATAAGTTATAATATTATTTAAATTTTTCGGCTACACAAAACACGCATCGTGGTCGCGTATCTGCGTATGTACGTACAGTGAAGTTAAACACTGTGCGGGCGAGTAAAACGGCGGCGATGTTTTCGATGTACGTGTTTTTTAGTTTGCCTGCCGAGAAACGGGTGGAAAAAAATCGACGGTGGCGGCGAGGGCCGGAAAAATGGCCGTTCGAGTCGGTGTCGGTCAGTCGCGGGAAACGTCGAGATCGGGCGGCGCCGCTACCGTTGTCTATTGGTCGCCAGACACGCCTCTCCGATTCGGTTCACATCGCGCCGCCGCGATTTTTGCTTTCTAACAAAAGCCGCTTCTTCGCCGCCGCCGCCGCCGTAACCCTCTATCACACTTTATTATTATTACTATTATTATTATTATTGGGACTTTTTTTTCCGTTTCTTTCTACCGCTTTTCTGCAGCCGCCAAACACTAAGCATACAGAGTGATACAAAGTAAGGGTGACTGTTTCTTGCAACGAATAACATATAATATATCATCAACGTCGATTTCAGCGTATATGTATATATTATACACATACCATATAGTTATGGATATCATATACCTATACTATAATATACTATGTACGTCGGTAATATTATGATTATCGTTTTATCGGCATCAGATTTTTTTTTTATTAATGTAGTTTTTGCAATTATATTTTCTACATTGCAGTTTTGCCGTTATATACAACGTATAGTTCAACTTTTAACTGCAAATAATAGTTCTTGCTGTTAAAGATTTTTTTTTATTCTCGTTATTTTTTTGATTTTTACTTAAAATTATTAAAGAATAACGAAATGTAGGTATAGGCATAACCATGACGAGCAACATTTTAGAGTACATCGAATTAATTGTTGTATGCTTTCGTCTGTAGTTGTTGAAATTTTGTAAAATTGGTATAAGTAGGTTATTTAGTTAATATTATGGTTGGAATTATGGTAGGTACCTGTATAAGTTTTTAAGGATATATTGATACAATACCTAACCTAATCCTATACTGTACACAAATTTAAGAAATCATTATTTATTTATTCATATATTTAACAAATACATATATTATGTGCATTTCAAATCGTACTTGTATAGTTTCATATCATGTATTATAAACATAAATTTTTCTTCTCCGTATAGTTTAACTAAAATACATTTAAAAAACGAATAAGGTTAACAAGTGAAAAACTGGACGTTAGTAAGTCACTTTGTATATTATATAGTTTTGCACTTTTCATGTATACATATCTATATCTATACGTCCTACTCCTATATATATGTATATATATATATACATATTATATATATATATAAATATATATACTAGTCTATATATATGTATATATATATATATATATATATATTATACCTTTCAATGTGCCAACGGCCGCAGTGGACACGCGGTATTGAATTCCGATATGAATATTACGTTGAAAATGGCATAAATGTTGCTATATAGATAGCTAAAATAGGTACAATTTATGAACAATATACATTTTGACACTACAGGCAAAAAAAACTATAAAATGTTCATTGATGTCAAATTATTTTTATCGTCAATATGATATATACCTAATCAATAATAATTAAAATTAACGTTTAGATAATAACATTAAAGGTGTAATTTTAAAGCTCTTGTAAATTGCATTATATAGGTGCGTCTTAAATTTTATTGCAATGAATTCGCGGACATTTCGTCTTATTTTGCACGCTTATTTTGTGCATAAATATTATACACACTTTCATATTTATAATATCTAAACATGTATATTATACGCGTGTAATAATTATTACGATGTACATATATATATATATACAAGTACGCAGTACGTTTCTACTCAATTGTGCAAAATTCACGCTTATACATAGTAGTATATATATATATTATACATACACGTGCGACCACGAGTACACATGCACAAACACTCGTACACGCGACGGCAGTGCGCGCGCCGAGAATAGTAATTCGTAATCCCAATGTCGAGAAAGGTTGATTTTATTAATTACCTATATTATTATTGACAATGACTGTGCAACGTGCAGTGTACGGTTTTTACTATATTTAGCCATTTATAGTTTATAAGAATTGATTTATACAATATACAGGCATGTATATTATATAGTTTCATATGATTATATTATTAAGCAGGTACTCTCATTCTTCATCGAAAAAGCAGTTATTCAAAATTTGATTTTTTTGTAGTATTTAAACCTTATAAATACGGTCCTGTAGAGGTACAAATTTCTGTTATTTAAATGATAACCCCCTTTTTCTACTGTAAATTATTTGGTGGATATTGTTTTCTGAAAAGTTCACAATATCAAAAACAAAATTACAATGGGTAATTTTTGATAACTTACTGAGAATAATATGGGATTGGAAGATATGAGAATTATGGTGATTTGCAAATTTTAGTAATTGATACTAATCTATAATATTTATAATATTATGTGAAAATAATGATCCAAATATAATAAATACGTGATTTAATTTTATAGCTAAGTATTTAATATTTTTTTTATGAACTATTATTATTCTTATTACATAATCATTTCAATAACTAAGAAACTACTCTTACAAATTTTAAATAGTTATATAGATATTACATAATTTTTTTAAAAAATGATTAGCTAAATAATTACAGTAAAAAGTAGCGTTCTCATTTGTAAAACCACAGCTGAAATCACCACATGACACACCTTAAGTAGTATAAAAGTTTCAAGAATTTGAAAATATATGGTTTTATATTATATTTGAAATTAAAAAAATAGAATTTGAATATATTCAGTATTGAAGGAAAAATAAGAATAATTATCATCTTGCAAACCTACACTATAACATTTTATAAACAAGGTGAATTCTCAAACCATGTTGCTTTTCTCCCCGATTTTCATCTCGAAATTTAAAATATGATTTTTATCATTTTCAAGGATAATAGGCACTTAAAGAGGTGATTTAAATAAATATCTTATTTTACTCTAATATCAAATCAAAATTCCAATAAATGAAAAATAGAAGTTTAGAAAAAAACAACAGTTGAGATAAAAAATATGATTATCAAATCCGAGAATTAAAATAGCCTGTTTAAAAACTGATTAATAATATTAGCACTAGTTTTATAAATAATAAATAATCTTAAAAACATAATTAAATAATTAAAATTTAAAACATTTATAAAAAAATGATTAATGATTTTCTATTGATCATTTTTTAAGCTGTTTGTACTAAGTAACAGATTGATAATCGGTTTAGAAGAAATTACGGTTATTAAGTTATTTAAAAATTATATTGTGTAATAAATATTAATCAATTTAAACTTTAAAATATTATAAGTTATATAAATATTATAAAATAAGTACTACACTAAACACATATTATATACATTATACATCCATTTTATATATTACATATATTTATTATATAATACAACATATTTTGTAAGGAAATAAAAATTATTTTAAATTTCACGACAAATGAATTGGTAGTATTGATCTTTTCAACGAACTTTTTAGTATGTATGACGTACAAAAGCTTTTTCGTAGTTTCGAATTATTTACAAGTATATAAATATATACACGTGAATTGATGGTTTCATGAACCATCAGAGTTGATATTACTCTGAGACAGCATAATTAAACACATGTATTATATAATGTAAACTTTTATAAAACACCAAAATATTACAAAATAAAACTTGTAATTAAAAACAAAAATAAATTATTAAAGTCGTTTGTACGCTCAACTGATGAGTTAAAGTGAAATTTTGTATATATGTATTGTGTAATTCTACTTATACCAAAATCGTATATAAATCCTACCCAAATCGTTTTTGCAATCGTCGATTCGTGTTTATTATTGTATCTGTATGGTTAATGGTTATATATGGTTACCTTATACATATAGCCTTTATTTGAATCCATATTTCAAATTAATGTTGTAAGAAAAGTGTCAACATATTAATCATGAATATTCACTGAATGATTAATATTTTTTTCAAAGGATCGAATATAATATGGGTATATAATATAATAGATAGTATAATTAATTTTTTATAAATATCACTACACTAATTGAAAATTCTGAAACACCCTTTTTAAAAGTCGTATATTATTATATTATATTTATTATGTTACATTGAAATAACATACATAAAGGTTCATAGATTATTATTTTAATAAGTGAAAATTAATATGATTTTTCAAGTATTAATTTGTTTTAAAAATTCTTAAAATCTTATCTATATGAATTTGTAATTATGTTATAGTGCACCAGCAAAACCATTCCTAATTCGCATTTATTTATTTTTCAACCTATACACTTAAGTAGTTATCTATTCAATAAATTACACTAAGCATAATACTATTTCTACATCTTTATCTTTTCATCCAATGCTGCGGTAAATATATTATTTGTAAGTTACAATGAATTGTCTTAAATATTATTAAGATATAATGAACTATACTATTATTATTTATTACAGTGTAAAACATAGCTATATAAAGTAAATGACCGATTTATTTGAAAAAATTAATATATTATGATCAACATTTACTCATTTAATTTGATTTATAAAATTTCGCGGGTTATTTTGAATAGTATAGTATATCCTATAGTAGTTAATTTATACACGCTATGTATTATAGATTTAATAAATGAAGAAATGCAGATGCAATAATATGAACAAAAAATAATTCAAGACAACATAGCCTCAACGAAAAAATCGGACCCGATTTCAACCAGAAGACGTCATATGTTTTTATTTCTCAGAGTCTACTATAGAATAAAGAGATCATAAATAATAAAAAATAATTTATTTATAATAAATATTTATGCTTGTTTCAATAATAATAAGTTAATATAGAGTTTTTCGAAATTTCCGCTTATCTAACACTATTTTAATGTATAATAATTAATTGTCGTGTTATGTTTAATATGTTTTATGTGAAACAGTGCTTACCTATTCGATGGTCAATAACGCGTAGTATAGCAGCGGTAGCAGTAACAGCAGCAGCAGCAGACGTTGTTGGAATGATATCGACACCGATACAAAAACGGTAACAAACTGTCCCGATAGTTTATATAGGACTGCGAATATTGTAATAACCGTCGTCTTCGTCGTAATATATATATATAGGTATACATGTACCTATGCTATTTATAATATTACTATATATGATACCCGTACTCAGAAAAGAATGTATATGTATATAAATAGGGGGTGTACATCAAGGGCCGTAATATTTGGTCTCTCACCGTGCGAAATATTTGTGTTACCTTTCGGCGGGATGCTGCGCGGTCCGAGGACCGGTTCGCCCGGTCCGTAAACGCCCCGACGACTCCCACGGTGTGTTCGCATTGTCCGCATATTATAATGTACGAGCGCATCGTATACCCTCCCGCGCGAACGCGTGTCTTCTTCCCACACACACGATGCCTACCTATACACGCACCCGCCACACTTGCGCAAATTATAATATTACGATATTATGTATGCACACTCGGCCAGTAGGTACCCACACATACACACACATTATACCTACCTATTATGCGCGCCCGTCGCATAGTCGGCGCGTCGGAATTCACCCCGTTCGAGCCAACCACCCCCTATAACCGGGTGGTGGACCTCGTCTCTTGGCGTGCATTCGTTATTATATATAGTACTATAATACGACTACGACGTGTCCATATGGAAATTTCACGGAGATTTTGCAACGTCTATCTGAAGGGGGACCGGTTCGCTGAGACCTTTTGCGAGGTCCTGCGCGTTTAACGGATTTCCCGCTAAAGCATACACCTACGTTTTACACACACGCACACGTAATAATATATATATACATTTGGTCGGTTTTGGCATAAGTAGGGCCCACGCGTTTAACAACGACGGTTGTTTCCACACGCATGTGTATGCATACGAACACATTATCATTATAATTTATTTTTTTTTTTATTTAACGATTCCGTCTCGACGGCAGTTAACCAGCTTATAAAATCGGGGTTTACATAGTACATACTTACCTATTGACCAATAACAAATTTGTACGTTATAGAATTTTGAATTTATGTGCTCTTTTCGATGCATTAGATGTGTTATGTTGGTTTAAAAAAAAATAATAAATAATTTTACTTTTTGTCAATTTTACTTTACTCTATTTTTAACATATTATATTGTATTACCTAGATTTAATTTATTGACGTTTTATCGATTTACTTAATGATTATTCATATTATCAAATTTGTTGAGGTAACATTATTAAAGCTCATCTTGACTAGAAAAATTAAAAGTAGGATCTACCTATATACATTTTTAATTTATTTTAATAATTATTAATACAAATATATGTGAAGTTCAAATTTGCGCATTTTCGTCAAATTAAAATACAGTGACCCAAAAAGAACGCTTTTTTAAATTAACCAAAAAAATGTATTTTTCAAAAAATTACAAAAAAAAGGATGTGTATAATTTCAATATAACATCTGGTTTATTTATCAAAAATAATATTATTCAATTATCCTCCACTAGCTTGTTTACAGACCGAAGTCTGATCGAGAAAATTAACAATAACTGTCTCTCAATTCCCTCTGGTGAGTTTCCCGAGGACGCCTTAACTTAACCGGGACTCTTGAGACCAACAGCTAAACCAGTTTTTCAATTTTTTTTTATAGACAACGATTCGACAACACATTGGGAGCAACATCCCTTTCGAGTAAGATACGAAGTCGTCGCACAGTCTCCGCAGTCCGCATCACTTTCGTTAGATTGGTAAAAGGTCTTAACAACCAACATACATATTTCAATTGATATTCGATCTATGGTGACACTTAACAAAAACTTATTGCATATCAACAAACCGGAATGATAGCAGATTGAGACAAATGATGAGAACAATTTGCACATAAAAACAAAAAAATAGCTACAAATTAAAAAAAGGCGTTATTTTTGAGACATACTGTATAATAATAGCTATTCTGCACTAGTGGATTTATTTATATATTAACATAATATTGTATGTTTGAAAATAATAAAGTTTACACTATACAGTCGTTATAGCACTTATTTAATAACAACGATAATACAACAATGAATCAAACTTAATATAGAAAAACATTTTTATTTTTTGAGAAAAATAGGGAGATTGGAGAGCTAATTATTTGAATCTGACCAATTATATATTTATAATTATACATTTTCATAATTTATACTTCATTTAAAATGAGCTTTATAGTGTTAATGTTATATTTTTGAAAAGCTATAATGCATCATACATTTGTTTTAGCTTTCAAATTTTAACTTAAAAAAAACTAAACACATATTATGTACGCTATGGCACAAAAAAACAATGTTATATTACCATAATATATACAATAAACATAGATAGTTTTAAAATTATATTATTAATATGAATAACCACAATTTATACGAAACAAATTTCTTAAATATTTGATTTAAATAAACACAATAAATTGTATTACCTTATAAATTATACATATAACTTATAATAATATGTGCGTATACAATGCGACGACTACTAAAATTTAACGGAAGACTTTTAAGACTTAATGTTCAAAATATTATGGCATTATGTACACATATCGTTGATAGTAATACAGTAATTCAGTTTCATAAAATAATAATTAAATACAATTTTTATACTTACGACTTCGTGTTAGAAACTTATAAAATATGTATATAATTTTTCAAGAGGCTATAGTAATATTTTATTACTATAGAGTCTCAACTTCCCATTTATACCACATAGTATAAATCAAATTATTAAAAATGTCTTACGAAAGATATAATAGCAAAATAAATTTGAAGTAAATCATTAAGATTTTTTGAGTGTACCTATATATTATGTAAGTACTTATATATTATAAAAATATTATACAATCTTTTTTAACACATAGTTATGTCATATATTATATATTCATGTAAATATTTTGTTGTCTTGTTGAGCTTAAATCTGATCCGCGAATGAACATTTAAGGAGTATACATAAAACCTATAACAAAAATATTATTTTATAATATAATAGTTTGTTGATTTATAGTATAGTTGTACGTGTATATTTAATATAATAATTATAACAATATATATTATAAACAAAATAGGAGTCTTAGAACTACGTAAATATTGAATTTGACTGAAACGATAAAACGTGTTATCTAAAACACAATATTATAGTGTGGAGTAAAATTTAAAAAATAACATTGAATTTATACATATATATATATATATATATTTTTTTTTTGATAGCACACGTTCTTTTTAACATTTTATTTTACCCTAGACATTCTGTATTCTATTTTTTTCTGTGCACAACAACTGCACGTTGCAGCAGTAGTCATAATACTCACGTGAGATGTTAATCGAGTAATTTACATGTAGGTACGATGAAATGATTAATATTTATCAGCACCACAATTGTATAGGTACGGTGCGTGCTGTTCATTTTGTAAGCCTCTCTCGGTCCCAACCCTATTAAAAAAAAAAAAAGAATTATGAAAAAAAATAACGAAACACCGTATGTATTAATCGCCGCATGGTCTGTATATAAATTATGTTCGACAAAAATCCTGTGGAATTATTTATCGAGGGACTTTTGGCGGTCAAGTCCCATTATCGCCTTATAATTTAGTGTTTACTTTACCCGGATAATCGACAGAATAAGTTTCGACATGACGATTTTATATGATGTAGTCAAATCATTTATTTTTTATTAGGACAATATACAACTGGACAAAAACGATTCTTTATAATACATATTTTTCCCATTGGTAGTATGTGCCTATACTACTTACACATCCATTTTTTATTAAAACACGCTGGTAATAAGAAGAATAAGGAGTAATAATGGACACAACGGCCGAAACGAATTTATTGTTTATTTGCTTAAGAACAATTATGATTATATACGTCTGATATATATCAGAGTAATACTAAATGGATAATATCAACGTTTAAAATTATTAATTGTCCAAAGCGATAATATTATGGGTTTAAAAAACAATAATAACTAGATATGTATATGTATTATATTATATACGGTGATACTTTTAAATTGAGACATTTGTTTTCTCAAAAAATTTTAATAAATTTATTCTTTTTAGTTTTTTGAAAATAAATTAATTTGATTAAATAAAGCCATTCTACGTCGCTTATCTAAACATAAAATTAAAATTTTCAAAAAATATTCTACTTCGGAATATGAAGTCAACATTTATATATAGTTTTTCAAAAAATTTTAAACTTAAATAATAGTAAAAATTATAACTTTTTTGACAAAAATTAAGTATTTAACTTTAAAAAAATAGCCTTGTATATTATATTATAATAGTATTCAAACATAAAATATAGTGTATATTGTATAGGTTAACTTTCTTGGTTTAAAATTCAACCCGATTTATTTCCATAGTATAAAGATTGCGTAATAATTAATATTCAAGAAATGTATAATATGGTGTTTGATTCTCAGTTAAATTTTTAAACGCGAGGTAATGTGGTCAGTCAGTTGTGTTTACGTATGAGAAATAAACAAAGTTTATTTTTTTTTTTTACTCTTTTGAGTTCCGAGATTTATGTCGCGGGGGAGTTAAAAAAAAAAACATTAAAATGTTGCCTGATAAATACGAGACGCGGGGGACGAGAAGAACCGGCCAACAAAAAAAATATACATATATATATAATACCCTTCTCCACTCCTCGGGCCAACCAGAATTCCACACGTAATGGTCAAAGTTGTGCAGAGTCGATTTACGTTTGGCGATGCGGTCTGAAGCCCTGCTGGGAATTAATGAATGTCGTTATCTGCCGGGCCCGTGTCTTCGATTTTTCTAAACCCCTCCAAGGCATTTTGCCGACCCTCATTGGCTCGCGGGGGTGGTACAGTCAAATAAAAAAAAAAATAAAAAAAAAAGGGTACATGATTATATGAAACCGAAAAAGGCTTCAGGGAAGCGAAAAAACGCACGAGTGGAAAAAGAGAGCGAAAGAGAAAGGGAGACAGATAAAAACCCTTTTTGTTGGCTACGAAACAAAACCGACCGGGTTATCTTGAGGCACTTCTGGCAAAATTGAGTGGATCCTTTTTCCATAGGTTTTTTTTTTGTTTTGTTTTTCCCCGTTAATTTATATCAGAAGTACAAACCGAATTTCTGGGGACCAGTCAGTGCGGTGCTGTGGTATCGACCAAATTAAATAGAATACCGTAAAAAAAATTGAAATTAAAATGAAACGGGGATGGCAATGCGAATGTAAAGAGAGAATACCGGCTGACGTGTAATTGAATTATTATTCATAGAGCATTATGCAAATCGTGGGATGCGATGCGGATGTGGAGACGAGTTTCGGGGAAAATGTGAGCTTTATATAAATGGAAGAAACGAGGGGTTGTGGGGAAAATTACTATGGTTGTAATATAAGGGTCGTGGAAGACAGGAAAAATCGAGAGTGGATTTTCGACCGGCGACGACACAGCCCCTAATATATATATATATATGTGTATATTAATACACATATTGTATACGATATATAATTATGATGAGTACTACCTACCACCTGCCAATCTACACACACGTACACAAATAGTCGTATTTTCATCGAATCATATTTATGTTATTTATTTTAAGGCGCGGGAGACATCAAAACGAAATAGGTTATTACTTATAATACGCGTATAGATTACATGTATATTATGTATTGTGTAAAGTCAATTTAAACAAAGCCGATGTTTCAATGGTTAAAGTCACTATGACTAAGTATTTTAATAACCAGACTGGGTTAGTGTCACTAGCGAGTGGTTTTTTACTAATATGTAATCAACGATAATAATTTTACTACAACATCGCTTAATATGACGTATTGTTCTACAATTTTTACTGATTTTTTATTTCAAATAATGAAGAAATAAACTTGTTTGTAACTTGAAAAAGTTGATGATTTTAAGTGATATAGATACATA
This sequence comes from Rhopalosiphum nymphaeae, assembly GCA_036289425.1. NCBI lineage: Eukaryota > Metazoa > Arthropoda > Insecta > Hemiptera > Aphididae > Rhopalosiphum > Rhopalosiphum nymphaeae. The sequence goes on along the minus strand of JAZAQC010000012.1, from coordinate 9,926,517 downwards.
CAGTATAAAATATTGTGGTTAGAATAAACGCAAATAGGGAATGAGTGATTATATCGATATTTAGCACCAATAAAATACTTGAATGTACAAATTTTACAATCAATAAAACTATAAAGCATATTAAGAAAAATAAACTAAAAAAAAACGTCATTCAGTGTTTATTAATTTATCAACATAATTGTATATTTATTGTATATAATTTATTTTTACCTGTATATAGACATAAATTGTTAGTTTAAAAAAAGTCAGTAAAAAATCTAATTTATATTGTCAAATAACAATAATATTTTAGTTTATATGATACAGGGAAAAAAGATGTTAAATCGAATTTTTAAAATGACAGTTTGCAAACAATATGTATTGTAAATATATTATAATATAAGATTATCGTATATATTAACTGTATTACTTTACTTCGTCTGGATTAAAATTAATCTCTAAATTAATATTTTTATCATTTTTTTTTTATTTTTCTTCAATTGAAATATAATAATAATACAAATACAGTAACAATGATTAATTTTATGGTTTTCCATTTTTTAGTTCTGAATATATTTTTGACGGAAACACAAACATTTGGAGAATATAGATTCGACGAATGCTTAAAAACAAACATAACTCTAATATCTTTAGATTGATATTCATTATTATGTGTTCACATAAAAGATATGTCTACATTAAGAAAGTAATTCATCAAAGTAATCATTATGATTGTGTTCATAAATATTTGATCTGTTTTAAAAATATATACACAATTTTTTTATTCAACATTTTTACAAATTAAAATAATAATAATATAATCTTAAACTTGTGAAACTAAATTTATGTGTGACTTTGTGAACCACTCTATAGAAATTTATAAGGATTAAAAAATAGAATATAAAATATATTTTCTAAGTCCCAAGGAATCTATTGATATAACTTAATTGAAAACGGTTCAGTATTTTTTGAATTTATATGTATGTTATTATTTTTTACAAACATACTCGTACATAACATAACGTCATATTACAGCACTTGCCTAAATAATTGACCGAATTTTATGTAAATTGTATAGGATCATTTGAAACTTCTAATTTAATTTAAATATAATGTTAAACAAAATTATTAACATTGTCTATCAAAATAATTGATTTTTAAATACTTCCAATATTATCTGCTAATGTCTATAAGCATTGCCGATATCAACTACCAGTGTTAGCCATTTAACGCTGATATTGGCTAGTAATTTACGTTATTACCTAAATTACTGTATCATTGACGGTAACATATTACATATTATATGACATAGCTACTCGTTTTTTGCGATTTAAGTTGAAAATTACACGAGGGAATCGTACGCCTATAATTATACAATGTACTGCGATATAGTATATTGCATGTATTATATTATTATAGCTATATGTTGTGGTACCTACGGGGCCACCCGGACGACCGTAACGCATACGACGATGATATCGGTATACAGGGAGAGGGGTAGAGGTACTGCACGGTGGTCGAGTTTTCGGAGTTAAAGAATATATTATATACATAACGATGTGTGTGCGGTGGCGTAAGACCAGAGGGCATATAATAATAACACAACGGCATAGGTACGTACGTATATATTATTATAATACGCGTATATTATACTCGGTATACCCAACCAAAATTACCATTTTCGAGCTTCGACTTTCCCGTTGCTTATATACATATACCATACACTTACCCTACTGCACGCGCATGCGTATACAGGGTGATTTGCTAAGCGTATGATTCGCCCGCTGCGTGTTTCCCTTCGATCTTATTCAACATTTTTGGAATTTTCAAGTATGATATGATGGCCATTAAGACCTTATTTTCTGCAGTTGTTTAGAATTTTTTTTTATTTCAGTTATATTACCTATACATAGAGTGTCCTATAATAACTTAGACAATACACTTTTGTTTCAACATTGAACTGCTAATTTTTACTGCAGGTGGAACATTTTTGACGTATATAAATAAAAAACTTATTGAATAAGTATGTAATTTCAAAGTTATTCACGGAAGTTCAATAAGAATAAAATATCCACGACAACTAGTTTAAATAATACAACGATTAGACAATTATAGCAGTAGTTGATCTTTTAACATTTTGAAATTTATGGAAATGTTTATTGTGTAGTAATAACTAAATGAAATACAATAATAACAATATGTTTATTAGAATTCATTATTTAAACAGCAGTAGAAAATATTGGTTACAATATATAGATTTAATTTAAGAATATAAATAATATAATAAATACTCATGTAAATGATTTAATAATTAGTTATTTAATTAATTTTAAATCACTGAAAATAACGTCTGTATAGATAAGAGTTAAGTTTATTAACCTGAAATATACAAATATAAACAGCAAAGATTATATTAATTTTCAAGACTCAAGTCTAAATAGTATCAGACGGTATATCAATTATATTACAACTGTTAAATATTTTGTTTAGTATCGTTATTATATCAAGGAATATTAAATAATATACTTAGTATATAAAGTTGTCTATTTTTTTAGAAATATTTTCCATATTAGTTTAGATTCCTACAACGTCGGAGGACGTGTGCGCCTACACACTATAAACTACGATATAAGAATCAATTTTGAACAATTGAAAAATAAATATCTATATTTTGTCTTTGTCGAGTGTAACTTGTAAATTGCAAATGCCGTAATTTTAATGTAAAAATATAAGGAGTGAATCGGTGAATCACCCTGTATAAGAGTATAGTTTTTGAATGTGTACGTAACGCCCTATGGCGGCATGTTGGAGCCGCCGCCGCATAACGCACGAGCACACACGCGCGCTCGGATAAAAACCCATTACAACACGACGGACGAAAACATTTTCGTTTTTCGCACACATATACACACACACTCACTATACGCGTATATATGATTAATTAAGGGGCTCCAAAGGGGTCTGCGCGCGCGCTTTAGCGAGGGAGGCGATGGTCGCGAAAGAATTAATCTTTGTTAGCCCAAGTCGGCAGGGGAACCCGTGTGTTTAATCTCTTGGATGAATTTAAGAACCGCACGCAGTTGAAGACCGCAAAAAAAGTTGTATTTTATTTTTGTTTTTATTTATTTTCACTACGAAAAAATATATATCGTTTATCTTTTTTTTTTTTTTTTGTTAGTCCTCCTCTGCTCCTCCTATATACCACCCGGACCGGCTTAATTACTTTTTTTTTTAAAGTTGCTGGCAACGAAATATTGTATATTTTCCCACTCACTCTCTCGTTCTTTCGCTGTTTCGGTTAGATCTCTGTTGGTCTCTGTAAACAAACTCTCGAAAGTGTTGCTGCACAAGTGGAATATATTATCAATTTTTCGATTTATCAAACAACATCATGCATTGTTGTATACTGATAGGTATAATATTTCCTATTTCTGCGTTCATAATTGCATACCGTTTATGACGACTTAATATTATACTATAATGTCAACGCGTTAATATAATATTATTATGAAAATCGTTCATTTTTGTGACATCATTGCAACTATCGGTTAATATAATTGTATAAAATAATAATATTATAAAACGCTTTCGTAATGAGTTACCTAGCTATGTATAATATTATATGTATTCTGCAATATAGAACGATACAACGCTATACGCTGTCATTAGCACTTACCTACATCAAATACGCGTTTGCGAATGAGTGACGTAGCTAATTTATATTTTACCATGATTATCATTATTCTATAAATACCTATTTCGTGTTTGATTTGACAAATATAAAAAATTACAAAATTAAGTCATATAGCTAGATAATTGATTTTGATTATAGATCTGAGATAGATAAAACAACTTCCTTAAGTAATAAGAAATGCAATGTTCAAATGTATTTAATAATAAACTTTATAAATGATTTATTTTCGACAGCTAATATTTATCTATCATAATAAATATCTACCTAAAATCAAAGTACAACCAATTGCATATTAGTTATTACAGAATAACAGAATATTAAATTTTCCATTAATTACTATTTTTAATACAATATTAGATACTATAGGTATATAAAACATTGTTAGATATAATATATACTAAATAAAAGTTTTATTTATCTATTCCATCTTATTGACTACACATTTTAATTGAAAATTATAATATTTATGCATATAATATTGTTTATAGCATGGATAATGATTATTGCCTACGTATTTTATTTTGAATAAAAGAAAATTGTTAATTCTGTTTTTATTTATTTCAATCTCCAGAGATTGCGCGTCAGTAGTTAACGTTTATAGAGCACTATTGTTTTCCATGAATAATTCAACAATATAATATAGAAAGTAACTAATGATGAAATATCAGCTCGTACAAATAACAACATAATTTATAATATTATGTAGATACCTAAGTATTTTAAATCAAAGATATTTCTCAATATACAAATATAATTAGTATGCCTGTACATTATTTGAATAATTTGTTTAGATTTTGCTATACAATTAATGGATTTTTGTACAGTTTAACTTTTAATTTAGGTTTTAAAATATTTTGATGCACAAGGTGTCCCACGGAGAATTAACTTTTAAAATATTATGATTATAGCGTGGAGAATATGTACCTATCTATTTAAGTATATTAATTCAACAGTCCATTAATTAAGCGTCATTAATGATAAAATACAAAAAAATGTTGTATTAAAATAAATAAATATTCAAATTTTATAAAACAAAATCAATTTAATTTAAAGTATAATTATTTTATGTGTAATGTAGTATGATAAACATCAAGTATTTTTGTAAACGATCGTCTCGTCTATTATTTTTATCGTATTTAACGTATTTACGTTTATAATTTTCTAGAATTAACACGTTTTTTTATTTAGACGAAAAAGGCACCATCTACATACATTTAGGAATGATTAATAAAAAATTGTGACCCGACTTGATTTAAATAAAAACTGAAACATCATTGTTCATACAAAGGGACAAAATATTATTTTATTGTAATGTTCAACTTTTTACCATATTGAAAAATATCGTCTACAGTTATAATTTAGTCTACTTTAAATATAATAGGAGATGGCAAATTAGGTGGCTCGATTTCGGGGCTCAAAGAGATTAAAAACTTATTATATATCTTTAAAATATTTATGTTGTAGGTATACATTTCAAAAATGTATCGTTTAATTTTTTTCATATAATTAATAAAAACAATTGATGTTATATGAATTTAATAAAATGATAAGTGAATATAATAGAGAGTAGTGATTTTTGATTTAACACTATACGATTTTGAGAAATTTTTGTAATGGTAGGTATGTATTCCAATTGGAGAATTCAAGAACACTAAAATTACGATATTTTAATTATATTGTATAAGTACAGCTTTTTTTTTTTTTTGTAATATCATAAGATTAAAGATATATTTTTTAATGCATTTTATATTTCAGTATATAATTTTATGATGAAATTAAAATACTTCTATAATATTATATTTATTAGTTATTTATACTAGCTTGTTTTGTTAGTTTAATTAATTATTATATATTTTAAATAATATATATATAAATAAATAACGTAATTTAAAAAAAAAAAATTTCTAAACCTATGAAGATTAAGTTAATATAGACATATTAAAATTAAGTTTAAAAATATGGATCACTGTAAAAAACCACTAAGTAATTAGTAATTACAATAATTCATTTTAATTTGAGATAAAAAGAAGGATACCAACCTAGCTACATCCTATGACACCCACTAGTGTTCCACGCTCAGACGATCTTATTACCTATTAATTTTGTATATTAGCTTTGATACATTTTTTCGAAAAACACTATAACGTTATAGGTAGATATATTATTATGACATTTTAAAATACACGAGTTTTTTTATTTAGTCTTAAAACGTTATATATCTAAATAAACGTATTAAAATGTCTACAGTTATTGTGTTATAGTTGACTTCGAAAAGTAATTTTGAAGACAACAGAAAATGTATCAACAGCATTATTTTATACACACTTTTACGATAAGTAACAATAATCAATTTATTCTAATGTGTCCGCATTATCTATTATGCCTACAGTTTTGTTTCTCTGTAGTTTGTACGTGATTTGTATGAAATGCCCACCACACGGGATTTGGTTCGGTTAACTCTGCCGGTAGAGTTAATAACAAAAATTTAAGTCAAATTCATTAAAATTATTATCATTAAACCGTAATATAATAATAATAACTATATAACAGAAAATATAAATAATAATATTATTGTTTTGATTGAATTTAAGGCATAATATTAATATTATAATATAATTATCGTCATTCAATTACTTTTTTTTTGTTTTCAGCATCATTCGACAATATAATATGACTTTTAGTTTGTGTACTTGAACAAATGGTAGGGATCTACTATGAAATTTTATTTTATTCCTGTGTTTATCATCAGTTTTCATACCAAATTAACAATATGATGAGTCAACAGATCGCGCTAGCTCTCTTATTCAACTATTACTTTGTCAAACAATAACATTACGAGATGGATTCGTTCCAATTTTCTCCATATAAACCAAAATTTTGAACGATGTTAATAAAATAATAAGTTTGAAAATATAATTAATTATAATATAATAATATTAATTTATACGACCGTGATAAATTAATGTGCAATATAAATCTTTATAAAAATCTCATTTTGTTGTAAAAAATTATTATGTAAGATGTGTTGCCTATACAGTCCTCCTTTTTATTAACAATACAATATTTGTTTATTCTTATTGTTTTATAAATATATTATAATATATGGAATTATCTAAATGGCAATAAACGTAAAATTACTTTAAAAATTAAAATTATTGTTTTAGAGTTTAGGTATTTGACTTTTAAGAGTATCATAGCCGACTTGCTTTTACATATAAATTTGACTCACAAGGAAATCATTAATGCATCATATAATAACAGTCGGATTTCAATACTTTTTTTAACAATTGAAATATAAAAACAAACAAATGCAAAAGTTCTTAGTTTGTCGGTATAATATAATACGTTATAATAATTTGCTATTATCACTAAATCAATGATTATACAACACAAATTCCCGATGCATATTAAACAGATCATGTTTTATAAATTTTTAATCATCACGTTTCAAAAAATCAATTTTTATTCCGTTACTATTATTTACAGATAATTATTATTTATAATATTACCATCATGGTGTAACATTCCCTCTATAAGATAGACAGCAATCGTTACAATGACATTGTAGAGTAATATAACTAACAGTTTTTAAATACATTTTAAACTTTATTCACTACTATTAAATTAAATAATTATTTTAAATTCATTATAGAAAATAATATGAATCAAACAATTTATATTTTTTTAAACAATAATGACAAATACCTAATTCTCTATCAAATTTCTTCTTGTCGCTATTTTCAAAGTTCAACAATTTGAATGTGCTACGGTTTTTTTCAACAATAAATTATGTAATACTATTGTTATTGAACTACTCGTAAATTATATAAACTAACTATGATCATTGATCATGTACCGATTGTGTATTATATCATGATAGTAAAAAACACGAAAAAAAGATTAAAAATACATTTGTGTGCAGACAATAGGATTGGTATCTATAAATCTTAAATATTATTTTAATATTGTCTTATTTATTATTATTATTTTTTTAATATCGATTATCAAACAAATCGAATAAATGATTCTAAATAAGATGACATATATAAAAAATGTTAGTTAAGGACGATAGGGTGTCTTCCAGTCTTACATTATTTTTAGAATTTACGAAGAAAGTTCTTATAAAGAATAATTTTCAAATTAAAATATTACTTTTATTTCCTAAATAAACATGCTCAATCAATCATAGGATATTTTTTTCATTTCCAGACGTATCAACACGTTTTAAGATTTTAGACTAAATATTTACACACAGCGTCGTTAATTGTTATATGGTTCATTATACGTCTATTCAAATATTTTTACACGAATACAATGCCTTACTATATATACGTATTACAAACAAGTAAAATATAGCATAGTAGAACTCAACATTGCTTATCGATAATTATTGACAGTCAGCTGTTGCACGAGTACGCTTATACGCATTTCTCTAACCAAATCAACTACCTAATGAACCTTATCCATCGTACGCTAGTTCACTACACTATACAGAAGTATTGTTTGTTTCTGCAAATAACAATACTACATCAAATCATTCACATTTATATCAATTAATAACGAGCTATAAACTTTTATTACAAGATATTTACATGATATTATATAAATATTATATTGTATTATGGTGTTTGATTTTATATGAAAAGATACTTATATTATTTTAATTTACTCAAATATACCCCAATTTTTCCTTTATAAAAGGAACAAATTTTCAATTATTTTGATTTTATACTATTATATATGTACACGTATTGTATTTTAGCAGAACATTTAAATAGTGTGTTTTCTATGTGATATTATTTAATAAAAATCAAACAACTTTATTACAAAAGTCATGATATATACATACAAGATTTAATATTGTTCAAAAAATAAAATTTGCATGATGATTAATATACAGATAAAATTCCCTAATAGTAAACATTATTTTTACAATATTTTGAAAAGTAAATATGGTTGTATAATATGTATTTATAAATATTATGATATTTTAATATTAATTGTTGTGTTTGTTTCACATTTAGATAAAAAATTTGAACCTATTTTGCTGGATAAATCAAAACTTGAAAATATAAGGTACCATATAACGGTTCAAATAATGAAGGATATATAATACGTTTAAAACATTTTTTTTATCATAAATATTTACTTTTTTTTTTTATTGAAACAAAGATTTATATTAACAATTTGGTTTCACACGTTACACAGTGAAGTAAATTAGATAATATTTAAGTGATGGGGCAGTCATACATTGGCGGCATCTCATAGAATACGTTTTTTGGTAGATTGTAGGACCCCACACTAGTTCCTTTTAAGGCATCCGGCTGGATTACCTGTAATTTGTTTGCAGAATGAAAGATATTAGATAAGTGATAATTGGATTTGTGTAAGTATTGTAAATTCTATGTGTTTCTTTGGAGGTGAGTATAGTAAGTATATTTAAAGTTGGAATACAACTGCTTTTATGTTATATCTTATAAGTAAGTCATTAGTGATGTACTAGGGAGCTCATTATATGAAGTGGAGGCGTATGGATATTGAAATGCTTGTATTGTTTAGTGTTGTATGGTTTAGTTGAACTCCAAAGTTGAATACCGTAGTACCAAATAGGTCTTAGAAGAGCCATGTAAATTAAAATATTTAATTAGGATATTATAAGTAATGAACGTTTTTATATTTATTTTTAATACAAAAATGAAATATTGAATTAAATAAAAAATTTTTGTTTTTCTATGATAATATAATTTGTTTATATTTATATTTGCAAATATGCATAATTATAGCGTTATTTATTTTAATTATATTAAATACTATATTATATTATCCAACATCATATTATTATTGTATGATCTTCTAGGAGCTAAGACGTATCTCGGACCGGTGTGGTAAGAAAATAAACTCTATAATATTATGTAAATATTAAAATACGAAGCCGGTTTAAATTATAAGATTTGTTAAGTGAAAAAAATCGATCATCAATTATTAGCATTAATATTATTTCATAAATAAAATATATCTACAGCTGCATCAATATCACATAGATACATAATATTATATAGAAAACGATTAGAAAGTATAAGATATTAAATTTATTTCTAAAGTTGTAAGAAAAAATATATAGCTACTGATAATCATAGAAAAGTGTAAGTATAAATGTAACTTATATGTACGTATACATTAAAAATAATTCTGTGTTATTTCAGTTGTTTTTATGATAAAATAATTACTCTCTATAAATTATACAGTATTTATATGATGTATAATGTATGTATATTACTTTCATATTTTTAAGTTACCCGTAGGGCTTGGAAGTAAATGGTGAAGGAAGGTGAGTTGTTCAAAAGTAGTGTACCAATATTACACCTATTATGTGTATTATGTTATAATTTTTAAAATGAAATCATATAACATGAATAAAACAATATTCGCCAAAAAAGTTAATTAGTATTTTACGTGCATATTCTGTCGGCGGCGTAGCAATATATTATTACATACATATAGAGCCAAACTATGCGTACGTTTTGTTGGCGCAATAATCGGAAAATACAACAACGCTTTGGGCTATTATTAAATTACATTTCGGGATTATTAATTTAATTTAGCAAAAGTTCTCCGTTCGGCGTTCGTGCCGATCCCTCATCCGACGCATCGTAGTCATCGCGTGGAGTGAACCGTGCGCGATACACAAATAGTCTACATTTTATACTATACTGCACCCTGCAGCAAGCGCCTATCCATCTTGTCTAGTCTTAAACGTCTACACTGTACAAGTGACATTAAATTACGAGTAGAATGCTAACATTTAACCATGACCTATTGGCCACAGTGTATACATTATATACGCAAACGTATTTTATAACAATATACGGGTGTAGTGTTGGTAAGAGTTTACCTATCACTATTTTTTAATGTTCTTGTAATCTGTATTGACTGTAATGAGTTTTTCATTTTTTTTTTTTTGGTTTAAGAAAAATTATATACAATATATATTGATGGTGAAAACTATGCATAGAATATTTTTCTATGTTAAACATTAGCGTCAGAATAAAAAAATATCCATTATGACTTAGGTATTCACAATTACTAGTATACTGGTCTTATGATAAACTGCAGTTTAGATAAACAATTAGGCTATTAGGCATGTTACAAAGATTTTATTTTAGAATATATTTAAAAAACACTCAATTTTTTATATATAACATACTATTTTTTTGTTTTTATGACTTTATTTGTTCGAAATATTTCATTCGTTATTTGCATCTAGTCTACACAATCTACATCACTAACTTTTTCTTATAACTATAATAAATAACACAGTAACAAGATAACCGTATAATCATCAATTGAAATTTTAAATTATGATTCACAAAATTATTAATAAAATAGGTGTTTAAAATAATTGATACTCAATTAACAAAAAATTACATATTTATTTATATAAATTACAATACACTTTACCTATAAGTATAAACCAAGTTTCATAGGAATGTTACGCTGTACTGTTATTCCTCTTATTAGTTATTATTAATAATCATAATTGTATAGACGTTACTAACCACAAATATAAATAATAAACAGTTTATTCTATATGAGTGGTACTAACACTATAGTCTTATCATATTTCGACCCAAAGAGCAAAATAATAAGTTGGGTGAAAGGAATTTTCGAAAATGTGTAATTTGCGTTTTATAGTCTATTTTAGGTATATTTGGGGAATAATATGTGGCCATATAATACATAATAATACACACACATATATATATATATATATATATAAATATATATATACATTGAATGAGTGGTTAATATTATGAGTAGAATTGACGGAGATCCAATTAACGATAAATAATTGAATCATTTTCAGGGTTTGGTCTCGTCGTCATAATTGTGCGCGCGTACGTTGTAAATAAGGTATTTACAGATGTCGAACATAATATTAAATATATCATGCATATTACAAAAAAACGCGTATATACAAAATATATTTAGAAGATTTGGTAAATTAAATAATTATTTTTTATTATTTTTTCATTTATTTATTTTGACAAATAACATTGATCTATTATACAAAGAATATTGTTATGAAAAGTCGTGATAAGTGCGTATTGTTGGGTAATAAGACGCGATTGAATAGTTGGTATCCACTACAGTGGTGTAATTATAAATGCTTTATGGCAGGGGATATGAATATTTTGTAACCAAAACCCATGAGGGGCTAATTTGTATTTTGTATTTTGTAAGACAACAGTACATAAATACAGCACGTGGGGGATCTATCCCCCATATCCCCACTGTAATTACGTCCCTATCCACTATCTAGTGATAGAATTTCAACATGATTTATTAAAATAACGATTTGGAAGAACAATATTGTTAAACCCTTCAGATAACACGTGAGCTTGTGTTTGTATGTGATACATACAATAAACGTATACACATTATATAATCTGTTGACGTAGCGTAAGTATAATATTATAATATAGATACACATTAATTATTTTATACCAGTGTGAAGTTTTGATAAAGTAAAAAAATGTATTCGGTCTTAATCTATATCGTATACTATTTTCCGTAATACTTTATTTTGGAAATTAATTTTTTGATATTATATTTTGGGAAGATTATCATAATTTCTAAATACTATCTTTTTAATTTTCGTGAATACAGAGCTCGTACCAAAAGGATGGACACCTTTATGGTTTAATAAAAATATATTATAAGAGGTTAAGTACGAGATGTGTTATATTTTTATATTGTATTGTAACTATATAAATCATTTCCGCTTCGATCCGTCATCGTTTTTTTACACCTTACGATAGTCATGACTTAACAAAGTAATAGTCTACACTTGCGTAAGATAAATAGATACGGGTATTTTTTTTTTTTTATCTTAATAAGCTATGGCCATTATTTATAATAACTATTATTTTTACATATATATTTTAAATTTGATATATTAGAATTAATAGAATTATAATATTAATGTGACAATATTAATTATATGTAGATATATATTAGATATGTGTATAGATTATATTATATATTATGTGTATAGAAATTATAATATATATAATATAATATATTAAGTACCTTAATATTCAAACAGAGAGGTGATATTATTAAATCAAATTGTGTAATTTTGTCACTTTTAAAAAGTCGATCATTTTTAGGTAGTTCTATACGAGTAATTTATACTTCACCATAGATGAGGTAGGTAATATTACTGTTCAAAAACCCATTATTTATAAACGCCCGAAATATCGTTATCCGTGAACAGTTTTAATCATTCCGAATCACGATATCGAGTGATGCATATTATTGAGACTACGTTGTTGTAGCTGTTTTGTGTAATATACCTATATATATATATAAATACAATGTATTGAACTTTATTAATTATAAGTAATATTATATATTATGATACTTACTAAATACATTATATACCACATTAAAGTTATTTCGATACCCAGCCAAAAAATAAATACACATATATATATATATAAAATGTATTCTGTATAAATTGTTCAGGTTGTTTTTAATTAAAAAAAAGGATTCTCAGTAATTTTCAAACTCTCTACGGCTGAAACTTTCCGGCATTTTTATTTGATTAAATATTTAAAAATCGGATTTCGTACTGATTTTACGGACCACTTATTGGACACGGGAAAATGATTGTTTTGTTCTTTTATATACGTCGACGTCACAATACCTAACGCTAACATTTAGTTAATTACAACGTTTTGAATTGTTTGCTTCGTACACACATGTGCATTACGTGGTAAATAAAATGCACATGTATGTATATATAACGAAAAAGGAAAAAGTGTATTTTTCTGTTTCATTTATTCTATTTATTCACTTTTAATAAAACAAATTAGTGTTATATTATAATAAACACTAATTTAATATTTTTAGTATCTCAATCAGCATACATGGATGAAATTGAAGTTTAAATTTAACTTTTTTATTATTCTAATCAATCATTATAATTAATTGTACATGGATAATAGTCTAAAACTCATTATTTCTTAATATTTTAATAATTCAAATTTAACCACATTTTTATAATAATTTACAGTTGTAGAAATATCAAGTTGTAGATAAATAAAATAAAATTATTACTTTATTGTTGATGATTGTACTTATTTTATTTTAATAATAATTGTTGAATGAATAAGTTAATTAAAAAAATGTGTAGATGAAAAATAAAAATTTTAGCTGTGGTGTATGTTTTCAAAGATTGTGTTCATTGTTAATTTTTAAGAATTGTATAACACATCGTTTTAAAATGTTTTATGTTTGATATATATTATAACATAGAGAGTTAATATATTCATAATTATGCATATCTCAAGCAAATTTATTCATAGTTTCATTAAAATTAAAATTATTAATAGAGCCACAGAATATTTGACGAAATTAGTATTTATATTTTATTAAAATCGTCTTTGTTTTCGATTTTTACGTTAATTTCGTTAATTAAAAAAATTGAATATATATAGGTAGGTACAATATTTGCATATTTCTGTATCAATTTATATTAGAATATTATAGGTACTATCATAACTCTCATGAAAAAATACTATATAGATAGTCTTGAGATTTTGAATCATGTATAATTATATAGAAATTACATTAATTTTTAACCCTTCATAAAAAAACATTAAAAACGTATACTAAATATATAGAAAAATACAATCATATAAATTATAAACGCCATTTATTCCATATAATTTTTTAAATAATAAAAGTTTAACAGACAAATAATCTACGTATAATATTATATAAATTATAGAGATACAACAAGAATACTTAATATGATACATAATTCGTCCCATACTTCTAAATAAATATTAATATGGAAATGTAGTGAAACTTCCATATAATGAACTTTCATTTAATGAAAGTTTCTGTTTAATGAAATATTTATAAGAATCGTGATCTTTATTGTTAATTATATGTACATTTATCTCTAAATAATGAGTCTGATATTTCTATATAACGAATAAATTATTCTATTTTTATAAATATTATCATTATCAAATATTAAATATTGTTCTAAAATTAGCTAAATACTTACAATTTTAATTTATCCGATAAAAATAAGATACCAAAAGTAGACAAGCTGGTTAATTTTACATCAGTACTACAGTTCCAATATTGACGTAAACGTATACGTTTCTCCAAAACTAGAATTAAAAATGAAATTATGAAACCACAAGAATGGGAGTTAGTTTACTGTGATACTGTTATTTTACAATAGTATTTGAAAATTAATAAAAATATTACCGTTTATGAATCACTTACCGATGATAAAATTATGGTGGTGGATAAAAAAAAGAAAATTCTGGTGAACATACTAAAAAAACTATCCAAATTTACAGAAGAGGAGATATCAAACTTTTTTCTATTGTGAAAAATCGTTTTTGAAAATTTCCTCAATAAAATTTGTTTAAACTCAATAAAATCAAAACTGCTTACAAAAGTACAATTTATAAAAATAATAAGTAAATGAAACTCTCTGATTATTTCTTTTAAACAAAAAATATATGATATTTGTATATATAAATATATAATACGTCATTTAATTAAATAATAATAAAAAATATGTTATTTTATTTAACAAGTGTTTCTATAAAAGGAATTTGTCTGTTGTCAAATAGACTTCGTTATATTTGATATGGAAGTTTCGTTGTATATAAATAGATGATAAATTATTTTAATCATATTTCTCAGTTTATATTAAATTTATATTTATAATGTTTATATACATTGTTATAATACTAAAACTGCTTCTCAATCTCAAACATTTATAGCTATGTGCCTATACGATTCTATCTGCATCAATCGATAGTATTACCACCACTTATCGATATTTGGTGAATAATAATATGTCTATTGTAAACGTTTTGACAAATATCTTGAATTTACCTATATCACAAACATATCTCACTAGTCACCACTTAACATAACATAAATGCATTTGAAATAATACTGTCTACTGTTTGACATTTCTAATTAGCAAGCTAAATGCACACAAAGTTGTTTCTTGTCTCTGTATGACGTAGGTATTGATTAGAATACAGCAATGTAATGTGGTTTTAGTTCAACATTCAAATATTACTGAATACTGTGAGTTAATGGAATACGAGTATAACACAAGAATTTGCATTTAGTAGATATTTATAATGAAGTAAATGGTTTCTATGATAAGTAATTTAATAATATATCTACCATGTAAATTCTACATATATTAAATAGCCTGGTATTTGTTTGTTTTTTCTCCATTGGTACACATTTTTCTTATCTTTATTTTTGAAATATACTTTAATAAAATAATTTCTGAACTACAATGACACTACTTTTATATTATTTATATTACTTATAAGTGTTTTTTAACTCGCCTACAATTAATTTAAAAACTAAAATTATGGTTCTCGTTTCTGAAAATTAATGTCAGAGCTAATTTTGTAAATATATAGGAAAATCAAGGTATTAATTTCTATTAAGTATTTAAAATTTAAATACTTATGTCGATTCAAAAGTGATTGTATGATGTAAGTGGTCATAATATTTAACACAGTAAAAGTTATGGAAATCACAGATTTGTGAGAGACTACTTGCAATGTACAGTTAACACCTATATATAATAATATCAATCCTATATTGTCATATTGAGAAAATAAATTTCCGCGAGAAATGGAATAAATTGTGAATATATTAGATACTAATATATACAAATAAAATCAAATTAAGGTACGATATAAAATAATATATTGAATTTTTTCTGCAGACTAAATGCCTAATTTTAATAAATTCACTCGAAACTCTCAATGTTTCTTTTAATCCCTACTTTATACTCATATACAAAATCCATAACTACTATTAAAATTGTAATTTCTTTTATATTGGGTGGCTTGATTATTATTATATAATATAATATAATTAAAATTCTTTGTTTTCACATTTTGTTATTGCTAAGCCATCATAATTTCAATTCTAGTAGCTATAAATAAAAAATAAATAAAAATATTGAACTTTAGACAAATATGTTGGTAAAAACTATGCAAAGCTTAAAGTTTAAAAAAACAATATGTAATAATTTAATTTAAGTTATCCAATACGATTCTTTTTTGCAGCATTATAAAGTTTAGGTCTGATTTGAATATTAAAATTTCGTTTTGTTTTAACCACAAAACATATATATTATTATTGTTATATTACGTTTGAGAATTATTTTATTTGAAATTCTTTATTGCGCAAGCTGGGTTTTATGCAACAATAAAAAATAAATTTTATATACGTGGTGTGGTAGGATTTCAACTCGAACGTGTGCTTATATTTTATATAAATATCACATATAAAACTGTATACGACTTTAAAACAATCATAGTCCGCGCATTAATGTTATCGAGAATAATATACATATGTACGAGAATGCGAAAGTGTGTGTGTGAATACAAAAGGTTTTTCCCGAATTGTGTGAACTCGTATAACAGAATATATTTATAATAGGACTACGATCCGGGTATAAACAACGAGTGCAGAATAACCGGCGCTAAGTATACGATGGTTCTAGAAAAAATACACGCACGAGCGCACACGGCATACATTATATAATATGGTCATGTCAGTAACTTGTGTGTGTGTGTGCTTGCGTTTTTATTTTTATATTTTAAGTATTCATTGAAAACAGCTTTGGTTTGGTCTGAGAGCGTATTCACACGTATATAAAATAAAATATGCACATATATATGCTATTTATACTACACAACCGTGTTACCATAAATAATACGATTCAACCCCTAGAAACGTATTGTGACTCGACGATATACGCAAACAATATATATGTTATATTATTATTATTATTATTATTATTATTATATTATATTATGTACTTCCGATTACACCGCGTAGAAGGTTTTATTGCGGTCGGATTTTATTTTTTGTTTTTTCTTCTTTTTTTAAAAAAAATTTTGTCCACCACCCATCGGCAACCGCTACCGCCTATAACAGTTGCCGCTTCAGTGTTCGTGGTCACAACAAAGATTTATAATATCGTTAAATCCCTCAAAATCGCGACCGTCCATACACACGTGTACATATAGTCGTTTTATACTATATATATTATATACACATTGTATATGCATTATATATGTGTAGGTATGCGTGCGAGAGAGTATGCTGCCCCCGCGCAAAGGCAGAGGGTAAAAAGTTGAGAGAAACATTTTCCCTTTACATACAATTTTTTTTCTCTACGCCCGCGCGCGTGCGAGTGTGTGGTGTGTGCGCGCAAGTTACAGAGAGGTTTTTATTTTTTATTTTATTTTTTTTTTTTGCAGACGGGTCGAATACTGGCAGCGTCACTAATCCAACAGAAAGTTTTCCCCTATTAAAAAACTCGGACCGGAGAAGGTATATATTGTGCACGCCGCAGTCTGCCACCCTGCGTAGGAGGGATAGTGAGTATGAAAAAAATTACAGAGAAAAATCCTAGGGGCGCAGCGGTGGCAACTGAGGAGGGGAGGTAAAATGAAAAAAAGGGATCGGTCGGCGGCGATGGTAACAGGCAGGCGGGAACCGCTTGGGCGTGGCCGGTCTGGGGTATACACATACACACAGACACACACATTGTACAAGCGAGCTCGAAAATGCGCGTACACATTCGCACGCACGCACGGAAGCATATATTATATATAATATATACTATACGTACGTGGAAAAAAAGACCCCGGGAAAAGTGTCGGGAAAAGGTTGAAAAACGAGTTGCCATGTTTCCCTCTCTCGGGGATTCTGAGAGAGGCGTCCCTCTTGTGAGGGTCTAATTACAAAGCCCCCGGACGCTGGTCACGAAATACTAATTACTCGGGACGAGCGCGATGCGGAAAATATTATATATATAATATATATGTGCATATTATAATAATATGTATATACATATATACACCGGACTACTGTATATACGAAACAAACTTGGACTGCGTTGTGTAGAATTTAAAAATAAAAAAATAATATCTAAAAACGACAAGGGCAATAAAGCGAGTGGGTAGTGGGAGGTTTTCTTTTTATTACGCGTATCATTTTTCATAACGCGTTTGAAAAATGATAAGTAATTTTTTCAGTCCGTTCGCAAACTTCTATATATATTTCAAAAGCCACGGACACGATTTGAGTTGTTTTAGGTAACGTTGTTATACACGTGCCATTTTATATAGCAAGTATACGAAAAAAAGATTATTATACCAATATATGACATACACCTAAGCCAAGCCGCCAATAGGTACCGAATCAACGCACAGCAAAGCTTTATTTGTCATAATTATTTACCGTGAGAATATTGAAGAACGAGTTATTGGAGGGAACCCTCAAGTAAAATAATTATGTATACGAAAAATAACTATATTATCGTTTAACTTCATCTAAATTCTACATACCTAGGTATTTCGGAAACGTATGTTTTAATTTAACCTTTGTTTACTGTTGCAGGTGTTGGAGCAGTATGTTTTTATAACTGATATATCACATTTGCTATAGTGTCATAACTTGTTATAATGGCGTCCACCTAGAACAATTTTCGAGAAAATAAGTTGTAAGAATTTACTTGTATTAACATAGAGTATAGACGTTATTAAACATAAACTTATTGATAAATTAATTATATTTCATGATGGATAAACCGTACCGCTGAATCATATTAATTCTAATATTATTCTCGTCAAGGAAGCTACTTTTAGAACAAAGGTGCGCGCGCAAAATTTCAAAGAAGTTCTAAGTTTACTATCATCTTACCACGATATACTCGATCGAAACAACCGTGGTCGATAATATATATAATATATATAAATATAATGTTATGTTTAATCTAACTGTAGCGGTTAACGATAAGTCGTAGGCAATAATGTCTTTTGATCAGTCTTGTCGGCCATTTTCTCCGTGTTCTAGTCACAATCGAATCGTTTTACGAGCTTGTCGCGCTGTATGGTTAATGATTCTTAGTTAATAAATAATATATTGAAGTTATTCAGTTATTTATTATGAAGCATAATCTAATGTTGAAAAACCAAAAAAATATATTTTACTTGGTACGTACATATACGTTTCATAATATTATTTTTATAACATGAACAGTAAAGTTAATCATTACCTATGCCTACCATTAAATAATAAGTACATCGATAGCTTATAGTTTTGAATATTAAAATTAAAAATGTATATTTATAATATCGAAATTATGTTATATTTAATTAATTTTAATAATTGATAATATTATGTACCTATATAAATCAGTAGCATACAAAAGATATTTTTGAAAAATTAGTTGTGATAATACATATTCATTTTCCTTAAATTTTATTTAACGTATTTAAAAAGAGAGTCTATTTATATAAATACATTTTATAAAAGATATTTGAGAGGTGAGGGGTTATGATACCTACTCTTATCACTTACTGTATGACGTATATACTAGGTACCTAAAGTTAATAACTTATCATTTAGATATTTAAAGTTAAATGTCATAACTTATGACTCATAGAAAGACGTTAAGTACTAACCTATACGACTACATTATTACAGTGTTTTATTGATTTATTTAGAACATTAAATTCTGAACAACATGGAAATAGGTCACAGTAAGCGCAATAAATTTAATTTTTCTATATTATGCTAAACGCATTAGAGGTAACTTAAAATTAAATAATAATGAACACATTTATTTTATTCACGTGTTAATTTTATTTTAAATTATAGGCTAGCATATTAAACAATGTTAAACAACAACAATTTTATTAATTATTATGACCGGTATTTTTAGATTAAATTAATAAACATGAAAACTCGTTTTGAAATTTTTTTGTAATTGACTTATTTTGTATAATGTACCTATAATACAATATATACTGAAATAGCAGGTATGATGTATATTACCATATTAAAAGATAATTATTACTGAAGCGTCGTTATTAATTCATGTTAGTCTAGTATATATTATAATAAAATAGCTATGTAGGTAATCAATAATTTATATGAAAACTTCAGGTGATAAGTCAATTCAATATGTATTTTATTAAGTTCTATGGATCAAACTGTGTTTTATTTATACATTTTTAATAAAATACAATTTCACTGATTGAAAATAATAATATTTTTAGTTTTATTTCCCATTTTAATAACTTGATTGCATTTTGTATGGCGTTATTTAAACATGTTAAAAATTAACACAACAAATGTACTTTGAAAGTACAACAACTAATTTAAAATGTTATATTATTCGTTGAAATACAAAATTATAATATTACGTGGTAGGTAGATGCCTATATTACATATTAATAGACTGTGTGTTTTCACATTATACTATAAATATTTAACTATTATAAATTTTTATAAAAAAAGAAGTTAACATTTAAGTTTTGTAGACATATAATCAAGAAAAACAAGTAAATTAATTTGCGTTTTTAACAAATGTGGTTGTTTAATGAACATGTATTCAACGACATATAAATTGAATTCATATATTCTGGTACTCCTCATGTAAAGTATATTTAAAATGAAAATAAAATATTTTGTCGGTATATATTATATCAGCGTTATTATTATGCACTTTTGAAACAAATTATGACGCTAACACGCTATCACGCTATAGGTTGGTAATATTTAACACTCTTGGGTATCAAAGATTTCATCAGCTATATATTTTATATTATGCCTTTTGGCTTTTGGTATAGCGAAAAAGTTCCCTCAATCCCCTACTTCATTAACACATCAATGATTTGATGCACAAAAAAAGATACCCGTTCATATTGTCGAGTCAGGTCTTTTCAACGTGTTTTACTGCATTTGATAAACATTTTAATGAAGTGATAAAATAGTCGCTTGTTGTAGAAAAAACTTTAAAACACAATTTTGTGCAGCTTAATTCGTTAGATAAATACAAAATATCTGTAAGTATACAATGTATATACTTTTATTTTTAACTACGTCGGTTACAAAAATTATAACAATATACACATTTTTTTCATTTAGTTTAACATTCATTTTTTCCACATGACTTATTACGTTATATTATAATAATTATGTAATTAAAAAAATAAATAAAAGTATGCAGTATACAGAATATGTTTTGAAATAATAATCAATCGAAATTTGCAAAAAAATCCGTTAAATAGATATTTTAAATATCATCAAAGGCTGAATGATAATAATGTAACTAAATATATTTAAATTTCGAATAAAAAAAAAAAATGTAATCTATAATAATAGTATATATAGTTATTGTAGTTATGCATGCTTGTTTTTTTTTTATTATTATTAATGCCACACAATATAAATAAATACATAGATTTTTCTAAATTAAGTTACACATATCAGTTTGTTTAAGAAATAGAATGATTTTATTGCTTAGTCTTCAATTTGGCTCAGGGTTTCAGAAATGTTATCTGGAATTCATATATATATTCTGGTCTCCATATAGTTCTGATAATAAACAAAAAAAGTTTACTTACATCCTTAAATCTAAAGGTTTTTAAAATTGGAATTATTAGAAAATATATTGGCAAAGCGATTTTAAATTTAAAAAATGGCAATGTAGAATTTTCTGAAGGAAATTGAAGATTTTTTGATAAGATACAAAGTATGTGATTTAGTGTTTTTAATACTGCAGATGTAAAAAGGCGGTTCTCTAGGAATATATAAAATTATAATATTAGATACATGTTTATTTCGTATAAATACAATATATTTAACATAATTTTATAATTGTTTAGATATTCTAGATACATACTTCAAATTTTAAATAGGTTTTTATTAGTGTTCAATTATAAAATAAATAAAAAAATTCAGTAGTTTATAATGGTATGGTAAATTTTGATGATTTATACATTTTTACTGAATATGTAAAATTGTGAATTTTAAGTTTGAATACGTGTAATACAAAATCAAAATTATTACATCACAACTATTTAATTACTAAATCTTAAATATCTTAGAAATATTTGTATAAAAACATACTTTATATAATTTGTTTAGATTTGTGTACAAAATAGTTCCATAAAATGATGTAATTTTTATATCCTTCGTGTTAATTATTTACGTAAAATATGTATATGTTTAATGATTACTTTTATTATTATTAAGTTGCAGGATAAGGTATCATTAATAATAATCATTATATACTATATAGTTAATAAATACTAATATAATATCTACTTTATAAAAATATAAAGTCTTAGCAATCCCTTGAGCATCATGGTTTAAAAATAATACATTACCCAATAACCCAAAAAAATTTTTATTTATAGTCAATTTTTTTTGTGTGAAAATTGAATAACATCCTATACGCTCTGATATATCATATTGTAATAAATATTTCTGGTTTCTGCAATAGAAATCGTTTTTCGAATGCAATAATTTCAAAAATTCAAAAAAAATTTTAACATGATAGATTAAATACACAGAGTGTATTATGTTGAAAAATTAAACGAATATTAAGTTTTATATTATACATAAAATATGTCATAGAGGTGTTTTATTATATAACAAATCATTTTAATTTTAAAACTAATGAGTACATGTTACATTATCGAGAGTTAATTTTCGTATTTTACAGCATTTCCATGACAGAAACATTATGTATTACTTTTATATTTATATATAATGGTTATTAGATTTACAACAATAACGACTACAATAATGTAAAATTATACCAAATTATTATACGTAACAATTTTCATTAGACTATAGAAAATATTTGATTTTTTTTAGTAATTTATAACGGTGTAACATATCTTTATAAGTACTTTATTATTTTCCTATCGTAATAGTCATAATATTTTATTTATTTGTATTTATAAACTGTTCTGTAATAATTATTTTATTTACATTATACATTTTACTGTAAAATTAAATTACTATAGGATCCAGTTAAACTATAATGTATTTAAATAAAAATAGTAAAGTATTAAATAATATCTCCACCCTGAATCTTTTTTCGTGTAATGATTTAACATTGAATAATTACACACATCCATTATAGTAAATTATACTCAAGGAACAATTAGATAGTAGACTCAAAACGTATTATGCAATAGAACGATTAATCTTTAATTTTAATACAGCTTTAACTTTGCAAAACTATATGTTATGTGTATAGGTACACTACTAAATAATATAATTAAACTTAACTTACTCTTTATATTATATAATTGTATTATATTTTATCGTGTTGTAATTACTTCACATTATAGTTTTAACTGTCGTGTAAAATGGTTTAAGATTATACACTGAAGAACAGTTATATACTATTTTAATGTTATATTAAAGACTTAAGCTATAAATGTATTTTAAAAGAATTTATTTATTTATTATATAATATATATAGTGGTCAATTGTCGACAATTTAAGCTCTTTTTCCCTTTTTATTCTCTTGGGATGTTGTTCAGCCGATTAATATATTACTAATGGACTCTGCTGGTTGAGTATTTGCATTTTGCATACCCTATAGCTGATTTGTAGTAGGTATTCCGTATATTGAGTAGCGATGAAAGCTAGATTATTTAAAAAAAATAAAACTAGGTTTTTATAATTATTTAAAGGTTTTCTCGTTAAATGTATATGCAAATATAATATAATTTAATACAAAACATCTCAAACTAAGCTGTTATTTTTATATGACGATAACATTGTCATATAATTGCTTAATTTTATACTATACTATAGTATTTTTCTGATTGCCACTATATAGCTACTTAATATTTGTTGTACTATAAATATTTTGTATAAAATAGGTATATATTTTATTGTATTACATTAATTTATGAAATATTTTGCATTTTAAATTAATATATTTGATAATAAAATTCATAGATCTAAATAGTAAAATATGAACTGTTGGTATGATTAAATGTATTATTTTTACTCAAATTAATATTTAGTTTGAGAACGATATATTTTATTTTTGATAAGTTGAAATTCGTAACGTTTCTAATATTTTTTAATAATAGTTATACCATCAGTGATAATATTTTTTTTATTCGTTTAATAAAAATATTTTTAAATGAATACTTTAAGTATTTATTTATAAAATATCAAACATTACAAAGTTAATATAACATTGTTGGTATATTATATAAATAATTGACAGAGTAATAAATTATTGTTCTTGCTAACTTTTGAAAATTAATAGTGTTTTCTTTTTAACTAAAATATTTACTCAAAGACTCAAGTGGTGTAAATAATTATAAAGATTTTACGATTATTTACAACCAATTATAAATTATTTATTTATATTTTTAATATGATGGAATCTATTAAGATGTTATAATTTCTATTTTGAATTATAGTTCTATAATATAATAAACATACCTAACTTTAAATTCAATCAAATGCAGTAATCTTATGTAACAAAATGTTTGATGTAAAGAAGATTTTGTTGGACAGTTTGTTTTTTATTAAAAAGGTGTATCATTAATTGATTGGTTTATTCGAATTTTTTTTAAACCCCTTATAAAGATGAATATAATATTTTTAAATTTTACTATTATGTATATATATACAAAAATATACAATTAACTCTATTTAGTTGAATATGTTTGTGTACTTTATTATTTATTATCATATACCTATTTATATGTATTCTCTATACATTTTACTTAAAAATATAGCACAGTATTATTTTTATTAAATTAAAAAAACATAACAATATTGGGTATGGATATTTATATTTTTAATGCATAGTATGTGATTTATAATATCTAGGTAATCATTCTTCAAATGATTTAAAACACAAATATTCTAATTACAAGATTAATACAATTTTTATAATGTTAGATTAATTTGTTATAATAGTGTGAAAAAAATCGCATTAGTCGTAATCTATTTTGTATGCATTATATATGTGATTACATATACAATTATTAACATTATTGTTACATACGTATTATTGTATCTATATTATCATTTTTATCGGACTACTTATTATACAAACATACATATCAAATTCAATAAGACACAATACAATTATTATTTAAAACCTAATAAAGTTATTGCAATCATATTATGTGTTATTAGTGATAATTATATACCTGATGTGATTATTTTTGTTCAGTATCAATTTTCAAGCTACGTGTATAATAAAAACAATACAATACTAATAATATTGTTTAATATAATAATTGTTTTCGTAACAATTGAATAAAATAAAGTAAACTATTTTGTTTTGTTACCCATACCTATATAATACGTTATAGTTTATTTTAAGATATTGAAGTGAGTTCTAATCAAAAATTACCTATTCAGGTTATTTGCGTTTTAATATAATATCAAGTATCTTAAAGAATCGTTTTTTCAAATATTTAAATTATAAATATATTAGGCGTATTACTAGCATTGGATACTCACGTTGGGCTATAATTTTTATCCATAGATATTGTATCTATACATGGTATATTTTACATATCTATGTATAAATCATATGTATTCATGTATAATACATGGACTGACCCTCTTAAATCCACGAGGCCATTTTTGAACGATTTTAGCATATTTTTAAGGGCTCTCGATCTAGCGCCCGCGTAAACGTGATGGGTATATTTTCATTTTGCTGCTGGCCAGATAATATAATCCAGAGTGTTTGGAGTATGGGAAACGGTATACATGCTCACATTTATGTATTTATATATATATATACATACATACACAGAGAGGGTGAGAGAAAGATAGAGAACGATATGCGTGTGTATAATGTATATATACTATACCTACGTAATATAGGGAAATGCGACGGACGCAGACATTATCATAATCGCAATTATTATCAAGCGCAATGAAAACACACACGTATAATATACATATCATATATACAAAATATTATACATATTCAAAAAAACCCCTCTAAGGACCAAATGTGCATAAAATATTATTACAATCCACCCGTTACTGTGATATTATATTATAAGACTCGGGGAATTTTACCGTACACGCGCACTATTTAGTTACGTTGTACGTATATATGTATATTATAAAAATACACACACCGAAGAGATCGGTGGGGTGGTATATCATACTTCTTCGCGGCCAGGAAAACTTTTTTTTCGCAAGCGCTTTAAGCGAGTCTGCGCAGATAGCTCTAGCGCGCAGCCCGCGTTATCGACTAAAAGATGGCGGACACTACGCCGGCTTTACCCTAAAAACTACCCTTGTGCTGTTAAGGGACAAGGGCATAATGCTGCCACACTCCTACCTTTCTCTCTTCCCCTTCCTCAACGTCGACCGAGGTCCCTCTCCAAAGGATCGCTAAACTAAGGGCTTTTTTTCCTACCCTTTTTCGTTTCGTTTTCATTTTTTTTCGGTCCAGTCCAAAGCGATTTATTTTTGCCCGGACCAGAAGATAACGCCGTAATGTTTGCACAGTCGACCCTGCCCCGTTAGCAGAAAAAAAAGGGTCCACTCCTCCCTACTCGCCACTTGTGCGCAAGAATTTCAACCCGGCAGTCATTAACGTAACGCTACAGTAAGCAGGATTTTTTAATATGCGATTTTTTTTCTGCTCCGAGCGGTTTTTTTCAGCTCACTTCCGTTTAATTTATTGCGAGAAACCCCGGGTAAAAGCTCGTTGGCCCCAGCAGAATTATTGTCCAACAAAAACGTCCTGCCGTTTCTTTATGCGTCTCTAATTCAACTCGCGGCAAAACTAGGCGAAACACATTATTCAACCGGAAAAACCTCCGAGGCACCGCCCGTTATTTATTCCTCTCAGAAATCCGGAATAAGCTGCATAATATAACTAAATACGTCGAAAAACCCCTATTATAAATAATTACTTTTTGCTTACTGCAGTATAAATTCATCCTTCCATCTATACATTTATACGATTAACAACATCCTGAAATTAATTTTGTTTTGTTGCTCGTCTCAGCCGTTGCTTTCTACTGTAGATGTATATATTTCCGATTTTTAAGATCAGTGTTGATAAAAATACATAAATATAGTACTATGCAATATATTAATTATTATACATCAACCATTGCGCATTCAATATTATAATAAAAACTTAACTGATATATATATTCTTGAAACAATGCAATATAATCTAATTTAAGATTAAGTCAATTAAAAAAAATCGAAATTTTATACCATATTATTTAATTATTAACATAGTAGTAAATTATCAGTTATTTTTAATCGAATATATATGTATTTTATTTATTGTATATTTGATAGGTATAATATTATAAGATTTTATACTAACACGTTGACGGAATTAATTTTTTTTCGATATATGTTTTAATTTATTTTTATTATACATAATATATGTATAGGTTATTCATTATTATGTTTAGTTTTGCATAACGAATTCGATATATTTTTTCATCATCCCGATTGTCCTAAAATTATTCAATACAGATCACGATACTTGTTTGTTCTAAATAATGCTTAATGAATATTCCATGCAATGTTTCTGAATGTTTTTGGAATAATAAATCGCCCATATTTTAACAATGATTGAGCCATTGAAATTTAGTACTATTGAAAAAAAAATAATAACCGTTTAATGTTTTATTATACCTACTTCATAATACTTTTAATATTGGATTACTAAAAACAAGTTATTTATTTTCAATATGTCATGAACAACGCATTATACAATTTTAAAATGATACCGTGTTATTGCATTCGTATTTTTAATACATTACAGTTAATCAAAGCATATAAATTCTATTAAGGAATTAAGAATATTATTAAAACTTACCGCAATATATTGTTTTAATACAATTGTGGATGCACGTTTTTTAAATCTTCCGTTGTATGTTCTTTAAGAATTATAACTCCTGGAAACAAAATTATTATTTGTATAGAAATAAAAAAATTATCAATTCAACAAATTACTTATATTAAGTATATCTTAAGTCATATAATGCTTACATAATACTTACACACGTAGTATGTAAAAAAAATAAATAGCTATTACTAATAGATATTGAAATATTCTTGTATAATGTTATAATATGTAATGCATATAGTTTATACCTATTGATGAGGTAATAATTAAGAAGTATATAAGATAAAAAGAGTGAACAATTACCTTAAATTTGAAAGAATCTATTATTTTTTTATGAAAAAATAGTTATTCTAATTATACAAAAAATATATTAAAAATAAAAGTAGATTAGTATTATGTATTTGATTACATTTTTTTCATAAGTCTAATAATTTTAAGAGGAGAATGGTGCACTGTAGGCTTAAAACAAGGAAGAAGTCGTAGTTCGTTGTAGGTATTTTTATAATAAAAACGTAAATTTAGGTGAATATATTTTTCTGTTTACATTTAAAAAAAAGTAAAAAAGTATATATTCTAATAGTGTCTGCTTGCTTACCATCTTAAGAATAAGTGTATTAATAAGTGATAGATGGTAGGTTACGCTCTACAGTTTTAGAATAGTTACATTGTACTATCAATATACCATGTATTAATAACTTCAATGTGTTTTTAAAATAATATGAAAACATTTATAATATTGAAGTTTTTGTACTCGAACGGTAAAAATAAGACGCCGTTAATGGTGCGATTGATTGTCAAAAACCGGACTCTGAGGTCCAAGGGTACTAACAGGACAACCGATTACAATATAGTACAATATACGCGTGTCATACGCAGCGACCCACTGCTCGGCCACGAGTCAGAGGTGAACGCGTGCCGTCCCACCAACTGGTTTACATTGGAGAACCCTCCCGGAATCGGCCGCGGGACTTAACCATAATATATCATATAGGTAAGTGTATTAGGACCGATCTTTTGTTATTTTTTATAATCGTTCTTTGAGGGGGTAAATGATTAGAGCACATATTATGTTTGATTTTTCAAATAAAAAAATATTATATTGTATTATTGTTATAAATCATAAATTTATGTATGTAATTATTTTAATATTATGATTTTACTGTTAAAAAAGACCAATTATTACAATTTATTATTAATTTATTATCGAAATCTATTGGATTATAAAAGTGAGTTGAATTGATTCCCATTTAAGTTTGTGATGTACCGCATTAACGGTCGAATCGGGGGGATTATGGTCATAAAATGATCAAGTATGCATATTTCCCTTTATAAGTTTACAGGATTAAGTCTCAAAACTTAGAAGTAAAATAAACATCTTTAAAAATGTGCGTTTGCGATTGTTGAAGTGAAAGCTAAACAGTCATCAACTGTATAAAATAATAATAATTTTAAATTTATGCTTCTAAAGGTGAAAATTTGAAGCAAACTTTTAATATAGTCTATCATATAGTTTTCTAAGTGTTAGTGTTTTTATTATTTGTTGATAAGTTTCTTTTTAATACTACTAATACTACGAAATATATTAAATATATTTAAACTATAATTAATATTTATATTTTTTACCAATTACCTACATATAAATATGATTTTATATTGCAAAAAATGACTTATCAATACAATTTTGAACAATTTTTATATTAATATTAGTTAAATAACATAACTGAACAGAAATGAAAATCAACTCAGCTCCCTTAATAAAATACATTTTTTAAACGGGAACCAGTTCAGCATGTGGAATAGGAGATCAGGAACCTATTAAAAACTAGCCTCATATCGATATTGATGGAAATGTACCTATACTTATTACTTATAATATTATTGTATATACATAAAATATTTTGCTCACCTCTGTTATAAGACGTAAATTCCGTGATATATTATAAGACGATTTCGGCTGGATGCGCAACTCTTATACAAAACATCACGACGATGTACTGATGTTTTATGCTACATGGTAATACTATAACGATACAGTATCATTTACTAATCGAGAACGAAAATCGAACTGATGGAGACGAGGAATTTATGTGCGTGCGTTAATGGCGTAGTCGCGTAGGCGAATGAAATGACAATAATAGGTAGTATGTATTATAATGCGCAATACAGAGTTGCAGTTAATAAGGGTACAGTTGCATGTAAGTAGATTCACATGGTTTCGGTGTTTTGTTTTTTTTAATTTATGCACGGATAGGTATTGTGCGCCAAAGATGCGGACCAGTTGCGGGGGAGACTCACCGGCGTATACTCGTAACGACGAGCTGATATAACACATCTTCCCACGAAACGGAGAGCCGGTTGTTATGGCTGTAGGTAACATGTACATATAAATTGTAGGTGTGGGTACGTGTAGAACCGGCGTGGGAGTGTGTGTAGGTGAGAGCCGGTAGAATAGAACGTATGTGTGTAATGCGCGCATTTATATACATATATATTATGTGTGTGAGTATTAATTCAAGGGGTCGGGGGCGGTGAGAACGTCGTGGAAATACCTCGGATAGACGCCTTTTGTTACGATTCACTAACTATACATTGCGTATTATATTATTATTATTGTGTACATAATATTATTATTATTTCTACCTGCATATATGCAGGGGGAGAGTTCGCATAAAAATTGCAATGAATGCCCGTACATATTGCAGCATATTAATGCAACGGTCAAAACACTCAAGACGTGTTATATTGTTGCTATACCGATCCAATGGTGGACAATAGCTAAATTTAGTGGGATAAATTTATCTGAATATAAATTCATCGTATATTATTATTATTTATCTGTAAAAAAGAAAAAAGAAAAAATTGGTATTTAATTAAATCTGAAACAGAAATATTATAGCTATCTAGATAAATGTGTATGATTATTCAAATTATTTAATATTTATTAGTATTTATTAGTGGCTTAAACTAAACTTATTTATTAGAGTTGACATTTTCTACATAAAAGAAAAATATATATCTTAACAACAATGTAAAAAAATCAAAATCATCTCATTTCTATATAGATATGTTTTAAATTTTTTTAGTATCATATCATTACATATCTATGTATATATATATATATATTTAGTTTATATTTTGTATTTATAGATTATTTTTGAAATACGATATTATATACAAGTATATTAAGAGTGTTGTTTCGCAAACTCGCGATTCTATGCGTTTGAAATCGTGACAAACTTTAATCGGATCATAGGTTTAAATTTTAATAGTTATTCTATGTATTTTAATATTATTTGATTGTAGGCAAAACATTCAATTTTTATGTAATACAATGCTATTAATTTTATGATACCAAACGTTTTATATTTTATTTTATCGTGATCAAGAATTTATTTACAGTGTATTAGATATAATACATGGGTTTTATAAGAATACCGAGATCAAATTTTCATAATGCCTTTATTATTTTAATTTATTAAAGTTTTTATAGTCGATGGAGTTATATTATAGTACTGCAGTATGTTGAAAATCCCGTTTACACAGGAGGTTGTTAATTTATTAATAATTCTAATCATAGAAATTTATGATAAATTTATTATTTGAGTTCACTTGTTCACTCAAAGATCGAGAGATACTGTGCATATTTCTATAATAGACGTAAAAGTATTGTTTTTTTTTTTAGTAGACAATTTATGAACAAACGATTATATTATGTATACTACAAGATGTGATGTATAATAATATACATTTAATAATATTATATATTAATAACAAAATTTGGATATTAAATATTAATGTTTTACTTACTTAAGTTAAACACAATATTTGTTTGAATTCACAAATTATATTTTTTTAAACGTTAAGAACTCATCAATTAGTTTTAAATATAGATATCTAAGTAAATTATTTACTGTTATAGTATTGCAATTTATTTTTTTTTTTTAAATAAATTACATTTTAGCTACCAATTAAAATAAAAGTACTTAATTTTATTTGAATGTGCTAAATTAATTAATACACATTTGCTTGTTATTTTCTAACGCAACTAAAAATATTAACAATTAAAAAAACCATTATTAAAATTTGTTATTATTTTTTAAGTTGTTTACAGGATATTTTGTATCTACACTCTATACATTTATAGGTAATATATATTTTATTTGTTTATCTGTGATATATATTTTCCCTTCTTATTCGCTACGTTTTATAAGCTAAACTCCTTCCTTATAAAATATATATTATTGCGTACTGTGATTTAAATATTCTTAAGTTATATTTTACTTTTATATCCAATTGACGTAATTATAATATATATTATACATGATATCGGTATTCGGTATATGCTCGTTGTCCAATTTGATTTAAACAGTTATAAGAAAAACTAACCTTTTAAATAATATCGTTTAGTATATAACCTATACATCATTTTTTTTCAATTTATATTTACATCTATAACGTAATTACTTGCAGTACACAATTACAACTGGTAGACATTGCAGCAACACTAAACCCGTTAATTTATTGTAGGTTTGGTACTTGATTTTAAATTGACTTCTTGATTGAGTTTCAACTACGCGTTCCTATATACGCATATACACATATACGAGTAATACTTATGCACTCATACACATACGCATGCACAAACACATATACAACATATACATAAAACGTCGTTGCGTTACCCTACAATTTGTGCCCTTTTGAATCGACGAGCCATGTATAATTAGTACGTGAGTATACACTACAGTTTACCTACCTATATATCCCACACCCTCTCGCCACCATCAACACTTTCCTTCCGTGGTGTACACAATGTAGTGCGGTTATACGGATGTGGATTAGAAGTATGTTTGACGGAAAGCAACCTAAAGCTAATCGGTTATAATATACTTCAACGTAGGTATTTGTGTACATATATTATATATTATAATACTCATCACGAATTTAGAATACAGTGCCAATGGATTACGTTCAAGTGCGTAGTTCACATGTATATGTAGATAAAGTTTTAGTATTACCTATATAATTTTACTCAAAATGTTTATCGTTGATCCGAAAACGTGTACACATTACCTGCATTATATATAAATATATTATCTAGAAAGTACCTGCTTAATATAAAAATATGTAATAGTATTTATAATAGTTATTATAACGTAGATATTTATAAATAAATGATATTTCTAATTATATTTTCTTCATATGTATATATTGTTCGCAGCTATATTTCGGCATATATTAACTTTTCTTCCATATAAATTTAGCTATCATTTTATTTCTAAGGACTAAAAATTTCCATTAAAATTTGACCATGTTACTTGCGTTAACTAAGTGCATTTTATTAAAATAAATTTCGTTTACATCATAATTAATTAAGTTCGATTAAAAAAAAAAAGAAAAAAATATTGAATATGGGTAGATATTATATGCATTTTAAATTTATCATCATTTACAAAATATATAAATATAAAATTGTTTTGCTGTTTACATTTTTTTGTAAATTGTAAACATTCATAGTAGTGCATTGTTTATAAAAAGTGATTTATTTAAGTATGCACAACCGTTATTTCAAAAAGTTTTAATTTTTTTAAATATTTTTTTTTTACATATAATTATTAATGGTATAACAAAACACCATAGAAATAATAAATGTAGTCACTTAATTAAATTATATTTCCGGGTGATCTATTTAACATAAGACACTCGTTATGTATAAAACTATATATTAATGTTGTTTACGTTATTATATAAAAACTTAAAGTCTTAAAAAAACAATATTTATCTAAAAATATATTATATATAATTATTGTTTTTTGATTTTTTAAATTTTTTAATGACAAGCATTTTAAATTTCTTATTTTAAAGCAGAATATTTTTTGGATTGCTTCTATACATGAAAATTAACATTTTTACTCAGTAAGTTAATGAATTATTAATTTATAAGTTTTTAAACCTACCTCAAAATATAGATTTATTACTCCGCTTATCCAAAGTTCGAATACTTGTAACTCTATGTCTATATAAAACTTGTCCGAATTCAGTTTTGATAAATCAAAATACTCTGTTAGTCTCTGAATAATATTCTATTTCGGAAAATTATAGTAAAAATATCTATGTAACTCCATATACATAATGCTAATTTTAAATCTTTTATAATAACATTTCCGTATAAAAGTTTGCTTAGGTGAAATATGCAATTCGTTTTGGTTATGGTATCGTAAGACTTACTTTCGTTAATAATCTAATTTTATTGTCATTTAAATTCATTATTACGATTTACATTTTTTTTTTAAATATAACACATAAACATAAAATAAAAATACCATGTTCTTTCCCACTTGGTATTTCACTCCCTAACCCGAGACTGATGATTTATTTATTTTTTTTACTGTGTATTGATGACGTGGTAGTTATTAAAACTGCAGAGTAATATTTCCGCACTCGATGGACCCGGAAGGTTTTTGCAGACAATTATTAAATACGTGCGTGCGCTCACACATAATATATAATATATACGTATACATTTGTGCGTCGTATACGATTTTTTTTGAGTTTATTTACACAAGTCGCAATATATACACACATACATACCGTGTGTGCTGCTGTTACAGAGCGAATTACCATATTTTCATACACACACATATTTCTACAACACATACGTGCACGTAGGTTTATTGCACACTCGCATTTACATATAGATAAAGTAGTGCAGGTATCTCTATATGCGTAATTATATAAGGGGCGACGATAAAGTGAAAAAAAGAGGTGAATACGCAATTGGACTACGTTCGTGTATGGTATATAATAGTAGTGCATCAGCAGACGCTTATATTCGTGTGTATATAATATAAAATTGTATAGAATTTTTAATGGTAAATATCTTTGTATACTCAGAGACCTAAAATTCTGATCGTATGCATATATATATATATATATATATTATATACATTATACACATAGGTAGTGATAGTAACGACAGTGGTGGAGGCTTATATATATATATATATATAATAAATAATTATGTAGGGAAACAATTGGCTTGTAGAGCGCAAGCGAAAAAGGCGTCAATAAAAAAATAAAAGTAGGGGAAAAATTCTGCTACCGCTGATGTTGACGTGTAGGTAAGGACGCGTAGGGGTGATGGCGGAGAGGCGTATACTAGCTGTGTATAGTGTATGCGTTCGAGTTTGTGCGTGCGTGCGTGTGTGAGTCGGTCGGCCATTTTGCTCGACGAAAGGCTCGTATACTGCTGCGGCGGCGGCGGCGGTCAACAACAGCGGTGGCAGCAGCCATTGCACCCGAAGGACCGTCGACGATAGAGTTGTAGCGAGGAGTGGTGCGGGGGTAAAAAAATAGAGAGAAAGAGAAAGAGAGGGAGCAATAGAAAGAGAGAGAAAGAGAGAGAAAGAGCAAAAAATTACTCGATGATGGGGACATATCGACACTTAAACGTATGCCGTTTGCCGTCGCATAAATGATGGATTAAATACGGCGGTGGCGGTGGCTGCGGCGGTGACCGGATATTCAATTTCAAATCCCTAAAAAGTTTTTTTTTATTATTATTATTATTTTTTTTTAACACCCTGTCACCACCGTCGATTCTCCCCACCTTCATCAACCACCCGACTCGACGAATATCATATAATTTACTGTACCGTATAATGTTATATTCGTATATTAATATTATTATTTAAAAATTTTAACACCGCCGCTGCCGTTGACAAAACAGCAAGTCAATCACGATCGTTTCTCACACGTACAAAATAAAGGTAAACTGGCTTCTACTCATACTTGGAATATACCTATACTTATGTACCATTGTAAAATACGTATCATGTATTATTTTCACTGTCTATTTATACAATAGGTTTTAGGTTCTAATAATTGATTAGTTCTATAGTTGCAATAATGCTCGTATATGTTATGTTATTGTCATCTCTACATAAGTCATAAGATATAAAAAAAATACATTCTATTTATTCTATAATATATATATCGTCTTACAACGATATGGTATAATTTCTCTAAAATTCAACTACCGACAATGTACTTATAAATGTTCATATTTTCCAATGAATCTATGTTATATGAAACGATGAACGACCGATATATCGTAATAACAAATACCTTTAAAGAGTAATTATATTCATTACTCGCATGATATAGATAATTATAGGCAGTTATAGAAACGTCAATAACCGTAGTAGCATTTAAAAAATATTCGTGTATAATAAATATGTATTATATTGTTATGACTTGTGTAACATAATACTTGTTATGGTTAAAAAATTAATTAATTAAAAAGCGTTTATATCTCGTAGAAATACTAAATTAAATTATTTTATCAAAGTCAGACGTAGGTGCCTATATATGTATATTATGTTTTTTTTTACTGAAATATTTTATATCTTTAACTGTAGGTACTTGCAATTTGTCATATTTTTGGTCCTAAAATATGTATGTATATATTCATACATATATCTACATGACGTATATCTAATATTACCTTTTTTTGTGATGCTCTTATAGTTATTGAATAGTATGGTGTTGTCTGAGATAAGATTTTATCCAATTTTTTACGCTTTTCCAATTATATATTCTTAAAATGACTCGCACACCATATAATTTATCTCATATGATTACTAGTAGACTTATTATCCTATTTTCTTTAATTGAACTTAGGTGGACTGCTGATTAATACTCCAATAGTTAAGTAGTTGTAATTGAGTGATATGCGCTATATTTACGATTATTTTATCCCGACCTTTTTCCTTAAAAGTTAAAAATGTCAAACGATTACAAAGAAACTAAAATACTATTTTTGGTCCAGAACACTTTTACCAACTTAAAAATGTAATATAATTTAAGTATTTAATATGAATTCTAAAATTAAATTATCTATTATATTATTGCTAAAATATTTTAAGGTACCTCAACTTTCCTTTCGGTGCAGTGTAGGTATCACAGGTACACTACTCTTTTTTATAATTCAAATTCTATAACGTCAAAAGCCTTTAAGGCTTGAGATGTTCTGTGTCTAACGCTAACATGAATCTGACTTTTAATGTTTAATGTATTTTATTGATTTTAAGTATATAAAAAGTAATTTATGTACTATTTATATATTGTAAACTATAATTTTTAATCACGATTTAAGGATGTAGACCGTGTATATATAGTATACACCGTACAGATTAATTAATTATTATTTTATATTATATTTAATATTCTATATTTTTATTTAATTATTGACCTTGAAGATCCTAATAATTACTGCAGGTATCTAAGAATTATATTCATATCTATTGAATATATCTTATAATATAATATTATGCGTACTGTCAAAATAAGATTGAAATTCATGAGCTGTAAATGAAGTAGATAATTTATTATTTGTACATATATGTATAAATGCATTATGCATATAAAATAGATAGAATATTATACATTCATTCTACAATGACAGTCAACATTGAAAATATTTACATATAAATTGTATATACACAGAATGATTCATTAAGAGTGGTTGCGTCAAAGAATTTTCAATTATTCACCAACAATATTGTCATGATTATATTAGCTATACTCATAGTGTGCTTAAATGGCTGTTTATTGTAAACATTCAAGAGATGCTAAAAAACAAATCGTAGATAAATATCCATACTATTCCAAATAACCAAATAAAATCTAACGTTCAATTTGTATGAATATTTTGGTTTGTAGTTATATTGTGTATTAAACTACTTTAAAAAAATGTTAATTCTGTTCATTTATTTTATTCTATTCCTCGTAAACTATAATATGATCGTTATTTTTTTTTTACTTTTGTAGCAGATATAATTCTATAAGCAATTTTTACCACCGTTCATCACTGAATCATACATTATAACTTACTTATAATATTATTCACCATTTTTTTTAACTTGTGTTTTATTTAAAAAAGGTCGTTTTTGAAACTGGGTTTCACATTTTTTTTTCGAATCCTCTTTTGAACTCCCGGCAGTACAGTTTGGATGGTAAAAAAAATGTTGCCTACTACAAATACGCAGATCAGTACACCGTTTCCAAAGTTAGTATAATATTTTACCTTTGAAACAATGGCGCTTTCACATTTAATTTTTTAAATAATTATTATTCACTTTTCTGTATACGAGCATGCATGTATGATAGTTTCTCTTTTGTTTAATTATTCCATTCTCGGACTAGGATTTATATTATGAGTTATGATTAAAACGACAAAAATATAACACTAGTTTTTGTTTCATGCCTTTGTATAGTTTTAAGTTGCATATTATTTTCTGAAATATATGAGCACGTATTATAAGAATTGTATTTTATTGTAAATTCTAATAGTTTTATTGATACATAATATTATTAATTTATATTGCATAATAAGTGTACCTAACTAATAGTTCTAGCCAAAGTAAACACATTGTTGCTTATATTATGACCGGAACGTCCGGAACTACATAATCCATAATATTATTTGAAAATACTAAAGCACATTATTTGTAATTACTATTAATTAGACCATAAAAATTATTATATTAAAAAATGTCCATCATTTTATTATTCGTCGTGTGATTATATAATATATTGTAGATACTGAAATAAAATTTCAATTCAATTTTATAAAATAATTCTATTTTAATTTCTGGTTTAATAAATATGTATTTTATACATATATAGACTATTAAGTAATAAATTCAAGTATGACTAAAAATTGCGAAATTTTCACTACCTACCCTATTATACTTATACCTTTTAAATTTGTCTTGTATTTCATTAAATAGTTTATCAATCGATAATTAATTGATTCTTGTTTAATATTAGGTACTTTAAATACATTATTTATATTTGGAACCATAATACTATTTAATTGAAAAAATATTTGTATTTTTTTTTTAATAACCGTACTTACTAACTTACTAGTTAATTTAACTTAATTTCTGTAACTGTATATAATTATTATTTTATATACAAAAAATATATTTGTTAATTAATATCAAGAAAAGAGGAGAAAACCGTATAGGTAATAATATATTTTATTATGGACAAACAGTGCTTAGTAAATGTTATAAATCAATCACCCTTTTTTAATTGTCATTAGTTACCCGTTGTTAATATATATATATTTTTAATTAAGTTAGTTCTCCATTTATTTCCTAATTAATCATGACATTTGTCAAGTAAACATTTTCATAGAGTGAAATCAAATTAAAATTTAGGTATTCATATACATACTTTTGTTTAGATAAATCTATGATTTGATAGTAAATGCTTGTTTATAAATTATTTTAATTATTTCATATTTATTAAAATTTTTTTTTAATATCAGAAATGTATAAAATCAAAAATAAATCATATAAATTATGATAGAAATCAGAAAATAAATATTGTATTATGTATTCTATAGTTTACACAGTTTTTAAAATCCATTTAAATTTATTTACTGTCGCGTATATTATTAAACCAACAATAAAGTATGAATTCAATTAATTATTTCATATTATTAACAGTTCTACTTTTTAAATTTAATTTATTACATTTTTAGTTTTTTTTTCCAATTGTAAAACCTTAAAAACCTAGATAATTTAATAATTGTAATAATAATTCTTTGTGTTTAGTTTTATTATATTATGTATTTTATAGTTAGATAGTTATAGTGTTTATATCATAAAAATAATTAATATATCTAAAATGTTGTGAAAAAACAATACAAAGCATTTTGGGATTTTTTTATTATGTATATATGTATTAATATATTTTTAACTACATAGATTAGGTATATTAATACTTTATTTTAAAAATACACCTCATTTTTACATTTAATATCGATAACTCATTTTG
Organism: Rhopalosiphum nymphaeae; assembly: GCA_036289425.1. Classification (NCBI taxonomy): domain Eukaryota; kingdom Metazoa; phylum Arthropoda; class Insecta; order Hemiptera; family Aphididae; genus Rhopalosiphum; species Rhopalosiphum nymphaeae. Next base: position 9,886,222 of record JAZAQC010000012.1, on the reverse strand, counting down.
GAATAAATTTATAGAATAAGTACGAGAACAATTTATTTTATGATCACTTATTAATTCTCTATTGTTGCACATTAATCTCTATAATACTGTATTATACTATAATATACTATAATATATATATGTATATGTATATAAACACATAACATAGCTCTTCCGCAATATAGTATGGCTGCGCATTAAATAGAAAAAATAACGGTTTATCCATGATTCTACTTAGCCTCTTAGCACTGTAAAAATAATAAACACTCTTTATTTAAAACAATTCTATTAATATAGTTTCATCTATATTCTATACTAAATATATTATAGAAATTAATACGAGTATATCAATATAACATTCGATATCAACAGTCAATGTAGTCATGTGACATTTAGGAAATATGTATACACATTTCAAACGAAACAATTAAGTATAGCTTCATGTATACCGGCTATCAACTGATGACGTACATAATAAACTATATATATATATAATATGTACAATGTACATAATAAATATAGACGTGTAATATACGTATATGCGTATTGCGTATATGCTCTATTAGTAGTTAGATTTTTTTTTTATTATTATTAAAAATGTATTATTTGTTTAAAATCCGTGTACTTAGGAGAAATGTAAACGGTCACAATATGTTGTAACTGATAAAGCGATAGAATTTCTTAAAACTGATAAAAATGCATTCGAGTTTCTCTAAATTTATAACAAATTAATCAAATTCAATCAAGCGCTAAGTATAATAATATATTTACTTGATGAAACAGGATAGAGAAAGAAACTTATTTACAGTAACCCTTTTTAGGTGACTAAAGGTTTTGGATCAGTTTTTTTAAAATTTGTTTTGAGGTTTTTTAGGTTAAGTTAAATTTGAGTGATTTTCTGCTAAATTATCTATTGTTTAATAGGGGATTGTCATTTGAAAAACAGAAGTGTGCGTCTTCACAGATTACTCCTTGAATAATACAAAAAATCTCAAGAATTTTAAAATATTTTAAATAAATTTAATACATAATTCCAAAAATTAGGTTTTAACAACTACATTATTGAAGAAAAAATAGATTGAGCCTACTTGATAAATCATTCTATAATTCTGTAGAAAAGCGTTTCAAAAATAATAAATAATAATTTTGTCAACTATATTACAATACCCACGTAAAGCCATAATATACGTCGTCGACCGCTGAGGCCTTACGTATACCTATATGTACAAACTACAATACATAATAATAATAATAATAATGTAATACCGTCAATATCGATATAAATAGTATATTATTATTGTCATAACAATATGAGTATTATTTTGTATTAGATTAATATTTTATCAATACTACAACTGGAAACGGATTTTTAGCACACGTTTAAGTAGTAGAAGGATTTTCTTTATCTTGTGGGTGTGTGTGGGACGTAGATATCTGCTTAATATTTCTATCTCTCACTAGTTTACGTATAGATATGATATGATATAATATTTTAATTATATTATGTTTTCGGCCTCTCCGACCCTCTGTGTAGACTGTAACGATCCTCGTGCGACGAACACCGTCTCGTGACCGGACCCGTTTTCAACCAAACTGGAACTCCTCCGTCGTCCCTCCTATTAAAATATACACATATAATATTGTACATCGTATAATGGCACGCGCCGGGTCGGCCGAGATGTATCCGCTGCGTTTAAGCGTTCGCACGTGACATTAACGCGCAAAAATAATCGCCTGCAGAGGTCAACGACCTATATTATACTATATGAATATGATATAATATGTATCGCCATGGTCTCGCGTTGGTCATCCTGTAGGATTTTTCAGTCAACCCGTACAAGTATGGACTCTTGAATTATATTTTATAAAAGATTTTTTTTCAACACAAATATCGCGTAGCTAAATATAATTTCTTTTGTTTGACCAGATCTGCTTATATTATACACCCGACTGAGAATATCTGTACAATAATATTTATAATATATTAATATCATATAGTAGGTAGTTCGTGATCTATTTTATTATGATTACTACACGTTTATAATAACTTAGATTTTGTAAATTTATTAAGAAATATTTCTATACCATTTTAATTACTTTTATAATTTTAATAATTTTACAAAACAATCGCTAACATATTTTGTTAGTGATTTTTTATATTTTTTAAAATTAAAAATATAAAATATGTAAAAAAAACTCGAGTCCCTAAGAAATCATAACGATAGTTAATTATTTAAAAATCACTCTTATATCTTATAAATAATACTTATACTTCAAACTAAAAGATAGGTATTTATATATAAATTATTTGATAATTAGAAAAATGTATTAAAAAAATTAAGATACCTTGCAACTAAATGAGCCATAACGAATATTCGTATTTGTTTCTACAGTGTTTATACAATTACTGTTTTTTTTTTATTTTGATAAGTGGCAATTGATACCAGGAGAAACTGTGAAATTACAAAACAATTCAATGTTTATTTTAATACTATTTAATAACGACGTTATGAATGCTGTTCATATTGTCAGTGAATGAAGTTAGATGGCAGATTGGTAAAGCAATATAAGATAATGTAATAATATATATTATATTGGTATACAGTATTATAAGTACACCTATTGACCATTTATAATATAATAAAGTTTTTGTTTTGTTTGATCTCTGAAAATATAGGTAGAATTTGAAAAATTAATTTTATATTTGATAGCTCAGTTCTTTAGGAAAGTTATAGGCTATTTAATATTATAGTAACCCTTAGAAGTCAATAAAAAAGAGAAAAAATTCAGAAAAACCGCTATGTAGAAACGGGCGATACCCGTTTGTGTAAATTTAACCTTTTTTACGACTTGTTTGCGTACAAAATGTACAACTCAATTGCGCACACGAATTTTAAGTACCTGCGATAAATTACTCAAATGTAGGGCTTGTTTAGGTACATAAACTATAGCAAAAGTCTACTAAAAGTCAAAAGAACTTACAAAAATAATGTTTACTTGCTTTGTAAGATTGTTTTCAACATTTTCCTTCTCACTTTTACAGTCTTAGGACTATCTGTAATACAACAAGCGTGATTAATAATGTCTTTATTTTTTATTTAATTTAAATTAAATTTGTCATGTTATTTTATTAATTTATAATGCTTCTTTGTTGTTAATTAAACTAATTTATCGCTATAATATTTTTTACCGATCTGTTTTAAGTATTCCAATCGATTTATAGATTTCTTACATAATTGTCTGATAACTTAAAACGTAGCCGAAACATCTGGAATCTGGTGGTCGTTAATAACGCACATATTTATTTAAAATCGCATTATTGTTTAGAACCGTACACCAGTTAATTAAAAACTTTTGGGAGTACGTGTATCTTATCGTCATTTTTAAGATAAATCGTATCATTATTAGGCACTGCAAGTTACAATATAAGGATATACTAGGAATGAAATTTAATAGTTGTACGCAAACAAATTGTCATTTTTCAGGTCAAAATTTGTATACTGTGCGCAAACGAGTATCACATGCAAAAATGAAGTAATAGTGTGGTCCATCGATGCGACAAGGTTTGTCTACAAATTGAATATTAATAATAATTGAATATCTTTAATGTCAATTAATGATGAAATAAGTTTTAATAAGTCCTATATAAGAGATGGCATTCATTACGAGTAACGAAGTGCACGAAAACAGCTAGTTTATAATATTCATAACAATGAGTTATTTTATAACAATAGTTTAGTAGATTTAAATAATTTGAAGTATAAAATATTGATTAAATTAAATAAATTGATAGACAATAATTTCAATCTTAACCTAATAAAGTAAGCTATTTTATTATTTTGATTTGATTATATATGAATAACAATTTTAATGTTTACAATTGACATAATAATAGTATGTAATAGTACATAATATGTACTTAAATGAAACAACTACAAAAATAAAAAAATTAATTATACGTGTTTTAATAATATTAAACTTCATTACACCTCTTGGATCGTTGGTTTGAACATTTTATACTAAATATAAATTTACCTCCTATTAATTTATTTGTTTAATTTTTTTTCATAATAAAGCTTATAAAAAAATATCATAATTATTGTTGATTTTTTTTTTTTTTAATTTTTATCTACCTATTGATGTTGAATCAACGATGAATGTGACCTATAGGTATCTGAAATTAATTCACAAGTGTATATTATATATTATATTGGTCATAGGAACAAACCTGCACAAAAATATTTGTATTACATTACACACTCTAAGATACATTACCTTTATCGTATAATTTAATTATGATCTATATTATATACTGTTTACTGTTTACAAGTATTTGAAAATACATTTGTAATTGAAATATTTTTTTCTGCAATAAATAATTATAATTATTATTATAGAATATGTTATATTTATTCGATTATGGATGCGCAGTGAAGCTAAAATATTAGTGTTTCAAAAACGTAGAATTAAATACGGTCGAATCAGTGACAGATGCCAATAATTTCTGGCAACACCGTTTCATTAGAATCAATCTAAAATGTATTATTATTATTTAGTCGATTAAATCAACAAGTTTTTTATTATCGAAGTGTGAGTATAATATTATGCATTGTACAATGAAAACCATAATAATTCTTTCGTTCCTCAAATTCTAGTAGAGGGTGACATTTGTATAAAAATGTGAATGGTTAATTATGGCTAATGGAAATCGCATAAAACGCCCTCCTTTTTACTTTTATTATTACTATATATATATTTTTTTTTTTTGTAATAATTATAAAAACAAAATACATGTGTTTGTATTAATATTTACCGATAACCAGGCCACTGCAGCTTCACCAATCGATGTTTCAACACATTGACGTAGGTTAAACTGCCTAATCGGTACGCCGCGTCATACTTCCATATCCGACGTGGGTTGCAATAAATCGCCCAAATATACGCGATCCTTCGCTTACTATCACGATTTATGGTGATACTATAATAATATGATTGCATTTAAATAACAATTAACATACTCAACACTGACAAATTTATAAATTATGATTATTTTACAACTTAATTATACCTAATTTTTTTTTATTATTATTATTTATTTTTTTATCAACCATAACCGTTTATGCAATTTATTATCCATTTGTTAAAATATAAATTCCCAGTTAACTTAAATACTTTTAACTTTTTATGAATTTACTACAGCAATCATAATTATATTAAGATGGAATTTTATAAAGATATGATATTATAAGTAACTCATAAATAATTTCATATCAGTGTGTGTACATTTTAAACGTTACGTAGGGAATAATACAATGTGCCCAAAAACCTGTTTTAGTATTTCGTCTGTAATATTGTTCGTAGTCATATTACTACAACAGAGTAGTTAGTAAATAAAACTTGCTTTGTATTATAATAATATGTTAAAAATAAAAGAACTTTATCTGTCTTTTGTCGTTGTCGTTGACACCTAATCTAGCAGTGATTTTTGTTTTTGTTGTTGTATCCCATATAATTTATGTTTAAATACAATCACATTTCCAATGTGAATAGAAAAATATGAATAATAGAATAAGTATGATAACGAAAAAAAAACCTCCAACAAAACGTAAATTAAGTTATAATCTCTATAAAACAAAAAATTTTATTGTTCTACATTCTACTGCCATTTTTTTTTTTTTTTTTTGTACGACTCTATGCTAACAAAATATTTGAAAATGTTTTAACAACTTTATCATCTATGACAAATTTTTCAAGAATTGATAATTATTAAGATATTAAAATAATCATTCATTTTTAATGAAATTATTTTAAAATGAATTAATCGTTATAATTTTTTTAAATTATTTTGTATCTATTATTTACATTATATTATATTATAATGCACCCGGTAATAAGTAAAGCTTGAATTTATATTTTTGGAGGATTTTTACTATTGATTTTATTTTAGTACAATAGACCTACAAGTCTGAAATACATAGAATAATAATTGTATTGTTATATTATATTCTTTCTGTGACTATGGAAATGTTAAAATTCAGAATATAAAACTAGTACAACTAGCGATTGTGCGGGTTAAATAAAAAGCTTTGTTATAGGGGTGAAATTTACAACTATACCATAACTATACTAATTTATATGTAGCGCTTCAACCTTTCAATGGTTTCCACTCGATTCACCGTCCACTAGATGCCGCTATATGACATATTTATATTGTGAGTAATATATTTCAATTAAATAATCCCGTTGTTTGCAGTTTATTGTTGTCAAATGATTTAAAAAACTAAACATTACTCAATATGGGATGAATGAAAAAAAAGTTTTCAAATAATATCCTAGTGATATTTTCGAAATGAAATGATCCAATAACCGTATTAAGTTTTCAATATATATTATGTAAAATTAAATTAATAAAATATATTAAATATATTTTAGTAATCAAAGCAGTTTGATAACTAAAAAAAAAGAAAATTTTAAATTTTAACTGTTGTATTATTTCATGTCGTGTAATATGTATTTTTATGTTTTTAAACAATATTATCAAAAAAACAATTATTGAGTAAATATAGTGTAGCTGCATCTATATATATATATAATGTGCTATTATATCTAGTATTATTCTATTTTATCCAAAATACAATTAATACGATATGATAATATAATTTATTGATTATTTTTATTTATGTATCAAATTTTATTTGCATTCTATTAATTCTAAAAAAAGTATATTTTAGTATATATTTACAATAATTAGTTTCTCATTACATATTTTGTTTTTTGTAAAAATACTTTGTATCAAAATTTGTTTATGAATTAAATATTAGAATAAATTCTGTATTTGAAAAATGTTTGTACTTACATATTATTTAAAAAATAATGCAATAATTAAATATTTAGATATGTATTTCAACATAAAGCACGAAATAGTGTAAAATTATTTTATATAATGATACGTATGGTAGGCACGAATAATAAATATACAAATTACAAAAATATTCACTATTCTTTATTTTAGAGAAAAAACTATTCAGGGACATCTCAAAAATCAATGGTATAATAATTATTAGCACAACCTAAAAATAATTTTATACTTTTTTGTGCTTTATGTTGAAGTACGTATTTAAATATTTAATTATTGTATTATTTTTTAAATAATGTGTAAGTACAAACATTTTTCCAAGGTTGTGCTAATAATTATTATATCATTGATTTTCAAGGTATTCCCGAATAGTTTTTTCTCTAAAATAAAGAATGGTGAATATTTTTGTAATTTGTATATTTATTATTAGTACCTACATACGTATCATTATATCGTTGTTATGTTGATATTAATATAAGCTTATAAGTTAAAATTAATGATTTTTTTTTCATACTATGAACGATGTAAAATAATAAATAAAAAATTACGATATAAGAAATTAATTCAAAATAATAATAACAATAATAATTCTAGTTTTTACACATTTTTCGTTTTGCTCACTTGACTTCAATAAAATACATTAGATAGTGTGCCTATATATTTTTTGTATTTATCCTATGATGTACGAGTGTATAATAATTAATAATTATAATTATAATTGTATCAAATATACGGTAAAAATAGATGTGGATCAATTGAAATGCAATAATTATTATATTAACTCGGGGAAGTCATAAAGATAAAATTCGGGCAGGGTTAAACATTCATTTTAAATTCTGGCTATACTAATGAAATGCTAGTCATTTTGTTAAGTTGTGCATGTTTTTTGTTTTGTTTTCCGTTTCAACACTATGATGATTTTTTTTTCCGTGAGGGCAATAACCACTTCATTCACAATCTCCATTCACCTTTCAGTCTCAGCACAATTTACTATTTCGGTTATAGTTTATTGAAATTTATTTTTACTATTATATACCAATAAACATATTATATTGACATAAAGTTAATTGCAAAATAATGTGATCCTATTTTATAAATTTACATTTTTTTTTTTTGTATAGTGATTTTACTTATCAATAAACTATACAAACAAGGTTCTTAGTATCCCTACATTATAACGATATTTATATCTATTAAATAGCTCATATTATGTTTGATAAAATTAAAAATATAAATATATAATAATATGACGGATGATGTAACTTATAATGCTAAATGGCTTTTAAAATCCAAATATTTACATCAGATTCGTTGCATGGATTCCTAGTTACCAAATTTTTTAATTCATTAATAACGATCACACGATTTAAGTACGGTAAAATTATCGAATTTTTGTGACTGTATCGTGTTATGGATGGATTTACATAATTTATTATTTTATAAAATAATTATTTCTGAACATTGACCGAAAACAAACCAATACGTTTAATACAATATTATTTGTAAAAGGAAATAAATGCATCGCTTAAATTTCTTTTCTGCGACAAGCTATGTTTATTATGAAGGTATGGCGGAAAATGCGTACTGTAATAAAAGGTCGTTTGTACCTTATATGTGTAATCTCTTTTGAAATCGATTAATTGTGGGAACATTTTTTTTTATTCACGTGACACCTTTGGACGGGGGTATTTTTTTTGTTCAATAACTTGTTTATTGTTTTTAAGGCAATTAAAGTCAACTAAAACAAAACAACTACAAATTATTTTGTTTCTGCATATATTTTATTAAACTAAACCACAAAATAAAGCAAAATAATTAATTAATTAAAAGCTCATTTTGTCATTTTATTTCGCAAATTATGATGTTATACAGTTTACATTGTTGTGTATTCTAGGCTAGATCAATAATTTAAAGATTTTTATTTCTATAATTTTACCAATCCAAGACTATTTTAATAACAAAAATGATATTTACATTTTCAAGCAACGTATTATTATTATAGTATGGTACAATAAATTAAATAGTTTTATACAAAGCAAGCACATTCACATTCATGTATAATAATATTTCTAAAATTTAAAATTAATTAAATCTATACAACGCTGCAAATTGTTCTAATCCAAATATTGAACTTGGCTCAATTGTTTGCTCTAAAAGGTTCTGAAAAATATAATTATTTAATTAATACATTCTAAAGCAAATTTCTAAACAATAAAAATACAGCAAAAATTTGAGAATAGCATGCTTAAATATTTATATTCATTTAAAAAGTAGGTAAGTATTAATAAAATCATCTTATTATTAAAATATTATATTGCTATCCAAATAGTTTAAGCTTAAAATATGTTTATTGCAATAAAAATAAATAAAAATAGCATGTATATAAATTAAACAAAATTAATGGTAATAACTAATAATATATCTAGAATTTTTAAGTTTATCCAATTTTAAACATGTTCCAATAATTATTTTTACATACTTTTTTATAACAAGAATTATCTTTTAATAAATCAAATCTTATTATTTTTTTTTTTGTTTTTACCTGGTACGCGAGAAAAAAGTGTCAACTACCTATAGGTACTAGGACGTATATAAATGTTAAAAAAAATTTTAATTTTAAACAATTATATGTTAATAATCCAATAAAAGTAAATATGTGAATATTAAATAATTATCGTAATAATTTATAAGAAATGACAAAATAAATATAATGCAAAGTAAATGTGATAAACCAAAGTATTATTACTAAAATAAATGAATTAGTAGAATTCTATGAATTTAAATTTTAAATTGTATGAATTATGACCATTTGTTTACTTCATAGTTATAAAATATTATATTGTTATGATAGTCACATAATTTAATAAAAAAAATACAGCATTTTCAATGTATTATAAAAATATTCAAATGGTATAGTATACGAATAGACACGCTATCCATATTTGATATTTTCGAAATATACAACAATTTTATTTTAAACAGTAAGACATATAGGTACTTCCTGCTACTATTGAATAAATAATGACAATTTAATTAATTTCTATATAATCGTGTACGTATTATTTATTTATGATAAGTTCAACGAAAAGGCGAAAATGAACATTTTCTCTTTAAAACTGTCTGAAAATTGTTAATGACATTTATTTTAATAATTTATATTTATATTAATAATATCCGATGTTGATAAAACATCCGATGAACCATTTGTTTTTATCCATTAAAACCACATTAAATATATATTATATACGTGAAAAACCAATAGCTATCATCAACCGAGCAATAATTGCTTATCCTTTAAAAAAAAAAAACCGAATGAACAGGCACTAATGCGGTGTGCACGCGAAAAAAATAATAAAACACTTGTTTAATTTTTTTTCCCGTTGTTTACTCCACCGGCCGCCACCTGACCGTCCCATAAAAAATATACACAACATTATATATCATCGCGATGATATTATTATTCTCGTACGGGGTAGTGAGGACGCGCTCTTGACCCCTGTGACCCACCCGGGTGTGGTAATCGTCGCGTGCCCGCTGTTTGTAACCTCTGACCCGGTCGCAGATCCGGTCACGGGACACGGCAACGTACCTCCGGCACGGGCCAACCGGTTGACCACGGGTGCTCTCTTTTCGGGACGGTGTCGTATATCCAACAAACCTAGCTTGTTTTCGCCTATCATATTCAAAAAAATTTTGATTATGTCCTCCGTGGATTTGACTGCAAACACTGATAAAAAATAAAAATAATAGTAATAATTGATATAAATGCAATGGTTGAATCGGAGTAATTTATATATTTTAAATATTTTTTTTTGCCAAAACACACATAATTTAATATAGGTATTGGACAAACTGTCAGAATGTATTTTCAATTATATTTAAAAATATATATTTAGTTGTAATATTTGTAATTTTATACTTTTAATTATATATATTGTTTTTAAGTTGACTAGACACAAACATTTTTCTTTCACCCCCCTATATATCAATACATGTTTCCCGGGTGGAAAGTAATAATATACTACAGGCTAATATATAGTTTATATAGAATGAATAAAATCAAATACCTGTGTATTTTGTGGTAGCCGCGTGATGATAAAATTAAAATCCAACGAAGACCGGACGGAATAGCTGGTGGTAGTAGCGCTGCATGTGTCCCTTTTCGGGATATTCCCCTCCGGGACCCTTTTTTTCTAACCATTCATGGTGGGACCCTGTCGACGGCACGTGCCACCTGTAAACTCGTAGTCCCGGTATGGCACCGCTTATTATTATTATTAGTATTTTTTTTTCATCCTTTCCCGGTTGTCGAGCACGCGCGTGACTCGGAGATTTAGTTCGATTTGTAAAGGTATACTTGCGTACCGCCGAACGGACACACGACGGCGATTTATTGTCGACTGTGGACTATATCGTGTACGATGAACGGTAGTGGCTATAGAGCGGATGTCGTACAATTATAATATTATTATGTAAGTATATGAAATCATATGAGATTTTCGGTTACGAAATTGTTCTTGTTTGGAAAATTATGTCGACAAATTTCGCATCGGAGTGGGAGACCGTGGGAAAACGGGGCATCTGCGATGACCGCGCGAACCAGTTCCTCCGAGAGTTCGAGAGTTCTTATAATATTGTACACTATTATAAATTATCATTACATTCCCAGGCCAAACCGGTCTCGTATCTCCATCCCCTACGTGACCCTACATACTCCACCTGTAATACGTACGAACTAGTCTCCTAGCCAGTTATACCGTATAATATAATATCTTTTAGGTGATTTACATTATACTCCGACCAGACGTTCGTCTTATATGAAGCAGTATTTATAACATATAAATATATACGTCATGTTATATAACTTATGTTATGTATCGTGTAACGATTGTGTTCATTTTAATTTCGGTTTTTTTTCAAGGGTAGTTTTTTACCATTGTACAACCTACGGTCATTCGCACATTAAAATTTTTTAACGAATTTATTACAAAAAAGGCCTTCGCTATATTAATATTCTGACACGCGGCATTATTTATATTGCACACTGTGTTATGTACTAATGTCAGTTGGTTTTATTTTTACTATAGATCATATTATATTTCAAGTGACGCACGCTGATGTAGTCTATACAATTATACAACGGTTATGTGAACCAATTTTATTTACCTTGTATTTATATGTTATTATATCATAATTATTATTAGTATTTAGTACACTTATAGTTATAATTTATCTCAACTATAATATTTATTAGGTGATAACCGTAAATTAAATCTAGTATTGAAATTTAACAGTACAACATTTGAATAGTTAAAAATAAAATCGTAATAAAATTAATCACTGAAATTATATCTATATAAATAAAATATATTTATATTAGTCAATTTATTTTATTAATAGATAATGTATTTTTTTTCATGTTGGCTTTTATAAGTAAAGTGGTAATCAGCGTCGCGAAACCTCAGTAAGACACGTATGAATTTATGTAATTATAATACATCGTATTTGTATACACACTACTGTATATGGTAAGCTGAGTGGACTCGTAAGCGCAACAGGTATGGAAAAAATGCGAACCTCTTCTTTTGCGGGACGTGTATAATATTATTATTAAACCGTTATTATTAATGTTACATAATATTATTATTGGGGTAGAAATAACACCTTACTACTTGTATATAATATATTATAATATGAATATACGCCGCACGTTGAACCGGATCCATCGCGGGACGCCACCGCCAATATCGTCCCGTGCGCGCGTCTTCCGGGCGACCGCACGCGCTTCCGGTCCGAAAAGGAACCTTGTATGCCCCTGTGGTGCTGCGTATGTGCATGTGTGTGTAATATAATTGCATGAGTATGCGTCTATATACATATATGAGTATGTATATGTATGTTGTACCCGCACCGCGAAGGAGTGGCACAGCGCATGTGCGCGACCAAAACCGGGAAACCCTTCTCCGCTAAAATCCCTTTCGCTTATATTAGTATGGCGTGTGTATATTTATAATATATATATAGTATGTTATAGTATAGTGTACGACCCTCCTCCGCACCGTGCGATACGAATTTCCCGTCCGTAATCGCGTCAACCCAAGAAAATAACGAGCTGTGCGTTACATTTGCATATATATATATATTATACACGCCCGAGCTTGTGTGGATGTGTGTGCGGGTGACTGGTATATATAAATTGCTAGAACAATGTCCCTTCGGTCCTTCGTCCCCGCGTTTTCTGAACCACACACCCTCTGCGCAATCGTCGTCCAGCCAACGGCCTCGGCCGACATGAAAAACAAAGAGAAGGAAATTAGATAGTCCTCGTCCGACCACCCCTTTCCTCAGCACCAACACACCCGCCATCTCGCGATCCTCGCACGAAATGTATACTATAAATATATATAGCTGTGTTCATGTGAATATATATGTGTGTGTATGTGTGTATTAAACTTGGTAGAATATAGTAGTTGCAGTATAAGCACTGCCGTTGCCGCGCTGTACGAGCAAAAGGGATATATAATACGCAAACACAAGGCCCCACAGAGATCTCATTAAAGTTTACCCTTTTTCTTCGGACCCAAATTAGCGAATATTATTCAACAAAAAACCGTCCTCCCATCGTTATACGCGCGTCGGCCCGGGGCTTAATCTTGCGCCCACCGCTGCCGCCGAGCCGTCGTTACTACCCTTCGTTTGGTATACCTACCCCTCGTCCGACTCGCGCATCGCAGGCCGCGGTAAAGAAAATTTACCGTCTTTTTGTCGACCCTTTTTGTTGGCAGTCGCCGCTGGCCCCGGCTTTTTGCGAGGATTAAGTGAAATCCCTTGTTTTTCAGCTTGAAAAAGCATTGTTAATTATTTATCTTGGACCCGTGAAAACGACCTGCCCGGGGACTTAGCGAAAAACACGTTATTTATACAAAACGCGGCACGAATCCTGCCCACTTTTCTGCCACACTGTCGTGCATAGTAATTGCCGTGTATATTCGCGTGACACGCGCTGCAGCACCATATGCAGTAGTATATTTATATTGTATTTATAATATTATTGTAGGTATATACCTAAGCGCACTTATTTTGTTTTTTCGTAATAACTACTACACTATACGTGGGTGTATGTGCATACCTTCCGTAGCCGCCAGTAATACGCATGTATAGTGTATTTTGAATATGTCGTGTTTTGTTCGTAGCAGTGTCCGTGGACGTGAAAAACGTCATTTTAAGGTCGAAATCCCTTTGGATAACGTTGGCGTGCGTACATAAAACACATAATAACTCTTATAAGTTTGTTTCAAGTACGGCATTTTATCGCTTATATTAAAATAATTACTACACCAATTAATTATATAAAAAGCTTAGAGTAAAAAAAATACTCTCGCATAAACTATATTTAGTTATTGCTTATCGTTGCGTATAGTAGATTTCAAAAAGAACCGCAATTATAACTTTAGGTTATGTTCTCAGCCTAAGTTAAAAGAAATGTTGGAAAATTATTCACTCGAAGGTATATTAATACCCTGTATATATATAGACGATCTGATTTTCATTTTTATTATATAATATAATTATTATAATACAACGGTGTATAATTTTATACGATTGTAGGTTTTCTTAAAAAAATGTCTAAATTACTATTCATGATTTTTTGTGCCTATATATTATTAATTATTTTATTCTGTATGCGAGATGTTTCATTTTAAAATTATATAATGTTATGGAAGTTCAGTTTTTAAAATTATTGATTTATTCTATATAATTATTATATACAGTATACATCTTTATATTTTTAATGAAATTAAAATATTATCAATTATTACATTGCTGTATTAAAATAATTTTTAACAGCGTATTATTGAGCAACATTTTAAAAACGTTTAACAGTTTGTCAGTTGTATTATGATAATTTCCACCCCTCCTACTATTTCTAACCTTTTATGATTTTAATAAATAATTATAATAATATTAAATGTAAACACGTTAATAAAATTTCGTCAAATACTATATTTATCATATTTTATATTTCTTTTATTATTACTTTGTCCGTTATTATCGCGATGATTTTTCAAAACTTTTTTATAAATGATACAGCTGCAGTACGATATACCAGGACATAAATGTGACGTCATGAATTTTCTTTAAATAATAATAATAATAAAAAAAACTTCATCCGGAAAATGAAAATCACTCACGTAATCGTGAGTAAATCACAAACAATTTTAAATAACATGAAAAAAATTACTGCTGTTTCAATCGCGACAACAATGCCAATACATTATAATATGTAAAATACACGTAATGCGGATTAAAATGCAAGCTTACGTGTTCATTTGCTGGTAGGTGCAGACTTTAACATTTGCATACGTATTGTGGCAAATAATCTGCTTATTTCTATTTGGACGCCTATATAAAATAGAAATACGGCCTTCACACAAACAGGTGGTGCAGAATACGTCGATTGCAATATTTCCATTGGTCCTCCAAAAGTTTGAAATCATCGAAACCGTTTTTCGGACCGCCTATTCCGCTTACCTATAACATAATAATATTAATAATATGCGTAACTTTTAAACAACCTATGTATAATATAGACGACGTAGTGAAAATGTATAAACAACATAGATAGATATATTAATATATAGAGAGAAAGAAAGATAGAGATAGGGAAAGAGAGTGAAATGAGAAAGAAATATTAATTAATAAAATTGTAAAATTATTATGATAATTTGAACTCAGCGCGCATCGTGTCCAAACATGTGTGTGTAGTAATGGTATTAATATAATATGTTTTCGTCCGCAAATATGATGTAATTTCATAATATATATATATATGTATCATTATTATACCTTTATTAAATTTAATAAATTATCCACATTCAAAAGTACTTTAAAAGTGTTAACGTAACTACTAGTTTCCTAATGATTGGTGTTTGGACGTAGAGTGACAGCAGCTGTGTTGTTTCATTGTTCATTGTAGAAAAAACGCACCTTAATGCTGTTGGAGACGCATTTTTTTGTGGTTTAAGAACATTAGATGAAAAGTTAGTAATTCAAAATATTTTTGAAATTTTAGTGATTTTAGCTCTATCACGTGAACGTCCATTAATGTACCTAATTTACTTTTGGTATAAAATGTATACATACATAATCCAATTGATTCTATACATAACAAATTGGTAATATTCCAAATATTTTACTCCAACAGCCAAAGACAGACTAACGGTATAATAAAATTGATAGGTTACTACGTGTATGTAAATAAAACGTAAATGATATAATATATTATAATTATCGATCGTATATTATATTATTGTTATTTGATCAATAATATGATGATTAGAATTTTCCAAGTTTTTTATGAGACATATACAAAAAAAAAAAATTTATACGCAAGATGGTAATAAAATCAAATTTTTGTTAAACATATTATATACATATAATATATATCATTATTATAATACAATAAGAAATATGACGATTATCGTTTTCCAAAAAAAAAAATAAAAATAAAATCGCAGGCATTATTGTTTTGTTTTTTTTTATTATTATTATTATTATTATTATTATTACTGTGTACGTATTTATTGTCCGACGCCGTCTACGGTGTAATCCCCGGTTGGGGTCGTTTACAGAGTCAGACATGAACGACCAACACGGGATTAATGAAAACTTGTTGGTTTTTTCAAGCGAAAGTTTTTTTTTCCATTTGCATTTGTTGCTTTAATTATATACCATTTTTGGATACATATCGCTTTATATATACGCACGGTAACAATATCTTGTAAAGGTACTACATATTATATTAAAACATCTACAAACATCTTGGTTTCCGTATAACCACGTTAAAAAATCATTATAATAAATTTTCTAATTTTTTTTTTTAATACTTTCATAAAAATAATTTGCATATTATACGTTTTTGCGGTTAATATTACGATACACGATTTGTTCGAAGTTATTTAGTTATACTATTATAGTATTATTAATAGTATAGTAATACTTGCTAACTACCACTTACTAGATAAACTATAAAAATACATTATATTACATAAAATGTAGCCTAGATTAAAACGAACAAATTATTGGTTTGATGAAATATCAAATTTTAAAGTTTTCGTGCTTATGAGATACGCACTATTAAATGATGAAAATATACGCGTTATTAAAAAATATTTGTTCATGTTAAATTGATCATATAATCATATAAATTTCTAATAACAGAAAAAATTGTATTTAATTAAAATACTATAATAAAGTATACATTATGATAGATATTATTTCTATGAATTATTGTTTTCATTTCGGTATGTTTTATCATTAAAATTTTCGTTTTAATGAGTTAACAAAAATATTTAATCAAGACAGTAATAATTATATTCGTTGTTAATTATACATAATATGTTCTCGAAATACACTGAAACGAAATTCCGACACGTTTACCACGCGGAAATTAATCAAAAAGTTTTATAGTTTTGCTCAGCGCTATGAAACGATGCTATTGGTGGGTAAACGAGTGAAGGGTATACTACACACATATATAATAATAGTTTGGTACCTAACTTAACCATACCGCACTGCACGTAAACACACATTCTCACACTGTAGATATATACACATATATATGTAATACTAATAGGTGTATACATACTTTGCAGCACACGTACACGCGAGGACAAACGTGCGTTCGTGTGTGTGTGCGTCTGGCACGTTATTGTAGTGTTGGTGGTGATGGGTAAGAGTGAGGGGTTGAAAGTCCTGAGAGTGAAGCGAAACAGATTAGGAAAATGGCTTCCCTCTTGGTATGGGCCACGTACGAAAGGAGGAGGACATTTGCGAAAGGCAGATGAGGGGGGAGAGGGCCGAAGGATTTTGTTGTTCCTTTTTCGGACATGACCAACTTCGCCATCACACCGGACACCGCCGCCAACGCTGCCACCACCCCTTTTAGAACGCGATAAAACCTTCGGGGTCCTTTTGTGCTCAGCGATGATATCGATCGCTCACCCCCACCCCACACATGTATACGTATACAACAGCACATGCGACGCATTAGGGCCAAGATAAGTTCCTAAGATTATTTCCATTGTAACACAACGATATACGACCTTATATATTATAAAATGTAATTTATGTTATAGCTACCGCCTGTGGTATAATAAATAGATAACGGACCCTTATAGTCTTGTTACTATAAAACTATATAATATTATATATTAAAATTATATTCTCCAGTTAAAATTAAAATAGTGAAATATACTCGATTTGATATGGCCATCCGTAAATTAATTTTAATTAATAATACATGATAATATAATAATAATTTTTTTTTACGCATTTCAACATATATTTATAACAGTTAGTTCAATGTCTTAAGTAAGTATATTATTGTACTCGTTAATCATTATGCAATAACGAATGTAAATAATAATTATTCTCCTCCTAAATATGCTCGTTGTGACAGTGGAGAGTTATTTATTGATCATTATTTATTAAATTATTATTAAAGTCAGGTATTGTATAATATTAATGTAATTATTAAATAATATTGATTGTAGATTAATTACAATATTTTTTTTTTTAGTATGTGGTCTATTAATAATAATACATTTAATAATTGAATATTTCTTTTTAAATAAAAAAATATTTCAAATATACAAAACACGAAATATAAATAGAAAATATGTACAAGTGAAAAATGCAGTGCAACATCAAATTATTTTTGTTATACATCTATTTTGTGCAATAGGATTATAGGTTAAAGCACTGGTTTGTTTTTGAGGTTCGAACATTTGACGACAAATATTTTACATTTATTATAAATTATTTTATTTGCGCTTAAATTTTATTTATTTACTATTAACCATAGTAATGTAATTTTATTTTCATTGTATCTTGAATGTATTTAATTAAATACATTTGATAATATACTATAAAAATTAATAATATTAACTTCAAAAATATTAAATTTTAATTTAATATATTTGGTACACTATCTAATATCAAATATGTTATATCATCTATTACGTATAACACATTATATTCAATAATAATAATTTTATACTCAATCAGCCAATCTACTTCATTTTTAACTGTAATACATTTTATGAATGAAAAAAACACTATTATTAATTAACTAAATCTATCCAAAATGTGTACCAATAATAATTTAAAAACAATTAAAAATCTATTTCTTTCATATTTATTTAATCGCGGAGAGTCAATAGAACGCGCGTTATCTAGGACCATTTGACGCTAGACAATATATTATTATTATTTTAGTTTTCTATTAACTATGTAGAACTGCAGTCGTTTTGTTGACCATTCGGTGTTCAGGGGATTGTATTCCGATAACAAAGGTATTATATAGTATTATTCATGTGAAATCCACTAAACTTTTGATAATATTGTTTATTTATCTCGACGCTCATTATAAATTCGAAAATGTTAAACCCAACTCGGTACAGTCGAGTAGGTTTTATACAGCTAGTTTATATATATGAACATATGGTATTATAGTGAGAGATGCTAGTAATTATAGGAATATTATAATTTTTATATTATAAAACAGCGTAGGTACGTATAAGAATAGAAAAATTAATCGAAATGACACGTCATATGTAATAGTCAATAAAATTATATTATAATTATTTTGGAATTTATAAATATACATAATTTTAGTAAGTTAAAATAATCACAACTTTGTAACAATTTTGGTAAGCGTATGTGAATAGATATTTTGTATATTATATATAGATAATGATGTATAATTTCCATGATAGATACTTTACATCGATTTTCCTACCTAAGTATATTTAAATATATATATACTATACACACACACACACACACACACACACATACACGAATTGAGTCAATAAAAACACGATGATTCGTGTTTAAGAAATTTCTTTTAGCTTTAAATACATTTCAGCTGTTCATGTATTTAATTTTCTATATTATATAATATGTAGATATTATCAATAATAATCACTAACATCATATAGACAAACGTGGGTGAAATTTCTACTGTCCAGAGAACGAACAAAAGGTCTCAATTTTGTATTTTTCGTATTGTCTATGATGGCTTTTTATTTAGTTAAAGAAAAGAAAATATTATCTATAACATGAGAAAAAATAAAAAAAAAATATATTTTGATAACGTAAACTAAAATAGCGTAATAATTGAAATACGGCGGCTAAATGTTTAAATTGATAGATTCTCTTTTACGAGCCCAATAGCCTATGTACATTATACATTATTATATGTATATATTTTATTTAATCCAATAAAAGTGCATCAAGTATTTTTGTTGTTTTGAATATTATTGCAACAACTTCAAAGGTAATTCGTTGATGTATTTTATTATTCTAACTTGCACTCAATATGTAATATTTGATTTGTATTAAAGTTATTTACCTACTAAATTATATCTAAACATCTCTAACATAATATATGGCAACTGGGCCGTATGAAGTGAACTGAATAAATACTAAATAGTGATGCACAGGATAAAGCAGCTGATATACTACTGCATTGTATAAATAATTTATACTATGTACGTTTGTAAAAGTGGTGACGGAGAAAATATATATAATATATTAATTTGAACGTAGGACGGACGGAGAGACATGCACCGAGAGAGAAAACGTAGGCACGTTTACGTGCAGTAGTATGTGGAGACGCGCAGATATAGCGAACCTCATTAATCTGACGTCGGGGCTGAGAGAAAGGTCGACGTGGCGGAGCGGGAAAAGGGCGTCGTGCAGTTAAGTTGACGAGTTCTCTCATTTTGTTGACGCCCGTCCGCTCTCGGTTAGTAGTAACGGCGGCGGGAAAATGAAAGGAAAGCAATTTAAGAGTTTTAACCCTTCCGTGCGCGCGCGCTTGCCTGCAGCAAGGTCCTTTGGCCGTTTTCCCGCGCCTCCCACCGTCTACAGCACCCGGCATGCAGGTCAGCGGGGTTCCCCAGGAGAATTTCATTAGTACTGCAGGACCCGAAAAAGGCCCACAAACGTCGGACCGTCGCGCGTTATAATATGTACGCGACGTGTTGGTGCGCGCTTGTGCGTGCGGGCGGACGGACGGACCGATTCCACCCGACCTTAAATACATACGATCATCCATCACTTCTTCCCTCGCTCCGACAAACCCTTTAAATTCATGAACCTTCGCAAAAAATCCTTTGCGTCTCGGCCCCATGCTCGTCCACACTCTTCTATACGCGCGTACACGTACCTCTTCTGCAATTGGCACACGCGAACTCCACGAAAGTGTCTAGATCTTTCGCGAGCAACGTATAATATATAGGTTGACGATTAATCTGTCGGAAAAGAGTGATCTGCTTGATAATATATCAGTGTTTGCCTACACTGCTCTTACGAAACGCGAATCACTGCAATGTATTTTATATTATACTACTTATACACCTCGAAGCGATCGGTTTTTTTCTAGATTTAATTAAAACGCAGACATTACTCCGGCACATATTGTCAGGTAGGTATTAATGTATATATATATATACAGAGTGATTAACCAACTATGCTCAGCTCTATTTTGTTCTTCAATAAATCAGTCTGATTTAGTGATTTTGAATTTTTAAATATATCTAAAAATCATTTTTTCAAATTTTTGAAATATTTATACTAACAGTATTCTGTGGAGAGATAAAAATTTCTATTTTTTAAAGACCCTCTCTTTTCTACTGTTACTTATTTAATGGATAATTTTTCTGAAAATGTTGACGTATCAAAATCAAAATTCGAACGAACGGTTTTTGAGTTAATTAAGGATAAAAGATTAATATTGATAAATTTGGAATATACGGAGGCTACGGTGAATTTATAATTTTAACAATTAATAGCTATGATTGGTCAAAATAGTTAATACATAATAAATACTAGATCCACTATTATATTTAATTTAATTTTTATAAAACCATTTTAAAGGACTATTATCCTTGTTAAATAAATTTTGTTATCTGAGAAACTACTCGTTTGAATTTTAAATTAGGTACATTAACTTTTTTAGAAAAATTATTTTCTTAATAAATTTACAGGATTTTAATTTAATATACAGAAGTTTATATCATAATAATATGATAGTGTCACATTATGACACTCATTAACTATTATAGAAAAAACAAAAAAATAAAAATATGGTATGTAAGTATTTTTCAGAATTCTTAATTGGAATAAATTCATTATTAAATGAAACAAATAGAATCAGCAAGTGCGTTGAATCATTTTATAAATGCCGTCAGCGACGGTGTGGATTTAATCATTTTTTTCATCTTATAGCTAAACATAATTAGAATAATTAATATATGTAGACACATGCACATACAATTCGACGAGTACAAATTAATAATTATACGTGAACATCAACAATACAGTTTTATTCTATATTATTTATAAATAATGAAACATTGACCTATGCTGTACGCCATATCACCAATATTTTCACAGCTTTCTTGCACCTTTCAACCATTCCGTGCCGGAAATATTCTTTGGTTATTACAAATTCTATTTTTTTCGCATATATGAACTATTTAACCATGTTTAAAGTTTATTGTATACATATTTTATAGCACAATATTTTCTGCAAAATGATAAATATAAATGTATTATAATTCATTAGGTAGCATGAAAATATAGTAGGGATAAACAAACAAGAAATTATAAACAAAATCTTCCAATTTAAATGTAAATTTAAGAAATTACAAGAAGACACATTATATTTCCGTTCATTTTATATTTTATAATGACTAGATATTTGATGTTATACCATCATTCAATCATATAATAAATAATAATTGGTATCTACAATTTTTTTTTTTTAAGTTACTTTTCAATTTAAACTATTTTGTAAAATATATTGTATTGAATGAAACATAGTAGACTAAATAATCTTTTTATTTTGTATTTTTGACTAAGTGACCTAAATATTTATAATGATGTTACTCCTGCTAAAAGTTAAATTCTATCAGTTTCGGATCAAAGTGATTCGATATACTATATACGCATATTATTATAATTTATAATGATGTTATCCTTTACGTTGTAAATACAATTATATAAAATTAATTTGTAAATAATATGGCTTTAAAATCCAAAGTATTTAAAAAAAAAATAGAATAAAACCGTACCAAATCAATTGTTATAGTAATTATATATGTATATATTATTGTATTAAAGTTATACACTATGATACCTAGGTACTTTATATTCAATTCAAACTAAAATTATGAATATTATGACCAAAATAAGTTCCATGGCTTAAGATGTATAATATTTATCGTTAACAAGATTTTAATCTATTAAAATATTCATGGTTATTTGAATTCGAAATAATTTTGAACATAATAAAATGTGTTTATTGAACGTAAATGGAAGATGAATTATCATGAATACAGGGTCCAAAACAGGTTTTTATATCGACCCTCCAACACCTCAATATTATTAATCTGTGAGAAATCGACTCTCAACATAACGACTAAATAATAAATATAATAACGTAATTTCATATAATAATCTACGTTAGATCATTGCAAAATATTTTCTCTCATCATAATATATTTCTAATAAATAAATAGTTTACTTTTAAATTACGTAATACAGGACTGTCAATTTATATTCTAATCGAAATCAATTTCCTAAAAGCCACTGAAACTCGTTTGTGTTTTCTGATTAGCTATACTGATTATCTACGTAGAAGCTATATTTTTCTTGATATTGGGAATTTTTGCCTTCGATTATTTACCTAATACATAAACAATAGTTGTACATATAAATATACTATGATGTATATATGTATATATGTGTGTGTGTGTGTGTGTGTGTGTGTGTATGTATTATATTTTTTATGCAATGGACGAAGTGGATCAAAGTGGTATGCAATGGCAGTAATTTAGTTTATTTCTGCCTACATTTTGTGTTTTCGCATAAACTTCAATACCTATAAAGTTGTTATCGATATTATTGTATACTGTTAACTGTTGTCTATATCATAGTTATAAGTGATTACTGATTACATACTCGTGAATCAGTATTGTATTTGTGAACAATTTAGAATGTTAAAATAGAAATCAAAGTTGTCAATAGCTTAATGATAATACTAATAAAGTATGGGAACGTGTAGATAATGTAGCAATGTATCTACACATTATTTCTTCATTCAAAAACCAATAAAAATAATTAATGAAAAGAGGAAATACTGTAGATACCAATATATATAAAAAAAAAATTGACGACTGTCGTTTTCTATTTAATTTTTGAATTTTAAGTTCTATTAATTTTGGATCAACGAACCGTCACTAATGGATTTTACAATATATACGTTTGGACGTGTTATTTAATTTTCCCCTCGGTTTTGAGCTTTACGTCGACTATGTGTAAATATATGTGAAATTTTAATAATTAAAAGTGACAAAATCCCGTCGACGGACATCGTTACACCTGACAAAACAAATTACTACTCCGATAGTTTTTCCTTCTTTTTTTTTTTTGGTTTTTGTTTTATTTTTTTAATGAACAATTAATTTTTTATATCGTCTTTTTTTTCGTGCGTGCGTGTGCTCGTGTTTTGAGAACAAAAGTGTCGAAAAAACTTTGACTCTCCACGTCGCCAACGACGACGAGTGAGTTGAAAAAGTTTGCCCTATTTAATTCGACACCCACCCAACCTTACGCGGGGGTGCAAAAAAAACCACACTCATATATTTAGAACAATATATATATATTATGATACATATATATACACACAGGAGAGTGCTTGGGGTAGGAAAAAAGGACAACAGAAAAAAAAACGGGGTTAAAAAACCTAAGTACCACGAGTAGTTAATTAAGTGTTGATTTTAACACCTTTCACAGACGCTTTTATCATTCTGTTGGCAATTTAGATGGTATCGTAATTTTTTTCTATTGTTAAATCGCCAGTCAAACATCAAAGAATGAATCTATATATTATTAATGAATCACAATAATTTTTGAATGAAACATTTAAACCGATAGGAAATTATTACGATAATAACTAAAAACGGCCAAAACAATGTCGTGTGGTATATTTTATTATTATTTATTTTTTTTACCAACAATAAATCCAATTTTAATAACAGTTTTAGTCAATGCTGTTTGCTCAAGTGTGTATTAATTGTATTTATTTATTTCAGCATCAAATCAATGATGATAATAATAATATAATATGACTAATATGAGCAATCAATTAATTAAAATTAAAAACAAATCACGTTGAATAGTCGCTATTATCAATTGGAATCGATTGTACAACGTGAATCACATATTATGGATAATATTATCACGGATTAAACGCTTCGCAACAGTTTAAGATATTGCAGCCATTATAATTTTTTTTAAATTTAAAATAGATAAATAGATAATTCTTATTGACATCATTAAACATTGAATTTCATTTTTTTTTTTAATAAAATACATTAAATTATTAAATAATAATATTGCATTCATTATTGTAAACTCATTTTTACCAAATTCAATAAAATATTACATTTCAAGTTAAAGTAATATTATCATAAAAATTATTTAATTTGTTGATTTAATAAATGAATGATTTTATAAGGGTATATTATGTACTTTTATTGATATTAGTATGATATATATTTTATTAAAAAAACATTGTTAGGTATTAAATAAATGATATGAATTGTCGCATTAATTTGTAAAATATTTTGTTTGGTAAAAAATAGGTGTTTGGTATATTGTTATAGTTTTTACATGTTCATTGTTTAATTGTATTTTTCTATATTTATTTTATCTTATATTCCCGTTTTTAATCCTGCATTTATATACTATATTAAGATACGATTATATTTCGTAGTAAAATTAATCATAATCTACAATTTATTTACAATTAAACAAATTATTAATAGTTATTATTTAAGAATAAAACATTGATTTGTCATAGAACCATATTATAATAACACGTTGCATAACTAACGATCATGAGCTTTTTTATTTACTTGTTATTAGCAGAAATTACTTCGGTATAATAATATATTATTTACTTAAAATATTCCAAATTATTGCGCATATCATAGACAATAAATGATTATGTTATAAGCTATTAAAATGTTTAAAAAATAATAATTTTTGAGTCGTGTATGATATTGAAATACAACTGATACTATAATATACGGTGAGCGGGTTAAGTTTGCGGTGAATTACGTTTAAAACATAACTGTGGAATATTATATTATATACCAAAGCTCTTAACGCGCGATTGCATTAAACGTATAAAGGACCGTTGAGTTGTTTCAAATGTCACGACGATAAAATATTATATGAAACAAAATACCCGTTTATTTCGATAGTGTTTTATAATATATTTTATATTTTTTTATTGCATGTATAGAACTCTGCGGGTTTTTTCGTCGCCGTCGAAATATTTGTGTGATATAGTTATTGAGACCGTTGTAGATGATGAGGTGAATATTTGCTGCAGGAAATTATATTTTAGTTCTTATTTGAATTTATAGTTATATTGCTTTTTAAATTTCCATTTCTACATTTTTCATAGTTCAATATTTATACCATTGAATTTGATGAAATATGTCATAACCGTTATAGGTATTGCTATAATTGAAACAATAATATATGTATTTTAATCATCCCAAAATAAAAAAGTAAACTGTTAATTTTGTGATATTAACCATTCAGTACTTATTGATACGAAATACATACTTATTTTTTACATTGAAAAACCCTTGGCGATTGAGATCGAGATAATACGATCGACAGTACTTATATTCGAATATACAATAATATTTTGTTGAATTTTTTAGAGCATAAAAATATTTTCTTTTCTTTTAACGTGCCTATATATTATATACCTATAGTTTACTTTGAGGTCATACAAATCCTTACTCTATAGTTATAGGTATAACGAAGGTGATTCAACAGTATATTATCATAATATAATAATATGACGTGCACATCGGTCAATAGTTTAATATTTCGTAGGTGCCTACTATATATTGTTATTATAATATTATAATGTATACTTTCCAACCGAGACGCGCAGTCCGCAAACGAAGGTTTCTCCGCTTGTGTAATATGCGTATTGGGTATAGCGGCGTACGTGATGCGGTCTTATATATGTTTATAATATTACATTATATCGTATATATAGGTACTAACATCGTTAAATCGTTGCGCGCATTGTTGAAAACCCGTCGGTCGTCCCTCGTTCGCTCGCGTGTGTGTGTATAATGTATATATATATATATAACGTAATATATAAATTCCGGCAGGGTCTTCTCCACCACCGCGCGTACGTATGCAACGTACATAATATTATACTTATATACATACGCGAGCGCGCAAACGACGACCCACCCTCTCGAGCCTGACCCCTGTCTTTGGCCTCCCCCACCACACGCACACATACACAAGTATATACACGCGTTACATATATGCGCGCACACTAAGTCGCCGTTAATATCTACGACCCGCCTTTATGTATACACACACACAATCTATATATGTATAAGCTCTCCGCCCCGACCGTCGTCGTATCGTCGTCGTCGTCGTCGTCGTCGTGTTTTATGCAAAGTGTTTACCGACGAAACGGGGCCGCCGACGGTTCGCCAAAGTAATTTCGTCCGTCCGCCGCAAAAGCCTTCTGACCCCCCACCTCCCCCCACCCCCTATCAACCATTCTTCGCACGCCCGCCACCGCTAACCGTACTCGAGGGGTCCGTGGTGTATATTGTATTATATATATATACAGTCGTCTCTCCTTCCCGCGTTTTCCTTCGCCTTCCTTCCTTTCTCTCCTTTTCACCTCCACTGCCACCGCCGCTACCGCCGCCATACAAGACGCGATCAATACGACAGACACACGTCGTCGTCGTGGTGTATATAATACGTGTGTATATGTATCACATAAGACCTTTTCCTCCTTTTTCATTCGACTACGAAATTCCAGCTTATAACTGGTTTCATAAACGTAGTTTTCACTTCTCAGTACTAAAACGTATGTCGTTTTTAAGAGAATTTTTTTCCTTTTACAAAATATAAATACTTCGAAAATCATAAATTATTATAATTGTTTATTTATTGATAGGTTATATACCACATCAACGTCGAAATATATTATGGTATAATGTTAAGTATAAAGTATAATAAACATAAAAATTGAGTATTATATAATATTTATTATATTATTTAACACTCGTTTGTCCCAATAGATTATATTGAATAAAAATACAATATAATATGTTACGATAAATGCATAACTATTCAACCATTTATCTTGATTTTATTTGTAATTTAATTGTTAAAATTAAATATTTTAAAAAACAAATAGTTATAGGATATGTTTCAATAGTATGTCTCGTATTGACATTGATTATTGATTAATGATAACAAAAAATCGTTTCTTTTTTTTAAAACTAAATTATTATTTTACAAATAGTGTATTGTATTCAGTATTCATATAGGTATCCTATATTATTATTTTTTACTAACACAATAAAGAACATTTTTACTGATATAATTTATTATATTTAAAATCGTAAAATATGCAATATGCCAATAAAGTTATTTAAATAATATAAAATATATAAATATCAATTATTCGTGACTTATAATATTATTAATAAATCAACAATAATATAATAAGTAAAATAGAGTTTGATTTTAAATTTGATTTGTCGCTTAAACTTAATTAGATTCCGAAATTAAATTTTATAAGATACCTACTTTGTTTTATTTACAGAAATGCTCAAAATTTAAAAAATATATTATGTTTAAAAATTATGTACAGTTCTATTATTCGTTGACCTTTATAAATGTCTTGTTTAGTAACAGTTTCTTAAAAAATAACACATTTAACTCATATAAGTTATGTTATACTTACCTATAAACATCAATATAGATAATCGAATAATATTTTTCAAAGCTAAAACCGACGTATAAATTCTTTCGTCATAAGAAATCATTAAGCAGTTATTATTTTGATTTTTAATTTATCAAATATTAATATCGATTTTCGTCAATCGGATATTTATTCAAATATAAGGGTTGTGGTCAGTCTTATTTCTTTAAAAGCAAGTAATCCACTTGTTATGAATGTATTATCTATACTTATGAAGTTTTAATTATAATTTTACTTCGTTTCTAAAAGTTAATGCTGTTTATTTCATCTAAATTTATTGTCTCAAAATTACTATTTGTATTATTTATTTTTATTTTGTTTTATTTTAGTTTTAATTATAACAATATAACCATTGTAGTATGTCTATTATTGAATTATTGTGTTATTTTTTTACAATATGATCGAAATACTATTTGCAAACAAATTATAAATTAATTAATTAACAAAAATATAATACAAAAATTAAATTTTATAAATTTTAATTTAATTTTCATAGCTATTATGTTGAAGTTTATTTTTTAATTGTGATGATTACGTTAATCTAATCATTAGCTATAGTACACTGTAATTATTTTTTCCATTCACTTCTTTCAAATCGAATTTAAAGTCAAATAGAAATGTGTAGACTGTATTTATGTCTATAATAGACATATAAAATCAGATATTTTGTATAGTTTGATTATTTATGTTCTGATCTTCTATAACTGATAAAATATTAATTTTAGATTTTAAATGAAAAATAAACTTTAAAATATTTTATCCTTTAAGAAGCAGTTTTGAGAGTTTGAAATATATTATTCATATTTATTAGTCTATTCATTTAAACTCTTTTGTTTGAATAATCTATATTTTAATTCTAATCGTAAGATTGTGAACTCGATTTAATTGATATTATATTATTGTTGTTTTATTCTACAGATTTTTTTTAAATAATGACAATTATTAATTACACAGAACACTAACGATAAGTCTATATTTTTATAACACTCGTTTTAAATTAACACGACTCCACCACTAGCTTATAAAAATTGTACTACGTCAGCCCTCTCGTGGAGAAGTAAAAAAATATTTATATTTTTTTCATAAGTACGCTGTGTTACGCTTTGCTTTTTGTTTTATGAATTACAGCAATAAAACAAAAAGAGCAACAATTTCAATTGATGTTTTATTTTTAATTCTTCGTATATTTATCTACAACACTCACACAATATAAAATAATATGTATGTGTATTGTAATATAATGCACATTATACATATTGCAGTATACATATGCGCTAGTGAAACAAAGTATGTATAAGTACCCGAAACTAAAAAAAAAAAATTAAAGTGATTTATTATCTCATTATGCATAATATGAATATTTTGGTAATAATTAAAAACAAAGATATGATAAATTAAAACTTCAAGATTTCCTTCAATTTGTATCATTTAAATATATACAATTATACAATTGACATATTTAATGTGTATGTACATAGTATTAATATGTTTGTAAAATAATCTGTGCAGAAGTCACTAGTCAGTATATATTATAATATTAACGTAAACATGATTACATTTATTTACATTTATATAATTATACATACGAGTATACGACAATCAATAATAAAATATAATATTACGTTATATAAATAAATTAGAATACCGATTTTGTAAAAATATTTAAGTGTAAACATAATGTATAATATCATTTATATTTCAATTACTTATTTGTTATCACCATTTTTTACAATTTATCCTATGATATATAATAACGCGGCATTCGTATAGCAGGTGATCTACTACCTCGTTTTAGGTGTATCAGGTGATCTATCGTATTATACTAGGTGTAGTTGGTGATCTACAATTATTATTATCTATTATTATATTATATTATATTATACGCACATTATCACCATGGTGGAAATCAGTTAATCATCAATATACTTTTTTTAAATTTTTATATGATACTAAAAATGTTTATTGTAATTGAAATTTATATTATATTTGGCTAATTATTTTTTTATTTTTTTATATTTGACGAATATGTGTATGATAATATTATGACGTACTCGTAATAAAAAATATTATGTGTTTTATACTATTAAAAAAATATTTTTTTAATTTGTACGTAGATCACTTGTCCTGAATTCGCAGATCACTGCAGTAAATCGCCTGCTACACGAATGCCAATAACGTATATATCTATTGCCCATACAATATGGTAGTGAACAATACATAACGTTGCAAATGTTGTATTACCTATATCTATTATATAATTTGAAAGGAATTGTATTTACATATGAGTTATACTGTAAATATACAATTTACCTACCGAACGACTAACGAGAAATATTATATATACAATGTATATGTGTTCACTGCTCACCCACTCCTTTTCTTCCAAGTATATGTGACGGAATATACGGTTGTATTATTATTATTGTTGTGTTTATATAAATAATAACAATTATTGCACTCGAACAACAAATATTTTGCTGATTTCATATCGTTGTATAAATTTCGTTGTTGAAACTCATGCCGTTATTCGGATTAATAAGGAACGCGACCGCTGGCAGTGGTTGCGGCGGCTGAAACAAAGGGCAAAATCATGAATAATTCTCGAAGCTGTTCCGACGGAATGTATATATAATATGAATACGTCCAAAATACTACACGATATTATCACAATCTATAGGTATACGAATATACGTATATACACTGTGGTTGAATAATGATAAAATAGTAAAAGCAGACATAATATGTTATATATAAAATACAACCTAACCGTTGCTAAACTAACTCAAAGCGGGCGAGCGATGTTAGTGAAAGGACGAAAGGATCAGGTCGTTATTTCTAGCTTTGTGTACAAATTGTCTAAGCAAATTCATTATCAAATGACGTATATAATATATAACAAATAACAATACGTATCTATGGTAGTTAAATAAAATTATAAGTATCGATAATCGTTTGGGTACAGGATGTAATATACATCACACGTTTGATAATTTCTGCAATTAGGTATTATGTGTATTGTATACCTTTGTGAAAAAAAGGTCGATGGTTTTCATCTCCAGCCCACTTTTTTCTTCATGGAAATAGTGTGAATACAGGGGACTCAGCCCTCACTGAATGTAACGGACAATAATTATGCGAGAAAGTCTCTCACGCCACACATTAGAAAAACATTATAATATTATAATATAATATATATTTTTTATACATCATACAAAATAGACTTGTAAACACATAATAATATTAATATATTACATTATATTAAGTGAGCGTAACTTTAGCCATCACGAGGCCGGCTTTGCATTCCGCACTAATATATATATATAAGCAATATTTTATACATATATACTGTTTTAAGCTGTATCCGTGTATATATATATATATTATATACTTACAGGGTTAGAGTGCCCGCGAATTCGCTAGTCCTCTCCAATTTATTGTCGTCCGTCAAAAGCTCTCGAATTCAAATAACAGCCAAGGATATATTATATAGGTACCTACTATAATATAGAGGACAGAAGCAGTACACATACATATAGACATATAATACTATTACCTTTGTATGTATATAACTAAATTTACTTATTCGTGAAGTAACACTATATTATTATTATAAAAACACGTGTCGAAACGCGTTTAGCGTTTTCGGGTCGTTTGAAATTATGTTTAGCAGATACACAATATATGCGGTGATGTACCTACATATAATATATTTTACATATATCTGAAATTATATTATACTGCGACATTAATATTTTACAGGTTTCCTATTAAATTTCCAAGTTATACAAACCTTAATTTCAGAATGAATACTGATTCCAGCCCAAAACAATAACATGTATAAATGTTATAATATCATGTATATACCAATAAGTAAATGGGTATTTCTACATATAATAAATAAATATATTATAGACTAGCCGGAATAAAATACATATCAACTCGTATAAAATAAAATACGGCAGTATAATACTTACTGACTGAATCAAATAAGCATAAAATATGTTAATAGTATGATACATATTGTACCTATATAACTTGACTGTATTATGTGTGTAAGTAAAATATGCTTGTTAATTATTTTTAATTCATTTATTTTTAACCGACGTTTTAACATGTTGCTTATTGGTTGCTGTTATGCGAATAATATATTAGGGTCAGATTAAAGTATATAATATAAATAGGCAGTATAGGAAATTTCAAATAGAGTGCCACATTTTTAGAGGCATCAAATATCATCGATTTTATATCCATCCGTATATTTTATTTTTATAAATTCAATAATAGGTAATAGCCAGTATTTTTTTTTTTTTTTTTTAATCCGTTTGATTTATATATTATTTACTCAACAATGTCAACATTTAATAACATACATAATATATAATAGGTAGATAGTATAAAACAACGCTATTAACAAAGATAAATGTATCTCAATTAACACACTTTCAATTAACTTTTTTTTTTTAATTCTACGAAATAATACGAAGTGTTTTTGTTATTTATCATACTAATATAATAATCTCATTTTTAAGGATAGTATTCATACATTTTTTTAAATACCGTAAATTATTATAAAACCATATTATTTATATTTCGCGTTTATAGCGTTGTACTGCAATACTATCATGTTCAAAAACACCTATTATTTATTATATTGATAAAAATATATTTTTTTTTTATTTTTAAAATCCAAAATTGCAGAGTAAAATGTAATTACATTTTTAAAATAATTAAAAATAAGATCATTCTAAAAATATTTGGTTAAAATATTATAACATATATATTATAATAAAGGCTAAAAATGACCAAAACACAATTTCTTTGTACCTATACCTAATGTTTATGACCAAAGTGAACATAAAAGGTTCTCATTTAAATTATAAAACGTATACAGTCTCAAATTCATAAATAAGGTAAATATTTGACCATCAAATATAATACGTTTGAATTCAAGAATACTAGTGAAATTATTTCAGCGTAATAAAGTCAAAACATATTGCATTATACAGGCACTTTCGTATTTAATAGAAAATTAAATTGTTGCATGGTATACACATATTATTATATAAGGTCCAAAAAGGAATGTTATCGCCGGGCATGTATATAATAATATTATTATTATAATGTACGTCATATAATACCTTCATATATAAAAAAAGAATTTCACACTCGCGTTAATTTATTCATAATGTTATATAGGTAGGTACTATTAATAGGTAAGTAAATGAACTCGATGTAATGCAGTACATAATGTAATAGATTTATAATTTAATTCATTTTACAAAATACAATATGTATATGTAGCCATGTAGGCAATAGACATATTTATATAAAAGTGTGGGTGCAAATGTGAATCATAGCAGCAGGCATTCTATAGGTATAGACGTACACAACGTCACAACAAGTAGGTAATAATACAAATATAATATAGGTAACTTAAGAAAGTGCAAAAATATGAATCTATCGTAAGTCTATAATACCATCAAAATTGAATGTATAATATATTATGTTAAAATATCAATGAGGTTTACATCAGCAGGTATATCGTTTATATATTATACATTCCTAAATTATATTATTATATATTTCTTTTACATTAAATGTATGTATAATAGGTGTAAAAATCAAGTGTAGCTAATAAATAATAATATTTATAGGTTTTATCTGGCGAGGACATAACAATCTCATTTGATAGGCTTATACGCTGAAATTATATTTAAGTACGTCATATAAATAATATATATTCCAAATTCTCATGCCATATATAGTCACTAACTACAAATATGTAAATGTGTAATTGTAGGTAGCTTACATTTTGGTTATACATAATGTAATCTATTTAATCTATAAATAAGAATCAAATTTTAAAAGAGTGAAATAGTCACTTTTAACTATAGCTTATTTTAAAAATTCATTATAATTTATAAGTATTTAAAGTTTAGATGATAGGAGATATTAACGAACATTTTGTGGGGTATACGTCTATGCTATATTCTACTCCAATCAATTATAAACTTGAAATACATATAAGTTATAATTAATTAATTAATCATTGAAAATTCAATGTGTAAGTATCAAAATATTCTAATTAGGAATATTTATAATTAAAAATGTTTGTTGTCTTTCAAAAACGTTAAAATCTTTTAATATAATAAATTATTATTATTAGTTAAGGACTATATTTACATTTATTTAAATTTTTATAGTAATTTTAATAAAATGATTTATAAAGATACTAATTTATTTTTGTTAAAAGAGAATCAATGTATTTACTGACAATTTTTAGGGTGCAGATGACTTTTTTTCAGGTTTTATAATGCATTTGAATCAAAGTTTGAATATGTAGTTTGTGAGTAACTAAAATGTATACAATAATATACTAAGGATAGTATTATAGTCCTCATAAAAATATAATATACACGTATATCTAAAAATTATTATTATATTCAGACGGTTTTTATAAAATGAATAATGTTCATAGAATTAATATAACTATATTCGGCTTCTAATTTACCATTATATAGTCATCATCGATATACTAACTACATTTCTAATTAAATGGTATAAGAAAATATTTGAACATTTAAAAATTTGGTTCTTTATCAGTATAGTATTTAAAAATATTCAAAAATCAAAATGAATTTGAACAAATTCATTAATTAAAAAAAAAATGGTGGGGACCATGCTTGGTGATTCATCCTGTATAAGTAATAATATTATATACAAATATATATATATATATGTGTGTGTGTGTGTGTGTGTGTGTAAAGGTAGAGGCTAGTAATGTTAATAATAGACATCAAAAGTGGTGTGTATGTATGTGCCGTATAATATTATAATATGATATGTGAGGCGCGTAGGTACACACAATATTTAAACAGAGTGCCGCGCCATTGCGTGTGTATCGGACCATAAGACGCGGACGGACAAGAGTGCGCGAAAAGGACGACCGGCGCCGGCGGCGACGACGTATATTATAACGATATAGTAATATAGTAATATGCGCACGTAGACACCGGCAAGGAATCAAAGAGCGAAGCGCTGGCGGATGGTTTTGAATCAATAGCCGCGCGCGCGCTACCCGCGTGGTCGTCGTCATCGTCGTCGACCCCGACCGGGCCGTCACCGTCATTGGTGCCGCCGTCGTCGTCGTCGTCGTCGTCGTCGTAGTCGTAGTCGTAGTCGCCGCCGTCCGTCCGTCAACGTCATTCACCGACGGACCGGCGGGCGACGGCTGATCGAATACGCCAAAGAGATCAAAACGGCTCGAGCGGTGCGCGGACGGCACACACGAAACGACCGGTCGCGGCTGGGCGGAGGTGCCGGCGACGAACGGATTACGGCTCGGGATTACGATATAAGCGGTGGGGGCGGGGTGGGGTTAGGAATGAGGTCTGCGCGCCCACCGCACCACCACTCCACCGCCCGCGCAGCCACAGACTCCGTCGACGACTCAACTGCCTTCGCCGCCATGCCCGCGCGCGCCGTTCTCGAGAGTCGTTAAAACGGTTCGTCGACGCGCGCGCCAAGGCACGGATGGGGGTGGGGGAGAGTGACGGCGGTGGCGGCGGTGGCGGGCGGCTGAACACTGCTAAAAACGCTGCGATTGTGGTTTCTGCGCAAAGGGTCACCTCGGTGGCGGTCGACGAGCGGAGTGCGCGAATGGCGGCGCGTGCGTGCCCGGCCGGCCGACGGCCATCTTTGATTTCTTCGCCCCCGCCGAGCCGAGGCCGCCGACACCGCGGTCGACCCGACCCGACTGCCGACGGCGGCGTTTTATTTCGCATTGGCCGACGCCCGGCGAGAAAACTACATGTACCGTCCGAGTGCGTGCATGGAAAAAGTATATAAAATAAATATAAAAAAAAAAAAAAAAAAAATACGCGCACGGAAAAGGGCGAAAAAAATATTATATTTTCTACCACGAGTTTTTCC
Organism: Rhopalosiphum nymphaeae; assembly: GCA_036289425.1. Lineage (NCBI taxonomy): Eukaryota > Metazoa > Arthropoda > Insecta > Hemiptera > Aphididae > Rhopalosiphum > Rhopalosiphum nymphaeae. The sequence continues at coordinate 9,849,545 of JAZAQC010000012.1, read as the reverse complement.
GACCTCGTGGGCGTGGCTCGAATACAGGAAAAAACTGTAAGCGGCCGATATATTATTATACAATATAATAATATACGCGCGCGTGCATTCCTGAAGTATGAACGGTTATTTTTTTTCCTCAATTCATCTGAAAATATATATTTTCTGGGAGCGCGGAAGATACGATTTCATTCTTTCAACTGTACGATTACAATATTATTGACGACAAAAATTATGAAGCATGATATCATGTAGACGAAGATTGATAAATGTTGATGCGCCATATTTGCTGCACAGGTTTTTTCTCAATAATTCGTCGGTCCGCTTCGATCAGCCACTGCAACTCGCGCTGCATTAATAAATATCGATTTTCGTTTTCGAATGTCCGATCGATTTATTCGTATTAGTCTTAATAAAATTTACGAATTAACACATTAACACGATGTATAATAATTTTACCTACCAAACAACAGCAACGTTTATATGTATACATAAAATATATTATATACTTATGACGTGAACTCGGAGCGCGGTCGATGCATTACTGATCGCCGCGAGACGTATAGGATTCTGCGATGACGAGTCTTTTGCGAGGGTGAATCTGTGAGGTCCGTTTTATTCCTTTCTTTCATCTCCGCGCAACCGGTTCTGTGTATAGTCCGCGCATTCCCACACACCGTTACGCGTATTTACCACTCTCGATGATCAGTTACAAAACATCGGTAACAATAACAATAATAATGTTATTCATATTATTCCGCAAGATTTTGTATGCATTTCAAACCGAGATGTGTGTACTTATAATACCTGCAGCACTCGCCTCTCGGAACGTTTTCCCACGCAAATACAATTATCAGAGTTTAGACGGTTTCGTTTAATGACTATATTATAGTAGGTATATACGTGTTGTATTCGTTATAAATTTAATATACATAATATAAAAGGTTTATATAATTAGTAAATATGTTTAACGAATAAAATATATTTTGCTACGTAATGTATTAATCCTATTTGCGATCATATAATAATATAATAGTATGTTATTTATACGGGATCGTAATATGTTTACTGTGTACCTATATATAGGTATATATGACTATATATAAATAATATTGTAACGGGTTCTATACATTTTTAAATTAGACTAGCTTTTTCCACAGGCATTTATAAATATTGTATTTTTTATTACTGAAGTGGTAAGTTAGGAGATATTCGTATAAAACGTATAAACAACGAATTATATAATATTAACAACTACCTATGTTAAATTATGTTATATGAACTATATAATAATTATAATATTTTAACATATTATATTGTTAACAAAATTGTATTACAGCGAAGAGTTCTATTCAATAAAATCTAGCAATAATACTAATAACACTATTTTGAAAAATTCGATAATATTACTTTTTTGAGTATATACCTAGGTATATTATAATTATGTATATTAGGTGTATACGTTTCAATGTTATGTATATAGATATACTTAATATTGTTATTTACAATTCAAGTTAAATATCAGATTAATTTTGTACTATAAAATCCATGGGTGCGCGTTCAGTACCTACAATTTCAACTTGAATGGTATGCATATGTTATATTATGCAATGGAAATAATAGATTATTACTTCACTATAATCAAACCGTTTAATTTGAAACAAGATTGAAATCATATTATTAATACGTATGCTAGTTATTAACTATTGTTAAATTAAATGTACTATATACTTGAATCTTTCGATCGTATGATCGTATGTTGGATTAAACCTATTTAGTATCGCACTCTTAGGCAAAATTTCATATTATATGATTATACTATTGTATTATTAAAAAAGTTTATTAATATTCATTATTGTAACGTATAAAATATACCTATGTATTGAAACATAATATTATAAGTACCTCTAATATAATATACAGGTTTCAATATAATTCAATGGTTAAAATTTATAATTTATACTTATAGGTATATAGGTATATATATATCATTATTGCCTTAAAAATGTACAGTTAATTTAGCTACATTATATTATTATATTTAATCTATGTATAGAAAAGCTGCAGAATGAATTAAAAAAAAATTGTATAAAACCTTTATTTTCCGTTTTTACTGAATAATTTCAAATTGTAATAATTTATACAAAAAAATGAATTTTATATATCAGACCATTTTAATTTGAAAACAAACATAATTAAAAAAAAACCGTTATTATGTTTTTTTAATGTTAGTATAGTTACTATCAATACATTCACAATTAGTTATACCAATATATATTATCATGCTTAGGTAACTATCTATAATGGTTTGGTTTCAGATAAATTAAAACTTTAAACTAAAATCCTCTAAATTCTAAATGAGTCCATTAATTTAAACATAATTATACAAAATCAAAGTTTAAAAAATATGTTATTAAAAGTACTATATGGTAAATATATTTCTGATTATTTACTTTATGTTATAGTATACGTAGTATTTGTCTATATTATCTTAATTTGATTTCATGTTAAAATATAACAAAATATTACAGAATTTTGATGTCTGCTAAATATATATTTACTAAAATATTGTTAGGTACCTATAAATGTTTTTAAATTACATACCTATATATTATGTGTATAATTCCCGAGAGTTCTCCGAGTACGGCCGTATATTTCCACCGTATTGAAAGAAATACAATTTCAATAAGTATATATAGGTAACTTAAAATATATTTTAGAGCCGTCCACTCGATCGATATGTATTGTCTACCGATATGGTTATAAACGGATTATACTTATTAATATATATGTATATAATTAATATAAATAAACACACGTGTAGACTATGCGTGAAAGTCTATATATCCATTATAATATATCATATATTCTACATACTATCCTAAAGTTTTCCATAACGTTTCATGGAAAACTTTTGCAGAGACAAACGCAAACTTTTCCCCTAATACGTGATATTCAGAGACGCGGCGCATCTGCAGTACACGTACATGGTCGTCGATCGCCGCAAAAACTAAAGCCGTTTTGTTTTTATGATAGTCAGGCAAGGACTGTACGTAGTGTATGTATATATTATACTATAGTAACTAACTATAAATATAAATAATCGTGTGTCGCATAATCGTATATTACACTACGCTAGTCACGAGTGCAGTATAACCGGTAATTATATACAATATAAATATATTATATTGTATAATATATGTATATAGATAATACCCAAATATATGTTATTTTATTTTCTGTAATCACCGTATAATGTAGGTTTGTATCGCCGCTCACATAATATATATTTATACAATAATTCAGGCGACAGATCAAAGAGTTATAGGAATCGCGATCCTCCACCATCATCCCCCTCAACTACTCGAAGGGTATACACGCATATGCACGTGCGCTCAAAAGTAGCGTATTGATTTTCCCCTTGGAACCCAAGAAAACGGACACACTATTGTAATATTATATGTCGTGCAGATTCGTGTCGTCGACAAACCATGTGATGTATGTATCATAAGCACGTACCTAGAATAAGTTTTTTTTTTGTCAAAAGCCGCTGAATAGCTTAACCTATATGCATGTATTTATTATATTAGATAAAAGAAAAATACTTTCTTCCAGTTTTTAAGGTTTGAACGAATTAATATAATATTATTGTATTAAGTCGATTTCTCTCTACGCGCACACCGCCTTTTATGGGATATAATATATTGTATGCCGTACTTGTAGATTGTTTAATGTTGTCTTTTTGAATAGAGGTGAATCGTAAGATTTCTTTGATTTTTATTTTACAAACGGCTTGTTTATATTAAGGTTTATTTCAGAAACTGATTATAGCTTTCGAAAATTGTAATTAATTATAAATTATAAATCAATTATAATAAATATAAAAGTCAGTTTTTCAAGTAATTATTACAAATATATAGGTGTTCATAAAATAAAACTAATATTCTATATTACATCAGCGATTATTATATTATCATTATAACAACAAATTAAAGAATATTTATTTTTAATTTAATTTTAATTTATTACTAATAATAAAAAAAGATCAAAAAGTAGTTAATCCGAATAAAAATAAATAATATACTTACCAGTATGTGTTGTTATAATAATTATAATATTAGATTACCGTTACACTGTTGCAACTTTATTTATATTCAGATAATCAATGCGTTCTTCTTTAGCTCATATTCATATACGTTATATTTAGCCTTAATACTTCGGTTTAGTATTAAAATAATAAATTAAAATGAACAAATAATACAGATAAGGAGCTAGACATTTAAACAATATTAGAATTATTAATATTCTGATATTTATAATATCCAAAGATTGATTTGATTATTAAGAGGGCTTTGAATTGGATAATCTCCCCTCTTTCTAGTTCTATTTATATTTGTAATATATAATAATAAATACGAAATAAATTTTAAACATATACATAATTATTACAAATAAAAATGATTTCATAAAGATATATAGTGTAAAATACATATAATTAAGTAATTACCTAAATATTTATCAGTTATCGCGTACTATTATGGTAGCTACCATCTGCCTACATATCAATGTAGAAAAAATGGGTAATTTATATGTATAAATGTATATTAAAAATACTCACTCATCCCACCACACTATAATAGACTTGTAAATAAGAACACCTGTGCCAAAAATATAAAAATTGTAATTATAAACTATATTCTATATCAACTAAAAAAATATATCTTGGTTTTAAGAAATATAAGCTTGTACTTTTACTTGTGTTTACGAGTCGTAACGGCATATTCATTATCTTGGAGGTCTCGTGTACACAATATTTTTATATACGTCACATAGTGTACGTATGATAGGAAATTCAAGAAGTCCATATCGACCATAACGTCATCTACTTTCGTGTATAGTTTCTAGACTTTGCTTTGACACTTGACAGCATTCAATTCATATGAAAATCCAGTTTTGAAATATTCGTCATTTTTCATAACAATCAGCCGACATTACGAGTTTAAGACTTTTTAACCTTACCATAATAACATCTTATTTATTTTCTCAAAGTTTAAATCCGGCCATGACGAAATAACATAAACCAGAATTGATAGGAAAAAATAAACAAAAATCATTATTAGACGGGTGCCGTTTGCCGATAATAAATAACAAATTATTTTTAACGATAAAAATATTTAATATTTTAAAATGTTATTTGTTTTATATTACTTTTAATTCTAACATTATTGTTGTAGCAGAAATACGTTATTATTAGATACTTTTATCGTATTATGCTTATACGTTAGTCAGTTCTTGAAATTGAATTGAACAAAAATTTGTTTACCTACAATAACGATCGTAAGAAACCCACTGAATCCACCCATTTTATTTTTAGGAACCGAATATTCTAAATATACGGAACATTTTAGAGCTGTGGAAGTAGCGCTACCTAGTAACATAGAGTCGTTTATCTCCAGTTAAACGTTGTCCTCGAGAGCGGCACACCGCCAGCTAATTCAACGTACGGCAAGAATAACGATGTTCTATAATACGACCGCAATGTGTCGTATTAATACGTGATTTGAATACTTAATAATTTCGTTTAAAGTTTATATTTTAATACTGTTTTGGTCAACACTTCTATTTGCATTTATCATAATAATATTTAAATATTATACATAATTCTTTAATTATTATTAAAATATAAAGAGAAGTCTATACAAAACCCCTTTTTTTTGTACCCGGTACAATTATTTATTAAATATTATACTTAATAGTTAATAGATTCAATTATTTAGTAATACATTTTATGAATCATTAAATGCATTAAAAAATATTTATACATTTTTAGACGATTAATCGATATAATTTTTTTTAACTACCTAAATAATTATTAACACTATTCAGCCTATAAAGATTATAATTAAAAATAAAATTATTTTGATTTTTGTATACATTTCATATAATCGTATAAGAAATGTCTTAGAACGGTATATTAATAATAGCATTTTTATTATTATAACACTAGAACACCTAATTTCTACAAGAAAAATGTATTTGCGTATTTCCAATAATATGCTGGTTTGGTTTTATGGTAGTACAGTTATATTGCTAATAGTTTTCGAATGAGTAATTTTTTCGACAACATAAATTTATAAACACGTGCTGATTATCTAACTATGAAAATACATTATTTTTAAATTAACTATTGAACAATACAAATTGAATAAATCAGAATTAAACATTTGTATCAAATAAATTAAATATCCGACCTATGAAGTATGTTGGTTGATAATTATTCGAAGTTACACTAACATTAAGCTATTTGTTAACTCGTTCTTGAAATTATTAGTTTGTAATTTTCTTGTCTATTAAACATAAAAAAATGTAGAAGTGGTTCTGTCTTAAGACGTATTTTAAACGATTTATTAATATAAAAAAAAAACGTGTTTCATAAAGTTAATATGAAAAAAAAATAAACAATATATTATATACATACATATTTTGTTATTATTTATATTATACATGTATCTTTGAAAGCTATACCCAAAATTTATCAACACTTGTATGTAATTAATTACCTTCGGAATTTAACAATTGCACTATAATAATACATTGTGGAGTGTTAAATACAATATTATTATGTATGATACTTATGTATAATTATAATATTGTAAAAATACAATTATTATGGGAAATTACGTTGTAATAACCAAGGCTCATAACTTATAACTCTAAAAAAATGTTGTTATAAACATAATAATATTTTCTTAAAAACATTTATGTAAGCGCTTAAACATGTACTAAAAGTACTAAAATATGTAAAAAAAACTTCACCGAATTCGTGAACAATATTTTTAAGATGACTTGAAACGGATTGTTTTTCTTTAGGCATCGTAAAAAAAATATATACGTACAAAACTACAAAACTACCAGTGCACAAAATTAACGAGCATACCATTAATACGATAAATCGAAATCTGTTAGATGTTATTAAATAATAATCTGTTTTCAAAATAAATAAAAATAATGATATTGTAATACCTATGTTTTATAGAAACTATAAAAATAAAATACTAATGCATTTGCTACAATTAATAATTTTCTTATCATTATTAGTGACGTAGCGAGACTGTACTGCCTTGATGATCCCATTGATAATAGGCAAACAACTATAATTGTAACAAATGCTGATCAAAGCTGCGAAGCTCTCGCCTAGTCCTATACTGATAAGAAAAATAGCCAATAGGTAAACAGAAATTGATATTCAACACTATTTAAATCTTTTTATTTCTTGTTATTAAGAGAAAATGTGTTTTAAACACTATTGTACTGAAATAGATACAAAAAAAGCAAAATAGCATTGAAACTTAAAAATATGCAGAAATAACAAAAAATAAAATTCATATATAACTTCTTAATTTTTTGAAACAAATTAATAGGTAACGTAAGCATCTTTAAGGCCTATCAAAAAAAAAAAAAAATATGCAAATTCTAAAAGTTATATGCCCTGATTAATATCACTATATAATAATAATATTAATTAATATTTTTCTGAGAAATAAAATTGAAATTTTTAATTTCTTAAATGTTGTTATTAAACTAAAAGATGCTGTGTTTTGATAAAAGAAAGGACAGAAGTAAGTTCTTACATGGACAAATGATAATAATTTATATATTATTATAAATTATATCTAAAAAAAAAAATTAAACCAAACATTCCCCCTACGGTAGAAAATTATTATAAATATTTAAAAACTAGTGAATACGCATACTTTATAATTCCTATAATATTGCGATTTTGATTATTTTACTATTGTTTATTTCTACGAGATCTTCCATTGATGATTTTGTTTTAATGATATCATAAATTTAAAATAATATTCACACGAAACGGTTTACATAACATGGTATCTAAAAGTATAATAGCTTAATAATTAGATTTTTTTTTTGCCTTCATTGTTAAGTATTTTTTTTTGGGTTAAACTATTTTGTTTGAAAAATAAATTATAAGTTTGACTCGGTAAAGTACGTGCGTTTCTAAAAAATATAACGTCATTTTATAATTTTTATTTGAAGATATTTACTTAATATTTTAATGTATATAAAATAGGTACTGTATTTCACTATCGCTTAATAATATTATCATGTATATACAATTTGTTTGTAGTGTATTAACGGTTTGATGTTTGATTCCTCTTAATCTAAACTGGAAATAACTTGATGAATATTTGACTATTGATTGGTATATATTTATTCTTATTGCAGATCGAATGGTATACATGCAATGTATATTATATTCTGACTGTAGTATCGCACTTTTAAAGAGAACCACGGAATATTTTTAAAGCGGTTCTTTCAACATAACAAGAAACTCAAAATCACAAAAATGGGATCGTGTTATTTTTTTGATTTTATTTCAAATGCATGTCATATTGCCAAGTTACATTAAAATGGTGAAAAAAAATTATGCTGTTACTTACAATTATATTAAGTACCTTTATTAAAATAAGGTACAGCCGAAAAGATTAGTTGATAAGTGCCTTCAATAAAATACGTGCTACATCAGAAATCAGTTTAGTACATCGCTAGCAAAACCCAATAATATGTAGTGTATTGCGGAAGTGAATCATGGAGAGTGTATGTTAGGCTGCCTAAGTACAATATAATTGGGGGTAAGTATAGAGAAAACTACAGTGTATTATAATAACATGATTGTTCACATAACCAAAATCTTGAAGGCAAGTCATGCATGACAAACAATGATTAATATTAATTTTTTAAATTTTATTTATTTATTTTGGTATATTTTAAAGTTCTATTGTTATGCTATAAGTAATAAATATTATTTAACTGATTAATACTTTTTTATAATTTTTCACTTAATTTAATTTAAAGAATTTGGTATACCTAATACTATAATCATATTATACAATTTTTTCTATTCTTACAATGAATTTAAATTTGCATTATAACGATAAGAACTATATATTTATATCAATAAAATAAAATAAATAATAATTTATAGTTTTGTAAAACTAATATAACAAAATTAACAATAAAAATAAACAATCATAAAAAATATTTAATAAATGTTTTTTTTAATTTTTGTATTTGTTTGTAGTATTATATTATATTTTTAATTATTATTATATTTTATGATGGAAAATATATATTGAATAAACTTTTAAAATGTGTGACTTTTTTAGACTCAAAGTGAACTGAGAAGTATGTTGGTTTTACAATGATGCATTTTCGTTTTGTAGATAGTGTTTGGTGGATAATTTGACTGTACGTTGAAGTGTCAAAAGCAAGTAATTCCATGTACTTTTAATAGTTCGGAATAAATAACAAAGAACAGCAGGATAACCACCAGTTAATGAATTAATTTTTATTTTTAGTGAAATTAGAACTTATAGGATTAGATACCATGTCGTACTACTCATAGGTAGATACTAGAATTTTCTAAGTATGGTATAGTTTTAAATTATTTTGAATAATAAATGTATTATTTTATAATAATTTTTTGTTTTTAGCTTTTTAAAAGCATCTTAAATGTTGATCTATCCTTATTGTTTTTTTATTTATGTCGAAAACAATTTTATTAAGTTAAAAATAATTTAATACAATAAAGTTTCTCATAAATTGTTATAATACAGCAGTAATACAATATCAAAAATACATACCTTGACGCATTTTATTTTGTTTAAATAAATATAAATTTAAATTAAACTAACGCTTTTCCTCGAATAGAAATTTTCTATTTCTCTGTAAGTAGTGTAAGTTAAAAAATATTAGTCGTTGAGACTTAAGTTTTTTCATTATAACATATGTTATGTAGTTATATAAGCTGATATTTTCATAATATTTACACAAGTTTCAACCCTATGCCTAAACAGCTATATTACTATATATAACCTATTCACACCTCACACCTTTTTAAATTAATTGACTTACAAGTTATATATAATGTTTTTGACAAAACTTTGATTAACTTACTTGATAATTGAGAAAATACTAATAGTTATAAAAATACATTATGATATATTTAAACTATTTTTAGAAATAGATGTAGTTAATTCATTCGTATTATTCTTTATTCGATATCAAATTTTTCATATATATAATAATTTATTTTAAAATTTAACACATTCATTACATTCACCTACTCAATAATGTGCTTGAAATCTACTATTCCAACAATAGCAAGTTTCTCGGTTTTTCAAATTAGCACTCTGGGTTACATTTAAATTGTTACTAATTAATTTTTAACAGTTTTAATTTAAAATTATTTAATTAACGTACGTATATAGGTAATAATTAATGTGTTAATTTTATTTAGTCAAATGTTGACAACTTGATGGTGAAATATGTATACATTTATCTATGTATACGTCCAATTAACCTAAATTGTGCAAATTAATTCATAATTTTTAATATTATTTTTAACGTTTCATTTTATTTTAAATACGTTGTTAATATTTTATAAAATATAAACTAAATATACAATGATGTATAAGCAAATAATTGATGTTATACATTTTAAAATACAATTAAAAAAACTATAAAAAAATATCGAATGATGTTCTAGAACAACGTTAAGGACATTTTGTTTATAGCACTTAAATAAAATTTTTACGTTCAAAGTAAAGTATATACTATATAGTAAAATTAACGCACTAATTTTGATTTATCTTTAGACATAATTTAATGATTTATTTGCTTATAAAAAATTGAATTAAATAATCTAAAAAACTTACAAATTATACAGTATTTCGAAATAGAAAATTAACTCAACTTATTAAGCACTGTATTTTTTATTATAATAAATTTAAATTAGTTGTTACACTTATTTTTTTTATATTTGATCTATATAGTTATGTAGGTATTTCTTAACGGCAGCTTAAACTTTCGAGTACTCATATAAAAGTTTGAAATAAACTAAAATGTTAATATTTTTTTTTAATATTTAATATCGATCAATTAACGAGGGATAATAACAAATAAAATATAATTTACTAACTTCAATCTTGAATAATAATAATGGTTACTCATATTTTTAATTTTTAATGTAATCAAAACGTATTGCCTACCAATATTATCATTTTGTGTCTTTTATATCATACCAAATTTGACATATTTGATAATATGACACAAATAGTTTAAACAAAAAAAGAACGAAATATGAATACAACAAACAAATTAGGTGTTTATAAATGGTATGGGTAAAAATGAAATATATTATTTTAATTTGTTTTAATTGCATACACGCTACATTTAAAGTGTTAAATATGTTTGTGAAATTAAATAAGTTATGACCTAAATGAAATATTACAATTTATTCCATGTTTTTTTTCATAGGGACATTGAGTACATGTAATTTGATTATACACAAGCTATCAAATTTGACATTTTTTAGGGTATAAATAATAAAAATAGTGTCAAGTTCACAACACATTGTTGAAGATTTATGTTATCTATAAAAAAAATGTTATACAGCTTATATGGTTACAAGAATATTGATCCTATACATAAGGTCCGTTTTTTATTTAGTCCAACTATCAATTATATCCAATAAGCATTTTTATGTAATGTCATTTTTTCCATTATTACATTTTTTAGTCTTATGTATATATTTATCCCATGTAAATTAGTCTATTATTTTTAATGTACAATGCACTTTTATATATTATTTTATAAGTTTATGTCTTAAGAAAACCAAATGAATAAGAATCAAACATTTATTATACATTTATTTATTTTTTAATTGTTAATTAGCATTTGAGACACTGTGTAGTTCTAAGTGGTAAGCTAATGCTGGAATAGTCTAATATATTTATTGATTTTGTAATGATCATACTTACTATATTTTTAACTCATTCTTGATTAGTAGTCAATTTTTTGGGATTGGTTGTTTAATACAAGTATTTTCAGTTTCTTCTTGAAAATGTTTTATATTTTCTAGAAACTTCTAACTATTATAATTATCAATTATTAAAACTTTTTCCCGTTTCGAATAGAAATCTTTTTGGTTCTCTGACTTTGATTTAATACAAGTTCTTGTAAATTTTATATTTCTGAAGTAATTTTAGAAAAGATATTTAATTGGGCGGTTTTCAAGTTAAAAAGTTTATTTTTAAAAAAAATAATTAAAAATTAAAAATGTAATAGTTTAAATTAAAAAAGCCTATCAATAAAATCGTATTACTGAAACCAGGTAATTAAAATGTTACCAAATAATAAATTCTTTTAATTGAGTATTTGGGCTGGATGGATTGAACGAAAAATATACTGGACCAAACTATATTTTTTAATTATTTAAGGATACTTAAGGACTATAATTTTTAGATTAAACATTATCTAATCCTTATGAATTAGATCAAAATTATTTTAACCACGTATACTTAACTATATAAATATATTATTAAATTGTATTTATTTATATAAATAAAGTTACTTTTACCATCTATATGGTTTTTTATTATTATTATATTTATTTTTATTTATATTATACCTATTATTTCTATAAAATCTTATACAAAGTATATATATTTCGACAATTTTAAGACGATTTTTACATTTTTGTAATAACCCTTAATTTGATAAGTTTTCGATTACAAATTGAGCGTTAATTATGTGATGATTACATTTTATAATTGAATCAATATTATTGTTTGATTATAAAAATTATGCAAGGTACCTACATAATATATAATACATAGTTAAAATTTATAATACAATTTACCTACACCCAGCGGCCAGCGTGTTAACAAAAAAAAAAAAAAATACAAATGCAAATAAATAAGTAAAAATCTTTTGATAATATTACAATAAAAAAAAAAAAGAAATCGAAACATTCGTTTCGTTATAATAATATGTAATAACATAAAGAAAAATGATGTTTAAAATTATATATAGTATTTAATATATACATAATTGTTTAACATATTTATAAGGACCTTTGGATTATTTATTAAATAATAAAGACTTAGGTCATATGAAAAAAAAAAGAATTTCATAGAATTATTTATTCCATAAAATAAAATACAGAATTGTATATTTTTAATAATTAGTACCTATACTTTTATAGGTACCTATCTTGGGTCGCAAATAGTACGTATGACGTAAAAATGTTCATCAAGTCATAATTTTGAGGAAACATTTCCGAGGGTTGCAATTTGTAGCCATTCCCGTAACTTGTATCGTTTTACTCACCTCGGTACAAGGTAATACGTGCAGTTTTATCATTTTTAAATCGATCATTATACTTATATTATTATATTATAATATAACTTAAATTTAAGTAGCTTACTAGTTTGTGTACACTATTATTTATTTAATTATTTTTACAAATCCTAACAATGTTAATTATAATTTAATTAATTCATAATAATTGTATTATTATTAAAACGTTATAAATAATACGATAAGTTAATACAATCATGACATTTCAAAATTTTATTTTAACTGTTGTAATATAGTTTTTTACGACTTATTATATTTAATAATATTTTTTATTCGCTGCATTTTTATAGGTTATAAATTATAACTTTTATATCTTAAAAAACTCAATAAACTATAGAAAAAAAAATTGTATGGTTTATAGAACTAAATCTTATAAAAATCAGTTACATTTAAAAAAATGTAACTATTACGTTTGACAATAACATTACATTTAATGAAATAATCTTTTTAGGAAACCTATATCAAATTATTTTATTAGCTTAATGTATTATTTAAGAATGTGATACGTCCAGCCAAAATACATAAACTAAATGTTTCAGTCTTTTTAAATTAATATATATATATATGTTATAGTATATAGGTAATCTACAACTTCGTAATAATATTTCAACTCATTACTTTAAAATAGTATAACAATACTATGAATTCATCGGGGACAAACACGATGAAATACCCAATATACGAGTATGAGGAAGTGTGGTTAATAACTACTGGTTATATTTATTATAATTTATAACCGATAGGCAGTTTTCTTTTCTTTCTGTTTATCTGTAGGTATTATACAATACCTGCTCTATTCTGGTATTAATACACGCAATAACGCTTATCGTACTTGCGGTTCTACACATATAATTATATTGCATCAATAGATAGGTGTGAGAGTATACAATTGAAAGGTGAACCGTTTTTTTTATCTTTGCCATAGCTACCATTCTGTTTGCCTTTTTTTAACCCTTAACACAGCTGTATGTGCACAATGCTGTATATTATATTTGAATTTAACGAATGAGTGTGAATATCGTTGTAGATAAGCTTATAGTATGAGCGTAGGGCAATCGAATCTCAATCCCTTAAATAATTTACTGAAAACATACTTAAGAGCTAGTCTTGCGCCATTAACACGTATTTACGCATCCGTGTTGCTCTAACAGTACCTATCTACCTAGCTACTTAGTACCTATACAATGGCCAAAACTACAATAAAATATTGTATTTAAAAATCTAGCCAATAGAATTATCATTCTATATAAATTAATTTATCGTGATATCAAGTATTTCTATATTCTTGATCTTGCGAAATGTCATTGATAAAAATTTAAAAGTTGATTTGATTTTCAATTTTATAAACAAAACATTTTTTTTTGAAAAGTTGCTGAATATATTTTTTTTTACAAATAGCTATACAATGGATTATAGATTCTCAGCTTTAACCTCTAATTTTATTAAATAGTAAAATAAAATAAAAGCAATATTAAAATATTATAAACTTTCTGTATTGTTTCAATATACAAATTTAGACTACAAATACATATTAAAATATAAACAATCACTTGTCATACTTAAATAACCTATGCTTGTATGTATATGACTATATTTTTTGTATTTTAATAAAAACAACCACTTATTATATATAATGACCTATACATTAATATTAAAATAATTCTTGTCATTTTTTTTTTTTTTTTTTGATATTATATTTTTTCAAATTTTTTTTATAAACTTAAATAGATATTTAATAGGTTTTGTTCAAAAATAGATATTATATTAGCTATTAACTGCTTATTCAAATGAAATCGAAAATATAAAATAAATCCTGACATTATATGGTATTAGTAAATTAATTTAATAATTATATTTTAATTAATAAAAATCAACACAATAATTTTTAGTTGCATATAGAATATAGGTATATTATTTCTTAAATCATATTTTTGATAGTTGACCAATAATTAGTATATTAGTATATTATGCTACATATATTATTTAACTTATATCGTTTAATATAATATTTATTGAAATTAATTTCAGTGAAATATTATCTGACTTGATCAACATATAACAACCAGTAAAGCCAGCAGGCCAATACTCATGAATGCATGATAATTAGTATAATAATATTATCAAAAATATATTTTTGGTATATTATTTATGCTTTATCAAAAATTCGAAAAAATCATTTTCAGTTTTAATCATTATTAATATTTATTATTACTACTAGTGTAAAGTAAATCCAACTAAAATTGAATAAAATAGATTTTAAAATGTTATATTTAAAACAAATTGAGCAACTATCTAACTACACATTTTTGCTAAGATATATCACATATTATAATATAACACTGACATGTTTTCTTTTTACTACTTAAGTATAAATAATGATAATAAATACAAAATAAAAGTTCAAATGATTAAATTAAATTTAACTTTTATATGACTGTAATATGTATCATAATAAGTAATAACAATTAATTAAATATTTAAAAATATTAATATATAAATAATAAAATAGATTACCATGTGACATATAAATGTTAACGTGTCTTTTATTTTTAAAAATATATCTACCTCTGTATATTAATAGGATTGGGTTAAATCTTTAAAAGCATTATTTTTTTTTAATTACAGAAACTAGGTATGCAAAAGTTGTACCTAATTGATGTTGATAAACCAAACTGATATTATGAATTTAATTCTAAAATTTTAAATAATCAAAAAATTTAAATTTTACATATTGCATTAGGGTTCTGAATTTAAAATATTTCACTTACATTTTTTTAATAATTGAATAATTTTAATAAATAACATTTACTCTTCATAAAATATTATAATGAAATGATGAACAATTTAAAATATATATTTTTTGTGTATTCTGATTTTGAATCTAAATTATCGAAAATAATACAGTATACTCAGTATATAATGCACAATAAATCCCAAAAATGCACTGAAAAAACCTTATAAATGTGCATTAGTATCTCAAAAAATAGTACGAATATAAAATCCACAATTACACTTACGTATATAATTTAAAAAATATAATTACCTATAAAGTGTACAATATTTTAAACTAAAAATACTATTAATTAAATACGACGAGCGTTTAAAACATATACAAAATAATGACTAAAATGTGTGTAAAAAGTTTTAATTGACGGAGATTATTAATTTTTTTTTTTTTAATGACTTAAAAAGGCCAACATTTACCTAATAAACCAAAAATGTAAAAAATACAAAAAAAATAGGAAAATAAAAGTTTCAAGATTTAATTTATTAGTTTCTAATTCAAACTTTGTTAAATAATATTATAAATATTAACACCAAACATTTTTTTATGTTATATTTAAAAAGTGTTAATAGTTTTTGTTAAAAACCAACTTAATTATTCGTAAAAATAGGAGATCGAAAAAAATTACCAAAATTGTCTTAAATGTACTATTCGTAATTTATTTTGTATTTCAGGAAAATATTAATACTCGTCTTTAAGAATCTGCATTGCGTAAAAGTATGAATTGTGCAAGTACTAGGTATAGTTATCGTAAATAGTTATTTATTGTGCATACTAATAATAGGATAATAAACCAGCTCGGAAGTAACTTCCATCGCTTTATAATGTTCAATTTGTTATACGTATGATGTGTATTATAAATTATTGAGTTTCATAGTATCGTGGATAAAGCTTGTCATAATTATATACAGGCGTTATACGAACCATTTATACGCACTATGTAAAAACAATGCTCTGTTGCTTATTTGCTTGTAAATTGTAAATTAATTATGTATAGTATTTCGAACTTGTAGTACCTACCTAACTACAGTATAAGCATATAAGTAG
Organism: Rhopalosiphum nymphaeae; assembly: GCA_036289425.1. NCBI lineage: Eukaryota > Metazoa > Arthropoda > Insecta > Hemiptera > Aphididae > Rhopalosiphum > Rhopalosiphum nymphaeae. The sequence continues at coordinate 9,832,510 of JAZAQC010000012.1, read as the reverse complement.
ATAGGAATCGACTTATAAGTTGTTTTTTCTTTGTTTGATAATACTTGTACTTTGTACACTTCATAAAATGTTTAAAAAATATTTTTGATATTACTTATTCTTATTTAAAAGTGCATACTATAATATTTTATTCATTATTAATTCTGAATTATTAAGTATTAATATTAAAGTAGTCAATGCAAATTAAATGAAACCCATACCTATTAAAGAAGTAAAAATTGAAAATCTTAAAACCATTTATTCGTGCGCGTATATCAAGGTTTAATAACTATTAAAGACATTACATATGGGTGTTTACTAAGTATTTGATGAATATAAAAATATTAATATATTTTAAATGAGGTGTTATTAATTTTTTAACGCTATAAATTGTGTAGGGAACAATATTGCGTAGGTATTTTATTTAATTCTACCGTATTCGATTAAATGATAAATAATAATAAAAACTCGTTAATATAAAATATAATTTAAGTTGAAAAGCTTCGTCATATATAAAAAAAACTCTGATGGTTTAATTATTAAATCGAACAATTGAAGCGCATTTTTGAATACACATAATATATTATATTTACCTACCTATATTGTTTTTTTATTATTAAAAAAAAATAATAATAATAATCAATCGGTAATGTGTATTCTAAAAATTAATCTTTTCAAAAAAAAAACCTACGCCAATTAGTCAATTAGCAAAAAAATGCTGACTTTAAAAATAATTTAAAAGTATATATACGCGTGCCCGTGTATATATTATATATATATAGGATGTATGAAAAAAAACATTATATTTTTCAATTTTTACCGGTGGCCCACGTCCATCATAATTATTAATAGCTTCAGTAAAATACAAAAATGCCAATAAGATAAATCGAGGGCTTTTTCATATTTTTCCTACGTTTTATTTTTATTTTTAAATTAAATCGCAGTATCTGTTTTTTTTTTTTTTGTTCAGCGTCATATTATTAACGATACGGTTTTTTCATCATCCCTTTGGGGTTGAATAAGTACGAAGGGACCGCCCGTTTACAGCGGACCAATGAGATAGCCGGAAAAGTTTTTCACGGGGGTGGGAGCGTAAGGGATCCCCTTATGTCAAAGAGAGCCATTTTATTTTAGCAGAGGGGATTCCAGTTGTGGGACATGGGATTGCGCGGGTCGAAGGGAAGGGACAAAGTGTATATATATATACACGTATACTCGCGAAAATACAATATATATATATATATATTACGTATGTGTGCACCGATAAAACCCCAAGGCCGGGAGGAGTGGGTCGGACAAGAGAGGATGATAAAGCTGAAGGGGCAGCTGTATTTCATTGGAATTCTGCACACAGTTACACACCGACCGACCGACTGACCAGAAGGGATGGCGGCGGCTGAGAGGTTTTGCGGGGGCCGGTCGACTGGCTACGCTGCAGGTTGGGTAGGGGTGGGGCGTATAGGACCTTTGTATGTGCACGTCTATTTCCCGTTCCATCGTGAAAACGGAAAACGAGCTATACATGTATAAATGTTTTGAAGGGATCCGGGTGTACACATATTATATACACACACACACACACACACACACACACACACATATATATATAAAGGGTTCGAGGGGAAGTGATAGTGGCGAGTAGGAGGATGAGGAGGACGTTGTTGAGTTAGACGCGAACGACCCCGTCGGCCGATGCTTGAGTATCGGATGATAGTGGCTCGGGGAGCGGTGGCGGTCGTGTCGGTGGTGGACGGTGGTGTTTTGGCAATTCCCCGTCTGCTGTCCTTTTCCTATCTTGTTTTAGTGACAGAAATGGGGTTTTGTACAGGACGCGGGTAGAAATTTGCTAAAACCCTAAAACCCAGAACCCTGGATATATGTGAGTGTGTGGGAGTGCGTATGTGTATATGTGCCCCGGGGATTACCGTTCCCGAGCCAAAACCTAGATTTATTATATTTACGGCTTTTGCCATTAGTCATTGTTTGACCATTTTCTGGGCCGCGGCCAGATGGAGGGAGGGTACATTGCCGACCGGAGGGATTCGCGGTAGAAAAAACAACGGACGCTATATAATATAATATCCCTCTGCCGCCGCCTCCCCTTTTTCCATTATCTTAATGTCCTTTTGTCCGTTATGCGTACATATACAGTCAGCCGCCGCCGCCGGACGGTGAATGCGTTTTTCATTTAAAACGGAAAATATAATTTATTTAAAACAACACTGCCGGTATAGCGGATAAACGGAAGAGTAGAATATATTATTATTATATGCACAGATACCGTGGTACGTGTATATATATATAAATAAATATATTATCCTCTCTCTCTCCTCCGCAACCAGAAGTATTTCGGCGGAGGCAATTTATATAAAACGAATGTTTTTCGTTTTCATTTTCGACAGCTACCGAGTAGGATTTTAAATGGCGTGATTTTGATTTACGACCGTAAGATATTATAATATAATAATATATTATACAGAATATGTTTTATATTTATTTTTAGTGTTCTGTTTAATATTATATTTACTTTAATTCTTGAACAACAACTTTTACATTTTACTTTTAAATTACAAAAATTATAGTGATACGACAATGCATGTTGTCACTGCTATATATTTTATCAATGCAACTATTATAACATCTCCTTTTTAGGAATACATTATTTATCAATTAATTAAACAAAATACATTTTAAATGCTTAATACTTAAGCAAATTAACAAACCTGAGTGGCGGGGCTCTAAACTTTTCACTCGCCGTTGCGGGGCTATAACAAACCGGTACCCAAAATACTTACAAATTAAACTAAACTAATTTTAATAATAAATTAAGTTAATTTGGTTTCTTAATTTGTCTTCTACCCCTTGATATATTATGCCTCATCAGTCTCTCTAACTACTCTCCACTTGTTTTTTGTCATTATTACCGGTAATTTTAGTCTGCATACTGGAACCTTTATTCTTAATACTGTCATTATTAATATTATTATTATCATTATTATCTATATTGATATCATAACCATCAATTTAGTTTTTCTTAATTCTAAATTTCTTTTTATATAATTATTTCTTTTAAACACTTTCCTTGTTGCATTTTTTACATTTTACAATTATTACAGCAGCGTATTATATTCAGTGTACATTTTGCAGTTAAAAACTGTTAAAAGGTGACTAGCACCAAGTCAACTGTCTTATATTATTCTATTTCATACAGCAGAGCAAAAATAACGTTTGTTATTACGCATGTCATATTTTCTTGTGAAAATATTACTTAATATCTATATTAATTTTTGTATTTAAAATATAATTATAATTTCTTATTTTACCTATGTATAGCTATACTGACATCACATTCTGAAGTCTCGGGGATAATTTTTCTTGGTATCTTCCAATTGACTAACGACGATAACGAATTGATAAAGAATATTTAATAACGTATAAATAGATAAATTCTAAAAACGCCACTGATTGTTAACGAATTCTTAATATTAAACCATGCCAAGGAACGTTTAAATAATTCAGTTGATTAACTTATTATGTGTGTGGAGATTTATACATTAGAAAGGCATAACATTATAATATTACATAGTTCTTTCTGTGTAGAATACACCTTTACATGTATTTACTATTTAACATTAATGTTATTTATTTAATCTATTTTTAATAAAAAATTATGCTTTTATCCTTAATTATTGTACTTTATAGAGTTACATAAAAAACTTAAATGTAAGATTTAACTCCAAAATAGTCTTACACTTTTGAGGTATCTAGTATAATTATTACCACTATAGACTATTCATATTATGTTTTTACACAATGTTTAATATAATTTTATTTAAATATTTTATAAAATGTTATCGTATTAATGAAATAATTTACTTAAGTTTAATAAAATGTATGGTTTTTAATTAAAATAAATATGTAAATAATAAGTAAAATATTATTGATAAACAGTGGATTAGATAAACTGTTGAATATTTAGATTGTATTTCATAAATACGAATTTAATATAATTATTGGGTCGTATATTAAGTTTGACACTACCGTTTTTTAAATTGAACCGTATTTTTGACAATATGAACTAATAATGGACATAATAAATTTATCTTCTATAATATAGTGCATTAGTTCTCATTGTACGTAATATTCAATTCAATTTGTTCTTGAAGAAATTTATAAATTTCTATATCGCGAAAAAATTGAAAAAAATTGAAAAAAATTAAAACTATTCGCCTAATGAGCTCAACAATATATATTTTAGACTTCAACAATACACTGTGTTATATTAATGTTTTATTTATCATTGTTGGCCGCCTATATAATAGACAATGCGCTGCTTTCAATAAGCCATGGCTATAACGTTAAGTCATAAATAATATACTAGATAAAATAATAGTCTGACAGTGATGGCTTACGCGTAATCATAACACCGCTTAAAAAGAAACATTATAAACTGATTAAAATGTTACGAATATAATACACTAAAAATGCTGGTATATATATATATGCGATTAAGCACGATTTATAGAATAAATGATGACTTATTAAAAATACATTCATATTTTTGGTATACAATATGCATTCGAATAGCGGTATTGAAATTATAGGTATTTCATGAACATAATATAAATAATTTATACACAGATAAATATCTTTGTAGCTTATTAATTTTACTAAAAATAAACATGTATAGCTTTATTTTTAATTCAAGGTAGTCTGTACTCTGTAGTAACACTTTTTATTTTGTTAATAATGTTATAATAAAATGAAAAACGGGGTGAAAATTATATTTTTTTTTCATTAGAACGCGATAAATATAAAAGGTCCCATATCGTTTAAAAAAATTAAACATACCCATCTAGTATTTGAATGTTTTATTTATAGATAGCAACCGTCAATACTAAATTAATTTTTGTTGATCGTTTTTTACAATTATTTATTTTTGGATTTCTTCTGTTAAGAATCACACGTGGAAATGATATTATTCTATATTTAAAATAATTGTCGTCCCCAAATATAGCTACAGGTATTTTATTAAAAGGCTATTTAAACTTATACTGTACAACTATTCGTTTTACGATAATTAAAATATTTTAACCATTATAATTTTACTTCTGTAATTCTAAATTATCATAATATAACAATAAAACTTAAACAATTATATATATTTGATTAAATTAATGTACATTTTATTAAATGTCTAATTTGTTTTTTAACATTAATACACACGAATTTTAAAATGCTATATGAACATAAACCTAGCATTAGTTTATTACCATCGGCTATCATTGTACTATGAAATAATTAAATACATTTTTATTTTTATTAGAAAATGAATAATAACAAAGACATAAATTGTTGAATGAGTTTTCAATTATTTGTATCTTTATTGATTAGACAAAAGTTTTTTTCGTCAGTGAATTATTTGAAATAATTAATTTGGTTAATTTGGAGAAAAAAATGATTGATTTAATAACCTGAATTATTTGCACACAAGTTATGATGTGAATTTAGCTGTCTACACCAAAACGAAATGCTTAATAAATTATCCATTTAAATACAAAAATAAAATTATTAGTTATACTACTTAGTACTTATTCTGAATTTATTTTTATTCTTTTATATTTTAAGATTTCAATTATATGATGTAGTAGGATGACACAATTTCTCATAGTCAAAACATCACTATATTTATAAAAAATGTATTTAATTAATTGATTGCAGAATGAATGCTTTTTTACATCTATGATTTCAATTCAATACAATTATGTACACGTATTGTAAATACTATATACTATATGATATACATTAAACATTTATTTAAATCATTTATCATATAAAATTGAATTTGAATTATTTATGCATAAGTGTACACTGTAAATTTTAACAAATAGTGATTATAATAATTGTATCAAATTACTACTCTTTCTTTGCTCAAATCCTAACTAATCGTACAATGCAGAACACGTTTACTATATTTGTATTCATCCGCTAAAGTCCAAACCTGTATAAATTATTGTATAATTGGAAATAATTTATACTATAAAGAAATTATTTCGATTTTAAAAGTAAATATATAACTATGAACAAATAATTTACGAGTATCTTGTAATACCTATATTTGAACAATTGTTTTTAAAAAAAAAACACAATCATCACATATTTTTAAATAATCAGTTAAAATCGTGTATATTAAATATAATATTATTACGTACTTACTATGACTTGTTGCAATACTAAATTCTGATAAATAAAGTACTTTGAGCAATATTCAAAGGCGTACTAATATCAATATGATTGTAATTGTAATATTATCCGTAACGTCAATATTTGCAGAAAGTTTTCTTCCGGTTTGAGAGTCGGCAACAACAATAAGTTAGACCGTAATAGAAAACACTGTTTTAACGACTTTAAGACTCGAACTTTGTTATGTTTGCACGTTTTTATATTTTTGCTTATTATACTTGGATAAGCTAAAAATTAATTTAATTTATTTTAATAATTAAATACCAAAAATGTTTAGTTCACATTTTCACATTTTATGTGTAGAATTTTTTTTATTAAAAACATAATACATAATTTTTCCATTGTTTAACACATATTTGATAAAGTATCATTATTTATCACGGCGTAAATTAAAATTAAAAATTTTGCTAACTCCTCTGATTATACCATGTGGTTTTACGACCAGCAATATTTGTAATTCGTATAAGCAAGTATTTATTTTAAAATATTACGTGTATTGATTATTATTAATTGATTAATTGTTGTAAGTTACGCGTGAAGGAGAGTAAAAAATTGTATATGTAATAATTATTTATAAAACATAAAATCTTATAAGCCGCCCCCCCCCAACAAAAAAAAAAAAATAAGTAATTTTAAGCGCATAATATTCAGTATCTACTCTTTTAGTGCACAAAAGTTCGAGCCCCATATATAACACGATAACTAACTTACGACCCACTCGGCCAGCGATTGCTCAGATCGCGGTGTGCTGCGGGACTGTTGTAGCAAAAGACTAAAAAAGAAAAGAAAAAACGGTTTGCTAATGTCCTTTAATAATAAGTATAGCACGCAGTGTTCACACAGGATCGGGCTCGACGTGCACAAAGTGTGGGAAACCGATCGATTCTAGCTCATACATTGCAGAGGTGATAATTTTATGCAGAAAACGAAGGACGAAGAGACGAAGAAGATACACGGCGCGGACTCGTCACACCCGGGAAACAAGTGCCGCCGGTGGTGAACCGGTTGCGCGACGGAGAGAGACAGAGGAAGCGCCCGTTCGGGGTGCGAGGAAGTGTACCGAGTGCGACGGAGACGGTAGCTCGTACAGTCGTGCTCGGCCGTGCAAAAACCACCCTCGCGCGCAGAGACGTAAAAGCGTAGGCGGCTACCTGCAGGAAATTCCCATGGGACCGGGTAGCAGGTTATTATTATTATTATTATTGTGTACGGCGACGGGAGAGCGGACGATTTTCGTAGTGTTATAATATTATTTATCCGCATTATTATAATAATATACCTATTACAATAAATCGCTGCTGCTGTTGCAGCACCGTTGTTTTATTATTGTTCGTTTTCTGCAGAGACCTGCAACAGCACCTCGGACAAACGATTTTCTCACAGTCGCGTCGTCTTCTCCACCCGCCAATGCCGAATCACGTACAGTATCGTACATGAGTACCTAATATACCTATAACCTGGTCATTGTAACCGCGATCGAGATGACTGGGACCATGAAAATAATAAATATTTATGCTTATCGCAGTCTGCTGTAGCACCTCATTCGCGAATGATTACGTTCCGTATACTCTTGTATAACGTTGTTCTTGTCTACATTTATTATTTATTATTATTAATTGTTTAACATTGTCGTGTATTTTTTAAATGAATTTTGTCAATGTTTTTTTTTTTGCTTAATTTTTACGTTTGTGACAACAAAATACATTTCTTCGTCATTCGAAGTACTTAAGTAATTCATTACAATATAATACATTGTAGTTTTAGCAAAATCAAAACTATATTTATTATTTATAACTTTATAAGTGAACGCACGGCTATTAGAAGTTTTAAATTTTAAATTTTTCTAAATGATAACCCTTATACATAGCCCTACGTTTTTTAAGACGAATATTTATTTGAAGATATAATATTTTTATTATTATTGAATACTCAAACAACAGTTAATTACTTAAGACTTACGTTAAAGTTTGGGCGGTAATCATCCTGTACCTAAATATCAAACTGATACCAACTTATATCTTCTAAACGTCCTTATACAAAATAAAGTCTTATAAATATTAGTATATTAAGTAAGTGTATTAATATATTATTATATATTGCTTCAAAATATTTTGTATAATTTTAAAATGAATTTCTATTTATTAAACTTTTATAAATAATTCGTAAAATTTACTAAAAAAAATTCGGTTTTTTTCCAATAATGGTGCAATAACATTATTAAAAACACTAAACAACTTTAAATTATAAAAACTATTCTTTTTTCTAAAACTCAAACAATTTCCTAAAAATTAAATGTTTTCCATAAAAAAACAAAGAGTTCTGCATCGTAATGATAGAATAATATTTAATGTGTGCTTTTTTTATAACTTTATCAACTACTCTGCATACCGTGACCGGTAAGTGATGCGCGAGACTGAAACGTTCGGGGTGTTACGGGGTTTCCCCACTCCCCCTTCGAGTATGTATTATTGATTTTATTCGGTTTTCCTATCAGACAGATTTTATTCCCGTTTACGTGGACGGACAGAAACGAAAAAAAAATGAGCACATCGTTTTTAAAATTTGCCCAGGGCCATATAGTATTTTATAGCAATTTTTAATTAATACGTTCTCTCAGCCGAGTGCACAAACCTAAATATATACGATAGAACGTACATACATTATTATAATAATAATTAACGTTCAAACTTTAATCATGATCGGGTCTATGTATTTAAAACATTTTTTACTGCATATGCTCTTCAATCATTTTTATTTTGTTTTTATTATTTACAATAAACTATAAAAAAAAACCTATAGTGGAATATTCTTTGAAATAAAATATATTATACGAGTATATTCTGGTATTCAGGTGTATTTATTATATGCATAATTTAAGTTAACATTTTTCGTTTTATTTTTTAATTACTTATAATATATATTATAGTAAATTTAAAATTAAAAATGTTTTAAATCCTAATTAATATTATTTATTCGATTATTTTAATACGTGAATCCATTATATTATATTTTTTGTTTTTCAATTTACAGTTAAACAAAACAGTTTATAAATATCTATATTATTCATAAATTAGTAGGATTAAATTTTTACAACAATAAATTTTACATTAAAATAGCAATAAAAAATGTGAACTATTATGAACAAAAACATCATGTATCAATCGTTTAACATTTCTATTTTGTGTTTTTATATTATTTAAATAAATATTATTCTGTAAATATAAAATTTAGGTAGGTACTAGTAATAGGTACCATATACGATTGTTATTTCTTAATTTCTATTTATTGATAAATTCTGTAAAAACTACTTATAAAAGATATATTATTATTATTATATAAAGTTATGTTTTTCTTATTAAAATTAACTGGAAAATTACATATTTGCGTTTATATAATATCATAAATTTTTTAATACTTAAACATAATTAATTATTAGCTTAGTGTTGAAGCCAAAATATTAATAAACATTTAAAACTTCATATCTTAACTATCATGGTAATATTATCCATGTATTGAATAGAAATTATCTAATATCTTAAATATTTTTCATCTTTTCAGCCTGTTCTGTAGCAAACATTTTACAGTTTTACTTATAAACTAAATAATACAAATTAGCATTATTTCCTAGTAGAAATACAATAGGTACTCTATAATAATATAGTTATAAATTATAATAGAAATCGTAAAGTTTTTTCTGATATAGATGATAATGTCTTATGAATTATTACCAGATGGATATTTTATAATATTAAACTCATAAAAAGTCATGTATAATACATTCGAATAGGCTATTTTAGATTTGTAAGACACTTAAAAGCAAAAAAAAATACTATATAGATTCATTGAAGATTTTTCAGAAACATAATATTTCAAAACGATTATCAGAAGAAAAAAACGTTATCTGCGATGCGGACGAACACAGGCAGGAAAACCAATACAGTTTACACTACAATATTATAATATTATATTATATCACTGTAATTCCTTGATTATAGACTTCAGCAGTATTATACAGCAAGTCCATCATGACACAAACACCGCCTGCAGAACATAGCTCCGGACATGACATATCGAACCGTAGTGAGTACTATATACCTAAATTAATAATATATACATATATTTTTGTTTTTTCATGATATCGTTTCGATAATATTTCGTCTGCACGATATATTATAACACACACACACATGCGTTTTAAGTACGTACACATGATATCGCCTATATAGTTTCCATTATGATTTGTTGTTATTATTATTATATCAGCTACTATACACGATACACGATATACACACTGACCGAGCTGAAGTCGCGATAATGATCTCCGTGTTAGTGGAAACTTAATGTCCTTTCCTGTTGGAAATCGCGTGTCGGTTCCTCCTATACATATAAATTAGTCTGTACGAGAGACACAAACACACACACGCACGTCATATACACATAATGTCCACTTCCGATGTTCACATGCAAAAACCCCCCGAAAAAAAGCACCAAACAAAAAATATACATATATAACCAAGTAATAAGGTCACAGGTGTCCTCGTGTGCTGCAGATCTTGCGATAAATAACATACAATAATAATGCTGCCGCCGCCGTATATCATTTTATATTTTCCTTAATGTAGTTTTTCGTGTTTTACCGTTATTGTGTTGCATTCGAACAATAAAAGCGTTTCCCTCACTCCTACGCGAATAATCAATCGAAATCGATATAATATACTCGATACAATTTTCAGGTATAGCGACGGATAAAAACATGTATTCGGGAAAATATTTAAAATGCCTCACTTGACAATAATTTTATAAATTTTATACTTCACATGCAAAGTCGCAAACCACAAGCATCAATCTTTCTCGTAGACATTATTCCCTTGACTAAGACTGAAAACTATTTTTTAAAGTGCACGGAATCAATATTTAGAACATTTAAACTAGTGATGGATATAACCTAATTTTTAGAATAAAATTATAAAATTCATCAAAAAAAAAAAACCAAGTGATTTTCTGATTCTTAGGCCACATCAAGCACGTATGTAATTTTTCGTGTAATAGATATTCTGTATAAAACATGTGTTCAAATGGCAGTAGTTCTGCAAAACATTAATCAAAACATGGCCAATAAATCGCAACATTTTTGCAATTAATATAATATTATTATCGTGTTATAGACACATACATAGATTTTTAGGTAAACCTAAACACATAATTATATATTATTTTTCGCAATCCAAGTAGATTACCGGCTCTGCGCGTTCAATTTATTTATTTAATTTTGACGAGAATGTCGTTAGTTTTTATTTTTCAATTAATTCGACCACGGACATAAGCTGTGATTGATAGAATCACGTGTTTTCAAAAATTATCCAAGATTATAATAATATCCATTTATGAAAACACGGATTATTATTTAGTTGATTATACGCACTTTTGGTAATATAATTTTTTTCAATTTCGCTTCTGTTATTGATTTACGTGACTAAAAGATAATAATACTATACCCAAATACCTAAACTATTAATATAAAGTTATAAATTATTAGGTATACATATACAACAGTAGTATACAAATTTAATTTTAAACCTATTTCTAACATTATATGAATATATTTGCGTATCTCTCATTTTGGATTCATAAATAATTGAGAAAATCTTTATTCTGATTATTTTTAACATTTATAAATTATAACAATCAAAATTAATTTGAATTTGTAAATACAGCGTTTACATCGTTTGTCTTTAATATTTTAACCCGTTTAATTTATTTTCTACTAATTGTTGTTGTTTATTTTATTTTCTAGTTCTAATAGTTCATGAAATATTTAGTGAATTTGTTTAATATATTGTACATCCCACAAAAATCTTCTCATTTAAATTTTAAATGATCTTTTATTATATTTAACGAAATAATTTATACATAAAAATTATGAGCAACCCAGAAAAAAATAATATTTTACTTTGTCAATACTCAGTATTACGTGCTCATAATCCAGGTAAAATATTCATACTATATTATATCATTATACTAAAATAGTAATATTATATTATAAATTACCTTAATCGGAATATAAAGACAATTACGAAGAATAATTTCTACAACCGTATTATTAAAACTTATTAAAAATGTAAAATATCTAAAGCACTATACTACTGTGCAATCACAAAAAGAAAAAAAGTATTAGTTAATTAATTATTTTCAAGATTGGCGGCAATAACGGCTTTTTAAAACGGCTTGATTCTCGCATTTGTCGTTGGTTTTTAATTTTTTCATATTATACCTAAACATTTCGAAAACGACATGATCATTTATTTTTATTTTTTAGAAAGACAATTATTTCTATAGTTACGATTTTTCAACACCTGTTTTCGTTGACGTGCGTGCACTGCCGACTAATAATGTACAAAGTGTCTATTTTAAGGTTCCATTATTTAATAATATATCACCCTACACCACACGAAAACAGTTTCAATATATTTTATACAATCTGATATACTTACGGGCGTGTATCGCAGTCTGCTTCGATTCGGTTACTTATACTTGATGGTTATAACTATATACATGGCGACGACTTAGTGTATAGTATACATAGTTATATTTTATTTTTTAAATTACTCTCCTATTTATTCATTCAAAATATACTTTTTGTTGCTATAAATGTACACTCAAAAATATCCCTAGTTGACGTTGGATAGGGATGGGGATGACAATCACCCCTCAGATCTAATTTTTAATTTATAATCTATAAAATTAAATGCGTTTTATTTATAACATAATAATAGTAATTTATTTGATTATATTCTTACGCTATATTGTAAAGTAATTCTACGACACCGAATAAAGATATTTATTTAACTTTATTAGCTTTTATATGTAATCATTGTTAAAGTAGGTTCAGCCCCCATCTTTAGAAAATAATCTAAGTATGTCCCTGCAGCCTAATACAATGTAACGTGACACATTTTAAACAAATGTTTAATACCGTTTGTAAAATAGTCTCAACACTAAAATAGTATTAAACAAAGTCCACAATAGTTACAGAATAGTGATAACGAAACTTACAGGTAAAAATTTCATATTTCGTAACTCTATCAAAGATAATTTTTATAGTTTTACGTACTCCTAGCCATCGTTATTATAACATAATATTTAATATGACTACCTATTATACGATACCGTATCATCGTATTGTGGATTATCCTATTATAATTGTACGTTGCACCTATACCTTCATCAGTAGATATAATAATATAGACGTGTTACTTTACACGGTCTGAAGCGCGTAATACGCGTGCTTGGCAATTATTATTAAGTACTCTGTAGAGCATACGATCGCACCAAAGTCGTTAATAAAAATAGGTATGTTTCCTCCGTCGTTATCAATTATTGCAGTACTTACCTCCCGAACGGTATAATAATATTATGTACAATACATATAAATATATATTTGTATATTTTACTAAAATCAAAACATGCGTATTAACTATAATATAATCATTATTCATTATTATGATTAGTTTGATCGATAAACGTTATAGAGATTATTTAAAATATCTGCGCAGTGATAAAATCGATTAGCTGTAGTTGTGATCTATAAGATATACCGAAACTTATTATTATTAGTAGTATAATTATACACGTATATCATCGTGTATTTCGTTAACTGCTCATACTTGTGCTGGTATTATATAATATATTATACTTTAAAATAATTATTCGATCTCGGTACCTGTGTACGTATAATAGGTTAACTCCAAAAGTCAAGTATTTGAGTCGTCTACTCCGTTATATATTCAAAACAGCATTGCGGTGTCTTTCGCGGCGGTTTTACACTGCCTACGCATATATTAACTATTAAATTATTTTCAGTAATTTCATTCTTATTCATATTGTATCATATTGTTGTACACAGCAGTGGCAGAAACAGCAGCAGCAGCAGTACGTTATACACTTCCTGCGTTCGCGCCATCGGAACGGTAATAATAATTATTTTTAACGTCGCCGGAGGAGTAGGGAAAAAAACCAATTCACCCTGGTCGTGCTCCAGGGCCGGAGATGGTAAGACCGCGAAACGTCTTTTGTGTGCTCGGTGTCTGTGACGGCTGCTGCTCGTCGGCACACGTCTAACGTACATCAGATCATCCGGACCGTGACACGCGGGAACGGTTGTGCGCGTGTTCTTACTGCTTAGACTATACATAAAACGCGTACCTATTAAGATAGTGGGCGCGTGTCCAGCCAGGTGGATTTCCGCGCGCCAAGAAAGGGATGTGATCGTCTTGTATACATACCTATGTATAATATGTATACGACGGTTAGAGCGGTTGGTGTTATGCTCGTATATATTGTGTCATCTCAAGCAAACCTTATATCCGGCAGCAAGTTTCTTCGTAATCATAATAATAATAATAATAATAATAATGATAATAATAATAATACAATAATTGGCTACCAATGACGAGCAATTTATTCGAAATCGAGACGTGCCGTTACATTATATTATATCTGTACCGGTAGGTGGTGTAGTTGTGACGCGCTACAGGAAATTATAGTTGTAATGGAATAAAGTAATTATAAAATGTATTATTAACATAATATATTATATTGAGCTGATTAATGAGCTGTGCGCGTTTTAGAGAATTACACTTAATGTATATTTTATATTACTGCAATTCGTCGTATATTGCGGAATTGACGACATTGCGTATGTACGAAGATAGTTACTAGGGCTGGCTTAGGTGAGCGGTTGTCAGGAGTAAAGTATGATTACTGGACGTACAATAAGCAGGTGAATTATTATGAATTACATAAAAATATCTATATTTAATATTTCTTCGTTGCTATTATCAACTATACAACGGTTAGTAACTTCTACCAAAGCCACATAGCTGTAATATAGAACCAGGCGGTTACCTTTTAATCTTAGTGGTTCTAGTTTATAATTTAAAAGACGTTTAAAGTTTTAATTCTGGTGGTGTAAAAACATTTCATTTAATCTCGATTCGCATATTTAGTAAACGTTCCTCAAAAGTTATAAATTATAAAACGGTATATTCGTGCCACTAATAGCTGTTACTCTATGATGTATACTATATATAGGTAACAAATATTACAGCCGTTGTTATTATACGTTTAACTCGTTTTTTTTTCTATCACAAACACAATTTTTCTTCACTTTGTCATCGGAAACAACACGCCCGATGTAAACGTGTGCAGATGGTATTAAAAAAAAATCTATCGACTAGTCTGTGCATATATATATATATATATGTGTGTGTGTGTGTGTGTGTGTGTGTGTGTGTGTGTGTGTGTGTGTGTGTGTGTGTGTGTGTGTGTGTGTGTGTGTGTGTGTGTGTGTGTGTGTGTGTGTGTGTGTGTGTGTGTGTGTGTGTGTGTGTGTGTGTGTGTGCAGGTAATATTTTATTTGCACCCGCGCTTGTGACTTTGTGAGTATAATCAAAAGCTAACTCACATACCCCTCTCCCATCATCATTCATTCACCACTCTTACCGTTTTTATAACACACACACACACGCATTTATATGTATATTGTATAGTTCTATATTCGATTTTATTTCCGTCGTTTTTTATTTTATTTTTTTCACTCGTATCTATATATTATTATTATTATTATTACGAGTGTATACGTATATTCTACAGTTCTCGTTTTAATGGAACGTCAGTAGTGCAGTTTAAGCGACTTTTTTGGGAAAAGTGTGTGTACGCCGAACCGACAGTGGCGGCGGTATTATATATGGTATGTGTATGCGTTCGGGATCGTCGGTCAAAAGGAGTGGTTAAAAAAAAATCTGCTCGTTGCCATGGATATTCGCCGGGTCGAATACCCGGGAGGCTTTTTAGTTTTTAGTTTTGTTTTTTGTTTTTTTTATGCGCGTCCGGTCTCATCCCCGGCCTTTTAACCCGATCCACTGCCGCTGCCACCACCACCCGTTAGTCCTGCCCCTTTCCACCCCCTCCGCGTCGTTTTACATAATATCGTACCTACTCCATACACTCGCCTCGCTAATGTGTATATACCTACGTTGCATGCATAATAAAAACAATTTCGAACGTTTCAATGGCCGAAAACTGTATAGAGGTTTTATATATTTTTCGTTTCGTTTTTTTTTTTATTTTTTTTTTTTTGTTTAACGCATCCGAAACACGCCTAATCAATCGCTCTGCGGCGTATACTTGTCTGAAATTCGTACTTTATTCGATTTTAATACATATGTATAATATTTTTCCCCAGATACATTGCGTATAATATGTATCATATATTTATATATCTACTATATAGCTGAGGCACAAAATTATTATTCGACCACTATATTCCGCAGCTATATACCGATCGATACAATACGGTAACAATAATATTAGTAATACAGCCGAGTTCTCTAGCAGCAGCGTTATCCGACGACGGGGAATCATTAAAAACCGTTAACATTACATACGAGACAGCTGCGTCCTCCGTCGAACCGACGCGAAGCAAATAACCGAAAACGGAATGTACCTATTATATTATATAATAATACATAATATTTTAATACTCAAATAGTTTTTTATCGCAAGAAACAATAATTGAGCACAATTTGGAAAAAAGGTTTAATGTATACTGTGCACACTATATAATATAGTATATAAGTTACACTGTTATTCCTTGTTACGAGTTTGATTAGATTTTATCTTTTTACAGGGGGAGGGGATAACTTTAACCAATTATTACTCAACACTTTTGTTTTACTTTTCATTAGGTACAATAGGTAAAAAGAGCTGTGCTGAATTTATTGTGGACCCATTTATCATAATTATTAGGGAACGGATTTAAATGCAAAATGCATTTTTTTCTGAATATCCGAAAGCATAGCTTTCCATGCACAAAATTAATTTCATACATCAAGGAATTAAAAAATGTAATTTTTATTTTGAATTTGTTGACATTTCTAGTGCGTTTTTTATGTTTTTAAGTCATTTTTAGAAAGGAATTGATAAATTTCGATAAAAATTAAGCAGCGCCTAATTATACAGTGCTATTATAAAACACGAGATAAAAGAGTGTAACGAATGTATCAATCTAAATTGTATATTATTTTTTGGAAATAATTTTCAGAATAAAAAGAAGGGAGAACTAGAAGATGATGAAAATGATACGAATAATTAATACCTAAAAATAAACAAATTCTTTCAATATTAAAAATAATTTTAAGAGCATTATTTTAGAGCATTTAAAAAAAATTCTGTTATAAGTGCATTAAATTGTATTTTTGAAGTCATTTTTCTTATTTTTTAGAGCATTAATATACGTTTCATAGTCATAATATTCTAAATTGTTTAGTATACCTTTTCGCGGTCTTTCTAATTCACACTATTTCCCAACATGTACAATGAAATTTCTTGCTGCACTTTAAACTAATTAAACAAGCTGTAAAATACTTCGAGTTCATCCCTTAAGACTTTTACTTATAAAACCTGCTGTTTTCGAGTATAGTTTCTATTTATGTAGATCAAATGCAAATGTACTTATTAAGCTCTTGAACGATAAAACTGACTATCTATTTTATTCCATATTTCTGAAGTTGCTAATCATTTTATGAACCTCTTCGTTGTTTTATACCACTAATATTTTTCTCATATCAAAATCTATAATTTATTATACAATATTCTTGTAATTCATTTCTATTATACTATTAACAACTTGTTATACTTCTTTTTATTGGGCTTAAGTGCCAACATTTAAAAATGTAATTTTTATATTTCACATTTATGATTTCTATCTATAAATTTAAATAAATAAACATTATACAGCGTAACAACAACTTATGTACTGTGCAATATGTATATAGATATGAATGGATTCTATATGTTTTTTTTCTAATTGAATTATACAGAACTGAGTTGAGTTACCACAGCATAGTTACCGCATTCAGACATATAGTACCATAGACGGAAATTATATGGTGGATAGTCATTATTAGTAATTACATTATTTTAATTAAAAAAAGTATGAATTACATATGTTATATTTATAAACGTATGTTGGACATTTATATTCATACTCCGTGTTGTAAAGGATGATTTTAACCCTCTTAGCTCCCCTCCCTCATGTATAAAATACTATACTACGGAAGTGTATATAATATAAAGTTTTATATTGGTATTTGACTACATTTTTTTTTCTAGTGCTATCTATGCGCAAGTTACGTGAGCGAAGGTTTACCTGATGATAACGATATCCGAAGGGAACTCGAGTACTAGACCCTACCTAAACTACAAACATGTATATCCCATGAGTGTACATGATTGTACACGCGGTATAAGCATTGCCACTTCCCTTCGCTGTTTCGCGTCTGAGAACGGTTCCGTGGCCGCGTATACACCCTTTGTTTGAACGCCACGAAACATAGAAACAATACGCGAAACAATACGCCTACCGTGTATTTATTTTAAACTGCGTTCTACCGATTTCGCTTGTACGTATTATAATAATTATCATACATGATTATTGTAACAATTTCCCCAAAGTATGTGTATACTGTATAGGGTACTTAACGTGTCAATAATAATGTGATATTGTGATGTATTTCGGTCGTTTCGTCGGAAGAGTATATTACTTGTATTGTATTAGTATAATTTACGCACACTCTATACACGCGTATCGAAATTATACAATATAGACAATTTACAACGATCATAAGCCCAACTAGATATTTGAAAAAGGCTAGACCAAAATATTTTTTAAATTGTCCTCCTCTATTGTTAAAAAAAAATATTAGTAATTCAAATTTGTATATTTTTTAATGTTATAGAAAAACTTACCTATATTTATACAATTTTTATTTTGGACTTTGTTTTTTGTATTAATATTTAATATACATAGATATTAGTACATTTTTTTTTTAATTGCATTGAATTTCGAGAAAATATATCAATAACAATTAAATGCCACTGCCTTTTTTCGGTGAGGATACTGTGACGCCTCAACGAAAATACGGCGTGTCGAAGTTGGCCACCACCGCTCTTCTTATTACTTGTTAGTTGTTTATATTATAAATATGTGTATATTTGACGACAAATATATCGTACAAATCCATTCACAACGGAACATAGTACAATAAAACGAAATAAATTTAAACAAATAAATAAAATAAAATAAAATACCTAAAAATAATTTTAATTTTTTAATTTTAGTAAAATATTCTATAAACCTATTCCTATTTCTTACACATTATTTATAATTAAACCAAGTAGAAGGTAGTTTAAAGTTTATATATAGAATAATACCAGCTTATTAACTCGGTTGAAAATAATTTAATTACATACATTTTTTTATTATTATTATTGTTATTAGTGATTACCCGGATCATACTTCTTAGCGATTTTACAACTTTCACTTTCGAAATAATAACTATAGTTTCATCCACCTAAACAATATATAATATATGAGGTGTTGATAAATAACAAAATCGATTCCTAAGTTTTGCTGTCCACCATTTCAACATTATGCATCAATCCCATCAATACATACTTACCTAGTATTAATAAATTACTCAAACTTAAATCGTTATCCGAACGTAGCAACAACTGTCACTTTATTTGGGAGTTAACCAATGAAATCATTGACGCACATAACTTATTTGAACGACTCAGCATTTATATCCCAGGTATAACAGACTCCAAGAGGTTTTTACAAAACTAAATTATAAAAATACTCCATTAATTAAAATTATGTCAATAGTTAATAATAACATACTATATTTCGTACTTACTACTTAAATAAACAATTTTTTGATACATTTTTGCTATTATTACTATTGTCTGTATCCTGTTTTTTTTTTTTACTAATTAACTGTAATGAAATTTACATTACTTTTGACAAATGCCGATTAGCGTTAATTAAATTAAAAAATAGCGTTTTGTTAAAATGCCTTCCACTATTTTTTTTTTTTTATTGTAGTTGTAGGGGTGTGTAGAAATTACATTTATATCAACTAAATACTTTAATAATCAATGAATATTAATCATTTGTTTATTTACAATTAAAGTCATTTCATTTCATCATGGTTGAACTAAGAAATAATAAATGAATAACTACTGTTATATAGATATACATTTTACATAGGTAAACGTTGTGATTATTATTTTTATTTCAACAGAATAAATTAAAATTATAACTCTAAATAGTTTAACTGATTAAATGATTAATTAAGTGAATTTGAAAATCCACTAACTACTAACTAGTTTAATAAAAGTAAACAAATTATCTGTTTAACCAGTTGCACCCTCTTTGTACATTATGTGCTTGTTAAATTTCTGGGTTTAGCAGTTGCAAATCAGTCTTATTAGTATAGGTATTACATAAGTAATGAGCAATGGCAAAAATGTGCATTTAGGTATTTTTATAATTTATAATACCACGATCCACGAGTTATACGCCATACTAAATAATAACGAAGAAGTAAGTCTAGCGCACACGAATAATTTTACTGCATCATATGTTATGTGATTAATGATTATTTTGAACGTTGCACAAGATTTATGTTCTATATTATATAATTAAACGGCCATGCGATTAATATTATCCATAAAAAAAATTATCAACAACTTAACGTAATGCGTATATTATATTAATCGCCTTTGTCCACATCATAAATTATTTTGTAAAAAAACACGTTGTCCGCTTGCATCAATCAAGTACATATGTACGTAAATTATTGAATTAGTTGTTCAACTGGGACCAATTAATAATCTAATACCCAAAATTGTACTAATAATACTATAAATGTATATAAATAGTCGTCAATAAAGTGCTTTCAGTGTAAGGCTTCTTGAATCTGTCATTCGAGACATAATATTATTATTGAACGTCATTTTTTCATTTATTATTTTATTTTTAACAGATTGTGGATTATAAAAATAAAAATAATAAAAATTATTCAACTGGTAACGTTTATAGAAAAACGTTTGGTAGAATATTAAGTACGTACATTTTTATTTGTAATATTATTATTTCAAATTCTACGTGATGCGATTAATGTAATTTAATGTAAAAGTCTTAATATATGAAACAATTTTATTCTAAAATTATCATACTTTTTGATATATAACCACATGCATACGTCATATTCGCATGCAGACACATATCATCAACGAACCTACTATCATGATACAGATCGATTCCGGTTGTAGAGTCACACACAGTTATAATAATATTGTTATAGACCATCGCGGGGCCATGTATTACTCGGAAACAAAGCTCGCGCCATCGTCATGTCTATATTAATTCGAAACTATCTAAAAACACGCAATAATGATAAGAACTACATGTGTAGTTTTCAGGCCCTCCACCGCGTCGTCCAGCCCTGTCACAGCAGTTCAATTAGGCTAAAAGGAAACTCGCGATCCGTTCTTTCGTGACCACAACACCTAAACCGCGCTCATCCACTCGAAGCCACCGACGCACAAAGTCGTTGTCGCCCACACAATTTATTATAATACATACAGAATACAACAGTTGTTACATTGTTATAGTCGTGTGCTCGTGCCCGAGTTCAACAACTATTTTTTACGAAAAATAAATAATTTGTATGTGACAATGTAATATAATATAGCGATAATATTATCAGTGCCACATATTCATGGACAGGTTTTGAATTTTTTAGAGCTTGGGATCAAAAATATTTTGCTGCCATACCCTCTGACAGTATCCTTCTCACAATCGTTTGACGTATAAGAGCCCTAATCAGCCCAGTATTTAAATTCATAAAGATTAAATCTATAGTTTAAAATATAGTAAATTTCAATAATTTATATATATACATATATATTTTATACATACAATATATTTATATATATTATATATTATAATACTCAATAGTATAATAGGCATACCTATAAGTATAATGCATTCATTGAATTTGTCAATATAATTATTAGATAATGTACGTATAGTAATACATTTTTGATTTTTAATTAAAATATCCCATAAAGATAGTGATAAATTAAAGAATGTATATTATTTATAGTGACGTATTTTTGGTGAATTTCCGGGGGTGTTTAAAACATCCTATAAGGATCCGGTAAAATTCGAATAATTCCTGAATATTGCAAATAAACTATAATCTTAGTATTAAAATATACCTCAAAACATGGTATTAGAACTAATAAAATTAATTTAACTTTTACAACTTAAATATAAATATTTTGATAGGCATGAGTAAAATACTAATACATTGAGCTATTTTTTTAATTCAGGGGTATCCAGACATAAAAGATGCAGCACTCCCACCAAAAAAAAAAAAAAAAAAATACACCGCTGATTATAATTGAATAAGATTCTTAAAACTTTGTTAATTAGTTAATCATATTATATAGAATTGTTTTCTCTAGCCATGATTCTCCCTTAACTACTTACTACTATTTAAATCACTTTTTTCAACAGTTAAAATAATATTATAATTATAAACACTTATAGATATTATTCAATATTATTTCAATAGCTTATTAATTAATTTTAACTTGTATACAATTGTAACAATAACAATACAAATATATACCTATTATATAATAAAATCAACTTCCAATATGAAAATAATATTTTTTTTTATAACAATGTCAAAATTAATATTAAGAAAGAAAAGAGATAACGAGAAATATTAATGAAATTAAGGTAACTAAAACATATAATACATATTAATATTTATTTGTAAAAATATGAAACAAATTTACCAGTTACGTAATATAAGCAATACAAATTTTAAGTTTATGCTAAGAACCCTAATCAACGCCTGAATTGTTGAACTGCAAATTCAGAATACTATCTTCAAAATGTATCCATTGCCCATCGACATAGTTATAAATTGTGCAATGACATTTTACGATTAAAAATATATATATATATATATTACGTGTGAAATTAAACAAAATATTTTATTGATTTAAAAAAAATGTATACATCTTATTAAAAATATATAATAATTTAAAACTGTAATAACACTAATAACTTCAAATTAAAATATAGTATACGCACAGTTATCAAAAATTATTGTTTAATTATCCATTTATTGTTATTATCATTTGAGGTGTTCTATACAAATTAAATAATTTGTGTGATAATTTAATACATTTAACAAATATAAAAAATAAAAAATATACAAACCAAATAATTAATATCAAAATGTCATACTTAATTAACTGTAAATTTAGTTTTACTAAAAACAAATGTAGCCTACATAATAAAATGTATAATTGTTTAAAGAAAATAAATACTAGTTTGTGTAACGTAAATACAAATTTCTGACATAGTATGAAATAACTTTTGTACTACTCAATAGTCATTTTTAAAACTTGATTTTCAAAAATGTTAAATGTTAAAAATCTTAAAAGAAAACTCTTATGCGATAAAGTTGATAAATTATTACAGGTACGTATGAACATATTCCTGTATATGGCGTACGTATCTATTAATAATTATTATGCTCAATCAAAGTTACAAGATTATCTACCTATTAATAACATAGGTACCAAGACAATACCACACAATGTACTTTACACAAGAATTAAAACGGACAGCGCTGACTAAAAATGCTAAAATATAGACAAAGTACAGGAATATAAATATATGAATATATATTTATATATAATTATTAGTAAATAAATACGTCCGTGTGCCGTTTCAAATGCGGTCGCGGGTGCAGCACACCGTAACGTTGCAGCGGCCGTGGAACAATTATTATCATATTATAGTCTTACGACCGTATAGGTTAATTCCGACTTCCGGATTTCACAGTGTTGATGGTCGTAGCTATAATATGTGTACGATGGCGACAATAATCTAGACGTGTAGGCCAGAGGAACTTGTGGTTTTTCGCGTTTCCGGTACGGATTCAGGATATCCTGAGACCGGTTATAGATGTATATATTATACTTAAACAATACACATATTGGTGCACAATACGAAATTAAAACGCAGATTTGGTCAAGTGATCACTGATCGTCGTCGTCCTCGTCACGGTATATTGTCGGTCCGATCATCCGCGAAGGGGTTTGTTATAGTACCTATATGCCATATAGTTATTTGTTTTACCAAAATATTTTTTTTTTTATTCGTTTCAAAATAAATAAATATAAAAAAAAACGGTTATAAAATCAACGACGCTTTTCCGGTACGTATTATATACCTAATAAATGAATATCACAATTAAAGTATTTACGGTTTACAGTTGTAACTATAATAATATTATATGCCACCACGGGGACTTGTAGTTAGTCTACACGCGTTATTTTAACATAATAATATGACAATAATGCGTGTATTCAAAATAGTTTTTTTATTATTATTATCTAAAACAACAATAACAAAATAAGTAGCTTATCAAGTTTTCATGAATTTTCCATCTCGACCATTATTTGTATTTATTACATAAAAGTACCTATACTGCTCACAACAATAATGTAAAACTTAAAACGAAACATTTTGTTTTAAAACTGTAATCGTCCATATGTTCAGTACATACATATATAAATGATTAATTAGTTAATTTTT
The DNA here is from genome assembly GCA_036289425.1 of Rhopalosiphum nymphaeae. Taxonomy (NCBI): domain Eukaryota; kingdom Metazoa; phylum Arthropoda; class Insecta; order Hemiptera; family Aphididae; genus Rhopalosiphum; species Rhopalosiphum nymphaeae. Next base: position 9,807,756 of record JAZAQC010000012.1, on the reverse strand, counting down.
ATTTAAATTAAATGTATTTTTTCAGGGTAACAAAATACCAACGAAAATATATACCTCTTTAAGAGTATGTCGACGGAATATAGATTTTTTCTCTAAGCCTCACATTCACATAATAATTCCTTGTGATTTTTTAGTAAAATTATTTATCACAAAAATTATAGAGGATAATAACTTTGAGGATTTGAAATTCATTATTATAATCTATTATTATTTGACTCTAAAAATAAAAATTTAATTTGTAAGTTTAAATGGATATTACATTTTTTGAGACAATAGTTAGGCAAATCATAATGTCATCCTCTCAAAAATGTTATCCTCTATAATTTTTATAGTGGATAGTTTTCTCTAAGATTACTTAAAAACAAAAAAAAAAGTTTTGTGCGAATGCATTTTGTCTATGCTGCGTATGAGTCAGAGAGAAAAAACGAAAAGTGCATTGTTACTTGTTAGTCTTCTTAATTGACAGATAACATAATATAATTTTGTATAACATATGATATTAAAATATTTACCTACCCATGCATATAATACATATGTATATGTAAGGCGTGTACAATGTGAAAACTAACGGTTTTCAAGTCGATGATATTATTTTAGTTTTTCAATTACGTATTTTAGTAAGCCATCGCATTTGATTGAAGTTTTTTTGACCTTTTGTTTTAGCCTGCAGGAATGAACAAAGGAATTAACGTCATTTACTAAACAGCGGGATAGAAAACAGTAAAAACTACCTATGTAATAAAAGAGGGTGTCGTCGCACGCTTACTTATATGTTATACGTATATACCAGCTATAATAATAATAATAATAATAATATATAAAATACAATTTATAAGCCATAATATTACCACTTTGAAGAAGTATATAATAGGTTCATATGTATGAATGTGTCGACTATTTTTTTACCCCAAAAAATAAATAATAATGGTTTATAAAAATAATTAAGTAATACAATAATTTATATTATAAATTGATATTTAACATTAAACAAGTATATTACGACATATTATTTGACGCAACACATTTCATGATAAAAAACGAGTAGGTATAAAATTATATGTATAGTGAAAAAAATAACAACTACTAATTAAAATTATCCAAAATGTTTTTTATAATATTCATCTTCTGGTGGCAATCTGGTGTATGCATTGAAAACATTTGTTTTTGATTCGTATTATGGTTAAAATTTAAATAATTTATCGTACCTGCACTCTGCAGTGTATATACACATATATATATATATATATACATTCATTAAATGACATTCGAATAACATTTAACTGGGTATCAATAATATTTTATGAGTATTTACGATTTTATCATCCAGTAAACAAATAATTAATTAACAATAATAATGATAAAACAACAAATTACGTTTTTACATAAAAAAAAAAACCTAAAACTGTTTATTAATGAATTACATATTTCAAACACTTTATAGTATACAGGACTATTCAACAAACTTCCTCGTCCCATTTTTATCAATAATTCAGTTGTTCTAAAACAAAATTCAAACGAGTAGTTTTTTTAGGACTATTATCCATAAAAAACCTTTTGATAACTAGGAAAATATTCATTCAAATTGTATATATCAAACATTTTCAAAAAAAATAATTTACAGTTGAAAGTGGTTCTCATATTAAAAATAGAGTTTATATTCTCACGGAATACTCCTTAAATAGTACAAAAAATCTGAAGAATTCAAAAATAAGGCCTTTAATTATATTTAAAAATTTCATAAACCATAATTATAAATATATTCATTATTATAGGAAAAAATTGCGGTGACAATGCTTGGTAAATTAGCCTGCATAATAATTATCATATAAAAGTTAGCAAAAATATTCAATCATTCGATTTAAATATATTTATTGATTGTATCGATTAATATGATAGAGTATAATGTACTGGGTGATTTTATTAATAACATGAATACTTATTGTAATCTTGAATAGTTTTATAACTATTACACTTATAATAAATCATAAACTTATATTGTAATATCTTAGAATTAGAAAATATTAATAATCTTGCTACTGATGCGTATTTATGAAAAAAAATTGTATATTTTTGTGCTATTAAACAATATTGATATAATTAAGGTAACTAATATAATTGTTGTTAAATACCAATTATTAATTGTGCTAAAAATAAATAATAAACCAAGTAAAAAAATGTTATTTTTACATAGGTGAAGGTTTTAGTAAAAACTTCCACAGTTATTATCAAGCTCGTCGTCTATCATTATTATACATGCACGTGACTCAATGGCGTTTCAGATGCGACAATATCTAATCCAATCGAAACAAATTGTATGATACATTGATACAATACCGAATATTACTGTCGCGTATTTAATTGACAAGGAAGACCGGTGCAGCCGGTTGTAGCATTGAATTATTAATCATCGCCTGACATGCGGTAATGTGATCGCCAAACGTGATAACGCCGCTCACCAAATTACCTTAATGCTCTATGTGTATACGAGCCAGATCGGGGTTTTATGGACTTTGGGTGTCAACGTGCCGTACAAGAAGGGGGTGGCGCCGTAGTGGACGACATATTATATTGTCCTAAGAACGCGAAATGTGTGTATATCATATAATTACTATATATTATTTATAGTTGATACACATACACACACACTCATATACGTATAATAGGCGAGTCTTTTTTTAAAGTCGTCGTGCGAATGATAATTAATTACAAAACCGTACCTGTTTGTTTTACGTAACGAAAACGAAAAACTTCATTAATCTAAAATATACACATATTATAATACATCATGGCATGCTACCTGCAGTACAATAACATTGTTATTATTATTTTTTTATACGAATAAAGGCTTCAACTACATTAAGTATTTTCACCCTACATCTTATCATTATAGAATTCTTATCACACAACTTAATTTAACTTGACTTGATTAATTAAGATTTGTGATAGTATTACAATGAATACCTCTACATTATTTTTTATAATTACATTTAATATCATATTTTTTTTTTTTTATCGATACCGATGATTTAGTAATATTATTGTATAATAAATTGTCACCGCAATAAAAGCACTTGTAATAGTATTATTATTTTTTATGAGTTTATTTTTATTTAATTCATATTACAATATATTAACTCACTATGTTACCTTTTCATACTATTTTTTTTTTTTTTTTTTGGACGCAAGCCTGTCAAATTGTAATTGTATCTTTTAAATCTGTATACATTATATCTATAACTTTAATCACTAAATAAATAATAAAAATTATATTATTATTATATATAATGGTATTTCAATCGAAATCCGTGTTGTCGCATAATATTACAATAGTGTGATTTATGTAATTATGTAAAATATCAGTATAAAATATAATAATGTTAAAATAGTACCGTGTTATAATCATTTTTACTGTAAAAAAACTATATTTGGCTTACGTCGTACAGTTTATACGTTATAGTAGCTTCTTTTTGAACTCATCATTAATTTTTTTTTTTAATTAATAATTTTTTACGTAGCTTATATCATGGTGTGTATCTATGTGTATTGTGTATCTTTAAAAGTAGAATAACTAAAATATTTGCATCAAGTACCGTCAATTATAAGTTTTTCCTATACATATATATATATATATATATATATAGAAGATGTATATGGAGCCATGATACGAAGACAAACACGGTGAGACGCCTTTCTGTATTGAATTATAATATAATATAAATCACAGTACTGTTTTTATAATATTTTTGTACAAAATCGAAGTGTACATAAGTCATTTAACGCATATTAACAATGTATGATATATTGAGATAACATAAGATATGGGAGTGTGAGACGTTCATTATTTATCCACAAAAGAGTAATATTATAATTTTTCACCAACTATATCAAATGCCACTGTAAAAATAAAAACTTGTGTGTTATAAGATACCAATATAAACCAAGTGATACTATTTGTATAAAGCTGATTTGTGTACTAAAAACTGAAAACAATGACGCTTGTTTAAGGGTTTGGTCAACCCCTTCTCTCCCCCCCCCTCACCCCAAATGGAATGGTCAATTTTTGAGTTTATAGTTTTTTTATTAAGATTTTTTTTAATTACTGATATTAATTATTAGTATATGTTTTAACTTATTACATTTACATTGCAAATTTGTTTATATTTCTTTTGTGTAATAGTATGCACTATGCATATTGCATAATATTTAATGTAATAAGTTTAGTATTCTTTTTTGTTTATAAATAATTATATTTATTTAATAATTTATTATATAATCTGAGTTTTATTGCTAGATGACTTCTCTATTCACGTTTTTTTTATATCATATTGTTATATTACGCACATATACATATTGTAAACTACATTACAGATTGTATAATATATTCTAATAAATATTAAAAATAAAAAATAATATATGAAATTACACGTACTCTTTTCATATAATAGAATTTCAAATATTACATTTAAACTAGGATTAGTAATAAAATAAACATGATCAGTATTAATATTATGTTCTTGAAGAATAAAACTAATGCTCTAAATATTATTAAATATGTGTACATACCAAAAATAATTTCTATAGGTATACGCCATTCACTGAAGAGATACAATTATTCAAAGTCAATGTATATGTATTTCAATATAAGTCGAAATATCTTCCGGAAGGTGGAAACTATACTATTGTAATAAATGCTGTATAATTATTAATTATAAACGTGCCAATATAATATCATAATATATATTTTAGGCGGTTTATACTCATTCCCAATAGACTACTAAGTACTTACATAATTGTATACTGTTAGTTTAAAAAGTATGTTATGTCCAACAGTTGTTTAAAACGTATAATTTATGACTTATTAAATTATGTTACCGTCAGTGCCTGTAAAGGACGATGGGCACATCATTAAAATAACTATAAATCTATTCTATTTAAAACCTGAAATACTAGATACTAGATACAACCAAAAAGTGAAAATTTTCAGATTTTCATTAAGGTCTATAAAATACACTTAATAAAATAATTAATACATTTTATTTTAAGTTTAGATCTCTATGTATATTGACCCGTATGTGATAGATTGTATGAGTATTGAAAATACTTTAACAAATTTACTTATTTCTCTGTCTTCAGAAATGTATAGACACATTTCATGACTTTTGAGAATAATGTCTTAATTATAAGACATATTCGTTAAATCAATAATACAATATCAACATAATAATTTATATACGTATATAATTTACACGTTTGTTATATCTTCAAAGTATATTATTATACAAAGTGATTTTTAAAAAGTTACTCATATTTCAGAATAATTTTAACTTTTTCAGACATTTTTTAACATAATTTTAAGTCATTAGATATACATTTTCAATAACAGTATAATTTTTCTATGTAGTATTCCTACATAAACAGAATATTTTTTTGTGAATTTTAATATCTATTTAAAAATCGAGTTTTAAACAATATCAATTAATTATTCATAAGTAGGTAACTACCCTATATATAAACTAATGAAATAAAAAATCAATGCTATTATTCTAAAAAATGAAAAACTTAAAAAAATAATTACGATAAAGAAAATTTTTTTTAATGATTTAAATTATATCAAAAATATATTTCCAAAAACGTTCATACTTTTATGAAAAATGAGTATTTAAATTTAAAAGATTCACTTTATATATAAGTTGTTATTTTGATATAAGTAATATAAGGCGAGTTTATTGTTTTATATTTACTGTAATACACTCGATTTTTTCATTTCGAGTGTATCTACACTGAATTCTTATATAATAATTTGTAGTAGTTGTATCCTCGTTAAACAACCGACTAGGTTTTCAAAATCGCGCTCTTTGCAAAGAAATAGATTTCATGTCCCGATATCTATAGTAATTTTATTGACGACTATAGACAGTAGCTCGTTGATACGAATAATACACATAAATATCATAATATAATGCTATTGTTACAACTTCCCGAAATCCGTTCCCTCCCGAGAACCCAATATCCGGTGATGCGTTGAAGCGATGATTTTCTATACAGACACAATATATTTTACCGGAAATCCGCGTTTGTTGTAGCGTTTTCCACCTACGACGAGGTAAAAACATTATAGAAATTTCAATTAATAAGATATCGATAATATATAGCTTACTATATTTAATATATTATAATAAATTATTTTGGGCACAGATCAAAATAACTTTAGAACTATTACAGCCATATATAGACGTGATATTATCTCAAACAGCAAACACGTTTATATTAGACAATCTGTGACTTAGTCTCATTGCCTTGCCCCACACTGCGTATGGACATTTTTCGAAAAGAAATCGATTTAAAAACCACTCTATTTGTATGATATTGTTTTATTGTATAGGAATACGCGCACGCGACGTCGTACGACGCACTGCAACTGAAATATTATTGAAAACGATCGTCCGTAATGCGTTCGTCGTTAAGTGTGTCGTGTTTTCTTATCGATTTTCCGCACGAATCATCACAAATGGGGTTAAGGTGTTAGTTGGCCGTTCGCAAACGATCATCAAGTGCGCCTTTAATACGGTTTTCCTTTTTACAATCTACGCGCCGGGGCGCAATGTAAGGTCTCGGTTTGAAATTGCCGTTCCTTGTCCAACGCCATTGGGTGCCTGACGTGTATACGTATAACACAATAACTTGAACCGAAATAAAACTGAAGGTCAATTTCATAAGAACTAAAGTTAAGAAATAATACAGATGTTTCCGTAAAAATGAATATGTTTTGGGACGCGGTATACGGTTCTCTACAGCAGGAAACTACAATCAGAAATTTATTGCAGTGAAATTTTGGTCAATATGACGAAAAAAAAAACGTACACGAATCAGCACATAACTTATTGAGTTATACTTATGTAAGTTGGTCACAACTATCATTTTAGGTGTTTTAGATTTTGAATATTTATTTTTTTTAGTTTTTTATTAGAAAAAATGATCTAATTATCAACTTTGATTTTTGATAGAAAATTGTATCAAGCTTGTACTTAGAAGGTTGAAAGGGGGACTAAAAAGTAGAAATTTAAATTAAATTAAATCTTTTTACATTGTAGACAACATGACGAAACGCATCTGACGCCTACTGTACTACAGAAGATTAGTTACCTACTAAACTGCTTTTTATTTTATTTTTATATATTAATTAAGTAATTGTTTTCAAAAATATTGTCGTCATTATATTAATTGTATAATTATTGGGCGTATACCACAGTACAAGTACATTGTTATGAAGTGCTATAGCCTTTACACGGTCTCTTGTAGTTTCTCGAGCGTACTTACTTAGTATATAGTAATATAATATATATATATATATATATATATATATATATAAGTACCTATTATTTTTTTTTTACGACAACCGTAAATTTAATTATCACAAAATTCGTCTTTACTCATTCCCTTTTCCGTGATTTTCGTACCACATGAATATAATAGTTTTACTACGGTCGTACAACTCTGTAGTTCGTCGTTAAAATATTCCGTCGTCCAAAAGTCTAAAATACGGTCAGGGTTACCTATATACAGTATATACACCCTTTGCTTTATCTTTAAAAAAAATCATATTATTATTCTGCTTCAACGATATGCCACTTATTGTTATAATCGTACTACCGTCGCACATGGTCGGCAAAAACATCACAGAATAATATATTGTATAATTATACCTACTGTGCATCGTCATAAGATAAGACGAATCTTTTCCCTCGAGAGTGGGTGTGGTGGTGTCAGCGACGGCGAACTAATTAGATTATTATTGTGTATCTTTTTTTTTGGGTGTGGTCCAAAGTTGATAAAAGTTTGAAACAAGACATAAACGGCCCGAACGCGTGTATGTCTGTTTTTCGGAACGTATCGCATTCTTCTGGTGGTTTTGTATAACGTTAATAATTATTATATTGATGTCTGGTGACGATGATATGTTACCTAAATATATTTATATGTATATAATATATTATTATGATATGTAAATTATCATCTTGGGAACGCATATTTTAAATTAAATTTAAAAAACCTAAACGCGCACCAATACAGTCTTCCACGTCTTTATACGCAAAACTAGAAGTCGACAATATCGATAATGTTTTTTTTTTTTTTTTTTACTGTAAAACAAAAATAAATAACCATATATACTTTAAAATTTTACAAACGTTTATGTCTGCATTTCCTACACGTAGAATAATTTTTAAAATATTTAGGATTTTTTGAGCTATTTATAGACATTTGAAATTTTTAATTTTTTGTTTTGTTTCTATTAAAATTATTAAAACTATTTACAATTATTTATTAAATCAAAATTCTTAACTTAACACAAGATCCTACATAAGTCCTTATTATATCTGTATAAAAATGTAAAATATACATAAACACAATTTTTTTTATGCTTTTGGAATTTAAATGTTGACAAAATTCGTCAAAATCAAAAACATTTGCAAACTTTTTCACAATTGAAAATGTATTAAATTTTAAGTAACATTTAATGATAAGTGGTTTATACTGAAACTAAAAATATATTATCATGGTTATTTTAAAGTACAAATTTGGATGTAATTACTTATTTAAACGTTGAATAACGATGTTAATTATTTTGTTGTGCTTAAAAATATTTTTCTTGGCAACTTAAAACTTTTACAAATATAATGAATTTTACTATACATCATAATACAATTTTCAAAGTATGTAGAAAAATCTTAAAATATTACTTTTTTATACTATGAACCATTGAACCTATTCACAGTTTTCTTGTAAGGTGGTATTAACTCAAAAATTAATAACAATAATATAATATGGTATAAATATATATTTTATAACAATTATTATTAATAAGATAATGATTGGAATTTTATTTTGGAAAAAAATCTTATTAACTTTTCATAATACTTAGTAAAGTAAATAATTTTAATAGAAATATACTTAGTTATAGGTACATATAGGCTGAAAAAAAAATTTTAAAAAAATGTATCGCCCAAAATTACAATCATCCACGTGGATGATACTTCTTAATAATAGTATATTATAATATTATTATTATGGACACATGAAGTTACTATAATATAGTAATATATAGTAATATAATATATTACATTATCACAATTTAAAATGTCATCGTCAAATAATCATATTATACATAATATATAGATGAAAGTAGTCGACATCTATAAAATTAAGTTTTGAATATTTTATTAATTCTGAATATGCAGTTTCAAATTATGCGTTGTCAACCATTTTATTTTTTATTCTTTTAACAATTTTTTTTCAAATAAAAAGTTCTCATTAAAAATTTTTTACTGATTATATGTTTATCTATAATACAGAATATATATATATTTTTTTTTTTATTATTACTAAATTTACATATTTCTTAATAATATAATACCCATATGTATCTTGTGTATACCTATATATATATATCAAAAAAAAAAAATATTATAATAAGTTGATTTAAATTTGAAAATGAATTAAAATATGTTTTAAACATTATGATGTTTAAATATTGCGCATTAATATAGTATATTTAGTTTATACAATTTGTATATAATCCATACTTATATGATATTACTAATAATGCGAAAGTATTTATGTCTTCATAGTTTAAGTTTTCATAACTAAACCACTGAACCAATTTTGAAGAAATTTGGAATAGGTAAATAGCTTAAACTCGGAGAAAGGACATTGGCTAAATTTATTTTTATCTTACTCGCTCATCATCATTCATCAATATTATCGATATGTGAGCGAAACTACGTGTCATAACTGTATAGTATATATATTAATATAAAATATGTAAAATCTATGCATACTATCATACTTTTTTTTATATAATGAACTATTTTGGTAATAATATGATATATAATTATACCATGTTGCAGTCAAATATTCATATCGAAATGTGTCAATTATATGCGATAAATATAAAATGTAACATAAGTATACATGTGTACATGAGATATACGTCAACGCCACTACAAACGAAGATTACGTGTCGAAAAGGACGAAAAAAAAATGCCGCCACCGGTACCTATATATAAGTATATATAATATAATATTTACATCAATAATAAAAACAACGATAATAGCATTTTAAATACATATCGTATCGATTACACACATTATCGGTTTTCGAAAAGACATGGGCGTGATAAGACCGCCGTCGCCGTTGCCGTCACTCTCTCGTTCGGACTCCCACGGCGAAGTGGTGATTCTGCACCAGATGACGACATTTAAGCGTGTGTATATCATATCATATAATATGGTTATGATATAAAATACAGGATCGACGACAGTGACACACTATTCGTATATATAATGTCTGCAATATGTATTATGTTTAATGTTCATATAATATAATATTATTATATTGTTATTGTTATTTCTTCGTTATTTCGTCACATTTCGATATCGTGTTTTATACGTACATTGCTTTAACATATCATAGAACATTTTGCTTGGCCGAATGCGTTATCGCCTTCCAAGGACCCACCGCCACAAATGGCACTATTGCACAGCATCAATAACGCATCATGTGTGCTCTCTGCTCATGTTCATCTCCGTCCGTCGCGCCGCGCAACATCTGCAGACGTATCGTATCGCATGTTATACGTTTGAAAAAATAGATAAACGGACCACATAATATAATATAATACAAACACCGGATGGCTCAAGATATCTAACAAAAAAATAATAATAATAACTACGTTTCCTCTGCAGCAACCGTGCTGCAGTATTGCGCATTTAATACGTGATCACATTATACCTTTAACATTATATAATATATATATATTAGGTTAGGGGCTTCAAGCATTATTTAAGTACATTTATTTTTAGCAGAATGAAATTAAAAATCTTACTTGGGATGTAAAATTGTAAAACGTTATTTTGTAAGTTTTAAGGTTTTTACTTTTTATTAAATTATATGTACAGCATGTATGCATTATCTAGTTGTTAACAAAATGTTCAAACATATTAAAAAAATACAATTTACCGTGTAATTTAAGATTTATAAAACCCACCTTCGGGTTTACACCCGAGTATATAAAATCTTAAAATAGTCTGATTTTCTTAAAGTTATGTTAAATTTACATAGTAAAATTAACGAATGAAAATGTATTAAACGCAAACTACTCGCAAAGAAGGTAAATTATGTTTTAAACAAAAATTCCGATTTCGACCTTGTGTCGAAAAATCCAAAAACTTTAAAAGGCAAAATTGAGGATATGAATGGTTTGCGTGAATACAAGGCATATGGTGATTTTCGCGTATATTGCTTGCGTTTATATGAAATAAGTCCTTTACAGACGAATAATCACTTCAGTTTTACATTTAAAAACATATAAGTGTAAGAAAATATCTCGTCAAGGAAAAATTAGGAGTGAATACTTGAGCTATCAATAATTAAAGCATGTTCTTTAGAGACGTTTTTATACTTAATTATTATTAATATTATTGTATCATTCAACCACGCTGAAATCGCGCATTTGTATCCTGGCGGCAGTAGCGATGGTGATGACGACGTAGACTATAGATAAAATAAAATATTATAGTCTTTATTTTGCTCGCATTAACATCAATAATAATAATCATAATCCTGCTAATATATACCGTCCGTCGATGTGATTTATAGCCCGCTCGGTAGTGAATATTATATACATATAATACATCGTGAAATGCTCGACGATAACGTCGCGACTCTGGATAACGACGACTTATTATTTTATGTACTCCCGTTGAGCGATGGCGACGTTTTTCTAGGGAATTTTTCGAATCGCGCGGCATGTGTACGTAAAAGATATGATAATAATAATAATATGTTATCATATCAGGAGACATCTGCTGCGGCATTTTTATTATTATTATATGGTCGCGTGCAGTATATACACAAAGTATTATAATGTATAATAAATAATAATATAATATAATAGTATGTAGATTATATTATTAAATATGTTATTTGAAACGAAGATCAAATGTTTACATTTATTTATTAAGTATTGCCCCGTCCAATCTATACATTACACTATGTAAACAAAATTATCTTATTCTTTGTCTACGTGATGAAGTAATCATACATTTAAGGTCAAAGTCTTATTTATGAACGATTATCTAATTTAGAAGACGAAAACCGAATGTAAGATTAAATTAAATATTTGTAAACACTTATTAAAAATATTACCTGTTATATAGACATAACAAAATATATACAGGAACGCAAGGGTGCACATTAACTATTATATCTAATTATTAACTTGATAATTTTAAGAAATATCCAATATAATAACTTCGCTTTTTCTCGCTACTTTAAAAAAGTAATATGTAGATTTGAAATCGTGTTAATAAATATCCATAACTTTAGTTATAACTAATTTTCATTAATTAATTTTTGTTTTATCACGTTATTAATAATTTAAGTTTAATTAATATTTATAAAGTAGTATAACCTTCACCTTAGTTATTCGCATTTATTTTATTTTTTTAATTTAATATCAAATCAATGAAATCAAAAGGTATCTGAATACATCATGAGTAATATAAATACGTTGATAAAATTCAGATGGAAATAGGAAATTCAAGCTGCAATAGGTATTTGTACAATTATTCTTTTTATATATTTTAACACCAAAATGTTTGCAATAATTTCTTTTAAAATCTCATAAAATAAAATACAAATAAATTTGGATCATAACACAGGAATTAATTCTTACGCTATTCACGTAACTATAAAGTATTTATGCATCACCTTATCACAAGTCCATCTCAAGACTATATGACATATATTATTACAATACATTAATTTCAAAATAACCATTTATATGTTGTACTTTAAAATTGAACTTTAAAATATTGCAGGTATTTTTAGAACGCAAAGTTATTTTATTAATAATATTATGCATCACTGAAATAATAATCAAAAATTATAATTATTATTCTCGTTTGTCCACCATTATTCACATTGCTTTCATAACCGGGTCCGTTGTTAAAAATGTAAATAGTTCATAATCGTATGTGAAATATTATATTTTATTTTATAAATTTACAACAGTCAACCACCCCCTTCCCCCAACACGTATTAATACGTATGTAGATAAATATTAAATATAGGTAGGTGCGCAAAGGTCATTGTGACCAAAAAAAAAAAAAAAACGAACGCACCCTTTTTGGACAAGGAGATGTCATTAAATATTGACAAAAAAGTGTCCTGTTTGCCTTATAATATCGTAATTATATCTACGGAAACTAATTTCCCAATATACACGTCAAAAATAATATAACATACAGTGTGATTCACAAGCATATTCAAGTGCCCTATGGTGACACAAAATTCATATTTTCATATGAAAACAAAGCTTTTTTGCTGAATAAGTAATTAAATTTTTATACTAAGGACAATAGTCATTAAAAATTATTTTACAAAAATATAAAATAAGTGTAATATTGGGACTAGATTTATTATATACTATGAAGGACATTTTTTACAAAACTATATTATATTTTAATAGATTCATATTAATTACTAAATATTAATAATCAAAGTCCTCATTCTTCTAAGTATAGTATCATGAACTGATATTATCCTTATTACATACAATAAAATAACTCAAAAATTATTCATTCAAATTTAAATTTAAATACCCCATCAAGATTTTGGAAAAATCGTTTGAATAATAATTTATAAAATACAAAAGTGATTCTCATTTGAAAAAAATAATTGGATTTTCCAAAAAAGTAGAACACTTATTATTAAAAATCCAAGAACTTGAAAAATAGTTTTTAAATGTACTTAAAAATTTCAAACATCAAAATTTAAATAAATTCGTTATTATAGGAAATAATGGAGGTGACATACTTGGTGAATCACTCTGTATATAGATGCATAATATTTAAGTACACTTTTGCGACCATATGACTGCGATTAATACGACAGATAAAAATTGTCAATATTTTTTTCTCATAATGACATAGATATACAAAATATAGAAAATTATGGTTTATCGGAAAAATAATGACGATAGAATAATTTCTACACGTAAGCCCAACACGTCAAATAATAGCCAAACACAGTTTTAGCAGGTAAAGTAATAGGTGTACGTATAATATATCAATATTATATTTCTAAAATATCGAATCAACAAAACTAGGATAGTCTCTCATTAATTATCGTATATAATATAAATAGCCCACGAAATAATTTTACATGTTTTTACAATAAATCAACAGAAAATGATTTTATTTTTTAATTTATTAAATAAAATAGAATATTGCAAATCTTAAATTATTACAAAACGAAAATTATTAGTTGCTTTTATTTATTATTATTTATGTTATATTTTTTTATCATAAATGCTATGCCCAGAACAGAAATAGTGCTTCTACAAACATTTCTTTAGCGTGGTTTATAAATATTAAATACATAACAAATGGAATCTGAAACATAGTTTTTAGAATTTTCTTCAGAAATATATTTTAATAAACACTGAAAAATCTATTATAACCATTAAACAATTAAACAATAGCAAGATACCGTCCGCAGTTGGGTAACCAGCAAGTATTATATACTCACAAAATATTTTAATTTATTAAATATTTTGAATACTTAAATGAGATATTTTATAGAATAAGCCCTTCTATGGCCATTCATATTTGTTTCTACCGCTATACCTGAAAAATAAATTCAAACAAATCTCAAAATTAAGTTATTGTTTTCTTTTCTCATATTTAATAGTTTTTAACATAATATTATATTGTTACATGTATAATTTATACTTTAATTAAGTTAACATTAACATTAAATTATAAGTACATCATGTATCGATGTATTAAATAGAATAAAAAATTTTAGATAAGAAAAAATTTTTGTTACGTGTAAATGGATATTACTCATATCTTCCGGAACAGGAAATCAAGTTGACGACTGGCCATTCTCGTTATTTCAATAATCGTGAGAAACCACTCGAATCACACGGTGGCTGATAAACAAAGACCGTCACCATAATAATATATTCAACACTACTGACTTGCCATATTACTTTAGAAATGAATCGACATATTGCAGATAAATAATAAACTTAATAGTTAAAATGTAATTATTATATAGTACAAACTATTAGATGACCTTGTAGAGGTTCAATTATACATTTATTTAAATACTAATTTAAAAAATTTAAAGTGTAATTCAAAAACTATATCATACTTCGTTAATTTTTATCTTTTTTATAAAGACTTTACCTTGAAACTAAAATGAGTACCTAGCTAAAATTAACAAAAAGATGAGATCCTCATTTGAAAAAATTTCGTCTACCATAAGTTAGTTCTAAACTGTCAAAATATAGAAATAATAAAAGTATTATAAGTATTTAAAATATGGTCCTTATAAGTTTACTAGGGCTCACAATGGTTAAGTATACATTTTAAACATTTAAATTTTAATAAATATATAATTTTCTATAATACATCACACCAAACATGGCTTATAAATTTAGTTTTCAATCAAGTTTCAAAATTGTAAATTTGTACACATATCTTTTTATTAATATTGAGTATACCTATATTGTAGTTCATAATATATCTCTACATAAAATTACAGAGTAGAGATCGATCATCCCCAGATAAAGATCACACGTTGGACTGGTATCCAAATACTGTATTGTATACAATATTCGGTATGACATCGACAACCGCGACGAAACTAGTTTATTCATCTGCCAAAGGGGAGTTATTATGTTTTAAGGGTTACGCACGATTATATGTGCGTAAACAATGAGGCACGTGCTAGATACAGGTATATAGCATAAATAGATACTTAACAATGTTGCTGAAATTAAGACATGTCGTATAGTAAATAAGTTTATACATTAGCATAGTTAAGAGATTTTAGACCCTCATAGTATTTCCAAAGCTATTTTTTTTTTTTTACATAATAATTGTAATTTATCAACAATTTAAAATGTAATATTCGTAGAATTAATTTTTAAAATATATTTATATACAGTATACTTAGAAGAATAAAGTTCGGCTTTGTAAGTATTTACATTTTTTTCAAATGGTTTAATATGAGTAGTATATTATGTTTAATATAAATTCAAATCATAATA
The DNA here is from genome assembly GCA_036289425.1 of Rhopalosiphum nymphaeae. NCBI lineage: Eukaryota > Metazoa > Arthropoda > Insecta > Hemiptera > Aphididae > Rhopalosiphum > Rhopalosiphum nymphaeae. Next base: position 9,791,635 of record JAZAQC010000012.1, on the reverse strand, counting down.
TACAACGTAGAAACAAAATACACAACATTTACGAGATATTATAAATTTTCACATATTACTTTTTTTCTAGTTATTGTATTTTTTTATTTCTTTTCCGGAGTTTTATTTTTTATTTTTAACATCGTTTTATATTTTCAGTAAATTTTTTAGTAGTTTAATCGATAAATTAACGCTGTATATTAAATTTAAAATAAAATAATAATAATAATTTCAAATGCTTTTTTTAGATTTTTATAGAAACACAAAATCCTAACACTAAATTCTTAGTTATAATAATAAATGCTTTAACGAAGATCCGTATTATATAAGTATGGCCAAGTACTAAGTAGGCACTTATTTTATTTATGTTAAGACCATAATATCTATATATAATATAAACCTACTTCAAAGACGACCTAGGCGATAAATGTTGTGAAAACTGTAATAATAATATTATATATATAATTACAAGAGTGATGTAATAATATTATCATTTCGCGGTGTAAACGCGACACATCACACACAGACAGTATTGGTTTATTATAACATTATGTTATAGTAGGTATCTATAGCATGATACGAGAAAACCGTTTAGTGTTTTCTTAGCCGGTCTCCGACCGTCGTAAATGTATAATTATGAGCTCGAACTCCATCCTTAAGTCTTCCTAGTTTACGCGCTGTCTCAAGTATTATTGTTGTTTCAACTAAAATATTGTATGTTGTTTTTTTTTTTAACGGCTCCTCTGTCCACGGACGCGTGTCACGCGCGAGCGCGAGGAAACTCACCGGACCACGGCCAACACGAGCGGCGAGCGCGTGCTAGTAAAATAATAATAATCTAATATAACAGTGGGATATTGAGGACGAGCGGGACGGTGGCAGCGCCCACGCGAGTGTTTTCTGGAAGAAAAAAGAAACGCCGCCGCCAAAATCGTAGTCCGTAACGCGACGAGGGGCGGCGCGACGGCCCGTGACGTCAACCCTAACGCACCACAGCCGCAGCCGTATCTTATCTTCCGGAGACCGTTAAAATAATAATAATAATATGCGCGCGTACGTACGACTTCCTCGCCGTCGGCTCCGTGACGATGTTATGCATATTTTTTTGTCGGGTACGTCTTGTTAGTCGTCGACTGACTACACCCCGTGCGCGACTTCCTTGGACCACCGGCAACCAGTGACCGAACGACGCACGTGCGGTAACCGTGGTACGACTGGTCCGTGTCCGTGTTATAATATAGTCCAGCATCTTCCATCGGTGCCGTCGATACAGACGTCGCGTCCGCCACAACTCGCGGCACAGTGTTCTAATCGATCCCTTTTACTCGCCCACAGTTATTTTTTTTTCTACGTCCGCTGCCGCCCGATCATCCGATACACGTCCATTTGTAGGTAAGTCATACTATTATTATATTAAAACACGAATACTGTTACAGTATTACAATTATGTATATTAGATTATTTTATATACGCTGTACCTTAGCTATGAAATATGAAATATTATGTATGGGCGTACATCATAATTCATAATAATGTGTATCAGCAAATAGTCCGATTTTATCGCAGGTCATCTCTTCGATTTGTGGGATCCGGTTAATAATCGTACACTTCAGAAACGACCAATGCTCAAATTCATTTTCGACATTTTAATAAAGTATAGTAGTATGCTAATGTAATACCTGTTAGATCTCCATTTGAAGAAATCAGCTTCAAATCTTATTGGCGCAACATATTTCTTACGTCATCGATAGGCGTAGGTGGTAACAATTAAAACTGTTTACCCATTACTGCAATTAATATTGCATTGTATTAAAATCGTTTAAATTGTTTTTAAATTGATTCTTCAAATGTGCACAACTCTCAAAAGATAAATTCCAATTAGTCATATAATATATATTTTCAATAAACTTCCGTGTAAAAATATTTTTTTCAAATTCCTGTAATCGAAGTCAATGACAATCGCAAATCCATAAAAATATTTTTTTATATTATTTTACAGAGATAAATAAATTAATAAAATAAATGTTATTGTGTTAAATATATTTGTATAGATAAAATTTAATACCTAACAACAATTTATAATTATTATTATTATACTAAGTAGTTTTATCTTTTAACTATATTTTATAGTATTTAATGGTTTTTTTTATTTATTTTCAATAATATGTTTTCACGCATAATTTAACACATGAGTATACGATAGGGTGATACTCACTACTCAGTGTGAATCGTGATTTGGTGTTTTCGATCAGTAAAATGTAAATTCTACCTTTCGTCTACCGTCAATTTTATGGATTTGAGTGATTCGCTAAACATAACCATCCTTGTTGTTTCCATTGATTATGCATTTATTAAAATCATTATTTTTAGAAATTTTAAGTTTATTCTAAGATCATGTTTTCAACATGAGTTGGAAAAATTATTAATTTTCTAAATTTGTATGCGATTATAAAACGAAATTCAAACTCAAGTTTCTAATTTAAAACAAATACTAAGGAATAAAGACCACTGATAATAGGTTTAAAAATTATAATTAATATGAACATTTTAAAATGATTAGTTAATATTTTATCATGAGTAAAAAATTAAGTACTAAACTAAGTATTACATATTATATTTTATGTAAAAAGGGCTTTAGCAAAGTATTCTTATTCTTATAACATAACATTTAATAACTCAGAAACTACTCTTTCAAATTTTAATTTTAGTAGGTACTTGCATCAACATTTTCATAAAAATCATTTGCTTAACAATTGCAGTTAAAACTTAAAAGTGTAGGTTTTATTTGAAAAATAAGTTTGTATCATTATATGAAATTCTTTGAATATTAAAAAGGTTCTTGAAAGTATTTTAAAATATAGTTAAATTAAGTTAAATACACTTAAAAATTTAAAAATTTAAAAATTTTATAAATTCATAATATTTAAGTAAAGAAAAGGGGTGAGTATGCTTGATAAATTACCCTACTATACATTAGGTACCTACTTACATATTTTATTTTAAAAGTAGATGCCATTATTATAATTAACTTAATTACAAAATACATATTAATTTAGAGTGTAAAATTGTCTAGTTTAAAACATCTGTGTAGTTCAAATATCTTAATGATGTATAATGTTATGCATACATAGAATAATTTAAATTTAAACTAATATAATAACGTAGTATTTTTTAAATTACAAATCAAACAAACGTTTCAAAAATGTTGTTAAAAAACCATACTTCGTAACTATAATAATTGGTTTTGAAAATATCATTAGTATTTAGTAGTAGCAAAATAAATACTAAATCCTTGACACACTAGAGTAAAATTTCAGTAAATGTACTTCATAATTTAAAATCAGCTTGAAATAATTCAAATATAAATAATTTACAATAAGTGGTTGAAAATTTAAATTATAAAAAAAAGGTATACAGTCATAATATATATTATACACCTTAATTAACGTATTAATAATATAACCTTATCTATAATAATACCAATACATGAATAGGTATTTAGACATAGTTACGTTTGAATTTCGGATAGGTAGGGGATTGAATTTTAACCGGAAATGGTGGTAAACGAAGACGGCTAAGTAGCGGATATCAAATTACCACTAGTCAAGGGTGACTTCACAGTAGGGTGATTCCCATACAACTTCGTGTATACGGCTTATATGGCACAAAAGTCTTGAGGTTGCCTATATGGGTCCCCTTACACTAAGACGATCGATTCATTCCAATAAAAACAATAATATTCTAATACCATTAACATATCAACGAATTTATTACGTATTTACTTTTATTACACATAGTCTGAAACTACTAATACGATATCACACGTTTTTAATTCATTCTAAAGTGTAAATTATAATATAATATTATGTATATTTTCATTTTAGAAACATATAATCATTATTTTTACACATTATTTTCTTAGTTACACTTAACTCACTCAATGTTTATAAACAAAAATGTATAAAATAAATAAATTTAATAATATAATTATCAAAATATTTTTTAAATTAAAGAATATATTAAATAACATGAATGTATTTCTGAGTACTGCCAGTTTGATGAATTATATTTTAATCTGATCAAATAACATATTATATGACTGTAACAACAATATATAGGTAATATTGATTTATATAAATATTATTCTAAAGGACAGATGTCAGAAATTCATTGAAAATACTTTAAATAAAAATAAATTAGCATAATTAAAATAATTAAATATAAGAAATCCTTAAAGCAATTAAATGCTAAATACACAAAGAATATATTTATCGGGTATGTGATGATGATATTTTATTAAAACTTGAAAGCTGAGACTCGGTATTAAAATCCAACATCAGGCCAAACTATTATTTTTACATTTTATCTGATAATAATTGTTTTATTATTTTTTTTTAATGCACACGTATTTTTATGAATAATGTTATTGTAAAACTTAAACAATTCTAAGTTTTAGGTAAGACTAGTTAACATATAATGATTATAAATATGTACAATTGTATAGGTACATAATATATAACAAATATATTATTAGAACGAATTATTTATTTTAAAATCACCATGTATGCGTGTATTTAATATTATACTTTATTGGCTATTATATTTTATAACTGAAGCGTATTAATATGATAATCTAATAAAATTAACTAAATAAATTATTGTTTGAGAATTTTTCAAGACTAAAGTGACATAATTATATAATATTATACGATTTAATATATAAATATTAAGTAAATTGTGGATGATCTTATTTTTTATGTGCTATTATAGTAAAAAAAAAACCACAAAATAAATAATTTGATTATATTACATATAAATCATATCATATAAACTATAAATGTCCAATGACAATTTATCAACATACAACATTTGGCTAATGATTTTTTGAATCAATTGGTGTCAAATTATTAGGTGTATAAAACTAAAAAGAGAAAATAAATAGGTATACTATGTATCATTGTTTAACAATATTTAATTTCTGTACTGCTATTGTCAAACTGATAAAACAAATTTATTAATATTTTACGTAACTCCCAAATTCGTATTTTTGTTTTATTCTAGTTTAATAGATCTGATTATAATTATTAAATATATTGTCATAATATAATGTGATATACACTCGTCTGAATTATGGATAATAGCGAATATATTAAAGTAAAATCGATCAGCCTTAAAAAAAATAATAATAATAAAACTATACGTAGATGTACAACGATGTATCTTATTAAATAATGGGCGAACACTGCACGATATTAATACATCATTTGCATGCTGATTTGGATAAAATTAATCTAACGTGATTTTCTGAAAATATTCAGGAAAATATACGTGTAGTACATTATACTAAAATCGGTTAGCTTTATCGCTTACAAGCATAGTAGAAAAAATAAAAATAAAATGATACGTAGTAACATAGATGCGTAATGATGTACCTTATCTAATAGTGGGCGGACACTGCAAGATAGTATTATAACATCATTTGCACACGAATTTGGATAAATTTAATCTAACACGGTTTTCTGAGTATAATATACAGAAAAATATGCGTAAGCTAATTACCACTGAAATTAAATATTTAAAAATCTGTTAAATTCTACAATGTAATAATGTTGTCTGTCTTTAAGAAAAAATCTCGCTCATACGCTTTTGATACATGGGAAAAAAAATAAATACTCGTGTTTTGACTGTTTTGAGTGATGAATAGAAACTCTTTTGTCGAAAGCAAATATCGTAGTTGTCCTTATATAACCTATTTTATTATAATATTATTATAAGAACGTGAGATTGAAAATGTTAGAATCTTCACATAATATAGTTATTTCTTTCTAAAACCCATCTTTCCGGAAAATTTCAAATTTTCTATTATTAACCTAGCTGCCATTCAAATATTGAAATATCTAATTAAAAGGTAAAAATTTAATCTGCTTGTAGATACGTTAGTTTTTATGACTTTTAATTAATCATTTGAGTTATGAGCATTTTTAAATTGCAATAATTTACATACACACGACTTGCTAAAAATTAAAATATCTTTGAAAATTAAAAAACCTACATACGAGCACTGATAATTTTCTTACTTTTTACATTATAAGTTATTTGAATATTATCAGGTCAAAATTGGTGAATTCAGATAAACCTTTTAATCTAAATCGGAATTACAAATTTGTTTCAAAATCTTAATACTACATAAGAGAGATATAAACTATGGAGTATAATATTATGGTTAATATAATAAAATATTGATCATTCATTTCATAGAATCTTTCGTGTATTATTATTATTATCGTCGTTTTCCTGATGATAGATCGGCGCAGAACGGTTGCAACGACGACGTTCTCAGTGTAGCGCTGACCACTAGCGCGGTCGCGACCCAGGTGGTTCGGCCATCCAGGACGAGTGTTTTTGCGCGGCCGTCAACCGGTCGGACAGATGGCGCCCGAGTACCGGCCAACTGCCGCCCGCGCACCAACACCGCCTGCCCACGCGTCTCTTTCTTGGGGCGGCTTTTTTCCGCAGCGCGCCTGCCCGGAAAAGCTGCGGGTAAAGCCCTCCGCGGCGCCGCGCGCGTCTTGTCGGGCGCCAAAGTCGGCCGAACACCGCCACCGCTGCCACCGCCACTGCCTACACCGGCGGCGGCGTAAGTCTTAAGTGTCGCGTCAGTCTCTCACTCGGTCCGCGAACGTAATGCCGGCACATCGTCGTCTTCTCGTTCCGTCGCTCGCGTGATCCCGCTAAAACAATTACATACCACAAACTCGTATCACTAATATTATTATTTAATATTTTTTTTCGTTTCGTCGAAAACTCGCGAATCGTACACTCGGCGTTTTACCATCGTCTACTATATAATACGACACCAGTTCTTTTTTTTTATTATCGTTCAGTTTTTTTAATTAATTTTTTTCAAAATTTTTTAATTTTTTTCTAACGTTCACGCGGTCACCGCAGTATTGGCGAAAAATCGTGGAACGCCACAATATATTCTCGCCGTCGGCCGATCACAAGTCTACTATATTATATTATAATAATTCATCAGTCGAGTAAGTGATTTTTTTTTTTTAATATATTTCATTATTCAGTAAAAACAAAATATTTTTTTCGCGATGCACCTGTTTGAGCCCATATTGTAAATTTGTTCACTTAAAAAATAACGATAAATAATTTTTTTATACTTAATATCATATGTATTTCTTATTCTAATAAAAAGCTTATTTATGTTAGTTAACACATAAAAAAAAATAATTATCAAAGTACTTATTTTTTAGTATTTAAAACTTGATTCTTTGCGTTTTTACGACTCATATTTTGCAATCATTATTATAATATGTTAAATATCTAACACAAACAAATCTCTTAACAATAAAATAGGGTAGAACCGGTTTTATTATTTTTGAATAATAATAGAGTAGGAAGGTAGTGTCTAACCTTTTATACTAAAACAAATGTAACGTTATAACACAAGTTAACTACTGCGTTAGACTTAAAAAAAAGTTCGTACTTAGCAGCTAACTGTATGAACGATAAACAATATCAACTTATTATTTTTAATTTAATAATATGATATACATTAATAAAAAACTTGTATAAATTTATAAAAATTCAAAATAAAAATGAATTAATAACTCATAATAATAATATAATATAGGAACATTTTTTTCTTAAAATATGTACCATTAACACAAATAATTTTGTTAAAAATATTATTGAATTTACAATAGTATAAAATATTTATTAATACTTAAAAATAATTTTAAAAATTTCATAAAAAAAGAAATTGCAGTATTTGTATATTTTTAATCATTTTTAAATGTTAAGTTAATAAGTATCAATCTTATAAAATAAACTTAATAAACGATAATATATTTTTGTAAACTTAAACATACCTTGAAAAAGAGAATAAGATTAGAGATATTATTTCGTGACAACAATTATTTTTCGTATTCCTTAACATTGTATGAATAAAATGCTATTAGTTTATTTTTATTAATAAAGAAAGTAGTTTTTATATTTGTATAATATACAAAACAAAATGATTAATTAAAACTAGTTGTAAAATAAGTGCTGTTTTGGAAGATCGCATATATAAATAATTAAACTTGCAATAGTTACAAATAATTTTATTTTTTAATAAATAATTTTCCGTTAAAATCAAACTTATCTACGCCATATAATCAATCTGAAGATATTTTCATTAATAGATATTATATTAAATGAAGTGCTTTTTCTAATTCAATAATAACGGATTATGATAAACTTATACACTATTAGAGTAATTTTCACTGAGTGATACTTATGCCATAGCTTAATCTTGCTAGATTCTTCACCAAAAAAAAGGCTTGCAATTTATAATATTTTTAAGAATATTTTTTTAATGTATATTTCGGTAAAATAATTTAATGTGATTTAAATTGTTTGTGTAAAAAGGAATTATTATTTTTTTTATAGATTATTATAAGTATTAATCTTATGTAGCTAATATACATATATAAATAAATACATATTCAATACTTTTTTTAAATTTTTATCAAAAAAAATACATTCCAGTGATTTTTATAAATTTATAAATAAGTTAATTTGTTTCGTTATTCTGTGTATTATAATAAGAATTACATCATACGGAGGGCAGTATGTAGTCTAACATATTATACGTTGTATTGGTGGCGCGCTCTAGGAGCTATATTTCATCTAAATTAACAAATTGGTAATTACAGACATTAAAGTAATTTTATGGCAACTAAACAACTTAATATTTTCAATTAAAAAAATGTTAACCTTTAAAAGAATAATAATTATTTGCATACGATGAGAATTATCTTTTTTTTTATGTTACCAAAAAATAATTTTATACATTTATAATACAACATAGACCGATAGTGCTTACAATTTTTTTTCTCCGATAGATGTCACGACACGTTTAGTGTTCTTTTAAGATTAAAATAATAGTAAGATGAATACTAAAAAAATCAAGTATACTTTGTGTCACAACTTTTAAAAAATATATCTCTGAGTGCTTTATAATTCTACCGTACAATTTTTTTAACACTTCTGAGCCGTATCGATGGAAATTGACTTTATATCTTGCACGATAAAATAAACCATTAAAAAACTATTATTTTACAAGTGGCCTATTTTTAAACTTTATGTTAATATACGGTTTCAAACACGATTAATCCAATTTGTGTTATAAATAACATAATAAAATATGTAGCGATTCTCTAACACTCTGCTAAATTGTATCGCTAAATAAATTGTATTCTCGTGCCCGTAATGTCAAATTATCTCGATCGAAAAAGTAATCAATTAATTAACTTATATTATAATTTATAAGTTTATAATTATATATCTTTATGGAAATTAAAAATTATAAACATCATCAAAAATCGTATTTAAATTACTGAAGTCGATTTTTGTTTAATATAAAGTTTATATTGTTAAAATTCTTTTGTGTATGAAGGTATGAGTAGACAATATAGAAAAAAAACGTTTAATCACTTTCGGAAACAGGGATTGACGAATTTCTTTTATTTATATCTTTAGCATCGACAACAAATCTTTACAAAAAACGCAACACTGCTACGCAAATTCACTTGGTTTAATGATTACTAACTGTTCTACACACCTCTGGATTGGTGTCAATCGTCTTCTGAACTGTTTACGGAAAATGAATGATATAAAGATATAACAGTATTGTCATATAATATTTGTATGCGTAGTGTACGGCGTACGTAGGCACATGGGTTACACGTATAAGTTACTGCAGACGTGGCACAGCCGTAAGTTTAGTTGCCTCGTCCCATCCAGTCTAGGGGTAAACCGATTTGCAATGGAGAATTCCTAAAAATCCGACGAAAAAAATTATAATATCGAATACGATTTAAAAACGTTATATGGCTTTGAAGCGGGGTTGATTCGGTGGCAGACGGTTATGATGAAGTGGTGGGGAGGGATGGAAAGAAAGTTGTGGCGACGGCGGTGGTGTATGCCGGAAAAGACGGTAACGGTAGCGAACGCTGACCAATAAGAACACGCGGGCGGCGGCCGGTCGAACAAAACAAGGGAAGTCGTTAAAGTACGCGGAAATTTCCGTCCGCCAATCGCGCCCCTCCCGTCCTCTCCGCCCGATGAACCCGCTCCTCCCACGCACCCTTACCATCATCATAGTCGTCGCTGCCGTTGTCGTCATCTCTTCGTATCGTACACACACTCACCCTCACATATTATACAACTACGACTTTCTATTATTGTCGTATTAACTACCTGCTCTTACATGTGACTGCTATACACTTCCATATATATATTCACCCGTACAGAGTATACTGCGATCCGCAAGTGTGTGTGTGTGTGTGTGTGTGTGTGTGTGTGTGTGTGTGTGTGTGTGTGTGTGTGTGTGTGTGTGTGTGTAATGATTTGCATGCACGACCTATAATAGTAATAATAATATCTCTTGACTAGTGTGTATGTATTGTACTCGATTTCGGGTCGGATGTTCGTTTTAGATGTTTTCGCACTGCAGCAGGTCTGTAAGACGTACAAATAACATCACAATTAATTCTCTTCTAGTCGACTTTCTCGTTCGAACACCATTGCAGTATCATTGTTTACTTTACATTTTTGTGCCATCTGACTACAATACTTCGATATAGGTACATTATACATGTCATTTGTTTGAGTATTTTGCTTTACAATTCAAATTCAGTAAAGTCATATAGACATAATCGTTTCTAACATATAAACACATCGTTTTCGATTTATTATTATCATATACTTTTTAATATTCATAGTATATTAATATCTTTATAGTCTTTAGTCACAATAAGATTATAATATTCGCACTATATATAATCACATATATAAATAATATAGGAAGTTATTATACTCTCATATACCTACATACTTACGCTTTACCTATACATAGCATTAAGAAATTAAAAACAAATACGAAAATTCTGCAATGACATTAATGCGTTCTACATGACGTTTTATAGTTTGGGTGCAAAATACTCGAAGCGTTAAGTTAAAGACCCTTTCTTGCATTGTTAAACACATTATAGCGTATATTAAAAAAAGTATAAGCTATACCTTACTTAATTTGACAAACATAAAAAAGCAATGCTCCTTAACATTTTTTTTTGTATGTTAATAATTAATATTTGATTTCATATAATTACTCCGCGCATATATAATATTTAATTATTAAAATAATGTTGTTGATTGTTATAAAATTATATTTTTTCAACATTTAATTTAAAATAATAGAACATTTAAATATTAAAAAATCTTAAAACACTTTCGAGATTAAAACAGTAACAATAAAAAATTGAATATTATAAAGGTAGGTAAAGGTATATCAACAAAAAATCCTTTGTATGATTTTTCGAATTGTCTTAATAAAAATTATTATACGTTTCGAAAACGTGTTAAAGTACTCAAAATATTATAAACGTGTCAAAGTACGTGTATAAATATTAAAAATATTATAAACACTTAGAACGAGTTTGCGCATAATTTTAAAAATATATTTTTCATCGAGAATATTCACTGTTTTTGACACGTGATGAAATTTTATAACACATATACAAAAATTCATAATATACCTATAGGTAGTGTATTTTAATTTTTGATATACTATTTTTTTTTTTTTTTTTTAATAATTATTTTTTCCCAGTGGTTTTATGTAACTCACGCGCATATTGTAATCAAAACAAGATATTATATTGTATAAAAAAAACTTTGATGCATTCCTCCTTCGTTGGTGAACTTTGACATGCTGTTGGATTATATATATATATATATATATATGTATATTATAATATTGTATAAGAAACAATGCGTCAATGCTCTACGTATTTATAATCGTATGTATAGATATATATCGTATGGCCATGACGACGACGACGATGACGACGACAACGACAACTATTATAGTGACGGAGGTAATACGCGAATAAAAACAAGACGATGGCGTGAGGATATTAATCCGGGTGGTAAGGGAAGGGAGAGGTTTTATTTTAACGCGAGGGCATTATTAATGTACTACCTCTCGCGTGCGCACATAATCATAGGCCACGCTGAAGAGATGAAATCTTTAATGCGAATTTTTTCCCCACATCTTTTTTTTGCACTCTTTTCTATCTCACTTTACTCTTCTACTCTCTTACTTTGTTTTTCTCTCACTCTTCCACTCGTTTTCTCTTCTACGATATACTTGTCGTCATCGTTGTGGTGTATAGTCGTCGTCGTCTCCGTCGTAACCCTCCACCCACGCTATATACCGATGCGCAGTTAAGACAAAAGAAGATCACCCCTGTGCAACTGCAGACGTATCGATATCGGGGGAGAGAACGCACGCGAAGTGTCAGCGGCGGTGGTGCAGTCGGCTAGAGATGACGACACCGTTGCAGACGATGAGTGGCGTTGAGGGGGGAGGGGTTGACGAAAGTAGGCAGTCGACGTTAAGAGGTCTATATAATATACGCGCAGCGTATACACAGAGTGCAACGGCGACGACGATCCTTAAGGACCTCGTGCATCGGATGACTAAAAAAAATCTCCTCTCCTACGCATACCCTGTCGTGGGGTTCGGATACGATGCCTACTCGACAGTAGTTTTTTTTTAAGAAGTGCACCCGAGACACACAAAGAGACACGTGATAATAAGACGGTCACGTGGGATAGATGTGGTGGTACAGCAATATATGTATATACGTTATACATGCATACACATAATATAATATACGTATAGCTGATGTAGCTATATATATATCATGCACATTGAAAGGGTCGATGTACGCAAGTATACTAAAGTTAAATATACGAAACCAAACGATAAAAAAAATGAGAAAAAATACTTCCGCGGGCGTATTTTCTTTCCACTCCTAATTTATTTGAGTCGCCACACAATCGTTTTTGCGTTGTGGCTTGCACGGTTGCTGCTGCTGTGGGTTGTAGCTTGTCGCCGCCGCCACTTGGTTTACCCGAAAACGTTTTTCATTGAGTACGTCGACATACTTTTATCGCCAGAGTAATATATACACATCATTGAATCTAAACCGAAATAATACCGAATACCGACGTATATTCTAATATATATTAATATAAATAGTAATTTCGTAAACGGATTCGTTAAAATAAATTTGAAACAACATTTTATCTTCACAAATAAATTGTAATTTTCAAAAATATATAATAATACCTATCTATTATGAATATATATTGTTAAACATAATATGCAATCCGCACAATAATGTTCTATAGACTGATTTTCCAACCAAAAAATGTATTTCCTACTGATAATGACACGATAATAATTTATATATATTGTTTCGTTACTATAATATTATCGGCGAAATGTTTAACATTTTAAATATTACAGACTTATTTACACACGCGTGGCAAATGATAGTTTCGCATCGGTAGTGGTATAATATAGCTTAATTACGAATTCGCATAAAACTGTAAACCAAATACTTATCATATAATGTGTAAGCGCTCGCGTATACCTATATATAATATTGTACACATACACCTACGGGCAAAAGAGAAATTTTACCGTTTCAAAGATACTCAGCAATAAAAACTTCCATCAATTACGTAAGTTACGAAACACCCATACGAGATTCATTATAAAACCATAAAAAAAATATATTCTAAATTTTAAACTAAATATATTTAAAAAAAAAAAAACCGTAGGACGTAGGCGAGTTGTATTTTTAATGAACGGAGCATATTTTTTTTAAGTAGAATCTTATTTTTTTAAATTATTTATGTTTTAATAATTATAATATATTATACATTTCTAAAGTATATAATTATATTATATGTATTGGTATTTGTCTTTTACGTTTACAACATGCACATATAGTACCGCTTTGTCTATAGAGCATAATAATATAGTGATACATACTTTTTTGTATATATTAACTACATTTTTAGTCTTTATACTGAATGAAATAGTTAGAAAAAGTGGCTCGTGCGTATATGATATTATTAACTAGGTTTATTTAACGTAAAAACTGAGTCAGCCTATTAAAACCACCATGTCAATTTTAAGGACGTCGATTATGAAAGAAAAAAAGTACCTCAGTCCTTAAGAAATGAATTATAATATTAAGTCGAAGTTGACATTTAAGCCCTATGTTTTTAAAAAAAATGTTGTAGAAATTAAAAGAGTATATTATAATATACTATAGGTATAGTCGATGCAGCAGCAGTACGTGGTTATTGTACATATATATATATTGTGTGTAGATTGTAGGTACCTACTTCAAATGTTTCTACCGGTAAACTACTTAATGAATATAACTCATGTACAAATAAAGTTTGTTCGTCTCGTTTGTCCCCCCCCCCACAGTTTTATTTAAATTTTATCGTTGCGGCGTAGTTTATTTAATACAGACCAACTGCGAGTTATATGTGCTGTACCGCTATTGTTTTGAACCCCTGCTATAATAATTGGTACTTATAATGGACACGACGATTATTTTGCAATATTATTAAATGCAAGGGTTGTGTTATTAATACATCGAGAGAAAAATGTATCGACCATAATATCAAGATTTTAGGTTTGTCGTCAACGAACGTCTAACAGATTCGTGTATGATAAAATACTTAACTGTTTTGTTCCTATATTTTTTATACATGGATTAATAAAAATAAATGTATTTGTATACAAATCACATACGTACCAAACGTTCCTTGTGGAAACCTTTTTTTTTCACTAGAGGCCCTTCACGTGATTAAATTAATGTTTGTTAGTTTAGGTTTATGTGATGTTATAATACATTTAAATAGGTATATTATTATAATAGGTAATGCAAACACTTTTTTTTATGGTAAAATTTATTAGGTTTAAAAATGATTAAAAAAAATAAATAACAACTACTCGTAGGTACATTATAATAATATATATTATACCTACGTCCATAATAAGCTCGTTTCATTACTTCGTTTTCGACTTTTATACTCGCTTAAATACTTTATTAAAATGTGTGACAAAGAAGACCGATAAATTAATTAAATTGTTTTGTAAACATACACACGAGTACGTCAAAACGTCGGTTATTTATTATATAGAAAAGAAAACGCGAGCGATTCAATACGATCAATAAAGAAAATCTCCAATTACATTTTTTAATTCCACTGGAAGCCATATTGCATTAGTCTTTATTAGATTTTATAATCCATTTTAGATTCTTCGAGCTTTTCTACTCACTATAACGTATTGCATATATAAATTCGTATTTTCTTAGAATTAAAATCGCAAACGTTCACTATATGTACGTATATATAACGTGTTCATCCAATCAACGATGATGACGTACAAAATGTAATCATAATCTTTTTATATGTGAATGTATGCAATGATTTTTAAAATCATTGGCTTACGGTTTGGTTGAATGAAATTCAGTTTAAAGAATACACCGACGAAAAATATTCAACACGACAAATAGGTACGTCATGCCTTCAATCTTCACGTCTTCACGTATACGATATAATAATTGTTATTATTACAGACATATGTCTCTACTCGGAAGGACCACAATATAAACGTTTGCCTAAGGACGGTATATTATACAGACGAATTTGTTATTTCTCAGAGCACATCCGCTTCTTAATTTTATTGTTTCGTCGTGTTTTGTATGTGTGTATACTTATTTGTTTTAGTTTGCTATAACAATTCATATTACATTTAAGACACGTTTGTTCCCACATATCGTTTGCATCGCATATTATTGCGTGTGACAGTTGTCATTATAGTAGTTCAGTATATTTGAGCAGTCTGCGGGCCCCCAAAACACTTTATAATATATTGTAGACAAGAGGAAAATATACATATATGGAGAGAAATAAACGTAACGAACAAATACTGATCGTTTTAATTTACTGTATAAATGTTTAGATTATTTTTTTTAAATCATCGTTGGTTTATAATTCTCTGTATATGGCAGTCAAATATAATGTATTTATGACGATAAAATAAGAATATATTTAGTGTCTACATTTAGCTGATCAAGTTTTTTTAGGTTTCTAGTTTTAGGCGGTAGGTATACACAGATCTCTAAAAGTCTAAAACAAATTGATTTTATGTGACGCATATAATTTCTATTTTATTATATTATTATACGCGCTATTGTTGTTATTGTTACATAAGCTTTAATTTTATTGGATACTCGACAAACCTAACACACGATCTGTAAAATAATCTTAATCATCATAAAAGCAAATAGACTTGTGGCCCAAAAACGTACACCTAATAGTATACACATACGCACTATTACATTGTGAGGGAATAGTGCAAAGGGGAGTGCACCTTTTAGGAGCACTGGGGTGTGACGAGTATGGAAAAATAGGGGACGTAATGTTATATAGTTTGCAGCACTAGGCCAACCAACGACACGACAAGGGGTACGGCCGTACGGGTGCGGCGTGGAAGAAAGCAGCTGCAAAACTTGGGTCTCCAAGGTCCGTGTCTATATACATTATTGGTCAGAGGCAGTATCAATTTTTTTGGACTATGACGCGTATAGTTTTTATGTGGCAGAGAAACATACAATATAATATTTATTGTTTTATCATCGCACGCATTTGGAACGTCACTACAACACTTACCTCTTTACATTTTTTATTAATGTTTTAAATTTCCGTTGAATCAATAAAAAAAAATACATTATTTTATTTTACTTGCAAATTATAATAATAACATAATACGACTATTACATTCATCTATATACAAATTATCTGCGAGCATAAATATTATGGCGGTAACTTGAAAAAAAAAACAAAAAAAAAACGAAAATGGATCACAATTTAAATTTTTCACGTCTATTTAACAAGTGTTCAAAGCCGGTTGTGCAAACAGTGTCTAATATATATCCTGAAGCGTGGAAAGATTTAGACAGGTGCGACAACTCGACAAAAGGAGTGACAACAGTACCTATGTGCTATGTACGAGTATATAATATATACTCGTAGTCATATACATAACCGCGTCTATTGTAATTAACACCGCGCAACACTTGTACACCGACGATTATATATACCTCCATATAATAATAATATACCAAATAACGATAGAGGAAAAAGACTGTACAACTTACATAGTGTTCTAATTACTTTGTGACACACCTTCTGAGCCATATGTGTCGAAACAAACGAACTTCTGTCGACAAAATACAATATACTTATATTGTGCAGCGTATGCAGGGCTTTTACTATATGTATATTTTTTTTGAGCTTATTTTCGTCTCCAAATTTGAAAACATAGGTTTTTTTAACATTGAAAACACTCATTCATGGCCTACATAATACTCTCTCGTATATCTTGAGAAGTAGCACCGCAGACATTTTTAGTTTAACATAATATTACACATTTATACATATATACGCTGCTGCTGCAGCACTTACGGATGTACCTACACACTAAGAGGATAATATATATAGTCAAGCGATGCGTGTATATCTGGCGCGCAGTGATTGGACGAACGCTAAAATGTTTACAGACGGATAGGCGGATCTCATCACCGGATAGCAGCCAAGTCAAGCGCCGTCTCCCAAGATAAACCGTGTAAACATTGGACGGTTGCTTACGATTAACATCTTGCCCCCCTAGCATAAAACACGTTGTTCGAGTGCTTTCTTTGTGAGCAAAGTTTTTTTTTAATTTCAAATTTCGAAGTGTATGGAAAAAGAGACAATCGCAGCGAGACATACGCGGCATCGCCACAACAGTCATTTTTTTTTGTCATTGACTTTTCAAAACGTAGATATATGATCTCTTTATAATAAATACGTGGTACATGTTATACCTATATAAGTTTCCAGTTCTCCTACGGTCAAAACGTATTTTATAAATCATAATAATACCTATGTTTATTTTTATATCATTAAGATATTGAATCGCCTAACATTTATTTTTTTCGCTATTTATTTCAAAGAGATTTATAAGAAGCTAGGTATAACCTAACTACTTATAAATCTCTTTATGTGCGAATTTTATATGTGAAATATAATGACTTTTTTTCCGGTCTACCTCAGAGCATTGTATTTTTTTTATCGATTGCCGTATTCGTGCACTGTTGATTGTTGAAAATATTCTTCGCATCGATAGTCAGGATATGCAAAACATCACATGAAAAAACGATTGAATGTAGTGGTGGTATCTAAAGAAACTAATACATAGGTTCGAGGATCCTTAGTAGGTATCGCTGCAGGTGAACAGAAAAATAAGATCAATGACGGTTCTTAAAAGTAGACATATGTGTCCGATAGTATTTAGGTCGACCGCAAGTTAACCAACAAAACACGACCAAATGGTTCGTATCTGGTTACTGCTGAAGACGCGTGGAAGTGCGGGCGGTGTGGGTATGATATTTACCCAAAAATAATAATAATAATAAAAAAGGTGCAGCTAGGGATGAAAAAGGTAATATATCCATTGATATATAATATTCATTGTCTTGGGACCGAGGGGCGAACCTCTTAAAACGTTTTTTTGATTTCGCGTGTTTGTTGTGGTGGCGGTGGTGGCGGTGACACACACATGTCGCATGAACGTGTATGAAGCAGGGCTAGCTGTGGGGCTGGCTGCGGGGGTGGATGCGCCGGCGGCAGCCGACTGACGAACCGGAACCCGTAACGCTTTATCGCGGTCACGTTGTCTTCGAGAAATTATAAATTGAAAAAAACCCAAAAGGATATTATCATAATATATTACTGCTATAAAATATACCCCGGACATTATATAAGAGCCCACCGGACGGTGAGTTTAATAACAATTTGTGATATTTGTGCACCACTCGAGTAATTAATTATACGGAAGAAATATATATATATATATATGGGTTTTTTTTCCGGTAAAGACACGGATATACGAGAGAGAAACCGAAACTACTAATAGTTGTAAAATAAAAACCGTATACGCACAACAATAATATACGTTGTAATATATAATGAAAAAGGAACGTGCCATATGCGAGGGCGTACGATAAACGTCGGTTTTTTCTCTACCTAGGTACATAACACACATATATTATATAAATCGATTGCCATGGACCGTATCGTTGAGCTGAACTCGAGTCGAATTAACGAAATACGTACATATTATATTATATACGTTCGTGCTGGCCATATGGCACTATCCTGCTGCAACCACCACCATCATAGTCTGCTTCTGTGGTATTAAACACAACCGTTCTTCTATTTCTTTCTGTTATAATAGTATTGTATTCGTTTCGCTTTTTGTGCACACCTATTATTATTGTTTTCGATTTGATCGTCGAAACGTTTTCCTCGTTAAAATGCGAAATTATATTTTATTACATATTAATATTTAGTCATACTCTCATATTATATACACATATTATAAACAATTTGCGGATACTATACAATATGTGGTGGTGACGGCGGCGGTGACGTTGAAATAATACCAAATACGCCGCGGCCGATGTAATCTATATAAGCGCGATTTTCTTAATTGTTTGGGCCGTAACCCCTCTCGTATACGATGGCGTGTTTGTCGTACCGTTAAGAACTCACAGATTGCGATCAAACGGTTAATTGATTACGCACCAACGTGTGACTTCCTTGAGAACCGGCCAAAGTCTATCGACGAGGGGTAGGGTAGATATCGATCTCTTCGTTCGTATCGGCGGTAGTCTGAGTATATTATTTTCGTAAACGCGAAGTCGGCTGAGACGAGTGCCCCAAGGGCCTGACGAGGGCCACTTGATTTCGTTAATTCGTTTTTAAACGGCACTTGCAGAAGGAATATTTTATTATATACGCGCGATAACGCAGGGTGCCTTGCGCCCCGCTAGATTTGATTTTCGTCTGCAAAGACATTCACGGGGATTTTATAATCTCAACGTACTCGTAACTTACAGTATATATATATATATATATATTGTACCCTCTAACTCGAGGGTGTTGGAGTGGTCAAAAAAGTAATAATAATAATAATAATATTATTGCGCGCATAATTCGACAGTTGATTGGTATTTTCGGCGGCAGCGGATATTATTAGAGCGTGCGCGCGTACAAGGGTGGTCTGCGCGACGAGGGTCGACTCAAAATTTGGTTTTTCAAAGATTGGAAAAGTGAACGAAAATCACTCACAACATCTGCAAATCATGAGGTATAATATACACAATATACATATATAGATCTTTCTTTCTAGGGTTTTGTACTACGTCGCCGTCGCTGCATACTCATTGTTCTACAAAAGAAAACACTGACCGCACAAGACCGGGCCACCGGGCCCCCGGGTGGTCATCTGTGTTCGAAAGCAAACAAAAAACCGATACCAAATATTATTATTGTTATCGTTGTTATTATAATAATCTTTTCGGAAATTTTCGATTAATTCCTCGGCGGCGATCATCGCACCTGCAATGGGGCTGCTGCTGTCCGATGGTTCGTTTCGATTGTGTATTTCGCGAATATATATAATTTTGTGCATTGTCTGCCGTTGTTTTCGCTTTCGTTCCGGCGAAATACGATTTATGAAAGAAAAGGGAACTCCGACACTGACCTAATGCACTAACGTATAATAATATTATAATGCCAACTATGATAATATACTATTATTATTATGTCAGTTCGCACTAATCTAGTTGAATGATGAGTACGTGTAAATGCTGTCGGGAAACTTCGTTTGGACTTCAACTAAACTTATACACGTAAAATACAATATTATAGTTATGTTTTAATCTTCGACTGCTAAAAATGTAACTTTAAATTTATAGACATAATTTAATTAAATTTGTCAAAATAATGGACATCAAGACAACAAATAATTATTGCGGATAATACAGGCGGTAGATTGTTGACAGTAAAGATGACGAAGATTCTTTACGAAAATTCTTGCACCCATAAATTGTTTGAAATCGAAATGTTTTCTATTTTATTGAATATACCTCCGTAATAGAAAATCTTGCCATATGCACGTGCATTTAGCACAATTTTAAGTGTTTAATTTTCGAAAAGACAAATTAGCCAAAGAAAAATTTATTGCGAATCGTCGATGATAATGTTTGTGCGATTTGTAGTAGCCACTGTATATTTAATATTATTATATTGAAATTTTCTTCTATACGTGTTATAATGATAACACGTATTCTAATGGTAATACTATGTAGTTTATCATGGGTGTATTCCCGATGATGTATAAGTACTAATTTTACAAAAAAGTCTCGCAAATAAAACATATTAAACGATATTATTTTATTGTGTGTTTGGTGTAATATTTTCGTGGAGCGTGTTGTAATAATATCATTGTCGTTTCGTGTATTACTTGAACATCAATACGACGTCATGCGACATAATATTATACAACCGAGTATCGACTTCCGAGTATGGGTAAACAGTACCTAGTTACCTATTCGACGAATATATACTCAAGGATAGACGTCAGTCAATCCGAAAAGAAATAGCTGCTCGTATTTCATATTAGCAAATGATTTGTGTGCCATAGTTTTAAACTTCAACATAGGCTAAAGTCGTTACTATATTATTATTATTATTTTTTTTTTTTTGATCAAAAATTCATATAATTGGATGGGGTCAATTGAAATATTTAAAAGGCTACCTCAAATATATGTATTTATTCATATTTACATACAGTCATACACATATTTTCGTAGAACAAAACTGTCGTTTAAAATATTCATATGTGACTCGGTATACGTTTAGAAATATATACACTATAAAACGATAAACTGAACGCGTATAACAGATACGGACACTGTTTCTTACCACAACGTTGTTTAATGTACAAAAATATAATATCATGATATTATATAGATAGGTTTAGTCGTTATTTCGTCGGCAACCATCGGTTTTCGAAATCCTGCTGTTGTGTGTAATCAACGCGAAGAATGTTAATGCGAATTCTTTTGTCCGTGTACATATTAATGACAAAGCTTTTAACCTGGCTTCGCGAATACGGGCCGGAGAAATTACAAATTGTTTTAATTTCGTACTTTTGATGAGAGTACAATATAATATATATATATATATATATAGTATATTCAGTCGTAGTGTTGTGCCTACTCTCAATATAGGTATACATAAATACGCGCGTATCGGAATATTCAGTATTCTCTCATCTTAAACGTATATTATTGTGCATATACGTGTGTTTGTTTATACAAAGTGAAAAAATAATAATTTCAAGAATAATAATTTACGTGCCGTTTTGTTTTGTATTTTTTTTGTATTTTTTTTGTATTTTTTTTTTTATGTGCTTCGCTACTGCGATTAAGTCCCGAGAATATTATTACTTCTAATGAACCGGCAACGGTGACGGTGGCCGTGCTTATGTAGAACGCGAAAGGATTGCATCTAACGTTTAAATATGGATCGTGAGCGCGTTTATGCAAGGGTTGTCAGTATATATATATGTGTGTGTGTGTGTGTGTGTGTGTGTGTGTGTGTGTGCCATCGAGACGGAGACGAGACGAGAGAGAGAAAGAGGAAAAGACAAAGGAACTTGTCGGGAATTTTTTTCACCGCAGATGAGTTTAAGTGTTCTGTCATTTAAATTCGCAAAGGCGCGCATAGAAACGAGATGCCGTCAGAAGGAAACAATATAATAATATCCTATACACGTGTACCAGCTATGTCGACGTGAAATATTCAAATATACACGACATATATATACATAATATAGACTGAGGCTCAATCCTCTCCCCCCTTCTCCCCTCTCCTCCTACCAGTCCAGTTTCCGGGCACATCAATAGCGTTATAATAATAATAATAATAGTTTATGTACAGGCATATACGAGGGGGTACTTCTCTGCAGCGGGCACATTCTTTTAAATTATTTTTTTTCATTATTTGTTTAGTGTACGGCTTATACGTTTTGTCGCGAATAAGAAGTTATAAAAAGTATATTATATTATCATTGAGTGGTGTACAGTATACTATTTGGTGCTTACATCGTATTGCGTCTATGTGGCCACTCGTTTACCTACATTATATTATTATGGTTTGTCGGTGTCATTATCGCATTTCCTGTGACGGACTGTCAAACGAAACGGGATGGGAAATTAATTACGGGGTATATCTTGATGGAATATTATTGTTGTTTTATAACTATGTTCGATGACACAACCGGAACCGCGTCTTCTTATGGTCTGTTGGCCACTCGTGATACCCGCTCGTCAGCGTGTGTGTACTATACGGAGTCGGAGTGTCGCCTACTCGCCTGTGCGGTGCTATGTATGTATGTGTGTGTGTATGTATGTCTTGTGCCCGACGCGTGTCCCGCCGGAAATTAAAACGTGTAATTTCGTAGTAGTAAACGTCCGTCGCGCGTGCGCCCAACGATTGACGAGATATTACCGGACCGGGGCACAAGCCGCAGTCATGTAAAAAATTGCTTTTCAACGAGACGTATAGACCGATGAATGCCGAATTACACGGTGTACCCTAATGACTTCGGTTATCGACGGCTGTCTGCGTGCATATTACGATGGGTCGGGTCAGGGATAAACGAAACACGTTTCATCGCGTTCTTGAAAACGTAAATAATAAAACACAATGACGACAACAATATGTGTTTTTGTCGGCTGGGAGACATAATAATAACAAAATAATAATGATAATATATAAAATGTGCACAGCTCGTTCGGCGGCGGTCACTCGGTAAACGATGGTTTCCGCGCCGCCCAAGGCAACAATTAGTCGGCGTAGGTACATCGTCTCGCGGATATTATTAAAGAGGGTCGTTACTCGTTATATTATTGCGTGACGCGCTAAAGACGGAGAGCGAAATTGTTTGATCTGCTGCCGACCGCCGAAGTCCCATTGTAGTCATTTGTTTATTAATTATGTCGTCTTCTTTTCATTTGTATGATGCGCTCGTAGAATATAATATGTAACAATAATTACGTTTATTCAACTCTGCTGCAAATAAGTAAAAATTGAGAGGCGGCGGCGGTAATCTCGGTTCTATAACTGGAACGTTTGTGTGTGTACGTTTTTCTGCATAGTGTTTTGTCGTTAGCGCGCGTCATATTGTGTTTTCATTAGAATTTAATATGGCCGGGGGGTTAGTATAACTTGTGTCCCGAACGGAAGAAACCTTGATCGAAACCGCTTTGTGGAAGCTTATCGAAAACAGTTCACTTATTTATGTGTTCGTATAACCAACGAAACGATTCGATAATAAATTAACGTTCTTTCGTTGTCGGAATATATAATAAATCATTAAACTCATTTAGTATATTATAGCTATGTAATGTGTGGCTTAGAATCGACAGTCGTGAAAAGTGCATGACGATTTGTGCCTATAAAAAAAAAACAATTGAAATACCGGGAGTCGACTATTGACCAGCGTATGAAATAAATATAATATAATATTATGTTTGCAGGCGAGGGGACGACGAGCAAAATGTATAATTACGCGCGCGCCACACGCCGTGAAATCCAATCTTGAATAGAAAAACACGCGGCGCGTTCTGGACGAAATAAAATGTATAAGACCACTCCCCGCACGTATATTTTCATTGTACTTAAGCAGATCGTAAATGTACACACATACACAGGGAATAATGCTGCAGCAGAGTCTAGCCACCGCTGCCCTTTTTGTTTGTAGGCACCTAAATATATACATGCATCTAGAAAACCGTTAAAAGGTCTTTGTTTGCTTCGAGTTAGGGGACCATACGGTTCTGTTTTCGCTCCCTTCTCGCACTCCCTCTTCGATCCGAACCGGTTGTTCGGCAAAAGATATACTATCCACGTGCCTTACGCGTGCCCCTAAAACTCACCCCCTGTGACGTCAAATCTTTTTTTCCTCTCTCTCTCTCGAAAACACCCGGTCGGTCTTGCAATGACGTCATTGCGAAATGAGTGCCGTGAGGTCTGCAGGTCTCCATAGGATTTCAGAATTATTATTATATTATTATCCACAAACATTGTTGTACGCACAAACACACATTGTATATAAATAGGTATAGCTGCTTCAGTTCTTTCGCGCGCGCGCGCGCTCCCTTTACCTCACCTCTTTATATTATAATTGTGTATACGACTCGGTCGATTTCTGCAGTGCACCCGGCACCACAACCCTTTTACTATATTATATACTTGGGATATTTGCTAGAAAATTACCGCGGCGACCGGTGCACGTTTGAGGAGACAGAGGGGCATGACGACGAGCATGTAGGCAAGCTGCAGCGCACCGCCAACGACCAGGTGGTTTTGGTTTTTTCCGAGGGTGGGCACGTGGACGCGCGCGTTGTGTGTAAAGGTGCCAATCCCGAACTTATAGGGAGTTTCGCCACCATCTGCTGTCTATATGTCTAATCGGAACTGTCCGTTGACTCGCCGTCGCGTAGCAGCAGCCGTCGTAAACCTTATCCTTTCATGCTGCGCCGGCCGTCGATAATATTTAATAACAGTAATATATCTATAACAAGGAATAATACGCGGTATCTGTACACGGTGTCTCCGTTAAATCCCGGTCGGAAAACGCCAACTCAATAATCACTTGAAAGCTGTAGTATGCACGCGTTGATAAGTGAAGAGAAATCGCGATCTTTTTTAGTCTTATTTACATATTTTAATAACACCGTCGGTAGGCGTGGATCATTATAATATCCCTTTATATAATAATGTCACAATGCGTTTAGATTAAAACGTGTTGATTTTACGACGGCGTTAGAAAAAAATCGGTTGCATCGTCGTGGGGGAAAATGTAGAGTAGGTCGTCTTGAACTAAGAGAGAGGAGGACAGAAGTCGTCAAGACTGCCATTTAACAATATAATAATGACGTCACAAACACTCCTTCGACTACGTCAAACCGGTCTGCACAGCTGGTTTGTTTCTTAATGCACCGAATCGCGTTCTTTCCCCATTCATGGTGCACAACACATACGTACACACGTGTTTTTACTACTAATAATAATATAAAAGTATAAGAGTAGGGATCTTGGGAGGAAACTCAAGGTCGTCACGCACTCACGGTGCGCCCCGACTGCATTCATTCATTTTACACGACGATGACGACGACGACGACGACAACGACGTCGACGGTGCACATCTATTCAATAAGGTGTAGAGGCGCCGGAACGGTTTCTGAGCTACGGGGTTTTATTTCTTAATACCTGCATCACAAAAGCAACCTGTTTTTCTATGTGAACTAAAAGCACGTAAAAAACTATATTACAATTAATTACCTATATATTTTGAACATTTACTCTACACAACAAAACTGAATAATTATTTTAGTAATAGATTTAAATGATAAAATAGTTATTTAATTTTTTTACACAAAAGTCAAAATTAATGCAAAAAATGTTTATATTTTATGATTATAATTTTCTGGACATTAATAAATAATTTAATTTTAATTATAAATGGATTCATCCCAATATTAAAATACATCATTATATATTGTTTGAACACATAAATATCAAAACTGAAAATTAAGAATTATTCATATTGTTGACAGGTATGACAGTACAGGCACAGTAACTTTTCAAAGCATTGGCCACAGTTTTTCCGTCAACAAATATTTACTGTTTTTTAATTCAGTATTTTATGCCAGAATTTTGTCAAATATTGAATTTAAAATTATTTTTTCCATTTTCCCCTAAAGTTAATTAATACATTGTATACTACATCTTATTATTCTGTAAATAATTTCTATTACTCATTACACGTAGTTATATAATATGTGTGAAAATAGTTTTTGATTTTTCATTAATTAGGTAGATCAAAACAGATTGTTTTTTTTTTTTTGTTTTAAACGTTAGCTTGTTAATGAAACGTTGGCATTATTTATTTTGGCCTATAACTTATATTTTGTTCATTCGATTCATATAGTAAAAATATAATATAGAAACAAACTATACGCATCTGCGCCCTTCTCGAAGATTTATTAATGATTTTTACTCGTTTTCGCGGAAACCGTCTTCGTTTTTCAATATTTATTCTGCGTACATATTATAATAAAAAATATTGAGACGTCTCTTCGGGACCCCGGAGTGTCGCATTAACGACTGTCTCGCTTGTGTGTAGACGTGCAGTACATACCTCACGAATATCCGTGGACACCGCACGTCCCATATTGTATTATATTATATATATTACATTATATCGTTATATCGAGCAACGGACATGTAAGCGCGTTACATGATATATAAATGTTT
Source organism: Rhopalosiphum nymphaeae (assembly GCA_036289425.1). NCBI lineage: Eukaryota > Metazoa > Arthropoda > Insecta > Hemiptera > Aphididae > Rhopalosiphum > Rhopalosiphum nymphaeae. The sequence goes on along the minus strand of JAZAQC010000012.1, from coordinate 9,764,503 downwards.
TTGTGTGTGTCTGTGTTTGTATAGCACCCGCGTGCAGATTCTACTCATATAGCTACCTAAATGATAATATGTTCGTTGTCGTAATGCCATTATAATCCTCGACGATTTATTGCGGTCTATCAATATACGTGTTATACCTGCAGCGGTAGTATTGCATACGTATATAGGTATAGATGCGCACTCTTATACGATTTATTGTATCACAGTGCGCGTCAGCCAAAACATAAATGTAAAGACACGTTTTTTTTTTCTTTCGCCTCCGCCTTTGCTACTATTATTGTTATTTTATATTGTCGTCCTGTGTCCGTAACAAGCGTTTAACAAGCAATCCGCACAATGACGAACGCGCACGTACCATCGAGCGGACGACAAACGCGGGTGCTAAAATAAATTACGCGATCGTGATAAATGCCGCCCCGACGATAGGGACGTTTCTTCTTTTTTTATTATTATCTAAAGAATTCGACCGAATGGCTCAGCACGTGCGCTTTGTGGCCGCGAATAAGTATTGTGTACGTAGTACTACGTTCACTGTTGGCGATCATTGTCGTGCAGTGCATGTATAGGTATTATCACGCGTAATATATATTATAAAACACCCAAGACTCGCGTATATTATATCATATTATTATACTTAGACTTGTCCGCCGATTTGTCGTCAAACAGGCGTTACCGGTCACTCTTGTTCAAGCGCGGGTAATAATAACAACACTCGCCCCCAATAGAGTTATTTACCCGACCGGTAGACATATATGTTACTTATTTGTTTGCAAGTTTTTCCGGATATCTTTAGAAAAACTGACTGCATATTTCTGGATAAATCCATAAACATCCTCATGACTATTACAATGTAATAATAGGAACCAATAAATTTAATCGGACGACGTATTCGCCGAAAATTTTATATCTTATAATATATATTATACAGTTGTAACGATACAAATCGCAGTGCCGCCAAGTGGTTTCTCGAAAAACCTGATTTTTCGGTAAGTATTTTTTACCGATGTTTTTGTGTTACACAATATGACGTATGATTTATATATTACAATATTGTTTACAAACGGATGTCGAAGGTCTGCCAATAAATCGCCCTACTCTGTAGTATAGTGATTTCGCCGATATCAATCTGTTCCGAGTATTGTTCGTAAAATTTGTATACAATAATATATCATAGGTACATAATATTATAGATACCTATGTCGTAGCTCAGCAAACGGAAGTATGGTCCAGTAGTTATTTTTTTCGGCTAATTCTCAAATCTATCCGGAATAAGTTTTGATTAGTAAATTCGCGTCCTGCCAAACACCATTCTGTGATTGCATCACGCGATAACACAATAAATCGTATTACTTGTCTCTTCGGTTGATCGCAATAATTATAATAATATAATACAAAAAAAAAATACATCGCGCAGATAAGTGAAATACACGCGATGATAATACCGCAACAACAGCCATGATCTCGATTTTCGATTCCTTTTTCGATCTGTTGAAATATTGCACCGACATCGCACACGGTTGCGAGTTCACGCATAGTTTCTGAAACGTGCAATTGTTTTCGTAATAATAATATTATTATAATTGATGGTCACCATAGAATATAGATTAGTATATGATATATACATTACATACATTTGATTATTTGAAATACCTCGTTGTACGTTTTTATTAACAAGTCTATTATTTTATTGTTAACTCCTCGCTGTCGCTGAACCATTTCAACCATCGCTGTATTTGTGTGTGCCTGTGCGCGCTAGATGGTATTATAATTAGCCTACAGGAACTGATGAATATAATAAGGACACGCAGCCGGAGGTGTGTTTCCGTTTCGGTACCGCATCCGTGTATAATCGGTATATTACGTTCAGAGAGAAAAAACGTATAATAAAAAAGATCGTGCGGTACTTTTCGGTGTATAATAAATACATGAACATTATACATATATAAGTATATAAAGTGGCGTGGAAGGGGTCTGGCAGAGACGCGAAGTTCAGAGGCGGCGGCAACGGGGCCGGGCCCGATGATTACGCGTGTGGTCAGCGGTCCTTGAATCCTTTGCGCGGTTTCCGGTACGGACACAAAAAACGGAAGTAGAAAACGCTGGCCTGAGTAAATAGTGCTGTGTATATAATATATAGTAGTGTCGTCTGATTGGCAGAACGACACAATCGGCGAGCACACACATACACATGCATACATATGAGTAGTTGCGGAAAGAATTTCAGGAAACCCGAGGTCATGTCCGCTATATATACGCCGCTCGATTGAAAAGTTCCTCGTGTGCCTTACCTGTGGCAGCCTCGGTCGTGTACTATATACGAATAGACCGGGCACCATTGTTCGTTCGTTAGAAAACCAGCTCGTGTAGTTATAGGACGGTGACGACATTTGTTTAAAAGAAACAAGTGACACTTATTAACGACTGCTGTTGCTGCTGCCACGAGTAATTACTTGTTTAATTACGGGAATTGACTCGTAGCGCGCTGTAAAAAAAAAATAATAATAATAATAATAAATAGATATATATAACGAAAAGGGAAAAATCATCGTTATTAGCTATATATTATATATGCGTGAAAGGCGCTTGACAAAGCCGTTATGGGAAGGAAATCCATATTTTTTCTTAGCCATACGTGTATGCTTGACAACTTTCAAAAAAAATTTGTATTACGAAAAATTGTCGTAAAAAATACGCGATATTATTTGTCTCCATTGCATACAAGTTATAAGTAGACGATATTTTACTATTGATCTTATATGAGAATTTCTGAGAAACTCTTTCTCACGTTCTTTACAGAAATATAATATACAGTAGTCATTTATACATATGTATACGGTCTTGTAAGGATTCGCTTTATGCGAATTTTTTTTCTTTGTGTGGAAACGAACAATTCAATACGAACACGCCGTCGTTTCGTCGGCCGGTGTTTGCTGGACCTGGACGTGGCCAAATCGTCGATCGGAAGCGTCGATATATGCACGACTGTATTATAATAATATATATATTATATTGTTATCGTTATTCGCGGGTGGAGTGCGACTGCCTTTCTAGCTGTGTGTTTTGTTCGCTAAACCCTTTTCGCGTGCACCCGTTCTGTATCGAAACCAGGAGCAGATGTGTTACCTCGACACTTGCAGATGTCTTGAAGACACCTCGTTGAGCTGCAAGAAACATCTTATATAGTATCCGCAAAATCGATATCGATGTAAAAGAAAAGAAAAAAGGGTTTTTATGTACATATATAGTGACGGGCGGACCGCTTTTCGGGTCGTTGTACCCGTATTATTTTCCACAGGTCATTATATTGTGCATGTGTGTGTTCGGCGACGACGACGACGACAAAAACGAAGTGTAGGTACGGAATATTGTTTTTTGACCCACGGGGGTGCCTCCAAAGAAAGGGTGTGTGCGATATTCGTATATATATATAATAATAATAATATATTATGTGTGTGTATATATGTACGAGTAGTCCGCATCTGCCTTCCCGAACGTGGCAGATGTCTTTTATAGAAACCGGCACACGCGCGTCATGATGGTATTTTTTCTACATATAATGATACGTATGCGCGTCTACACTAATGTAATATACATACCGCACATCACCGTATAACCGGTAATTACTCTTCATATACTATTATAACACCTTTACGTTTACGTTTATTGAAAGCGGCCCGGCGCCCAAAACATTCAGTATAGATATTCTATTATATAGCCCCCAACGGTATTAGGTATCGAATATTCTACAATACTTCAAAGCATTTGATAGTATACTAATAAGTAATATTATAACAACAAACCATTGCCCCAACGATCGATTATAAAAAAATTATATAGCAAGAGCAATAAAACCGCGTCAAGTCGCTTTGTACGCGAAACGTTTGATAATTATATTTTATCGTCTCCGGATCGCGGTGGCGGGTTACGCGAAATTTATTGTCCCGTAAAATCACCGTGGACGACAGCGCGTCTCCGCCGGTTAGCGCTGTATAACAACATAATAAAATGTATATATACATGATTACGGTGGGGAGTGCTGTTGCTGCACAATAGCGATCCATCATGCGAAGCTCGAGTGTCCGACATTGATCTACTTTGATATAGTTTTTTATTTTTAAGTTTATCGGTCTCGCAGATGCGCGCGCGATCGCGTTATTGTTCGCGTGAATACTCGCCGCTCAATGGTCGCGTGTCGGTCGGGGATAAAAATGAGATCGAATCAAGTTTAAGGGCAGATGTCTGCTGGGCCTCCGCCACCGCCGACGGCTGCTGCTGGTATATATAAGGGATGTAAGTTAGTAGGGCATGACGTCACCCCTAGTGCAGCAGCATACACGCGGACACGGCGACGTCAGACAAATAATAGGAAAATAAAAACGAAAAAAAGAAAGGCTAAATTTGGCGGGGTCCTTAATGAAACGGCTAGCGTAAGGGGTGTGCGGTGCAGAAAGCCCCGCGGAGAGTTGTATGTACGTATATAATATACAGGAGAGCTAGTCGTGGCGCGCGTCACACACAAAAGAACCCAACACAATATTTCTTCCCCCTCATCCCGTGATTTCGGGAGGGTTCCCGAAAACTGGTCTCGTCGCCCTCCTCCCTGTCCTCCAAGATGGAAATTTGCAACTTTTAAACGCGCGTATATATACATGAATGTTGGGGTCCGTCTGTCGACTTATATATATATATAAATAAGCACGCATTCAAGAGTTGCAGCTGCCCCGACGTGCGTGTGTCATTCCCCCCCAAACGCGTCTACAATATATTTACTACTACTAATACTTTACTACTAATAATACTACGTACTATATTTCTACGTCACTCATTGCAAAAAAACCATATATGTTATTGCGGGGTGGATACTATTATGTATACATATAAATTATATGCATATATTTGTTTTTATATATTATATATACACATGATGACGTCGGTTCTCCAAGATATGACAGGAGTAGCTTTAAAAGTGGTAAGACGAGGTTAAAAATCCGTACTTATCGCCGTCTCCCGTACGATATAGGTAACTTCTCTACATTTATTATGCATACACTAATATTATTATTATATTTTACACATATATTCTAATACTATATAGGTATTTGACGAGTCAATTTTTTTGCCGGCATGGATATAATTATAGATTTTTCTTGAGGTATTTTAAAAGATTTCAACTCAATCCGTCTCCTCAAAATTCTGACTTAGATTGTCTTGCCACTGCAGCCGGGCTCAAAACTATGACAATTATTTTGATGTGATGTCGGGTTAGCGCAATAATGCGTCGTAATGTACACACTATTATGTACATACAGCTGGGTATACCGGTGAAGGAAATCAGAGTCGGGCGAGACGACCTAACGGAGAGGATAGGGCGTTAAACGAAAGTTTCCGCGTTCTGTGATTGATTGTTTCAACGCGCCGAGCGTTTATCACCGTACGCATATTAATATAATAATAATAATAATAATAATAACGTACGTATATTTAAGAACGGTTAGTTCGCGCGCACTCGCTCTCTCACGTAATGAGGAAATGACAAGGAAACGGCGTACGTATATGGTGGCGACCCCGACTCAGGGGTCCTGTGTGATATCGCTTAGACCTACTCTTTATGTATGTATATATATATATATTTGACGACGATAGTAATAATCGAAAATAATATATGTGCGTGTGTATATGGGAAAAGATGAGGACCGGACAGAGCTAGTTGACGACCACGGTGACAAAAACTATATGGCGCGCGCGACTTGTGAGCACGCATAATAATAATAATAATATTTTATTAGCATATATTATTACATGTTGACGACACGTCGTAGTGTTATAATATGCAGACTATGTCTGTATATTTGTGTGTGTGTGTGTGATGGTTTATTATGGAGAAACTAAAACGCTAGACACACAGCATACGCGTACACATTTATACAATATAATGTGTCAATCGCCACTGCGGTTCGCGAGGGTGACGGGCCAGCTAAATTATTGTGATCATCATTTAGCGGAAGTATATATATTATTGTAACATAATATACCATAATTCATAACATAATATTAGGTACCCTTTTACGCTACCAGTCGACTCTTCTTGTGTAAAAAAAAAATAATAATAATATATATATGTATAAGCCCGTAGAACTTGTGTCGAGTACCCCTATGGCTTATATATGTACCCCGTGATAGATCACGGTTGATTCCAAAATATGTTTACCAATCATATCGTTGCTTTACTTTTAGTATTTTACGACTTGTGTACATAGCTAAGATATTACACTATTAAGAATTAACTCTAAACGTTGTGTAGTTGTTGTCGTATGGTATTTATCAATTTTAGTTCACTCAAATACTTAAATCGTGCATTGTATATATTATATAATAAAATTAATATACACTGCAAATGACGGAAATTATAATGAAAGTTTAAAACACGAATATTAATACCTAATGTCATATTTTTAAAGATTTCATTCTGTAATACTGTAGTTATATGTTCGTAACGAAATTCTCCGGTCTATGTAATGTGTGATATGACACATTATTGATGCTGATTGACAGAGAATTTATACGGATTTTTCATCGTTTCTTATTTATTATTTTCTCCCTCAAAATATGAAAAAACGAGTACTTCAAGATTGCATGTGACATGCATTATATTATTTCATAAACAAAATCTATATCCTAAAATAATAATAGAGGAGTAGTAATAGAAGTAGTAAGTAGGTTCTGAGAAAAAGAAAAAAAAATGATGTTCCAAACTTTACACTGCCACAACTGCTATACCGATACGCAGCATTTACTGACCTGCCTTAACTGGACGAATATTTCATAATATATGCACGCGATCGTTTCTAACAAAAGTTTTTCCACACATCGTCAGTTCACCGCTGTACCAATGTATAGACTTCGGAGAGCGAGTGACAAACAAAAAAATTGTTATATACATATTTCATATTTTCTTTCTTTATATATTTGTATGCATATACACATTTTAAAAAAAATCACTAAAACGCGACTCAAACGACAGTGGCGACGAGATTGGTAGTGGTGGTGTGGGGTAAGGAGAGGGCAAAAGTCCACGAGAAGTAAGACATTACACGGGTAGTTTTCCGTCTCCGTTGCGCGCACGCAAGTACTTATAATCAACGGGGTGAATCGAAAAGAGGGCGAAAAACAAGTTCAAGAAGAGAGGAGGACGAGGATGAAATAAAAAAAGTAAAAAAAAAACCAGAGCCTCTTTTTATAATTACAACACAACCCCTTCTTTCCTTTGACTTGTGCTTCGCATTCTCGTCGTCGCCGTCGTCGCCGTCGTCATCGTCATTAATCCGCAATTCATACACCATGCCGTTTCTTAAGGCCGTGGTGTAATAATTATCCGGCATTAATATTACACTATATTATATTATACTGCAGCAACGCGTGGCTGTTGTTGGAGAAAAAAAATTATAATTTCAAAAAAATAATCAACTTTATAATATATCGTCGTAATGATAATATTTATACCTTGCGCTGCAGGCTCTCTTAAACGAACCATATCGCATCGCTGCTTTCGATATGATTTCGATTAATCCTCTTTCGTTCATCTTTAAATTTAAATTTGTTTATAACACATGTCGATTGTTTCTCTTGTCGCGTTTCGCAACTTTTATTTTTCGTTTATAAAATTTAATCAATTTGACTAATTGCATTTTCATGTTTTATAAATTATAATTCAACATATAATTTGATATTCCACGGAGCAATAGGTTCATATTATACTAAACGACACAATGACCTTAAAATTTTCATTTTTCGTCATAAGATCTTAAAACAGTTATTCAGTCAATAATTTTTATTTTACATTTTTTGTATTCCAAAATTAAATTAAATGCGAGGGACTCCAATATTCCGTGTATGATACGATTAAACTGTCACCAGTCGTAGACAGTTCGATATGGTGACGATATCAATTGTTCTGAAGGAGTTTGTCGTTTTATTTGCGCGTCCGTCCGTGTAAAATATACGATAATTGGTAACAGACGTTGCTCGGGTTTACGTCATCCTCGTTTCTGCACGCTGTGATCTGGCAAGCGTTTAATATATTTTAACGACAATAAATGAAAAAAAACCAAATAAAACTTTTGCCGGCATATAAGCTATCATATCTATCTACGCTTACATACATGCATATACATAGTGTATATATTATACGCGTTGGTATACGGACCGACTTAAAGGAAGCGTGGAATATCAATTTACTCATTCCCACATCAGTTAAAAACAATGCTATTGATCTTACACGCATTAGACGGTTTTTTTAGGACCGCTCCACGCGCGTTAATTGAGTGGTCACAACAAGTAGTAGCAGTGTAGTGCACGTATAGTATTATGTAGTAGTCATACGGTATACGCTTCCACTAAAATATATTATTTAATATTTTTCTCACACAGTTTCAGACAGGTAGTTCGGTACAAACCGCTATTACCTATATAATAATTTATAATATCGCAGTAAAATAATACACGAGAAAAGAAACGGTAATTTTAGTTTTTTAATTTTTTTCACGTTCCCGCGGCATGACTACTACGACATGTGTGTGTGTGTGTGTAGTGTGTACTACAACGGTTATCCGCGGTTGCCATGGACACACATGTGCACACTGTGAGAATTCGGTTTTTAAAATACCTTTACGTTATTTTTATACATTTTTTTTGTCATGCCGTTGTTTTGTTGTTATCCAGAATCCAATCTAATAAGAGTCCCACCAATAAGGCACCCCGCCCTCGGCAGAGTAACGAATTCTAATTTATTTGCGTGAATATATTTTTACTGTGGCGTATAAAACATAGGATATTATTACGCGTCGCGTCCGTCTCCACTGTCAATTATCTACTTCCTTCCTGGTCGGAATATATACACGCAGCCATATGTTACCTGTGTGGACCAAACTCTCCCTTATCGACAGACCGTATCGGTCCGTGTCCGTGTGTGTGTACATGTTTGGTCATTGACTACGACCGGAACTTTCCGGACAAAAGAGTATTGCGCGTGGAGTAATTTCAGTCGTGTGTTTTTATTATTTTTTTTTCACCCGAACAATAAACATTGAAAAAATTAATAAATTAATGAAATGAAAAAATAAATAAATAAAAAGGTAAGGCTCTGTCGTAACAACGTAAAGTTTGTGAATTATCCCTTGAAGCATGAATATATCCACATAACTATAGGTATATAATGTAATATACTACGCGAAAGGCAATACCACCAACCATTGTGCATATTATTATATTTTTATAAAAATAAAATATTATGTACATATATAGACATGATTATCATCAAAGTACTCTCCGCGGATAAATACATATTATTATATACAATGTTCATCAGCTATCGAATAGAAGGTATTTATATATATATTGTTCTTCTTAGTCGATTTTATTTTATTATTGTTATACGGTCGTTTTATATTTTATACTCCATTCCATTCCCGCGGACGATGACAGTGGTCGGGCCGGAATGTATGAGCGCGGGTGAGAGAAGAGCAACAGTTGCATTTTAATTGATACACCATGATTCAGCAACAGCAGCAAACCGTGATCAGCATCACATGATGTGTACATACATCAGCAAATAACGTATTTCGTGAGGGCTCGTTCGCAAGATGTGCAAAGTCTCAAAGCGCACATATACGATATTATCTAAGTGTTATATCGATCATATCGATATAACGTATTGGCGGTATGTGATGTGCGGATGACAGTTGTAGCAGAAAACAATAGAAGTCGATTGATCGTCAATAAGTGATAAAAAAAAAATTCCGAACATCAAATGTTTCTAAAAGGAACCAATTTATACGACGCGCGCGGTGTACCGGTGCAACGGGTTTAATGATTTGGCGAAAAAAAAGGCGATCTCATAAGACCCTTCTGCGTCTCACATGACTAAGTCTACTGTAACACACTGCAAATCGCCGTTATATGTTTTAGTTTATTATAGTGATAATAGTTTTGAACGTATAGTGTGTATATTGCGCGCGCGGGCCGCAACGAGGGATTATATAAACGGTCGGCGGTGCGAAAGACCCATTAAACACGTTAATATTAAAACGGTCTCGCGGGTACCATAAAAAAAAAAATAAACAATTATCGCTGAAATGTCGTCTGTCGGAGCACGCGTCGTCTTGCTGCAGCGCTCATCGACTAAACCATTCATCATGTTCGAGTTTTTAAATCTACGATCTGCCGTAGGTGCAGGCCATATATCATATAATATATCGTATTTATAGGCAATATTCTCCAGGTTCGTGTAAGTAAGTTTTCAAATGAGCTGCATTATCGTTGTGTATTCATACGAGTATGACGTAAATAAAAAATTCACTAACTTACGTCGAATTAAAACCGGACGAGAGTTGTTTCCTACGCGAGTAGTAAAATATTTTTCTTTTTTAATTTTACGTTAATTGGTTAGGTACACGTTTTTTTATTTTATTTTTTTTTTATTACTCGCTGTTCCGTGCGCGAGCAAAATCAATCGGATATTTATTATTATTATTATATCATTATACGCACACACATACACATATATTTATTATATTTTGCGGGCTGTAGTGATGGTGTCGTGTTCAATTAGAACCGAGAACGAGTGCTCTCGCGAGAGGTTAAGTCTGCGCTGGTGGGTGTGTGGACGCGTATGTATATATATATATGTTTTTCGAACCCTTTCCCCTCCTCTTGGCGTACCCACCCCTCTGCATGTACACGTACACCCGGCAAATAAATCCATATACATATATATATGTGCGTGTATATACGTGTGGCACAGTTGTTCATTAAAAACTGCGAAAGAGCCGCAGAAAAAATAAAAGAAAGTGGACAAAAGTCTTTAAGAGCGAATTTGTACGGCCCTTTTATTGCACTCGCTGCACACCATATATATATATACATAATATATATGTACACCCCGCCAGCACTGCACAACATCGTCCCGTGCTTAAAAATATTTATACACACACAAGTATGTGTTATAAGCGTGTGTGTGTATGCACGCAAATAATTAATAATCATTTTTTAATTAACCCTTTTCCCGATCCGACGCCATCACCAACGTTGATCGGCAGTCGAAAGTCGCACGCGATTCCTCTGCATTAGCACCCCGCATGTGTAAATAGTCATAATAAACCTATGCATGCGTATGCACCGTAGAATCGAAATGTTCCAGGAATTTATTATTTTTTTTTATACATAATTTAAACTTTAATAAACTTAATCTCATTCGAAGTATCGTTCTTAGTACATATAGTTAAAATAATTAGATTTTTCTATAATAGGAGTTATTTTTGCAGAAAACATATTTTTATAATATTCTTTTAAAATAGCCCGGAGTGTACAGTTGTGTGGTTTTCGTATCCCGATGACGCACGACGATCCGTGTCATACATCTCTTGCAATTTAGAACTTTTTTGATAAAAACAAAATCCCCACAATAACCTCCAACTTTCATATTCGCGGGATCTTGCGTCTTGTGACTTCTAGTTATTTTAAACATAAAATTTCGTCTCGAAGATAAATATTATATATCGATTGAAAATATCTTAGCATTTTGCTATAATCCTTTTTTCCAAAAGTGATAGAAAAGGTTCTCCGTGCATTAATCCCATTTGTATCTACGTATCTTTGTAAATCTGGCTTTTCCATACTTTTGCAAATAAAAAGTTAACAAAGAAATCGTTTGGATGTAAAAAATGATATGCGTTCCGCGTTATCAAAAATATCCCTATAGATTATAAAGTTGGTGAGAAAAAAAATCTTAAATTTCTTAAATTTACTTATAATATTTATAAAATGAATGTATTCAAAAATATAAAAATAATATTATTAATTATAAATTGATTCATATTTTATTTTAATTAAGTCATTAGTTGTATCATATATAGTTATTTTATATCACTAAAACAAAAAAAAATCTTTTAAACTCTAATTTGAGGAGACGAAAGCTTTTTGAAAATTTTAGGGGGACATAAAAAAAAAAATTTAGAAACTACTGTATTATAGGTACTTTCTAGGCCACCTTGGTCCAATCCACGGGTCACATGCGGCATTTGATATTTAAAGCCTTTTTTGGCCTCCTTTAGAAAATATATTATGTACCTACATATAATTAATAATGATAAGTAACCTAATCATCATACTTAAGTATTAATTTCAATCTGTGATGTAATAACAATCAACGTATATGCTTTATAAAACATATTTGTTATGAAATAAAACATAAATAATAATAAAACTGATTTTTCTTTTGACGGCCTTCGGTGTTTATAGGAATATGTGAATTAACCCACCGACTACAATAGGTTGAATCATCTACTATAATCTATTCCAATTAAATAATAATGAAAGATTTTTCAGCAGTAGTGATAAATATTCGTTGGAGTTAATTTATATTTGTGCTGACAGACACTATACTTCATGAAAGAAATTTTAAATTGTACATAAAAACTAAAATTCACTAAATTGTTTTAAACCCTTACATTTAACCTACATATATGATATATTACATACTAGGTATGCAATGCACTCGGACTGGGTCAGGATCTTAAGCAATCATATGCTATGCACGTATATAAGAAAACGGCGCGCTTAAGTCGTAACGGAAATAATACACAAGTCTTGTGTAAATATATCTATATATACATATTACACTCACGTAATATAAGTGCACCACGAGGAAGAGGTGAAGAAAAAAACGATCGTTTCGCAATATACCTATATAAGTATTACGTATGCGCCGTGTATACCTCACGTCAAAAGAGCGCCCGCAGAAAAACCGGAGAGAAACGACCGTTAGAAGGGTGCGAGCCCCTATGTGTGTATATGTGAGTGTGTATGTGCGCATGTGTACGCGTGTGTACGCGTGTATGTACGTATGTGTGCGTGTCTCGCGCGTCTTGAAGATATTATTATTATTGTTGTCGTCGTTATTGGGATTGGAGGGGTACGGTCGTTGCCGAAAAGACATATTTCGCTATTGTATGCGCCCGGAACAACCCTCGGTGACTTCCTCGCCAAGACGCGCGGCGTTGAAAGAAAAAAAAACCGTTATTATATTCATAGGTTCGCGCGGTCTTGGCGCGTACGACACAATTTTTCCCACGAGCCCGCAAAGGCACCACCTGGTTCGGGGTTGCACGACGTCCGTCCCTCTTTCTTATGCGGGTATTTTTTTTTTTAGCTTTTGCTTCTTGGCGTTCGTCTTTTGCCCACGGACCGGTTTCCTTTCTTCTGTAATATTATATGTTCTCCTTCCTCTGTTGCAGTACATAATATCGTGTATAATATGACCGCGTGAATTGTATATTATTAATATTTATATTATAGAAATACGTCTGCTACGACCGCAATGTAGATGCGTAACCCGCGATATCTATGTACGGAGTAAGTCGTACGATTGCTTAGCCTATTTGTATACTAATTTTTTCGGTTACTTTTTTTTAACAGTTTTAACTCAATACTAATCATATTATATTCATATATTTTTATATAGCCGAGAGCAATGTCGTGAAAAGTTTTAAGAACTCTGTCCGTTGATTCTTTTTACAACTTAATAATTTTTTTAAATACTTTAATTACAATCACGACAGCGGCGGATCCAGAGTTGAATTTTGGGGGCCTCTTAAAAAACTTACTTCTGAGCCATATATACATTATAACGATATTTATGTTGTTTATTTTAATATTCATTTTTTCTGTTTTCATTCTATTAACGGCAATAACATTCCCAATAATTTCTAAAATAGATATTATATGATCAATTATAATTATTAAATTATCACATAATTTAAAATATTTGTTGTAAGTAAAAAGAACGTCGAAGAGATCTGGGGAAGAGAGGCCCTTAGCCCCCCCCCCCTTGGATCTACCACTGAATCACGAAAACTCTTTTATTTTCCTATACCTATTATGTTTTTATTTTATATTACGATATAATTTAAAAAATCTTGTATAACTATATAAATATAGACATAGATAATTTTGTTACGTAACAATTATATAAACACAATAATACTATAGATTAAATTATTCATAAAACGTTATTTATGAGAATAAAACACACACGGCACTTATAATAACACACCAATCGCTGATACTTACGTGACACTATTGCAGCAGTTGTGCCTACAATCATTAGATTCACTTAGGTACTATAAATCAGACGGAAATATTATAAAAGCGTTTTTCGATAAACCAAACGGGATCGTCGTCGAGTTTGATTACAAATTTACAATACATAACGATATGGGGTCGCCCTCACAGACGTAAAATAATCGGTTAATATAGATGTCGGATGATATTATAATATTATGCCTACATAATAAGTTATGACATAGTGATGTATTGTCGTATTGGTATATATTATGTTAATATAACTTTAATGATTATTTATAATTATTTTGTACATATCTCTTTAGTTTTGTTCCGTTTAACCAAACAAACTAAACTTGCTTTAACAAAAATAACGAAAGCGTTTAAAAACGAAAAAAACACGTCTATTGTATTAGATTGTTTTAAATAATATAATACACAAATAGGCAGCATACATTCTATAGTGGATACATTCGAGGTGCTCGTCAGATGTCAACACGGCATGTTTTCGATGTTATAATATAATATGTGAATTTTAAGGTCTGTTTTCGAATTTTATTTTAAATTCGAACGTGTATCTGAAAAAACTCGAACCAACTAACTTATAACAACTAAATTATTATTTTTAACGGCTCTCAATGTGCAGTTATAAATATTTGTATTTCTATTGATCATTTGATACACAGTAACGATTAGATAGAATTTCAAGTTGAACGATATATGGACGATTTTAATACCATGACACAAAAATTGTTTTCATCCGTTTGCTGAAGAATGTTCAATAGACCTAAAATTATATATTATATTCATATGAAAAATTGATTTTATAACTTTTATAAAATTTACTATTGATAGATTCTACAAATTATAACTTTTTAATATTAATCGATTGCTCTAATCCACGTAGTAGATGCAAAGGATACATATTATACAGAATAATATTACGAACACGTATCTAGTGTAAGTACACACTTAGTATAACAATAAATAAAAAAACGTTTACAGTTTTCGGTTTGATGAGACAATAAACATGTGTCTCGTCGTGTCTAGGTGACAGTTTAGTATTAATCAAAACCTATTATTGAAACATCGTTATGGTTTCGATTTCGACGTTTCTTCTTTGAGCGGCCAAACTAAATACAAATTCACGAAACATAAACCTTTTTTTATAATGTTTGCAATCGATTTAAATAATCGACAGCACGTACATAGCGAAAAAAAAGTAGAATAACATTTAATAATATAAAAGGTTTAGCGTTTATTAATGGGAATATATTTTTATATAGGTATCACAGACTAGGGATGAGTAAATCTTATCAACACCTATGTGCGGAACTCGAGTCACCGTCCAACGTGTATTGTTAAATATTGTTATTATTAAAACCTCGAATACTTTATTACGCGCGCAAATCTGTTAATTGTGAAAACATTATGTAACGTGAAAAAAAACTTTGAAACAAATAATTGTATAGAAATAAATTATGACAACGAGACAATTATACACGTACCCAATTACTGAATTTTAATATTAAATATTTGTAAAATTATAGTTAAATAGCTCTGCAGCTGGCGCAAACTTACTGTACAAATTCAAGTCAAGAAAAGTATGCAGTGTGTAAACGCAGTCATTTGATTTATGAACTAATCGGGAAATATTTTTTGAAATAAATTTACTACGAGTAACTACCATGCGAGCGTATACGTCTCTGTATATATGTATGTGTATGTGTATGCACACGCAGCCGCGTTAATTAAATACATTGTCAACAATTATATTAACCTAATACATTATAAAAACACACATCATGATTTGGTATTGGTTGTATAAACTTAGGTATATAATATTATATTTGTTTTTACCGTTAGAAAAAAAATCTGTGGTGTAAAATGTTTTAATCGTTCGACGTATACTATATCCTCTCAGAACATAATATAAGGGATTTTAGGTAAACGGTCCGAGATAACTTATTTTTTTCTTTTCGGGATTTCGTGAATGTCTTTACGTATATTAATATAGATAGGTACAATCGGAGGAATTGCGGTTGAAAAGTATGATGGTTTTCAAATGAAGGTAAAATATTGTTTAAGACTAATTTAGGTTCGTGTGGATTTTATAGACATTATTGGGGGCCGAGTGCACTCGAAAACGTCACTATCGATTGATTGAAAAAACTTGTTGCCGTTAATCGTTATTATTAGGCGGAATACGCCTCGATAGACGGTAATCGTTTAATAGCCTACCTACCTGCAATTATTATATGAGAGTATTCAGCCTCGTAGATCTCCGGGCTTTGAGACGCTAATACGGTGATGCCTACATCATATTAGACGTACCTATATAATAATACAGTTCCGGCTGCAAGACTTTTATTGATTGGGCTCGAGCGTAATATCGTGTTTGATTTGATTAAGTACGTCGTTGTGGGCGCATTAATAATAATAGTCGTATATTAACGTGTATATGTATATATATAAATAGTCGTGTACGCGGGTCGGAAGGAGCAGATGCATTAGGTTTTTGACATAAGGCACGAGCCGCAGGGTATTGTATGCACGTATATAACTACAGCGTGTTGTGCTGCAGTATTTATTGTACCCACACACACACTCGCGTAAATAAATTCAAATGCACATAAGTTTAAGTACAAATGTTTGAGTGTATGTATGTATGTGTGTGTGTGTGTGTGTGTGTGTGTGTGTGTGTGTGTGTGTGTGTGTGTGTGTGTGTGTATACAAGTACATAGTAGCGATTGTAGGTGAGTGACGGCGGCAAAAATATTATATATTATAACGGCGGCAGTGGCGTCGTTGCGGGTAGTCGAATAAGTATGAACGGGGTGGGGGAAAGGGAAAAAAAACAGTTGTTGTATATTATTATTATTATTGTTGTATCTTTATATGTGTGTGTGTGTGTGTATTAATCGTTTGCGTTTGTGCGTGTGTGTGTGCAGGTGATCCGGTTGATGCGCGAAGGAAGGGGACCGCCAATCGGAGCCGGCTATGTCATCTGAGGAGGACGGCGGCAACCTCGGGACGACGGCGGTGGCGGGGGGAGCAGAGTGTTTCGTCGGCGGCGGCGGCGGCATCGGTGGTGGGGGTGATCCGTTGGACGGTTCGGCCGACAAACTGTTGAAGAACAAGGCAAAGCGGAGCAGACAGCGCGTGGATGCCGGCGAGCCACGTAACAGCTACTCGTCCATTCCGAATTTCAGTTCGCGACCGATCGTGTCCTCGGCACCACTGCTCAATCAGGCCGCCAGCTTCTACGGAGCATTTTTCGGCCAAGGCCACCAACAGTACTTCTTCAACCAGGGCTTCGCGCCCGGTAAAATGCTAAACGAGTTCATCGGCCGTCAAGTCAAAGAAGAAATGGTGACCATGGACTCGTCCGACTGCCTTACACAGCCTCTGCCCGGTCTGCCCGGTTCGCCGGCCACCGGACCCAACAGCGAGCTGGCCCATCACATGCTCCGTGACATACTACAGGGCAGAAAAAAAGAACTGCTCGCCCTGGAACAGGAGTTTCGCAACTCCGACGACCCGTCGTCGCCGGACAACAGTATCATGAACAATAACAACAATATAAACAGCAACAAAAACGACATCAGCGGCACGGACGACTGCACCGCCACGGCCGCTGCCAAGAATTTGGCCGCTGCGGACATCGTCGACAACTGCAGCGGCAAGCCGGTCGATCCGGTCGAGGTAAGCTCAGTTAACAATTTTATTAACAACAACAACAATAACGCGGTGACCAACGATCACGACGCGGACGACATTAACGACGGTACCGATTCCGAGAGGTCACTGGGCTCGCCAGTGTCCGACACCAAAGAGATCGCGGCCGAGGAACAAAGTAAAGATTTCGAGGTGAAAGTTGAACAAAACGAGTTAAAAAAAGCTAGGGTCGAAAACATTGTGTCTACGATGAGGTCTAGCCCGTCGTTGCCCGTCCAGGTCAACGGCTGCAAAAAACGCAAGCTGTACCACCCTCAACAGCACGACAACAGCGAGCGGTATAACACGATGGACGTGGACGACGACGACAACGACGATGACGACGAAGAATTGAGCCCCAACGAGCTCAGACAAAAAATGGTCGAGAAAAACGTGTTGAAAGATCAATTGCGCACCATGCAGGAACAGTTGGCGGAAATGCAACACAAGTACGTTCAACTGTGCACCAGGATGGACAACGACGACGAGCCCGAAGACGGTAGCGACGTCGAACAGGAACAAGTTGAAATATCGGCAGCGCGGCACAGTCCACCGGCCGCCCCGAAGTGTACTACGCCGCTTCCGATGATGCCCTCGTCGGCCCAGCAGATCAACCCAAACTTTTCAAAAATGGTCAAATTTCTGCCACAAACGCACATGCCCATACACCCGTCGTTTAACGGGGCGCTGACACTGCTCCAGCAGCAAGTACTCCAGGAGCAGCACAACACTCACAGCCAACACCACGCGATCAACAACGCGGCGGCCATGTACCTACAGGGAGTCGGCCACAAACTGTTCATGGAACAGGAAGCAAGGCTGGCCAAGGAAGCCGCTATCGCGGCCGAACAGCAGCTGCATCAACAGCAGCAGCAACAACAACAACAGCTACAACAACAACAGCAGCAACAACAACAACAACAACAACTACAGCAACAGCAACAGCAGCAACAACAGCAGCAACAGCAACACCATCATGCACATCACGTCAACCAGATGAACGTGCCACCGCCCATGCACCCGCAAAAAGCCGCATCGGCCGAAACGCCCGAAAAGATCGCCGCGGTGCCCGGGTCCGGCCGTCAGCCAGCCACGGCACAACCGTTCCCGGACCTCGACCTGTTGGCGGACGCACTCAAGTCCGAAATATCCACCACGCTAACCGGACTCATCGACACGATAATGGCCAAGTTCGCACAACAGCAACAACAGCAACAGCGCAAACCGTCCAAAACGGCAGACGCGGCGGACCTGCAACTGTCGTCTAAAGACGTTGACCGCAAGTCGCCCAGGACCAAAGTCATCGACCGTGGTAGCCACGGAGCCGACCGCGGCTCCGGTTTGGTGAATGGCCTGTCGAAGATGATGAACGGCGTCGGTGGCGGTGGTTACGGTGCCGCGAACCAGGTGCCGGTGACGAGTGGCGGTAACGGTGGTAACAGTAACGGTCTGCTGCAGATGCCCAGCAACGGACCAACAGAATTGAGAAACGGTCTGGTCAACACGACATGTGGCGCCGGAGCCGGCCTTTACAACGGTGCGGACGCCGTCGCGGCTGCCGCGGCGCTCGGACACGTCCGAGGTGCTCAGATGTTTGCGCCAAAACTGCACGGCTCGGCCGGTCTGAGCAACGCGGCCGCGGCGGCCGCCCTGTACTCGTCCATGAGTGGGCTTCCGTCACACCTAAACCCGTTCTGCATGGAACGCGAACCGGCACCCGAACAGAACGAAGCACTCAGCCTGGTGGTGATACCCAAAAAGAAACGGCATAAGGTCACCGACACCAGGATCACCCCGCGTGCCATCAATCGCATACTCACTCAGGACTCGGTGAACAACAACAACAGCAGCAGCAACAACAATAACAACAACAGTGGCAACGGTAATCCGATGCAATCGTTGGACGGCAGGGCGCAGCAACCGGTCGGCAGCACGCAGGCCATGCAGCAGTCCGCCGTCATGCAGCCCGCGGCTGGCGACTCGCCTCCGTCACCACCGTCCCAACAGCGGCCGTTCCACCAGCAGCAGCAACAACAATCGCCATCGGTCACGCCGGCCGCTCCGCAGCCGCCACCTCCGCCGCCCTCGATGCCCATGTTGCCGGTGTCGCTGCCCACTTCGGTGGCCATACCCAACCCCAGTCTGCACGAGTCACAGGTGTTCAGCCCGTATAGCCCGTTCTACACCAGCCAGCACCAGGGCGTACCGCACCACATCCCGTCGTCCAGCCCGCCCGGCATGTCCGACTCACCACCGCCGCCGCCACCGCAGCACCACCACGGGTCGCTGCTCCACCCCGCCCTGCTGGCCGCTGCGCAGCACCACAACTCGTCACCGGACCTGATGAGCATGAAGGCCCGAATGGACATGTCCATGGGCAACGGCGGAAACGACAGCGTCGATCGCATTTCCGAGTGCAATTCCGGGGACGGACCGTACGACGGCATGTCGCCTATAATATCCTTTTTATACAAAACAAAAAACAATTTAACATTTTTTGGTAACTATGCTTACAATATAATATTTTTAAGTTATTTCGTTTCAGTTCTATATTATTATTATTATTATTATTATTATTAAGTAGGTACCGTGTACTCCGCTTATATTTTATTTACCTGAATGCGAATAATATAATATTAAATTGAGTGTATTATGATATAATATATTCTGTAAGAAGTATTTGAGGTGAAACGCGATTCGCGTGCTTACGACAAATTATCGTAGGATTTCCGAAAAACACTTTTGTACCCTACAAAAAAAAACGATTAAATAACGTGTATTGGCTAGTGCTCTCTCTTTCCCTCTTCTATCTACATCACCTATATCACTTTATAATAAAATATTAAAATAAAAAATAAAAATATATTATACTGTACTTATATAACTTTCCCGGCAAATCTGTTTCGAAACAATAAATTCTAAATTTACCACGCCGAGATGCAAAACATTCGAAAATAAAAAATACGGATAAAAACAACAGGGAACTCGACACTTACGACGTATACGGGGAGGTTTTCGGGGAGGACACTAGGAAGCCCCAGGAAAATGCATTACACAAACACGCGTGGAAGACCTACAAAAGAAACGAAACTTTCGCAATTAATCGAATTAACTGCTGCTAAGATTTGAAAACGATACCGCTTTAAACGCGAACGTGCGTGTAAGTCTATACGCTCGACGATGGCGATAATATTAAATAATAATAATAATAATGACAACAATTAACTGTCAGTATAATGCAATATATAATAATATTATTATAATATTATGTATCGATTAAATGATTATATATAATATATTATATTATTATAATACACTAAGAAAATTGAAATACGATTTTTCCCTAACTGTTATGTTTACTCGTCAACCCTGACACCGATGCACTTGCGAAAAGCCAAGCTGATGTTCTTCTGGGTCCGGTACCCCAGCTCGGCCATCCTAAAGATGTACTTCCCCGACATCAAGTTCAACAAGAACAACACCGCACAACTAGTCAAGTGGTTCTCGAACTTCAGGTAAGCACCACAACTTTCTGCACTGTCTCTCGTATAGCATTAAGTAAATTATGTAGTAATGAGTAATCGTTCAGAAGAGGATCGTCGTCGTGACGTTTTTGAATCGAAACGTGCAATTTATTTTTAAAACCTTATACCCATTTCGTATACATACGCGCACGGTTGATAAAACACGAAGAAAAGTAATTCATCCGAACCATGTGGGTGTTAAATTAATTCCAGCTTTCTTTTCGTCACCGCATGCGGGCCACGTCCCATTTTTTAAAAATTTATATATTTTTTTTTTTTGTAAAGCACCTGCTTTAAGTGTTTCTCCTCCCGTCCACCCCTTGACATAATAATGCGCGAATAATTATAATATATTTTATTATTTTAACTCGGTGAGCACGATGTGCGCATATATATATATATATATATATTATGTATTATGTATACATAAAACACACACCCGTGTGAGAGCGCTCATACTTACTGCACACAATAATAATATATTGTATTTGTTTAATGCCATTATTATGATTATTCGAAGGACGGGAGCTGTTGCGAGAATATCGTCGTCGAAAAAAAATAACGAAACGCGCAATACGTGTATAACGACAATAATATAATCTCGTTTATGTCTCGTTTCCTTACCCGACGCTTATGGTACGGGATGGGTTAGGGCCGCGGAGATAAATGTTAACGCTTTATTTAACATTTTTGTACAATATTTCTTTTGAATCATTCACCTAATTAACGCGAAACGTTCGTGTCGCATATAATATTCTTCCGCGCATCTATTTCTTATATTTAACCGCATACGTGTGTTTATAATAGTGGTTATACCCATATAGTGCAGGTAGTGTTTACAATACGTATTATACACAAACTGCGTCAGTTGTAGTGACGTCGTAAACGAGACAAATATCATAGTAAACAATTTATTTCAACGACGATACATAATATCGTGTAATACATCTACTGTAAAGTGTGTGACGTTTCGAGGGGGCAAAATAGCGATTTGAACCTGCAGCAAACTCGGTTATGAAAATCGCGCGTACAAAAAATAAAATAAATAATAACAATAATAATGTTATCGTTCATGACACTTGGATATTAAAAGGCAATGTTGGGCATAAACGAGTTAAAAAATTAAAAAGTTAAGGCAGTGTTTACTAATTTGTATTAGCTTATTCTCAATTTTAATAATGAAGAATAGCGTTATCTTAAAAATAACGATTTACGTTTAGTTGTAAATAATTAAATGATAAATATCATAAAAAAAATGATTAATGATAATACACAATAAATGCGAGTAAATAATATTTACTGAATTTGAAAAATAATAACTTAACTCAAGACGTTAGTAAATTAATTGTAAGTTTATTATAACTCTTCCGTTGTAACTTTTGATTTTATAGAACTTAAAAAAAAAATATTAAACCGTCATAACTCGAAACTCTTTCAAATTTTTCCCATAAACTTTAACCAAACTCTTCGTTGAAAAAATCTCGTTAACTTGCCCGGCAGCCTTGTTAAGAGGTACACATACCTATATTACCACATTCACGATTTTCCTCGATACGATCAGCATACGCCGAACGAAGGGCATAATCATAATATTATATACACACTCGTAAATAGTAATAATAATATATTACAGTATTACACGTATATATGTTATACACATATTTATACATATATTTATCGGTGCACGAAGCGAAAACGGCGAATTTGTTTTAAATTCACAAGCATCTGTACTCCGCCAGCCACCGTAGAAATGATTGGCTTTTCACCGGCAGCCACCTTCGTCCGTCTGTACCTTCGTACAAAATAATAAATATATAAATATCATATTGTATTAAATTAATATCATCATCGTGTATATTATTGCATATTATTGCATGTACTCATGATTCGCACACACGATACTTTCGTTCAGGCGTACTCGTCCGTCTTCAAGCGGCGGGCCCGTTCTTCGCCATTATATATCTACCTACATACACGTTTTATTATTATTATTATTATCATTCAGGGCGCGCGTCTATTATATTATCGCGTGCATAACATTACATGATATATACATTATATGATGTATTGAGTGCGAGCGTAATCGGAAAAGCGCAATGTTGTACGACGCATTGTGCACCGCACTCGAATCGACTCGATCCGCTGATTTCAATATTATTATTGCTATCATCATCACCGCCGTCGTCGTGCAAGTAGTAAAATAATATAATATACCTACCGTATAATATTATATATTGTATATAACTTTTGCGCCGCGTAGTCTTTTCACCGCAACACATCGTACAACATTCGTAATAATAATAATATTAACGATGACGACGATGATATTAAAATAATATACCTAGTAATAACATCCGTGCGCTCCGCGGTGTTTCCGATACGTGCTCGAGACGAGTGTGCCAATTACGCGTACACCGATGATGATAAATAATAATAATATCATTTGATATATATACGTAACCCATCCCCATTATATCATTACGATAGTATTATGGTTAATATTTTATTAATGGTGTCCGTTTTTTGTCTCCCCGAACAGAGAGTTCTATTACATTCAGATGGAAAAATACGCACGGCAAGCCGTCAGTGAGGGTTTGCAGAGATCCGAAGACATACACGTCAACAAGGACAGCGAGATTTACAGGGTCCTCAACCTGCACTACAACCGCAACAATCACATTGAGGTATGCCTATGCCGCCACCACAAAAACGAGTGTATATATTGCAATATACCTGAACCGGTAATAAAACCGGATATATTTTTTTCTTTTGATTCTCGCGTCTATTTTATGGCCATCATATTATTATAATAATTATTTTCAAAGTCCCCAATGAGAAATTTAGAAATTTTCCACGTTTATCACAATACATTCTTAGACTAGGACTATAAATTGAAATAAAACCGAACGGATTAAACGCGATCGCATACAGCATTATTATTGTACGAGTAAATTTACATGTATATATTTATACCGACATTTTCCGATACAATATTTGTAACGTTTAAATTAATTTTTTTGACATTCAGAAATATATGCACCTATCGCTCGACCAATCGAACCTAACCGTATAGAATTAGTACATTATATTATTTTATATGTTTACGTTTATCATATTTTACGGATGGTTCACGATTTTTATTTTGTTTTTTTCAACAGGCTCCTAGCAATTTTGAGTATGTAGTCCAGCAGACCTTACGCGAATTTTTCGTGGCTATTCAAAACGGAAAGGATACGGAACAATCGTGGAAAAAGTCTATATACAAAGTTATCTCTCGTATGGACGACACAGTGCCAGAGTACTTCAGGTCTCCAAACTTCCTCGAACAGCTCGAATAAACGATATATAACTATGTACAAATTATATATATATATAAGCATAATATATATATATATATATATATAATACCATACTATATATTTATATACACGCATTCGACTCGCGTCTGTAAACTGTGCTTTTTTTAAAAAAAATTAATATTATTATCGTTTTCATTTAAAAAAAACGAAAGCTCAAAACAATGAGTTTTTGTGATGGGTTATATTATATTCTATTATATATGCATTGTTGTGTACAGTCATTTTGAAAACAAATTTTATAACATTCATTATGTTTTACTTTTTGGTTTCCAAATATTTTTATAAAACATTAAAGGCGGTCTCTTTGTACAAAGGAAATATTAATATTATGTTGTACAAAAAATTTAAATTTATCTTTACTTATTTTATTTTTATATAATTATATATATATTTTAAAAAGAAAAAATTATAATCACTTATATATTGAAATTATATATATGTATATGGAATAGTCTAAATGTATATAGGGAACAAGAGACCCACCAATTTTTATTTATAAAAAAAACCAATATTACGATGTATAGTAGAGATATTATTGCCCCAACTATGGGTCGGTTAATGTACACAACATATTATTTATATATATTAATTGATTGTTAAAAACTACATTTTATTCACACGGGGTACCCATTTTATTATTATTATTATTATTATTATTATTATTATTATTATTATTATTATCATTATTGTCATTATGATTATTATGTACCTATTATTATTTTTAATTTTACATCAATGTTTAGGTTAGGTTATATTGTTATTTCACAATTTTATAGCACTTGATTACAAACTAAAAAAAATTTTAAACAAAATTAATCCGCCCACGACGGCGTTCAAATACTCCCTCCCCCTCCCCCCACTCACGTGATCTCACATTATTCCAATTATTAATTATCTAGCGTAATTTTTATTTTTTAGTTTATTTTATTTTATTTTATTTATTTTATTTTTATTATTATTTTTTTTTTTTTTTTGGTGTGGTGAGTTTCTCCTAGTCAAATAAATTAAAAAATAAAAGGATCATATATATTATTAATAATAGTTCTTACAATATTATAATTTCGTCGTTATTATTTTATCGTTGTCGTTATTATACATATAATATCATTATTACCGTTTATAGTTTTCCCCATCCGCTCGCGGTACCTCCGCCCATAGACACAGACCACTTCCAATAACATAAACTTCGATATTATAAAATATTAATTATATTCAGAATACAATCAGTTTACAGACAATTTACAACTCGCAACACAAATATTATAACAATATTACAGCAATAATATTTCTATACAGACGATTTACACGATATATACATACACACGTGCATATTTATACACACACACACTCTCACACATACTCAAATAATATAAGTACATACATCGAACATGTTTTACAATCGAATACAATATCGCATATACACACATAATATTATATACATCACACATCATCACACACACATTTAATATATATATATAATATATTATACAAATAGAGTACCTATATACTTATACAACATTATATTATTATATATATTATTGTAGACACACAGGCGCAAAACTTATATACAACACTCGAAGGACATCGCACACATCATACACATATATATATATATGGTCCCCGCGCGGGACCTGTATAATTTGAGAATTTTTTTTCGTTTCGTTTGTTTCGTTGTTTTAGTTCGCCGCGCGTATCAGACGAAATATTTTACTTCTTCCGTCGACATGATATTACGCTCGTGTATATTTTATTTTCCACGCATATCCGCATCCGTATATACAAACAACCCTCGGTACACACACACACACACACATACACAAAAACGGATATATTTAGAACACACAGACACACCGATAATATAAATATATTATCGAATTATATACATCACACAGACAGTTTATACAATACATTATAATATTATTATTATACGCTACACGACACAATATTAGCAACAGAAAGAAAATACACACTACATATATATATATATATATATATATATTATATACGCGCCGAATTCGGTGGGTGGCGAAAAAACGCAAAGACTTACAACGATTCGCCGGCGTTCTGCATATATGTTCGGATTTCGGCGTTTTGCGATCCGCCCCGTCCCCCCGTCACTCGCGAGTTTCAAACGCAGTTTCAGTATACTTACAATATAACAGACGCGAGTCGCGAAAGTCCGCCGCATGACGGACGGTACACCTACACCCGCCCACACATACACACACGCACACACACATACAGATCGTAATCACCCCAGATATTATACAATATCACATATAGACGCAGACAGATAGACAGACAACCGAAAAGTTATAAACAAATCAAATAGTACAGCGATCGACTTTCGGTAACTCGTGAGTTCGTGGGTTAGAAAAAAATAAAAGCCGTCGGACAGTTCGTTACATCCGAAAACTGATCAAACTTATACGACTATCGCGAGGCTTAATGAGAAAAAACAATTTCAGATTCGAGTTACCGACAGGAGTCGACTGCAATATATATTATACATAGACACACCCACACACACCCACACACACATACACATTTGCGCAGGGGATCCGTATATTATATAATATTTTCTATAGATTTAAACCGGTACAGACGCACATAGGAAATATGTGCGACAATTATATAATATACAGAAACAAAATAGCGTGTTTGTTTTACGACAAACACGTTAAAAAATGGCATTGTAGATTTAAACAATAATATGATATATTATTATTATTATATTATTACGATATAACTCTAATATTATTTTTTATTCGATTTTTTCACTATTACTACTACTAATAATAATAATACTACTACTAATAAATATACTACGCATAATACATTATAATATAATAAAAGTAAAATAGAACGGATAAGGTTTCAGGTTGAAAAAAAAGTCATTTTTACTACATATAAAATATTAAATAATATTATATACACAGTGTGTTAAATTTGATTTTTTTTGATTTTTGCCGGTTTTTTTTTCACGAGTTAACTATATGTTTAAGTTTTGATGGTTTTTTTTCGTACGGGTGTGTATACCTATTTCAGAATTGTGTACACGAAAAGAATCTATAAGCTATGTACTAGTCTTTTGTTTTATAATAATATTATTATGTTTTACAATTATTATTTAATTTTGAAAATAGTTAAAACAGTTTTTCGAGTGTGTTAGGATAATATTATATTTACAATAATTAACATATATGAAAAAAAATTACTCATAGTCATACGCATAATAATAATATAATGTAACATTTTTAATAATAGTTCGATGAAAGCAAATGTGCCCTGGGCTCGATCACTATATGTAATAATATATTAGGTATAATTATAATATAGTAT
Source organism: Rhopalosiphum nymphaeae (assembly GCA_036289425.1). Taxonomy (NCBI): domain Eukaryota; kingdom Metazoa; phylum Arthropoda; class Insecta; order Hemiptera; family Aphididae; genus Rhopalosiphum; species Rhopalosiphum nymphaeae. The sequence goes on along the minus strand of JAZAQC010000012.1, from coordinate 9,736,446 downwards.
GATATTATTATAGATTATACGTTCATTATTATCATTATTGTTTTTATTCCAATTACGTGTTACTACGTTTATTGTTTTTTTTTTTTTTTACTCATCTTCTCGTCTAGGCGCAACAGTGCGTTTATTATTATTATTATGATTATTATAGTTTTTTGTTTTCGTTTCCCAAGACTGATATGATTTACCCGTCCGTCGTTCAACGATAATACATAATAATATTGATATAGGAGGCGCAAATGGGAGACGGAGGGCTCAGGAGATAGGAACTGTATAAAACTTCTGAAATTTATCACAAATACATCCGACTTTTGACGTGTCGATTTTAACGTATTTATTGTTGGCCTCCCCCCTTTCCCGCAAGATAATTCAAGCCGTTTGTGGCGTTTGTGCCTATTTATACGTATTATATATATTTGCGTGCTTTATCCTACAGTTTCTGTTGTTTTAGAATATTATTACTCATTTTTTTTCCGTTTTCGTTACACGACGAATACTAATCATAATAAAATGATATAAATCTAAATATGATTTTTTTTCTATTTTTCGTATACATTTTTACGGTATTGTGTACGGCGCACACGTTTCTGGACGGTCCGGCGAAGCGGTGTCTTAAAAATGTCGTGTACTTTTTGTTCAAGTTTTTTTCCTTTTCCGATGTAACATATTATTATTATTATTATACAGAAAACAACAACGAAACAATTGTGGCCCGGGGTATCTATTTAAAATACGATATTAACAAGGCATTTTTAATTTTTTATTTCGTTAGCGTTTTTTTATACTATTATAATTATTATTATTATTATTATAACATTAGTCAAAATTTGTTTTCTCGTATTATTATATTGTATATATATATATATACATATATACACATATATATATTATCAATCACGATTAACAGTATATATTGATAGGTACTTATACCTAATACAATTATAATAACTGTCAAACCATATTAAGCTAATCGTAATGATGACATGTATATTATATTTATATATTTATATATATATATATATATATATTATATGTGTGTATATGTTCCGGAAACACGCGCATTACACGTCACACTCCTCATTTATGTATGAAATAATAGTTATTATCGCATTATTCTATATAATATAACATTATATATAACTATATAATATGTCAATGATGATGTACATGTAATCCTCATATATAAAAATTGTTTATTTTATCTTTTTTTGTTTGTTTTGTTGTTTTTGTTTTTTTTTATGATAATATGTACCTAATAAAAAACAAAAGTAAACTAATATAAATGACCTAAACATAAAAACCACGTGTATTATGATATTGCATTTTCCATACCTGCCTATGCACTACTCTTTCATTCGCGATACCACGTTTAGTGTACTTACAACGGGCATATGTGACATTATTATAGTAATGTATATTTATTTTAAAAAGACGGGAGAGTTGTTTAAAAAACTAATTTCAGTTGGTCAAATCAATTCAGTTACGTTTTAAACGTCGAATTATGAGTTAACATTATGGTTTTGACAATATACGTTTTAAACTTTTAACTCTAAAAGTGTAAAATTAATATGGAGAAAAATATTCATTTCAAACGAGTTACAGATTTATTACACTTTAAGTAAAGTAAAGACTAAAGATAATTGGTTTAGAATATAATAAGGCTACAATGATATTAATTTTTGAAATTGTGTATGATTTGTAAGTATTGACCAAGTGCAACAAGCTAATTAATAACTAATAAGTATAAATAATTGTTGGAAACAAATGAAGTTTATTAAACTCGAAAACTAATGGTTCGAATGTCAATCTATATGCACCAACATTTAAAAAAAATTATCTAGTTCACAATTTATAGTATAAAAAAAGATTAATCCTTATTTAAAAAACAAGGCTCATTTAACTTCATGTTTAGGATACTATTTCTTCTTAAACAATAAAAAAAAATTGTATTTAAATATGTGAAATAATGGTTTTTATTTGGTTTTTAAGTATACTTAAAAATTTCAAAAATCATAATTTTAATAAATGTATTATTTAATTATAAAAAGGAATCGAGAACGCTTGATAATTGTTGAGTAATTCTCTATGCGTATTTGTATTCGGATAATAATGAAAAATAGTTTAAATCCGTGTAATACTGCAGCAGCTAAAACTAGTTAAAAGTAAAATTCCGATTTTCTTGCGATCGAAAATACATCGGTACTGCTCATTTGCGGGTATATGTTGGTGTACTGGTGCAGCAGGATCTTGGCGTTTGTGCAAACGTTTCCGAAAAGAAACGCATTTATATATATTCGCCGGGAAGTTTCGACGCGCTCGGCGGCCCGAATCGTCGAACCTATAACCCGAAAAGAAATCAATTAAACTCGAGAAGAATCCTACCCCTACCCGTGTAGCGAGAACGAGGGACCGCATCGAACGTGCATATGCCACACTGTATATATATACATACACACTCGGCCTCAATCAACATTCCTCGGATTAGTTTTAAAGCGACCAAATTACTTATGGCCCTCGACTACGAGCTCGGAAGGGGCTGGAAGAGAAGACGAAAAGTCAACCGAAAAAAAAACCTCGTACGTTGTCTACGTTCGACTAGCCCCGATAAGACGGCGTCGTCTTGATCACTCGTTCGCCGTGCAGTCACGGAGGTCGGCAACCAAGCGTATACTTTACGTGCATGTTTTGCGTATTATTAATGACAGACCAAAAGCGAAAACATTGATTTATAATAATATTGTATGAGTAAATAGTGATGAGTATAATGTAATAACGTAGATACAACCTAGCAATAATAATTAATAACTAATATGTATAAATAATTATAATACCTACATAATAATATAATAAGTGCGTGCAATTTTGTCAATTTAAGTATTCTTAGTTATACTTAATAATATGAAAAAAAGTAATTTAAATATTTTATCATAATTTTAAGATTTTTCTAGACAATGTCCACAACGCTTACCGTGGCGCCTTATTTATTTTTTTCTGTTTTATTAACTAGTCTAGCCATAAGCCATACAATATTTACAATACCGCACCAAATACCAATGGCATGTGCATAACAATTAAAATATATATTATTTATTATATAAGCCGCACAATGTGCTAATGATATATTATGTACATTATGCATTTCTACTAAGGTACGTATGCATAGCAAAAACTATATCTAACCTTCCGGAAAATTGTTATTTATTTATTTTGGTATGATAATAAAATGAAAGGTATACAGTACATATAGACAAGGCTAGGAAGTAATGAGTACACGTAACATTTTAAAGTTAAAAAGTATACTAATACTAATAAACGTGAATCAACGCATTATATTTTCGTTTTAAAATGTTAAGTTAATTTATATTTTGTTCAATTTAATTTAATTATATTACCTTTCAATCGATTACGTTTTCATTTCAAATATATATCAAGTAATGTTTTGTGTGAATTTTTATTTTCTGTGACTCAAATCTTCAATGAAATACTATACTATATAGAAACACCATACAATTTTGAGTTTTTAAACAAATAAAATAGACTCTAATAAATCCAATTAATAAATATAATAAAATGACAAATTATGTATTATTAAACTTACACGAGAATACCTTTAACGTTGTGAGTTATTTTAAAGTTAAACGATGTCGCATACATTTCGAGATAAGTGGACAAGCTTAATTTAAAAAGAGCGGTAAACGAAATATGTTTAGCACGTTGCCGACCACGGTAATAGTAAGAAATACTCGCACCGAATGACGTGATAAGACGTCATCAAAAACATGATATCATTATCCGTCAATTAGAAATACATTGATAATATTATATAATTTTCATAAGTTTTTAATAATAAAATAAAAATATTATTATTATGCAAATCCCGTATGATACTTTCACAGTTTCGTTATCGTGTACTGTGTAGTGTACGTAAATTGTTTTTATAACATTTACCTAAAGATTACGATTTGATAGATTTTTAAGAACCCGTCGCTTGTAACTTAATGTTGATTTGAAACAAACCTTTGGCATAGGGACATCTCGCAGCGATCATGTCCAAAATATCAATTTTGAATTCCGTATTTTCGGAAATCGAAAAGTTGGACTCGGCCGAAGAATACAAAAGAATCATTAAACTCGTGGAGAAACGTGAGCAGTTATTATAGTTATTATTTTTTTTTTGTCACGAATATTGATTGTGTGTATTCGTTGTTCTTAGATATACCCCAATTTCCTGAAGAGTTGTCATTGGTTCAAACAAAAGTCGTTTGTCTGATCCATCTGAATCAGATTGAAGACGCATACAACTACATACTGAAGAATGAAGCATTACAGTAAGTACTTTATATTATTCATATGATATATTTCATTTATCTACATTTTGTGTTATCATTTTCTAGGAAATTTGCATTTGAAAAGGCTTATTGTTTGTATCGCTTAAACCGCTCTGAAGAAGCATTAGAACTAATAAATGAAGAACCTAATCCAGCACAAAACTTTAAGGAGTTAAAAGCTCAAATTCTATATAAATTGGAAAGGTAAAATAACCTACTTAATATTTTATATTCAGCTTATATGGTCGATAAACACTCATTGGATATATTACCAACAAAATATATTTCAGCTATCTCTTAACCCTTAATAATAAATTATTTTGACTAAATAGATACCTAGTAAGTAAACATTGGTCCATTAAAATTCAAAATCCTTTGAAAATTATCAAATATTTTGTTTTTGAACATGTAAGGTTTGTGTTACTTAATAAGTACACTTATAAATTATATTTTGTATAATTAATCACCCTTACTTTTTTTTTCAATTAATCCCGAAAGAGACTAGTATTAAGGTAATTGTGTTTATTTTTATATTGTTTCAACCATGTTAACATAAACCATAAACCCAAGGTTCTTAGTCAGACTGACCATAATTGAGATTATTATTTGTTAGAAATTCTACAAAAACCTTTACACTTGACTTTACCTTGCTTAACTATTTATCAATTTATGAAGTCTGAATATAATCTTACAACTTATTTAACTATGTAGATTTAATGTAGGTAAAATGTACTAAAGAGTGTGTAATTTGTAATTTATACTACATTGCTCTTTATAATTTTAGGTACAATGAATGTTTTGATATGTATCGAGATATTATCAAACAAAGTAAAGACAGCTTTACAAATGAAAGGGAATCAAATCTAACAGCCGTTATTTCTCAACTTTCTAAATTAGGAGAGGTAAGTTGTTTAATTCATTATAAGTCATACTAATTCAATAATTAATTGTATATTTTTTTTTTAGAATAAATATGACATTCCGACTGTTAAACAACACAACACTTATGAATTTATGTATAACATTGCATGTGTGTTAATTGAAAGAAGAGAGATTGAAAAAGCTCAAGATTTACTCGATCAGGCTGCCAAATCATGTAAAAGTACATTAGAAGAGGAAGAAGCAACAGAAGAAGAAATTCAAGAAGAACTAACTGCTATTAAGTAATTATAAATGGAATCTTTTATCATTATTTTGTCAAGTATTGACTTTTTTTCATTTATTTTTTTCACCCTTTTATTTAATAGTGAAACCACTATAAACTTTTGAATTTCAAATTGTAATCTATATTTATAATTTCATAAAATAGTAGGGCTATTTTTTTATGAATTTTAACATTAAAATTATTATTTTTCATTTAACCGTTAATGAGATATAGCTACTTAAAGTTGGGTGGTTTGCGGTTTTTAGATATTCATCCTACAGGTTATTACGACTGTAAGGTATTAACTACAAGTACAAAGTTCATCACTCCGTAGATAGTCAATAACGAGTTTATTACATGTGAAAATATCTACCTTTCATTATCTATTGCTCGTATGACTACTGGTCTTAAGAAACAAGAAGTATTTTAAAAACCGAAAACCACCCAACTTTGAAAAGCTATATCTCACTAGAAATTAACAAAAAATAATAATTTAAACGTTAAAATTCATAAAAAAAAAAACAGCCCTATTAATTTAGTACATTTAAAAAGTAGATTACCTTTTGAAAATCAAATGTTGATAATGGATTCACTATTAAATAAAAGGGTGAAAAAAATAAAAATTCCATACTGTTTGTGAAAAACATGGTACAAAATATTTTGAAAAAAAAATGAAAAAAATGTAATACTTGACTAAATAATAAGTGTATAATGATAAAAAAAATTACCCTCTATACAATATGTAAAGTTTATTTAGTGTTATTGTTCTTGTCATGAAATAGACTTCAGCTTAATAAACCTCTACTACTTCACTTCATTATTTAGTTACATAAAAAAATTTAATTAAATTTAGTATTACAAGTTACCATTTTAGTGTGAAAAACAATATAGTATGCAAATTATAAATGTGTTATTCAAACTTAGATATTATTTCAAATACAATTTAATTTTTGCAATGATCATATGTATTGTAATGACATACACTGTTAGAGAAATAACAATAATAATTATTATTTTTAAAAGTGCATTCTAACAATATGTAAACATATTATTATAATTAATATAATAGATTACATATTACAATTTTCAAACTGTATTACGTTAATCATCTAAAAATAAACAGCAAAACTTTGTTTTTTGTACTAAATAAAATATAAATGTAATCAATAAATATAATATATAATATAATTTCTTTATAATTTTGATTTATAGATTTTAACATATATGGTATTAATATAACAATAGATTTTTATTATCAAAATTGAACCAATTCATTTTTTGTTTTTAGAGTACAAGGGGCTTATTGCTTACAAAAACTAGGCCGTGATAAAGAAGCACAATCTGAATATACTGAAGTATTAAAGTATAAACCAAAAGATATTGGATCTTTAGCTATTGCTTCAAATAATTTAGTAGTGTTAAATCGAGAACACAATGTGTTTGATTCAAAAAAAAAACTCAAGTCAACATTGTCTGATGAATTAACTCAAAAGTTGAATACCTGGCAGTTAAAAAGAGTCATGTTGAACCATTGTCGTTTTGCATTAATCACTAATCAAGTAATAAGATAGTCACATAAAATATATAAATGATAAATAATTCTTTAATTTTTTTTATTTTTAGTTAGACCAGTGTACTCAATTGTGCGACAACATTGAAAAGAAATATCCAGATCTGATTGAGGATATTATACTATTAAGAGCAGTAATGCTATGGCGTCAGAACAAAAATTCTGAAGCTATTGACTTGTTGAAAAAGTTTGTTTATCAACAAAAAAATCCCACTGCTAAACTCAATTGTACCTTGGTGGCAGTAAAATTATTATTAATGCAGGTAAAAGTTTTTACATTAATGATAAATTAAAACTAATCAATGTTATATTTGATTTCACATTCTAACTTTTTATTTTTATTATATTTCACTATTTCAAGATGACTATAATATCTTATTTAAAGCAAAATTTCCCTTGTACTGAGTGTCATGTCCCTTGATCTTATAAATTTCACACTATGGACATTTTTCTTGATTTTGTTTTTAGAACAAGGCCTTGTTTTAATCCAGATTCCCGATATCTTCATATTGTTATTTAACAGCCACTGTCATTTTCAAATTAAGTATTAAAAAAGTTAAAATATTAAACAAAGCACTAGATTAATACTTTTTAAATGTATTATGTGATAAATTTTTCTTGCTTAATTTAAATAGTTAAGTTACAAAATAAAAGATATGAAAAGTTGTTTATATTGACTACTTACTATGCGTAAATATTATTTTTTATTTTTCTAGAATGACACTAATGAAGCGATTACTTTACTGGAAAATCTTGGTGAATTTAAGTATAAACTTGGAATTGTGAGTACGCTTGTAACGCTGTATTTAAATGTTGACAATTTTAAAGCGGCATCTGACTTGTTTAATGACACTTTGTCTTGGTACAGTCAAAAAGAGGTAACATTTAATTCTTATTTAACATTAAACGCAACTTTTTAGATTGAATTATAAACATTTGTATACTTTATAGGTGGATAATTCAAAGATTACCATTTTATTAAAACAACTTGCCAAATTACATTTACGGGAACAAGATCCCAAGGAAGCGGCTAAACGGCTATCGCGACTACTTGAATTAAATCCTACTAATAAAAAATTTTTAGCTCAACTTATCATCGCTTACACACAGGTTTAATAAATATATTTATTTTTAACATTTATTAACCATTATAAATTATATTTCTCTTTAGAATGAATATGAGTACTAATCACAATTAAATATTAACTATATAGTATAATAAAATTATAAAGTAGTGTTCACATTGTGTTTTCCTATCTTAACTTTATGTAAAGATGGGAGTATACAACAGCTCAATTTATATAAACTAGTGGCAGTGAAAGGATAAACCAAATGTAACATCCAAAATTCCAAATGTTATACTAATCCTCTGTATGTAAAGAAATAAGAATATGAGACACACTTACCAGTATATATATTGAGTATCAGTGTATGTTACATTTATGTTTTGTTTATTATGGTTATAAACAAATTATTTAGTTGATATTCAATGAGTTAAATTTAAAAAAAAAGCTGACTTAAAATAAAATTAAAATTTTTCATTAACATTTATATCATATTTATCATTTTAAAATTTAATGTTTTATCAATAATTCTTAAAATATAAATGAAGGTATACACTATAAACTAAAATACATAATATAAAAATAACCACTAATTTGCAATAGATTTATTATATTAACATTGAAGTGGTCACCTACATATTTCGAAAAGTGTAAAATGTAATTATTTTTTTTTACTTTTAGTTTGACCCAGAAAAAGCTCAAATGTACAGTAAACAGCTTCCGCCATTGGACCTTCAAGATACTGACATAGATTTACTTGAAAATACTAACTGGATGATGGGATCTAAATTAATCAAAAAATCCACATTGAAACCAGATTTTGCTGGGTAATTATTCAATAAAAACTAATTATCAATCAGAAATAGATTGGAAATAAAATTTAGTTTGAAAATACAATTTTCGTTCAGTAGTGTATATAACTCTGATTAGAGGTTTGTTTTGCTACCATATTAACAAAATGGATTTATCTTATTTTCTTAAGAATAATATTTATTAAATAAAACTATAAAAACAAGTAACCTTGTATTAAATAGTTACATGTGTTATCTTTAAGGCTATCATATATTATGCAGTCTACCAGTAAATGAACAAATATAGTATGAGATTTACCATTTATTTTACTAGTATTCCAAAATTTTTATATAAATTCCAAAAAAAATGTATTAAGGATAAAAAATTATTTAAATCTGATTGTATTACTCAACAAAAACTTATACTGTGTATCTCAAAAATACAAAATTTTAATACTAATCAATTATTAAAGTACAAAAAACTATATAAAAAAAAAAGTACTTGTAAAATAAAAAATATATTGTAATAAAGATAGCTAAACACTATTATTAAAAATATGAAGATAAAATATTATTATTAACTCTTCTAATCTGTAAGTTTTTTGACATTCTTTTCATTTGCAATATAGAATATTTCATTTTTCTCTTCTTCTTACATAAGTACCTTCAAATTCATTTCACTTGTAATATCAAATTTTCATTGTTTGCCTCAACAATTTTTTAAATTAAAAAATTAAAAGTTGATTTATCATTACTTTATACTTATGATTAAATAAAAAAAATGTATCCACATAGTATATAATTGTTTGAAGGGCACGTAGTAAATGACGTACTGAGCATTTGAGACCATACTTCTACAAAGTATCGAAATATTGTTATCAAAAGTCATAATGTAATAAAATAAAACATAAACCATATCTATTAAAGCTAATCATAAATCTGTGTAAAAATCAGCTGAATACAAAACAACATCCAGTAGAACATTGCTGATGGACTACATACTATATGACCACTGTCTTTAATACTTGAAAAAAATTTAATTGAATTTAGCTCTAGCTATCAAAAAAAATTAAAAAAATGTAGTTTTAGAGAATACCTAATAGATAAAACAAAACAGTCTATCCTTAATAATTTATCACAATACCATTACTGAATTTCTCATTTTGTTTAACCTAACTCACGTGCCAATTTAATACTAGCCAAACTCAATATTTATTTTATTATTATTAATGTCTTATTAATTACACAGATCCAAAACAGAAGTGGAGAAGAAACGTAAGAAGAAAAGAAAGATTATACTGCCCAAAAATTTCAACCCAGACGTGCCTCCCAATCCTGAACGTTGGTTACCAAGACACGAACGTACTGGATATCGCAAAAAGAAAGACAGGAGAAACAAAGAAACAGGAATTGGTAAAGGAACACAAGGGGCCAGCAATGTATCGAGTGAACAATTGTGAGTTAAATTTTTATTTAATTACGACAAATTATTAATCAATATTCTCTCATCATGTCAATTACTGTCAAGTTATAATCAATTCTTATGTTAGACATGGTTGGTATAGTTGATTAGCTATACGTTTTTAAAAAATGTTATGACTATAAATATGTTTGAATAGGCAATTATCATTTATCATACATATTAATTATAAAAAATAAATTACCATAAAGTCAGCGTATAAAATTAAATTATAGTTAAGTGTTAAATTTAAATTAATAATTTCATCTTTTCAAAAAATACTAAAAAGTTTAAAAATTGGTTGAGTTAACTCATGGCCTAAAGTATAAAAACTAATTTATTTTATTTTATTATTAACTTCATAATTATTTAAAATTATAAGTTTTATCAAACATTATATTATCCTAAAATGAATACATTTTACTATTAAATTTAAATTTCTTTTTAACAATTTTAGTATTAAATTAAATTTATTTTTTGGAACAAATAAAATTTAGCATTATCATAAGAATATAAAACAAATAGAATTCAAAATATTTTGTAAAAAAATATGTATTTTGTTTAATTTTAGTACCGACTAACATATTTACTGCAAATTTCATAGTATACAAAAAAAATTTAAGTATTATATTATATTATTATTTTTCTTAGTAACATCAAAAATATTGCGGCTCAACCCAAACCTCAGACCGCTCAAGCGCCTTCTGAGAACGCACCCAGACTTCAACACAGAAAAGGAGGACAATATAAAAAGAAGAAGAAGGGGAAATAATTGCATCATTTGTTACTAACCAATAAACAATAATATATTATAATATAAATATCAGATTTTTCATCAACAATTTTTTTAATATATTATATAATATATTTCCTCTTCTATTCCATTAAATATTGAGTTATTATAAAATTATAGATAACCATTTGGCCTTAAGACTTTGATTCCATTGTATAGCAAATTTAATTTCCTAACACAACACTTTTGTCAAATTTTTAATTCATGGAGCCGGTACTTTGGTCGCCAAACCACATCTCTGTTTGTAGTATTCAGGTTTAGATAAACATTCAATCATAAACTTCCCAAGATCATATTTCGATATAGCGCGACCAGGTGATGAGCCGATTTCTATGCTGTAATCGCCTGATGGATTGCTACCAATATGTGGTGGCATCACAGCAATCCAATTCAAGGATTCGGTTGCCTGTAGCAAATGCAACATCCGCTCGTGATCATCGTTAATACCATGGAACATTGCTGGCACTTTGGGCTTATCATAGAATAAAAAGGCTGAAATTAACCAAGTGTTTAATGATAATATCCAAAAAAAGACATATGTATGACGTTTTAATATTGCAAAAATAATTACTGGATAAGCATACTGATACGATTTTCACATTGTTCTTTTCCATCGCCGACAAAATGTTTCTCAACCCATCAGACATCATTGTGGTAGGAGCTGCAAAAGTAATTTCATTATTATATGAATACACGGTTGGCCACATAGTAACCACTCAAAGTCTACCTAATTTTGTTTTATTAAATATTATCTTACCCAGATCGTTTCTGGTTCCTAAAGTCACGACGATTGCGTCTCTGCCCTCGACGACCTTGTCCACATCTTCTTTGACCAGAACGTCGCCAGTGACTACTTCCACTTGCTTACGAAGTTCTTCGGGCATACGACTGGGATCCCGCAGTAGAGCTCTAACTTCTAAACCTACGCAAGCATAGTTTCTTTAGTATCACACTCGTACAAATTATCAAAAAATCGTTTAAAAAACCTTCAATCAGCTCTGTAATATTCTAGATAATTTTATTTTTTCTTCAATTCTTACCGAGTTTCAAAGCGGCTTCGACGGTGCAAAGTCCCGTCATGCCGGTGGCACCGAAAATTGCGATTTTACTCATTTTCTTGATCGTCGGAGTACAACTAATGGGCAAACCACCACTTGATACACGGACACCGACGGCTGTGAACTGAGAAACGTAGACGTCGTCGAACAAATCGACGATTAAATGCTACTTCAATGCCGACGAACGATGAGTCGACACAATTTGAAAATATTTATAGGTATGACGATTGACGGGAAAAAAAGTAATATTAATAAAAATCACGTTTCGTTTTAATTTTTAACGATATGCATCCGGTCAACACTTGATCGTCGTCGGTATTTTTTTTACTATTATCACTGGACGTGCCACCCAGTACCCGCCCAACAAGGCGTTATCATATTATTATTCCCTACTCCCATAGACATAGTTATGTCTGTCGTCGTGTTCCGATTGTTCCGGCCACTGACATTTTAATACCAATAGGCATTAATAGATAAGCACTTCACACCTGAGCGTGCAGCGTGCGAGTCTTAGCTCATAGGCCTATAAATTATAACGAAATTTCCGACTTTCTTATTCGGTCCGTGTACGCACACAGAACACGTACCTATTACCCATTACCCACGACGTCACGTCATGTCGACTATCGTCTGTCTTAAAATAATTTTTATGTCTACGACATCGACGTGTGGTAATCGGCATTGCGAGTCGAGATCCGAGTGTATTACAGAACGTAATAATAAATATTAACAGCAATATCGCAGATTAAATGAAATTAACAACAACGCTGTTTACTGTCAATAATTTAATTTATTTTTTGATAATAATGCTATGTCCAATGACCTTTTATATTGGATTTGTAACAAATATGAAACAACTATATAGTACAAGCTCATACAAAACGTGCACACGTTCTTTTAGCAACTGCTCGCATCGAATGTGTTTGGTTCGTGAACTAAACATTTAATACAAATTATGGAATACACGAATGTGTTAAGACGGAGTAATGAAAAAGCTAAAAGTTGATGTACAACCCAAGGTCGCGCTACCTGCGAGCTGCCACACCTGCCGAGCAAAGTGATTTCATTTGTCATCTCAACATTCTTAACGCAATTACATTGGTGCATTATTACGAGTATAAAAAATGAAATTATGTTTATTATGTTCACAGACCAGTGATTAATCAATTAATTATCCTTTTTTTTGCCGTTACTCATTAGACAGGTATTACGAGTACAATTATAACTCGACCATCGTGGCGTCATCAGAGACCGAAGTAAGTACATTGATATATTATAATAATAAAACCATTTTGATTTGTGATCGTTGTGAACGACTATAACTGTATAGTTATTAATACAAAAGATTATAAATTTAAAACTAACGAAGGAATTACAGGAGCAATAAGGAGCTGATTATTAATATGACTATTTATTAAACACGAATAGATTATGGAAATATTACATAGTACCTACCTTCAGCGATAAATACATTTATAAGAGAGGAATGAAAGGAAATTAGTGGACCAATAATAGAATTGTACTCATGTTTGAAACTAATTGAGATAACACTGAACAGATTTCTAAAGGTGAATTTTCGACACTGATTCTGTAAATGTTTTCATTTTTTACTGGATTTACGAATATCTGAAACGTTGGCCGTCGAAACCTTAACCTGTTACTATTGTTACGATGTGTTAGGAGTATTGACGTAAATAGGGGGGCTTGGGTGGGCTTAGTCCACCTTTCAGCCTCTCAAGCCCACCTAAAATGAAATATGAATTGAAAGCAAGCAAGTTAATGAAATTGTATTTCTTTATTGAAAATTTTAGTATATTTTCTTGATTATTAGGGGTGATGATGTAGTACCATAACCCCTTTCGTCTATTAAACATTTTAACCATGGACTTGAGCCCACTTATTTTAATGGCTCTAGTTACGTCTATGGTTATGAGGCCAAGAGGGTTTTTAATTTTTAAAACGAAAATAATGTTTTATAGGATGGTTCTGTAATCATGCGACAATGATTTAATAATTCTCTACATTACTGACAAAACTCAAAAGATATACACGAAATAAAACTCAAATAAATTACTAAATGTATAGATAAACACTAAACAAGTTAATTGTACAAATTTCTAGTACAAAACACAATGGATAAATGATTGTTATTTATTAAAATGAAACTGTGTACATTTCCACACCATCTTAAACATTATATTGAATAACGAATCCTGTAACTACATTACCGGATATGTTATTTATAAAATCATGAGGTATTACACCTAACGGCGCGTTTTTTTTTTTACTGTGGTATCCCGAACGTAGGCCTAATCCACATATTATACTAAGTTTAAGTAGCCATAACTACAAATAACATTTAAGTAGTCAATTATTCACTTGGTAAGTAAGTACATCCAGTACATACAAAACTATAAGTATATAAAAAAAAAAAATACAAATTAGCTCAATAATAATATAACAATCAAGTAAAAATTGTCTTCGCCTCTATTCCACGAAGTGGAGTGAATAGATCATCAATTATATTATACTCAGTGTTGAATTCTGGTTTATTGATTTAATAATAGTTAAGTGCCTGTCTTGATTGGATTTGATTTGAACACATGATTGATAAAAAAAAAAAAAAGGTTCACGATCGGAATATAGTGAAAACTCTGAATAGCGGACACTCTCGGTCACCGAAAATTTTTCTACTATTCAGAGGTGGTGCATTTTTGAAATTCATAAAGGGTAAATGTTTTAAAGAAAAAAGGCTATCTTGTTGAATGCGCTGTACTGCCCAATTTCTATCTTTATTTTCGACAAACTCAACGTATTTCCTGGACACATAGCACAAGTATTTTTATATTTATTAATTTTATTTTTATTTTTTCTAATGGTATTGTTATTAATGATTGATGATTATGAATGATAATGAAATGAATAATGAAACGACGACAAACGATAATATAAAACAATTTTTAATAATATATTATTTATTTATTAATTTTTGTTTGTCATTAAAACCACTTTTACACCAACTATTTATTACGAGGATATATGTCTAAAATCTAAGTATAGTTGTTGAGTGGTTATGATAAAACACGATAGGTTGTGCAATTAAACGGTGTTAGTGTTTAGGCCGTTAAGGGTCTGCAGTCGCAATGTTGCCGATAGAGCACATACGACAAGATAGTCGAAAAAATATAAACAATGTTACTTTTAATATTTAAAATATAATTTAATAACATTAATAACAATACAAGTATATAGCACCAAGTTTCTTTTTAAATAAATCAAAAGATAAAAGATGAGCAAATGTTGAGTGGACCATTGTAAATTTTAAAGAATATGTTCAATTAAAATTCATTTTAAATGCAATTTTGGTTAATGAACAACTTATAAGGAATCTTATATTCAATTAACAAACATCTTGAGCCAAAAAATGTTATTAACATTTAATCATTTAAAGAAAAAAGATTGAAGCTTCCAAATACCTACCTTTAAATAGCTCAAAAAGAAAATATTTATAAAATAATTTCATAGTATGTTGGAAATGCTAACATAAATATTATGTGAACATTTCTAGTTAGGTAATTCGTTTTTGAGTTATACCTATTACAAAAATAAATCGATTTTGTCAAATTTCTATTAGTTCTGATTATTTTTTCAAATAGGCGTCTGCTATTCAGAGGTTTTTACATTGAAAAGTAATGAAAACTTTCCCATCTTCAAGAAATTGTCCGTTATTGTGAGGTATGCGTTAGGGAAGGTTTTACTGTAACCGTGTTAACAGGTACACAATTGTGATGTCTACTTAAATTGTAAAAGTCACTAAAAAAAATATGTACCTAAAATTATCAAGTATCTATTATATTATATTACCTATAGGCTATAAAACAAATTTTTCGTCTTTTAGTACTTCAAGTATTTGAACAATTCAAATTGTAATATAGGTGCATTCAAATAAATAACACTTATTGAACTAGCTATTAGTAAATTAAAACAATAAAAAGTAGCAACTAAAAATACAAAAATAATATACTTGCAGACAAATTTAATTTACAAACCAAATTTGTCAAACAGCTCCAATGTATTAAATATTAATAAAATAATTAACTACACAAACGCTGTTAAAGGAACCGCATATTCCACATATTTTTATGTCTCATTATGTTACATATCAGTTTTTTCATGCTAAATTATATTTTTTTAGATTTTCAATTTCTAACATAGAATATTAAAATATCAAATTATCAACCTATAATTGGTATTGTTTTTTCAATAAGAAAAGGATTATTGATGTGGTTTCGAGTGACCTTTTCATTATCCCACTACTAAACCGCCTAGTTAAAAATATCAAAAATTTCGATGAACTATCAAACAATCATTGATCTTCTGTTTTACTGTATTTTGGTGGGAAATCAAAAATTCTAATTAAGAAAACTCTGAATACTAGGCAGGGGCGGCTTGTTATAAAAATACAAGGTGCAATGACTGCTCCTGCCCCGAAAATGGGGAAAAAAATGTTTCAAGTTTAACAGGTTTATTCATAATTAATAACAAAAGATTGATCATTCAAGTAAAAAATAAGTGTGTTTATATCATAAATTGTAAAAGTTAATGAAAAATTTAACTAAAGAAAAACCTAAAAATATTACATTGGTCCTAGTAAATGTAGTTGGTGAGTGTGTGATTTGTTTAGAAACTTGCTCCTTGAGTTATGAAGACTCAAGCTGCCACTGTTATTAGGCCAATTAAATTTAGCCTATTTCAACAAAAACTAAATTAACGAAATTTATTGAATGTCCGATTAAAATTCCGCGATGATATAGGCGTACTTATCAATATCTAATTACAACCGATCCAATCAACAATAACAGTCTCCTCATCGCCACTATCAAATACCGCAACAAATAAAATCATACAATTACACGTATCTATCACCTCATTTTAAATAATAATAGATTAACAAAAAGTGCCAAACCAAAAAAACGTGGCAATTAATCCACTATCCAAACTATAAACGCGAATAAAAAATACAAACCAACAAACTGAAAAAAGAACTTCAAACATTCAAGGTTAGGCCAATCAATTTCATTCATTTTTATTTTCACCAATTTACGATCACCCAACAACGGATCCTTATAGAAGTCAATTAAAAATAAAATTAAAAGAGACAGCTCCTCCATTATTAATGCTAAATAACTTCTTAGTTATCACTATTTGGAAATTATCTCTATGACATTTTTTAATCCAAAATTTGACACTTATTAAAAATGCTCAAATACACCTTAGTAGTCCACTTATACTGTCACTTTATCAAAACCGATCTCATCCCATAAAACAAAATTTCAAATCACAAAACTACATAATTAAAATATTCAGGATACAATTTAATAAATAATAAAATATAGCCCCATACATTTAAAAGAATTTTTACTCATTCAATGATCAATTTAACTAAACCTGCACTGTCAACGTCAATATAATTATTTTTCAGACAGCATATGTTATAGACTGCTTAATATTTAGATTAGTATTTTGAATACTAGAAAACCAAATGTTTGACTTTGATCTCTTGAAAAGAATAAAACTTAGTTGCTTTACTTAATCCCTTTAACTTGTTAGGTAATACTAATATTTCTGGTATTATCATTCAGTGAAAACTGTGTAATGCGGACGCTGAATAAAAGGGAAAACTACCCAATACGGAATTTTTCTATAGTCCCGGCAGAATTTTAACATACTGCACCCTGTTGGGGATCCAGTATTGGTTTGATAATTTCTGATTGGTCTATTTGATTTTTCTGCCAAATAGTTCATAATGATAATGATAATTTTTAACGCTGGTTGTGTTATGACTTATGAATATGATAATAATAAATTATTATTATTATGAAACTGTTTCTGGGAATAAAAATTGTATTAAGGAAGTTAGTAGTAACTTACAGAATATTGAAGATATTGATAAATTAATATCAGAATGTCGGCAAGTAACACTAAATGGAATGTTCAGAGATCATTACCAAATGGTGAAAAGATTGTAGCATTGTAATTTTTAAATGTTACTTACTAAATATCGATAAATTGTATAAATTTTATAGTTTTAATGTCAGCATTGATTTTATGACAGTCTATTATAAAATCAATGATATCAGTAATAATTTATATTTTATAATTAGATTAACATATTTTTAGGCTATTTAACTAATTATCAGTAGTATTATAACAGGTACATTTCACATAATTTTATTAAAAACAAACTGTGGCAACCTGGCAATATAATATATTATTAACTTTGTAACTATATTTACAGTACATACATTGATTTATACACATTTACACTTGACTAATCCAAGGAAAACGAAAAAAAAATGAAATGTATGCATAAGAATAAGATATAACTAGATACTTTTAATAGTAAACAACAAAATAAAAATAAATAACATTATTAACTTTATTTTAATGTATTTAAAGAGTATAAATGTTTATATGATTAATAATTATTTATGTCATACCTTTGACAGACTATATAATTCAAAAATATTTAAACAACATTTTTATTTTCATAAAATATAATGATAAAAGCTAAAATAAAGGCTTTTATTTTCTCATTTAATAACTTTCTAGAATGTAAATAACACTTGGTCCAAAAATTAATAATAAATGTATAACAATTAACAAAAATAAACTATTATTTAATATTACATCAATTGACCTTATTATCCAAAACTAATCAGGACAAAACTCTGCTAAGGAATACAAAATAACATATTATGATAAAAAAAAATGTATGTTATATCATGAAGAATAACATACCACAATAATTACCATCCAGTATAAACTAAAAAATCATTTTTCTTTGTATACTTTTTTATGAATTGTTTACCAGCACGTGTAGGCACTGTGAAGGCTACTTCATCAAGTGACAATATATGACCAAATGCATAATTCTTACTAAAAAATAATAGACCAGTTAAAATTCACCTGCACATGAAGCATTCATTATTATTGTATTTTTATTATCAAAAATCTCACCGAAAATAGTCGAGTAGTTTAGTTGCGATTCCAGTTCTACGGCAATCCCATTTTATCCAGATACTGTTAACACCTGCTTTCACTGGATATGATTCTTCAGATACAACAACCATATCTTCTGATTCAGTTTCTACATTGTGATAAGCCCGAGATACGAGATCTATTACTAGGCATCCAATCACTTGTTTCTTTTTTATATACAAATAAACCTGAAAGTAATAATTATAATTTTTAATAGTCTTCATTACTATAATTAGATACCACAAAATATGTACTTTTTTAGTTGCAGGTAAAACAGAATGTTGTGTACTACAACCAAGTTCTTCATCAACATATGACATCACCTCTAAAGCTTTTGAACTTAACATTTTAGTATCTGATCCAGATATTACAACTATGCGTTCATCAAAATCTTTAAAAATAACTTTTTCATTTTTTATAGTCTAAAGTGCACAATTATAATATTAAATTAATAAATATTAATCAGGTATTAGAAAAGGAAAAATTTTAATTAAACTAACATACCTTATACTTGAAAATATCCTTGGCTTTATGATACTTGTCATGTTCTGCTTCATCTTCTAGTTCTCCTCTTGAATAATAAAGACCACATTGTTTACATAAAAAACCACCAAATTTCTTTTGTCCTGCATAAATCTGATATTGAGTATTGTCAATAAGTCTTCTTCCTTTTCGTACTGAACTCTTTTTTTCATTAGGACTAATAATATTAAAATTTAATAAATAAAAAAGTACATACAAACATATATTTGTATTTTTAAGTTATAATTTTTCAACTACTTGAGTTATTATCTTGCACTTGTACAATTAGATTGATGTGATTAATTCATAATAAAAAAAATGTTTATTATACATACAGTGAATATTATGATAATAATAAACTTAGATAATTTATATACAATTACCAAATGTGACTTGATGGAGGCGTTTCATTTGTAAAAATTGGGAACAAGTTTGTACGTGGAGATTCATTTACACTAACTGAAGCATTAATTGAAGTATTAGCAAACACATCTATGATTGTATCATTGAAATCAATAGAAGTGTCAACTGATTTATTTATGATCGTATCATTAAAATCAATAGAAGAACTTGATACACTAAAAAATATAAATAATATATTTAATATTTAATTTTTAAACACATTTTTTAACACTCACTTCTTAAGATGAGCAGCTGGTGAAGAAAAACATTTTTCTCCATCATAATCTTCATTAAAATCATAAGCATTTTTAATTAAAACTGGTTTTAGAATAGTGCTATGATTTTGGACATTTTTATTTAAAGATATTGGACCTTAATAAACATTTAAATTTATTAAAACTATAATATAATATGAAATATATATTTTTTTCATTAAATACTTAGACTACATTTTTATAAAAATAAAAATATGGTTTGTGATGTCGTACATAATCTATTAAAATAGGTAATATCCAATATCTATCAATAATTTCAACATTGAGAAATATTTAATTGTACCTATATATCCTAATTAACAAATGTGTATGGTACATTTATTATGATCTTATTTGTATGACCCAATTAATATGTTAAAATTAATTATTTAGAGAACTGGAAATTTGTATTTAGTTACCATTTCAACATATAACTATAATAAAAGAATAACATTTTACTAATTTAATACTATTATATTATTATTTTTCATAATGAATTTAATAATGAAATTTACTTGAAAGACCGTTGAAAAAAGAGTGGCAGAGATGAAATTATCTATCTATGGATTATAGATACAATATTTAAAATTCCTTTGTAAACTTAAAAATAAAATTTTTATTTTAAATAAGAAATAATAATAATGTAAGAATTCATAAATTATACAAGCAATTATAAATATATATATAAACATTAAACATATACAAAAACAGTAATTCAATACTATTTTAGGTTAGATCTAGTCCCAAATCTAGGATTATTAAAAAATAAATTTGGTAGATTGCGTTTGACATCATAACTAAACTATGATTATTTTATACCTTTATGATTTCTTTTAAATGTTGGAGTCAGTGACAAACTTTGTTCAACTGTCAAATGACTATCATCTAACATTTCTATTGATTTATTAATATATTGACCATTTTCACTGATTTTGTCATCATTAAATATTTCTGGACCATTTAAATTAGATTCATTGACTTTAACTGTAGAACTATAACTATTTTCATTATTCCAATTTATTACTTTTAAGTTAAAGTCATCATCTTTTCTAAACAATCATAAATATTATTAAAAATATTAACAACAGTTGGTATTAATTACTAAGAAAACCTTACTTTTTATTTAGTACATCATAATGAACTACTTTAGACTTGAAAAATTTTCTGTTGTTTTGTTGTTCCATAAGAATACGTTTAGGTTTATTTTGATTTATGTATTCTGTCCATACATTTTTTTTTGAAGAAGATTGTGTAGGAGTTTTAGTTTTTTTAACAAATTTTTTTTTAGTTGAATTAGTTTCATCTTCTTTTTTACATAATTTCATATCTTTAGGCTTCTTTTTAAATGGTGATATAGCATCCGGAAACAAATTTATTTTTGTTTTTAGTGTTCGACTGGTAGATCTAGGTCTTTTTTTACTTGTAGACATATTATCTTTAAATAGTGTTGTTTTTACCTTTGGATTATAATGTGAGCGAGTAACTCGTTCAATACCAAAATCTTTAGGCGATATCTGTCAATAAACATTAGTTTAGGGTATTATTAACTTATTAAGTTTCTTTTAAAGAGTTTGAGTAAGATAAGGAATAAAAATACATAGTATAAATCTATTTATTTTTTTTTAATTTATGATTTGAATAAGATTTATGTCCAAATTATTTTTAACATAATAATATTATATAACATTAAATAGTTTTACAAATATTTTATGTAGATTAATTAAATATAAAATATTTATTAAATTAGTAATGAAAATTAAATTTCTTACCGTTTTATAATCATAAGAACATGAAGCTTTTACTTCATACTCAGCTTTGTTATTTGTAATTTTATTTAAACTAAAGCTTCCGTTTGAAAGATCTTTGTCTCCTTTCACTTTTTTTGAATTCAATGGTGTTGTGGTATTAAGTTCTATTGGTTGAAAATTTGAAGATTCAGGTGTAGTAATTGATGATAAACATAAGTTCTCATGCTTTGATTTTGAAATAAGACATTCAAATTTTTCACTTAGAGTAGGACTTAATTTAGTTGAATTTATATTAAAAGACGTTTCAGGAAAAACATGTTCAAAATCATACACTTTGGATGGAGAGATATTTTCATCTGAATTTTCTACAGAAAATAATTTACGTTTTCGATTTGTTGAAAATGGTGATGGTTCAATTTTATGTAACTGAAGAGACTTACGAGGATTTGTATAAGTAAACATTTTAACCTAAAACAAATTACAATATTAAATTTAATAAATGTTAATTACATAATTTACACACTACAAATAAATTTTTCTTTAAAATACATTTTTTGAACCTAGTTCAATTAAAAACATTGTAACTTTACTAGACATCCTTATTTTAACCATTATTTGGAAAGAACTAGTGTATTTTAATAATTTGAAAACAATGATGAAGTCAGAATTTGATTATTGGTTAAAGTTATAACTTTTTTAAGTTAGCTGTTTTTACAGTACAACATTAAATAGCTTTATTTAGGTTTCCAAAAGTATTGCACAATGGGAACACAAGTTCAAACAGTACATAGCACATATAAATTCAAACAAAAAAAGTCATCTGGTAGCAAAGTAATAACAGGTATACCTTCAATTGTTAAATATTTATGTACCTTTAAGAAATAAAGCATAAAATGTCAATAATAATAGGGAATAAATACTCAATTTAATAACCTAATTCAACTCTTTAAGAGGTTCTATTTATGATTTATTTTTTTAATGCATCTAGACCTAATATTTAATGATATCCTATTATTTTATTATATAAATTGTATTAACTATGGACAAGTTATAAAATATTATTTTTATTATTATTCCAATGATAATATACCTACTTAACAAGTATAATAGGTAATTAGTTTACAAAAAAAAAAAATTTTTAATTACACAGGGTAAACAGTCTGATATTAAGTAACTATTTAGTATGTAATGTAACAATTTTTTTTTTTTTTTTGGTCGGCAAGTGAATCAAACAATTTTTTAAAAGTAAAAAATCATACTTGAGGTAAATGCAACAAATAAACTATTACTAGCTATTGGTTATACTTTTACTAAAAATGATATAATCTTGTAAGTTGGATTAAACAGCATGTATAGTATCTAAATTGATCTGATATGGTAATATTAATACATACATTATATATATGTGTGTGTTTCTTACAAAAAAAAAAAAAAATTAACTTACAATTTGTAATAATTATAAAGATCTCAACTAGCTATACCACACTTACGTCAAATATTTAAAAATATATTTTAACATGTGTTATGCATTGCATTGATACGTCGTAATATTCAGACGATTACTTTTGATTTTAGCTGTATGCAAAATTTTTGCAAACAATAAATTATTATACCTACGCTTGAAACTTAAAAGTATGAAATATTGTTGCAAGTACTTACATCGGATCTTAAACCTTCCTCAGTTCCACTACATTACTACACTACGTATTACGTAGTTAATTGTTATTAATTAATAAGCTCACACGGCAACAGTCACTCCGCTAGTACTGTAAGCGTTTAGTGCGTCTACGTATCACCGCTCGACCGCGGCAGTAAAAACGTGAAAAAATGTAAAATTAGATTTTGGACGATTTGGTAAATACAGCTGAGTAGTGACAACAATAACAATACAGGAAGTGATAATAGTATTATTTATATTTCAAGGTTATTCCAAGTATACGGATTTACGATACGATCTTATTCAAAATAAAATGAGGCTAATGTCGATACCATCCTCCTATATAATCAAGAATAACCTAGAGCTTGGTCAAAAAAAAATTTAAAGGTTTAAAGCTATTGATCGAATACTTATATAATCATATACATAATATCTCCAATAATAATAATAATAGTAATAATAATAATAATATGTAGATTATAGATTAATAACACTTACGATGTACATAGAAAACACATTTTAAATAATAAAATTACAGTTTTTTGAGGGTTTTAATGTAGGCATCCTTGACGACTTTGTGACAGTGAAATAATATTTGTACATTGAATAAAACGTTTCAGACGATAGAAGTCGTTTGTGATTTATACAAAAAACAGTTTTTCATAGTAACATTAGTAACCGTTCAGTGAACAGTGGCCTAACGCGTAAGTATAACTTTTGGATGAAGAAGACCAATTAGTGGTAAAAAATTTAATCTATAGTACAACAAATAGGCGGTGTGTAATACCTATTTAACATGTGAACCGTAACTGAAAGAACACAACAACTGTTAATATAATGATATATATGGGAAATGTAAACGCGGCGAGAAGTTAGATGCAGTTGATGCAGACAATCTGTTTACATGTTCACTATTATCGGTTAGGTACACAAAAGAAGAATGTATAATGACACATTATATCATAGACAATAAGGTGATACAATATCTTATTGGGAAGGGGAGGAAATAAAAAGCTGAAGACAGACACAAAAAGAAGAAGATAGCTTAATGGATTTATAATGTCCTAAAAAAAATTCAAGTCCCCCAAAATTTAAAGGCATAACTGCAAAACAATTACAATTTGCAATGAAGTTAAATAAATTTCCTATGGGTTGTATATGTATATGTTTCATTTTTCCGGTTCATCTATAATGGCTATATGTTTATACTTTATACATATATATATATATAATTGTTCTTCAGCAACAGTGCAATGATAGGAATATCGTATTTTACTGTTAGCGTGTACACCCGACCAAAATTAATGATAATTTCGATGATTAAATATAATTTTGTCTGTGCGCTAGAAACCACATCCTTCAAACGAATACTCTACATTGATATAACGCGATTACACGATGAAACGAATGGTCATCCCAATTGGCCGATTTTTGAGTATTATTCTGCAGTCGAATAATCAACATTTTACATGAATTGATGCGTAGTCGTTGGTATACATAGCTGCAAATTATAATACTGTTCAACTGTTACGACTGACAACTCCGTTGTAAGATAATCAGATAGCTTATAATTACAAAAATCAAATACAAATCAATATTCAATAGTTCAATACAACAATATTATAGTCACCCGTTAAACGGTAAAACAAATATTGAAATATTTATGGGCCAAAAATCGTACGATTTCATGATCATTACAATTAACGTGATTCGTTAGGCGTAAACGCGTAATTTAAGAGGACGTCGCACCCGCATGTGTTGTCCCTGTCTTACACGCGTACGACATAGTACATTTTCGTTCACCGGTTTCAATAGTGTGCTTTTAGTTTTTAATATTAGTGTGAATTGACCTACTATCAAACTTTTAGGTAAGAACATTATCTGTGTTCCCTCGTTGGTTTTTTACGATACTTTAATTTTTTAGTGAATTAAAAGCATTTTAAATATTTAATATTTTTCATACTCATGACTCACCTAAGAATTAAAATATCGTAAAAAGCCAACGAAAGAACACAGATAATGTTCTAACCTTAAAGTTTGATAATAGGTCAATTCACACTAATATTAAAACTAAAAGCACACTATTAAAACTGGTGAACGGAAATACACTATGTCGTACGCGTGTAAGACGGATACAACATATGATGCGGGTGAGATATCCTCTTAATGAAAATTATTGATTGCAACGACAAATTTCCACTGTTGGCCAGATATATTCAATAGCATTTTGCAAATTATCAATAAAAATAACACAGATTTTTAACACGGTTAAGTAAATGCTTTCGTTAAAAATAATTTATTTTAAAAAGACCTTTTACAATCTAACAGATGGCGCTCTTTTACTCGTATTTCGGTTAATACCTGTACATTTTTTTAATGCTCGTCAGGAGTGACAATACAACAGATGGCACGAGAAAGTATATACATTGGCTTGTATCACCACGCCTAGTTATTCATGTCGTTTGTGGGAATAAGTAGCGAACAAGTAAATACCATTAATTAAATATTCATATTAAACATAAAATATAAATTTAATCAATGTAGATATTACACTCTTAGATTGATAAAATATAATTGATGTACCTGTATATTACACTTGCTTGAAAGTAAACTTTATAAATATCAAAAATTCTACTTACGCCCATAGTGTGTTATGAAGAATGCTAAATAAATAGGTATACTCTAAAGCCAAACTTAATTTAAGTGTAATTATTGCACCAAAAATGAATAATGTAATAACGATTTCTTATATATCTAAAATAAATTTAATTTTTAATTATTTCTACTCAAAATACTATTATGTTCAATTACATAAAAATATATTTTTTACATGAGTATTTATAACAATAAATAACTAACAAATAAATATTTCTAAATAATAAATTGGTTAATAGCGTAACCCATTAGTACTTCTAAAGTGGCATCTACACGTAATGACTTTTATATCGATGTGGTTGAGAGGAGGATCGGCGACAAAAAATCCAACTTATGGTCCAGTAAATTGGAATTTTAAAATATTTATATTGTCTACGCTGCTACTTTATAAATAGAACCAATTGTCAGGATAGTATACACAAGATTTTATAGACAATTATTTGATATATAATTACCGATCTTATCATCACTTGTTAAAAGGACGTTAAACTAATTGTTTAATATCTACGCAAAACAAACAAAATAGAAGTAAAAAATGGTTTTAAAGTTAAAACATTTACTATAGAAATTATAAAGAACAACTTGTAAGGTACAACCACATTGGTATTTTTAAAATATTAATTATAAAAAATAGTTTTTGCTTCTTGTTTAACGAACTGAATAATATGTACCCATTTAGAATAATACAAAAATTTAATAACTAATAAAGTAATAAGGTTATCGGACATCGATTATCTTCAAAAATATATTATACTCTACATTTTATAGTGTGTGTTTTTACTCATAAACTACTTTATAATAACGTTTCATTTTTTTACCGTATTGGTATAATGTACTTGATTTACACGATAATAGTAAAATTCGATAGTTACAATCGTCACGATATTCAATCACAGCCTAATATCATGATAGTTTTTTACAACTGTAAAAATATTATGCGTTACTCTATAGACCTTTGATTATGAGAGTCTTACGTCATCTAGAATTATTTTTTCATATACATTTATAAACCTTTTTAAATTTATTTTAATCATTATAAAATATTTTAAAATTAATATAGGTTAGATTTTTTTCCACTGATAACTCCCCCCCCCTCCACGGGCTCCACGTATATATGTAATACGCCACTGCGCTTCTGCGGTATTATTATCAATCGATTTATTTTTACAAAATATTTATTTGTTATTACAAATATACATATCTCATCCAAAAAATATTTTAAAATTTAATTAAACATACCATGTCTTGAGAAAAATATTTATTTAAAAAAAAATTGTTATTTTTATTATATGATGACATTTTTATATAATTAAATTTGATATCTGCAAATGTATAGAAAGTAGGAATATATTTATTTAACATAACTGGGCATGCTTAGATTTTTTATTTTTGATAATTGTTTAGTTTTAAGAAATAGACTATTGATAGTTAACACATTAGTTACACAACACATACATTCAATGATTTTAATGGTGTAGTTTCTACTAATTCACCATTCTCACCATGTGAGAAAAAACTAGGTACAAACCGACATATACAATATACTTTCTTGTACTACTTGTTGCATTCGATCACGCCTGGCTGCCAAAAGTAAGTAATAAAAATTAATAAATATCACCCCTCCCACTCAAAAAAAAAATATTCTTGATTGTCATATAAAATATATATTAAATACATTAGCATTATATGTCACTGACATAATAATCTTCTTTCTCTCTCATTTAATCAGAATATACTTAATTTTTATTGTAATATTACTATTATTATATTTTATTAATTACTTTTCATTTATATATAATTTCAAAACAATTAATTTGTATAGAATTGATAAAACAGAATTTTTTATTCAAAATATTATACTTATATTATGTTAGGTATTTATATTAAGTGTGGTGGAAATGGATTCTATAGATCTGTTTATATATCTATTTATATCTTTTATAAGGTGTAATAAGTATATTTTTAAATTGGATTCATAGTAATTTCTGATAATTTATAATTATTATCTATTAATTTCTATGCTTATTATTTATTAAGCTAAATGTAATTAGTCATTGTAGGAGTAGGAATATTAATCAAATCGGACAAGTTTATACTTTATAAATATATATAGTAAATGTGCAGGTGAAAAGTGTCTGTTTTATCAAAATTAAATTATATAGGTATAATAGTATATATTAAGCTATATAATTTTGTATTTTAAAAATATACTACCTTTTTTTATTGTTGTGAAACTTTAATATTTTAATAACCCTCAGATGTCCTGTTTCTACATCAGTATACTCACACGTCCATTTGCATCACTATACAATAGTCAGTGATCACTAATCAGTAATGATATACTAGGTAAGCGACGCGTAGGTACCCACAGTAAAGACAATTATATGATAATATTATTATCGTTGTGTTACATAGCCGTTATAGTACTCAGATCCGACACATCCACAAATAAATTGCATAACACACATATTATACATATATACAATATACATATACTTACATATCTCTGCTCATATCACAATAATTACCACTACATCATTATTTAATGATAATTCGTAAAAATAATATTTTGCATATTGTATGACGCGTACACAGATCACGCGCTATAGATCCGTCACGGTGATTACACAAACAATGCGTGTGCATACTCGGCTGACAATTCCGCGTAAAACAACTAACCTAAAATAATAACTTAAAAGGAAAATCTCCCTTCGTACACAATAATATACGGGCCCGCGTACGGAACTACGGAAATTTATCGTTATCGTGACCGTTTTATTTTCTTATGCTACAGTACACGATACCGCCGCTAATAAATGTCATATATTATATGTATATACATAATCGCAAACTACCTACACGCCCGGCGGTCGAGCGCAGTCAACCGGACGGAGTTCTGTCCGTCTTTGTCCGGCTGTTCGGCGATGGTATGCGTCCGGGTGTTGCACGGTAGGTACGCGCGTGTACGCTATTCACTGTATATTATAATATTATAATGTTATTGTTATAGTAAAATATTAAAAGTAGTTAACAGCAGCTATAGACAAGTTATAGCTGCATAGGGCTGCACGCGAACTCGTTCTGTTCTTTTAAATGTGTATGCACAATGATATGTAAATATGTACTGCATATTATATGAGCACGTTGTAGACGATATTATATTATATAATATTATATCTATCCACTTATTTCATTTAAAATAGATAAATTGATAGTTGATACAGATATCAAATATCAATTTACCGATGAATCTGTTTAAAAAAAAAAAATTATTTGTATACCTGCAGGATTCTTTTGCTTTGGGAAATCAAGTTATATATATATATATATGAGCTTAATAAAGTAAACAACGTAATTCTGTCTAACAAATTTCATTCAATTGGAATTATTTTTGGGATAATTTTTTTTATCATGGTTGATAACATATTTCACTGCGTAGAAACCAATTTAATGAGATTAAACATTATTTTAACATTTCAAAAAAATGAAAATCGACTATGGAATTCATTATAAGGAGCATGATTGTACTAACTCTATTGCTTTGAAAATATATTTTTCGCTGGTACGTTCTACTCCAGAGTATTATTCTATAAACGCGTCACCCTCTGCCAATATTTATATACAAAGCCTTGAAAACTATTCAAAATCGTTTCCGTATAGCTCTTTATCATAAAAATTACAAATAATGTGGTACTTACTACTTAATGTCAATAATTTTTACAATATATAATTAAGACAATACTATTTGTTAGATAGATACATAAACAGTTTAGGTGTTAAGGAAAATGTTGGTGATTTTAAATGCTTACCTATTTTTTATTATTTTAGGCAACGTTTATCATTGGAATAATTTTCGACGTAATTCTTACTCATGTCTTATATGCAAAAGGATATAAGCATTTAATTTACACAAATTATCGAATGCAAATGGATTTCTATACACAAAACGAATAAGAAGTTTTTGTGTCAGTGGTGGCATGATAGAGGAGGGCATTGGGACTAATTCTTTCCGGCCATGTGTCGCAGCTCACCCCAACTCATGTGAGTTTCACTTTATATATATATATGATTACACAGTGTTATCGCGTAGTCTGTGCAAAGACCAACACAGTTCGCAGTTTCGCACGATTAAAAATCCGATGTAATTATTACATACGTATTACGTATCAATAAATAGTAAATAGTAATGGTTTTTATAATTTTATTTTCACGACACGATTGTACGACTAATTTGCGTACCTAATGATAATTATTTTACGAGCGGCGCCCGTTATATTTATCGATGACTAATCCTTTTGTCATCATATTATACATTATCAGTAGATATACATTTGAAACTATGAAAGTGTATTAAGAATAAGTATATGCTTTAATTTATATAAAAGATATATTATACGTAACTTCTATGTATAATTATAATAATGTTTAGTATATACAGAGTGTTTGAGAGTATTATAATTTATAATACCTATTTTACTATTAATTCATACATCGAAATAATATGTCAGACCTACACGATGCCCATCCTGTACACGATATTTTAGGTACCTATGTCCTGTATCGGTATATCAGTAGGTTACTGCAGTATACCCTACACAATTATGTTTTTATACAATATAGAAGGTATAATATTTACACAGGTTCGTCTGTAAAGAATGAGAAAAACGACGATATAAAAGCATTAATATTATATAATGCCGCAACTGCAACAGTTGTCAGTTTGTCACACTCATACATAGATAAAAATACAATATATACAGATATATATTGTTAATTTAATATTGAAATATAAATTAACACCTAAATGTATATAGTATATATATATATCTCGATTATACCTGTATTGATTCATAACAATCATAACGAAGTAAATACAATGCTATTCTTAAAGAGAAAATGTACATAACTATAATATAATAATTGTGTATAATGCTATATGCTGCATATGCGACATTATATTTTTATAACGATGTGACGACTGGAGGACTATACAATTATATCGTTGTCGTGGAAAAAAATAAAAAAAAAAATAGTACGAGTCCTCTATAGAAGTTTTTTTTTTAACAATATACGTAGTTCTCGATCGTTTTTCGTTTCACACGTTGCGTGTGTTCGTTCGGTTTTATCAAAACATCACGTATTAAGAATTTCTACACCTTTATAGTTTTCATACAATTTAAATTGGGCACATTTATCGATGAATTGTTGAACGGCTACACACATAATCAATGGATCAACTACAAGTTTTTTCGAATCTGCAGGTACATATAGTATAGATAAGTTATGTGTTATGTGTTGTAACCGTAAATCATATGATTCTATTATATATATGTAGGTCCTAACTATATAGGTACATATTACTATACATAATATTATTCAATTTATATGTGAGCGTACAATATAATTCTAATGCGCTCTTGTTTTACTCTAAAATAATGCTCAAGTAAATACAATCCTTATATGTATATATATATATATAAAAGAAGAACAGACTTTTTTTATATTCCAATTTTGTGATCACATTATTTAACTTTTTTCCAATTTTTTCACAGAGATGTTCCAAATACCCTCCTGAGTATCACAATGTCGCCCGATTTTTCATTTTTTTTTCTGAGGGGAAGAAGAAAAAAGAATTTTATTTAAAGGTTACGGTTTTTTAGCGTGTAATTTAAATAATTTAACGATTTTATTTTTACAAGGTTGTACCAAATGAGCCTACGAGTAAATCATTCTTATTATTTCCAAGTTAATTTTATTTGTCATATCAGTTATAAATATCATAAGTTAAGTTAAATTATAAAAATATTATATATTACAGGCTTTAAATAGTTTAACTATAATAAAAAACCAATTTATATACAAATCGATTACTTATCATACGAGCGAAGCCGGGTTATTCAGTTAGTACAGTAAAATATAATATGTCAATATTAATAAATTTTAAATTTGTCTTTTATCGAAATAATAGTAAGAATAATACGCTTTTCGCGTGAAAATTGTTATTGTTAGAGATATTGTGGTATTCTGTATTTTAAGCATTATTTTGGTCAGTTTATTTCATTCGACCTGTGAATAAATAATACCGACTATTATAATATCGTTGCAGATTTAAGACCGTTGTCGCTCAATGCAGACTCGTCGTTCATCCCTTGTACCGACGCTATGTTTTGTTAAAGATTTGAATGGATGCTATTAATTCTCAGAATTTCGTTGTTATGTGCATCATATGACATGGCGGGATAAAAAGAAATCACCTGTTGCACCTATATAATTCTGAATACTTTTCATTTCGTGGTTTATTATTCAACTTTCAAGAGTTTATATAATATATATATATATGACATACACGCATACCATGAACACAAAGACCTTTTAGTAATTCAAAAATATTTTTAAACAGAAATGTGAGGAGTGATTAATTATTTATTTATTTACTTTTTGAAAGCGCACTTATATTATACATATGTAGTCACTAGTCTATACTTAGATTATAAAATAATAAATGAGTACCTAAAGAATAATAGATAATACATTTCGTACGCGAAAATTTGTTATTCTGAGATTTATATACATAATAACTCTTGTGTTATTAACCAATAACCATTATTTTCTATACTAACTATACAGTTTTATCTAACCTGATAATTTATATTATATTGTATTTATAGAAATAAGATAATATTTTTTTTAAATTATAACCCAAGAGGTTTTTTGATCCTTTTACTGACGTTGGATTATTGTGCAAATTGAGGTATATTTTAACGAACTATAATTATACGCATTTGACTGATTTCATTAACTTTATGCCTATAAAGGTTATATAGATATATATGTATTGATTAAAGGTTATAAGAGATCGGTACTACCTACGTATAAAACGATAATTTTTCCAATGATTATAATTGGCAGTGTTAGGGTATTTTGTTAATCCATAATTTAATAACAAATAAATTAAATGAAAACGAAAGGGTTTCTTTTACAATTTTAAAACGAATAGTGAGCGGTCATAGACCCTATATTCCCTACCCTATTTGGATCCACCCCTATAATAATAAGTTGGGGATGATGGTATTTTAGAACACATGAGAATAATTTGCAGGTATTATATATATAATATTATACAGTACTATACATGGCGTTTCTTTTATTGTCGATCATGGTTATATAGGTTATTTGTTGTTATATCGTCTGGTTTACATTGTAACGAAAAATGTTTCAAAAATAATTTTCTTATTTTAAACGAGTTATAATACATCAATACCAACGAAACTGATTAATTGTCTTCACAACTTATAAATTCATCTCTAATAATCATAAAAATGTTAACTTTCAATTGATTTGTTAAGATTTCTACTAACAATTAATATAGTTTAATATATCAATGATTAAATAGTGTTTTATACATTATTGTCATGTATATAATGCTATAATTTATAATCGATTGAAAATTGTAATATTAATATAATAACAACAAAAAACGTTCGGAAAACGTATGTTTTCGTTTAATAATTTTGTAATGTACCTATCTATGTTCAAAAATGTGACTTATTATTTAAATGTAAATAATTATACCAGATACTCATACCAGATTCCGTAAAAACGATGCGTTATTAGTTATTACTACTAGGTATACATAAATTAAAAATTAATTACCAGAAAATAAAAATACCTACTTTACTTTTTATATTGACAGATCAAGTAGGTATATTAGTATTATGGTACATGATATAATTATATTATTATTGTTTAATATGCACGCACTAGCGCTCAAGTGAAGTAATAACTTTGTTATACCGGAAACGTTGAAAAAGACAAACATTACGTGTATCAACAGTATATTATTATTGTTTATACGACATACGTGCGTGAACCAATTTCTTATCTATGTATAATAATTAACACGTATATAATATAATATGCAGACTTCCGAGTATCCTGCAGCTGTTATACTGTTATAGGCACAAGTCAACACTTGACTTATCATTAATCAATTATTATATTAGTAATGATATTTTAAATCGAAAATTTTGTTGATATTTATTATTTATAGATTATAGTTAGATATTAGACCTATAGTGTCTCACTTTACCCTTTACCTTAGTACTTATATAGGTATTATTTATTATTAAAATATAAATTGTATAATATAGTATTCGATTTGAAATATCCATGTAACTATGTTTAACTATTTTATATCGCTTGGTTAAATCTTTATCTACAGAAACCTTGTAAATTTTAATCCTATTTTTATAGTTGTATATCATATGGCTATATAGATAAACTAAAGCGCGTGATGCTTGTTGCCTGTTAACGTATAAATAACAGGTAATAATAATTTAATTCATATTTATTATCAATTAACTTGTAGGACTACGGATAAAACATTACACGTTGTGTCGTCGTTGTAATAAAAGCGTTTGTACGCGATAAAATGTTAATTTTTAAGAGAATATCACGTAGATATATAATGTATTAATATATATAAATTATAAATAAATCTAAGTACTTATATTGACCATGGAAAAATCCCAAGAACATTATCTTCAGTATTTCAACGTTTTTTTCTTAATCGAAAAAATCACATTTGAAAAATAACCGTCTGCAGTCCGATTGTTATACGCTGTCCAACGAAATCTCTGTATATTCAACACACACGCATATAATATATATTATATTTATACATGTGTTAGTGCGACTACCTACGTGCCCCGAGTCCCACCGCACCCCTTAACATACAGATATTACATATATAAATATATATATATATATATATATATATATATATATGTATACATACACACACATCACAAACATACAGACGGTGTAGTGTAAAACCGGAACCGGTGCGTAGTCGTAAGTCGTGACTACATATAATAATATATTACCTACCCTTGTCGTTCGTATATGCGTATAATGTTTATTATAAGGCGCCCGTGTCGCCGTTCTCGTTCGGTCGCCCCAAATATCTATATACTCTCCGATACCGCTCCCATTCACCCTCGAGGCCAAGACGCATCCGATATAATACCTATATATATGTGTGTGATTTTAAGGTCCATATGTGGTTCGGGGAAATTTTTTTCAAAAAAAAAAAAAAAACGGTTTCTTTTTGACGACCTCCCCCAAAGCTTGTTACATTTACGCACAACAGTCACCTCGCACGCTATTAAAATGTTTTAGATTATAGTATAATATATATTATATAAATACATAGTATATATACATTGTACGTTATCTTACATCGTCCGCGTTCCATATAATATATACCTGACACATATACTATAATATTATAACATATAACACACAAGGCGAGTTTCAAACGATGTACATAAATACATACCACCGACCTTTTTTCGGGATCTCGACAAAGATATGAGTAAAAGTGTATTATTGTCATGTAAAACCTACATAATATATAAATATATATATATATATATATACAATTTCATAAATTATTATACTTTTTTTTCTCTCGAAATTCCAATGCGATTTTGTACCGGTCGTAAAATACGTATTTTGTATATAATTTATATTCTATACTTCTATTATACATACACGCCCATGATCACAATGCTGCACTGCTATTACATTGCTATACGTGTGCAGGTACCGCTATAATACACCTACAACAAACATCTTAAACTCTTAACGTATTTTTCGTGACGATGCGTTTGAAAATAATCACAGAAATGCGCATGCGCTTCGCATCATATAACTGCGTAGTGCGTGTATCCGTATAACTATATTATGTTGGGTGCCTCCACTGGTCCACTGCATCAGTAAGGCATAGCTTACGATGTGTATAATGCTATGTACTTATGAAATAATATACATAGGTATACTGTGTTAGTATACAGGAAGGTAATCGGATGCGAGTCGTGAAACCGTTTGATTAAGTGCGCGTTGGGTCGAGAAATGTTCACGAGAAGCTAACTAGAGGAAGTATAATATTCGTGATACGTCCGAGACCATATCGTATATATGTACACATAATATATTAAAATATATATATGTATAGATAATACTCCTGAGTCCTGAAACGACGTCTTCTTCATGAGTGTTGTTGCCCGTTAAAAATGGAACCACATATTATAAAATATTATTATTACGATCGACCCACGCAAAGACGAGTTTTTTTATTGTACGTTGCTTTCGTCTACAAATGCCCACGATTAAACAGCGGGGAAAAAACATGTGAACATGGTATTAAAAATTATAATAGTAGTTAACAATTAATATTTATAAACGCGCATAGAATGTTGACCGATAAACATATTATATCATAATATATAGAAATGGTTCCGATTGCGGTTTAATGTAATACGTCATACATATATAATATGCACCTAATTATGCATTTTGAATCGTTTACTAAACGTAAATTATTTTATTATTATTGTTGTTGTTGTTATTCTTAGTACGAAATCATCATTATTGTTGTTTGTATAATCGTCGTAATGTTATTCATTAGATTATTACAGTACGATGGTTATGTCGGTTATGATGGCAGGAGTCTAACGAGTAACGGGCACAGGCCCATTACAATTTCAAGTATACTTACAACGGCTACAACCTACATAGTATATTATAAATTATAATATTAATAATAGGTATAGTTAAAATAATATAGGTCGCTAAATGCGTAATTTACATATTGCATATAGATAGCCGTCATAGAGTGCTATCGACCATATATCATTAATATTTAATACATATCAATACGAAACAACTAAATTGTGTAATACTAGATTATTCGGTAATCGATTTCGTGCACATTTACGTACGTAGTATATTATACTGTAGCTATTTTTCACTCTATTCGTATAATTATCATCTACGATTGTGAACATTTTTTGTGGTGAATTTATACAAATAAATTATACATAATATCCAATAATTCATAATGCCAGGCGTTTGACAATAATTATGCTATATAAACAGTGAATTGCAATACAGTGCAGTACAGAAATCTGTGCGTTTTAATCGGTTATGTCTTAAATAGAATAAACTATTTAGGTATCTATATAATGAAGGGGAATTAATTAGGATTAGAGTTATGGATATCTCGAGCTATATAATAATGCTAGTTCTTTGAACATATTTGATGACTTTAGCACATCAATAATACATCTGAAAAATAAGTCATAAATCATAACAATATAGTATACAAATTATAAGTACTTTTATACAATTGGCTAAAAATGCAATAAGGACATGACGTGATGTGATCAAACAGTTACACAGGTACGTGGTTAACAATTTTACATCAACACACCGATATATACTTTTAAATGGTTACAATAATATATTGTAGCATAGTTGGATTTCAGTCAACGTTTTCAGAACTATTTCAGCCTATAGTATGTCAAAAATTTCGGAATTGATTAAAATTATTTAAGTTTAAACGATATTCTGCATTTACTGGTCTTATTTATCCGCAGTGCATTTCGTGAACACGGTTGATGGCGATATTCTATGCATTTTTTTATTTTATTCCAATTTTTGATTTCACAATATATTTCTACATTGTATTGCCTAGGAGTGGGACTTAAGCAAGCTTGTTCTCTACACTCTATATGGTTTTTATAATATATATATTACGGTACCAATAGTCTTTAGCAACCGTAATACGCAATATTATCGTTATAAGTCATGTGCACCGCGAACAATATCTCGGCATGTATTTTATACGTTTATCCACAAATTTGGCACCCCCAATAGGTACATAGATTTTGGGCCTGGTCGCACTCTTAACCCCTAAATAAACCATGTACGGCCGTGCGGCACCCTTTTAAGCGGCGGCGCGGATACCGCGGTGGAAACGAGTATACTCGGCCGCGACGTCGAAAAGGCCATGTAATAATATATTGTGACGCACCGGCGGCGTGCGGGTGATTCGCGAATAAAAAAACGTCACACGCCACATGGCGGGTACCCGTATAGTACGATGCTATATACCATTACCGCGGTAACGGATTGGCGCGGTCGAGCAGCACGCGCGCTATTGCGAAACGCATACAATTGTACAGTAATTTCTAATAGTAATAATAATAATAATAATATGATGATGATGATGATGATGACGACGATAATAGACGAGTAGGTACGCGTCCACGGTGCCCCGGTCCGTCGCAGCTAGGGGTTGTCGAACCGGCCGCGGAAAAGCGCGAACCGTGTTGTGTTTAGTCTTTGTGCGCTCTGCCCCCCTCCGTCCCCCGCACGGCCGCCGAGGGCCGTGACCGTGAGTCCGTGACGATTCGACGACATACGGTCGGTCGTCCCCGCCGCCGCCGCCGAACAACGACTAGGACGCCGTCTGGCGGCAGCGGCCCGTAGCCGATCCCGTCCGTCCGTACTGGTTCGCACTGATCATCATAGGCCCGAGGCACAGCAACTACTACCACCACCACCGTGCACCTCAGCCGCCGCCGCCGCCACGTCGCCCGTTAAACTTTTTGAAAAGAAAAAAACCGAAACGGACCGGCCCGAGCGCTGTCGTTGTAATAATATTATTAATATCGTTATATCGTCCGACGGCGGCCGTCCGGTTCCGAATTCCTTCGTCGTTTTGCCACCGTATGTAGTATTTTTTACGTTTTTCTTTTAATCGCGATCGTTTTCTCGGCTCCCACACCACCCGTGAGAATCTTAAACGACGACGACGACGACTGAACTCTCCGACGGTTGGTGTTGTCGCGGACGAAACGATGTGGCGTTCGCCGGTCGTCGGTCTGTGCAACAGCAACAGCAGTACCAGCAGTTGACATTGTGAACAGTGAGCATATTCGAAAGAAGAATTCTCGTGCAACGGTTCAGACAGCGGGACGCAAACTGGAAAGGTAGTCCCGATTGTTTCATTTGTGCGTAATTAAACACGATTCAAGTATTATATACACTAAATATCTACGTGTCAGTTGCATACCTACCTTGATTATCCACACCGTGTTACCTTAAGACATATACCATCAGTCATTGTCACTCTTTTTTTCACCCCCCTAATGTTTGCTCTACTTTTTGGTTTCATTTCACAATTATGTACATTCCACTGCCAGTGTGTAACTGCGCCCACAGCGTAAAAAATATTCTTTCAACCTATCTACACCAATTCACGGTAATCAGCTCGCTTAGGTTTTTTTTTTTTGTTCTTTTGTAATAAATTTATAACTGGCTGATAAGTACCTAGTTGATGGTGTGATACATCTAATCTTATTCATAATAGTAATTAATTTACAAAATATCTTTGACATAGCTGTGGAATTTCTAGATAATAGTAGCAAGGTAGACATAAAGAATTTTAAACCAGTAATTGTTAGACAATATGTGGATCAAATATGTTAAGAATTCAGTGCTATTATAAATTAATACAATCGAATCATTGGTTGATCTAAAGTGTATAATTTTGAAATTTATAGTTGTTCATTTAAGCTAGATTTTAACTATAGTTAATAATTAAGAATGTTAATCAATTTAAACAGATTTATTTTTCTACTTACTAATTTAATAGTTACATTATGCTTCAAACATATGCTTATACTTGCATGATATGTATAGATTAAGCTTTAGCAAATCCCCTCTTTCAATGTAAATATTTATAACAATTGCAATTATATAAGATTTAACTATATTTCGTGTATTATGCAAAGCAATGAGCTATTGATATTCTTAAAAATTAGGTGTGATTTATTCTTTTTGAGATACTAAAATTGTTTTAAATGTTGTATGCTTCATGAAACTATGAAAAAAGAGTAAGTGCATAAACACTTCCCTCTTTACCTTTCTACCTATAATCAGAATAAACATTTCAATCTCTATTTCAATTGAAAAAATGCCCATTAAAAACCCTTACCTTATTTATAATAAATAATTTATTTTGTTTAATTTACCTATTTGGCTATTTAATAATTAATATTATTAAAAAAATATTTAATATTTCATGGAAGCTAACATTTTAAAGAAATTATATTATAGCTACCTAAAACTATAAATAATATTTATCATTAGCATGAACCTCAATAAAAATACTAGAATTAATTATTTTTTTTGGAATAAATACAACTTGTAGGTATGTGTTTCATTAACATTTTTAAAATTATATCTAACAATATGTAAGCAGTAGTCATTAGCTAAATTATATTCATTTCTATATTAATTTATTTAGTAATCACATATTGTAATATATTTGTAATTCCACTTAATCGTTATAAAATAATTAAATTTTTAATTTCTTTTACAGTTTATACTATCTGCTCAATACATCATAGTCAATATATAACAAGTTATACAATGAGTTCATTCAATGATAGAAAACCAATTCAAGAGGTGTCATCACCAATGACAAATTTAGCTAATTGTCTTGGAACATCACTGACAGTCAGACGCAGACTAACTTTATCTGAATCTAGTGAAACTCCAAAAAAATGTTATGACAATATACTCCATGGTAAATTTAAAAGTTTTATTTTAAATTTTAAAAATGTTATATTGTATTTTTTAAATTTTAATTGATCAATACGACAATACCTATTATTAACCATTTAAAACATTTATAATGTGATGTTTTTGAACCTGATTATGTGTAGATACGATTCATATTTGTATTGCAATTAATATTGTATACCCTACAATTACAATTTATATATGTTTTAAAAATTTTCAAGTTATCCTTGTATACTTTGTAGAATCAAGCACTGATTTTTGAATAAAAATCTATGATTATTATTACACATATTAATGATAACTTCTATTAACCATTTTTATCTTTCTCTCTATTATTTGTTTTGGGTATAGATTCAGCTAGATGTACAAAATATCTTTGTAATATCTGTAGTTAATGATTACTATTTTAATAAATTTAAATTTTTTAATAATTAAGCATATAAGTATCTCATTAGTAGTTTAATTTTGAATAATGTGTATTAAAATAATTTTATTGTATTTTATTTAATTAAAATTATTTTTTGTTTTCAATTGAATAAATGAAATAATAGATCACGATATAAACAGCTCATCAAATACCAGGTAAATAATATTTGTACTACAATGAATATTTTGATGATTAGAATGTTTAATTAATTATGTATTATACTATTAAAGATTACTCAAAGGAAGTTCAAAAAATATTAATGATAGTCCTACATTGAAATGTTTGATGCTTCAAAAAATGATAAACAGTCCAGTCGAGAAGGAAAACACAACTAAGTGTGCCGATTCGATAGTTTCTAAGACAATGTTATCACCATCCCAATCAAGTCCAACAGTAATTTTATTTTATAATAATTATTTTAAGCTTTTGTTCTAACAAGTGTATGAAATAATATTTTAAATATATTCTTATTCAATTAATAATTAATAGTAATTTTATATACTATTATTTTGTAGTTTTTGATGCACAGTCGTAATACAAGAGGTCGTCACCCGTTGGAAGATCATGATCCAAATTCACAAGACAGTGGCTTTTTTTCTGTACTTTCTGAAGATTCCAGGTCATTAACCAGGTATTTTCCTAAAACCAGTAATGTAACTTAGATTTATATTTTTAGCTTATTAATATATTTTACTATGTTTATAGATTTGAACCCAAAAATGTTATTGAAAAGAAAAATTCATCATTAAATGTTTCTCGGTCAGATTCAATTGTTTGTCACAAAGGAATTCCAGAAATAGATGATCCATTTCTGGATAATGTTAATTCTCCAGCAAGATTGGTAAATAATAAATAATAATGCATTATATTTTAACATTAAAATTTAATTATTATTGATGATTGAAGTCTCAAGATTCACTTCCATCTGAATTCAATACTTTGATTGATGGAGATATTTTTGCATTGCATTCACCAGTAATAAAACCTATTGTCAGACGAAGAAATTCTAAATATGCTTCAGAGACACCTCGAAAAGTTGTAAGTATTTATTTTATTAATGTATATAATTTTTGTTTTCAATTAACCGTTGTATTTTCTAACAAATAGGATTTAGTTTGTGAAGAAAATAAGAAAAATGATGTGAAAAAACGTAAATTATTTAATGATTTTGAATGTCCTTCTGAGTCATCAATTGTATCCAAAAGGTTAAAGCCTAATGTTGATCTCTCAATATCATTTAATTCTCCAAGATTAGACACCGGAAATACTTCTTTAACTGCTCCTGTATCGCATAAAAAAACTACTCTCTTTGACTATGGATTTTGCAAAAATAGTGTTTCCAAGCTCCGAAGATCATTTTCAACTAATGAAGCTACAATAAAAGCTGCATTTGAAAAAGGTAAGTGATTCCTTTAAAAAAAAATCATTCAGTTATTTATTTTTTTTTAAGAAAATAATTACAAAATAAACACATTAATATAATTTAAGTTTAAACTTTTCAATTAATTTGTTGAAATATGTTATGATGATTTAATCTATTACAATAATTTTGTTTAATCAATTTGTATAATTGAAAATACTATTTACTTATTTTACTATTTTTTTTTTAAGTTTTTCCTTTAGTCTTCATTCTTAATTATGCTCTAAAGTAGTGGTTGGCACTTTTTAGATTCGCGCGTCACATTCACAAATTAAAAAGAGTTCACGGGCTAAACAAAAATAAAAATTGTATATTCTTAAATTATCTACTATGGAAAAAAATACTGTTTATAACTATTGCTTTAAATCAAAATATTTTTCTTCAAATGTTTATATTATCATTTTTTATGTATGGAATATTTTTCTAAATATTAATAATAATAATTTTTTTTTAAAATGTATTTTATGAATTGTATGAAGATATATGATGATTTGTTTACTCCTTAAAAGGATGTCAGTGCTTTAATGTTATCTGTCTTTAATCTGTGCACTTCACACCAAATTGGAGTTCAACAAAACCAATTTTTTACAGTAGTTTTTAAATTTAAGTAGTTTGACTTGTTATAAAATTTAAAGGTAA
Organism: Rhopalosiphum nymphaeae; assembly: GCA_036289425.1. Classification (NCBI taxonomy): domain Eukaryota; kingdom Metazoa; phylum Arthropoda; class Insecta; order Hemiptera; family Aphididae; genus Rhopalosiphum; species Rhopalosiphum nymphaeae. The sequence goes on along the minus strand of JAZAQC010000012.1, from coordinate 9,693,041 downwards.
GAATATTATCTAGGACACCGACTTTTATTTATATTTAAATTTTGACTTAAGATTGGGATTTTTAAAATTGAATTATTTTATAGTCATAAATCATTTTATAATAAGAATTTAATCAGTTTTAGATAATATTTTTCCCTCTACATTTATTTTTATAGATCAATTCACTCTAATATTAATTTTATGATACAAAGTTGGTTTTGTTTAATTAAAAATGTCTATCAACCCAAGGGGGCTAGAAAGAAAAAACAAATAGTGCGTTGATATCATCTTAAATAATTTTAAAGCTTACAATTTTCATTATAATCAAAGTTTAAGACTTAAAGGACTTAAAATAATTAGTTAATAAACATTATCTTCAAGTTCCAAAAAATAAATAAATAGAATCTCTTCTCAAAAACTTTCAAATTTATCTTTTTAAAATATTAAATAGAAGGTATTTGTGCTTGTGCTAATAATACTTTTCAGTTTTTAAAAGTTTAGTTTATTATAGCTATTTTTTGTATGGTATTAAATAGAAAATATAACATATAGCTAATAAAAAGTATTTAAAAATAAACCACAAAAATAAGTATTTTCAAATTGCATATTCAAAAAATTAAATGCTTTAAATATCATTTTCGTAAATAATTTATTTATTATTTTTACTATTAAAATCACAATTGTTTTAAAAATACTATTCTTTTATTTTTGTAGAGGATAATGGATCAAATTTAATTGGTGACTTCAGTCAATCATTTATATTACCCTTGTTATCACTTGGTCGTCATGCAGATCTCCGTAGTATATCCCCTGATACATTAGCTCATTTATTGGAAGGCTCATTCAATGATTGTATTGACTCCTACCTAATAATAGATTGCCGGTAATTCAAATATTATATTGTTAGTAAAACTGTTATTTATTATAATTCTATTTTTAGTTATCCCTACGAGTATGAAGGTGGTCATATAAGAGGTGCAATCAATATATTTACTAAAGAGCAATTATTTAAAGATTATACTGAAGACAAGTTGGGTAAAAAGTCTCATAAAACTGATAACATTAATGCAAAGAGAAATGTTTTGATATTTCACTGTGAATTTTCATCAGAAAGAGGTCCAAGTCTGTGAGTATTATTTAATGTATTATGTACTATTGTATTATTAATTATAATAGACTAAAATAATGTAATAACTATGTGGTGTCTGTATTTTTATTTTTTTGAGTATATTCAACTTAACAAGGGATAAGAAATGCGGATGAATATTCAAATTTAAAATTCTATGATACAAATTTTTTGTTTAGGGCCAGTGTATCAATTGCGCTCCTTATATTGTAGGATAAGTTTGTCAATTGTGTTTATATAACATATACTAAAATACTTTAAAATTAGAACTTATTTATTAATCAATTGATTATTGGTTAAAGTAACTGGATATAATATATTTTTAATAGTATGGGGAATTTTATGAAATAAATTATAATGTAATATTGTAATGTACCTAACTGGTATTTAATTATGAATAATTGACAATCAAAAAGTAACTTATAAAATGCAAAAAATTATTTATTTATATTATATTATGTATTACTCACACAAAAATTGGTTAGTGTTTTTATTTATTATATAATAATTTTAACTAACTAATAAATTTTTCTTAGCCAGTGGTTCCTAACCTTTTTCATTTTACGCTCCCCTTGTAAAGTTACTAAAATCTCATTCTTCCCTCCTTAAATTAGTGGTTAGGTGATTTTTTTTTTGTAAGCTGTACAAATAAATAATACAAAATAACTATATATTATACAATATACAACTATTTACTTTTATTATTTTTATCATTTTAAAAATTTATTATAAATCAATTAACAAAGTAATTATATTAAATATAAGAAAAAATTATTGAATATAAAAACAAATATATAAATAATATAAGTAAATATAATGAGAAATTTGAGAATGTTTTTTTCTTACAGAGTCCATAATCCGTGGGATAAAAACTATTTTCATAATTCCATCATCACTGTATTACCACCCAAACCTCTATTGTATACATTACTACAGGGCACAACTAAAAAAAAGTTTTGTTATGTACACAAAAAAATATTTTTAAATGAAATATTAAGTGCTTTCATAGAAAAAAAAACTAATAAAATTATGAAAATGTTTGCACACTATTTGTTTTCTCTTTCAAAAATTATAGATAATAATATTTTTGAGGGTATAACATATTGATTTGTTTAAATAATATTATCTCAAAATAATTAAAATTTACATTTTTTTAATTTTATTTTAAAAGTCGAATAGAAATTAACTTTTAAATAAATTACCTAGCTATTTCATATATTTTTTTAATTAAATCAAAATAATTAATAAACTGTAATGCTTATATTTTAGGTCACGATACCTTCGTAATGCAGATCGTCAAAAGAACAGTATGTGCTATCCTTACTTGGACTATCCCGAAATGTATTTGCTCGATGGTGGATACTGTAAATTTTTCAGTCAACACAGTCACTTGTGTGTACCATCTAGCTATCGATCAATGTATGATCCAGCCCACACCTCAGATCTAAGAAAGTTCAGGTCTAAATCAAAAACATGGGCTTGTCATAACGATGCAATGCCAAGATTAGCTGGAAAAAACACGCTCAAACGATTGGGTTTTAATTAATCGCTATATGTATTCTTTCATGTAAATAAGTTGAGATTTTTTTTTTATTGATTTGTGTTTGATAATTTTTTTTTGCGTTTTAATTTTAATTTTTTTTAACCATTTAACCAATTTTTTTTCTATTTTAAAACTGATGTGTTGAAGTATTAATTTAGATCCCAGTGCAATTTTGTATAACTTTTGTGATGCTATATAATAGTAAAAGCACTGTTAGCTAAGTTTCCAAAAAAGAACATTTAATCGTCAGCTTTAGTGGTTTTAATTATTTTATATAGATAGATAGATTGTTAATATAAAATAAAATGCATATAGTTTATTATGTACGTGTGTTTGTGTGATTTTAATATATTTGCTAAGTGCAATGTGATTTTTTTATGTAACATTAAACTGAAAAAAAATAATGTTAGTCGGCTTGTAAACATTTTTTAAAAAAAAAGACTTGTAGTATTAATTTTATTTTTTACAAAGCATTATTACATTAAGTAAGATAAGTTAATGAAAAACGATTGAATGTGTTTATTTTATTATTTATTTTTCATATCGCTTTGCCAATGTGTTCTAAATTTTTATGTGTAATTAGTAAAATGTGTATATACTCGTAGTAAAATTAAGTATTTCGAAATTTTTTTATTATTTATTAATTATTTTATTTTTTCATATTTTGTCTAAAATATTAATAGTTATGAGATCATACGTACATTATATTATATTTTAATATATTTATGTCATCGGCTGTTAGTTACAATTTTATATTATAATTATTTTTGAACAATCATTTTATTGACTCGTTTAAGATGAGCGTAAAATAAAAAAAAAAGTCAAAACTAGCTTTTAATGCTTTTTTTCTATACATTTTTAATAATAATAATTTCTATTTAATGTAAATCAACAATAGATATTATGAACGCTTTTGTCATTATTATTTCAGTCTTTTATATATTGTGATTTAGGAATAAAAAATTGTTCTAATATTTCAATATGTTATACAAATTAGTTTTCTTCTTTAAATGAGTTGACCTTTAAAATATGTATGACATATTATGCTCGGCGTTTACAAAAAAATTCTTTAGACAATTTTGAATTTTTAGATCATTAAATTTATATATTTGTATTAATGTGAAAATGTTATTATTTAAAATATAGAAATTTAGTTTGAAACTAATCAGTTGTTTTTTCATCTATAGATGTAATTCATCACTTTTTTACTTACAAAAAATCACGAGACATGTATTGGCACACCAAGTAATTAGCTATACCAATATCAACACTCGCTTACAAGACAGCTAAGATACTCAATTAGCTACCCACAGGCCCCGGATAATCCTGATATGACAAAGTTCACTTAAATAAATATATTTTTTTATTATGATTAAAATAAAACTACAGTTCCTTTAATTTAATAATTATCTATCTTATAAATTATTACATTAAATTATATATTTAAAAAAAATTTTTTCTTGCTTTTAAGGAAGCTAATTTTTTGATATTCTCATTAAAGCCTCAATAGATTTAAAAATATCTTTTCTGATGATAAGATCATTAGAGAATTTGAATTTTGTTGTGTTGAAATAATTCTGTAGTTTTTTAAACGTGCCAGTTTAGAAAACTTCCTTTTATCTATAAATTATTGATATGCACAATTTTTTAGCGCATAAAAAGCATTTTTCAAGGTTAAACGGTTAAAGAATATTAAGTGTGAAATAATATGTTTTGGGAATATACTGCCATATTGTGGTTTAATTTGAATTTTAGATTTTTAGCTATATGCTACAATCATATACGTAAAATATAATTAAACAATAATACATATAAGGTACACCAGTATAATAACCATAGTATAGACTGAATATGACCGAAACCATGTCCTCCTGCAAGTGTTGCTCCTTTTTAATCCGGGACTGGGGATTACACAGTTTTGTAATATTCTGTAGTTCGTACCTTAGTAATTATTAATTTATTTTAAACGTATACCTATTTAATTATAAATTCTGACGTATAACTATAGTTAAAAATTTTAATTTGAATACTTTAATCCTTAATGTTAATAATTCATAAATCATTGATTAGTTACATAGGTATGTACTAAACCACTAACATACTCATGTTAGTCATATTGCATAATAAGTATGTAGTTAAGGAATAGTTAAGTAGGTAATGTTTAAAGGAATTTAATATAATATTACGAGTAACGAGTAAATAATAATAAGTACAGCTATCATAGCTAATAGTTTATATTAATGAAAAAGCATATTATAATATATAATATGTACATCTAAGACATATGATAGGGAGGTACGTAATCGTTTTAAATAATAAAATAAAAATATTTAAATTTGCGATAATTAGTTCTGTTTCTGTTCACGTCGTCGACCACAGTACCGATAAGCGAGTATTATATTTATTTTTAGTCTATATTTCATTAGCCCGTAAAATAAACATTGTATCATTTGTCATTATAATAATTATTATTATATCCACCGTCGTCAAACATCGCCGCGTGCCTTCTATTGCAAAAAAAAACAGATAAGGGACGACACGTGTTGACTATGGTCTATGGCGTGGGCTTTTGTATGTGCTATGTGTCTATGCAGAAGTAGTATACTACTTTTGAGTTTTGACTTCTCTCGTTTCTTAAACAAAACGCACAGAATACGTATGATCGACGGACGCCGGTTACACGATTTACGCTTTATTATTCACAGGTATATATTCGTTTTTAATCATTTTTTTTTGATATTTAAAAAGAAAAATAATAGATCAATAATATTGGGTGTAATAAGCTAATAATTCAATAAACAATATTATGTTTTATGTTGAAACAACATTTAACTGATTCTTTTAGTTTTTACGCACAACACTGAATACATCATACTAGTGCACCAATGTATGTTTTCTACATGTGTGTGTCCCTGTAAATTTGGTACTTTATTTTCAATGCATTGATTTTAAAATTAGATTATTTCACACAATTTATTGCTAAAATATGGGAAAGATTAAAAATAATTTGAATATTGGCAGCTAAAATAGACTAAAATAAACTAAAGAAAACAAGTTATAAAAATTAGTTGAAAATGATAAAAATCAAAAGAAATTGTGTTTTGATTCATATATGTATCACTAGTTAGTATTGATTTTTCTAATACGGTACATTGTTCATCTAATTCTAAAAATGTTGATAATGATAAGTCCTTAAATTATGAAAATCAACGGGAAAAAAAATAATTATGAGACATCTGTAACAAATTTTGAACCTATTGCATTATTTCATTCAATACCGTGTACATCTGAAGGAATGAATGAAAATAATGAGCAAGTCACTGAAGTAGGAAAAGAAAGAGCTGATGAATGATGAGGAACTTAAAAATTGCTTAGAATCTGTTGCACTCTTTCCCTTATTGTCAACGCCACACGCATTGACTAATACAATAGGTGATTCTGATTCTGAATCAATACGTGTAAAAATTGGAATAGAACATGAAAATATTAAAGTTGATTTTGAAATACATTTTGATGCTTTTGTATTTTTACCTGTAAATAAAAATGATAGCATAGTTAGCTAAATTAAAAGTTTTAAAGCATCATCCTATTCAACCGATTGTTGCAAATAATTCAAAAATTAGGCTCGATCCTAAAAGCATTTAATTTCATTTTCGAAGAATGGCAAATAATGATATCGTTGAAAGAAGATGGATTTCATATTGTGCTTTTACTGAAAAAATATATTGTAGTACTAGGTACTTGTATTATTTTTATTAATGTTATAGTTATTGTACTGGATGTTAACATAAAAATGTTTAACTGCAATATGAGTATTGCACTTATAGATGGCTGGTATATCTTTATATTTTTATTTAGTCATATATCTGCTATATGACAATTTGTAAAATCGGATTTATGATATTTTTAAGGTAATTGAATATAATATCCGAATGTGTAACCGGTAACCGAGGCGTCAGGGGTATCCCGCACACCAGTGGCGAAGGTGAGGACAGAGGAACAGCTGGCGCGGAACCGTAGGGAAAAGTTCCAAAAGCTGGAGGAGAAGATAAAGGCCAGGGAGCAATTGGTAAGCTATAGCAATACCGGCTAGCAATGCAACTTACAACAACATATCGGGCAGCCAATAGCGATGGAGTGTTGGACCTATCTGCGACAAAGTGAGCCGGTACCGACCACCAGCCAGGAGCAGCTCAGCCAAGCCACGGACCCGGAGGAATTTACAATATCATAGTAATTAGATTGGTCAATTCATAATTTTTGGCAGATTTCGGTTGTGCTATGAATATGATTTTAATAAAATACTACAAAATCGTTTCTGGGAATAAAAATGATATAAGTTAGGAGTAACTTTCAGAATATTGAAGATATTGATGCTGAGTGGATATCAGAACACCAACAAGTAATTAACATTAAACGGAATGTTCGGAGATCATTACCAAATGGTGAAAAGATTGTAGATTTGTAGCATCGTATGTGTTATTTACTTAATATGTATACGTTATATACATTCTAGTCTTAATATCAGTAATAGTTTATAATTAGATTAACATATTTTTAATAACTTATTAAACTAATTGTCAGTAGTAGTACAACTAAACAGGTACATATTATTACAAAGAAGCCTTGGCAACACAATATATTATTATCTTTGTTATTTTGTTAGTTTGTTACTATATAATACGTATTATATTATTTATATTGTACACAATCGAAGGCTGCGGGTATAGTAATATAATGCGAGGTATTTCGGTGAATAGGTAGATGTTTGGGACGAAGAGGGTTCATTATCGGTTGGTGGATGGTTTTAGTACAAAATATGTAGTAAGTAGACAGTTAAGTCTTTGTGTTTAAGTCGAATAAAAAGATAAGATGAGGCTATTTTTATCTTAGTACTTTTAAACTTTGCCATTCATTTTTATAAAAATTGTTTTTTAAAATTTTAAAATTTTTTTATAGAGTATAATGTTTATATTATTAAAAAAATTTAATGTCCAAACGTGGGTCAACATGGGGCAAAAGTTATATTTTTTTTAGTTCTCTCTATCAACTTTATAAGACTATTAAATTTAAAAAAATAATCATAAGTATGTATTAATGACCATACTATCCTAAATAATATATACTGTAATTTTGAAAAATTGATTTTATTTATATGACGCTTATAAGTCTTTAAAGTTTAGTCTTCCCACTCTGTCTAACGTTCCTCTACGACCTATAGGAATGTCGAAAGAAATAAACACAGGTACCGGTACCGATACCGGATACTTACCTACATCCTTTGTGGTGGATTAATAATACCTGTTTCGGATTTTAATACAATTTTCTATAATATATTGCAAAAACGTTGGGCTGTAGAACACTTATGCAAAGTGAGTAATAAAAAACCCGTTCAATTTAAAATATCCGGACCTCTTTGTATAGTATAGGTAATGAAATTGAAAATACCTACTTTCGAGTACAATACAACGTTTGATCAAATGCATTGTTGAATTAATCAGCACTAAAAGTAAAAAAGATCCTTATAGGTAGTTCATTTCAAAGAAAAAAGAACGTTAAAGGAAATGGTAGCAATGGTAGCAACGATATAAAGCGCCACAATAATACGTTCGTTTAAGTATATATGTACCGTTGTACACAATATAATATTATATGTTATTATTGTATAATACGTATATAATTGTGTTCAATACACGTATTACCTATAATTACAGTTGTCTACTATCTAAACCGCTCGTGTGTTAAAACGTTCGTAGAGATAATGTTTATATTGTTATTATTGAATCATTGCGATCACAAACAATATTTGGATTTTGTTTTTGAAAACTATACGCAATACACCTATTACATTATGTACGACCCATTCGGTTAATACTTAATTTAAATGTGAAAAATGAATTTAACTGTTTAGTATACATCTTTTATTCTCTGTAGGTACTTACTGATTTAATGTATTTATGTCTTATTAGTTATTATGTGTTTACTGTTTCGCAATTTTTAAGTTCTAATATAATATACCTGCTATTTCTATTTATTATGTTGGTGGACGAATAACGGTTGTTAAGAAATTAGACTTATCCGTGAACTTTTTATTTTTCGGAATGTAACGTAGTTACTTTTACGTTTAAAATATAAAATAATTGTATGACAATTTTATTTGGGTAACGAGTAAAGAAATTTAATTATTTTATAAAAGTATCTCATCCAACATTGAATTTTAGACGCCTGTAGCCAGTCACCACTACATAATTTATTAATTAGTTAGTATATTATTGAAAAAAAAAATTATCTTCCTGTCTAGGCAGTAGGCTCATGTCGGGATGTATAATATATTTACACGACTACACACGACACTATAGGAACGAGATTGGCAACATTTTCGTTTGCCTTTGATTTTCCTCGTCCTTCGTTTGCGCGCGAAACGAAAAAGTGTAATACGTAACCGTTTCGTGACACGCGCCGTGGGTACACTGGCTACCAGGGCACTATGAAATTCGCTCATCGTGATATTATTATTATATGTACTCGGTGTGCATTTCGTACGGTTAAAATTTGCGACCAATTTGTCATACGTTTTAGTTCAATAAGTGGTCGTAAATTACACACACTTCGCAATGTCCGATTTTCATTTTTGATGTGTCTATGAATTCTTTGACAAAACATATTCTATACTATTAAGAGAGTCGATTTAAAATTTAAAATTTTAAAAAACCTTAAAATTAAGATATTATTTTATGAATTCCGTGAAATAATTGCATTGTATTTATATTTATTTTGGACACATCAGATTTCAAATAGAAAGAGTGATTCCTAAATAGCCTAGTCCAGAAATTTACGAATTCAACATTTTTTTCGCGATTACAATCGAAGTTCAGGAAGTACGTTTAATTTACTGCCACTTTTAATAGTTTTTATAGTTACGCAAACAAAAATATAGATATTTCATTTATCTATACCACGAAGTATTGACTCCATGAAATTAAAAAACTCCATAAATCGAACTAAACGCTTAAAGTTCCCTCGATAATTCGAATTTCTTTATTCTATTATATAAGCTCAAAAAATTTTAAATAAAAATAGTTCAAATAGTTCAATTGACCTACTCGTAATCAAATTAATAACGACGGCGATAAAATATTATCGTATAGTTTATCAGTAATATATTATGTAACTGTAATCCTAAAATTAAATTAAATTTTTGAAATTATTATTAATAATAATGTTAATTTTTACCTTCCAACACCATTTTGACTCTCCAACTATTAAATAGTAAACCAGGAAAAATAAAAGTTGAGACGATGTATTTGCAGAAGAAAATTTTAGGTACCTACGAATAGTTTTTATCTGTTGTTGTTCGTGTAAAATGTCTAAACTTGTTGCTATGAAAATGGTATGCAAAGTAGGTACATATGGGGAAATGTTAATACACAGACCACTGTTGAATCTTTAAACATCTACGGCTTAAAATCCATCAAGGACGCTAATTTACATAAAACCATGTAATCAGAACAAAAGCAAAAAAGTACGTATCTCATGTATATTTATAATTTTTGATTTTTATCTATTTTTACTTATTATTTAATTCATGTTATACGTATGAAAAAAAAAAAATTGTATCCTTATTATGTACTAAAAACCAATATATTAATGCTGCCAATGATCATTGATCAATGTAGTCGAGACCTTGTAATTATAATAATAACAAAAAAACATCGCAAATTATTGCTTTAGAACTTTCAGTTTTATTAAAAATGAATAGGACATCGGCAGAATAATTCCTATACAAGGTGAAGAGGTTGAAGAACTGCTGAACACGTGGAATAGATTTGAAGTTTTTGTATCGTTTGAATGATTTGTTCACTTTAATGTTAATGTCGCAGATGACAAACTTTTTTTCTCAACTTTTCTATTACTTTTACTGATCCAATCAATACGTACGAGGTACTATCCTGATGAGGGTAATGACGAAGAAGAATTGATTACTGACTATTGTTATATTGTCGAAAGATGCAAAATGTTTTGAGTGATCATAAATAGACGAAGAAAAATGTTATTTAATTTTCAAGGCTATTATAGTAAGTTAGATAACGCTATGGACCAGCAGATTGCATGTGACCAATAATTTATCACGTCAAAAGATCACAGATTTTTTTAATGAACTATAATACATAATACTATTAATAAATATTAAAATAATAAGCTTAGGTAATAAATAATAAATATATATGTATGTGTGTAAAAACATTTTTTAACTTTCTTAAATTCGAATTATTTATTTTTTCCCCTCAATAATTCGAACACTTGACAAATCGAATTTTAAGTTCGGTTCCGTGAATTTCGAATTATCGAGCGTTTACTGTACTGCATAATGTATTTTCTCGCATTGATAAATATTTGATTGTTTTTCATTCGATCAACACATTCATGTTTTTATTTTATTTTAATTGTCGGCCGTAGTATAAAGAACGATCCATCATCACACCGGTGCACACACATCCCGCCTGCAGAATAATAAGACGGTATTATGTTTTTATGTATTTGCATATTTTTTCTTTTTTACGTCGGAGACCTAATTTTAAATCCATTTGTCATGACGCATGGAGATATTTCTATTCCCTCGCACTCTTTGTCAATCTAATATACCAATTGACTGCTGTTTATTATATTTACATTTAACTGTACGAACGAAGGTACAGTTTTGTTTCCCAAGCCCATTCTGAACTCGCACAATACAAAACTCTGTAACAGTAGCTTTTGATTTTTGTTTGAAGTTAACATGTGTTAGTTTTAGTGCGTACAGACTGCAGTATATAATTTGACGTGTAAATCTAGGTTTTACTGTGATGCGGGTAACAACAATTTTTTGAGATTAATTCACTGTTTACTGTAGCAACACAGAGCACTATAATTGTCTACAAGATTTGATTGGAATGTTTTTTTATTTATTTTGTTGATCTTTTGAATCATTGATGTCTTTGACTAGAATTTAAATTTTTCGATGAATATTTAGCTGGACCATATAAGTAGTTCGATTTTAAAACAAAACCAAATTATCAATCTACACGACAAGCATTTAACAAAACATATAGTTATACGTGTGTATAAGTACGTACCTATTGGCTACAAAGGTTTATTGTATATACATATTAATTAAAAAATGATCTCTTTCTTAATGTAGAACGAGAGATTTTTGTCACAGCAACACGAATTGTTGGTAAACAGATCATAAACAAAAAAAAAGATCAAGAACAAACATATGAATCTTAAGGGTCTTAGGAAGCTAATTCTTAAAAAAGAACTTATATATTGTAATGAAATGTAGGTAATGCTTAATTAACTGGTGCGTAGAGTAAGTAAATTTTATATTATTATTGACACCGCATTTTCACATTGTTATGATTACTAAAGTTCGAAAAGAAATACATTTGTAGGAATGTAGGCATACAATATTTGTCTATTTATTAATGCAATCTAATATATGATATATTGATTACAATCCCAAAGGAACAAGTAAATTGTCCAATAATGCGAGTTAAGATTTTAATAGTCAAATTTTTCACAATTTTTATTATCAAATTTAAAATTTTAATCGATCATTTCATTTATAACTTTATTACTCATTAGTTTTCATCCATATTTTAGAATTACCTTAACTCTTTTTATTAATTGATATAACTTTGCAATTAAAAAAACCTTCAACTTCTGCTCTTTAAAATTATAATAAGTAAAAATATATTTTAGTTTAACTGTTTTAATATAATAGTTCTTGTTTTAAAATTAGGCCATTAGCTGTAGAATTTTTTTGTTTGTTATGATATGATAGGTTTTTGAACATGTGTTTGCATATGTGGCACTTGGCTTTGTCGCTAATAACCTGGATGATCTATACCCCAGTTGTTTTATTAAATGGATAAAAAATGGCCTCAACTATTAAAGGAATAAATAATAAATACATATAATGTTCAATATTTTGGTTACCGATTTTTATTTTCAAAATTAGTATTTTACTTAATAAGTTTCAACAATAAAATATTCAAGAATTTGTTTATAGTTATTATTTAATTTTTTTACAATTATTGTACTGATTAAGTACCAAACTAAGTAACTGAAGCTTTTACATTTTAAACAATGTGTGTATTATATAATAATATATTATAAATTAGCATTTCACTAAATACAACCTTAAGTACAAATAAGTAATTATATAAATTATCATATTATATATTGGTTTTAAAGGAGATAAGGTATTAATTTTTATAGGTACATATTATTATATAAAAAAAATAAAAAAAAAAATTATATTATCCAGCGAAAAAAAATATTTGAATTTAGTACTGTCTGTAACTAAAATTATCAGTATGATAAGTTAAGAAAAATAATTTAAAATAAACTGCGATAATAAAATAAATATACAAATTATAATAAAACTAATTTCATGTTCAACAGCAATGATAATGGTAAAAATCAAATTGATGGAACGATTTGAAACTAGACATACACGTACATATAATATTAATAATAATTATAATAATAATAATAATAATAATAATATTAGGCTTACATTGGGCTTTATCACTATTATTGTCATAGATACATAACACCCGAGATTTATAAATCAATTATATAACACGTATATTGTAGATTCTTTATATAAAACTAAAACATAAATAAAACTTTTTTTTCTTTGTTTTTTCTTTCATACATACATATTAATAATATATTATTGGTATAAAAAATTATAATGGATACATTTATAGTGCTGATTTTATATAAATATAAATGTATTATTAACTAATATAGTAATATCTAAAAAAAAAAAAAAAACATATTTAACAATGAACAATCAGGATTCAACACTCAACAACAATGACAACACTCTAAGACATACAAGACTCACGCTGTTAAGTGAATAAAATACGCCTAAGGGACACTTATTTAGCGTTAGCACCAACGTTTTTTTTCTTAAAAAAAAAAAAATCAAATCAAATAATGCTAAAAATAATGTTTAATGTACTTCGAGCATTTTTGGTAACAACTTCAACACACTAGTTGGATACCACTAATTATTTTGTCGAGAATCCATTCGTCATGGACGGTAATTCATCCCTGACAGCTACAGCAGCAACAAGGGCAGCTCCACGACCACTTCCATCTTCGGACAACATCAGGTCAAACTGCAAAATGTAAAAAAAATTGTTCTTAAATCTGATCCAAAAGTATCATATAATCATAGTTGTATACAAAAGTGATATTATAATAGCAATTATATTATATTAAATTGTTAAACAATTTAATAAATATAAATAAAAAAAAATAAAATGGAACATTTTATTCTAATATAATACTTATGTTTGTAAATAATAAATAAAAAATATTTATATTTAGACTACCTAGTAGTCATTTTCTAGTATTAACTTAAAAATTAGTTAATTCATTGGTCATTATTGTAAAGTATAACCCATGGGGACTTATATTTAACAACAAATAATTAATTAAGGTAAAAAAAATAAAAGGTAACAACTATATCTAACCCACATACATTTACCTAAATTAAACGAAATAATTATTAAAAACTACGTTATTTTAATATATACAACAATAGGTAGTTTAACACTGTCCTTTTTTTCACTCACTTTGATATCAGATTTGGTCAGTTGTTTTGTCTTTTCCACCATCAGTTTATGGAAGTAAGGATGGAAACGGTAAACCGAACCGTCAACGCCAATCGTAACGGACTTCTCGTCCATTTTGTTGAGAAGGGCGGCCAGACCGGCAGACACCAGATGCGCCGATCGCCTGGACACACATTCGCAAATGTATCGTACGTTGGCGCAGTCAACCAACGATGGGTCGTTGATGCCCATTTCGCTAAGGACCTTCAATGTTTCTTTGTAGTTGGCTTTGTCACTAAAACGTGAAAATCACAATAATTAGTTATTACAATATGTAAATCATATATAATCACAATGAGTGAACACATGAGCAGTGTCGCACTGAATACTTTATGGCTGACGGTAATTTTAGCTCGTTTACTCCTTTCTACAATTTATACTATAGTACTATACTACTGTACCTACTATAGTATATAATTCGCAACATTTAGAGGATCCCACACACCTACTAAATAAGGGATTTTATATAATCAATTTTAATGAAAATTAGAGGAAATTTAAAATATTAACTCAAAGTAGGTATTTTAAAAGTTGTATTATGTCAGTGCCAACAATACCTATCTATAACTTTACCAAAGTTCAAAATATACAAAGAAGTACTTTATCTACGACATAGCGTTTTAAATTTTTTAATATCAACTTTCATTAATTCGTAATAAACAAATAAAAAAAAAAAAAATCTAATCCGTGTGAATAAATGATAATATAGAATATCTTCTAGTTATAAGGAACGAAAAACAAATTCTATCATAATATTTACGTCATATAAGAATGTTCTTTGAGTATTGTTATTGTATAAATTTCAGAGTCGTTGGTATACATACCGAGCAATTTTTTATCCTGAGGTAGAACTCTAGTAATGCGCTACCTAGGTGGTGGAGGTGACACACTCACAGTTTTTAATATTTCTTAATAAGAGTCGGAAATATCTGAATATTTTAGTAATTAGATTTCGAGCAAAACAAGAAACACAATTTTTAGCCCAAATGAATTAATTCTCAACATTATATCTACGGATCGATAAAAAATCTTGTATTGTCAATAATATTTTTTCTTAAGTTAATCATTTAATATTTTTACACTCCTCAACATCAGGCGCTTCGCTCGCCTCACCTCAAACGATTTTTATTAATAGGTTATGGGTGGTGTGGCGTCCCATGTGCTACTGCTCTGCTGACTATTTTATAATACAATTTCAATTTATAAATTATACATTTTTCACTACATTGTTTGGAAATATTCATAGCATTTAAAGGGAAACGTCATATACTCCTCCTCGCCCCAAAATTTGTAATCAATATATTATTACATATTAAGCTCCGATTGGGTATAAAGCATGAAGCGTATTCATAACTAAAAAATTTAAATATTTATCAGATCGGTTCGTCTTTAAACAACCACATAATAATATTTTATGATATTCATATTCAAATTCTTAAAATATATTTATTATAATAATATTACATAATATAGTACCTTTCAATGTCTGATACGTATGATGTGCCGAAAGCTCCCTTAGTTTTCATTTGTTCGGACAGTCTTCCTTCAAAGAGTTTGTTTTGGTTGGCTAAGTCGACGATGGCTAATCGTACGATCTCGCCCATATACATGCCACTGATCATTTTTTCGAATCTAAAACACAATGCTCATTTTAGACACCAGCAATATCTCGGAAATAAAGAAAAACGCTATCATCGTCACATTCATTGTTGTCGATCGACACACGATTATTACCTTTGTTGTCCCGGGTTCAACGAGTCCTCGTCGATCTCCCGATCGTATTTTGTGCGGACGGCGTCCAATTTTCCGTCATCTCCGAACGCGCCCCACTCGGTGTTCACAATCACGTGTGGTTTAGTCTTGTCGCCATCAAAAAGTTCGGCGTTTTCAACTTTTTCCACGTAACATGCGTTGCATCCCGTTCCTGCACAAATAAATGTGTTAAAAGACAACCGTACTCTCAGAACTGTTGGGCTTTATTCGTTTTGAAATGCATAGTAGACGCGGTGCCGCCGAGTATTATATTCGTCGTATGAAAACAACGCATATCTGACACTTGCAGGCGAGTTAATAAAAGCAAAAGCTATAGTAGTATTATTAATATTACGATAATATTGTCAAATCACATGTATGTTTAATGTATAATGCATATACTATGTATAAATTGTTAGGTAACACATATAGCTGCAGCGCCGTTAAAACAATAATAAAAATGTAGAGAAGTTCAAAACACAAAATGGTCTATTTTTAAAGCAAATATTTACATCGAATAGACGATATTATATAGGCATAGTTTGATATTTTGTCACTAGTTTGCAGAAATCGTAAAATTGTAAAAATGTATAAGGATAAATAAAAGTTTAAACTTATACACGAATATAACTTCATAAAATTATATATTATCATTGTATTTAAAAGTTTCTGTTAAGAAATTAATTAATATAAGTTGTACACACTATTCATATGTTGTATTCTAAAAATCCAAAATATCTAAAATCAGTTATCTATTATCGGATATTTTTGTCTCGTCCAAAATGTATACGATTGACATTAATAATAGGTATAGGTATAGGTATTTATGCAATAAACAAAATCTACAATCGCATTGCAATTAGATAATATTTTTATACTTGACTCATGATGACCGATTACAGCAACTTATAAAGTTATCACTTAATGATGTCGAGGTTTAATAAGAGGTTATTTGACTATGGTACAAAGGCTATCAAATCAATATAAAACGTATGTATGTATGTAGGTATGTATATATAAATATATAAATATATATAAATATATACATACAAATACAATGTAAAATACAAATTTTACAAGAAAGAAGGAACAGGAAAATTCTAAATGTATCTATCTTGTCTACAAATAAAAATAAAGCTATGTATTAGTTATACTACTATTAAAATTTATTTAGATACAGAAATAGATACTATAAGTGCATTGTTAATAATAGAAAATAAAATAAAAATATTTAATGCCCTAGTTAAATAGTTATAATGCTTATTTAATATATTAATAAGTAAATGAGAAGAAATAATATTTGTAATGTTGTAAGAAGAAAATGAAAATATTATCATAAACAAATAATTAAAGTAAGAGAAGATTTATTAAAGTAAGAAATAAAGTAAAATATTGTGTGTGTGTTAACTCAACTGTGCGATTAACACTTTATAGTTCATACACACACTTATTGAGTTAATAGTATTAACTCACTTAAATGTCTATTTACTCAACATACCAACAATAAGTCCAATTTTGGTGTTCGGGTTCTTCCAAGCGCATGACATGATTGTACCGGTTGTATCGTTCAATATTCCACACACATCAATTTCGACGTCCTAATAAAATTACCACCGAAACAAACCTTCTATTATGTAATGTTCTTTTATAGACATATTTTTAATATCTACAAGTAATTACAATATTACTTAACATTTGGTTTTTGAATAACATTAAATAAAAAACAGTTTTAATAAGTATTAGCATATTATTTTTTTAACTTTGAACCTTAATTTAAAGCTGAGGGAATAAAGACATTGTTTATACAATATTGATTTTTATATGTATTACAAGAAAAGTTGAACATAGGCAGAAAAACCAATGAATGTTTCAAGAAAACATTTGTATTGTGGCCGTAGCCTATAGGCATGTCCAGACTCAATCCTATACAAGTAAATACTTTAACATATGAGTTTGAAACTGGTTAGACAAGATAGGGATAAGGAGTATGGTCCCCAAATTTTGTAAAAAAGCATTATCATTACAGAAAATTATAACTTATGAAAAAAAAAATTATTATTTAAAAAAAATAGCAATATTATTGATATAACATTTACATATGTTTCATCAAATTTTGCATATTGTGTCTGTTCATGGTAGACACATCTGTCATATTTATAACTGTAGGTACATAAGAAAGCATTCTTGAAGGATTAACAATAATGCAACTTATTTACCAATCATCATACATGAACATATACAAAAATAATATGGGACAATCATCAGCAATTTAAGCAAAATTATATGATAAATAGCAAATATGCTTATAAAGTTCATATTTATAAAATACCTGTAGATTTATTTAATTCACGTTTTAATTGGACAATCACAGACAGTTTTTTGTACAATTACAATACATAGTTCATGCTCTGAATTTGTAGGTATAGAATATTTGTATAGACAATTTGACATAACAGTACAATATAAAATTTATACAAGATATGTATATGAACTGAAAGCATTCATCAGACTTTAAAAAAATGTCATATAACATAACCCAATGCAAACAGCTGGCATTATATATTTTGGAAATGTTGGCTTAGCCAAACTTACCAACAATCAAACCTACAAAACAGTTATTCGAAAAACGTGTTTTGTGGGCACAACTCATTAAGGTTCCGGTTGCATCATTCAATACAGCCGTTAAACGTAGATTCAGGCCCTACATTAACATTCTAAGATCTTAAATCTGTCGATACTTATTAACATGTATTATGAAAATACAAATCATTGAGGTGAGATAAATGTATTAAGTATTAGAAAAAAAAATTAACTGATTTTAGTAAGTTGATCATCATTTACCTTTCTTCTCTTGATAGCATCCTTGAGAAGTCTGACAACATCTTCATCAACCACTCCTGAACAGTTAAATCCTTTGGTCCAACTATTTAAATATCCTTTGGTAAGACCAACTTGTCTAAGTGGAAAACTAAAAGTAAAGCCCAATGGTAATGCCTTTTTGTTGTCCAAGTTGTGTTTTTTAATAAATTCTGCCAGACATTTAGCAATATGATCGAATAACTAAATAACATAATGGTAAACAGAAATATAGGAATTATCAATTAATATTAACAAGACTATATTCAATTACTTCTGTGCCTTTGCCAGTTTGGATATGAGCAGGCACTTTGAAGATTTCAGAATCCATATGGAAGTAGTTATTCTCTCCCAATTCAATCAATAGGACACGGAAATTGGTGCCACCCAAGTCCAAAGCCAAGAATTTGCCTCTTTCTAGAAGAAAATAATACTAATAAAATATCATCTTTACCTTTATCTTTATCTGCCTTTTTACCTGTGCCATTAGGCAAATCTTGTACATAAGTGACATAACACTTAACAATGGAAGATGGGTTGGTATCTTTGGCCAAACCTTTCCTGATGGCTCCATCCATATCATTCATTAAGGTGGTCAGTTGTTCATTGGACAAAAGAAGTGATTTACAATCTTCTTTGATCTAAAAAATAAAAACATAATATTGTCAGTCCATATTATTAAAGTAAAAACACAGAATAAGATGTTAATTAATAAAGAATTTATTGAAAATAATTATTCATACCTATTGGCATAACATTTTAAATATACATACACAAGGTAAACTTGATAAAATTTCCTCATAATATATAATCATGTATATGTGTATTATCCTAATCTAGAGACTAATATAATACATATTAGATTTTTGTACATCATGAGTTAAATTTGCACATGTAATAATTAATAAGTTATTAATAAAAATAAAAAATGACTAATTATTAGTGTCAAGAAAAAAAATCAGATAGGTGCAATAAAAATAACTTTTTAACATTGACATTTCATTTGTAATTTAGACGGCGAAATATTATTTATATACGCTTATCGCGTAAACTGAATACACATCGTATAATTTATAGTCGAACGATAATTTGTATAGGTACGTTTGATATATAGACATATGACATTTTTACGATAACCCGAAGTAAAAATATTCCGTATAGACACGAATGAAAACATTTTGTAAATTGTACACAATCGTCAATTCGTATTTCGCAGTAAAAATCGTCGTAAAAGTCACCTACAAAATGTTTTTATTATTATAATATTACACTAGCGCGAAACTCGTAAAATTCGATTTGTTTTTTATACTAAATTACAGGTACTATTGTTATTATTGTTTTATACGTTTTTACAGCTTAAATTAATTAAATTAGTTATAATAATTATAAACTAATAAACCGATGTGACAATGGGAGGGGAGGAAGTATTCGGCGTAATAATACCCATAATAATAATATTATCTATTACGAATTGCAATCATTCGGTAGTACCTATTAATCGCTTTTTTCTCAAAAGAGTACGATTGGCGTAAGGGTCACCGTAACTTTTGACGGCAATAGAAAACGAAAGCTACGGAGACGGAATTCTTCCACAACCCCTCTCCCCCGCAAGCATGTACATTATATTATATTATTATGAATTACGTTCATAGCGCAAACACAAAAACCTCGCCGTTTTTCATCCCCGCAATCACCGGGTCACACGTTTCACCCCCGGCGGCGGTAATTCATGTGGGCGCCGCCGAAAAACGAGCGGCGGTGAGGGGGAGACGGGATGTTTTACGCGACGGCGCAGGAGCGACCACGGGTGGCAATGTGTTACGCGCGGTGAAGCGGTTGTGTATGTTTCGATGATTCTCCCCCCCCCCCCATTCTTCTTCACCCTCATAATCACCACAAAATCTAACCGCCCCTTAAATAAGCCGTCTTGACGGCGAGAGGAGGACTTACGGTCACACGGACTGCGGACGAAGACGAAGTGGCTCCGGTGAACAGGCCGTACAGGGCGCGCAGGATTGGATGGATTACGATGCACATGGCGGCGGCGTTTATAAATTGACAAAATTTAATAAATATAAAGTACCTAAATTGTTTTTAGCGCTACGTTATAATTATAATTATAAATTTTTATTATTAAGAAATGAAAACGGTAGCGAAAATAAATCACACGTGTGCGGCGGACTCGGCACGATCGAGTGGGAGGAAGATGAGACGAGCAAAAAAAAAAAACACGACCACACGCGAAAAAAACGTAATCGCGACGACGGAACGGACGTTAAACTGCTGGCGAGAGGGTTAGACTGCCGACTGTCGGGCCGCCGACAGAGACCGAGTGTGGTTTTCACATTTTCAACGCGCTGGCGCACTCGTCACACGAGTACACGACGACGGAGACGCGCGTGTGAGTGCACACCCCGCCGCCACCACCGCCAGACCGTTCCAACGGTCGCGCATGCGCGCGACACACACACATACACACATGCGACCATTCATCCGCGCGCCAAACAGGTCACCGGCGGCGCTCGCGACCGCTATCGACCGAAAGTTGCCCTCGCCGCCACGCCGATTATTATTATTATTACGTCACTCCCGCAATAAGAAATCGGTCAAATTTCCTCTCCCTCTCCCGACGACCACCGCCATCGACTATTATTACTACTACTACTACTACTACTACTGCTACTTATAATTTTTTGCCAATTTCTCGTAAATACACGATAATATTCTATTACCACGCGACGTAGATCGTGCGTTTCGCCCGAATTTTGAAGGTTACGCGCGTCACCGCGGTCTCATCGACGGCGCGGGGAGAGCGTTATCGATTTTCGTTTCACGGGACACTACGGGAGAGATGCTTTTAAAATTAGATCGCGTGACCGGTTCGTAAGTTTGTTCGGTCTAGACCACGGCCATCTGTATAAACGAGTACATAGGTACATATTGTTATGGCATTCGGCCGATTATAAGTATACATAATACAATCATTGTTAAGGTATACGATATAAATATTGATAGACAATAATGATGTTTGTGTACTTATAGCGACCTTTAAGAGTGAATTGTTTAAATTATCATTCGAGGCTTAGAGTGAACATTCGAAACCCCGGGATAAATTTTGGGGAATACCGAGAGTCCTCACCACTTCCAAAACCGAATACATTAGGCGCTACCTGCGCACCGATACAGAAAAGCGTTAACGTCGTTCACGGCGGTGATACGGTACGATACTGTGGGCTTACTAATTTATTATGCAAGTAGGCAATTTTATGAATACGTTTTTATTAGTCGATTTCTAGTATATTATAATTTATTCGTACTAGCTAATCGATCGAATAGGCAGGTGCTGGTACTGTTAGGCACACGAGTTATTTATGTGCACACGACGGCTGTTCATTTTTGCATAGAACTATAGAAGATAGTATGAAATATTATATTCGTAATGTTTTTTTCAAAACGTCAGCTATATATGACACGCGTACGAGTATGCAAGTTTCGACAACGGGTCCAACTCAGAAATCGTTGGGCAACGTCGTCCGCGACTGAATGCGACCACCTGGTGGAATGGTTTTAAGTGTTTTAACGTGTCTATTTTAAATTTAATGTTCAGAATCATACAGTAAAACTATTATCGTACGACATTTGACGATATGACAAAAAACCAAGTCTAAAAGGATTTAATCCAAAAATACATTATAAATTTCGAGTTGTTTTCAAGTTTTATTATAAGTTAAATACCGTATTGTATTGATATTTTACAGTAATATCGTATTTTATATCATTATTAAATATAATTACATTATATAATAATTAATATTTTTATAATTTCCTTTTTATTACTAAAACGCTTATCGATATGAAATATTTAAGTACATAAAAGAAAGAGATGTATAATAATTGTTGAGTTGAATAGGTACGCCAATACACTTGCATTTTAAATAGCTGTATTAATGCGATAAAAATATGAATTATATTTAATTTATATTTTATTCTAGTTTGAGTCAATTTAATAATTAAGGCAATATTTCTTTATGTTGTTATATAATAAAGGAGTAAAATAATAAAACTAAAAATTATTAATCATTGATTCAATGTAAGTATATTTAAATTTAATTTGTAAAGCTAGCGAACGTTTTTAATTGATTTTGTTATGATGTTGTCAATGCGTTGTGTACATTGTAAAATTGAAAAACAATAGGCGAATTCACGAAAAAATTAAAATTTAAAATTTTTTTAAACGTTTACACCTAAGTCTCAAAGTCAAACTATTGAATTGAAAAAAAAAGTAAAAATAGAAAGTACATTATGCATTTATGCCCACGTATTATCGTTAATATTAATTTATAGCATATGACCTAATAATATACTACAGTTTAAACGTTAGTTATTAATATATATGTGTCAGGTATTATCGTTTAATTATTCAATAAATCGAAAAGTTTGAGTTATCGTTATGGTTTTAAAATTTATTATTTATGATTGAGTTTAATGGTTACATTGGGACATATGTATTATATAATTAATAATCTTTTCAATTTCATACTGATGTAGGTGCCTATATTCTGCTTATATTAATAAAATAAATTTAAAAAAACTCAGAGGTCAGAAGACAGAACTACATACTTAGAACGTCATTGTATCGGTTATATAATTAAATAATTCACGTGAAAATATTCATATCGTATGTTACAACTCACACATAATAATTGTTATTTAGGTAGGTACTGTGTTAACAATTTAAAATTTTGAATTATTTTGATAATAATATAGTTACTAAAATATCTAGGCATGTATATAATTTGTATACAACTAAATAATATGTTGTATACTTGTATAAGTATATCTACTGGTTAAGTTTTTAAAATAAATAAAACAATTGGAGAATAATTTAGTACTTCAATTATCAATTGAAAAGTATTTGAGTATAAATAGTATTAATAGTAATAGTATTTATAGTATTAATATGTTTCTTATTCAGAAAATTTTTGTAAGAAATGGTTTATAACGCTGCAGCGTTTACCAAATTAATAACTCTCATCGACTTTATCAGTTTGACAACGGAAATTTGTAGTTTGTGCACGGTTCATCATCACCAGCGAGGAAGCACTTCGTTTTTTGAGTGTCTGGGGGACATATTTTTGAATACTTACTAACCGTCAAAACTCATAGATATTTTGTATTATGGTTGTAATATTTTTGGTACACGACGAGCAGTGGCGATGACGGTGGCGTGTTAACCTTGGAACGCATTTCTAACTTGTACTTGTCTATACTATTATATAATATATAGGATTTACCTACGTACCACACTTCGTACAGTACACGAGCGAAATATTGACTAGATAATTCGTTCGGTTTAAAAACGTTATAAAATATTAGGATTACACGCATGCTCCAGGTGTCTTCGCGTGCGCATTATATCTATTGTATTAATATTTGTATGGGGAGAAGAACAAACGTGAGTTTCTCCGGTTCGAGACGCACCATCGTCCCGCACACATTCCTCTTGAAACGAATTATGTACGACGCACTATGTTATTATTTTGGCCGTCGTCATCGTCGGCGGCGTTCTTCCGCTGTCAAACTATATACGTCGTTCGGTATCTACCCTGCAGCATTGATGAATAGTTGAATGAATGTCGAAATGCGCGCACATCCGAAACGATAATGTGAGACGGAGTGTGTCGATTATTTTTCGGTTGTTTTGAACGAAACTGATGATGATGATGATGATGATGATAATAATAACAACAATAAGGACCGCAAAACGAAATAACGGACGAGGAGTAAGATGGCAATGCAGCTGCAGCGAAACGCCTCGTCCGTTCGGCGAGCAAGCATTCCCCGCGGCATATCATATTATATTTATCCCTGTGCCGCGACAACCACGATCGAGGGAGATTTATCATCACATTATTTTATACTCAGTGTGGCCGTACATCGTAGAATAATAAGCCCCGTAGTTCTAGTTGCCTGTACCATATAGTGTTGACGCACCACCACCGCCATCACCATTCAGGCGATTTAACAAAGGGCGGTTTGTCTGAAAAATCGACAACGCGAGAACCAGATTTCCGTTGCTCCTCGAGTCACTTTAATCTCCGTTTGGAATTCGTAAATCTCAAATGTCTACAAGGATATACGTATCTTATTGTATAATACATATGTACATTATATTCCGAGAGTCGTACCAGGGGCATCGCGCGCGCGCAGGAATGCGGACGATGTATCTTTCCATTATTATATGTCGGTGGCATTACGGTCAGCGCTGGTGGTTTTTTTTTTTGCCGCCCTACCGATTGTGCAGAGAGTACCTACGCGTAGGCATTATGGCAATATATAATACGATATTCACATTTCACATCATTGGTCGTAGAAAAAAAATGGGAAGAAAAATCGACTCCCGAGGGCAACGCGTGTGTCCTTGGCGATGGTTCACACCGTCGACCGGTTGCGATACATATAAATATAATTGAAATATTGCACTCCCTCGCCTGTACACGAGAGGTGTAAAACGTGTTAATATCTACGTCGTAGGACTTACTTGTAATATTATAATGTATGCCACATGTCGAATTTACAGCAGGTATTTATAGCTGAAAAAGGAAACGTATATGTTCTGCGTATAGTCACCTATATACATGGCCACATCAGGTAGGTGTATAATACAAGTGCGCAGTTTTTTTTCCGCCGTCGCAGACGATGGAAGAAATAAAAAAATTAAAATTTTTTAAGAGCATTTCAAGGACTCGTTTGTCAGCCCTATTTATAAAAACGAGAAAAAAAACTATTCGTCTTTAGGAACCACTTATTGCCTTATTCTCGGAAAACGTAAATTATTATGTATATAATATATTTATTTATTGCTGTCGTAAAGTCCGTGTCAATTGGTTACCAATTGTGTAAACACTGTTATTAATCGGAGAGTAGATTATTATTGGTTTTCTATACTATTACTACTACTACTACTACTACTATTGTGTGTTTATATTACTTTTTATTTATTATTATTTTTTTTATACATTAATGATCGTAGAGTACACTTTAAAATCGTAAAACGCATGTGTATTATACAGGATAGTTCCTGTGAATGAAAAATGTAACCAATTTCGAATCGCTGTCTATTGAAAATATTTCGCATAAAATCGAATATCACGAACTATTTTTCTGTATAATAAATTGTCATTTACGGTGCAGATGTTTTATATTATACGCATAATGCCACAATTATAAATTTATTTAATAATAATTGTACGCGTTTTAAACAAAATTGCATCACAATAGTTTTTATGTCTTATATCAGATTAATTAATTTATAAACTGATCCTACATAAAAAAATATTTATTGAAATATGGTTATACTAGTATAATATTTCATATTTGTATAACACAAGAAAGATCATCAACTTTCACATTTTTGAAGACTGGTTATGCGTTTTTAAAAAAAATAATTAGTTATATCAATTCTTACATACAAGTATCTAATATTATATTAAAAATAATCAAGTTCGGAATATTGAAGTTTACATTCACCCCTTAAAAAATTTCACTTTATATAAACAGTAGAGCACCCTGTATCCCATATATTACATGACGTACTTTGTGCAATATGTTACACAACTCTATTTATTTAAATTTAAAATTATGAAACAAACGTCATAGGCAATATTATAATATTATTAGATTTTTTATAAGACATATGTTTGAGCCCTAAAATATTTATAATATTATTTGTTAACTCACAAGCACAGTATTGGGTTATAGCGAGATTTGACCTAACTAACATCTCCTAATAACAGATTTTTTTTTTGAAGGTGGGGGGCAAACTACACATTTTCTATTAACTGAATCTTTTGAATAATAGGTACAATTTAAGCGATTTAGAGTGTCTGGTACTTAGAAGTATGATCACATAGTTGATGTATAATGTTTTTATAATAATAGAATAATTATTTCAACGTTAATTGTGTGTGAGATCGATGTATTTGAGCATTTTGGAGACACATAATATTATACCCATTGAAAAACATATCGCCCATATAAAAAATTGCGTGTAAATTAGATTCTCGTTTAAAGATGAATGAATACAAAATATGAACACACACACACAAGTCTAATATATTGTAGTTTCTCATAATTGGCAGGGGCATAGAGGTCAGATGGAACATCGTTGGAGTTACTATTTGGGTGTCGGTTTCGGCAATCGATATTCTTAATGTATATAACATAATAAAATGTTTGGACGTTATTTGGACGCGAGCGCGAATATGCAAAAAATATAATATTATAGCCAATGTGTATACCGCGACAACGATGAAAACTGGCCTGGCCGCGTGACGCACTAAAGGTCGTTGCAAAGTCACGTGGCTCGCCGAGAAACCGATTTGCGCGCGGCTAGCGGCGACGATGGATCCGCGCTACAGTCTCTAATTGATATAGCATAGATAAGACAATTTTTTTGACCTCTCACTCGCCATACTTGTCCGTTCAGGCGGAGATAAAAAAATAAAAAAAAAAACTAATAATATTAATACAGTAATAGTAATAGTAATAATAATAATAATAATAATAATAATAATAATAATAACAATTCGCCAATTATGCAACCTTGGAGAAATAATAATAAAAACTATATCACGAATTCACGGAAGTACCTTGACCGGCGCGGGCGAGCCGATGGAGATCATACCGCCACCGGGGTTAACGCCGAGTGGGATTAAAATGTATTAAGCTCCGGCGCTAAGTCCGCCCCGTCATTTAATTATATACTATCTAGGTACTTGTCTAGGTACATGAAATATTAAAGCATATCGAATCGCAATTGAAATGGTAAGCCGCCTTAAATCGCGCGGTAAACAAAATATAGCATAACTAATGTAATATAGCAATTATCTTGACTCAACAAAATCGAAATTCTTTGTATCGAGTGTTTAATACGAATTTATTGTTTAAAACGATTTGATATTAAGTACGTCTATTCAATTGTGATTATGATAATTTAATAGATTAAATATTATTACTAAGATTACTTTTATAACTCTACTCGTATTTATTTAAGGTTAGAAATACGATTATGTCATAATCTTATAATCTTAATAACATTATTACCTATTTATTTGTACACATATATTATTGTTATACTGCAACTTATTAGAACGACATTGTTTTAAAATATTGTAAAGTCTGTTCTCTTATCTAAATAATGTTTTTGTATGTTTCATTAAGGGGTGCGTACAATTTTATTTTGTTCAGGGCAATCATATTCCAGCTCCGCCACACGAAAATAATATTGAAAAAATCGGAAAATACTGTAGTTTTTGGTTCATTTTTGGTCTCTAGTTAATCGTTTATTAATACATGTTGTATATAAACGTATAAGAGTTAGGTGTAGTAAATAGTATGGATGTCGCGAAAAGCACGAAGCTCGACTGATATGCAAATCAAAAGTATATAGCACTTACTAAGGTCGGCTTATTTCTACAAATCGATGACGTACCGGAAATTTAAATTTTAGCGAGAGGAGCAGCTCGTTATTTCGATTTGGTAGGTGCCTATATGTATGAATACGATCGACGCACTAAGTTGCAAGTGTATAGAAAAGCTGGCGGACTTCGAAATTTAAGTGTTCTACTATTTTAGTAGATAGTATAGCGTGTACAAACAAATAGTTATCCATAATATTGCAATAGTGTACAGTATTATATTCATTTATTCTTATCTCCAGTCGTATAAATTATTAATAATTAGTTAAATGTATCAGTTGTTATACTAAATAACAAAAAAGTCATGTTTTATATTTAATTATTTTAAAATATTTTATAATTGCATTCAAAACTTGGTAAAATCATAAAAACGTTTAATAATATTGTATTAATTGATTCATATACGATGTACCCATTCCAGTTTTAATTATATATTTAACATTTAAACATAATATTATATTATCTATGTCCATAAATATTTTATAAAAAAAAAAAGTTGATTAACATTAGTTATATTATATTCATAGTTTACATTACCCGTAACATTTTGTATATCGGTATACACTAGTACGTATAGATTTGTAATTATTGAATTTATTAAAACCTGCAGCGCGTACATCTATTTCGATAGAACGCCGAGAATGGTAATTTATGCAGGCGGCAAAAAACTACATCTAATTATCGTACTAATATGATAATGACGTGTATGAGACAGTTTAAAAACGCGCGACAGTTGAATTTATACCGACTACCTATGTACATATTATAATGTAATTAACTTTTAGTACAAAGTCGTCGCGTGTCGTGCAGGCTGCACGTTACTCGCGCACGATCGAGCACCGCGCCACGATCGCATTGAAATTTCTATGCAAATCAAAGTCTTAAAATTGTATAGCAAACAAATTACCGGCCCGTTTATGACCGGAGTGTGTGTTTGACTGGAAAATTTTCGTGATCGGCAGAGTGAATACTAAATATTATACTATTAACGGCATTTACCGTGTCCGTCGGGTAAAAGTCGACTGAAGTCTGAAACACGAAAACTGAGTGCACCTATTATACTGCTGTGATATATTACCGCTATTGCCGTTAGCTATTCGGCCGTGTTATTCAATTAAAGTGCACTACATAGACTTATATCTATTATTTAAAATATTTGATTTTTTTTCAATTTTTATACGGTTTCTTCGCAAACTTTCACGTGTTATTTGTGTAATATTAATTGTTAATATTGTTTATCTGTAATAATATGGCGCGTATATTCCACGATCAGGATATAATTAGGTGTAAATATGCATATTAGTATATTATAATTTACAATGTCATTAACTATGACTGTTGAGAATTGAGATGATAATATATAAGTATATGACGCGGGAAATTATTTATAATATCATTTTGTAGATATATCTGTATCGTAATACGAAAAAAATCATTGTCATCGCAAAGTTGAGCGCAGAAATGAGACGCCCTTTCTTGGAAACGAAATTCGATGTTGGAGGGAGGGGGAGGAATTAAAAAAACTTTAACGAAAATTATTTACCTCGTTGGTGACCATTTCGGTGTCGAATTCAAAACCTTCTGAAATATTGAGTTCGCTGAACGCTGGACGCAGTTGCCCCATCATTTCTGGCTTGGTTCTCATGTTTTAGCAGTTGTGTGTATAGTACTTGTGCTATAAAAATTGGTATGCGATCGAAAACTTGCAAAGTTTTCGTGGTTGACCGACAGTAGAGTGATGAAACTCTGAATATTTTGGTTTGTGGATAATTATATTATGTTTTTTGTTTTACTTCTGTCCTCGGTGCAGGTGGCAGCGGAACTGATGATATTTACGTTTTATAATATCACAAGCACAACCCGACACGGAGAACGATCCGATCGGTACGCGGTCTTATATAACGCGAAACGGGTCTCTCCTTCTACTATGTCACGGGCGTATCGTCGTCACTGTAATAATTTATGCGTGATAATAACATTATGTCTATGTGCGGTGGCTGGGGGGGATTATATTATTTTATATACTAAACGGTTGGGTGGTGGCGTGACGAAGTGAAGTGGTAATACCGAGAGGGGGGGGGGCGAACGATTATGCTACGTATTTAGTTGTGTATATACACAGCACGCGCTGATTAAACAATATAAACAATTTACCGTAGTAAATATTATAAAGTACGCCAGTGTGTTGATTGTTGTAGTATTGTTTTTTTATTTCCTCGTGAACGTGGAACGGGAAATAAAAATCGACCAATGGTGGTCGGGATACGATTCAATGAATACGGGAGGTGCGCGCGCGTCCGCGGTTATCTCGGTTCGAGCTGATTACACGGTCGCCGCCGCCGCCTCAGGTCTCAGTCGAGGCTTTCGACCTTTATACTTTCGGCTCAACAGTTGTCTACATCTGCGTTTCTTGCCGGGCCGTTGGGTCGTAGCAGTAAAAATTTTAAATTTAGGCGAATTTGTGTTTTCTATTATATAGATTCTGCAATATTTCATAAGATACTTCGTCAATCGAAGCATTAACGTCCACTTTTTGCAACAAATTTTAAACCATAGACAATACATAGGAGGTCAAAAGTTATGAACGGTCATATTGAAAATGTTTTGGAAAATTATCAAGTAGTTTGTAAAAAGGTCTAGGGAAAAGTGTTCCGATCTTTACATAGAATTTCTAACTTACCGAAATGTTATTATTAGTTATACTATAATATGAACATGTTTGAGCGAAGTAATTTTCCTAAAAATGTTTTACTTAAAAAAAAAGTGAACCACACTATTGCATTTAGTAAAATCAATAAACAGTTTTCTTGTCTACTCTGCAGCTTGTAGTATCTAATATAATTTTACTCTTGGTTCTGCAGTGTATATATAGTGTGATATACATTCCGATCACTTACATTTTTTACGAGATATAACATAAAGTTCGCCACTGCCAACTTTCCGTACTGATTTTTATTCCTTTTTTTATTGGGTTTCGTAGTGCTTTCTGCACCCTTATATTGCATTATTTTGTGTGTGTATATACTTTTTTTCGTCTTGTCAATATTATGTTTTGGTCGTTTGTTTTTCTCTTTCGATGTATATTGACTACTTTTTTCCAAACCATTTTTCGTTCAACGCGAATTAGATTTTTCGATTGTTAGAAATGTTTATACTGATACGAATACTAACGAGCACCTGGTTTCGAGATGGCTCACGTAATATATTATATAAAACAAATTAGTGGGAATGGATATGATTAATATTATAAATTCACGTTTATTTAAGGTTTACTATTATTCTAATACATTTATGAATGCATTAACGCATGTGTAACTTCATGCTTGTTTATTAGCTTTAGATTTATTGATATTACTTTTAATGTTTGTATATGCCTCATGTCAATTGCGTGATAATTATTATCATTTCCATGTTATTATTTTTTATTTTTCTGGAAAATGGATTTATTATATAAATGTACACATTTTCTAAATTTTATGGATAATTTTTAATTCAGAAAGTCTTTAAACTATCAATTTTTATTCCAAGCTATCTGCATCATTCTATTTTAGATTTTAAGCGGAGCTATGTGTTGATTTTATAATAATGTGTATTTAAAAAAAAAAAATTTATATCTATCATCGTCTTTTTAAATAGTGAAAATTTGATTTTCAACTTTGGGGGTATTTTTGCAAGTAATTTAAATACTAGTTGATACTTTAGGGAAGGGGGTCAAAAGTAAAAATTTCCAGTATTTTTTTTGATAATTGGGAAAATCAAAAAAAAAAAAAAAATTCAGGAAAAACAGGAATTTTAATGTAAATTCAGTTTTTGATAAAATCAATTTTGTTTTTTGGTGTATTTAAAAACTATTTGAAAATTTTTAGACTATCATTTTATTTACATAGTATAATATTTTCAAAATATTTTGACTATTTTTGTGCTATTTATAGACAATTGAAACACTCGATTTTTTTCTAATTATCAATAAGAATTTTACTGTATATAAAATATTCTAGCCTGTCAAATCGTTTTATAACTGTTTTCGTATATAATGATATATCGTTGAATTCAAATTTAATATGTCCATTACAATGGCTCCTCTCTACCTCTATTGCATAGCAGAGTGGTACCCACTTTCCCATTTTTTTTATATGTTACAAATACATTTCAATAAAATTAAAAGATTATAAATCATACAATACACAAATATAATTTCTTCATTTGAACTTTTGAAAAAGACTTATACTACGCAATTAATTTTTTCAATGAACTATTTGTTATGTTGAAAAATAAATTTTTAAGTTAACGTTACACTGCACCAATATGAAAAGAAAAGTTAATAAGTTAAAAGTTACGAAGAAACTATTAATTCTTTCCTTCATTATTACTAGCTTTAAATTTGGGAACGGCCAAGTTGATATTAATCAGATATTATTTTAATTATTAAAATAAATAATAGATATTTAATATTAATAATTGTCACTTAACAGAAAAATAATTTGGAATAACGAACATACTTTTACTGCAATAATTTCAGGGCCTTAGGCCAGGATTTATTGTTAACTTTCAAAAAGCTAATGCTTGTGTCAATGAAAATAGAATGCAATTATTCTAAACGCTAAAAAAAAAAATTTAGTAAATAGAACAATATTTTAGCAGGTCTTTTTAAAAATATTATTTCGTAAGGAAATTTTTAATATTTAAAAAGAAAAAAATGTTCATAACAATTTTATAATTCTATTGTATTTAATATTATTATATTAAAACATTTGTGACAGATACTATCAAATTATTTAGTACCTACAGAAAAAATTATCGTATTTACAGATATATTGTTATTCGTTTTACAATATAAAAATATTTATGAATATTTTTATTTTTACTTCATGGATTCAATCTAAAACCACAGGTACATATTTAATTTTGTAGTAGATCAATAGTTATAATTTTTCTTTAAGTGTATGGTTCACATTATAATTTTGTTAATTAAACTTTAAATAATAAAAAACTTGTTGAAATTGAATCAATTAAAAAAAAAAAGATTATTTTTAACACTATAATAGTGTTGAATATTCATCATATTTATTATATTTAAAGCTTTATATAGACGGAATAACTTATTAATTCATAAACACGACACAAGAATACCTTGATATTCAGATACACACAAATAATTATGAGAAAATTAGGTAACTACTTATTTTTTTGTTTTAGAATTTGTTTACCAAGATTGAATTATCAAACTATGATAATGAAATTTGCACATTCGTAATAATACTATATTTTCCTAGTAGATTTAAGAAGACCGACATTTTTAATTGTCCATAATAATGATTATAATAAATAAAAATAAGAAATAAACATTATTTTAGACTTTAAAGTATTCATATAACCATTAAACCAATCGAATATCCAAGTGTTATCTATTAACTTGGCTATTTTGTTTTTAAAAATGGATAAAATTATGAGTTTATATGAAAGAAAAATCACCGCCTGTTCTTCTGTAGATATTTGATATAACATTGTATGTTTGTTAATGCAGTTGTATTGATTCATGATTATTTTATTAATAGACATAAGTACACAATAATATAATACAATTAATAGTCACGGTATAAGACTACATTAATTTGAATAAACAATACATTGTACCTCACTTACTCGAGTGTGTTCTTCTATTGAGCCATTGCATGCAAGGCTATTTACAGCTATGATTATAATATCATATAAAAATGTTCTCAAATATACATAATATGAGTATAATATTTCACCACTAGGTCTATAAATGAATAAAAATAACTTTCTATACAAAATTGGAAATAAATCTATAATGGACAATCAAAAGTAAGGTATTTCAATTTTATGAAATATAAACCTGATTATATATTATATGTCCAGTAGTTAAAAGGTATACACTTTAAAAATAAAAACGAAATTAATTCAGTGAATATAATTTAAAAAAATAATATTATAAAATAAAATAATATATACTAAATCACATTTTTTTTTAATACAATCATATTTTTCTATAGTTTTGTGTGCATATAGGTCAAGTCTAAGATCAAAAAAAAATTTTAATACCAAAAAAAAAAAAAAAAAAATAAACGGATATGAGTTTTTCTGTAATAAAAATGATTGGTGATTTATGTACGAGTTATTGAAAAAAATTACGTATTATTTGGTGTCTTTTTATAATCCTTCAGAAATATAATTTAATATTTATTTTAAATACTAAATGATTCTTTTATCGTGCAACACTCATTATTACAAAATCTATTAACATAAAGAAAATTTTTTTTACATAATTGCTAGTTATAACTTTTTAAGTATTTAAAGTTTAGGTTAGAAGGGAATAATTTGCAAAATCTTGGTTTACTACTCCGCTTATCCAAACTTTAAACACTTAGGTATAATTCAAGAACTACTTGTATGAATTTTAATTTTTATGTATTAAAGTACACCGAAAAATATTTTGCTTCAAAATTTTAAATTAAAAATGTATGCTATCATTTAAAATACATACAATTATTAAAAAATGTAATTTTAAACATTTGTTTTATTTCAACTAGAAATTATGTAAAAAAATATTTTCAAAAACATTAATACATTTTAAAACAATGAACATTGTTTGATAAAAGATCATCTTGTATTTTTAAAATATAGGTAATTAATTATTCAATCTTCGATTATCGATTAACATGAGTGGTATTACATTTAATAAAATAATTCTTATTTAGAATTTTTATATTCTTGCCAAGGGGATTGTTCGTTTCTAAGGAGTTAAATATAGGCAATTTGAGAAGTGCGTGTGCATGAGTCATTTAATTGTGTGCATACTTAGGTAGTATAATATTATCATTAATATTCGTACAATATTTACCATGATAATTATACATACCACAGACACACACATACTCACTGTGTGAATGTTTTTTTCTTTAGCTAAAAGTCTGTATTATTTTGTCTATCATACTAAATAATTTATGTATGGGATACAACTCGTGAAAACAAATTTAAATTTTTCTAAAATTTTGCTAACAATAATTTCTTAATTTTTTTTTCTATTTATTTTAATTTCATTAAATAAATCAACAATTAAAATATTAAGATTTTAAAATAAAATTTTGGATAGATTATGTGTTAAAATTCAAATAAAAGCTGAACAATCAATCTCAACTAAACTATTTATGAAAAATTTAGAATGGTATTCAGAAACTATAATGTGGCTTATTAGTTTGATCGGTATAATGATGTGATGGCCAGGAGATAAGTTGTATACTTTATATAAAATAATATCTGTTTGAAATTTTCTCAAAACCACGATTCTACACTATTTCATATTCTCAATTCAATCATACTATAAATGATAAATATATCTATATAATATTGTTATGTAATAAAAGTTAATGCGTATAATTAATAATAATAACAAACATAATTATGTAGTTATAAATTATTATATTATAATAGTATTGTTATTAATAAAACAAGTTAAATACATAGGTTATCAAAACAGCAATTACATTTTTTTTCTTAATAAAAAAAATGTTTGGTCACTATAATGATTATAAATTCATAATTAACTTAATATTATACAGTTATATTATTATATTAAAATTGTCATTAGTTTTACAGATTTTTGTTAGATATAGTTGATTAAAACTGCACTAAACTTGTGCACTAACTTTTATATAATTGTTTCAAAAGTAAATAGTTTTTATCTTAATATCAAATCTTTTATAAATAGGTAGTTCACAAATTTTCAGAAAAAATACATTTTTTTTTTAAAACAATGAAATAATAATTTAGTATATTTTTTATATACTTTAGAAATAGCTTTAATAAATCCATCTTTTATTGTTTTCTTTTTTTTTTTTTTTTGTTGAAAAAATATCGTTAATTTATGTTAAACTTAATATTTTGATGCTTTGATAACATTAGCAACTCTTTCAATCTTTCTGTCAAACTTAATATTATGATGCTTTGATAACATTAGCTACTCTTTCAATCTTTCTTATTGATTAGTTAATTAGATGCAAATCATTATTATGTAAATTACTTACATAGTACTATAGTTTATACGCATTTATATAATATCTATAAATGAGTTTATTTATTTATTATGTTATCTAATTGCTGAATTACATTTCCTCAAATTTAATTCAAATGGGTATTTATCGAAACTCTCCAGGTCACAACTAAACAATTCTATTAAATGTTTAAATGACAATTCTTCATCTTAAGTTAATACGGATTGGAACTGTCAGAACTTGAAAATAAATATACTTATGTATTTAAATATAGCAGTTAGTTATGAATAATGTTTAAGCATTGCTTGAAGATATTCTTAATAAAAATATATAAAAATAATATATTACCAAGATTACTTTACTTTGGCAATTTTTCTTTAAAGAAAAGCGGAAAATCTATCTCCTAAATACTTCCCTCCCGAAATGACACTACTATGCATACAAGCGACTGATCAATACAATAAAATTCACGTGTTAAATAAATGTGCAAATGTCGTGCATTCTGAATGTATCTATCACGCGCGCATTGATATCACCGAGTTTTAAAACGTTAATCCATTATTAATAGGTACACCACTAAAGAGTAGACTTTTGATGAATAAACATTGATCCGTAGTTTAATCATTGTGTTTGGTCCAATATGCAGTTCAAACAATGTAATTTATTATCATTAATATATTGTGTATATGCATATCACCCGATTAATTAATCAAACAATTATTTTTCATTCGTCATAGATCATAGTTAATGTATAATAATTTGTTCATGTTATACTAGCATGATGCATGTACTATAAAATGTCTGTTTACCTGTGGCTAATATTTAATAATATTTGTCATAAATAAATTATATTGACGATACACTGATATGAGTAATATATAACTGTTTTTCATAGTTTACATTTCTGTCGTATTTATAGATTACAATTAAAAATAGTATTTAAAGGTGGAAAAGTTTTTAGATATAATAATAGTTTATTATTATAAAATTAGAAAAAAATATTTTAAGTTAGTCAAGTAAGTTAACATTAAGAACGTTGGGTTATAATAGTTAATAAACGATATATTCAACTTCAAATTTTTGAATTACTATAAAAAATACAACAAGGGGTTAATTAAATTTTATTTTCATCTGAGTCAAACATATTACAGTGATTACTGATTATTATGTAACATTCAATTTTTTATAAATAATAATTAAATAATTTATTATAATAAATTATTTTATTCCTTCTTATATTTTATGTAATTAATTAAAGGTTGGTATCTTAGGTTAGGTTTATTCCACACAATTGTATAAAACATGATTAAAAAATTAATTAATTCGTTTTAACTACAATTATATATAATTTGTTATATTTAACTTGAATTTTATTTGACGTATTTATTTTAAATTAACTAGAAAAATGTATTACAATGGATACTATTACTAGTTACATTATGAAATTGATTAGAAAATTAAGTAACTAAGTAGAAATAAAAATATTAATTTTTTAACTAGTTAATGCCCACCTTCGATAATACATTATATAATATCATAGTATAGTATATAGTGTATAATATATTGATGAAATAATAAAATTATAGGCATCAGAACTATGTTGTGTACCAAATTTTAATAAAATTTAACTCAATAAAAATTTATAATCAGTACCGGAAAAGTTTTTTCCGTTGATAACAATCATCGATACGTTTATATAGGATATACAGGATGGCGCAAGTATTATAAATCGAACAACAATAGAAACTGTTGATAACATTTTGTAGTCTGTACTGTAATACCAAAAATATGGTTTGAGGAATGTGAGGCGACAATAAGTCCGCTATAGTATAATGTGCCGAAAGAGCGAGACTTTGCATGGTGATTTTATATTTTTTGTCTTTATTATTTATGGATTTTATACAGTACAACTATGCACGTGTAGTCATAGTGTGTACGTTCATTGTACACACCATCGGCATATTAATTATTATTTTTTGTCGACAATCGAGGAATGACATCACGACTAAATATAATAATAATTGAAAATATTGTAATATATACGTGAACTGTTTTAGAACCATAATTTCTCACTCGAGTATTCAATTCGATTTTCAACGTAAAAAATTAGTTACATATATTCTTGAAAAAATTAATTATATTTAGCGTTGTAAAAAATGTATGGTTAATTATAGTTACTATTTGTATTGTATTTGAATCAGTTAAACGAGAATAACAAATAATTTTTGTAACCAGACTAAGAATACACGTCGAAAAATAATAATCAATATCGGAATAGCTTGAAAATAAATTCGTTCCGATCGTGTCGTATTATATGAAATTTAAATCAAGGAAAATTAACGAGTGTCGATTATAAAAATTGAATATATTTAAATATAAATATAATTAGGTTTTAGAGCAGTTGGACGGAGGACGTAATTGTGTGTAAACAAACACATTGTTGTATTTTTAAGCACGAATCTCATGAATTTTTTGTAGAAAACTGAAGTGATTAGTACAAAATTTAAAACTATGTAAGGTAATGGTAATGAGAAATGAGTTACGCGGAATTTTGTTGAGATTACTCAAACTGCACGTATATAATAATATTATACAAAATTATTTTAAAATGTGTATTTTTTTTATTATTTGGAGTTACTAGATACAAAACAATTTATATTTTTATTTTTTCGAATTTAAATATTTTTTGTTGAGTTTTTATAACTGAAGCAGAATATTTTTCTGAGAATTTCAATGTATGAAGTTCGAATTAAAATTAGTTATAATTTATAACTTTATAATCAAAGATAATAGTAGTAGTGGTTATTATTTTAATGGTATCTCGTGGGCTGTGATACTCCATTATTTAATCGTTCAGACTTCAACACTTATAGCTTATAATTTATAATTAATCAACAAAAATATTCTGTTTTGGAATATGATATTAAAAATGTATGCTGTTAGAACAAAACCTTAAAAAATATGTCGTTAAAAATGGTAAAATTATAGTTCTTTCTAAAGATATGTTGTTCTGTAAAGACGTAAAACTATGTAAAAAAGAAAAAGAAAAGATATTTAATTTTTTGATAAAATAAGTGTTCAGCTATAAATACTCACCTTGTATTATTATACACTATAAAATATAATATTAGGCAGGTATAGCGGTAATTCGTTTATAATTTGATATTTTGCCACATTTCTGTCGGGATTGATCACGTAATCATCAAGTCATGAGTTCTATATCAAGTTTATTGTAATAATGTGGCTCAAGGAAATTTTAGTGCCGAGATACAAACATAAAACACAATGCGCTACAATATAATGACGCGGTATTGTCGGAAAAAACGTTTAAAATAAAGCCGAGCGAAAAGAAGAGGAATAAAGGTCGTTATTTTTGGGGATATGCGCCGCAAGATCCAAGGAGAACTACTGCTCGTTTCGATGTAATACGTTATGTGTTATGTGGGTATAATTCTTTCAAGGTTTCTCTGAGAATAAAGCTGTACACTTCGAGGGGGGCTGCGATGCAAGTATCTCGTTTATAACACAAAAATGTAATTTGTCGGGCGATGTATTATAGTTTCGTGGCAGCGAATAAACTTGTACTATTGTTATTATTATTACAGATTGTATATCGTCTGACTGAGTAAATTACCGTCAGATTTTGTTATTGAATGAATTGCTCTCAAATGATCACCAAACGTGATTGCGCTGGAATTTCTTGTAATTTTATGGTGGGTGTAAAGATATATTTATACATACAAATACAAATTGAAATACAAATTTATATTTATACAAATAAATAACTAAAACTAATTTAACTATAATAATATATCGAACAGCGAAATTTATGATTTGTATAATTAATATTTTCGACTGAGAGACGCGTCTAACTAGTAGACTAGTAGAGACTAATATAACTGTGGTCATATTATCAAGCAATAATACTGACACGTTTTCCGTCCTAATAAATACTATTTTTATAGTCCATGTTGACATGTCAATGGTTATCAATTGTAAAGTATTATCGTTTTGTGTTTTGAACTTTATGTAATAATGTAATGTAATATAATGTAATAATTTATAGGATACACAATATACATAGTAATATTCATCATTCTCAAAATGAGTCAATATATATATTTTTTTTATACATGGTTTGAATTAATTACAAAATTATGTTTTTGAAAAAAAGTTTTCTTTATAGGTTTTTCTTTTTTTTATGATATTTTTTATTTAATACTTCGAATCAGAATATTTATTTTGAGAATTTCTACGTAAATTAAACTATATAAAGATTCAAAATCAAAATCAAAAGCATTTATTTTATCAAGATAACACGTTATTCTATTGATCTAGCGTTGAATTAAATTAGAAAAAAGACAATGAAACGCCAAAATTTTAATAAAAAAGCTGAAAATGGGCTCTTTGAAACTAATAATGACAAGTCTTCACCCAATCTTCATAATCCTTTTTTTATAATCTTCCAATAATAGTTATAAAATTATAACTTATAATGATATTCACAGAGTGAATGTCATACATTTTTTAAATCATTTTTGAAACATTATGGGATGATGAAATCAACTAGATATACATTCTTAATTGTTTAATGGCTTGTAAAAAATTACATAGGTATATTATATTAAGTATAGATGGCTAGAAGTGGAGTGACACAGTGGCATCTCGTTAGTCCATTAATCTGTTCATCTAAAATTAAAAAATTTATAGATAATTACCAATTAATTTCAAAAATATGTTCTTTGTATTAGTATTATTATTATTTTTTTTTATTGTGTTTTCATTTACTGCACGTCGTCGGCGTTTTTGTCTCACGCCCATGTATACTTCTCTTTCCACTTCTCCGTCAAATAATTATTAAACTCATAGAAAATTAGTAGGTATCTCTCGAGGTCACATCACGCATATTATGGATGTACTTTTGGTATATGGTATTTACTTATATTTGTTGTTCCGCGTTCGTTATTTTAGCATTTCGGTTTAACGCTGTCACCTGTCTATTTAATATGAATTACCCCCATTTTTTATACATCACTTATGTAAAAGGGTTTACATGAGTTTCACTCCACATGATTGTTTTACGCGTGAACGTTGTTTAAAATTGCGATAAACATAAAGCGCGCAAATCCGTGTATAATCTCATTATTTTTTCATCTCAACAATCTTTGACATATTATATTCTATACAGACCAATTATTGGACAACACTGTTTGATTGTATAGAATGTATATATATAGATATATATATATAGATTTGCTATAATGTATTTTTATCTCATCAATTCTATTATTCCTATCACATTGTTAGGTCAATATTTCTTAACAATAATTAAACGCGACAGTTGCGTGACGATATACTAAGCTATAAGTTTATCGACAAGGGTTTAGAAATAATAAAAATAAAAATTGAAAAGTGAACATCGTTTGTAGACCGTTGTAGAAATGAAATTATTATACTTTCCGTTCTTTGTGCGGTTTGGTTAGATTAAATTTCGTGGGCTATATATGGCGAACAGAACGATATTTCTACGGATTCCAAAAAACAATTTGTTTTCTCCTTTGCCTGTTGATTTATAAATATATTTATATCATATTCGTATCGCTGTTTCGATGTATTAACCGTTATTTACAATGAACATTATATATTATTCGAGCTGTGGTATAAAATAATATTCGAAATGGTTGTAATATAATATAATATTATATTGTATTCATTTGCATAATCACAGTCGTATTATTGTATAATATTCTAAATTATTATTACTAAACATTTGTCTGTGTGTATATTGGCAAGACCTATCAATATTTAGTTAAGACAGTTTAGTATAAATTATAATATATAATTTATCCGTTATCAATGCTACTAAATTATTACCTATACGCTATTAGTAAATTAATTAAACATAATTTAGCAAATGTTAGTCGATGGCGAAGGCTAATAACCCGAAAGAATAAATTTGCTAATTAGTTTATAGAAAACTGCGCTGCAGACAATCGGATATTATACTATACTAACTAAACTATTAATCAATCGTTTATTTTATAGTAGATTGAAATATACAAAAGTTATATATTTTGAGAGGTAAAACCCAATACATAAATACATAAACATATTCATTATTGTTGCACAATTCTATTAAAATGTGCTATAATTCAATTATTAATTTAATTTAGTATGAAATATAGTTTGATATTTTATGCAGACCTACTCTGCTATATAGGCAACCTTTCTTTAAACTTTAAGGACACCTTTAACCCAGTTTCAAATTACTATTACTATTACTATTCTATTTGAATAAAAAAATGTTTTTTTTTTAAAATGAAATCATTTTTGAATTGAAAACTAAACCTTAATTGTTGTAAGTTAGTGTTACGTACAGTAGTAAGCAACACTAATTTATTATATTGAAATGGGAAAACTGAAATATTCGCCAACCATCAAGGTGATACATGAAAATTAAAAAAACATAAGTAATAAATAATAATACATTATTATACGAGTAATGAGTGTACTGAAAAATTAATACCTGTGTAACGTATCTATACTATTAAAAATATGATCAACGATTGTAGTTTATTAGATGTCACAATAATTAATATTATGATCGTTATGGTTTTACTTTTTAATTATCAATGTTTTCAATGGGTGTATTTATATAATATTAAAAAATATGATTAAATTCAACGTGTATTTACTTATATAATATAATATATACATACATTATATCAGTAACTTTTGTATGCTATACAGAGTGATTCATCAAATATGCTCATCGGCCACCGCAACTTTTTCTTTTGAATAATGTATATATTTTAATTCTGATTTTTGGAACTTTTAAGTGTACTTAAGAAAATGTTTTGAAATACTTACATTTTTATAATAGTTAAAGTGTGGCTTATATTCAAATAAGTACCATTATATTTTTTTATTATACATTGTTAAAGAGATGATATTTTTTTTTTATTAATAAATCAAAATTTATGTACTTAAGATAATAGTCCACGATAATAGGGTCAAACGATATAAAGTTTATGATAATTAAAAAATAATGACAATTTATATAAAATTATGAAATGTATATAATTCTCTACGTTATAACATTTCTCAGATTATAATAAATAATAATAGACTAAATATAATAACTATTTTAATATAAAACTATCATTAAGATATTTTATTTTTTATATAGGATATTAAGTTCAATAATTCAGAAACGACAAAAACTACTTGTTTAAACTTTTGATTAAGATAAAGGTATTAAAATTTTCAAAAGTCATATGAATAATAGTTTGCAGTAAAAAGCGGGATTGTATTCGAAAAAAAATGATTGTATAAATATTATTATAGCCAACAGGATACTCCCTAATTCTTATACTTCAATAGTATAAAAATTTCATTATTAAAATATGGTCTTATGGTCTTTCAATATACTTCAAAATTTTAGAGGAATGAGTATGCCTGGTGCATCACTCTGTATATTTTACAATTGTAGTATATCATAATATTATTAGGGTTTAATAATATTGTATGTATATAGTGTATATAAGATTTGAGATAATTATATTATTTATTATTAATATTATTATAATGATGTGAACATAATTATATCATGATTGTAAAAAAAATAAAAT
Organism: Rhopalosiphum nymphaeae; assembly: GCA_036289425.1. Taxonomy (NCBI): domain Eukaryota; kingdom Metazoa; phylum Arthropoda; class Insecta; order Hemiptera; family Aphididae; genus Rhopalosiphum; species Rhopalosiphum nymphaeae. The sequence continues at coordinate 9,648,991 of JAZAQC010000012.1, read as the reverse complement.
TGATTTAAACTGCCTTATTCGGGTCAGGGCAAGTGCTAATATTTAATGCAAATTGAAAATAATATCAAACTTTGCGTGCATTAATATAACGAGATTATTTAATGTGTGTTGTGTGTGTAACACAATAAGAGTAACATTATGTACGTCATGTGGTAAAACGATATCATTAGATATACTGACCACTAGTCCACGATAAATATAATATTAAAATTTAATATATTGTATAACTATGTCCACGAATTCAAGCAAGATGTACCTAAGACAAGGGTATGTTTGCTACGATTGACTATACCCAATCACCATGTGTTAATTTGGTAAATAAATGTAGTATAATTTAACCTTTAATAATACATCATTAAAAGTGTGAATATAGCGTGGGCGTTTACCTAAAAAACTTTAAAATAGTTATATTTTTCAAAATTGTGTTTTTTTTTTTTATAGATTTAATGCAAAATATTATTTTTATAATTATACAATAATTAAATAAAAAAAAATATCCAGAGCACCAGTGCATGCACCATTATCTTATTTTATATAGTCAAAACTCAAAATAGCATTATACTAATCTATTTATAGGTATTTAAATATTTGCTTCAAACTTATTAGTTGTAATGGGCTTGATTACTTTTTATAAGCACGTTTTGTTGTTTTTGTATTTATGTTTGTTTTGTAATTTTCGATAATACGAAAAAAAGTTGCTTTTAAGTATACAACGCTAATATTTAATAATCAACATATCATATACATAACTTTTTTAATACTTAGTACGTCGAATACGAATATCTATAATATTTATCTTATATAATTAATAACTGTATACTATACATTTTGTATTTATGTACATTTTTATACATTTATGCAGAAAGTTAAAAGTGAAATTAATAAAGTATACAATGCATATACGATTACACGGTGAACTGGAACGAATATTTTCTTAGACGTAAAAACTTTAAATAAAATTATATTATACTTTAAATGTAATGAGTAAATACAATACAATGTGTACATACCTATGTCGTTTTAGGATATGATAAAATAACTTTCAATTTTTTCTATATAATATCTATCGTGGTCGTGGTCCTAAAATATTTTTTATTTTTTTATTTTATACAAAAAAAACCTACAGTAGCATAATAACAACTATATGAATAATTATTAATTGGATTATTTATACACGTGATAATTGATGACATTTACACCAATACTTCGTTTTCAATTTAAACAACCTTTTTACCCTTTCTTTGGTTGACTATTGATATAAGATATTTAAACACGCATATTGTCTTCCTCGCTCATTCTATCTTTTTTTCTATCTATCAATTTATCTATTTATATACATCAATCTACTTAAATAGAATTAATATAGCTTTATTGACATTGACTTAACTAAAAATATATGTCAAAACGAGATAATATAAACAATGGATTAGTACAAGGGTTCTAGATTTTATATAAAATGTATACTTATTGTAATTAATATAATATTATGTTTGATGTGTTATTTACTGTGTTTTGATAGTTTTAGTTCAAACACCTTGCATTTCGATCATCAATGAGGCAATAAAATAGTATATTAACAACATCAGCTATTATATTATATCATATACGTTTATTGGTTAGGTTCATTTAATTTTAGGCTAGTAATAAACCATGTATAGAAAAACCAGGAACTTGGAGCATGCTCGTCGAGTGTGCTTTTTTTTATATAGGTACAGTAGGTACATTTATATTTGAACTATCGATAACATATTAACGTGTACATATATAGTAGATACATAGAAATAATTAGCAAAATATGACATTATAACACTTCATTAAAATGTAATTTTTATTTTTTATTTATGTTTTAATCGATTCGTGCGCAAATTATATTATTATTAATCTCTATAAATGTATTTATAATATACTTATATACGCAAGTATGTTGCCGTGAAAATCGAGAGAAGTTGAAGTTGAATCAGATTAGTACGTAGGGCACATAGGTTATCCAATACTTGCCAGACACACATATTAATTACAAATGCTAATACATAGCAATCGGCGATTAAGGGTACTGAAGTTTCAGATTTCTTTTGATTTCATTAAGATTGACGTACTACTGTAACTATATCTATTAAAAAAATGCTAGTGTCGAACGATGCTTTTATTTATATATTGTAGGTCTATCCTTATTACGCTATGGTTAGTAAAAGTATATTTGATATCGAAACAATATTATAATAATTCAGATTATATTTTAGTTATTTTTTTTTTTTAATGGTTATGCTAGAGGTTAAATTTTGACTATCGCTAAAAATAGATTCGTAAAACAATTACCATCCGAAATAAAGCTCTATACAAAAGGTAAAGCTGCGTGTTCTTGTTGTCGCATTTATTCTTTTTGTGTGTACCACCGTTATGATTGGATTTCGAACAATATAATTATTGTTATTCGTAAGCCATAAAAAAGGTCGTTTTTTTTACCGCCGTCAATTATATTTTGAGTAAAAATACTTTTATCACAAATATATTTTAATATACGTTATATATTTTTTCTGTTTCGATTTTACGTATTATTATACGGCTTCTCTGGCACAAACGATATTATAATATACCACATATACATGCCATTTATGTATAATAAATTATAATTTGTGTTTTGATTCATACTATAAATTACAATTATATTGGTATAGTTATTTATAGTTAAAACAAAACAATTAAGTTTTTTTTTAATATTAATTACCTATTACTATTAGGATCCCAAGAAGTATATAACTGATTGATAATCTAATATTAATTTGACAAATGTTCAGTATAAAACCTCTAAACGTGTTGATTATCTTAAGTCACTTACAGCTCATTTAATAAAATCAAAAATGTATATTGTCTTGCAGCATGAACTTTTGACATGTAAATTGGGAGAAAATTGTAGGAGTAAGGATGACACCTAAGTCACGAGCTAAACTATTAGGTGATAAAATAAATGTATTATTAACGAAATAAGTAAAAATCGATTGGTTCGTAACGTTGCGGGTAAATACCGTGAAATGAAACATTCACCCGAATACCCAATCAAAAGCCTCTGTAAAGTTAAACTATTTAAGAATGGTCATTAATAATGACTCATTATGTATTAATATTATTTATATTTAACAAGGAGCATTTGTATTTCCAGGATAGAATTATAGAAACTATAATTATTAACCTATCTATTCGCAGTAATAGAATTGATAACACAATAGATAATTTGAACACGTCAGATTAAATAGGGGTAGATTCTATAGTTACGAACTATAGAAGTTCCTGAGGTCAAAACCGGAATAATGTAACTAAGTTTTCACATGGCAAGAAATACTCCTGCTGATAATAAACATCTACAGAGAAGCCATAGATGAAAAGCTAGCATAATACAATATTCTACAAAATATACAATTTATAATAGAAATAATAATAATAAAAACTCTTTTTATAATCAAATAATATAATTTAGATCAATTGTGTTGGAGTAAACTATTGTGAGACATGACAAATATAATTTTGAAATAAGAATGATTGTAGGCAATATAATACAGTTTATAATAATTTATGCCCAGACAATAAAATGTGTAAGACTGTTCAAAATAGAATTTATCAGAATACGACACAAATCTTTAACGAATTTTTAATTTCTTTTGCAAAATAGAAAAACAAAAAACACATTAAATTCGTGGCCCTTCTGAACTTTCAATGCATTTTTGCAGGGAGGTACGGAAATCATTCCAAAACTTAGCATTATTGGATTTCGTGCTCGTTTCACACGATTCTCTTAAAACTGAAACCGTACCGATTTCCTAGTTAGTATGAAACAGGTTTTCATCGTCTTTGCGCACTATCATTATATAATATTATTTATATTATTTTTTTAATGATATTTTATCAACGATGATGTGCTCTGCCGGTCGAATCGTTGCGACAACTATACACAACACACATTATATGGGCACGATTGTAAAGTACATTACACGATTGAGGCGGAGTTATAAACGCGGTGAAATAAATATCGGGATTGACTGATCATAGAGTGTGCGATGAAATATATTATTAAGCGTAGATAACGTTTTCGATGATTACTAAAATGATATTGTAAGTGCATTATAATTAAATAAAATTGCTTACACCCATTATTGCACTTAATTTTCTACAACAACATAATGTTGTATTCGTACGGAAATTTCGCAACTACTTATCGAGCGATAGAATGAAAAAACAAACTATTGTGTTGATCATATATTTCATTGTTATTAATGCATTGTTGATGATATAACAATAAATGATAATAATTGTTCGATATCATTAGTATCTAATTTATAAAATGTAAAAAATGCAAAATATGAAATGATAACCTCGTGGTTACCTTTGTAGCTGACTCAAATAGAATGGGGTTTTTCTCGTACCGCGGTACGGTCTTCGTTTAATTGACGAGTATTTTCTGTCACGGTTTTTGACGTTTTCGCATTGTTTTTTTGCTTTCCCCCGCGACAGTTTGTAATACGCAAGTTTCGCTGTGTTACGGAACATGACACGGTTTTCGAACGGATCCATCGGCATCAGCTATTACAATAAAACACAATAATAAGTAATCGTATTTTGGTTGTGTGCATAATATCATAATAAATTACACTGTTAAAATGGGCTGTATGTATTTACATATGAAATTATTATACAGAGATAGCTCGTTCGTTGTTTATCGTTAACGACCCGCGGCGCTTGCACGCGGACGGCTGAAAACTGGGTGAGGGTCGTCGGAGATTTTCGGGAATTGGGCCAAGTGCGTGGCAGTCGAGCGATTGCGCGAAAGGGTTGTACCGTAGGTCGTACACGGGTACTGGGGGCACAGCTGGAAATCCGTCTATATTATGTTTTCTTCGAGGGGCTGATTGCGAGTACCGTTGATCGTTGGTCGTTTTTAACTGACACAACCCAATAGGTGGTGTTTTTGGAGACGGCTGCGGCGATCGGGGAGTTCTCCTCTTATATTATTTATCTTCAATAATATTATTACCGGCGGAACTACCCGGCTATGGTCGTTAACAGTCTCACTCAGTATGATAGTGGTTGAGATGTAAAATATTTATCAAATATAATAAATAATAAATAGTGACAGTTTAGTTCGGTGTTTTTTTGTTTACCTATATTTTAAATATGACATTAATAAAAATTGTTTCTGTATGAAATTTTTTTTTGTTTCTCATATGCTAAATCGATGAGTTGAATGCGGGAAGACTGTAGTATGGTCACAGGGTCAGACATAAATAATGCAACGCCATCTTCTATTTTAGTTTTTTGTTAATTTATTAAATAAACATATGTTTTTTCAATTTTCTTTCATTTTCTTCCAATATTATTTGTCTTAGTGGTTAAATTATTTATCTTTTAGTTTTGTTATTATAAATTAATTTATTAGCAACTATTTGAACTTGTGACTCGAATCGTTCTATGTATTAATGGGCAAAGCCAGTGCATAATATTATAAATAAATAGCCATCTAGATAAAATGATATATATTTTGCAATACAATCATTTAGATGAGAGAATGGAAAAATTTAAATAAAATAATACAGATAATACATAGATCATTTATAAAATAACTATACGTCTATATATCCGATTAGTGATTATACAAAATTAAAAATAGATTGATATTGATATATAAAATTTTGTTACATTATAATTTGTACATTATTATATTATAATACGTCATTATAAATTACATAACAAATAACAGATTTAGTATGTCATTTTGAATATGATAATGTGATTTTTACCTTATAATATAATTGCCTAGGTACATCTCGGGTTTTGTATGCATAAAAACATAAAAAAAGTTAATTAACTTAACTATTTAATAATTATTAATTACTTAATATATTTTTAGAAATTATAAGAAAAAAACATGATCAATATTATAGTAAAGAATTATCTTGATAATTTTAAAATATACAGTATTTATTATCTAGATAAGATAACAGACAAATTCTTCAAAAATCAATTAATGAAATGAAAAAAAGGCTAATTGAAAATACGAATAACTCGAGTTAGAATAAAATGAATAAAGGATTTTGAATAAGCAAAAAATTGAATAACGAAAGCTGTTTAGAACACAATCAATTCGTATTATCATGCTTACGATAGTTTAATATTATGTCTAATTTTACAGTATATTATATGGAAATTATGCACGGCCGCCGTGCGCTAAAGTTAATTAAAAGTTGATTATTATTATTTGATATTATCTTTTGATTAAAAATAACCCTTTTATTTTAACTACAGTGTTGCATAATTTTTGTTTTGAATATTAAAAATTTCATAAACGTGTTTTTACACGTTGTCATGGTATAGATAGCTTAAGCTTACAAACTTTCAAAACAAACTTAGATATTATATTATATATATATAAATACAACTGATACGTTACCAATTTGCCGCCACCCCTTAAAATACGACACGTTATTTGGTGTTATACGCCGACAGTAGATGTTATTAATGTCTGCACTGTGTCATGATTTTATCATTTAAAATCTTCATATTTATTATATTATCAAACATTATGTTAGTACACTATAAAAACTTGAAATATTTCAATTTTACGTTAGGTTCACGTATGCCTATAGGTAAAAATTGTATAATTTTAACAGTCTGTACACATTATGCTGTTAAAAGTGTATGGTTCTATCCATTTAAACACAAAGCTGGCCGTGCAGACGGTTTTATCGTTATATGCAACACGGGGAATCTTGTCAGACGTATCGCGGCCATCAGTATGGTTATTAAAATATCACATTATAATATACATAATAATCTTATTATAATACGATTTCGTGTAGGTACTTATATTATGTATAGACAACAGACACGCGAAACGGTCTTTATTATAATAAAGACCAGCACCTGAAAAGTGCCGCCGCCAACCTTGGAGCTCTCTAAAAGTATGCCGAACGCGATTCTATTCCTGGCGTTTTTTTTTTTTTTTTTGTATCTATTCGTTTTTTTTCTGCCCGTCATCTGGCTCGCATCATGGCGCGTGCACAGTATAATATATCATTGTTGTTCAGCCGATTTTTACATCAACCGACTGACCGCCGACCTTTTTTTTCTGTTTACATTTTGCATCTTAACTTTACTGTTGCGCGATTCACTCGTTGTTCATCACAATGGCCATAATGAGCTTTTACACATAATATCGCTTTGCGCACACGCGATATTTTGTCAAGCACGAGGGTGAGATCTATGTCTGCCCTAAACATTGATATCATACCAAAGAAAAACTATCGTACTATTGAAATAGAAATTCTTCAATACTTTTTTGAATTTAACTTTTATAATATTTAATTCTCAGAGAAAATTAATAACAAATTAAAATTATCTTTTTAAGAAATTTTTATTCATATATATATATACAATAAATATATGATTATAATTTATAACATTTGTATTCATTATTTTAAGGGATTGTGATTTTGAAATCCGATATAAAATGTCAGCAACTAATTTACAAAAACATTTGAACAATTTTCATATTATATTATTTGTATTTAACTTTTATAACTATTATATGCATTTCATCTTAAATTGAAACTTGTAAGGAGGGGACGGAAAAAAGTTAGCAACGGGTCACGAAAACTCTAAATACGTCTCCCAGTGGAAGGGTTAAAATGGTAATCGCCTCCCCTAGGGTGAAATTTAAATAAAAATAAAAACGTAGTAGCGCGTTACTTTATATTTTATCTACTACATGGAAAAACATTGATTCGTATGTATATTTTTAAGTTTATAGTAACGTATTTGTATTATCCATCGGTTGCTAGAGCAATCGTATGAAAAAAAATTGTATCTAATTTCGAAGGATTTATTTTTTTTTGGTTGCTATGGTAACTAAATTATATTATTATTTATTAGTTGCTAGGGACAATCTCCGTACTGCAATGTGAAGTTATATTTTTATAATGTCATTTATTTCATATTTATTCTTATTTGCAGGTTACCATGAAAAATGTAACGTGAAATAGGCCACGTGAGCTAAGTATACATTTTATTAAAATATAAAAGTTATGGTTAGGTTAGGTTTGGTTACCTATAGCTATCAATAATAAATAAATATTAATTAACATGTGTGAAGTATTATTGAAATCATTATAAAAACTGATGAATTATTAATCCTTGTAGAGAAATATTACCACCACCTTTGAATTAATTCTGGGCCTATTACTGACATCTCTGCGTATCATCTTAACGAAACTCGCGAAATGGCGTGATACAATTATTGTGCGTTTCATTTTCTCATTCTCACCCGTTTCGCAAAACGTCCTTAACATACACACAACATTAATAATAATAATATGTTGTATTGACCTATATTTAAATATCGTGCGTAATCTGAGAATGTGTGTATGTGAGTTTTCATTTTACGTCAATATTTCAATTCGTATTATACAGGAGGATTCTTTTATAACACCAAATGCTCTTGGTATCAAAACGAATTAATATTTTTGAAAATATGTAATTAATGTTAAATATTTTAAGTCATAACAATACAATATTTTTTTTTTTTTAAATAACTAAAAATTATTTTAATTTTACGTTTCGAAGAAGAATGTTTTTCTGAAAATGTATAATGAGTCGTATGTATTAGTATTAAGTATTTTAAGTTTAGACGAACGGAGTGGAGTAACACAGTATAATTAAACCTTGAATACTTATAAGTTATGACTAATTAACTACTCAATATTACTTTAACATATAAAATATTTAAATTCTCAGAAACGTACGAGTAATATTAACAGCTTTGGAATTTGAAATTGAAAATATATCTTGTCATTAAAAAAAAATTAACTTAAAAACAATAGCTGTAAAAAATACTATTAAAATTACTATTTTATTTTTAAAAATGTTTTGAACTGACTTAAAATAATGTATGATTACATCGATTGCATATCTATAATATTATTAAACGTCGTCATACAAATACCGCGGGAATAACGAACTGTCCGATATCATAAAGGCTAAGATTTATATTAAAATTAATAACACACTAGACAAATACCGTTTTGTTATTAATTACTCGGTTGCAGAAGGACCGATGCTGTTTGTTGTGTAGGTACAGGTATGCTGCACGTTTGGCCACGGGATTTTGGCCGGAGCAAAGAACTTTGCACTGAAATAATAATAATTATGTAGTGTGTTTCGATTGGACGACTATTTGCATTATTTTAAATCGTACGTAGCACGATCATCTTTTTCATACGTGAACGTTAATGGGATCAACGAGCTCACTATGTTAACGCGACCGATAATGTTTTTGATTTCAATTTCGCGATATATCATGAAAGCCATATCGCATATGGTGATAAATAATAATAAATAACGTAATAATTAGAGAAATATTATATATAAGTATTACTAACGTATAGCGTGTATAATGTTTACAAGATTGGCGTAGGTACACATATTATTATTATCTATATGTGTAGTGAAACTGAATGTTTCTTTGTTTGTCCTCCATACACACAACTGGGTCATTTTCAATAAAAATTAATGGAATAGCTTCTTTGAAACTCTGAAGGTGTTTATAGCTTATTTCTTTAGTCCAAGAATATCAAATATTTTTTTGTTTATTTAAAGGGTCGTCATTTGTTAGAGATTATATACTATTGTTATTATAATTAGTAGAAAATGGAATAAAAAAATGTTTATAAAATATATATTTAAAACAAATTTGAAAATCAAATACTTAGAACACTATTACAATGACTAGTTTTAAGATTTACTTTCTTAAAACTGAACATATTTTTATGTAAACGTATAAATCTTAAAGATATTAGATTTACGTCGGAATTTGTCCATTCATTGGATCTGTCTCTAGTTGTTCGTGTTTATGTCAAAAATATGTTCAGAATTAATAAGTGGAAAATTAAAAAATTAATCGTTTTAATAAATATTGTGTTCGTATAATATAGTTCAACTGACGGAAAACGGAAAACGATAGAAAGATAGATTAATTTTATCTCGCTCGGAGTCTGGTATTACGCATTTATAATATTAAATCGTTTTTACGTCAATCAGTAGAAAACCATTATGCGATTAAGGTAATTAGTACGTTATAATTATTAATTTGCGTCAATACAACAATCGGTATAAATAGTGCATCATGAGAGTTGGAAGCACAGTAGACGTTTTTAGATCTGTTTTGCATTTATTCCCCATTTTCGAAAAAGAAAAAAAATATTATCCTCTATTAAATAATAAATATATATATATATTAGGGTGCCCGTTATTTATATACAAACATTGTAGGTATATATAATTAAATAAATTATGTAGGCTTACAATACATATTAATATTTTAGATGTTTATGTGGATTATTGATATTCCAGTTTTTGCTGAAATAATCGAAATGACATATGAAAATATAATATATCATGATTGGTTCAATTTTTTTATACGAAGAGAAATAAAATATACGCAATGTAAACCATATTACAAAATAGATTCAGTAATCTAGTTATATTGAATATAGAATGATAATAACATTAATGAAAAATTATCATTGCGGTAATGGCATATTTTTAAAAGAATTTTATTTTAAATCATAATATTATTTAATTTTAGACAAAAAAAAAAAAAAAAAAATAATGAGAAAATAATGAGGAAATAAGGAAGTATAACTATAACTATGTTGTAATGGCTTACTTATAGGAACTAAGATTCTTTAGGACTCTAGCCGATGTAACTACTAAATCCTGGTTATGTCTTTGGATGTAACATATTCTACAGTCAAGCTATGGATAAATACACGGTGAAGTATAATATATATATTATACATATATTATATCGCGTACTATGTATACTTTGAATTATTGTCTCATGCCGATATTATTGGAGTTACTACAAGTCTATCACAACCTTAAGCATTTTAGTAACTTCAATCATATGGGCATGAGAAAATAATTTATTTAAATATTTATTATTCAATAATATTACGTATGAGTAACCAACGTTTAGAAGATACATGAAAATATTTAATAAATTTGTAGATTATACTTTGGTAGTAGTTTTCTCCACTTTGTCAATAAATATGATATGATTTGAAAAGTGAAAACAAACATAATTATTGTTTATCCTCGAATGTTTTATTACGAGGCGCGCTTTATTATATTTTATCTGAATATCCAAACGACCTTTAAATTTTGTTTCCGCATGACTCATTCAGCTATTATCATGTGAGTGCATTAGTATGATGGTGTTTAAAAAAAACGTTTTATTAAAAAAAAAAATCACAATGGCCACCGAATTGTAATATAAAAAATTAAATACAACAAAAAAAATGTATTTTTTCAAAATTTAAGTAAAATATAAGTATTTTAATATCCTAATAAGTAATAACTGGATAATAACAATTAAAATATACCTTTATATTAAAAAATCGTCCATAAGAAACACGATAGAGAATTAAGAATCGAATGATTACAACTAAACGATATAAATATAATGAACTAATTTTACGTATTTATCTATAATTTTTTTCGTAGGATTAATTTATATATACTAATTAATATTCATATCTATTGACCAATTGCAAAAAAAAAAAAAATGTCTATAATTTAAATTTTTTTGATGACGAAATTATTATCAATAATTAAACAGATGTATAGTTAATGAGTTCTAATGAATTTACTTTCTTTACAATTCAATTTGATATATAGTTATATATAAAATATACATTAAAGTATGATGGTGTAATTGTTATTATCGCTTAATTTATTTAAAAAAGTTTTGGAATTCAATATCAACGTAATATCAAACAAAATTCATATTCAATTATAATGATATACGTTTTAAACTTCAATCAGAAGTGCATCGATATAATAAAAGAAAATAATGAATAATTTTCAGTACAGTTATAAAGGTACTCGTTTATATGCATTTAAATACCTATTTAGTATTTAACCTTATAAAAATGCAATTATTAATTGTAATCATTAAACCGCACGATTGTATGTGCTTATATTATGTAATAATCATTAGACAATCTAATTTGATAATTTGCAATATTGCAGTTATTGCTCATTCCAATTTATTTTGTATACTTTATTGTACAAACGATAATCGTGTTATAGGTTACAGCATTGTAATAGATAGAAATACTATTATAGTATAGTCCAATATTACACCCATACTATAATGTTTATATATAAAATTACACAAAATATTTTACAATAAATTTAAATTCGCAAAATTTAAGCATTTTTAAAATACTATTAATATATAGGTATCATATTAATGCTTATTTTCATAGAGGTACGTCTTCCCTATAGTTTTAGCTTTATATTTCAAAACAATTTTAGCTAATTTTAATTGTATATTTCAAAAATATATTTTTTAAATAAGATAGTTTTCAACAATATTAAATTTTGATATATTTATAAATAATACACGGGATGAACAGTATGCTAAGAAAATCACCCAAATTATGAACAATCATGACACCTCATTATTAAATAAATTCAGGTCTCTACATCATTTGAGTTAAAAAATATTTAGTTTAAAATTACTGACCAAATACTAATAATTAATAACAAATTAATCTATAGTAATAAAAATAATTTATCATACATTATTGTTCAACTATAGTAAAAAATTAATAGAATAGATAACTGCACAAAGTTTGAAAGATTCATATTATATCATTTAGTGGATATGTTCATTTATTTACTGTTTATATGATAAAATGCTATGTATTGCATAAAAAGAAAACAAAGGAAGATTCTTTTTAATCCGATTCGTAATAACTAATCGCTAATCATTTTGTTAATTTGTTAAAGCGTGCACGTGCTTTTGATGAGAACTATTGATTAGCGTTTTGCGATTTAAAATTTATCGAATTAAATTTATTTGTACATATTTATACTCAACAAAGACCATTTTATCTATCCTTAAAAAAAAAGAAACAAAAACGTTGAACGGTGACGGTTAGGTTAACTAACCATCCTAACCTTAAGATAACGTTCCATTTGTATTTACTCAAATACTTGATATTTTATTAGAATATAATTTACACGTGCCAATCTGTACACAGTATATATGTACAATACATATCACGAATATTTATCGACATTTTAGAGTGCAAATAAATTTATCAATTTTACACCTCACGTTAGTTTAACTAACCCGAAGAGTATAATATAATAAATTGTGTGAACAATTTAGATTCAATGCTGCTTATAGAATATATTATTATTTATTATAGGTATTAATATAACAGTAAAAAATTATTTATAATATGTACATATTATTATATTGTTAAAATTTAAAACTAATCATTGTAAATGGACAGTATTAGTGAAATATTACACTTAAAACTTAAAATGTTGCTATTTTAAATTTTTAATTAAAATAATTAAATGTGAACAATGAAAAATCTATTAATCTTTGGATTAATGATTTTTCTAACGAACGATATAAGAATTCGAACTTAATAAATGTTATCGCGTTTGTTATTATAGGTTATAGTATTTGATATTTTCAAACATTCAAAAAAAAAAATGTTTAAGGTTTAATGTTTATTTGAATATTTTTTTCAAAACCATTTGAAATTTGAGTTAAATTAGTTTATAATTCAGATCTTAATTTTTATACACAGATAATAAGAATCAAAGTACCTAGGTATATTATTAATCTTAAGTAAATTTAAAAAATACGTACATTTTGGTAAAACATTTAATATGTTACTCTAAATCCTTTACGTATTGATAATCTATGAATCAATATCTATAACGAAAGTCATATTTTTTAATACATTAACTTACTTTAATTATATATATATGTTGATTTATCTAAAAGAATTAAAAATAATTTTATACGATAAGAAACAGATATGTAACATAATAATATTACATTATACATTTTATATAATGAGGAAGTATAATATAAGCTATTTATCTTTGAGTATTTAAAATTTGATTTTTTTAGTGGGAGGGGCAGCTGATAATAATATTTATTATTGGGGATGCATTTCTTTTAGTTTTTCCATTAATGGGTAAGGTAGAATTGCACTCATTTTAGTTTAATTACACTAGGGTTAAATAAAAGTAGTGTTTGAACTGCAGTCGGGTTCAAAAAATAGTGCAGTCCTATATAATATTATGTCATAACATACTTTCTTATAATTTATATAAAAAATAATTGTATTAAATAATATTTACTTGTAATATACATTATAGTTTAAAATTAAAAAGTGTAAAAAAAAAAATAATTAGTTTGTCAATGATTGTATTTTAAGCGGAAGAGAAACTAGTGTTTTACAAAGTTTAAATTAACATTATTTTTTGAACATCTGCTTTTAACTCGATTGCAGTTCGATAATTATATCAACTTTTTACCCGAGTACAGATCGACTATTACCTTTTTTAACTTACGAGTAATTCGACCATTTAATTTAGGTAAAGAGTGCAATTAGACTATCCCGCCATTAAAATAAGCTGTTGTATCCTGTATCCAATTATAACACCTACAATTGTTCTGTTGTTGTTATTTATAGTGTTAGTTTAGATGCTTTGTATAAGTCAGTTTCTTTTGAGTTTCCTCTATTTGATTTACCACTTATCAGAGATGTTTTTGGAGAATATTTCTGATATTGTAACGGATCTATGTTTGTGGCTAATTGGGCATGGAATAATATTTTATAGTAAAGTTACGCAAGTTCATTGACTGTTTGAATATTCAAGTGATATATACAATTCATATTTTGTAACATACCATACGTCGCAGCAGTCAGGCAGTCTAACCGACCGATTGGAATGCTTCAATTGTACCCACGTTAACTTAAATCTATATAACTATCAATTAAGCATGACACAGAGAGCATTTATTTTAATTACACAATGAACGGCAATAAAATGTGTTTATTTCAAAATAACCATTATGTAGTCAACTCGAAATAATCTTAAGATAAAACGGAAGTCTTGTGTAAACAATAAATATTTTTAAAAATTACGTTGATAGTAATATTGATGAATAATTATTATGAAACAAATAAATATTAACAATTATTTTATCTAAATTATAAATATGATTTTTCATCATTTTGCTTTGTTAGCTCATCTACAAAATTATAATATATCCAATTAGTAATGTTATGATTCATTGGGAAATTAAAATTGAAACCGATCGTAATACTACGAAGGAAAACAATATCACACGATAATGTTGGATAATTTGTAAGCTTGTTTATGACTTAATGCACTTACCTCAAATCATTATCGTGTTTGAATTCTGTTGACAACCAACTGATCGTATAATAATTTAACAAGTATTTATGATTACAAAACTAACATGTCAGATTTCGTAATCGTTTTGGCGAGAATCATAATATATTTTACAATTTGTAATATATATGTATATATATATATATACACAAACACAAGTGAAAAATATTAAGATTGTATCCTTTGAGAGAATATAAATAACCGTTACACACTGAAACCACTTAAAGGTTATTTCACTTTGCCCATGGCTTTAGGGTGTGTATATAAAATCTTAAATAATGTGCTTTATTTTACTTAAAACAAACATTATTAAATCCAACAAATATATCAATGTATTTTTTAACACAATAATAAAAACTAATACTGATACTATACGCACTTTTATTAGTCAAGATAATGATCCCATGACTTATGTAATTATATCAAACTATAAAGAAAAAAAAATGTTATTCAATACAATATAACGATGTCGGTTATCCTGGAAAAACGACTTTTTGTTTAATTAACAAAAATAAGTTTATTTACAATCTTTATACTATATAAACTAAAAACACGATCAATGACTTTGAATGTTTACCAAATGTAAACAAGCCTTGAAAAATAAAGAGTCTCATGAATGAACTTATATATATATGTATCTATAAGAATTATATTCAAGGAATATAATACAATTTAAGTGA
The DNA here is from genome assembly GCA_036289425.1 of Rhopalosiphum nymphaeae. Taxonomy (NCBI): domain Eukaryota; kingdom Metazoa; phylum Arthropoda; class Insecta; order Hemiptera; family Aphididae; genus Rhopalosiphum; species Rhopalosiphum nymphaeae. The sequence continues at coordinate 9,633,029 of JAZAQC010000012.1, read as the reverse complement.
TCGTCTCTCCTTTTACCATTTTCTTTTGAGACGTCTGGTAAGGTCAATAGAGAAGATAGCGAAAGCTGTAAATTAGATTATTTAAAAGTCAACTTATGCTTGTTTCTTCTAAAGCCACGAAATATAATACATTATATTATACTTAAATAGTGGGAAAATAGTAATTACTATAAATATATGTGAATTTATTTAAACTCGATGATGTTAAATTTAAGAATAGTTTGAAACTAACCGGGATCGGAATAATTTAATATTATTTAATAGTATAATATACACTGTTATATACGAATAAGAATTAAAACTACTTTTTAAGTTAAATAACGCGTCACTTAGGGCAACTAAGGTTGCTATGAATGCTATGATAATTTTAAAACAATAATAAGTAATTAATATAAACTATAAATATTATAATTAACAGTTTATAATGCTTGTAAAAATCGAAAATTGTATGAGCATAACAAGTGTTAACCTAAATATTACATCTATTATATTATATTACACGTGTACACATTTTTATCACGATGTATTAACATTTAGAATAAAAAAAACAACTATTGCTTGATATTTTATAGTAAAAATGCTTTGTCTTAATTTAAAAAAAAAGTTCATTGCCGTAAAATGGTGTAACAAAACCTAAGTATTTGAAAATATTATTATGTTTAACTATTTTAAATTTACTCCAAACTATTAAACTTTTTGAAAATACTTAAGGACTCCAAAAATTAGAACGTGATGAATAAATTCATAACATAAAAATTAGTCAACGTGTTTGGTATGCCATTCTGTAGCCTGCCTACTGGATTACTGCATTTTTAAGCGTTTACGAGTTAATTCACTGACGGTTGAATTTGTATATTGTTTCGGAAATAAGTCACCATTATGTCGGTTTTTTCACCCCTTGGAAATATTATTTCATGTTTTTTGTTTTTGTTTCAGCACAATCTACTCAATCATTAATATGTTCATTCAACGGTCCGGTACACGAGTCACGGACAGGTCAACGTTGTGAAACATATTAATACTGTGTTATATTAAGCTGGATAAGCGTAGATATATTTCGCTACTTTGCTAGTTATCGCTGCACTGCCGCAAAAGGCTATAAAGATTAAAGATATATAGTTACAATGTACCTGTAGGTATACATGTGCGCGTAACGAATAGAAAGAACGATAAACCGATTATTCGACACGTTTACAATCGTATGGTAATATATTATTAATGAAATATTGTAATATTGTTTGATATATTATGTGCGCGGTCTATCGCGCGCCGGAAATTTGTTATCGATATTTCCACGGTGTATTAATACTATATTATCGGACATTCGGACACGCATAGGAGCTGATAAAACATAATATTGTTAAAGTCTGAAAAAACAAATATTGTTTAACACCTACCGAAATCTTAAAATCAAGTCAAATACCGTTTATATGCTGAGATGTATGCAATGACATACGCGTGTTACCGTAAGCACGCCAAAAAACGTCAATTCGATGATGGTTTGCCGGTCCTTTGTGGTTTTAAATTCTCCGATCGCGTTGCACTGCAAATAAAATATTATCGTAAAATGTAATGGTTCTAAAAATTAAAATTTCCTCATTCCATTTTTCGAAGATTAACAGTTTATAAGTAAATTATTATAACATGTTCATTTTCGATCCAGAACTTGTATGAAATTTCCGAATTTGAAAATATATTATCTATAAATCGTAAGCAATGTGCCCCGTAAGCATACGTATATTGTATCGGTGTTTTAAATGTGATTGAATATTTTTGAAAAATATATAATTATTTTTCTGAAATTCCTTACTAATACTACTATGATATCATAATAATTATGACGATACAATATTAGTAAATTGGTAAGTGTCCAACGATAGGATGAGACGTAATAGTTAGATATCTATGTGTAGTGTACATAATATAGTGTGTTTTTATTAACACTCACTATCTAGAAAAGTATTAACATTATTTAAACTATTTTTTTAAATAATTTAATGATTCAACTTTTAAGGTATAATAACTAATAAGCCATTCAGTGTATAATATTATGGGTACACAATAGTCACTGCGCCCACAATTTATAATTGGATAGTTCAATAATAATATTATTAGTGTAATACCATCAAATATAAAAAAATGAAAATAATTAAATATCTAGGTACTTACTATAATTTTTATAAATCATAATTACAGCCAATTCGACTCCAAATACCAATACTCTATATTACATTTTCAGATTTTATTTATTTATTTAAAAAATACTTGTTAGATAACTCTAGTTTTTTAACGCTCTTACGTACACCTTATAAACTGCGTAATAATATTACTTATAAGTTATTACATTTTGTACAACCGGATTAAAATTCATTTTTACCAGAACTTAAAAGGTCTATAGGATAGTTAAAAAAAAGGCTGCTAAGGTGGCGCTAAAATGTTTATCACAGGGCTCTGACCTCCGACGGAGCCTGCAATGGTTGCTTGGGAAGGCCATCATTTTTATCATCATCAGCCAGCTGCTACTATCTACAATATATATGAACAACGAGGTCATTATTGATAACAAATAATCTAATATATAATATTTTTTGTAATTTTAATGAAAAATCAAATATGTACTTTGTCGATTTTATAAATCGTTGGCTGTTATGAATTATAATATTAATATACTATGTGTGATTATAATATAATCATTTTTTTATCAACTGAACATTTAATAAATAAACAAATTTTTTTGGCAAAAACACGTGTCAATAACTTTTAGTTGGCAAACGGCCACCATAAAGGCTTTAAATAACTTTTTTAAGCAAAAACATTCGGCTTATATTTATAATTAAATTGTACGGGCGATGCATTGCAGACAAACAACATTGTTTTTTAAAATATTATTTATTATGAGTGATCAAAACATAAGTATATAATTATTTGTTTTTACTTATTATTATAAATAATATGTTTAATTTAGCTTAATACTAGTCAACAACTTATGTGTAGTGATTGAACCATCTACCATACTAAGTGTTGTGCTCCCGTATTGTTCTGTGTACTGTAAACAATACATCAACATAAAAAAAAATAAATAAAATAAACAAAAACAAAAACAAAAACTACATAAAATCATACTTTTGTATGTTGTTGAGTTAAATATAAAAATATTTTTTTTTCCTACATTCTCGCGTGACAAAAATAATTGACGGAGATAATTGGCAAGAGTGTGAGATAATAGAATATTGAACAAAAATGAATCAATCACAAACATATTATGGTCGTAATGCTTTTAGGACTATTGCTTTATTTTTATTACATAAAATTTAAATGTGTTTGCATTAATATTATATATACAAGTATAATAGGGTTTTTCACCATTTAATATAATCACTAGTATAATAAACATTTAAAAGTAAGTGCAGGATGTGTAAAACCTGTGGTAATACTTTCAAAATATGACTTAGAATTGTTTATTTAAAAAAAAACCAGGACCAATGTGTTATTGAATTAAGTGCCATAATTAGAGCAGTGTCGGCGATAAATTTAGTTAATGATTTTTATTTTAAATTTAAGATGTAAAATCATCGATGAATATAAATTATTGACTTTTAAATACACATATTTTTTTAATCCTACACTTGACGTTCTTGGTTCTGTTCAAATGAAAACGTAAAAAAAATTGTGTACAATTTCACATTTAAATAAAATAAGATAATAACGATACTTGTTTGTCAGTGCCACCCCACCGGGTGACCGTTCGCTGTATTTGGATACATTTGATTTACTGTTACAAAACTTTAAAATTAAAATAAATAATTGTTTACAATACCGAAATTCAACGAATTTCTAAATATCATAAAAATATGTCACATATTTTATTTTTTTTTACGATATGTTTTTGTGTAAAAATGAATTAATTCGATTAATAACTGCTGACATATATAATGTCGCATTATGGCAGGGCGATAATAACCAACAAGTACTTATACCATAACGGTTAACCATTGTTAAGATTTGTTCGCTAAAACACATTTCCCAATTAGCCTGAATACACTACAAATGTAATAAATTCGTCCAAACACCAACCACTATAATATTACATAGAAGTAGTGCATAACACTTTTTGCAAATATTATACTAAACAGCTTATCTTGTATTCGAGTACGTTTGCAGATAATTATTGTTGAGCTGTAATGTTTTATATTATATTTTATCAAAGCTCTATTTACTCATAATAGTTGCGAAAAAATCACATAAAAAAAATTAAGGTAATATGAGCTCAAATATGTACATAGTTCTTTTTTTAAATAGATCGAATATACTATCAACTATCAACACGTCAATAAATAAATCAAACATTATGTTGTATACGTTAGATTGTTTTATTGTTAGTTATTTTTCGTTGTTAAAATGTCAGATTTTTTTTAAACTTTTTATGGAAACAATATATATGTATTGTGGGTGTAGTTATCATTGCATGAACGTTAATAGATAAATGGAAAACTTAATAGATAATATTGTCAAACCTGTTCGATGTGATCGCTGATTTTAAATTGGTTATGGAAAGAACAACATTTAAATAAATATAAAAGCATAATTACATAAAAATATTTGTAAGTACCAGTCGTTCAATGAAAACAAATTTTAAAATTTATTATAATATTGTATCCTGTTTTTCAGGTTTCATATTGTAAAATGTAAATAATTGTCAATAGCTATACAATGTTTCAATAAATTTATAACATATATTTTTTTCACATGATATTAATTTGTCGTACAACGTATACAGTACAATATTACGTTAGAATATTTTATATTAACTCGTGTTATCTAACCTATGGACGCGAACTTCTTCAATGGACCCAATTATTTTCCCGGAGAAAAATTACATCATCAACTCCATTCACATACATTTAAGAATGTACATCCAAAGCAGGATGTTTGGGCGATACCCGTAATTACTTAAATCTAATAATTGACCGTGAAAATTAAAAAAAAATGATTTCTGTTAATTATGATCTGTGCACAATTACATAACGCAGTATTTTATTGCTGTTTACATCACAAATTAAATAGTTACATTTTTGTGGTATTACCTACATAGTATAGTTCGGTTGCTTACTAAAAAAATATTTAGCGGAAGTGTCTAAAAAAACACGTTTAGGCAGAAAAAAGAGAATCGAAAAATTGTTATTTTTTACGAAATTGAGTTGCCATCATGCGTAATTAGAGAACCGTATGTTTTGTCGGAAAAGATCCACATAAAAGTTTTAGTGAACTCTTATCAAACATTGTATTTTTTTACACTTAATTATGCTTGCGTTAATAGTTTACCACGTTAGAGTTCAAATTAGCCTTATATATAAAACCACGGATTTCACTATCTCGGTGTCAAGTTGTTATATTACTATTACTAGATCTTTAGATCTAGTTATATGAAATAATGGTATAGAACATGATAATAATTATTGATAAATTTACAAGACCTAAACGCAAATAATTAAATATTATAAATGATAACCATGGAGTTACATAAATTATATTTTGATGATAAAAATATAGCGCATAGTGAATACTATAATAACTGATTATACGTTTATATTATGTGTTTTGAGTTTTCTTGTTAAATTTTATTAATTTTTCCAAGTTTGTTATTTTTTTTTTTTTTTTTTTAATTCATATTAAAAAATATCAGTTTTGATAAAGTCAAATTTGGTCCATAGTTTTATTTTTTTTCTTGGAAACTTCACTGAAACTGTCATGTGTGACCCCAAGTATCATATCAACAACTTGTACAATATGTATGATTGTATGAGTGATCACGAATTTATTCAATCTGAAAACTACTTTAACAACTATTGTAATTATTTAACTTTAAACTATATTATTATATAAATAAATAACAATTACCTTCTAACTTATTTAATGGGTTAATGCAATATTAAGAAATTGTTAAATAATGTCAATTCTAATTATACTACTGAAAATATTCGAACTCAGTAATTAGCCAATGAATTATACTATTACCAAAATTATTGAGATTGAAATTCAATTAAGCTTTAGGCAAAATATTTGCGATTTTAGTGTCTATAATTTTTATATTGCATCTCAAAATAAAAAAAATACACAATTATTAGCTACATAATGTTATGTAAACATATAAACATATAAATGTATAAATAATTTATGTTTGAATAATACATTTTTGTTATATAAAAAAATTCAAAAATCAAATATAAACAAACTTATTATTTAGTTTCGTAAAATAAAAACTGCAAATTTTTTTGTTTCATTCTAAACGTATTAACAACATTTTGAATGAAATTATCTTCGTTCAAGTTTAGCTGATTAAGAAAAACAATTTATCTTATGCTATCTAGGTTATTAGGTAAAATCACGGTACTATTTATTAAATTATAAGTTCATATTATTTTCCAGGGCCTTCCGCAAGTGCCCCGTCCAACGTTAATGTATGTGTTGTAATGGCGATAAGTAAGTTACAATTAATGTTCAATATTGATATTCAGTGTTGACGCATAGATAAAGTGTGTTTTCGCATTTCTTAGATAATATAATATCATATTTTCACACTCATAGTTTTTTTATTTATGATTTATGTAAATATGTGTTTTATTTTATTAAAACTTACATTTTAATTTATTATACATTGATAATAAATTACCGTTACACATTGGTAATAGTATCAGTAGAAGTACTTTTAATCGTATATTTTATTAAATTGAAGACGTAGATGCATTCATTAAATATTAACTATTATTTATTGTTAAATAATGTGATAATATTATTATTGACTATTGTACATAATTGTACCAATAATATTATAGTTTGCGTATTATTGAATTCATCGATAAAAACTCTATAACTGCGTCAATTTTTATAAATGTCTTGAGTTGTGGTTTTCGTTCACTTCGTTTACCTTTACGTTCAAACGTACAATATCCGAGTGTCTTACACTAAAAACGGTAGGTTAGAAGACCGTATGACTTAAAATCCATGATATCCTCTCTGATGAAGTCGAATTTAATTAATTAACTTTAATTCATATAATATATTATACATACTGAGTATAGTTTAAAATAAAATGTAAACATATGTTAATTAAATTTGTTTTATTCAGTGGCCATAGTTGTCGAGACTTATTAAATAAAAATAAATAATAATAATATATTATAATATTATTAAATCATTTGTACTAATGGAATGGAAAAAAAATTCGTTGTCTGTATGACGTGCGAATACTATAGAGTACATATTCTGTGAAGTATAATCACGTCCCGAAAAGTTTGTTGTTACCTATCCATTACCAAAAAACGAAGAGGCAAAACTCGTCGAATTCGAGTCTCAAACAAATGATTGCGATACATCACTATATCAGAATGAAGGCTATTTTGTTTCGGAGCTTTGATCTTAGCACGGACACGATTGTTACTGCAAACCCACGCAGGAAAGACTACAAATCCATGTACCTATGTATAATACCTATGTACAGTTAACGTAGACGTCAATCGTATACCATAACGATGCGGATATCGACAGAAAAACGCTTAGGTGATCGGAAATGTGGTATTTTTTTCTATGGATTTGGACCTAAAAGCTATAGACGAAAATCGAGCCATTTAGGATGAACGAAATTTGATTCCGTTAAACGATTTAAGCTTAATAGCATTTCTTGTATAGGTATTATGGTAATCGTTCGTTAATATTTTAATGTTATGAAGATGGTCTTACGTTCTACGAATTCTGAGAACAAAAGAGAAACTTTTAATCGAAAATTAACGATGACTGAGGAAAGTCGTAATACTCTCAAATTCGGTGTCAAAACCAAAATCGGTTAACTTCAATTGGCTGGTCATACTGCTGTAAACTGTTGCGCGCACTTTGCGAAAAAATACATATGTATTTTTTAGCCTCAGCACGGAAAGCGCGCGGCGTTACATAACGTAATCGAGTTACCGTGATCGTTGATCTCCTACGTCACGCTTTGATTCGTGTGTGATCGATTTAAAAAAAAAAATAAACATTGAGTTACTATAATCTTATTTCGTTGTACCAAAAGTAGGTATTCGTGGTATTTAGCAAATGCGCATTTCCGTTGCACGTACATGACCCGGTCGCGACTCCTGTTGACCCCGCGCGAACACCATTATAATAATGATACACGTCAACCGGCTATACCCACACTATATGTTGAACTACGTTCCGTTTGACGTAAGTACTTAAATATTTATTAGCCATAACACTTCTTAAGATTTACTATATTATAACATACTAATGGATCAATCTCCCGCGTTATCTCGCATAATCGAGAAAACAAACGTGATAAAGAGTAATCGTCATCGTTTTAGGCGTCTTAATAACAAATGATATAAGTAATATAGTACTTGGGCTAGGTTATAAGTATAATATGCATGTGCAATGAAAAATGATGAAATATGCGCATCTGATTCTGTTAGAATTTGTCAACAGAAAATGACGAATAAATGCCAAACTAATATTAAGTGAAAGTGAAGTGCATCTTCTAGAAAAAAAAATCGAATGAGTAAACCGAAGTTAGTTTTTCGTAAGCTACATTGTGATTTATATGATTAATATAATTTTATATTTCTCATGATATTAATTATTTTTTACAACATTATTTATTTAACACCTCACTGTTGTTTTATTAATTATATTCTATGTAATATTTTATGTTTCATTGTTTGTCTGTTGTTTTTAAACAGTTGACCGAAACAAAGAATTAAAATAATAAAAGGTAAACCACGTTCGCTAAAATATTACACTAAAATAAAGTCATATCATTATTTTATTAATTTCAATGTTTTAATTTTCCAAAATAAAATCATTAATATATAAATTCAATTAGAAATTATCAGTATAATACTGGTATCCAGCATTTACATTATTTTCGTTTATACAATATCATTCTACAATTTCACAAATATGTAAAACAAAAAATTTGTCATTAAAATTTTGATTTTGAATCATAATTGATGCGATTCATGGACATTTTTACACATCGAATTTATAAAAAGAACATACCATATTATCTCTCCCTAGATATTATCGACGTATATATCATCTCCTAAAAAACATAAAACAATAGTTATTAGTTGTTTTAATATAGCTACTTATGTACAGCAGTAGATAGACGATGCGATTTTATGGATTCTGATTTTTGGTGATAACACTAATAAAATTTGAAACCGTACCATACTTAAAATTAAATCTAAAATTGTGTCAATTTACGTTATTTATTTATCATGTTTTCATTTTTTTAATATAGAAATTACCTATATTTTATTATTTTAATAGTTAAATATTCATTAGAATAAAGTTTAAATATGTATATATTTTAGAATAATTTTACCAATAATAAAATATATTGTTAACTATGAATTCGAAAATAATACCAGATTCTTGATTTTCAGTTTATTTTGTGTACCAAAACAAAACCACCTCATACAGGTTTGGTACGGTTCGAAAATTTAATTGTTCAAAAATCGTAACATTTGTAAAAACAGCTAAACTGCACAATCACGACCAATTTTAGTATAAAGTGCTTCACAGTCTATTGCATAAGAGAATTATTGAAGATATGTTTTGAAAAATCTCACCGCACGTTATCATTAATATTTGATTTAAACTTTAAAGTGTGCCATAATTTATAATATGTACACATACGTAATATGATTGAATGTCGGTAATGTATCGAATGTCCTTGGGACGAGCATGCTTAAAGTTATTTGTTTCATTAAGCCAGAAAACTGATAATAATATTCTCGTTCAAATTAATACTCTTAACCAAAAAATATTTTAAAAAATGTGTTGTTAAAAAAGGTATGATAATCGAAATCAAATTTTATTCGATATTAAACTCAACTACAGTCGATGACCGATGTTAATTTTTTTTTACATTTACTCGACGAACGATATCAATAACGTTTGATAAGTTCACATTCATTATATTGTATTTTAATGGGTTGCATAGAGTAGTAAGTTTATAGAGGTTCAATTTCAACGAACTGTGATTACTAAGAAAATTAATCTAATCTTAAAATAATTATACATTTCAATGTTTTTCAGTTGACCTAGAAAATCTGTTTTTATTTATTTTTTTTACCGTCGAAACGTTTCCGGTCATACAGTTTTGAAATCAATTTGTGCATTAAAACCATAATATAATTTATAATGAATGAGGCGTAGGTATATTGAAGTGATTAAAAGAAAAAAAATTAACGATAATGAATAAATGCTCATTACATCAACAAAAAAATAAAGTTTCTGAAAATAAAATATTTTTAGTTTTTATTGTTTTTAAAAACATTAATTGTTAATTTTATTTATTATATAGTAGACTATTTTTTTAGTATTTTGAAATGTAAATAACGAATCTAATGGAATTAAAAATGATCAATATAATATTATATTGTAATACAGAAAAAGTAAAATATTCTTTAAAAAAATTTGGTTTTTTAATGATATCAAATCATGCATAAAAAAATATTTTCATAAGCATCTGTTTTTTTTTTAAAATAACGACTTGTATTTTTTGGTAAAAGATATTTTAGTTATGTGTACAAAACCATAATAATGTGCCTAATTGGGGTGTCATTCGCAAGGCGATTGATTTTATTTTAGCACCCTTATTTTGTATTCGTGTCTTATTGGTTTGCCCTAAATTGTATAAACACGCCGTTGCATAAAAGTTAGTATACAACCCTTTAACCCCATAAATACCTCATGTATATATATATGTGTGTGTGTACATTAAATACATGTACCTATTGTACCTACTACCTGCTATGATGAAGTAAAAGTTGACTTGACGACGAAAAACAACTAGTCTGTTCATGTTTTGTCTCTCCTTTTAAAAAACTCAAATAGTGGCATTGATCTCTAATAATCTAATAATATTGTATAACGTGCGCGCGTCGTACCGGTTATAATGCTATGACGTTATTGTGTTATATCGCCGCTGCTAATGCGATACGCGCCTGTCAAGCACATCCATCGAGTTGGCCGATGTGTGTATTTCACGATTCAGACGATATTGTGATGTTATTCACAGCATTTCTCTTCCCTTGTCGTTCTCATAGTTAGAATCGTCTCACGCCAAACAGCGATCCGACACTAAATAGATAAGTAAGGAATATCGTCTCTCGTGCACCTCGCGTGTACCGTACAAACGGTTTGACCGCTCCGCCCGCTGTGCAGACTGTAGTGGATTTTATGTCGTTTTATATTTATGATGCAATCTTAAGCCCAGTCCCTTTGTCCCGAAAACATCATCAAACTTTAATGAGCTGATATAAAATAATATGATACTGCAATACTGCAGGACGGAGACGTACAATATATATGACATAATAAAGTGCGCTTACATAACGTCGAATTAACGTCAGCGTTACGACGACGCGGTGACGTTTAATCCACACGACAAAGTCAACTAATAAGCTTTTCGTGCGTACGTACGACCGCAAACTAAACTGTACGCCCAACTCTAATTATCCATGTGATCCACATGCCGTCGGTCGAATCTGACGCCCAAAACGCCTATAATCGCTTATTCGCCGTTTTATAAATGGCGCGACGCGTTCAAATTAAAACAACTATAATATACTCTGGCTCAGAGATTCTCAACCTTTTAAACTTAGCGCCTTCTTTTGGCCGATCGGCGGGAAGGTGTCCTTCCTCTCATACCATTACGTTTTACAGAAATTATATTTCAAAATTAGCATAATCGAATGCAAACAATTACCCTGATAGCCTGGTGACGAACTAACTTTTAATTCTTTTTTTTCGATTATAGTTTTTAAAAATAGTTTTGTTTCTCAACGTGTGGGTTTTTGTCATCGTTAAAACTTAATGTGTTTAAAATTATCTATCTATTTCGTGTGAATTTAATTTTCGTTGAATGCTATTCTTATCATTTTCTTATCACTTTATATTTCCTCATGAGATTGGTAAATTCATCAATGAAGTTAAATAGGGACTTGTAGGATCTTTTTTTTTATAATAATCATTAAAAATATAGCTAAGTGATACAGACATTTGTTTCTAATTACTAACAGTTCATAGACATTTCTTTTGCATATTTTACTCATTTAATTCAACTATATGTTACTGTGCAAATTTTGTTGTATTTTCATTATAAATGCTTGTTTTTACTACATTTTAAAATTGGTATTTAATTTATTTTAAACGTTTCAAAAAAAATAAAATTAATAATAACCACAGAGAAAGAAAAAAATAATTGTTAATTATAAAAATAAATTATATAAATTATTTAAAACTTTAGAAAGTATAAACGTTTTAATGGAAAGAGTTCTTGAAGACTTACAAATAAAATATTACCTACATTATTATAAATTTGGCCCAATCATAATTATCGGTGTTCATAAATTATTTTCAAGATACAAATGTTTACCTTTGATGCAAAATTGATTAGCAAAATTTTAGTGATGAGCAATGCGAGTATTATCAAAAGTTTTGTGGCTAATGAGTAGGTATCTAATTTTATCTCATACATATATACCCTAATTTTAGTTATTATTTAACTACAAATCATTGTTATTATGATTTTTCTTTTTTGGTAATACAGACGTGTTAGTTTAAAATGTTTTAGTTTTTTTGCATGGTTTTAAAGAATATTATGCGCATTGTTTGGAGACCAAATGGCGGCAAATGTATACATATTGTGTGATTTTTTAGAACTTTTAGTCATTAGATTTAATTGTATAATATTCATATTATTATCGTGGTCGTCGGGCGCCAAATGGCTGCAATGGATAAACCCGCATTCATAGTGCATGGAAAACGGCCCGGGAAATCGCTCGACAGATACGAAACCCGCTGTGCACGACGTGGTCACATTATATCGGCCCGAGAGGGAGGGGGAGTCATTGAACCATTATTGTATTGTACACGTAAGCAGGGACGCGGTTTAACAAACCCGACACGGCAACAATAATAATACTTAATTGTTATCGTTACTGTTATGTGACGAACTCTTCTCGATCGAAGTAGGTAGTATACGCCGGGTGCATCACAATATGAGAGGATTGTACACTACCCCTCTGTCCTCACCCTTGTAAAATCGACTGCGCGGTGTGTTTCGAGTTGGGAGCCCAACCGCTAGTCCTTCAACCCCCCCCCCCCCCGCGATCTCCACACGGTGCACGAAGCGTGCATCACAGAGTCCATATATGACGCACGAGTACAATACGTCTATGTACGTTCAATGGGGACGAGAAACCTATGTGGCATACGTGCTCAACATGATACATTGACCGAATTTCAGTCACACGCAAAAATATTTTTATTTTATTGTTAAGTTTTGTATTTAATAGAAAAATATATGATATAGTTTTTAATATAAATAATATAATGTGATCAAAGTTTGGAACTCACATTCACAGATAATATAAAAACTTTCTTATATACTTTTTATGAATTGTTCTAATAAATCTAGATTTCAACATTCACGAAAAGTTCAAAAAAAATTTGGTATTATGAAAGATTTCTCTAGCCCCCTCTTTTTATGGAATAGTGATTAATAACCGACTTCTATTGTATAGCTTACCTAATACTTTTTAGTGTTGGAATATGAGTTTCTGTTTAAAAATGTTTCGTAAATTATTAACAAATTAAGACACTTAATTAATAAAGGTTTTGTACAAAAGCATTTACTAGTTAACTAAATTCTTTTAAAATTATAAATTGAATATTATAGTTTATTGTTTAAACATTTAAAAGACGTTTAGAGATCGTGAATTTAACATGCTCGCAGAGTGGGTTTTCATAATTTGTTTTTTTTTTTTTGTAGACTAATTAAGACCCAATAAATACAATATAATTATATATTTTTATACCTATACGTATTAATAGTATCTCTTCAATTATACAAATATGGAAAATATACATTTTATTTTTACATACAACTTTAGTGTTGTCGTTATTGTGGTATTTGTTTATATTTTTATCATGTGTTTATATTTTTTGTATGATTTACATTTATTGATATATATTTGTAGTTTTTTTTTTTTTAAATAAAGGTTGAGACTCGTTTGAGGAATAACATATTAATTAATATACAAGATTCTAATTTTGTAAATGTTGGAATATACAAACAGTTTCATTGGCGTAAATAATGATGTTTTGAAATTAATTAAATTGTGTTTGCATGTGTGATGTATAAAGCGTATCTGTAAATAGTGTTAATATTGTTGTTATAGTAATATTAATACACAATGAACACTTTAAATAATCCATCAAACACATTTATCAGTGGAATACGTTTTAAGATTATTTTTACTATATTTTTTTTTGTCTGTATGTTTAATTATAGTTATATAAATTTAATTACAACTGTTTTACAATAAATTTTTATTTTCATGAATTTACGCCATTCGGGGGAGGGGGGGGGGAGTTGTAGGAGTTTTTCAAAGCAATTTGACATAAAAAGTATAACAGTATTAAACATTTTTGTAAAAAAAAATTATTTGCAATAAAAAGATTAGATGACCTTGCCAGGCATGATTAGTTATTGTTATTGGCTAGTTATAATGGATAACATTATTATTATTTGCAATTTAATGTTATGTCTAAACCGGAATTGCAGACACGGTCAATATAATTGACTATGCACACATATTGTTGTAGTGGACTCGTACTTCCCTTTACGAGAATTCTGTGGTTGGGTTCGTAGCAAAACGTGTCGGATATGATGGCGGTTTTCCACCATGTCCGTGAAAACACAAAGCTGTATTATAATTATGACTTAATACCGTCAAAACGAAAATGCGTGAATAAAATGACCAACTCGTGGGCACGTGCCCTTTTTTTGTCTCTTTATTATACTCCTCGGGAATGAAGTCCATTAGCGAAACTCGTAAATATACTGTCGACTCATTTTCGTACTCATTACGTGTCACATATTATATTGTGATATCGGTACAATGAGTTTTCGTAGACTATTGAGGGGCGACCATAACGAATAACGACCCTCACCCACACTTGTGTGCCATTGGAGGTGCTAATAACAACAGTACAGTGGGACAAGTAAGTATAGTGTAACTCGTAAGACGTAAGTATCTCGGCTAAATTGGATCGGAAATTGGACCCTATCTGTGGAGTAATGCAGAGTATAACGAAGACACCGGGGTACGCACGTGTAGACTATTTTCTATTACGTTCGATAAATAGTTTTTATACGCTCTAGATGAACAACTTAGATTTTTAGTCAATACTAGACATTTTGAAATACGATAATATTTGGTTTGGTTTCGCGCAAAATACGTATTTATCGCACCAATTACAGGTGTAAATCACAAACTGATTGTATCACATTCACATATTATTTACTATCAATCAACTATAGAGAAAAATAGCGTCGTATAGGAGAAAAACGTAGTGTGATCAAAACAAAAACTATAGTAATAGAAGGAAAAGTGGCTATGTTTACACATTAATGGCAGAACTATCAAAAGCCAATACCATAGTGTATGTAGTCACATACCATCGTCCATCACATGAAGTAGTAATAGTAGTATAAATATCAACAATGAACCTAGTTGATAAAATGAGAAAAATGTGTTCAATTTAAAGAGGTTTCCATTTTAAAATGTTATCGAACTTCAATTAAAATATTTAAATATATAATTTAATATGAACATATTTTAATGTATTTATTCTCTGTTGGCTATATGTATATCCCAAGAAAAGTGTTTATTTTAAATTGTTTATGACGATTTTAGGTATTCATATTGTATTATAAATTATAATTATACAAAATACTTGACAAGTTTTCATTTCTTGTTGAATTTGATTTTTTTTAACAATATTTTAATAGTGATTTTTAACCTGACTTAAAAAATTTGAGATTGATATTGTGTGAAATAAAAATTGATTAAGTTTTTAATTATTCTTAGCCGACAAAAAAAAAAAACATTCAATACAATCGTGTTATCTTGAAAAATAAAAAATATATAACAACAAATGTTATGACATTGGAGCTTATTTAGTACGAAATAGTGTCACATTTTAATTTCTGTATGATACACGCAATCGTGATCACAAAAAATAAATCGTACGCAATTTGGTTTGATTCAGTGCACTGATATTAAATAACGGCTATATATGAACATATCAAACAAATACTTAAAAAGGCTGTAATTATTCGAGTGCTCCCGTTATTAGCATAGTATTGATTACGACAGAATATAATAGCGAGAGTTCCTTCGTCAGAAGAAATGCAATTATCCATATTTTACTCTTTTTTACTCTTTAACTATTTGTCATCGAAATACGGAGGCTACGATAAACTGATGATTATTCTATAATAAATACATTTTAATATTATTATTGGTAATTATATTGTAACCTACAAAAAGCTACCTACACACATTGAACATGAAATCTAATTCACTCGCATCGTAATTTTATTCATAATATTTGTTGTATGATGAAAACGTACTCGAATCGCATGCATTTCGCGTGGCTAATGAATTTTCGTCGAAACGTTTATCGGTAGTTTACCGTTCTTCCATCGCGGTAGGAATTACACTGTTATTGGCGCAACTACATGGGGCGTATTCGCACGTGCCGTTTTCGGTGTAATCACAGTTTGAAATTAGAATTTGTATTTTTCTAAAGGTCTCCGCAACGACATTGACGAATTTTTACTACAACTTATACTGTTCGTGACTAGGTCTTTTTAAAACCCACGCACGTACACATAATCATATAGGGTGTAACATAAATAACTGACTGTAATAAATAAACCACGAAATGGCTTTTATTTTAATTAATATTTTAAATTTTATTTTTAACACATATAACTACAAACAGGTAAATGGTAGATAATATATTAAAAAATCATAATAATAATGATAATGATAAGTAATAATTATTACAGAAATTTAATACGTTAATCAAATCGATACGTTTGGCAGTTTTTTCTCTAACATCGTGTGGGTAAACACTGTATTAATTGTATATATATATACATATATATTTATAGACACAAGTATGGTTTTATTTCGATAGTCCGACGATATCACCTATCGACTATCGACATGAAAGCGATTGCTTTTACTGTTCTGACGTAAATCTTTTGCCGAAAAATATACGTCGTATCGTAACTCATAAGCCTACATCTTGATATGTGTTTCCCGTTGGTAGACACGACAGTTAAATATTACTTACGTCAATACATACTTGTAAGTCTGCTCCAGTTAAACGGTTTCCATTAAACATCAAATGATTGTTTGGTATTTTGTTGTAACTAATAATAGTTAATTGGTATGTTGGTATGTACAACTGTACGAGTATACCGCCGTTAAACGGTACATTAAAATTATCAACATTTTTTGCGACCCGCAGCATGAACTATACTTGTTACTCCGGTTACTCGTATACACAATATACCTTATTATACCAATGATGATTATTTTTCAATATTACAATATTTTTAATATCCTGTAAAGTGTTTTTAAACGTTTCCGTTTTGTATTTTTACTAATGCGTTCGGACACCGCAACATTTACACAATCGCGATCGATTAGGTCTATAATCGAAATCAATTTAAAAGTGCCCAACTGAAACGTTAATAGAAAACGTCGATTGACAATCAAAAGTTTAAACAAAAATTGGAAAGCATATTTAGCATAGCTGTAACACTAAAAAAGGCTTGTACGATATATTATTATAATAAAAGGTTTTTCAAGTCTGTCCAAATGACCTTTCGTTTAATTATACAGTCTGTTCTTGCAATCGAAAATGATGTTCAAAGTACTTACATTTGTTTTTTTCGATCTCATATCACAAACACGATCAAGTGAAATGATAATAAACTATAAAGATTAAATTTAAGCAAATAATATAATTTATTTATTCTCAGATATGCTTAACGAAATTTTAAAGACTTTTATTTTACAACACATACATACGATTATCTTACATACAAGAAAAAAAAATAAAAAATGGATAGTAATAAATAAAACATAATTTTTTTTTTTTAATATTTCTCGCTTAAATTTTTTTGAATGTTTTCATAGTTTCTACATGAAATTTTTTGTTTCACTGTTTATATATCAAGAATAAAATCTGCTATGTGCATTATGCAATACGTCTAAAATAATTATTACTTGTTGT
Organism: Rhopalosiphum nymphaeae; assembly: GCA_036289425.1. NCBI lineage: Eukaryota > Metazoa > Arthropoda > Insecta > Hemiptera > Aphididae > Rhopalosiphum > Rhopalosiphum nymphaeae. The sequence continues at coordinate 9,614,867 of JAZAQC010000012.1, read as the reverse complement.
AAATGTCGATATCTACGCAATTCGATACTCTAATTTTCCCCTCGAGTATAATAATATAATAAATATTTTACACAGTCTGTTTATTATATTATGATTAATATGTCTTATGTTTGTGAGTTGTTATCCAAACTCTTGTATAATAGTAATTGTTCACAATATCTAACGAGCATGAAATTAAAAATAAATAAATAAATAATAATTATAATAATATGACTGTTATGTTTTATTATCTTGTGTATTTAATATGTTTTTGACAATGTCCATTTTTATTTAAATGAAAATAATGATATATTGCTATTGTCATCGAGTGAGTGGTTTCGAATTATATTATGCAAGTGCGCTATATTTTTGTGTAAAGCTTTTAAGAACGGAATACACTATAACATTACTACAATATTATATTTGTGTAATTGATTTTTTCGTAGTTATAACTCTCCACAAAACATATAATTTGTAATTACTATTATTATTTCAGCAGTAGTACGGCGTGTGTTAGCGTAAAAATTCAATTATTCAGATTTTAATAGCAATTATATTTATTAAGCTACATGTAGAAAAATATGCGTTTAGATTTGTAAAACACGATTCTCCACACGGCACATTATTATAATTTAAAAAAAAAATGATAAAAACCACTCTCCGTAAATTAAAATGTTAATACGTGTACCCGACATTATAATAATATGAGCGTTATACAACTTTAATAACATTTTTCCATATGAATACCAATCACGAGTGTGTAAACGTCACAATAATTTTATGACAGAAAAATTATTCCAACTGCTCAAATTACTGTGGTTTAATTAGCAAAATCGGTCGAGACAGGTCCAATACTATAACACACCTAAGACACCTTAGGGATGTGTGATATTCTATTTAAAAAGCGTCGCTAAGTTATTCTTAATGAGCTTTACGGCAGATCTCAAAAATAAATGTTGATTTACGTTATTTATATTATTGCAGGGACGTAGTACTATATAATAATATGTTTATTTTTTTTTCAAATAATACTATTTTTATGTGTAACGAAAAAAAGTTATGTTGTGAGCAATTACAAAGACTCAAGTTTAACAATAAAAACACCACTGTGAGATTTTTAATAATTGGACACTCTCAAATCGATTTTCAGTACAAAAAAATCTTGAATGTCTGTTGCTTGGTATTGGAGCGGGTAGTTATATAGCTTAACGCACCTCTAAAATAATGAAATTATCATTCCCTAGTCGACAAAGCTAAATTAATTCATGTTTTTCGTACTTTACGAAATATTGCACTGATGATATGTCGTGTCTTACATTTTTACTACCCTCAAGATTTCGTCGATCAAGATTTTTCGCCTGATATTCGAGTAATACAATGTATATTTACATATCGGACTAAATCCGGAATTGCGATGTGTAAAAAATTGAGGTCTGAGTGTAGCACGCGCCAAACACGTGACGTAACGCGAAAATTTACAATATGTACATAATATATAAATAGATATAATAATAAAGAACAATAATTTTATTTGTCTCTCGTCGGTCAAATAATTATAGTAAATAACCTACAGATACATACTTAGGTACTTAGTGTGTACATACTAAAATTAATCACGCGCAAGCCTGTTAGTTAAGATTATAAAATACTATAAATAGCGTTAATTATTGATATGGCCTGTAATTATATTGTAAAAAAGTACTTAACGTTTTATTCATAGACCCAATTTAATCCCGACCGCGAATAACCGCAAACCACTTTTGACGATCTCAATCACACCATGTCTCATCCGAAAAGAATACTATACTATTGACACTCGAAAATGACACATATAAGCACACTTGCTGTATCTTTTCAACGCTTCCAACATGACAACATTATTTTTCTTTTTATCGAAAACACCACAAACCACTGACAATTATAGGTTAGCACGCGGCGGATACCGTGTAGGTACTTGTCACCTCCGTCTGTCAATTTAATTTCCAAGTCCCAGTCGTGGTGAGTTGCCACGCTACATTTCGAGTGTCCAACGACATAGAAATTATGACTTATGACAGTTAGCGATCTTTGAGTGCTTAGCGTAGTATTATCTTTCACGGCGTCCTTCTCTGTCCTTGGAGTTACGTATGTCCAATCAGCAATCGGACGAAATACCTGTAGAATTCTATAATATTGGTCCGAATTTATAGTTAATTTCCAAGATGGTAAACGGTAACTTGATCAGACGGAAAAATTTAAAATATTCAACTAGGGCAATTATTAACCAATACAGAATATTATATGCGCCGATAATTATCTAGGATTACATAATAAATGAAGTCTGCATTTATATTAATAATAAAAAATTGCTATTCTCTAATAATACAATGACATAGGTGTGGAGAAACGCCTCGCAAGTGCATAATGATAATATGTATGGAGTGAAGTGTAATATTAAATGGATGTAAAACTTAGGTATTATCAATATAAACGAATTTAAATAAAATATTCTCAAACATCTAGAGATGTGGTTTTTGAGAACACTATGTGTGTGTGTGTGTGTGTGTGTGTGTGCAGAATTAAATGAAGAACAAAACAACACAATTTATCAAACAGATAATTTTCTAACTAACAATAATGAACAAACTATCGTGCTATTATGGTTTATTGCTTCGCAATAGAAGAGTATTTTCGGACATAATGATTGTTCGCATCATAGAGAGTTCCATGTCTTCGGCACCACTAAATTTAATCTTTCAACAAAAATAAATAATAATAATAATAAAACCGTTGTTAATCCATTTATACAAAACACAATAGAAAGTTACAAAAGTTTTAAGATTGGATGCAGTGGACACAAAACGTATTTATTATTTTATTTGGGGATCACTAGTGCGATTAAAAAATGTATAGTTACGATTTAATATAATTTAAAGCATTGGGAATACATTTCTTTTTAATGTTTGACATAATATAATGCCGAAATCTTATTAAAAAAAGAAAAAAGAGTAAAAATAATAAAACATTTAAAGTTTTATCACGTTAGAAATAAATGTTCGTAAAATGTATTTATTTATAATATATATTTTTAAATGTATTAAAGTGGTAAAATATTGTATGGAAACAAGTAAATGAATAAGCTTTATACAATAACATTTTGAAAGAATTTATGAAGTATAAACTTTTCATAATAAAATATTATATATTGATATAAAACGTCGAATACACGATATTTCCCATCGCCTCACGAAAAAATATTAGCAATAAAGACAAAGAAAAAATAAACGACTTTTCGTTTTATACAAATACTATAACGTTTATATTTAGACTCAAAAATTTACATAAATATAAGAAACAACATTTTGAATGGAATTTATTGATAATATACAAAACCATTAAATTATAACAACCCTGATTATTATGGATCATGCTTATGGCAATTTTTCAAACACTTTATGAGTACAAAAAATAATCCCATCCGAAAAACTATTGATATTTATTCAGCTTCTTGTTTATCATATTTTTGAGATTTAGACATAGGTTATTTGGTTTGAATGTCTGTGTGCATAATGCACAGCTCCCGTAAAATATATTATGCAAGTGCTTTCGGGTTCCTTTTTTTTTTTTTTAATATCCATTTGAATGATGTATTTTAGTATGTAGTCGACTGGTGCAATGAACTTTTTCTATCATACACTTAAGTCATTTTCTATGTTACGTAATTTCGATATAAAAAAGACTACATTTCGAGTATTCGTTCACAGTTAAGATAACGTACATAACGAACGTACCAATAGAAAAATGAATATAGGTGAAATATGATCGACATTGTTTGAGTTTAAATAATAACTATACGATTTGGGCTGTTTTAAGTATATACAATTATACTGGTTAGAGTAGAATGAAAGGTATTAAAATTTATTTATGATTGCCAATTACATATTAACATATTTGAATTAAATTTTAAATGTATTATGGAGTTGTATTTTAGATTTTCAGTTAGCTTTTGTTGGTGAAAACGGTAATTTATGATTCATTGTACATACCTACATTTGATTTTTGATACAAATAAGTTACTCGGAATCAAAATATATTTATTCTTTGTGTCTGCCGACATTGTTTAATGATTCAATAACAAATAATTTTCAAAATTGGTCTACAAACGATTTAATATATATCTATATATTTTTTTTAATTCACAACTTTACTTGGTAAACTTTAGTCGCCCGGTGTATGATAACGTGTAGTTCTAGTAGATTCTCTGCTATACGCGTACACGTAATATATTAAAAACTAGATTATAAACCTGAAAGGTCAAAACTAATCAGTTACGTTTAATATTCTCTTATGATGAACGGACTGTATTATGATTCAATTTAATTATGATAATTTATTTTACTCTCGTGTTTGTTCACGGTTTAAAAATTAATTGAATTAGCCATCGGTCTCGAGACGTATAGGTATAATGCATCACTCGGCTATGTGCGTATGCCAAGTCGTGTTATATTTTTTATATTTTGATACACGTGACCACTGAACAACGATTACAAGTACTTTGGATGGAATAAGTTTTAATTTTGTTTTTCCAAACAAAAATACGGTCACCCTCTATTATTAGTGTATGTAATAATTATATTATAAATTCAATAACTACATTGGTTAACACTAATTAATGTGATCAATCTTATACTAGGAATACGTATGATATGATGAAAATTTTCGATAACGTTTTATTAAAGCGAAGAAAAAAGAAAATTAACAACTAACCAAATAAATAATAAAACTGTCATATATTATAATATATTATACATTCATAGGACAGTGTTACGATTTGTTTAGTTAATTGTTAACTTTTTTTACCCTATTGAAAATTTTCAATATAATACGTAAATTATCATACGATTGATTAAACGTATTAATTAGTGTTAGTTAATTAGGATGATCGCTGTTTGCTCCATGAGTATTATTATTTATTATAATATATTATGTAAATCGTTCGTTTTTTGAATCGCACAGTTTTATTAGAAACGAAAAAAATTAAAAAATTTAAAATTTAGTAATCTGTGATTCATTGTATATAGGTACATTTGATTTTCAAACAAGGGTAACATAAGTATGTTTTGTTAAGTTTTATTATCTTCCATTATTCTGTAAAATCATTTTTCAAATTTATCATCATGTACTTATTATTATAATTCATAGTTATGTACCTATTAATATTGTCTAAAATAACGGATATTACGAAAATAACATAAATACAGAAAGGTTGTCAAATAATATGATTAAATACCGAATTTTAAATTATTTAGATTTTTATATCAAAAAAGAAATATCCTCAAGTGATACAAAAGACTGTTTTTCAAATAATAATCAACATTTTTAAAATAAAGCAAATGACATTTTTAAAAACGATAATGGTATCTAAATTTAAATTTTAACTAGTAGTAAGAATAATCTGAGGCGGATTGTATAATACAAATACATTGTAGTAAATTTGACTAAATAGTTAGTTACAATATGCACATTAATTTAAGCAGCATTTCTTAAGAATATATCAACTCAAGAAACATATTATATATGTTATATGTAGGGATCTTAAGAATTGAATTTTCTTAATTGTAAATTAAAGTAAAACTGTATTTGACATAATAATATTAAAACGGTAGATTATTTAAGTTTATTCCAACAACAACATAAATTTAATACACGTTTAAAAATCTTAGTAATTTAAATATTTTAAAAGATAACAAATAATTTGGAAAATGAATATGATACATATTATGGATATTGATCAATCAATTGTCTTATTTGGTCTTGATCTTTGTCTTTGTAGAAGATTAGATGTTGATTTAATCAAATATAAAAATAAGGAAATGTTAGTTTAAAAGTTAAATTTTGATACTATTCAGTATAAATAATATATAATGTATTAATAAGTAATATTAATCTATTTTCATTTATATTTATCATTTTCCATTTTCCAGAAAATGTTGTTAAACATATATAACATATTATACTCCTGCATTTGAACTCATCCACTTAAAACACAAGTTAATTTTATAAGAAAGGTATCATTGTATAAAGTATCTTATTGTCTATATATTATATTTAATCTATATATTTTATCGCGAAATATTATTTGATAAATAAATTATAATATGTTGTTGATTAAAATGTCCAGATCATCATATCATCCCAAACCGTTACTTATCGGGAAACTATTATTCTTGTTCACAAAATTAAATAACAAAAATCATCGTAATAACAATTTACTGAAATATCGTAATTTTCATTAAAAAAAAATAAATTGGTATCGCTATAGAGCACTTTTTAAATGGTTTAAAAATGTTATTACGTGTTTGAAACATGGTTCTTCAGCATACTTAAAAATTTAAAACTGAATAAATAAATAATCGTTGAAAGATAAAATTGTTAAGAGTGTATGGTGATACACTCTGTATAAATCCCTCGATACGAAAATATCGAAATATCGTTTGAAAAGTGTACTACGCTTGTGATTTGTATCTGTCCTGCGAAAGAATAAAAGTGTTTTAAGTTAATTTTTCAGATATTATTATATAAAATATATAATTATTATACTATTAATATTATATCTCGTCTGCATGGTTTTCGAACGCTAATGGTTATTATAAACAGGAAATCGATACCAACAAAAGAGTTGTTCTTAATGTTATGCTGTTAAGCAATAATTTATAAATTCGCACTTTTGCCAACTACCTTAAAATATATCGTGATAATTACATTATTATTTGTGCGCCTGATAAAATGCGTTTTCGATAATATGTGTTGTTATTTATTTGATCGTGACTTTCTAAAACGCTCTGTCTTCCGTCATAACCGCAGCCATTCACTTTTTCAAAGGTCACGCGAGCAATAAAGCTCGTACAAGTACATTATTATGTAGGAATATATAGTTTTCGACGATAATTATGTCCAGTGCCTACATGCGTTATAGTGGTGTAGCTTTGATTAGGTACACCGACCGCAGCGGTGTGCACTGCACTGTTTTACGGTCGACTGAAAACACATCACGAAAAGGAAAAGTGTTTTATTTTTTTTACGTCCATGAAAAAATGTGGATAAATGGAGTCAAAAAATGAAGAGCAATACCACAGCTTAATTGTTGAATAGCACACACACTACCCACTACCTTATATATAACAGGTAATGCATACAACACGTATGGTACGCGTTCAATGACCGTATATTAAAATCGTTATAAATAATTGAAACGCGTACATTAAGTATTAAAATGTTCTAATTCCTTTTTTAAAGTTTATCCCATTATATTTAATATATAATATTATGAGTTACTATAACAGCGGTTATATTATACAGGGTTTGTTATGTAATAAGACACACGTCTGTGCCCAGTGGTAAATGCAATAAATAAATATGTTTAACATATTGAGTCATACAATATAAACAAATATAGGATTATTTTTTTGGGGGTGGGGGTGAGGGGAGTTAATCATTATTAAGTTTATAAACACAAAAAAATGTTCACGCTTAGCTTGATTAAAAAATTGTAATAATTTCAAGTCATATTTCTACATAAAAAATAATCGTAAAGAGTTATTATTTCGCGAAATACTTAAATTAGTATTTTCTAGGTACACTATTAATTTAAAAATATTTTAGATCTTCTTAATGTATTCCTTTTTATTATTATGATATTTCTAATTGTCGATTATTGTTTATTTGTTTTCGATTTATATGAATTAATTATTTTACAGCTAACAAATCAAGTATGTAATGCTACAATCTCATAATTAAGTATCACTTAGAATTTGCTTTGTAAAAATTGTTCACATAATGAAAACAATATTCAATGATTTAATAAAAAAATATATATATTTATTGTATTAACAAATACTTATTAAACAAAATTACAAGTTCTTAGGTTAATTTATACAGCGATGATATCGAATAGATTTAATCATTACGCAACCACTTGTCTAATGTAATGTACATGAGATAATTAATTTAATATCAATTTGTTGCAATTGTCGATATTATAAATCTTAAAATTTTAAATATTACATTGGAACTGTGTTCGCGTACTTTTCAAAGTTTTTAAAAATAATTGTTCCAACATTTCACGAGCATTCGATAATATTTTTGCTATTACTAAATTACATCATAACGGCATTATATTCTATGTTGTGGACTTGGTTCAGAATTAGCATATTAGACTGAGTGATTAATCAAGTACGCTCGCCCCAATTTTTTGTAATATTAATTAATTTATTCAAATTATGATTTTTGGTATTTTTAAGTATACTTTATAATCACATCATAAAATAATTAATTTTGTTATACCATTTATGTAAATTGTGTCCTTGTAGTGATACCAACTTTTTTTTAAACAAATGAAAATCTCCGTTTTTGCCAATAAAATCAATAAATTATTAATTGGTTGACTCTTTTGAAAGTTTTAAATGTTGATGTATCTATATTTAAATTAAAACTAATAGGTTTTTAGTTATTTAACTTGGAACATCTATGATATGAAAATTATTAAATAATTATTTATATTAATATAGCAATATTTCATAATTTTTAAGAATCGAGTAAAATCAATACCATTTCTAATATTACACATTTTTTTTTCTTAATTCACTAAGAACAACAATCCTTAGTTAATACATTTTAATCAACCTGAAATGACTTCTTTAAATTTCGATTCAGATATATATCGACATTTAAAAAAAATTTACATAATTAACAATTTACAATGAAAAAGATTTCCGTTAGAAAAATATAAGTTAATATTGCCACAGAGCACTCCTAATTTTAGAAACTAAATAATTGAAAATATTGTTTTTTAGTAGAGATATAATTTAAATTTTTGAATAAATTAATTTTTATATGAAAATAAATAGGAGTGGATAAACATGCTTGAGATCTCACTGTATATAAATACGCAATTAACCTCACAACCGTCCGTTAGTATGGTTTGAATGGAAAAAATATCACTAATAATATATTTTTAGAAGAAAAACATGAAATTTACCGTGTACCTAATCGGATTTCCCATATCGAATAATATATTTTGGTATAACATATCCAATATCGTCGGCAGTCGTGATCCAATACGCAGAACAAATCTGTACCTACGGCATGTACCTAATATACAAGGCGCAGACGTCTTATCGTCTACGTCGTAAGACGATTTTTTTATAACCAATTTGTCGTCGACACGTCAATCGCCGTAGCGTTGTACACTCGGGATTATACTCGTATATTTAGTGCGCAATATGTATTTTCTTCTTCCCGTTATCGTGTCGTGTGTCGTCGTACACTACAATAACGTCGTCGTCCCCTTGTCGGGCAGGTATGCAATAATAAAACCGATGTGGCTCACGTGAAACTAAACAACAAATCGTTTCGTCGTCCTAACGGTGCAGAACGCCGTTTAGACGTATATACCCATACGATTCTTTTATTTAATGTGCCTATTTGTGTAAAACAACCGTACGTGTAACACTTGGTTGACTACGATCAATATTACCCAAAGTCACATAAATACACGGCGAGAAACGCCAGTTGAAAATTTATCGCAACAAACAAAAACAAATTAAACAATGAACGGCGGCGCCGAGAACAATTTGATAAACGCACAAAATAATAACCGTCGAATAATTAAAGCTAAATACCGATATTATAACAGACAATTAGTACAATTATTTGAAAACACAAAGAGTAACCGACATTAAATAATATTTGAATATAATACTAATACAACTTATATAATATCAGAATCAAATGATTACAATACGACTGGATACTGCAGGGGTCGGAGATCGAGACAGCCGCGAACGATAAAGCCGTGTACTTCTTCGGTATAAATGATAAATATCTTTTTTAATTTGATTATAGTTTGGAGAAAATAACAAATTATTACCAATATTGGTACGAGAATCCACCGTTAAATGATGATGTTATAATGACGTGCAAACGTACGTTTATGTCTATAGGAATTAAAATAAATTAAATGTTTTACAATATTCGATCTTATATCATTTAATAGTCAATTTAATTCTCTGGTCATTTTTTTTATTGAAATTCGAAATTACAATTTCATAATCTTATGATAATGTATTTGTTATAATTAACGGGAAAAATCAATTTTATACTATAGAAACAATCACAACATAATATTTAAACATATTATGCATATAAAATTAAATTAAAATAACATTAATTAACAAAAAGTAAAAATTAATCAAAATAATATGGGTATTTGGGAATGACAATTGTTTTAATTGGCCAATTTCATCATATGCAATCTTATTGTTATAGAAATTGATATAACCTTAAAATCGACCTTACATAATAGATCCTGAACATTCATCTACCCACAAATGAGTTCAAGTTTGAAACTTAGCCTGGATTCTTCTCTTACCACTTGTAACTAACTTCAGCCGCTTTCATATCGGTGTGTAGCACCAGTGAGAAGGGCACTTTTCATTCAAAGTATAATGATTTTAATTTAATATTACGCACTTGATACCGTGTTAAATCTAGCGATATCGTTTTTCTAACAGATTAAATGCATTTTGAATAGGTAGGTGGTAAGGTTTTTGGTCAAAACCAAACACAAATTTATTAATTGGTCACTTAAAATGTACAAATACCGATACCATAACTAAATTTTTAATAATTATTTATTATTAGCCTACGTAAGAAAATCATCGATTATGCTCGGGAGTAAAATTTCTAATATTTCTAATCTACAATGCATTTATTACAAGATATTAAGATAACAAGATTATAATATTGTAATAATAATAGCTGTTAAACATCGTCTTGTCATATGTATTATTCTTACTTAGAAGTATAATAAAATACAATTTAAAAAAACTAATGAATAAAATAAAATATTTTATTTAAATATTTAATATAAATTTATAATAATAATGACACATATTTACTATTTCTCAATTATTATTACTATAACAGTTCAAATAATTTCATGATACAGTACAATATTATGTAGTTTGATAAAAAATAACAAAAGTAATTCAATATATTTATATTATAATTTATAATTTATAATTACAGCCTAATATAAGTGACTAGTTTAACATATCAATAATATTACGCTGTATAAATATTCAAATAATAATTCTTGATAACTATAACTATAGACATAGTATTTAAGGTAATGTTATTTTTAAATTGAAACAATTTGTATTACTGTGCAAAAAATACAAATTTGTTAAGAAAATATATCGTTAGACTAATTTTTTATTATTTATTTTTGTTTTGGGGTTTGCAAGCAATTTGTTTTATCTCTAAAGAACTCTTGAAGTAAAATTTCAGAAAACTCTATCGAAAAATTCGTAAGAAAGTCAATTTTGTATTATTATGTATGTATAATATACTATTCATTACTGAATAACCATGGTATTTTCCTTTTCCTGGCATTTATTCACCTGCAGTACGACACGCCTCGGTGGCCATATAAACGATCAATAATGTACGCGTTTAATAAAATGCGAATGTCATTGTCATTCGTGTATACTCCACAATTATTATAATATGCTGTATTTATATGATATTTATCAATCATACAATTTGACATTTTATTTAAAAAAATATTAGAACGTAATTTTATTTTTATAGCAAGAAGACATTGTGATTTGTGAATACCATAAATTTAAATGTTTAAGGCATAATAACATGTGCTTATTAGTTAAAGCATAGATTTGAAATAGTGTACTATTACATAGGTTAATATAATGCGTTCTGGTACTTATAATAATCTGAAACAAAATTATAAAACCTATAGCTTCAAAATAATTTTTTAATCATTTGAAGCTAAAAGTTTTATAATAATAATAGTATTTTAATTTTTTTGTTTTAATTTTTGGAAGGCATTTATTGTAACATCATTGATGTAGCTCGAGAAGGTCTCGCGGAATTTCTCTTTGTGATGTGGTGACACCCCCAAAAATCAAAATTTCAAAGCATTTTATTATTGAGTCTATATCTGCTTGTGTCGATTATACTTCTTTGATATGATATATTATAAAGTTCTTCATAAATACTTTAAATACATACGTTCAATAAGTTATAGCGTTATAGCTTATACATAATATTCGTCATTCTGCTGTAGTTTAACTCTCCTACCGACACGCCAATAAATCAATTATTCCCCTTAAGATTCTAGAGTAGTTCACAGAAGACTGAGTGTAGACATGTTATTTGTTAATAATTCAAAATACATAATATACCTCACACATACTGATTGTATATATAATATATATCATATATGGATTGTAAATAAAACAAATAAACGTTATTTCTTAAAAAAAAAAGTCATAAACAGGTGGTAATCAATGAGACTTGGAAAATAATTTATTATAAACAAACAAAAGTATAAATTTACTTATATTTATTATATATAAATACAATAAGTGGATTAGAAACAACAGTAGTTCATATCATATTTATTGATATCATTATTATATTTAAATTAAGGCTTACTTTAAAAGATTAGATTATAATATTGACATTTTTCATCGCTATTGACTTTAACTAATAAAAAACATACATATCGTCACTTTTAAACAATATTTTCTTGGTTTAAAATCTTCTTATCCAATCAATGGTATTTGTTCAGATGCCCTTAACATTTAAATTCCTAATATCTTAAGGTTATCCAACGACAATGTAATAAATCATTAAAAATTATTTTTATTGTTTCTTAAATATAAATGAAAAAAATGTTCAATTAATAAAATACGCCCACGATCCTTTTTTTAGCTTTATCTATTAAGTATTTTTTTGTGTTACATTTTTAATATTCACAGTGATTTAATTAATTAATATTTGTATGATATTATATAGATATTATATAATATTTTAAATAATAATTCTAAAAACAGAGTAATGAATCCAATTTTTATTCTATTTACATGAAAGACTAAATTACATCAATTTGTTACAATGTTATTCCATCAAGGATAAATTTTAGCATTGACAAACTCAAATGTTTACAAATAATATTGAATGCATATATCAGTTTCTATGCATAAAAGATAGAATTATTAGCATTGAAAATATAACAAAAATACTCAAAATAAAAATTGAGGCAGGTTACCGAACTAAACGTTATTATACAATTAATTACTCCAACACATTTAACATTCATCTTGTAACCATGAAAAAGTTTTAACACATTAATCAAAATATACAAAATATTGCTAAAAATAATGGAATATTTAGTAAAATAAATTGGATTAAGAATGAGACAGTTGAAACTGAAGAATTTTGTTTAAAAAACGACAATATCATTTATTTAATTTATTAAACGTAAATGCGATGAAAAATGTAAATATATTTTATAAGTATACTAGACTTTTAACGCATATTATAGCATAAGGAGAAGTCGTATGTAGACTGAATGGCCTTTTTACAATATCTACGAGGTCAGAAGATGACATATTATGACATTCTGAACATACAATAATTCAAAATGTATGTTACAACCATTTTATGACAAAATGTTTATGGTAGAGAAAAATGTTTTTACGACAGTTTATTTATTTATATAAATATCTAAAATGATCAGTAATTTTCATATATGTTTTCAATGTTTTAAGGGAGTTTTTAGGACGAACTTGAGAAATTGAAATTGAAACTTAAACTTTATTTGCAATTTAATAACATAAAATTTTTTTTATTTTTATATAAAAAGAACTTTTGTATTAAAAATATTTTCTTTATTATGAATATTATTTTTTATTTATATGATAAAATGATTGTAACATAAATATTGAATAAATAATATATATGTATCTATTTAATATATTTATATTAGTAAATTATAGGTGTGAGTGGTTTACGATCGTCATAAGCATGACGTTATCAAATACTACATAATTCATTAAAATAAATCATAGTGGCCGAATTTCTAATCCTAAATATAATTTTATCTACAGTACAAAAATGTATAACATAATAAACACGTCAAATATTTTAAAAATACAATATTTTTTTTTAAACCATTATATTTTTATTATATTTTGTAATGTTATTAGGTTTAAAGTTTTCACTTTTTTTAACGACCACAATTAGTTATTCCGAGTGGAATATTTTTCTGAAAGTTTTGATAAAACTTTGAATTTTGAACAATTATAGTAACTTAGTGATAATTATTTAAAGTTTTGTTAAGTGATGTAAAATGGTATAGGGGTACCCTTCAAAATATTGGTCTAGTATCTATTAAATAGACTGAAAATACCTGTTTGAAATTCACATTTATTCATAAATAAATATATCAAAATTATAAAAAAAAGTCTTCTTCAGGCTATACAATTAAAATGTATGTATGCTGTATTGCTGTCATTTAAAAGTGTAAAAATGTTTAAATGCTATCAATAAATAAACGTACGCGAACTATGTAAACAATTTTTTCAAAAACTTTTGTGGGTAATGAGTGTTTAAAAGCTGTCTTTTTTATATATTATAGGTGACCGTCGTAAAACGTGTAGCGCAATTATATTTTTTCAGTAAAATTCAGTTACTTTAAAAAGCCCTTGAAACACATCACTATTTAAATTATTAATACACATTGTACACGTTATTATTTATGGTCTAACACGTATTACGCTTAATTTAATTTAAACGTACTTTGAATTCATAACTATTTGGAGACGCGTGCGAAAATGATCGTTTCGTTGCAGAATACTTTTAACTTTCAGACGGCTGAGTAGGTACCATTTGAATATTCGATTTGACGTGGTTTCGCAATAAGCTTATTGAAAATATTTTTCTAATGCTAATGTCAGTCTGTATACGCATACTGAGTTGTTCTGAAGTACATACAAATTCGCGATGGTAATAGGTACCTTCGATTCGACGGCGGTATATACACACACACACACACACACACACACACACACACACACACACACACACACACACACACACACACACACACATTATACCGTACTAATTATATTATGTTCGTAATATGAATTATTATGTGCGCAATTCGCTAATTAGATTATTACGTAAATCATTGAATTTTCTAGAAAATATTAGCGATAAAACTGTTACGACCGTGTCTGCGTATTACACAGGGTGGGACAACAAAAACTGACAAAATGTATCACCACCGTTAACTATGTACTATAAAGTCTGTTATGATTAATAATAATAATAATAGAAAAAAAAATAAGAAAATGCCAGTTTAATAATTATTAATGTAGTAGTAGTATATTAATTATTTTTTTTTTTATTACCATTTACGTATTACCTTAATAGTTTATAAATTGTATTTCAACACTTTTCGTTACATCGTGTATATTACTATGATTTAATACAACAAACTGTAGCTGATAAACGCGCTTAAATCGCACAACTCAGCAATAATACCCATCATAATTGATATTTTGAAAAAAATATATACTTGATAATAGTAATACATATATAATTCATTCTGTATTATTATTAGGTAATAAATATAATATTATAAAATGCGATTAGCAAAGTCAACGTCGAAAAAAATTTCATCATTAAAATATATTTATATTTACGAGTATGCATACATAATACTTATACGCGTGTTAATAATAATTAGCGTTAACTATTGGTATTGGTCGCGTGAATTGTTTGTCGCGCGGCGACGAGTTTCTTTTTGTTCATCTATGCATAGGTGTGCACTTTTTACATCACGTCACTTAAACATCAAAACATATTATGCAAAGATTATGCCAAACGTCGCAAAAATGCGCATCAAAAATATTATATCCTTCGGAGTTTATTTATATAATAATAATAGTAATATGTTATAATGGTTATATTGTACAGAGCGATTCATTAAATATGCTCACCCACATTTTTTTATTAAGTAATAAATCTATTCAAATTATGATTTTTGGAATGTTTAAATATATATATAATGACTATATTTTTAAATTCTTGAGATTTTTTTTCTACATTACCCGGTAGCGATACAAACTTATATTTTTCAAATGAGAATTTTTCTTTTTTTATCCCTTAGGCAATTTACAGTTAAAATATACTTAATTCAACATTTAAACTGGTGCAGTTTTCCAGTTATCAAAAGATTTATAATTTAACATAATTATCCAATGATGAGTTTTGCAAAAATATAAAATATTGCAACTAGTATTTATTATACTTCAACCGTTTTTTTAAATTGAATGTCAATTACTAAAAAATTTAAATCGCCATAGCCCCCACATATCTCAAACCCATTAAATATCATGAGTTAATAAATTAACATTAGAAATGGAAGATGATCATTTGAAAATCAGAAGTTTATATGAGATAGTCCTTAAGTTATACATAAAAAAAACTCTAGAATTTGAAGAACTTTGAACTTAAAGTTTATTAAAAAATCAGATTTTGAATTGCTGCAATATCAAAGTAAATAAAGGGTAAAACATGCTTGGTGAATCACCCTGTATATATTCTATGGTTATCTATTATACAAGTAACGGTAAAAGTGAATATTTAATTATTAAAATTGCGACGATTATAGGTATCTTTCTAAGAAAATGAAAACAAATTACAATATATAAATTATAATAAACGTTAAATTAAACATGATTCATGTAGATGAGATGCACATATTTTTTGATTTTTAAAAACTGAAAATAATTTTAATTCTTTAATTCTCAATGATTACTAGAATATAATTATATACGATTAACTGTACATAAAAAATGTACAGTGTAATATATGTTCACATCTCACCACATAGATACAGAAATACCAACACATAATTATTATTTTACGTTTAAAAAATATATCTAACGCAATAAAATTATGTAACAGTATCATATAAATGGACAGTATTGTGAGCAAATATGATACAGTTCGCCGAAAATCGTGCATCGTGTCATATCTGTAAATTATTTTTAAATGATGATTCGAAGCAATAAAGTAATTCGCAGCTGTATAAGTAATTATTTACAGTTCTCGTTGAGCACGTTAATGATTTTGCGGCACAGACTATACTATTTTACCCGGCTAATATACATACACGAAGAGGTATTGCAGTTTTATACGACGATTTTATTTGCATCGATCGTATTCTCAACTTTGCCATTAAACGCAATGCACAAAAAGAATTAAAGCGCTTTATAGGTGTACCGCACGAAGTAAAATACAAATATTATTGCTATTATTATTATTATTATTATTATCATTATTTATTTCTGAACAATTTTTTGTTATACGACGTATTGCGTTCCGTGCATAGCGTGTTGACCGGAAAAAAATGCGATTTTTTATTACGACTTTGCCGATCAATCAACACACGATTTCCTGACAATCGATTTAATTCGGAAATCGCGTTTCAGGCGGGGAAAAGTGTTTTTTTTTTTTTTTTTGTTTAAGATATTTACTTATTAATATTACACTGCTGCACAGCCCGCGGGGACGTCTATACGAATCGTACGTATTAATGTCTCGCTCAAATACCTCGTCGACATCGCGGGTCATACAAATAACATATAATACGATTATTATATTATTATGGTAATGTTTATTGCGGTACGACCGGGTTATAAGAGACGTAGGTCACGGTGACCTTGAAAACACGTATTATTTGTTTATTTATTTTATTGTACTTGCGTGACACGATGGATATTTCATCAACTTCAACACAGTTTTCAAACTGACGTTGCGTACCTGTAGGAAAATCGTTGTTTTTCAAAAAAAAAAAAAAAAAACACATAACAAACTTTGTCAAAAAATCAATTGAAACTTTCATAATGATGCATAAATATTATTGTTGTTATTATTATTATATTATGTGGCGTTACGATTGACGAATGAGGATTGACGTCATTTTCGTAACACACATACTTATACATAAACATACGTCACCGAGTCTAATGTTCGGCACTGTTGTTGTGCACGATGATCTCGGTATAAACATTATGATAATTATTGTGAATGGCTTATTATTTTTTAATTTTTTTTTTTGAAATTTCAAGTACGATTATAAAACTCTGCACCCATAATTCGTCTTCGTCGCAATAACTGTTTACCGAAATCATAAATACGTCCGTACGTTAAACTATATAATACGTCTTTAGACACGTCAAGAATAGTTTGGGTCAACCCGAATCGCGATTAATTTCTCTGTATACTTAAATATTCTTTGACAGGCCGCAGGAAAGTTGCTATTACATATATTATCAAATAGCTCCACTAGTATACACGCACAACATAAATAATTTATATATTTTTTTTTTGATTGATGGAGGTATGAGTGCTAAAGAAGGACTAGATTAGAAGTGTTGAAAATATAAATATTAAATCTATTCTGTGCAGTGACGCCGAACTCATATGTTATGTGAAGCGATCGACTTTTTAAATGGGCTTATCATATAAATTGGATGGATGGGAAAACAATTTTACTGTGTTGGATTTGCTGTTAATAATACAACGCTGTTAACTGCACTGTATTTTTACCATGTATAAACTATTTACTATCATAATTTTCAGAGTATATTATATTCATTTACGTATATGAGCACATAATAGGGTTAGATTAATTAAAAAAAATATAATACGTTTTTAATCGAATACATCAGTTGAGTGTAAGCGAGTATTATATATAATAGTGTGATTCATAAACTTGGTGGACAATCATACTTCATTCATTATTTTTTTTTTACAAAGAATTTATTCAAATTTTCGTTTTTTTCATTATTACTCATCTAAATAGAAAGGTCATACTTTCAAATACTTAAATTGTATCGACAAAAGACAATCCTTAGGTTAAGTATTATATACAATTTGAGTATTTGTAAATTTGATTTCCGTGTATACTTAAAAGTTCCAAAAATTAAAACGTAAATTATTCGTTACTGAAATATACAATGGGGATGAGCATATTTGTCGAAATGTATGTATGTAAAATGAATGTATCCCGTGGCTATATACAACTACAATAACGTAACGATAATAATACATATAAATTACAATATTATAATATATAGGTACATAAACTATATCGACGAATCAAACGCAGTTTCTATAAATCATAATATACACAAGTGCATGCAGTGAATACCCGTGTAAGTTCACGTATGAAAATATAATATATTATCGTCACCGGCAGGTGAAAATGTAGACATGCCACATGCACTTAATAAACTATCAAACAACACAAAGGATGAAAATGGCAATAATAATTATGATATTAACTATAATAATAACGACAAGAAGAAGAACAGTAGAGTAAAAGTCAAAGCGTATATTGCGAATCTTGTAAATGCGTATAGGTACACCGTACGTACACCTGTTGTAGTGTAAATCGCGTGCGAATTACAAGTGCGAACAAATCGCTCAGTAAATCACGTCATCGTATGGAGGATTAGGTCTCAATTGATTAAATACCCTCAGACGCCTTTGATGAACGTCGTTCGTCTGGTTGTAACCGAAACCATAATTAGGTGACTTATTAGCCCGTACGAAGGTACAAAGCTTTTAAAATAACGTTCATAACGGAGGAGGCGCCATTTCAGTTTTAAAATTGGACATATTATAAAATAAATATTTAAATATTCAATATATTTTTGTCACTTTATTTTCAGTTTTGATAAAAATATTCGGACGCGATACGTTAATCACAGTGGAGAGTGAAGACAGCTCAAAAACTACATTTTAAATATTCAAATCGAGATCTGAGAACAAAATTATATGACTTTGCATTTAAATTATAAGTTATAACTATATTCAACGTAAGTCATTCGAGCGTTTTCAAATACTAGTACCTATAATAGATTTTTTTTAAATTAAAATATTTAAAATATCTTGGCTGAACCTGAAACACGAACAATACGAATATTCGAAAAATAAATTAGTGCAGTGGAACCCTACAAAATGCTGGTCCACAACTCCGCTAATGTATATTTTTTATTATAATCATTAACTATTATGTAACCAAAAATCGCAAATAACGTAATACTATAATACTATATAAAATCATTATAATGGGTATTAAGATTAACTAAATTTGATGGTGAATTATTATTTGTTTAAAATGTAATAACGTAACTAGATAGTAGTCTATCTACTTGAAACAATTTTATTTGTTGTTAATCTATTGTTATCATATCAATGGAAAAACACACTACGAAAATTAATTGGTTGAATTAGCAAAAATGTGTTGACGTATTAAATTTAATTTCTATGTGATAAGTATAAATTAATTTCACCATTTTATGAATATATTATCGAACATTTTTAGTATTTTTAATATTTAGAGATGATTTTAATTTTAATATTTCTTGACTGTATAATTTTAATAATATCTTAAATATAATCATATTATTAAAAACTTCATAAATTAAAATAATTAGAATATTGATTTTAATTTTAATTTAATTAGCAAACAATAATATTTTAGGTCTATTTGAATTAAAATAAAAAGGATAAGAAGCCAACTTGGCCATTTTTAGATATTACTTATTAGTAATTATCTATTAAAAATTAATGTTTTAACGTTTTACGTAATATTAGTTTTTGTAATTTATAATTTCTACATTTTTTCTGATTTTCTAAAAATGAATAACCATAACAGTCATTACGCATTTTTTTTTAACTGACTAATTGCAATTATATGCATGCATAATGGATATTTAGTACATATTTAGAACATAACAACTGAAATCGATATTATCACGTTTAAATACAAATTTTTGTATTTAAGTTATTATCATTGTTATAATACATATTACGTATATTGCCTAACTGTCATATTTTATTTTATTTGGTCATTTGTCTAATTATTATAATATTATTTCACCTATGTCAAAGTAGAATATTTTAATATTTTCACATTAATTAATTATTAAACTAACACATTTCATAAAAGAGATTATTATACTATATTAAAAGTATAAATATTAGGAAACCTTTTTAATTTGTATGAATATATGAAAGGTTATGAGTTATGACACAAAAATCAATTAACTTTGTAATTAACAGATGATAACATTGTTAGTAAAAAAACAAACAATTAAAATATGATAAATATTATATAACTACAATAAAAACGGATAACAATTAAATATTTGAAGTTTTCTATTGACCTGTAGACGATAATTAGTACGAAATAGATAAAAAATAAATATATATATCTACATACTATATTCCAGTAAGTGTATTGATAGTTGATATAGGTTAGGTACATAATTAATTAAAAAACTACGATTTGTGATAAAACTTTTCTCTTCAATTTTCAGTTAAAAACGTTTTAACGAATTACTCAATTTAAATGTTGAAACTTACTTTTTGTCAGAATTTAAATTATAATAAAAAATTAAAACTTTGTAATAACTGCAAGTGGTAATTACGAAAACTGTGTTTGTTTTTCGACTTTTCGATGTATCATTAATGACGTAAAACTTCTTTTTTATGTACACTAAAACATATATTACCTACCCAATTACCTATAATAAATTATAAACAACGTTTTAATTTTTCTGTTTGTGTATACATATTAAACTTTTTTCGGCTAGATTATCATGCGAAAAATCGCATAATATTATTATTATAACCATAAAAAAAAGTTTTATTTCTAACACTCGCAAATAGTATTGCGTTGTCAAAATTTCTTTACCAACATTAAGCAACGAGAAAAATGTTATAAAAATTAAATTAATAATATATATTTTTATTCTTTGCTTGGTAAAGTTTGAAAAAGTTATTTATAATTTAAATTTAAAATAACTCAAAGGGTAAAGACTATAATAACTATAAAAATGCATACGCTAGCCGCAAAGTATATTTTGAGAACGCAGTTGACAAATTCACAATTCAGATGAAGGCGACTATATAAACTATTTTTTAGAAAATTCTGTAAAAAAATAATTTGATAAATTTATTAGTTTTACGTTGAAATTAAGTGCGATTGTTGTAAAACATGATTTCAGATTTAATTATTATTCACTAATCGCACAACGCACTGATTGCAAATTGTGAGAAATACACTGCAGGATTCAGGTATATGGATTATCTATGTATTAAATTAAACAAATATGTAGAATTATCATTCGAATGGATTAGTTATTCCTTATTAATAATGACTATATAATCAGTAATTTTATTCAAAGTATTATTATTCTATTATATGTAGTATTGTGCTGAAGTGCACAGTTTTCAAATATTTTAGACGCTGTCTACTGAAATTATAGTAGAAATAAAATATTATAAATTCAGTAATGTCTTAGCGGGTCGCATGCGCCCGTAGTTTTTTTTCGATTTTTAAAATGTGTAAAACGTCCAATATCATCAAGCGTTTACACACATCTTACATAATTACATTGGGGAAAGATCAACGAACCCGATTGTCGGATAAGCAACGTTAATTAAGCATATTTCACGAATTACAATCGAATAATTGTATTATCTTCATTGATTGCCACTCGCGGCATTGTACCCATCACACACAGCGATACGTCTATATACAGAGTGATTCACTCAGTATAATACCCTCATTATGTATTTAAAGTCCGATTTTTAGAATTTTCTAGTATTGGTAACTGCTTAATAACAACAATAATATTTCATATATGTTTATTAATAATAAAGTCTATTATAGTATAACAATTTAATTTTTAATACACTTGAATTTTTATGACGTCGTATTTAAGGAATATTTTGAGAGCTACAAATTTTTTTTAAACGAAAACCACTAATTTTACAAGTAATGGGTTTTCATCTCGAATACAACATAACAAATTTGAGTGTTTGAAAATCTGGAACATTTAAAATGTCTAAAAATCAAAATTTGAATAAATGCATAATTCAAGAATTAAAAGGAGGTTGAGAATGTTTGGTGAATCGTTTTGTATAATATACGTTGTACGTTACTAATCAATATGGAATACCAATCGGTTCAAAGGCCGCGTTCATATATATCAAACTTTACACTCGGCTAATATTATATAATAATATAATATACTTAATGAATTCTTTATGGAACGATCACATTAAACCGAACGTTTCGACGGGAACTTGTTGCAGGTTGATGCAGCTTACGTCCATCGGTTAATCGCCGTGTCGCTGTTGTTGTACCTTACACATTTCACTATAATAATATACTTATAAATCTTTTCGATCCTTATTTTACTCAAGATCACGAGTAATATATTCATATTATTTTTATACATGATCTCGCGCATTGTAGTCATTATCGGGTTGCATTAGTATATAGCACATATATAATGCTATTTTGATATATTATTAACGATTCGGACGCGTTTAACGATTAGAACACTATGGCCGGGTTTGCAAAAATGAAAAAAATCCCGGATTCTCAGTACCTATATGGACATTGTGGGTGAATTCGGTCAGCTCAGCACAGTTTCTACGACGTACAACAATATCTCGAACGGTTTGAACCTATAACCGCGAGCCAAAATCAATATTTGTTACAAAAGTCCGAAAACTTTTCCTCGGCGTGATTGTCGAACATTCGACCGAATCGAATAATAATAATAATTTCGAATCAAGTTATTATAAAAAAATGTATAATATGTAGCCGGTTTCGGAGTTATCTGTTATGAATGTCAAGTGGAACTTCATTTTCATCGTATTTCACTTTGTTTGTTTTGCGATTTTATTTCGTTCAATTATTACAACTACAAGCATATCATTTAATGAAACGCACTCAAATATTTTAATACGACGTACAGTGTAACATATGCTATAATATATAGACCGGAGGTGGTCAGAATTTTGTTTGTGGAAATTTAACATTTGACACACATATCTGAGAGGATAAAATACCTATAGACAACTTAAGGACGTCTATAAAAAATTTAAAACACGTCGATGTGACGCCGTTGGTTCAGATAAAATATTAAAAAAAAAAAAAAACTGTCGTCGTCGAACTATAATAATTCATCGTTGGAACCGGTACCGTACGTATACTGTTACACTATATACAGCGAGTTGTTATTAATTAGAAATACAATAGCCCATATATGTTTAAGATGTTGTAGAAATATTTTATAGCAATTTTTTTTAATCTAATCGATACTACCATGTCCTATAGTATGGCATATGTCAATATAAATTATGTAACATTAAAAAGAACCATTCACAAGTCACAGTATATCACTTTTCTATTATTAGTGAAAACACTGTATATTATTATATGAGGTATGTCAAACGAGAATTCGTATAGCAAGCGCTGTCCAAGAATGTTGTGTACATGTATAACACTACAAAGTATACAGTAATAATAATTGTTATATATATGCATACAATTTTAATAAATCATAAAAATAGTATGTACCCACTGGAAATTGACCTCTTGTGCTGCGTTAATATATATATATATATGTATGTGTGTGTATATATAATTAGTTATTTCCTACAAATACCTACGACCGCGTATTTTTCTCCTGAATAGCGATGTTTAAACGACGTTAAATTACGTTTTAACACGTAGATAAGGCGTTTGTTAATATTTAAATTACGGTTTAACGTATTTTACACCCGCTCTAACTGTGTTTTGTGTGTGTACATTAGAGGTATTAATGTCAGAAACGCAATTAAAAGTTTAATCGTTACACTTGACGGCGACAACAATAACATGACTAGTTGTACAGATATACTAATACGCAGTAAAGCTTTAAAAAAATGTAACTGTCGTTAGGACGACAACAAAAACGATAATTATCTATATTATTGTTATACTATGATTAAAATATTATACGCTGTCCACGGTGTTCGCTGTGTATTTTAGGAAGTTCCACAACATAACATCTATGTCTATATGGTCTTATGTATTATTTCGAACTCCAAACGTTTGTTATAGTAAAGTGTAACCGCAAAGTGGGGCTACTCGGTAAAAGTTTTTATGGCGGTCTTTCGGTGGTCATAAATAATATGGTTGTTTGTTCAAAATACAATATACAACAATAACATAATATTTAGGTATTATAATAGCAAAAAACGACCTAATACAATATGATTAATAATATATTATAATCCGAAGAGTGCTATATGTATACGAGTATATAGCTCCGTCACAAGTTTTCTTTCCCAGTCGGTTTTAGGTGGCGCGCAATGTTTAAAAAGATAAAAAATAAATCAAGTTATTGACATAGAGCACGCTCATTCCTGTTTCAGACTTTGATTAGGTACTAACGTGTAGGGTAATTCGCTTGAGAATTGTGTTTTATCGAGGCAAAACTATCATAGTTGGTGATTTTTTGAAAAATTTCAATGTATATCAAAATCGAAATTTGAACGAATAGTTTATCGGTCACTGTGCTTCATGCGTACTAATAAGAACACAACATTAAAATATATTAAAAATGTATGGCTTAAACAAATGCTATGTAATGTATAATAATAATTATAAGTAATGTAATATAATGTATAGGACAGGTGTAATAATGCCGATATAATATATTAGTATTCGTTACTCAAGCGATTCCTAAATATTGTAAAATATTTTTTATCGTAATTTATATTCAATAAAAATAATATAATTCAACCACCAATCGATAAATTACTCAAAAAATTTTTTATGAAAGATCGGTAAATTATTATGATTATTTTTAATGTAATGCGTGTCTTAATTTATTTTTTAAATTATATATTACCATTTGGTTTTAAGTGTATCACAGTTTAAGAATCTTAAAAGAAACCTATAAAAAACAATAAGCTTTCTTTATTTGTTTTGACGAAAATTATTAATTATTTTAAAAGTTTACAATGTATTTGATTAGATATTAGTAATATTAAAAATGATACAAACTGGACATACATATAATGCTGAGAGAAACGCATATCGATTGCTACATATACTTTAATGTCGATGGGATTGCAGAGGACTTGAATTCACGGCCAAAACATATACTAACTCTGTGCATATAATATATATTATACACAATATATTATACATCACAAATATAAAATAAAACCAATTATTTATACGGTTTCCGAAGTCCCTCAAAAATCAATAGCTCTGCACTGATATCTTTAGGCAGCGTGTGAACGAGTGAACGATTGAACAGGAACGCGTGCGCGTGTATGTGCGTGGGCGGAAATGGCTTCAAAAATAATGCGTGATAGACGAAATGACGGGAAAGTCGTCGATTTCTCAACGATTCGTTCGCTAAACATTTCGTCGGTAAGATACTGTTGACTCGATTACATACAACGAAATACAGCGAAAACTCCCTATAACGAATTTGAAGGGACCAAGAGATTTCTTACGTTATAGAGAATTTTCGTAATAGAAAGGGTATAACAATTATATAATAGATTATAAATCAAACCAACTATTATAATATAATATTACTAATATTTACGTTGTACAGAGTTTTTCGTCGTAACGAGTTTCGTTTTAAAGAGTTTTTACTGAATTTGATCTCAAACGTTATTTTTTTGTTTTACTAAAACCAACAGTCGCAATTGAAACATAAGTACCATACAATAATATTATGGCAAGACATATTTTTATTTTTTTATTTATTGCTATATTAGCAGTGGGTTTAGCACATGAGATTTTGATCTCAAAAACAATAATATTGTAACATTAACTAATTGGTGTAATAGTATAATGGACACCCGACAAAAAAAGCAAACACGACAGCGACGTACCTGAAATGGCTATACTAAAATAAATGCCGTATGTGATGTACATCTCCTCGGCCCATAACCTATTTACAATTTTTGATGATTTTCTTCACCAATATTTAGTATGTAATTTGTACGATCTTAGTTTTCTAATTATTGAATAAAATACGGACGGGGGTTGAGGTGATATAATTTAAACCCTAACCATATTTAAAAATGATGTATTTTTAGCTTTATTATATCATAATTTAGTATGCAATTTATACGCATTTGTACAACCGTTTTTAAAATTTGTAGGAACATCGTTTGACGGTTACCTAAAAATATTTATTATATGTTAGTTTAATCATCAAATACATTGTACAAGTAATTTGGTTTAAAATTAATTACATTATGCATTTTAAAATGTTATGAATACAGGAATGATGAATTTTATAACTAAAATATTTTTGTCAAATTTTTTAATGGTTTTTTTAGTGACACCTCACAGCAATAGTAACAATGGAAATAAATGTTTATTTCATTTATATTTTTTTCATTAATCATTTTGGTAATGTATTACACATAACTGTACAATATTTATATACTGATACATTTTTCAGAATTATTTTTGTATTTTAGTCAATTTTAATTGTATTATTTTATTATAATAACTGATATTCGTAATTATTTTTGTATTCAAAAGGGAAATTTCAATGTTTTCATTATTTGTTCTGTTCAAATATTTCATAAAAAGTATATAATATTTTATAATATGAATTCATGCAACCTAATTTATCAACAATTGTAGTAATTATTATAGTATACTCCACATTTTGTATAAACGTATAGTACTATATTAATTTCCAAAAATAACCTAAAATTATAGTATAAGTATAAACTTTAATAATATACTATATTATATACCAAATTATAATATATATATATTAACACATTAACTGTTTTTAATGTTATCAATAATAACTTATTATACATAAATTAAATCGTTTTTTCCAAATATCGTTTTAATTTTAGTCCTTGCTGTCCTAAATGGATAAATGCTGTATTTTAATTATATTAACTTATTTGACCAATTTTATAGTACGCACTTCCGATAAATAATTTTTAGTGTTTTTGAAAATAATTGTTTGATATTTCATCGTTTTAATTTGTTGTAAAATTTAAGATGCCGAAAACTAATGATCGGTACTGATGACGTTATAA
This sequence comes from Rhopalosiphum nymphaeae, assembly GCA_036289425.1. Lineage (NCBI taxonomy): Eukaryota > Metazoa > Arthropoda > Insecta > Hemiptera > Aphididae > Rhopalosiphum > Rhopalosiphum nymphaeae. The sequence goes on along the minus strand of JAZAQC010000012.1, from coordinate 9,587,084 downwards.
GATTGATAATAAAATTTAAGGAGAGAATAATAATTTTCGAAATGAATGGAGAAAAAATATATAAACGACGGTGTTAATATATAATTATGTATACAAAATATTCGTGAGTCTGTGTAGTAACATAATATTTTAGTTTTATGTCATTTATACAACAGTTATGATTTATTCGTAATAGTTAATAAGTAACTTATAGAATAATAATATCGCTAGATAGTTTAAAGATAACCAAGATTATCTAAATAAGGTACAAAATATCTATGAACTACAAGTAAATCATTCTCGGTTTTTTTCACACGTTTCAACAATTCGATCAGTTATCTTATATACTGCATAGAATATATTATTATTATACTTATATTATATTTGTTTAACTATCTAGCAAATAGTAATATATATATATATATATATATATAATATAATGAACAGTTGATGAGATAATCTGAGAAAATTGTATTATTTTTTATTTCAACAACGTTGGTTTTAATATTATAAAGATCGAAAAAAAATATTTCTTTATGCTGCTGCATGATTTTATATTTTAAACAGCTATATAATTGTGTTTTAGCTTTATTCAAAATAGTACCTGAAGTCTTAACAGTGTTTGTGATAATATTTTTTGAACGATTCATTTAATTGATTCATTTCAGAATTAATTAAAAGGTATATTTAAACCCATTCAAATGAAACAATTTAAATTTCGAGGTCAAGCGTGAACATTTTGCCATTGTAATAAAATAAATATTATTACGATTACATATACAACCATTAAAAATTTGAATTATAACTTTACTTTCAGGTTTAGAATACAAATTTACATTTTATAGTGGTAGAAATATCTATAGGTACGATTAAAATGATTGAATGTATTTTTAATACTCACTTAAAATAATAATCATCGATAAACGTTGAATTATGTATGAACCTGGCAAAAGTACTATTGAATTTATGTAATATGTACTTAATTACCTGAGTAGTATTTCTAATGTAAACCGAATAAAAACTGTTTAATTTCCAACGATTTTGATATAATAATAATCATGGATTTATATTGATAGATAAATAAAAAAATAATTACAAATTGTATTTCAAATACAACACAACTTTTAGGACTGGCTTTTTTTTTATAACTATTGCGATTTAGTTAGGTGACTATTTAAATGGAAAATTAGAATTTTCAATACTTGATGTATCTGATAAAAACGTATGTAGAGCGCTGTGCAGAAACCACAAAACGTATTGTTCAGTGTGGGTAGTTCTAATGTTATCCAACAGAATTCGGTGCGTGTTTTATACTGAAAAACCACTTATTATTATACACCATCTGTATAATATATTATGCAAAATAGTAAGCGAATATAGTTTTGAATAAATAACGATAAAATATATTTTTTGTCGTCACGATAACAATGATATTTATTAGTGAAAAATTGACTTCAGTTAAAAACGTGTCATGCGTATCGCTAGCGTTTACCCGATTATTTTTATCAATGTTTTATTTTTCGAATTTTACAAACCAAAAATCGAGTGTATTATACTTATTGACTGTGAATTAATATATAAATGCATTATTATTAGCATATTGTAAACTGTAATTTCTGTAACACAAAGTTTAAATTAACTATTATTATGAATGAAATTTTGAAATTTTTATTTTACATTTTTTATATTTTCGATTTGTAAAGATCTTTTTTACTATTTTTAGCTCTAGGTCATTTTTTCGTTTTTTTTTTACTTTTTGTTATTTCTAATAAAATTGTATTAGTTAAAACTATTTATGTATATTTTATGAGTCATTATTTTAATTTTCGTCTAGTAAATATTGAAATATTGTATTCGTTTTGTACGCACGTCGTACTTAATTAATAGTATCTAAGGTATATTTAAAATGTTTTACGCTTGACTGCATTTTTTAATTTATTATGATTCTTTAATAGGTATACCAGTAATTAAAGTGAATTTTATTCTGGATTCGTTCAGATTTTAATGTTAATTATAAAGTGTTTTAGTGTATTTTTAAGTTATTTATTTTTAATTCCTTAATTTTACAGTTCTATTCATTACATTATTATGTAAAAATACTATAAAATGTACACCATTCCTGGATTTTACCACGTGTTGTAATTATAGCCTAACAATAAAATGCAAAATCGTTTTTGATAAACCTTACAGGTTTCTGCTACATGCGTCGTATTGAATTGTTCGATATTCTACTCGTATGCAATGTACTTGATTTTATTTGGTTTTTATCAAAATAATTTTCCATACTATTATCTTCCGATAGAGGTATCTAAAGTAAATCACTATTTAAAATATACTAATTAATCTATAGTTGTAAACCAAACGCGTCTTTTTATCGATACAATTATCTTTTAAATGTGCTCAAACCCCCAGCCACGGAAAAAGTATCTAAAATGAATAGAAATTCTTCACCGAATAATTAATAATATCGTAATAAAGTTCCCCGCTTCTCTGACCCCATTACACCATAGTCTTCTTCTTCATTCCCCCCCCCCCTTTGCTTCTCAGTCATTTATAATAAGTTATTATTTTGCGAAAAATACCAATACATATTATTAACTTTTTGGTAGTTGGCGATAACACGCAATAACACATTACACGTGGTTATCGAATAATGGATAGGCACCTATACGAATACTGGTGAAATCATAATATTATTATCGTCGCATACGACACGGTACCTGTCAATGAAATACCAATAAACTTAATTAATTTACTTTTAATTTTCAGAAAAAAAAAATTGGCACTTCGATTAGCTGAATCTGACAACTAGGAAGTGACAGGTATACCACAATGTTGTTGATAAGTGAACACCACAGTACATTGTATATTGCATATTATCGTACTATAAAATAAGTTCCTATCCACCTTAAATCATAAGGTGGGTTTATACTTGCATAAAAATCCATCGCTTTGGTTGCTTAGTGTCCGTGGTAACCTTTTGGTATATTACCATTTGCTATGGTTCTACTATAACACGATAAACGACGTTACCGTGTAGTTGAATCTAGTTTTATAATTGCACTTACAGAATTATCATATTGTAGTTTATAACCATTTAACACCCGTATTACCAATGTCAACCAACACGAAACGTACGTCCGGGCAAACGCGCACGTTAATTATTTATATACTTATTTAATCCATAATGCCTAATGGGTAGAACAGAGTACTAATTAAATTTTTAATAATGTTATACAACCTGGTAAACAAATTAAGTATAATTTAGTGGTTTAACAAATTAATATTATCAAAAAAGTAATCATAATTATTATTCAAATGACTATTAAAATAATTTAAAATACGGTTTATTATTTTGTATTAAGCTATTTAAGTCTTAAAACAACATTTTGTTTACATTTTGAAAGTATTATTAGTACAAGTGTTCACGGATGGAATACGAAAATTTATCTTGTTTAATAATTATTCAAGACCCGCCACACTACACTGTACATTACCGTTTAGTAATTAATATACAAACAGAATATTATTATAATCTCGCAGACTCGTGATAATGATAAATATAATAAATTACAGGTTTTTTTCAACGGCAGATATTGATTGTCTGATTTAACAAATTTAGTTTGAATTCGAATTTACGTTTTTAGACTTTTTCAATTTTATCAATAAAACCTATTTAATTGGGCCCCGAATGAATTAACCATTTTAAAGATCAGACGACTAAGTTAAAATATAGTATTCTTACATTTAATAAAACCTATGTTCCTGGATATATTGCGCTATAGATGATTTCAATGTGATTGTAAAATGATTGGTCGGATGATAATATTATATCTAAGTCATTAACCTTGTTAACAATTTATAATGGAGTAGATACTAATAAATTATATTTTTGTAACAAATTTTTTCCGCGTTCTTTAATTCTTGATCAAACCGTTATCGTGTCATCGTCGTATACTAATGCGTATTAATACAGTAATAACATGCTGATAGTGTATTGATTATTGAAATTTCAACCATACCTAATATGTAACGAGTCTTGTCTTGTATATCTGCGAAACTCATTATCCCCAGCCCAACGAAACGTGTCGTCCGTTACTTGAGGATTACGAATTGAAGACGTCGCGACATGGTAACATACAATTATTATTTCATGTTACTTAAACTCGTCGGTTCCTGTCTACCCATAAAAGAAAAATCAATAATTAAACTTTTATTTATTGATTGTTGATTGTTGTTTATTGCTTATTAATTTATTAATTTAGTATATTGATGCGTTCGTCGTTGACAGTCAATATAATACGAAATAATAATATATAAATAACAAAATAGAATATACAAATATACGTACGTTTGTACTATAATATGGTAAACGTTGCATTCGTACAACGTTTAGCTTAGATATTTGTGTATAATGAATTGTACAATTTGAAAATGGGGCGGGCCGGGCGGGGTCATGGTGAATCAGAACACCCCAAAATATTATTTTTAAAGACAATTTATATGAAATAATGATTCATAGAAAAATCTTAAAAATATAGAATAATTGCTATTTATATTTATAAAAAAATATAATTATTCATTTATAAAAAATATAATTTTATTTAGAAGTATGTTAATGGAAAATGTCAGAACTCTATGACAGCAAATACATTTTAAGATTTTCCTGAATAATCCAATTTTTCGGGCAACTTAATTAAATTTTTCTTTTTGTAAAAACCTTATTCAGACTATTTAAAATATTTAAAAAAACAAATCAGCCCAGTCGTTTTCAAGTAATGCAATTTCCAATAGACAGTTTTTTATTTTTATTTACATAGATTTATTATAGCTACATATTGCATCTATACGAGTAATATATTTTTATAACGTAAATATATTTTAAACTATTGTAATAAACATCACAAATCACTATAGTTTACAGCCAATTTATAGCAGAAAAATATACTTTAATTACCCTGACGTTTATATTATTATGTCATTGCATTGATTTTTCCGATTATTCATAGGTACTAGGCCATGTTTGAATTTATTTATATGAATTTCAATTACAAAGAATCGGAAACACAGGAATCTCGAATGGTAATTTAGATGATTTTAGATATATCAACATTCAACATTCATTGAGTTGACATTTTTTATTAATTAGTTAACTGAGATGATTAATTAAATACATGCGATGATTTATAAACATATAATCTTATTACATGAACATATTGCTTGCTCTATTTAGGATTCTAGTTTTTTAAATTTTTTTTTTAACTTACTTTTTAAATTTCCACTTATTGGTTATTACTGCATCGTATACGAGTATGTGTATTTTTTTTTTTTTTTTTTTAGAAACGCTTATAACAAATGACTGAATATACAAAACGTAGACCGATCGATCGGAATTCGTAAAAAAAAATAGGCCATCGCAACAAAAAAAAAAAAAAATCGAAATACATTAATTATATTGGTCCGGTAAACGAACGAAATGTGAATGGTCGAGGGATGGAAAAACATTGTTGGAGTGTTGGAGAATGAAAAAATTTCCAAATGTTTTTATTTCACTTGCGAAATTAACGTAGCACGATAAACCCAGATTTTTTTGGCCGAAACTAAAATTTGGATTTAATTCGTAGCGTTTAATTATTCACTTGCAGCGTTACGCACAAATATATATCTTCAGACACATTGCGCCGAAAGCGTCATGTTTTTCTCAAAAAATAAAATTATAACCCTTTGCAGAGTGACATGAATCACAAAATACAGCACAAATTTAAATTGTATATGAATAGAGATGCAACATTCAATATGAATTTAATAACTATAGAATACGTTCGATAATGTTTCTAGCGGCGTAAAATAATTAAATTCAGATAAATCATCAACTTCTTCGACAGTAAACGAACGTATGTCAAACAAAAACCGGAAAAAATCGTTAAAAAGGTCGAAGTAAAAAAATATATTTTATTATATATTGTTATTATTATCAGCAGTGCTGTAAACCAATGCTCGATTTATTTTTATTTTGAATTGAATTAAGAATGTGTAAACAACACTCGAATGTATTACGTCGACAAAAGTCTATTATAATTGGATACGTCTGATTTACTATTTTTTTTTTGGTTGACTGGAAAATTACATTTCATTATGCATTTATATGTAAAAAAAACAATTCCCTTGAAATGGAAAAAATACTTTTAAATGGTGAGAGGAGCAGCAAAATAACATAAAAAAAATCAAACGAATATTTAATATATAATTGAAATTCTTTTAATGTTATTGACATTTTTAGCTGTCTATTCTTTTGTTAGGTAGGTATCGAAATACCTTACTGGAAAATATTTTTAGCACTCGGTCATATAACATGACATAATATTAATTATAAATTCACATGACGATTACAGAAAACCTATTTTAACGCCATCAAAGAATTCAATAAAACAACTTACGCAAAAAAGTTATTTCAATTTTTAAAAACATACATTACATATAAATTGTTTTTCATATAGTAAAATAACGTCATCACATATTTTGTTAATCAGCTGCCTAATATACACTGATTACAATAAAATCATTTTTCAAACTTATCACTCGTCATATTCTTTTTTCAATACAGAGTGTTTTGAAAATAATTAAATAAGTGATAATTCATCCACAAATAAACAAAATTGTCAGTATTTAAATCAATAAAACAATTTTAGGTGTTAATTAATTTTCAATTTCAATGATTATAATTTTTTAAATGTTATGAATATTGAAATGCATTGCACATTTAATATATAACCATAATTGTTGTTAGCTAACCTTATTTACACACTTTTGTCTATAAAGAAAAAAAACTTTGATCGGTTTAACTATAGGCTTTTGTATGTGTGAGAAATTATAGACAAAAGACAGCGATAAATAATAACCCACTTAAGATTCAAATTAATTTATGTTTTACCTATACAATTTAAATTTAGTATAATATTATGTTATACAAATGTTAAAAAATGTATAGAGATTATAATGATGACATGTAAAATACCAATTGTTTAGTATTTTATTATAAGTACATAAATAAATAATAACAAACGTTAAAATATTGAAAAATAAAAATTTTATAGCTTTTAAGTTTTAACTAACAATTTTATTATTTTCATTTATTATTATATTAAAAAATATATAAATATATATAAATTATTAAATTCATTTAAAACAAATCAAATTCTATTAAGAAAAAAAAACTGTGACAAAAAATAACATCTAGCTAAACTAAATAGGTACTTTTATAATGGTATAAAATAGAAATAAAAGTATCTCTATAGAACCGAAAAAAAAAACAAGCTAAATAATTAAAATTAGTAACATGATTGCACGTAAATTTCATTGATTAGTCAAAACTCTTTCGTCTTTCTATAATCACGATATTTCACATTGAAATAAACATCACATTACATAAATTAGTAAATTAACAAAAAAACAGGAACAATGTCAATAAATCGTGTATTAATAAAAATAAAAAAACGATTGTGAAATGCACATAATCATTTTTAGATTTAAAAACAATATAGTAATAATAACTGTTGTCATATACGTCAAATTATTGCTGTACACACTATCATTGTTATGTTGAATATTTTTATTTTATTTAATATAATTTAATTTTTTTTTTGATTAACTAGTTAACCTATCATTAAGTACGTATATTTCAATCGTTTCTAAATAACAATTTTAAAAATAATTATGGAAAACCATAGTTGTCAAAAAAAAAAACAAATCATTAGGAAAAAATTATCTACGTTGTCTTTAGGAACATTGTCTCGTTGATTCAGAGGTAGGAAGGTCCGGCAATCTCTTGATTGAGTGCAGTATGGTCCAAAGCCGATTTGCTTTGTATGTCATCCTTGAGTCTGAATAGAACATGTCTTATGTCAGAATTTCCAGACGGTACCAGTCTCACAGCTTCTTGGATGTCTGTCAAAGCATCATCATATCTCCTATAAAAAGAAAATCATAATTATTTTTAATTTTTCACTTAATTATTTGAAATCACATACCTCAAGTCTTTCAGAGCTTTGGCTCTGGCATAATATGCTTCAAATGATGTTGGTTTCAGCTTCAGTACTTTTTCTGCAAACTCGACAGACTCATGAACTTCCTACAATAACAATTTTAACTTAAGGTCTTGATAATGTATATGTGTTACAAAAACGATATACTTACATTCAACTTTCTTTTACAACGCGAAGTGTTCAAATAGAAATTAATCTGAAGTTGTTTGAAAGTAGAGTCCAGTTCGTGCTCTGGTGGAAATTTGTTCAGAGCATATGTATATCTGTAAGCGGCCTCCTTTAATCTTCCTTTTCTGTACAATGTATTTCCATCTTCCAAAAGCTTGTTGAGCAAAACCAACCTACAAAATAATTTGTGGGGTCAATAAATGCATTTGTTAGCAAGCTAATAACAAAATAAAAAAAAAATTATAATACATTATATCTGGTTTTCCTGATGCCATATTCCACGTTGTGGGGCCAAGCTTCGCACCTCTTCTTAAAAAGTTTTGCACAACTGGTACATTTCTACAGCTGATTGCTCTATCTAAAGGACGCATTCCATAAAGGTCTACATGTTCAATCAATGCTCCTCTTTCTAATAAGAGCTAATAAGAAAAAAACATAATTTAATATTTTTACATTACTCGTATGTCTAATGATTACTTTAATTATTGTTCATACCTGTACTAAGGCCGGATTTCCGTTTAAAGTTGCCAAATCAAGAGCAGTTTTTCCTGATTTATCTGCATGATCGATGGGTGCTCCGCGATCCAAAAGATATTGGGCAATCGCTACTCTTCCTTTGAGACAAGCCCAACTCAATGAAGTCTGACCTTGGCGATCTTCGGCACCCAAATCAGCACCTGCACACAATTAACTTGATTTATAATACACTATAACTGATATAACATTTACAGTTATTATCTGTGTTCACTATTTATATAATAAAATAAAAGTAAATATTATAATAAAATTAACTAGATTTATAAGTATATAATACAAAGCACTAAATGTATTCAATTTAGAGAAAAAAAACTTTTATTGTAATCTAAAATTATAAAATCACCCAAAATAAAATAATTAGTCATATTTTAAACTATAAAATTTTAATGAATGGTACATTTACGTTATATAGAAATTTAAAAGTAAGTAATACACATTACACTAGCTTTAAATAAATGTACAAAACATTTTGTTTCTTTTGTCAGCATAATTTTTATAACGCATAATCTGAGCATAGAATTATTGTATACTTGATTTCGTTAGTTTACCGTGTTGGATTTTATTTGTATATTGTACAGATATAACAATAGCTTTGAAAAGACGGTATTAAGAATTTATTATGCTAATCTTTCAAATTATAATATTCAAAAACTTTTGGTGTAAAAACAAAATACTATTCTCTAACATGTTTATTTTTTTGCGTGCGGAAATTTTGAAAATTTTAATTTGCAATTATTCAACATAGAAAAAGAAATGTTGTTATTTGTGTGACCAAAAAGATTCCGAAGAGTATCAAAATATTGATTAGATATGGAAATTTAGATGTTAATTCGGTAAAATGCCATAACGATACGACTCGCGAAAACGGTCATTATACGAGTCCTTACCACTGTCGAGGAGAAGTTCAACGATACCAGAATGGTCTTCGGACGCGGCCATCATTAGCGGCGTCCTCTGTTCGGAGTCAACGATGTCGACGTGCGTGCCACTGTGCAATAAGGTCTCAACCACTGCCCATTGGCCGTCACGAGCAGCCAGCGCCAGGGCGTTCATACACTGCGAACACAAAAATGTGTATAAAAACGGGTTGTAAGGTAAACGGCGGCGGTCGCGACCGCGATAATTACCTTCACGTTGGAAGACGACACTTGAGCGCCTCGATCGACCAACAGTACCACGGTAGATTTGTGACCGTTGGACGACGCTAGCGTCAGGGCCGTCTCTCCAGACAGGCTGTCGTGTCCGTCCACCGTCACTTCGGCCACGTCCAGTAGGTATTCGACGACGTCGTCCACTCCACATCCAGCCGCCTGGACCAGGGCCTGCTGCGAGGCGTCCGCGTGGTCGACTTCCGTTCTAGGGTCGGTCACGGTCCATTCACAGCCCGAAAGGAACGCCACCACGTTGAAACGTCCGTTTTTGGCGGCTTCCACCAACGGACACCTGCAATGAGAATAAGGACGAACCTTGGTCAATGAAAGCGAAACACGTCAGTCTCACTCCAACAGCTCAGGGCCGTGTAGAGTCAGAGTTATAAAAACGCGGTTTTCTATTTTTTACCGGTTTTTAATTGTTTTTTGTTTGTGCCTATGTACGAAAAATTTATTGACAGAGATGTGAATTTGATAAATTGTGGTGCTTTTTTAATTTAATTTCCGTTTGCAGAAGGAAATAAGTGTGATTGAAATTTGTATTGTCTTACGTTACATATCACAAAAAGTCCGTTTTCTTGCACATAATAATATAAAATAATCTGTAATTCCAAGCGACTAATACATTTCTAATTAAAGCATATTATCATATTTTTTATCATACGGGATATTGACAAACCACGCGATATTTCAATATTTGATTATTACAGTTGTGTTTTTTTATTATTATTATTATTATTCGATAGCATTTTTAAATTTATTTTACTATTTTTTTCGTTGTTGAAAATTTGTATTTTAGAGTATAATTATCCATGCATACGTGTCCTACCTAGAGTTTTTTTTAAATTAAAAACAAAAAAGTGATCTAATCGATATAAAATAAACTTGTTTATAAATTCAATCACAATTTCATTTTTGTAATAAGGCCTTAAATAATAAATCGATATTACACATAAATATTAAATTATTATGTTTTCTGACTTTAATATTGATACCCGTTTTAGTTTTGATTTTGTACGTCATCGGCTTTTTTGAGTTCAGATAAATATTTTTTAACGACTCACCTGCCAGCCGAATCTGTGAGTCCGGGCGACGCTCCTGCTTCGATCAGCAGCTTAACCACATCGATGTGACCCCTACTCGCGGCCATCCACAGCGGAGTTCTGCCTTGACTATTGGACACGTTCACTGACGCGCCAAACTCCAACAGCACCGCCACCATATCATAGACGCCCTCGTGTGCATAAACGCAAATGGCGGGCGCCCGTCCTAGCATGTCTGTTCGGACGTCGGGTGACGCGCCGGCGAGCAACAGAAGCCGTGATACTTTGACATTTGGAGCGTACGTATTGCGCATCGAGCACAGGGCGGACGATACACTGCTCGACACAGACGCCAACCAATTGGCCTGAAGGTCCCTGGACGACGCGCCATCCAAAGGTTGCAGTGATACGTTCTTGAACAGGTGAGCTTTCAGGATGTGATGGCCCAGTTCCAAGGTCTTTTCGCTGTCCAGCGGCGCTTGGAGTCTCGAAAACCGTAAGGCGATTCCCAAATGTCCATTTCTACGTTTTTCAAACGAAAATAAAAATAGAATTAAAATCAAAGTAAAAAACGATAATGATCATATGTGTAAAACAGATTTATTCATTAATGTACGAGAAATAAATAAAAACCCTGTTAAAATCGTATACTTAAAAAAAAATGAATAAAATTTGATTTTTTTTTTTAGTTGTACACATTTTTTCGTTCTAGGTACCATATGGTACATAACCATTTATTATTAAAGTAATAAATTATTTATTATTTATGAATTATTATTTTATTTTAGTATTACATATTATGAAATTACATAATTTATTATAAAAACATGTTATTTCAGAAAATAAATTTCTAAATTTGTATTTTTAATATAAATGTATAGTATGATAGGTACTATTATTAAAAATATATATATATACATTTAGAATTTTATTTTAATAAATTATGTAATTTCATAATGTGTAATACTAAAATAAAATAATAATTTATTAGTTTAATAATAAATGTATAATAAAAAAATACGTTTAACTAAAAAAACATCGAATTTAATACATTTTTTTTAAAATTATATAGCTCTAAAATTATATGCTATAAATATGACTAAACGGGTCGATTACTGACCTTAAATCACACACGAATTTTTTCGACTCGCTGTCCTCGCGTCTCATCAGCCATTCCCTGAACGACGGGTGGAAGAACATATAAGTATTGTCCAGCCGTTTTATGAGCAGTCCCGTGATCAACTGTGAAAAGAAAAATAAGTATTTGAACATTGCCGTTCCCCTCTAAAAGTATATTTCTGATGTACCTTAAACCTCTGCAAAAACGCTTCCCACGAAATGAATTCATCGACGTTTAGCGAGTTAACTGAATAGTAAATTTCTAAAATCGTCAACGGGTACAGTGCAGCGAGACATACGCTCAAAATGTCAGCGACTTTTTCAAACGAGCTAGTCGTCGGAAATCTCAGGTTGAAATGAAGCTGATATATCTGAGCCAACGTGACAGGCAACACCTTGAAACTTTGGGACTTGGCTACCAGGTGGCCCCTCTCGATCAGGTCCAAAGTGAGTTTGGCGAAAAGAAACGACCCATTGCTGGCAGTTTGCAAATGTTGGCAGAATTTCAATTGTCCCGTTGTGCCGGCTATCAAATTGTTCTGAATACTGGCGCTGTTGGTAACTCGGAAACCGATGTATTCCATCATGTCTTTTATCACATTTTCTTTGTTCACCGAATTTACGTCCACACTATAATATAGAATACAATCAATAACGGAATAGTATCGGTTTTGAAGTTTATCTATGGATATAATATTAATGGATACTAGTAGATATAGGATTTAAATGCGTTGAAGAAATATAAACTAAAAATATAGTTAAAAATACATTACAATAAAATTTAAGCTACGAAGCAAGGCCGTAAATGTCGAAAAGAACAAGGGTCCGGGACCCTCCCTCGAAATTTTTAAAAGTAGAAACATTTTAGTGATAAATATAGTTTATTAACTATATATTTTCAGTATTTATATAAAAAAAAAAATTTTGGACCTCCAAAATTGTTTTTCAGTTACGGCCTTGCTACGAAGCATTTGCATATAATCCGAAACACGTGTAATACCTACTCATTAGATTAATTTTAAAATATTGAAAATGTTTATTAAAACACTTTGAATATTATATGTCTTTAAAATCCAAAAATAATCAAAAGTACGCAAAAATGTGTATACAAATTATTATAACAAACATTATGTTAGGCGGTGACTTACCAAATTTTTGTCAATGGTAACGGCGGTAAAGCATCTTCCAAATTAGTCCTTAAAGTGGCAACGACTTTGAGCCAAGTTGGAAACTTTGGCATATGTTTCACTAAAAATGAAGCAATTGTATCTCCATGATCAGGTCGGTGGTATTCGGCTTCACACAAGCCATCGATGACGATCATTAGACCGCCTGTGCCGATTGTATTGGCCAGTCGACTGAGTGCATTCAATGGTTCCAGGACGCCTCTCGTGAACGCTGCGTCGGGGTCCACGATACACTCGCGCATCGACAGTGAATCCTGCAGCAAATACAAAACATATATATATATATTATATATTGATAGGTAAATATATATTGTTCCTAATCAAATTCAAACATAGGGTTAATACTTATTAGAATATAATATCTAAAGAATATATAAAATAAATAAATCATTAATTTCATTTGTTTATGTCATCATAATGTCTTAAAGTGAGACATATTTGACGCACCGGAAAACCCATACCAACACAAACAGCTTGTAATATTTAATTCCTTATAATTTTTGTCAATTTAATAATTTTAAATAATTTTCTTTTCTAAAATGTAAGATTAATTATCACTATACAGGCACCGCAACAAAATACGAGTATATGATATGAATTAAAATTAATTTAAACAAAAAGGTTTATGTTGTCGCAAAATGCTGTTAGTTTTTTACTCATGTATAAAAACTTATAAATGATAACCGACAAAATATTTTTATAGATTAGACTCTTTTTTTTTATACTCTATTAATACGTTTGTAATTTTAAAACTTTAGAAACATTATACGACTTTTGATTTTATGAAGGCGGGTTAAATTAGGTTTCGATTTTTTTTTCGTCTCACCTGAAGATTGAGTTCCGTCAGCACGTGTTGCCGGTACATGTTTAGCTGTGGCGCTTGGCATAGCTGGGCCGCAAGCGAGTGTACGAATTCGGGTATGAGGCACGTGCTGTTGTTGTCGGCTTGACAAAAGTGGTAGGCAACCACGCGCGAGGCTAGAGACTTGAGTTCTTCGGATACGATAGAGGTCTGCGACGCGTTAATGTCGGATACTGAAAGCAACGAGATGAAATAAGTTTAAAAAAATGATGCGTAACCACAACAAACGATAAAATCACACTTACCATTCGACTTCAGACGACCGAAACAGCTGTGCTCGACGAGCTGCAGGACGAACGCCGTCTTGCCCGTGCCCGGCAGACCGGTCACCACGACGCCGGACGACTGGTCGTGCAACATCGCTTTGCTAATGTCCTGGACTAGCCACTCGCGGCCAAGGAACAATGGGTCCGACTCTTGTTGGGGCACTTCGAAAAACAACGGTTTCAGCACGAGCAGTTGTTGTTGTTGCTGCTGCTGTTGTTGTTGTTGCTGCGGGGACGTTCTGTACTGGGCAAATCGCACTGCGGGAAAAACACGAGTGGGAAACGATAAGTTTATTTCGTCAACGGTTATTTCATACGCGAAAAATTCAATTGTTAATTTGTAAGCAAAAAAAAAAAAAAAACCATCATATTATACCATACCTTTGGGATCGATGGGTCCCTTAATTGTTCCAGACCTAGCGGACCTCCTGGTCGGCTGCCGCCTCGTTCTAAACGAACGCAAATCGTCTACAGAGCCCGCTTGCAACGCTACAGGACAAACACAAACAATAACGCACACGAACAATATAAAATCGCTGTTAAAAAGCGAAGCGAGATGAGTATAGTACACTATACCTATAGTATGTATACGTATAAATTCATATATAAATATATAGTTTTAGTTTAATTCAAAACCGCGTCGAACGTTAAATACAATATGGAGTATACAAGAAAACGTCATCCGATGCATTATGTTTACGTAATTATATAAATAATAAAATATACAGTAAATGCGTTTCGATTTTATTTTTTTCCTATCCATAACTATACAATTATGGTCGATATGAAAGAGGTCTTGTTGATTAAAAATAATTAACCCAGATTTATTTTGTTTAAATATATGAATACATTTTTTTAAATTTTGAGCGGAGCAATGAATGTACTAATTTTACGACAAGTTATATATATTTTTTTTTTTTGGTGTATACGAAAAGTAATCGATAAAATGCTTCGATTTTCACTTTGTGGATGGTATTGGATAGAAAATTAATTATAGTTTGTATTTTAAATAGGACGAAATTAAAAATGCACAGTATTTTTTTTAAATCGAGAAAAACAAGTAAAAAATTAAGGAAAAAAGATATTTTTACGCAAATCCAATGTTATTATTAAAATAATTATTTTGTAACCATATAGTCACCCAAATTTAAACAGTATTTGCTCAGCATTGATTTTTATCGTATACGATGGGTTATAATTATATTAAAATTTAATAAAATCCACCTTAGTAATTTACTCATCAATAACGAGTTCTAATCCGATACCTAATGTGTAGTAAAACGGTACCCACTTGCCTAGTTTTTTTTTAGATATTATTTTGCATTAATATTGCATTACAACCTGAACTCTTCAAAAATTAATATTAGTATATTTAGTATTTACATTTTAAACAATAAGCGTTATTTAATATCTCAAATTAAAATTCTACTCACTAGTGACAGAATGTCTTCGGGTTAGAGGGCTACACGAACCGTTGCTCTGTCCGGACATGGACATGAGAGATCCAATACTGTCGGACGATTGTTCTTTGATTGCTTTGTGTTCAGTCTCCGAGGATCCCGTGAGCGTGGACACGGGACTCCCATTACTCGACACCGGTTTAGAATTGATGCTCGACAAAGACACGTCCTCTGTAAAAGATCTAGAATTGCTATCCCTCGACAACAGCAGTCCCAGTCTTGTGTACAGAGTGTCCGAATTGCAACTCCTCTGGTTTAATGATCCACGCGGTTTCACATTTCCGCCTTCGTCGTCTAAAGTATACAAAATGAGGAACAATTAATTTATTTGTAATTGAAAAAAATACAATAAAAACAAATTGAGTTAAAACAAATAGGTGCACAAAGCTAATGTCCGTGTCCATGCAATTACATATATAAAAACAAAATAATGTGAACACAAGACAAAATAGGTGCTCTTCAAATGTTTGGCTTATTTTTCATACACACGCGGATTACTACCCCGACCCATTGCAGTGTTGTACTTACTTCTCAAGACACAATAATTTTAAGACATTATAATTTGTTATTGGTAAAATTTATTGATTTTACTTATCAGATTTAATGCCAAAAAAAATATTCACTAAAAATTTACGAAACAAAACTTGGCCGACTATTGAATAAAACAAAACGTCTCCGAGGACCAAATAAATCTTGAATATTATAATAAATCATCAAAGAATAATTAGTCGTAATTTCGCCAGTAAAATCCACGTGACAACAATAGTATGTTTGTAATATAGTTAATATCATACATTATTAAAAAATCAAATTTATTGATTTGACCTTGCTGTAGAGCAAAACATTTAGGTTAACTCTCAATTGCAGAGCACATTCAACGATTCAACTACTACAGTGAAATAATGTTAATAAAGTGTTTTCTAATAAGCTTAAGTGCACACACGGCCAACGACAAACAAAAACGTTTCATTTTTAGACCTAACAAACCTCTCAACGACCACAGAGATCTAATCTTGCCCAACACCACTGAAGACCATCGCCGTTGATCCGAAGTTACTGTTGATGTCGATGCTGACATTACTAAATTCCATAATGCATTTAATACAAACCGTGTTAAATTAAGTGTATACATAGCGTATAATATATTATAATAAAGATCGATTAAAAAAATAACTTACCGGAGAGTGCATTGTCGGAAGGTGACCTAGATCCACTGCGCATGGACCATTGATTTCGTATGGTTTTCGGACTGAGAAAAAATTTTCTCCTGCTCTGTGGAGGTGTTGGACAGCCTAATGACAATAAAAACAAAGAAAAAAAATCAACGATGCCAAAACCGTTTTCATAAATTTTCTTTCGAGTACTCACTCTGAGTCATAACTTCGTCCAAGTTCCTGTTGGGTCTAGGAAGCCTACTAGGCGAATGACTGAGTTCCTGTGAACCTTGTCTCGACTAAAACAAACGAAAATAACAAACATTAATAAGTAACTGCAAGTACACATACACACATTTAATAATATTATTGTAATTATTATTGGAATAGCGTGGTTGAGTGAATGGCAATTACTTGAACGTAGGGCGAAAAGTGTCCGTTAGTCTTGACCCTTGGTCTATTGGCTCGTGTGTTTTGCACGTAAATCGGCTCATCGGTCAATGATTTCTTGGAATCTGTACAGAGAAAGGAAACAAATATTACACGTTTATTAGTATTCTACACACGCGAAAAACTTTCGTCAAGACGGTACAACTGGTATACGCGTACGACATGCATACATATACTACACACGTTAATCAACTGTCACTAACACGCGGGGAAAAAAATATTAACCTACGCGATTTAAACGTAACTTTTTTCGACTTCAATTAAAAATATATTTATTTCGTTTTGGTTCATTGTCTATTTTTTGTTTTCGACTTCCGACAATTAGAAACGACGACGCAGTGGCACATATAATAGGTATAGCTTTGCCGAATATCGTGGGAAACGTGACAGTATAAAATAAAAACTCAACAACTGTGCTTTGCCCTCTGTTAAATAATAATTAAAAAAAATATATAATATAACTAAACGTGTTATATTGTATGCGTTCTACATGAAAATATACATATGGACGGTAACAAAACTGATTCAAACTATAAACTAGTTTCTTTAGGTTTTCGTATAAAAATTGATACGAGTCGCGCCACCAATTTATAATATATATATTCAAATTTATAATATTACAACGTGAACTTCTATGTACTATACATAATTAAAAACTTCTAATAGCCTTTGTAGAACCTCTTTGAAATGAAACTTTTTAATTTTTAATTAAAATCATTTTTCTGAGCATTTCCCTAAAATTGGTCAAGAAAAACATTTTGAAACCTTTGTATTTTATACACTGTTAAAACAAAATATAAACAAAACTTTGTTCGCTGTGAAAGTTTTAATACGTGTATTATTAAATTAATCATGCGTTCCGACGTTCACAACTCTTCATTTTACTACTACCTAATAATAATAATAATAATAATAATAATAATAATGATTATAATGTCAAAGCAATTAAAAACGTTTTTTATAATATAACATGTTTTATATAATTTTCGTATATACCTACTAACTGT
Source organism: Rhopalosiphum nymphaeae (assembly GCA_036289425.1). NCBI lineage: Eukaryota > Metazoa > Arthropoda > Insecta > Hemiptera > Aphididae > Rhopalosiphum > Rhopalosiphum nymphaeae. Next base: position 9,568,659 of record JAZAQC010000012.1, on the reverse strand, counting down.
AACATTCACCATGACATAAATATTTTATTTTCTATAATTAGGAATTTATTTTATTTTTTATTCACAAATCAAATTTTTATATGATAAACACAAAGTTATATTTTGGATGTGTTAAAAACGAAGGTTTGGTAAAGAGTAAAGCCAATGATTACTGCAGCAGTAGTCATTATTATAATATTAATAGTTATTACTGTATTGCTTTGCCATGTTATTTATTGTTAAATTTGATATAATCAATTAAATGATGTATTATTGTGAAGGGGTACCCTACAGTACACTATATGGCTATTTTTTTTTTTATTATATTGAATTATACTTACGAAAAATAAAAACAAAGTACTTTACGAAATTATAAAATTCCTAACCCTGATTTCATTTAAACGGTTTCCCCCAAGAGGTCGTTTAAAGCATCCGGTGTATACTTTGAATGGTTATTGGCGGTTGTTTTTTTATTTCTATTCTTTGAACTTTTAAAGTGGATAAACTTTATTAAATACTGTCTTTCTTAAATTCAGTCGATATTTTAAGAATCAAAGTCACAATCCTATTTCAAAACGAAGTGGGATAATATACGTTAAAATAAATTAGTAAAAATCTGTTGAAAAGTAGTAATTTAATTAATGATGAATAGAAATTTAAATTAAAGAAAGAAAAAACAAAAATGATCTCTCCACAACATATCCGTGAAAGAATAAATAAGTAATTCGTTAACGACAATGGAAACTTTCTGATCAATGAAGAATAAAAATTATCATTGAAAAGAATGAAAGTATAAACAAATAAAGCCGACATCATTTTCATAAAAAAAAAGCTTCAATTAATACGTTTTAACATCTTATAGTCGTGTTTGACCGTTTATACAACACCGTGATTATGAAAAACATGTCGTCTAGCTACATTACTATATAAATATGATATAAAATACGGACAATAATCAATCACATAACACTCGTATATTAAATACAAAAAATAAAGTAAAATCGAGTATATCATACCTTTCGTCGGGCAGTCTTCGGAGGCCGCCGCCACCGCGGCTGAAGCGCACAGCGGACAACCCTCGTTGCGGAACATACACGCGTAACAACGTTCGTGTCCGCAAGAGTCGATGAGCTTCCTCTTTTTGCCCTTGTCGAAAGGCATGCCGCAGCTGGGGCACGTCTCGTCTCCATCGCCTTCTTCTAACAGCTTTCGAATGGCGGCCAAATCTGAAAAACGAAAAAACCGAACCGTTATCATATGATGATTTGCCGCGTACATGAACGTCAATATATTAATATATTAATATACATTTTAACGTTTAACAGACTATACGGCGACGATGTCAATGAGATTTTTATTCGTCGTAAAGCACCCCTCTGCGAAAACTACTCTCACGTGACTCATTACCGATTTTATTTTTTTCAACAAACATAATTTATTATTACTACGGCCTACAGTTATTATTGTTATTTTAGAAAGCGCGCGTTATCGAGACAAATAAACAGTTTTCGCACCTCTATATTAAACTAGCTAGCAGATTCGCGCGTGTGAAATATAATACCACCTGATTATACACACGACAGCGGCATTATTATAATATTTTCTATCGTTATGGCCGTAGTCTTTACGCGTGACTGTCCGACGAGCTGTCCGAGTACACCATAATCAGTCACACCAGGTGAAAACAACAACACAACAACAATAACAAAAATACTGTAGAGGAGTTCATTCACGACTATGGTGCCGGTGAAGTGATGGACAGACGGACGGACGACTTTTGAACAACCTCTTGAATCCGGTTTTTATACGCTATACTTATACTAACACCGGTTTTGGCCGAGTCGTGTGGGCGTACGAAAATCCTCGTCCCGTCCGACTGTCTAGTTCAACGATACTCATTTAATTTCTCCCTTCCTCAAACTATAATAATAAATTATCACGAGCGCCACTGCACGTTTTTCACCTAAATCTGTCCGTATATTATTATCAGTGCAGCGCCGCGAAATCAACGGTCGGTATTTTATTATCGATAATGTTACCGCAGTAATTTCCACGCATTAAAAGCCGGATTTCCACTACATAGTGTCGTGTTCCGGGCATGTATTTAATATGCTGATAACAAAATGTCGATAACACGCGTTAGGTACCTAAAAGTTAAATATATTCAATGTTACATACATAATATACGGTATAGTAGAAACACGGCTTTGTATGAAGGGCATTTCGCATTTTGGAGAACCGGACTACCACAACCACTCAATGATGGAGCCGCGTAATGTATAAGGTTGCGTATACTATATATATACTATGTATACCATATACCTACTGCAGCCGTAAGGACGCCGCCCCCTCTCTCCCGCCGACGTATAATCGTTCCCACAGTCGCAGACGGTTTCCCACGCGCCTTTACCACGTATAATCCGCAGCCCCGGGACGAACAACGGCTGCGTTTATCGGAAGTGGGTTTTTTTTATTATCTTCGCCCTTTTTATGAAATATAAAAAATCAATCGTACGAAAAACGATTGCTTCAACATATAAACACTCCGAAAACTGAAATCGTTTTGCCACGACTTGCGCACTTGCCACTAACGGCGGGAGGAGAGATGTACGAAGACGTGTATGCATAAAAAAATGATTGTATACACACGCGACTCTGCCTACATATACATATATAAGATACCCGGACCGTAGTATGAGTAACAGCGCGCGATGTGGGAGCGGCGACGTCGTCACATATGGTTCGTCGTCTTCTCGCGTAAGGTCATAAATCGTTTTCGGGACGCGCAGCAATAAAAAACAGATCCGAAATTTCGAACTGCCCCAGAGGCGTTTCGGCAATTATTTAAAAAACATCCGCAGATATAAACATATACACTAAACGCCACACGCACATTATAGACACTGTATGCAACCACAACCACGCATATAATACATATTAACATTTAGACTTAGGCGTTCAGACTTACAGAAAAACAGGAACAAATAACATTGTACAATCGTATATTGCAAGGGATTTAGGAATCAATAGTTATGTATACGTGAAAATTGGTATAGACGGGCAAATGCCATTGCGGCGTATCTACATAATAATATTATACGAATTATAGTTACACACATCTGTCTTGTCGTCTTAATTAAGCGTTACAGAGTAAAAAGTAATCGGAATCACTTCTACGTTACTTGTATAAAAAAATACGTGTTGTTTATACGTAAGGCATGTCACATAATATTATTTTGTCATATAGATATAACTAAAAAATAATACATTTCGAATAAGAGTATAGAATTACATATTTACGAGATTTTTATCTTTTATACCAAATGTAAATCTAAAATTCATCTGATCAGCAGTATTTTAAAATAATATGGAATTTAAGTTTCAAAATATATAATATATTAAACTCAATATATATATATACGAAATTGCTTACGGTTTTTTCATTTTTCTAATGACTGTTAGAATTAAAAATCAAAATATGACATAAAACATATATGACAAAAAAATACTTAAATCCCTATGGCGTTAGTACATGGTCAAGTCGTAAAGTAACGAGTATGTCTATACATAACCCATTATGTTACCAAACGCTGAATTAGTAAATTAATAAATACACGTATAATGTTTTATGGTGGTCGTCTGTATAATACGATGTAACACGCGGTGTGACTGCGGAATGAACGATTCGACCGATGAGACGGATGATCTTGTTTGGCTGTGACGAGAACTAGTTTCGAGCGCATCCACACACACACACACACATACATGTGTAATGTGTATGTTTTCACCGACGCGATATTACGTAATATATGGATTTTCGTGGATTCCGCCGAACGCGAACGGACGAAAAACAATCTTCATCGATCCGCGTTTGGCATTTCCGTTTTATAATCATATTTTATCGCGTATTTTATCGGTTGGTCAAGGATTTGATAACATTGCACACTAAGATAATAGGTACATAATATACCTATATGTCCTTACAGTACACCTTGTATAATGTAATATCGTCGATATATTATAATATTATCTACCGTATTGTGCGACGACACGGACGTAGCTATAACAACATGCGATCGATGAGAAAAAAAAATAATATAAAGTATAATACACCGTTTTCCCCGTACGGCGGCGGCGCGCTATACCGCGGTCAAGGTTAACATTTCAGCGAAAGCACACGTGCAATAAAGGTATTTTTGCCTACTAAGTCAAACCACTCAAACCCTGAAAATCCCTCGGGAAGATAGGTGTGTATATATATATATATGTATAATCTTAGCCTATAACTGTAACCGAGATTTGTTCTTTTTTTTAGAATTAAATCAAGAGTATAAAAACAATAGCTAGGATCCCGAATTTTATTATTTCATGTTCGATTGTTTTAAGGGCATACTTCGATGTTTGGATGTTTGGACATATTTGCGTGCGTTTATTAGTTTTTAAATTCATGTACGTTCTAATCCTAGTTTTATGGTACGCGATAATATATTTTGTACCACGGTCATGTTCAACATAATATTATACACCGCGTGTCAACGATAACGACGTACCGAGCACGCTGAAACTTAGACCGCTGACTGGCCTCGGATGGCCTCCTCTGCTACTGCTCTTCAGCGGGCGACGTGCTCCTCCGCCAATTCCGCTCTTGGTAATCATATCGAACAGTGATAACTGTTACACACACACAAACACACACGGAGACAGTTTTATTGTTTATGTGATATATTATTATAAATAAAGTCGTCGTTGAAAAGTGAATGATAATAAAAATAAACGCACAACGCGACCGCGAAACGAAAAACCACCGATTGCGAAGAGTACGACTACGACGACGACCGCGACTGCGACTGCGGTGCGTTCATTGACGCGTACCCGACACGAATGGCCGAGCCGTCGCCGCCGTCAATAAAGTTCATTGAGAGAACCAGTGGGCCAGGACGACTTCCCACACGCGCGCGACGTACACATACTCGTATACGACACATACGATGACTACGAGGAGTTGCACGCACGCACATTCGACCCACTGCAGTTAGCGTACAATACGTTTACGTTACCATTAATAAATACTTTTTTTTATCTTCTACCGCACATAATAATATAATATACAAACACATTTTATCGTATAATATACAAATATATAATGTGCATACATATATTAACCGGCGAGTAACTTGAGTGTACATATTTATTTTAATTTTATTTTTTTTATTTTTTTTTTTTAATGAGAACCACTCGTATCCACGGCACCGTAATAAATCGAGAGCTAATAATTTATCATTTCATTGATGTTTTCTACGGCTATACGCGCGCGTTTTATGCATATTACATAATATTATAATAATATCCGAGTCGAAGATGGGCGTGTCCGTACCTATACATAAATACTATACGATCATAACCCATTTTACACTACACACACACACACACACACACACACACACCGCAATATAATCACAAAGGTATATTTTTAATAAGCCTCCAATGGGCGAGGTACAAAAAAAAAAAAAAAATGGTACAATCGAAGCTGTTTATTATATCGAGATTGTAAACACGACGCGCGAAGTCCCAAATCGAGTGGCCCCAATTAACGGAGTCGGACGTTCAATCTAGCGTGTATCGTGTATACGATATTTTCGTCTTCACGATACACTTATAATTATTATTAATGAATAGATCGTGTGTATAATAGTATGCACACGGCAAAGAAAGCGAGTCAGAGCTCGCATTATAATATTTATAAATGATATGAAACGCCGGCTTTAACCTAAATTATGTCAAACGACCCGACGACTTCGTTCGTCCGTATATCGACCAAACCGTCGTCGTCGTCGGAATCCGACGACTTGACGATTTATTTGATTGACATATAATATATTATATATGTATGATAGTGCACGTTATACATAATATACAACGACGGAAGACTTACACAGCGTATAACGCGTATGGTTTTATTTTTTCAAACACCCCTAACGAGTGCTTTTTATATTTTATATATATATATACGTATATTTCGGAGCACGTAATCAACACGCACAAATCAAGTTATCGCACGTATAAAAAACATAAACTGTCGACTCGCCGACAAAATTTAAGCTAGTAGCGCTAAATTTATGTGTACATGTCCTCAGTATATTGGGGTGAGTGTTATGATACCAATATATAGAGTTACACACTGTTTATTATACAACCAAATATCTTGTAATACCGAGTGTATAAAAACCGAATGTTATAAAAAAAAAAAAAATGTGATATGTATTTGATGCAACATAACATACAATATAATTTTATTTCTACCATCAATATTTTATAATTTGATGGAAATTTATTTTTCTTTCAGACCGAAAACAAATATCAACAACATTATATAAGTACATAATATATGCATATTACATAGATTTATAATAAATATACATACATATATATATATTTATATATTATAGCCAATATGATCAATATTCAATAGTATTTTTATAGGATATAATACGGTCTGTAAAATAGTTAATTACTGATTTTCATATTATGATTCAAAATGTTTGTTTGTTTTTTTGTTTTGTCAGCACTTGATTTTTATTATACGTTCGATATTATTTAATTATAACACTCGTACTAGATTCGTATACGTTATATTATTATTGTAAATTACACACTGCAATCAGATCACCGAAATACATGGCTTATAGGTACCTATTGACATTATATATTTATGGAAATCGCGTACCATGTCGTTGAACGTATAACATGACGACTTAAATAATAAAAACACGAGTGGAATATTTCAATAAACGAGTTTATAAGTTGAAAACGTATATTGTGGTATACATTATTGTAATCTTAATCTGTTGTCGTACCTACGTGTTTGCAGCTGTATCGAGACACGGGCGGAAATTAAGAACTTTTAAGTACCGCTATCGCTACTGCAAGGCGAGAGTTTTCGTATGTATGTACCTATAGAGTAAGTACCCACCAAACGCGCCTATATATAATAACAGCGACATTTTACAGTTTACAAGCCGGCGAAAAACGTATAAAAAATTGTTATCCTTCGTTAATAAAATTCAATTAGAGTCACACGGGGTCCAAATATAAAACATTATACATGTAAGTACGCACGTATATACAGGAATTGGGTGAACGTTACGTTTCGTTAGGATTTCCAACTCCGCTCCGTACGGTAAACAACTCTTTTTATATGGGTCTCGTTCATGTTAACTAGATATATACTCGTAATATAATATTACCTATAGTCTCGCGTTTTCGGTGTATGAATAATATTGTTGATACAACAATAAAAAACGGGTTTTTTTCCCGCAACAATGATGTGAGATTAGATTGTCACAGTAATAAGATTAATAATAATAATAATAACATATAGGTAAACGATATTATATATTATTATGGTAACAGTGTACCCTACAGTGTCCGACTAATTACAGTACAGAAGGTATTTAGTTATATAAGTTCCATGTTATCATAACACATATTCGTACTAATGGTAGAATATAAATTACAATGCATATTTTATATTTGACCCAAAGCTATAGGAAAGGCGTACTATTATAATTTATAGTGCATAAAGTTAAATAATTCAAGTATAATTATATATACGTTAGAATTTACATAAAAAAATTAAGACGCATCAATAATTTTTAAAATACCATTTGTTTAAAAATGTACAGTAAAATAGGACGGTTCTCATTGAAAAAAAAGTTCAGCATCACCGCAGGAGACTTCATAAACGGTACAAAACTCTTTACAGCACCTAAAAGTATGGTCTTTAAAAATTCCACGAATCTGAATTTAAACAAGTGCATTATTATTAAACAATAAGAGGGGTGTGTGAGCATGCTTGGCAAATCACCCCGCATAGTGTATATTATATAGGTATAAAGAGAAACCGGGTGAAAATCGTCGTACCCGCTCTATCGCTGAACTGCGAAAACTTTTAAAAGTCATTCAAAGGTTTTATTCGATTAAATGCGGTAAAAAGAAATAGTAAGCACACAATAATGTATACTTTTATTTTTATTGCACGCGCGTTATTCTTTATTCTGAGATAATGGTAAACGGTAAGCACTCAAAATATATCGATGGAAATCCAATTTAAATCAGCCTCGATTCGTTATTATTTTTATTATACATACATAATACAATCACACACACACACACACACACATATATATAAATATATACCTAATACGCACATTTTCGTTTCACGATGACACATAAATTTGACGTAAAATAACCATAACCGTTTCAAACATGTTGTCGCTTGGCTTGTTTTTAAAGTAAATTTTTCCACGTTCGAAAGAACGAAAACTGGCACCGCGTAAATTATTGTTGGGCGTCTCGCCGCCGCGTCTAAACCGCAGTGACTTTTCATAAACATTGGCGGCACGGGATAAATTGTAATAATGAAAAAACTTTTAGCCCGTAAAACTCCCGTGTCAGATCACGCCGTTGACTAAAATAATAAAGAACTGCGGTGGGCGGCGTGCGCAGTGTATTTCACTGCCGTATTATTTATACGGTTTAGCGACGATTTGAGCGGGATATTTTTCAATAAACCGTTTTTCGGGTCGACCGGTAAAAAATGTACGACTAGGGTCACAATATATATTACGAATATTATATAATATTTTCGGCGGCAATGCAATTCAATTTACTTATTCAAATATACATTTTCGGAAACGTTCTCTATATCGATGTATACCACACGTAGTAGTTGCAGACTAGTTCTCAACTCGGTGGTCGTTCTCCCTTTATTGAAGATAAAGTCAACTAATTATTATTTACGAATACTGTAATTATTTATTAACCTACCTACTATTGCGAAAAAATTGAATATCTATCTAATTTAAGGGCGACACCCGTTTAACACAGTTACCTATTTTATCCTAAATTATCATAGCCTATTTGAGCGTGAATTATTTCACTGTTTGGTGTGAGACAAGTATAGACTTTTTAAGGATGAAATGACAAGTAAATAATTGTCTTCACTTAATTATTTCGAGTACGTAGAAATAATATACAAATTTATTTTAAACAAATTTTTCAATAAAATTATTGTTAATAAAAAGACGAGAAGTATTATTTATTTAATTTATTTCAATTAATCAATACTGTTATGCCATTATAACCGAAACAATTTTTTCCGTTGTTACTATAAATATTAATTTTTACACATCAATCACGAAATTATTATGTGGTCACAAACAAATAAGTTGTTACGACATTTGAAATGTTTAAACAACAAATAATACCCGTGTGCATAATATACGACATAAATAATACGATGAACGACAAATGTACTGGAATTATAAAGGCTAACACCTGACTGCTAGTGCATTCAATTTGATCATTGAAATGTCCGCTCATATATCATACAAAAAAAAAAACTCGCTCAGGTGACTAGTTTATGATAGTTACTGATTTAAAAAGATCGATAATCACCGATGTATGTATATTGTATATTGTATTATTTTCACGCTGAACGCAATATCATTCGAAAGTCGTCACGCGGAGATCGTAGTAAAACGCGCGGTCCGTTGATTTTTTCACGCGGCGGAGTTTTATGAATTTCATGTCGAAATCATTTAATCGTGTACCTACTACACGATAACACGATATTTACTGTAATATATGATTATAATAATATATACAGTATAACGTAATAATGGCGCCACAATTACGACGCGCTGTGACGTGGAAAGGTATACGGCGAGAGATGCGACCGTTGCTCCGATTTCGTGTCGTCCGCGTACGTATATAAAAAATAATAATATTTTAATTATTACCGGACGAATAAAAACTGTTATCGCTCGAAAACCGACGCGACCGGATAATAAAACGGCACGCCCGTTAAATATACACTATTATGCACGAGCGGGCAGTAAAAAATTGAAATTTATACAATACACAATATAATTCATATGATGAGAAACGCAGGCATATATACTACGACGCGACGCCGACCGTGATAATATTATAACAATATCGAGATAAAAGGCGTGTAGAGTACCTAATGTTGTTTAGTAGGTATTAAGATATTAGCGCGGACAATAATTTATTATCTAAATTGAAATCGTCAACAAACGAGAAACACGGTGCATAGTAAAAAAGATTATACTACAGTGAATGTATAATATAGTTTTGATTATTCGGAAACGTATTAACTGGTATTCGACGATAAAATTAAAATTTAAAAACGATTTTGGGCGATATTCGCGGCGGTAAAAATAATCTACACTGCTGCACCGTCGAAACACATTTGAAACGAATTCAAAATGTATATTATGATAAAAGTTGTTCATCTTATATATAATATAATAGTTATTACGCGACGATAAAATCGAATTGTTTTCATATTCATTGTCGTTAAACGAAATCCGGCCATTTAAAAATCCCAAGCTCACTTACCCCTTTAGATAACTTACTGTGCATTCATTGCAGACGTACTGGCGGCTGTCGACATATTATTAGATTGAAAATAAATAACCGTCGATTGTGACACGTCATCGTCAAAAGATCGTATATCATACATTATTATATTATTAAAAAAAAATATGTCAAAATCGAGATAAATACGGCCTGACGTCCTGATACAGACTCCCTAGACGATAACGCCAGTAAAATAAAGAGTATCTACCTACCTGTAACAATAGAAACCGATGGTTTATTTCATTTTTTTTTTTGTAGTCAAATGCAACTCATACATAGATAACGTCATTACTTATTAATATATTGTCTGAATATTGTAGGTATAGGTAATGTAAATACCGATAACCAACCCCGCGAACACGGTCCATTTGAAAAAAAGCCGCATCGGAATCCAACATAGGTATCTTGTTATACGAACACGCTCAGTTGTTATCGTCTGAGCAAAAAGTGTGTACCTCTATTCAGTTTAAATTATTAATATTAAACTGTGTATGCACAGGGCGAAATCGACTTTCCAAGACCATCGGGCACGTGAACATTACAATATATTATTATACGTGCGAATAAGTTACCCATGGTTGCCGATTTTAATACACCTACTATTTTACGAGTATCTCTTCTTACATATGTTTACGTTTAATAATAATTTAAACTAAAAACACTGCGGCGACAACACGTCAACATAACATATTATTAAATTATATTGTGCGGAAAAATAATTGGAGAGCGGTCTGCGCGTGTATGGGCGTTTTACGATGATCGGGTTGTATTATATAGGTATACCAAAATTTGATACCATATTTTTATAGTTTTTTCGGTTTTATAAATTTATATGTGTACTTACTGATAATAAGTATATAAATCCTCAGCATTTTTGAGAAACGGTTGTGATGGTTAGTGTACACCCCCCTCAGACGAAGAAATGATATGTTTGCTAACGAATATCCCACTTTTGATAAAATCCCAAATACGTCACGTATCAAATATATTTTACTGTAAAATACTTCAAAACAATAACGTCAGATTATCTGATTGTCAGTTTTTTGGATAACTGGGATGTTTCAAATGTAACTTTTGCCACACTAAAAGTATTCAAATTCATAAATATTCAATTATCTATGTCTAATATACAATATATAATAATATATAAATACCTAGAAAAATATTATCAACCGTGATAATAACCATCAATTTTAACAATAATTAGTTTAGGTATGACTCATTGTTTGTCAATAATTTTTTAGAAAACATAAAAAAATATGTTGACTTCTTGTACACACATTTTGTATCAAATGAGTCAACAAATTTAATATCCATATTACAACACAACAAATAGTTTGTTTGTAACATTCAAACCAAATCACGTCACTTTAAACGCCAATAATTACTCGTAATTTCAGTTTCATTATAATTTCCATATACAAAACACAAAATATACTTGGGGCAATGCAGGTATAACTATACAGCAGACACCCACAGCAGGATAATTATCAAAAAACAAACTCTGGCACTATCTTCACGGGCCACAACGTTTTACTCATGTGGTAATAAAATAAATTATAGTCAAGTCGTATATACCTAACCAACAACCCCTCTAACACACGACGGGGGGCTACTTTGAATAACCACATTCTCGGCGGGGCAATACAGGGAAACTGCAAATACGCGTGATCTTCGAAACACAATTAATGATCGTCGAAGACGAAGACGGCTGGTCGTATGATTATAAAAAATATAGTATACGCATGTGAAATGGGCGTGACTGTCTTCTCTTGATTACATGGTCGACGAGAGCGTATCGTCTGCACAAACAGCAGTAGTGCAACGGTAGGTAAATAATTGTAAACATATATCGTTCGGTCATCGCATCGTTTAATAATTGCATACATCATAACAAGGATTGAGCAGCGTTGTGTCACAGTAAATTACCTAAAAGGAATTCGAAATGCATCATTTGTAAAGTGTTCTGTAAATAGAACCAAAATATATAAGCTAAATATATATAATTACAGGTTAAATTGATAAATTTTCATTTCAGCATACCAATGCAAATTTTCATATTTAAAACGCGAGAATTTGAACATCTTAATATATTTAAGTACTAAAGATCACATAAACGAATACCTTTTTTCAATTATTTATCTAAAAAAATGTAATTCACTACTGAATATACTTTGTAGTTTTGTAAACGTTGAAAGAAAAATGATAAGCACAAGTCCTAATCTGATAAAATGTTTTAGTATAATCTAAATAAATAAACTTAAGATAATAACTGTAATCAAAACCTGTTTTCAAAATTACGTAAATAATACGATTAGTTGAAATAAGAAAGCCTTGAAATGTCATAACATAGTATTATGATTTAATCTAATGATCTGGGACAACTGTATTTTTGATTTAAATTATTTGTTGACTTATATGTTTGGACCCCCGCCGATAAAATAATACACGTAGTTGTATCGCTGGGGTTTAATGTACACAGTATATATTATAATATTTTATGGTTTCGAACGTTTTTTCGAAAAAAAAATATGAAAAATCGGATACATCGTACGCGGTGTACAATAATAATTGGTTAAATGAATTACCACAATCACTACTAAAGTCTACAACCGTGTTAAGCAACTGAAAAAGTTCTTTACGCCATTTTTGTTATGTTATAAGTTATTTTATTAATATATATATTTTATATATATGTGTGTGTGTAGGCGACGGAATCTGCACGTTACAGGCGTAAAATTGTAGTTGAACCGGAGCAAAACGATAATATTATTGCGGCAACGGTTTTTGTCCTTCATGAGGAGATGATCACATGCAAAGCCGGTAAAATGTTTTGGAAGATTAGCGACGATAATAAGACGATTTGCTGAAAACTCTCAAACACATAAAGTGACGAACGGATTTAAATGAATATTTAGCGCGCCCAATTCATATTAAATAAAACAACAACAAACAAAAAAAAAAACTTTTTTTTCACATTTATTATGCGAAACCATTTGCGGAATAAAATATAATTAATATGATAATGAATTATATTGTGGAATCGTCATCACCGACATCATACCGTCACCGTCGCACCGTTTCGCGTAACCCACCGCACGACGATTGTAATACTATTACTATACTTGTTCGCCATTACGACGTATATAATATACAATAATAATTATGACCGGCCGAAGTATGTCACTGTACTGTTGTTGGGCATACAGCATATTTATTATCTTATATTATAGCTGTAGTACTGTGTTTATTGTTATTACTATTATTACGACGACCATAGATGAGGATTTTTGTCCCGAGCCACTAATGTAAAACTAACGACATCGAGAGTTGCATTCGGCTGCAGACGCGCATCGAAACAACAATGGCCGATATATTTATGCTCGCGCTGCACTGGCCCGTTGCCGCCACTGCAGTGGGCAGAACGCGCGCTGAGCAGACACTTATTATTGTTGTAATAAATAAATAATTGTGAATTATAACAATTCGACTTTGGTCATGTTTCTCCATCTCTCTCTATGGTTAAAATATATCGTATTAATAATATTAGTTATTGCGCGTCTCGTTCATTATTCAGACGGATACCGTCGCGGAGGGGACATATTATTATTATGACCATTATAACCACTATCGTATATCGAGGAGCGATAAATCGCGCCGTACCAGTGACTACGTTATTATACAATATACAGGTAATGTACTACAGGTACCTCCTACACGATTTATGTGCAATATATTCATAAGTTATAATAATGATACCCGGCCGTCCGCTATAGCAATGGCAAGCACCACTCTTTTTTTTGTCAATTTAAAAAATTATTATTATTTTTTTTTTTTTTAGTAGCCCAATTCTCGAGAAAGGTTAAAGGCCATTTAATATCAAACAACGACTCGTAGAAGTCGAGAAAATAGAAAAAAAGTCAGAAACAATACTAAACAAAGTAATAGCGGTGAGTCAGGGGCCAATAATGCCCATGTCAGTTAATGATGAAACAATTCTTTAAAAGTTTTTTGAAGTTTTAGAGGATATGGGGTTTTGAAGTGGCCTTTTTTTACAGGCAACAAAGTACGAGGACAGCTATAGATCACCTTTGATACCACCACCTCTCATTTTTTAGGGATATCGGCCGAGACCCTTTACCACTTTCAAAAGAGTTATGTGAGCAACCAAATAACCCAAAAATAGGTCACATATTGTAATTTCTAGGTACGTAATTATAATAATATCGTTTGAAATTTAGACTTCGTACGCCCGTATAGCCATGTGCGTGGGTACAGCACATCCCGCTCAAAACTGAACCAGAAATAATAAGTGCGCTTATACGAAATATATTTATTTAATATCCACGGAACTCGTGTACACAGTTGTCTCGTAAATGTGTTTTTGTATACCGTTAAAACGATATTAATATACGTAAATACATAATAATATACACATATAACACTGCCGCTGTTATATAAGTCCGTCTCATATTTAACGAGTAGAAGGATTCATAATGTCATGGCATTTCTGGTTATAATAGGCTATCATATTATCCAAACACTATCACAACAGCGGCATCCTTGATGTGTATTGTATACACGCGCATAAGATATACGAAAGCATCGCTAAATATTGGCAGCAAGATAAATATTTTAAAACCTCAACACAAAGAAAATAGGACGACGTTAGTCCATGACGAATTCGTGATACACTGGTAGTAATAATATGTGTGTAAACACAAATTATGATCCGCTTATTGATTTTGATATGTGAGTGTGTGTGTGTGAACTAGGTGCACTGTACCTACCTATATATTAAGGGCGGCAAACTATTTTCGGGTCATGTGTCAAAATGTTGTGATGTAATCAATTAAAAAAAAATTACAAGTGCCAGTTATACGCTGTTATATACCTATCTATAAACATTTTTTTCTCGACGTGATCAATGTTTAAAAAAAAAATCAGTAATATTTTCAAAATCAGTTGTCCATATTGTTTGTCTTAATGAAACACAATAAACAGCATTGACTTCACCTCATTAATATTTTATTCCTTTATTTTGATTTTATCACATTCGCTATGGAAAACTTGAAAATAACCTTTACAACTGCATGTTGATGCGAATACTGAGTGTATACTACACATGGAATGAGTCAAATTTCAAGTAACTTTCAAACTTTTAACATTAAACAGTTGGTAGTAACTTCATTATCTATTAAGAAATAATAATTTTTTTTCATAAATGTGAAATTTAACATTGATATAAAAATATTTTTACGTGTCATTAAGATTTGGCCAACGTGTGCCATAAAGATTCATCACCTAAAATTTAATATATAAATAACTCGTTAGCGAATTCTTCGAACAGCTTTGAAAATTTTTTGTAAACACCGTTTTTCATACAGACCATAAAAAAAAACTCAATCAAAATCGAAAAGCGTATGGATTATATCATGGAACCTATACACCCGGGT
Source organism: Rhopalosiphum nymphaeae (assembly GCA_036289425.1). Taxonomy (NCBI): domain Eukaryota; kingdom Metazoa; phylum Arthropoda; class Insecta; order Hemiptera; family Aphididae; genus Rhopalosiphum; species Rhopalosiphum nymphaeae. The sequence continues at coordinate 9,552,781 of JAZAQC010000012.1, read as the reverse complement.
ACAAGTATACTGCAGGTTTCCAAGCATATAATACTATATACTCCGACCGTTCACGTCAGAAATTTATCGCGTGTTTACCGGATTTTTTTTCTCGTAGTCGCAGATTACCAATGGTTAAACGCATTGGTCCGTATATGGTGGTCTCCGGCGGGCGGACAGTCAATATAGCAAATGGTCTATTCGTGAGAATGAACTCGCGTGTGTATACCGCGCATACCAAGTACCACAATACTATATAGTATCGTAGTATATAACATAAGCTTACCTGCGATTTCTATACGTAGGTAATAGGTATACAACAGTGCAAGACGGCGATCATTTCTTCATCCCGCAACCTGTAAGCCGGTGGGAAGGACCAGATTTCGCAGGACTTTGAGTTTGGAGGGGGGCAGGGAGGTATAGTAACAGATGGAAGAAATACGTGACAGACGGAAAAATTATATTTATACATAAATATATATATATATATAAACATAAACGATATAACTTGCCTTATAACGGATATGTAAGTAGTTGCACACGGCATGTGGAGGTGGAAGATAAGGTTGAGAGGGCACATGTGACCCATACAAGGACAGTACAGGACGAACACGAGTCACCGTAATGGTACCTATACGCATGTATGATATATAAACTTTACAATAACGCCATTACTAATGGCAGTACCCGAATGGTGGGATGGCGCAGGCGGACGGAGTCCGCTTTTATTTTTTCATAGTTTTCAGCGTCCCCTTCATTTAATTAAGTGAGGAACGCTAAAAACACGTCTCCCTAGGGATGTTTACTTTTGAACGGTGTATTTGGATTTTGTTTTCATTTATTTCTATTTTCTATAACAAACTGCAAAGTAATGGTTATTTTTTTTCGCAGAAAACGGTTATCGTTGACGACAATCACGGACTAAGATAATAATCATGGCTAAATAACTATATTATACTTAGGTATATAATAAACAGCTAAATAGCTATATATTTAGCCATGGATATAATATTATTATTTTTTTATAAAATAATTTTAAAGTAATAGCAAATAAATATTTTATAATAGTGCTACCTTCATAGTGCTTTACGGTGCACGAGGTGCGGGGGACGAAGCCTACAACGGGTTACTTTACAATTTATTAGTTATGGAACGTTGTTATCTGAACAAAAACCAGTGTCCGTCCTCAATTTCTTTTCCAATTCGAGCACTGGCCATTAGTAGGTTAATATAACATTAAAGTATACTATGTCCACAGGTTTTTATACAATGACATCTTGTCTGTATATCTCCACTGGTCAATTTCAAGTATCGCTTGTTTTGATGTTTTATATATAAGCTGTAGTCGTCGTGTATTACCATCGAGACTTACCGGCGATGACAGTTCAGTGTCCAAATATACCGCCGAACTTTATGCAAATATCTTTTATCTACAGCGCCGACGACGACTGAGCAGCAACAAAATATAAACTGTTTACGACAAACCACAAATAGGTTTTGTATATTCGTAATACTAGTGAAAAATACGAGGGTTGCCCAAGTCATCACATTATAAAAGTTATTAACAATTGAAATAAATAGAATTCGAGTAAATTAAATTAAATTTTTCGGAAGTTTTGCACGGTTTTTCTTCGGATTTTATCCCAAGGAACAATTTAATCATAACATGGATAATCGGAGATATGCAATAATAATAATAATAATAATAATATATCGTATACGATAGGTACGTGTTAAAACGTGCATACTCAACCATCGCATTTATTGTCGAACCACATATCGTTTAACTATATTGTGCCACAAGTCTCTCCCACAGTGATCGATATTATTTTGGAATGAACTCGTAATTTTGGTGACTCAGCCTCACTGGTGGAAAGGAATGGACGCAATAATGTTATGATATTATTACTATCAAGTAGGTACTCGATGAATAGTTTATCGTTCTATATAATATTATGAAACGATACGATACATACCAAAGCATTAATGACGTTTTTAAACGCTCAACTGTTGAAAAACACAAATTATCGAGCAGGCAGAATAATATTACTGTTAAACGCGTAAGTATTTTAGTGGATACCACGTGTAAGAATATATTATATAATGTGGCACTTATAGTATTGTCGATCTCTTTAAATAAATCATTAAATGAAGCATTCAATAATTTTATTAGGTGCTATAATATACGTATGCATATAATATAATGTATCAATAAATTGATGGTCGTTATTCTATTTCCAAACGATCAAACACCAATTGTATGGTGTTGAGGAAAGAAAAATATTGAGCACGTCTAATTAATTACGATACGATTAATAATAAAACGTATTAAGGAGTAAGTATAAAAAAATAACCGATGATTAGCCAAATTGTAATATATTATTACATTTCCATAGTTCATTCATAGTTTATCAGCGCGATAATATATATATATAATTATAGCTACACACCGGTTCTATGTACTAATTAATAATATCGTAACGTTACGAAACCGCAAAAATGCAATAGTATATAATGAAATAATACCATGTAAGGAAATAAAATAACTGTTTTTGCCATACTGTGTAAAACGGTAATTTCGGAACGAAGGAAAAAACACAAGAAGTACAAACGTCTATTATTGTAAGCAAATAACCGTCGACTACAGCACTTTTTCAGGCATGTATATGAAATAATAAAATATACAACTATATATCGGGTTGTCTGAATTTCACGTTACAAAATCGGTTGATATATACAGTACGATGTATTTAATAGTTAAAACTCTAGTGTTTTTTCTTTCCACATAATTTTAAGTACGCGGAAAAAGAAAATGATTGGGTAAAAAAATTATATTTTTTAACTATTTTTCATCGTAGTAATTTTAATAGTTTGTTTTTCTTATTTTTAATAACGACGTACATTACTATAATAAAAAAAAAATAAAGTTCATAAATAAAATTCAATGCTGTGATAAGTCAAAAATATAAATAACATAGACTTTATAACAAGTATAAGGTCTGAAAAATAAATACTGATAATATATATAATATATACCCATACTATCATAATATACAATTAAATAAAGATATTATATTGTCAATGTCTTATGAACAATTTTAAAATGTGTTGTTCGATCCATTCACTATATTGTTTTTATAATATAGAGATACGCTGTGAAAATAAGTTGAAATCAGTTGAGAATATAATCTTAGATAATAACTCGTAACGTGACGGTAATTTTATTAGATAAAAACAATTAACTTTAAATTCAATTTTACCGTTTTCATAAATTTGAGTCACAACTACACAAGTAGGTACTCTAGCAGTGCAGTGGAAAATACCTATACTGTGTAGGTGGTATGAACTCTACTCTTTTTTAGACGATATTTCTGCGACTATATTATTATAATGTGAACGGCGCCACTCAATAACGACGGAAAGACCGATAATATTGACCTTATTGTCGCGTAGAGACGATAGACGACCGGACCGATAAATCTTCGGCTTCGAGTACTATTATTACAACATGCGCGTGTACTCAACAAAGGGACGTACGTTTTAGGGTGGCTGAGAGCGATCCTGTTGTGAGGGCGTATTAAGAGCAAAAGACGAAAAAATAAACTATAACAGACAAACACGTATTGTACACTGTTGCACCGATACCTATACGATATACCTACGCGTACCCGTATAAGTTGTTTTCTTGTCGAAACATCACATTTTACGAGCAGACGCGATACACACAATAATATCACATATTTTTACCATTGATTCGTTCAGCCCATGCGGTCGTGTACCTATATAATATGTAATTTACAATAGACTACTTTTAAAGGTCAATATTCGTTTTCTCCAAATAGTGTTGATATTTACGGAAATATTTATTCTCCAAAATGTAAAATCAATACAAAAAAAAGACATTATTGAAAAGACATTTTTTTTTTAGTTTTTACTTCATTTGAATGACAATAATACATTTTTTATTTTAAATTCCAAAGCAGAGTTTAATATATAAAAAATCAATTTCGAATTAGTTATATATAGGTATAGCTTATAAATATTTTAAATCTAGATAATTTACGGAGAGGTATATTACTAAATTCAGATACTCAACTTTAAATAAGCAGATCTAACATTTATATACTGGACAAAACCTGCAAACATTGAAAAATTATAGCGATAAAAGTGGTGAATATGTCTAATAACATTAATATTTGTAGAGAAAATCAGTGATTACTTTTAAAATAAACACCTATTATTTAGTTATTTATTATAATATACCGCTTGAAAAATAATACTGTGACTGTGAATATTATATTACTCCAATACTATCGTCGATGTAAAGCTAAATACGCCGTGTTATTATAAAAACCATTAAGTACTCATTCAGTACGTCACCGCGACGATACAATGACGTTATATACCGTTGTATAAAATGTATACGAGCAATTCATTATGTATAAATTCTTACGCTTATTGTGTATATATTATAGAATAAGGCTTAAACGATTAATATTGTCGAAAATGGTTTTAGGTGATAGATGTATAAACATCATTGTTATTTTAAAAACCACATATAGGACTATGTATAGCTGCACTATATATTATATATAAATATGTATACATGATAATTTTATGCTATATTTTATAATATATACCTAAAACTAAATGAGTTCTCGTTTCGCTTAAAAACATAGAATGCAATTTAAATTTATGTTAATACACTAATTAACATCATTTTTTTTTGTACATACCCTCTATTTATTACGTCGTGTGTAAATATATATATATATTATATATAGACCATGATAATTTGCAATAGTAAAAATAAAAAAACACGATCATCATTATTCATCGTAGCACATTTAAGGAATTAAAAATAAATCATTTTAGATGACGGTATAATATGATATTTATATTTTAATATTTCCATATTTTAATGTCGGCATTTTTATAATATAATATTATAATATAAAATAATGGTAAAAAACAAGGAAATAAATTTTAACGAGAAAAATAAAACCCCCAGCGATGCTCTTATTATGTATAGGTACATAATATACGCGGTTTAACGGCGATACACACGATTTTGTATATATATATACAATATCATACACACCTGCAGCCTACGCGTTCATCATAATAATATACGCATATGAATTTATAATATATACTATGATATATTTTCAATGCGGATATAGACTTAACTACTCAACGATGGTACGGTTTTATATCTTTACCCAATGGCGGAATTAAGGAAAAAGGCTCAATGCACTAATAACATTACAAAGGGCAATTATTATTCAGAGCTAATACAACATTTTCGTTTTTGATAAATATTTTGAATTAAATTTTATCTTAATTATAATTCAGTTATACAACAACTAACTAAATGAATAGGTTTAAATTTTAACATAAAATTGTAACTATTATAACAAGATTTATTTTAAGTGAAGTATTCATATTTGATTAAAACTTAATAAAATAATATGCAAAGATAAATAAAAATGTATAAATACTACTTGTTTTTTACTTCTTTATTTTCTGTTTTGTTTGAAATTATTTTTCGTTTGTAATGTTTCTTTAAACGATGTATACATTACAAAAATATTTAAAAAATGAAAGAGAAAATACACACATATGGTAGGTGTATATTATAGTGAATACCGTCAAAGCACTGATCTCGGCATCTCTAAAAATATTACTCAAGTAGTTTTGATTTACTTATATCATCATAAATAAAGATAATAATAAAAAAAGAAAATAATAACAATAACAACGATATTATAGAATTTGCACTATAACCGCGGCGCAGGCAGCGGCACACAACAGTTATAAACTCGTTAAGCGTCGGTAAGAACTGAAAAGTCCTCCACGCGATCTCGTAATTTTTGACGAAAATCACAAGACCCTACATACATCTAGCACGCGAAGAGTGCACACCTTAGATATCTCTCGCAAAATAAATTAGCCCAGCCAACGAGCGAGGGATGATATCGCGGGCTGAAGTGTATAATAGGTACACGTTTAGTAGAAGAAAAATTCGCGCGTGTTCAATGGCGATTTCCCGACAAAAGTATGATTAATATTTTATATACCGAACGACGACGACAACTGACCATATACGATAATCCCGCCCCGATCAACCCTCGGGACTTACGCGGGGAAGTATGTACGTGCGTGTATCATTTTATTATTATTATTACATTGTTATAGATAAACTTGACAAGTTTATATACTTGCACGTGTGTGACCTCTCATCTCGCGGCGATATTCCGCGACGACAAGAACTAAGCGGTAGGTCGAAAACGCATTAATATAATATACGCATTATAATAGTATAATTTATGCTACGCCGTCGATCTATAAATATAAGATATTATTTTTTTACTATCGAGTCCTGTCATCCAGAGTTTCGTTAATGACCGTATATTATTGTTGTTAATCATTTTTTTTACGATTAGGCCTACGGGAAACCTAAAAACCTGTAAAGAACGTTGTCAGAGAGACACGCAGCGATCAGTACGCGTTTACTGCTGTAAAGATACGACGTGAACGATGATCAAATATGATTAGTGCGACCGAGAAATCACCGGGAAGACGTAAGACGTGTGTACGTTGGAAATTCGATCTCATCCCGAATGTATATAGGTATGCTGCGTCGACGAATGAAACTGAAAATTATTATTCAACTCTGACACTGCAGTCTGTTTTTTACATAATTTCTTTGTTCATTCCACCCGAGCGACGTCGAGCGATACAAACAACAATCTTCGACGTAGAAACCGCATAAGATTTTCATTTAGAATTTCTGTCGTCTGCATGCACCAGCGGCGTGATGTTGAAAACTCTGCGTTTGACTGACGATAGCGGGGGTGGGAAGGAAATAACGATATAGCTACGTAATCGGATAAGAAACAAAATTATTTAAACGGCCATGGTCACTGCAACGACAATGATAACATACGTATACTTTAACGACAAAGTGTAAAATTGAATAAAATGCAAACACACACATCACGTTATTTAGCCCTTTCACTGCCGAAAAGAAAAATCAAAAGCAACTCTGCGTGTTGAACAATTTTCATAAATTTGATAAAATGTTTAACCACTAAAAATTGAAACTATACGAGTTTACTGTTAAAATTAAAAACTAAAATTACTAATAAAAACGTGCTATATTTTATAGATTCTATTATTTAGTATAATTCCTAAGATATTCCACAATTAATATAATACATTATTATTGTTATAATTCCAAATAATAATAATATATAATAATATGTAGTTAAACATTTTTATAAAAACGGCGTGTTCCTTTCATTGAATAAGGAATTCAAATTCTATACATTTTATAATGTATTTTATTTATCTATAACACGTCAAATAATTTAAATTGATAAGGATATTTATCTACGTCGACATGTGTGAAAGGGTTAGTATAAATTGCGTTTGCATGTGCATTCAATTCACGTCACACTCGCTGACCGTGTTTCCGGGGGGGAGGTCATACTAAATATATAGGTACACTAATTATTATTGTTTATACTGGCCGCTTGGACTTATATATATATATATATGTATACTACTGCTACTACTGTAAATTCAATGCGTTAATTGCAAATCATTTATAACGTTTGTGTATATATTGTCGCGCTCAGACACACTCTGATTTGTACCACATACGTATAAAATATATATAGGTCCAACCGTCCACTGACATCGTCTCTCTATCACTGCTGGCTAGCTCGCCATTAGCCGGCATTGTGCGCATATACATAATACACACTATATATGTAGTGAAACAATTTACTAAAAGTTTCTCATCCGCACAACGGGTCTAGTACAATGTTTGGTCTCCCCGCGGGGCGTCGTTTCAACGATACGAAAATTACCAGCGATAGCAGAGGTGTAAGTACCTATACATATGATTATCTCTGTATGTGTATTATACAATTATTATTATTATGTATAATATTACAATCACATAGTTTGACGTAAGTCGAACTACCCTACCACGCCGGAGAATAAGATGGAACGAAAATGTGACGGGCAGAATAGAGAAAAAATCAAAAAAATCGCCTATAACAAAATACGTTTCGCATACAGACATGTTGGTTTTTAGTAGTAGTCTGAAGAAGAACCAGTAGCGCTTACGAAGAGTTAACTTATCAAAATTGGTGGTAAGTGGCCGAGTGACCAGTAAGTTACTAGTGGATTATTGAATTATGAATACAATAAAATGATCTAATTTTATTTTTTAATACGTTTAAAATTGTTTACAGCAAATGAATGTACGTAACCGAAAATAATTACAGCTGCTAAACTCGATAAGTCGAGAGCTATTATTATTTTTAATATACGATATGATGTAACTATATATATATATATATGATTGGTGTTGTACCGATAACTCGAGGCTCACCGATGCATATAATGTATGAATGAGAATGCGATTAAACATTGTTGTAGCCGCCGCGGTAAACGAATGAAAAAAATTGTGACTAATTGATTTGCTCTTGGCTCTTGACCTTTGCGGCAGCGTATTGTATAATAGTAAAATGTGTGAAAATAATACGAAACGATTAAAAATTAATCCACTCAAACTCTACACGCGCTTTGCGTCGTTCATCACATACCGTTTATACGTACAATTTTTTATTCTCGTATACGCACACACAATCTGAATATTTTATATACGAAAATCGATAAAGTCCATTTTTCGCGTACAAACATTTCTATACATTTCTCGCCAAACAAGCCCCGATACTATAAACGTATTTAAATTCGTTAAAAGCGAATAAAATAAACATATTGCATTGCAGGTTAAACGAAATTTCCTAACACGGTTAGGTTAGATTTGGTATATTAATTTAAAATTCAAACCACATAATGATGATTTGATAACTATAAAAAATCGATTTTGTTGCGACAAACATTATACAGTATTATAACGAAACGTTTCAGCCAAAGATTATTATATATTTTTTTAATTTCTGCTGAATTTAAAACGGCAGTTGCACGAGATTGCGCCAATGGGCTACGACGTTTTAGGAAAATTCCGAGCGCGGACGTGACGATGTTCGGTATTCGGTTCACGGGCAAGACGTTCAAAAGCCTTAAGAAACAAAAAAAAAACCCAATTAAAAGTCCCCGTGTGATACCCGGCCAAAAAACAGAAATGGCAGCGCGCATTTAGTGGACGTTTTGTAGAAGACAGTTTTAAGTTTTCGTCGCTACAATAATATTATATCCACTGACCGGTCACTAGAGTGGATCTGGGCACGTACTTCGTGATGATATTGTTGAACGTTCGTATATAAAAACGAAATCGATTGTATACCGTCCCGCAAACACTCGCACCGTACATTGTCGAGTGTTATTATAATTCAATTCTCCACTGCGCGAGTCAAGTGTCCACCGAATCGCATCGCAGCTATAATCGTCGCAGTTATCGGAAAAGGATTTGATTTTCGTAATTAAAAACGTTGCACAAACATAATATGACACGTCGAGGGTGTCCAGCAGAAATTGAAAAAGTGAAAAACGACTATCCAATTGATTTAATATAGCTGCTACGCTGGCTTTTCCGAAAACACTTTATTCCGTAGACTTGTTTTTACTATTATAATATCATATCGATTAATTTTGTGTTGTACGTACACGTAGATCGTTCAAATATTTGATAAGTTGTAATCAAATGACGCAAAGAACAAGAATTCAAAACATATTTTTAATGCGACAAAATGTGTGTAAAATTATTAAAAAAAAAAAATAAAATAATAATACACATACTACGGTATACACTGTTTAGTCGATCATGCGAATTAATTAATAATATTATGTTCTTACGAGATCTATTGGCACTTTAATTAAACACTTTTACAAACAGGTAATTATAATAATACCGATATGTAATTTAATTCTATTTATGAGGACCCAAATATAAAAACAACATTTCCAGGACTATATATTTTATTTAATAACATAATAATCTTACTACTGTAATAATAATTATATTATGTATATGTAAACATTATTTATTCGACTTATAAAATTACATACTACCTATGATATTGAAATTCAACAGACGAGTATCTTGTTTATACAACTCGTTTTAAATTGATAAGTACCCGCATTAAATAAACGCCGAAATCTGCATATTTTGTATATTATTAACAATTATAAAGATAAAAGTTACATAAAAACAACCTTACTTCATACCTTCGTACCGAGTAATAGATAGATACGTTCTGTCTACATATTTCAAAAACGCCTACGGGTGTATTTTGATAATTTTTTAAGGTGTCTATTTTTTTTATAAATAATACTAGTTTAATTATTCATAGCAATTTTAAATAGGATTAATTTACTATGAATTATAATAACCTAACAAGTTAATTGATTAAATCATATATACAAAATGTTTATGAATTTTAAAATTAAACATTGACAATATGATAAAATTTTATAATGAATTATTTTATGTTTAAGTATAATACAACAATATGAATTGAAAAATTATATTTTAGACTATTTTAAAATTGCTATTTAATCTCTCATTATTTTTGTATGTTTGCATAAAAATTGCAATAGAATTAATCCCACCATTAATAATAACAGTCTTAATTGTTTATAATTTTAACTATATATACCAGCAGCTTATAATGTATAGATAATACGAATAGCTAAATTTTAATAAATATTATATATGCTAGCCTAAGGAGATAGATGTGTGTAAATTTAATAAATCTTCGACGTCGATAAAAAAAAGGTAATTTAGATTTTAGAGGCCAGCTCTGATGTACATTAAATAATGGGTAAAAATGCATACATTTTCGTAGACAAAAAAATGTAGTTTTCGAGTAGTATCTTTATCGATATTAAAAATGATTTCTAATTGTTAAAAACATATATACATATATGCGCGGATATAATATAAATTTCATAAAAGGTATAGAAAATATGTTAGTATTTTACAGATAATAAGAAAATGATGATTATCATGACATAAATTTATTTGCGTATAAATGTCAATTTTAACTTTCAAGTGAAAATAAATTACATGTTAAGCAATATCATTATTTCTTATTTATTTTATTCTTTCGACCTATATGGTGTCCGCTCTACTGTAGATACAGAATGACTCTTCCTCCAAAAAATACGCCACAACACAACATTTATGTAACTTTTTATTTTCAGAGAAAAATAATCTAACGATGAAATTATCAGTGTGTGTACAATAAAATCGAACATAATATTATACCCTCTACACTCGACTGCAGATTGGTCATTGCAGGGAGGAAGTACAAGTACATTGTTATAAAGATCAAAGAAGGATTTTATCCGACAGAGGCTATATGATATTCAAACCGCGGCTGACAGTATAAAATCTAATACATTTAGAAAATTCTGTGCACACTCCGGCCAAAGTGCATATCAACTATACTCTATCGCATTAGTCGAGCGTACATAGGCGTAAAGTTACATAGTTAGAGAAGCGCAAAATATACAATTTTTGATGATATCAAACGGCTGATAGACTTTCATTTAAACCCGTAAAATTGTGTAAATAAATGAATTTACATAGCAAATTAAAAAAGTTGTGGGGAGGTGGGCAAATAATAAATTTAGCTCGTCTCGCCATGCGTAATTCGGTGGCATAATAAAGTACGCAGCCGTTCATTAAAAAAAAACGTATTGTATGGAGATGTATTCGATAGTAATAATAATTCAGCAGTATCATTGGCTCACACCCTCATGTCGATGAAATAGTAATACAGTAACAATTTCCGTTGTTCGTCGAAAAATATCGAAACCGTAATTATTTGAAAACCAGCGATTGATCGATAAATTCTATGTAGAGACACATTATATATTGTTACATAAAAAATCGTGAAAACCACCGCCGCGTCGTCACAATTGATTAATGCTTATACATATTACTAAACTAAGTTTTGTTTAGTAGAATATAATGTTATTGTATTTCAGAGACGAAAAAATGATGAAAAAAATATCAAAAAGCCAAACCGGAATTGAAATCTCATTCCTGCAGTTACGAACAAAAATGGTTACTACTTAATGATCGGTACTTTGTTTGTGCGCGTTCAGAGACCATTTGGGAATAACAACACCGTGACAAAGAGTTATTGGTCGCTTTAGGGCTCTCCTCGTCAGAGACAGACAGACAGACAGGCAACCCTTTGGAGTCGCACGTCGCTGAACACACGTATATGCACGCACACACATACACACACATACACAAGTCACCCTATACGCTCGCCAAGGAGTTTCATGGCCGTCCACATTTTTTTTCTTACTGCGCATACACACACAGGCACACACACACGATATAATATATACAGCCCGTCATTCTTTCTCGGTTGCAGGTAGTCATTATTAGAGACACTCACGTACGTACACCATATATATATATGATATTATTATTGTGGTGGTATCCTTTTGTTGAACGCTAGTTAATTCTCCGCCGTCCTCTTCTTCTGCAGCATATACATCATAATATGCGTATAGACTATAGAGCCGGTCTGCGCACCGGTGGCCCCCGAGGCGGCGTATATTGTATGATACTAACAACAGACGACGACGAAGACGCTTAATTTTCACGCGTCACCACGGGTTAGCGTCTCCGACGGACGGTGAATGTATGCATATTATAGAAATAAGACGGATGGCAGGACGGATGTCCGAACGACGCTAATCAACACGATATAACAATATATATATATATATAAAACATAGTATTACATACATACGCATAGCTGGCGCATTCGTGTCAGAAAACTACGCTTTAAACGTACTGCGTTTTTAGATAATAATACGAGTGAGCATAGTATATTATTTGTGCGACAATGTGGTCTCATTTTTATAATTAACTGCAGACTCACTTGGTCGTACCAGAAGTTAAAATATTATATTATATAATATTATGGATGTACAAACTGTAGAGTAATTACAATATCACGTATGTTTACTGTAATTAATACGAAAAATTCAAAGACTTTTAGTACGTCACGAGCTTGCACATATGCTGCAACTGCGAGGTGAATGCATACAAATTCCACGTAATAAAAGAAGACATTTCTGAAAGAGTAATGTGTGCACTTTAAATTCGTCCAAAAGTCTCTCTTTCTCTCTATCTATCTATCTATCTATCTTTGTTGCGAAGCACGTGCATATATATATATATACTATAAAGGCTTTTGAAATGTCAATAGATTGTACATGTGCATTTGCGCACGCGCGTGTAAGACGGCTGCGTGATAGAATACTAATGAAGATGTGTTAAGACATGTGAAATAAAAGTGCATTACGCACGACGTTCGAATGAAGACTGCGCAGCGGGGATACACAACGGGGCGCATTTACGTACGGGCCCCGCTGCATAATAATGAATTGTACTTTTATAATTGTTGAATATAAGTCAAAGTGCATTTCCATTAGCTGCACGACGAAAACATGTTTCTATCAAAAAGTAAATAACTGTAGACTAACTGTATACTTCAAGGAGAGAAGGATAGACACAGAAAACTGCAACAGATAATGTAAAGCTTAAAAGCGTAATGAATAAAAACAAGAGACAAAACGACAACACCGATGTGTGTAAAATATTCGTCGAAGCAGAAAGTTAGAAGTTTTCGCGAAAATTCCGCTTTAAAGTTTCGTATACATACTAAACTCAGCATAGTAAATTTTACCCTAAATTTTAACGCAGACATTAATAACGGAAACATAATTTGTCGTAATTTTAGTTGGTAAAATATGTTTTACGTATTAGCGGCACCGACGCTATATACCCATCTACACAATATATAATTAGCGCACGCGGAAGCGAGATGGAAATTAACGGATATATATTATAGTACCTATATCTACCTGGTTAAAAACGGAGTGCGAATAATATTTTGTATTGAGAACGAATGTTATAGCGCGCCGTATCCTTCTTCGTTTATCGTTTTACAACATCGCACGGTTATATTTCCCGTGTACCTCTACAGTCTATACATACATATATATAAATACACGCAGGCGCTTTCAAAACGGACGTATAAATTGATCAGTTCACGGAGGAAACGTGAAGGTATATAAATTTAAATACAAAAATAAAAGATAGAGCGAAAGTAGAATTATGGAATGTATATATAAATTATATAGTTTCTTTCATAAATCAACGCGAGCATAATAAAGTCGTACATCGATAGATCTAAATACAAAAAAACGGTAATACGGATTTTACGACAACTATTCTTTCTTCGCTTGTCGACATACATACATGAAATGAGTAAGCATTATATATATATATATATATATATATATATATACACATACATAATGTTAGATAAATTGTACATCTACTCGCACCGTTGGCTTGCAAGTTCATTTTTTTTGTTTTGTCAAACGATACACTATAACGTTATATTGGATATATATATGATATTAACAGTAAAAGAGTAATAAGTAATTTGGAGTAAATTCTATAGAAATGTTATGGCGCAAACACTTGATTTATGTCGGTAGTTTGTGTCGCGTTGCGTTGCAATCGTGTAATGTACATATACATTATTATTAACTACGTACCTATATCGAAAGAAATGACAAAATTTGTGCGGGCGTTAAATGAAAACATCGTAAATCGGCAGGTGACCGGTAATAACCACGATAAAATTATAGATATATTCCTTCGTATACCGTATCAACGAACAGGGCTGTAATATGACGAATAATAAATTAACATTTCTTGGCCTCGAAAACTATATAATATTATTATGTATTATCATGATGTGTAGTTGTAAAGCAACTAAAAAATTATTCAAAATAATTTAGTTTCGTAACAACAAACTCTAATCGTGTAATCGAAAGTCATGAATTTTTATCACAACGTATATGAAATATATAGAAGACGTGCCAGTGAACTCTGTTCAAAAGTTGTGATAAATTAAAATTTGTCTATAGATACATAATATACAAAGCCTAACATGTATATTATTACATTTATTTTATTTTATTTATGATTTGTTTAATAAATGATCAAGGTCCTCTCTTTATAATTAGTAATATTAAAAATTTAAATATAATTACAAATACAATTAATAATGATATGAGAATATAGCAATGAATATACATTAATTATAATAATATATACAAGGTTTTTACTTAATAATAAAGTAACTCGATGTGACATTATAATACAATCAAATATACATTGTATATTCGAAACTTTTACGGCTAAAATAAAGTCCATTGTAAATAAGGATATTTTATTGGATAGGTAAAAGCGCAAGGTGAAAAGATGAAAGATGACACTACACGTTTACAATAAAAAAGAAATGATAAATAAATAAATAATTCGCCGCTTAGGGAACGCGAATACCTAACTGGGTCAACAAATAAATAGTCTAGCTATCATAAATATATCCCTTTTTATAAGTTTATTATATATCATAGGCAAAAATGATTTATTTGCTAATCATCTTCTAATGGAGAGCAAATATTGACATCTATATAGTTACACAATACAGGTAATGGCCGTGTGAAGAAGCGAATACATCATCAAATTATTTTTTATTTTTTTTTTAATAAACTATATGTTTGTTTTTCATTGTAAATGAATCAATAAATGTGTACAGTTTTTTTTTTTTAAGTATACAAACGGGTGCACTATTTTTAATAATTTATATCAATATTGATTCATTAGGACTCGGGGAATATTATATATATAAGCTGTATAGTGCTATACCATACTCAATTGACAGACTTAAAAATCTTTGTTATTCGTTTTCAAGAGTTAAACCGATTTGCACATGAAGTGATTAAACTTAAACCGAAATAGACCGACTTGTTTTACACCGCGTATTTCATAATAGATCATTTTTTCAGGTATAGTCGGCTAATACGACTTGTACTATATATGTTTAATATATAATACAATGAAAAGACTGTTATGCGAGGAATTTAAAACGACAATATAGTGACGCGTACGGAGCATATACATATATCGCGGACCGTTCGTGCATTCCAGATATACGACCGGACGATTTACGATGACACCCGAAGGACGCGATTTTTCGAAGACTCTCTGAATTCTTCACGTACATTTAAGTATTATATACTTGTACGTATTTCGACGATGACGAATAAATCGCGTCGCCGTGGTTTGGACACAATATAATAACAATAACGATGATGATGATAATAATAATAATAACGTTCTATTATATAGATATAACGGACTAAGGAGAAATATTGACGACGCATCCGAAAGACGTTGAACCGACGACGGTTTTTTCATGGGAACCTCCGCGGGATCGCACTTGTCCGGTCGAAAAAAAATACGACCGACACACGATATTATACCTATAATAATAAAAAATAATAAGAATTCTCTCGGAACCCGTTGCCGTCAAGTCGTCCTTCCGAACGGATCTCCTCCTATAGATAATAATTAATAATATTTTAATACTCGTCCGCTGCTTCGATACGATTGAAAGAGTTTTCATCCGAGACCGGTGCGTAGCACGATGGTGGGAGGAGGACAGTCATTAGATAGACCATGAAAACATGCGTTTGGTATTCTATAATACTATATAATAAAGTTTACGATGTCCGTGGGCGGACACGGGATGATCGCGAGTCCCCGGTAGCCGACGCGCAGTCGGAAACTGAATTGTCGAACGACGCTCCGGGCTTACACGAGATCGCCACTGCCGCAGCAACTCCCGTCAGTTCCATACACACGCGTTTTATAATACACCTATATAATATCTATGTGTGAAGTACAGGGTGTGTCTAGTACGTCGTTGTACGCGTGGTTTTTTAACGGTCGTTAAAATCAAAATTTATACGTTTCTTCGTTTTTTCACAATATTTAAATTTTTAAGCCAGTCATGAGCATATATAATATTAGTATTTAAAAACTCTCATAGTTCAACTGACTTAATAATTAATACTTTATGAAATAAAATAATATCCGAATCGGAATGCTTATATTACGTGTAGTCATCTATTCTAAAAATAATTATTCATAGTTTATTTTTCTTGTGCTTCATTATAGATATTTATTATTGAAGTTCATAACAACGGCATTATACGCATAATAGGTATTGCAGTATTAAAAGAAACTTGAGTTAAAATAAAAAAAATATTTAATTTTAGTAAATTGAACTATTACTTTAGTTAAAACAATTACAGCATTCACTAAAGTATAAAATGTCATAAACAAATTCTAGAACATAAATAACAAAAATATTATTTTTTTTTTATATATCATCAGTTTATAATCAGTGAAAAACCGTGCAACCAATACCATCAACCGATACACCCTGTACATATTTTATAAAAACTCCGGCACCTGCGCGGTTTTGGATCGGCAAGACCAACGTCGCCGCAGACTGTTCTTATTAAACGGATAATTTATTTGTAACGATAGGAGTACAGGACCGGTATTTTAGGGTGCCTACAGAAAACGTGTTGGACGACGGCGACGCGTATAACAAATAAAATATTATATTGTTGTTCGCCGACATATTATGTTATTAACAACGAGCATTGCATGTGTATATTATGTTTATATTTTTCTGCGAATTCGTCCGCGATTTATCGCCCCGGTCGACACGACTCGGTGGTGTTGGTTACAACACAGTGGGAGTGTGTGTCGGGCAGTGGTGGTGGCGGCTGTTTTTGGCCCGAAAGAGAGATTCACCGACGCCTATATTATGTGCGCCTTATACACGATATATTCACTCACGCCCCCGCACCCGACCATCGGCGAAATATGCGTTAAAAGGGATCGCGAAAATTGGTTTTTGTCCGTGAATAATACGCGGAGGCGGCTTTGGTTCTTGTCGGGATAACGCTATTTTTTTCTCAGCTTCGTATCCCCCACCCCACCGCCCAAAAGGTGTTTCAAATCATAACAAAACGTTCTCGTCGTATAATAATATACCGGTGTATATACACAACAAACGGTTCCCATAGCACTTAATATGTACAGATCAGGTGGTATTTTAGGAGAGGCGCGTACGACATTATGGGACCGAATAAATACCAACACCATTGCGATTATTCACGTCATGAACGCCGTTCTTCCGGAGCGCAAAGTATAATATATAATATATATAAATGTATGTATTATTGAACCGTCTGTTTTATACTATATAAGGATAGTTTTTATACGTGTAAAATAATATTATACATATTATACATTGTACTTTTCAGTAAATATACAAGATGAATACCTGAAAATTATAATACAAAATTATATGCACTATTCGTTTACCGCGGAAATCGTTATATACAAACGGAGGAAATAGTGGCGGAAAGGAAACAACGAGTGGATAGGAATCTTCACCACAGTATCGTAAATTACAGGAATAATTAAAAAACTGCATCTCTGAATAATTATTATAATAACGCGTTTGTTCGCGCCAATTAATAATGCACGGCCAGGATTTAACTTAACCACGTTTTCGAAAAATTTTATGGAATATCTAATGACGTTCATTACATAACAAAACATGCATAATGATATGTAACATCACAGTTGTTATACGTCAAAATTTAAATGCAAATATTTGAATGAGATTAAAACGAAGTTCGTTATATATCTAATGCTCTAAAATAACTCGAGAAACGTGGAGAACAAACCGGGTTCACGTTGAACTAACAAATTTTTTTTTCGTTTTCATACTCGTTAATACGTATTTGACCGGCTACACGAGTTTGTTTGTTTTAATGTATCAATTTATTATAAAGGGTCGAAACATCGCAAAAAAAAAAAATAACACTCCAAACGTCCGTGCATTCGCGTGTTTACACGGGAAAAATGGCAGTTTATTCGACAAATATATTATACACGACGGCTATATTATACTACATGGCTGGTCGAGTCAACAAACACAATTTGTTAGTACCTATATAATGTATATAATACCGATGAAACCTAATTTTCTGATTACACAAATATTTAAATTTTGTTAATTTCAAAAAAAAAAAAAAATATATATATATAAACCGTCGTTATTATTATGTTTCATATTTCTAAGTATAGAAAGTATTTTTAAGTTTTTCTTTATGTACATTTTACGTTGATATCGTTCCTATAAATTCAACAAATCACAAATACCGCCATTAAAAACTACAATAATGACATTTTAACAAACCATATTATTATTATTATTATTCTTTTGTATTGATAAAATAATTTATCAGATATATACCAAAATTCTGTTTTGCAGGTAAAGTAATTGTATTTAAATAATTTTCTTGATTTTTGTTCTTGTTAATAATATTCTGCAGACAACTGTCGATTAATTTTTCCTGTTACTTGTAACTCTTATAGAAAAACCGCAGAAAAATCTTAAAAATCACTTATTTATAGTAAATATATATAATACATATCTATAGGACTATAGGTAGTATCTTATTTTTTATTTTCCAATCGATATGTATATATACTCAGTAGTACTATAATACAAGTTATATGCATCTTTTTGAATACTTCTCTTGAACATATAATAGAAGAATCCATGAAAAATCGTTCGCCGAAAAATAAAAGATAACCAAAACAAAAATTTTCTTTTAAAAGCGATATTGGTTCACACCAGGAACGTAATTCATGCTTAACGATGCTGAATATGCCGTGAATAGACGGGTTATCTATTAAGGACCAGCGATGAATGATCGATACACGTCCAATCGGAAATCCGAAACAATATTATTATATAACGTTCAATGCCGCTTTTACTTATAATAATAATAATTCTATAAAGTCGTGATTCAAGATATCGATCTGGGTCAACAACGAAACTCGGTTATGTAAGACTCGCACCGACAAACCCCCAAAAGGCGTTATATTATATAAAACTCGTAAAAGTCAACGACTGTCATTGACTCACAAAGCAAACGATTTTGTTTTACACTTTTAGGGGTTGGGTAATTTTAACGACAATAATGTATTTATATGTATAAATGAAAAGTTGGTTTGTTGAAATATTTCGGAAACATTTTTCCCGCGTACAGATCAATGGCCACCACGCATATCGCACGCGACATCGGTATCGTCGAAACAAACGACCGCTGTCTGCTTCTGCTCCCAAAAAATAATCTTGAGAAAAAACTTGAAAATCAGAGTTGCGGACTGTGAGAACTATTCCTGGTTTGTAACTACGTGATTCCGTGTTATTGCTTCAGTGCATAATTTTACTCATAACGGGTTGCAGTGTGTCTCAAGAGGGTATACTACGGCGATTTAATGTGACGTCAAACGTCGTTTCTTTTTTTTTTTGAATTTATTCGGGTGGGTTGACGGCCAAGATATGTAATATTATTAATAAAGGTAAGTAGGTACACTCGGGGCAAATGGTACATGCACATAGATCCAAGAAGTGATACATACTCGTACAGCCGGTGCGGCACTTCAGATAAAACGTTCTTTAGATACCTGACGAGATGTTATCCGTTGTCATAACTTTAGCCGGACGTGTAAAAATCTGTACGTCGTAGTCTTGTATAATAGGAGAACAGTGCGCTTCAACCGTGTGACCAGAGACTCCCCTATACGTATTATAATATATGTTGTGTATACGCATATAATACAATACACGTGTTACATTTTCCCATCCAGCCCTTTGACGAATACATAACAAAATATTAATTATAGTAAATAGACGATTCCCCCAACACCTGATTATATTTTCAGTGGAATAAGACATCATTTAATCTCGTATTACTTAAAAATTATTTGAATAAGATTTTTTTTTATCCTATGACTAATTTCGCCTTACCTAATGTAGAAAAATAAAATAAAAACAGAATAAATTTTCAAATATTTCCATCAATAATTACTGCCGTTATAAAACCCATCAATCGTTTATTATTATCGGATTATTTTTTAAGACTTTGTTTGACAACTCGCTGAACCGAACGAAGCAAAATATGAAATCATTATTTTTTATAATTAACCTAGTTGATATGTTTATTTAGATAACATTTTTTACACAAAAATGTCTAAATATAATTTGCTTAATAATTTAATATGAAATCAGGTAATTAGGAAGGAGGGGTGTTAGATAAATGTTGCCCTCGAGCTAAACGTATGTTTTCTAAATTCACCACTGCGGCCATAATACTATATAACAGACTTGGCAAACGGATTTCGATATAGTATATTATAATATTATGGTAATATCATAACAACAATCCCCGCCGTGTTGCCTGCGAGTTATGACCGCGTATAGTTCGTGCAACGATCCGTATTTCACGCCTCGGCGGATTTTCGTATCTTCGGGACATCGCACCACCGCCGACTGAGAGTCACAGGTGGCCGACCACCACCGATACCAGAGTCGATAACACTAAAAACGCAAGCACGCATATACAAAACATATTATACGGTAGGTTTTCACAATCAAAATATTTGATTTTTGTATTAAGTTACCTATCTCGAATCCGGACTCCCTCCACCCTTAGCACATATACAATAATCTATCAGGTAAACTTATTTATTCTAGAATAAAATATAGATTAGTAAACGATTAATAACGGTTTTGTGGTAGTTAGCATTATAATAATACACATTTCACAACAATCAGCACGTCGAATAAATTACTAACCCCCTTGAAAAAGTTCTTATTTCCTTTATATTATGAACTGCACAAATTGCTTAATAGTTTCTATAATGCTGATGACGGTCGAATAGGTGGCCAACTATATACATACAATATGTGCCTATTGTATAAACATAATAAAATATAAATATATACATATTATATACGAGTATACGACTGCAATACGTTCTCGCGCATGCACAACATAATACTATATCCGTCCGTCTTCATCCCCCTGAAGATTATAATGATTTTCTACACGAAACACGTGCGCGCATAGTATTATTATTATCGGATCGTAATATATACACCATTGCCTCTGCTGCAGCAAAAATGCACCGTCCAGATAAGTGCATTGCGCGTCATATTATACTACGTTACAGCTTTGCAGGCCAACGGCCACAAATTTGAACAATCCTGAAAGATGAATTATTAGCTGTACGCCGCAGATCGGTGCGACCAGCTATTCGGAAGATTTTCTATGATTTTTTTTCCAGATATTTTTTTCCACTTCAATGCAATAATATTCCGTGAGAGACACGCGTATGTTTATGCGTTTTCAGACGACACGTGCAGTGAAGAATCGTGCAATTCTTATATCATAATATATTATTATTTACTATTAGGAGGATTCACGCCTGGTATAATAATATCGTATAGTTTCATATAGGTGTGTGTTATGTTCTCGCCGCGTGTATTTAATGACGACGATGATAGTGATGGTGTCGCGCACTTGCGCGGGCTGTTTGACCGTCGATTTTTAATGATCACGACCACGAAGTGATCTCACAACACCTATAACGGTATATCACACGATTAAATAATGATTGGATGCCTCGTCGCATCGTAGCGTATTCGTTGCGAACAGATTCGTGTGGTACAATGATAAAAATATAACAAAGTGTCAATAATGGACCAAAAACAACATAGAACACGCCGCGCCGTATTCAGACTTAACGTCACGGACTAGTATTCGGTTTCAATCAGTAGACAAATAGTATTATATTATATATAATTTATATTGTCTGGTAAGTAGAAACCTCTAACAATACCAGTCCACTTACATCGAGTCAAAACTTGAAAACGTAAAAATATAAACTTCGTATAAAGACTAATAGTATACCTAGTTGGTTATAATATTATAAAATATAATAAGCGATTCACCGAGCAAGTCTATCCCCAATTTTTACTAAATTATAAATTTATACCTATACTTATTTTAAAAACATATTTTCAAATACTAAGGTGATAATTTGTGAAAACATATCTATGTTTATATACGATATAGTAAATTCCAACGTAATGATTTAATAATTCAATGATTATATTGTCTACTTACACTTCTCTACGGTTGCCGTACTTCAAATTCAGGTTTATTTGATTTTTCTCAGACTTAAAATTACGTAAAACTATCTTTATTTGTACGACAATGCAATACTATGTTTGTAATTTAATGATTAACAAATAAAAAGTGACATCATATTGACTACGTAATAATACTCAGTAATTTTTAAAGTTCCAAAATATACACATAGATAAAGTATACCTTAATAAAAACGAAATAATATTATTAATAAATATTGTTAGAATATACAAAATGCACATAGATATTTTATATTGTTGTTTTTGTGTTTAATTAAATGATGCGTATTTTGATGTGACCAATTTGGACGAATGGCCTTTTTACAATTACGGCAAAAATAGGAACCGTTAGAACGAGTGGTCAATGAATCATTTTGTAAATACTAAATTGATTATAATATTATTTATTTCGTTGAAATATTATGAGTATAGTATACTATACATAATATTATCAATTGTACATAAATGAATAGGAATATCGTGGGTGTATGTAGTAAAACTAAAATATTACCTACACGACACTAATAAAATTGAATTATTTTATTGTGCTCGACATTCACCAAAAAATGTTATCTCTAAAAATAAAAATAAAAATTTTTAAAGCATTTTTACGGCGTAATTGCGACCAGTTTTTTTAAAATATTAATAAATATACATACCCATCTTAAAAGGTAAATTGGACGAAAATATTAGCAAGTACGATTAAATTTGTACACATTTGATGATGCTTGAAACTCCCTTGTTAATACAAATAATATTATTAATAATAATTTAATAGACTGGGTATGAAAAGTCTGGCCTTGGCTGTATTATAAGCTCCTTTTCAAGACTTCAAAGAATAGACTTACACCAGTGCTCTCAGTATAACTATAGTTTAAAATTAAATACTTTAAAGACTTTTTTTCCTAAAATAGTGACCAATTAGAGACCAATTATAAATGAAAATTAAATAAAATAAATTTACAGCCACATTATTAATAATTTTTTATGTTCATTATTCACCAACAAAGAAGTTTATAATATAACACAGTACTTACCAAAAATATTAATTGCAAATTTAAAATGTAACAGAAGTATTTGATTGTTATTAAAATAATTATTTAATGCATCTCATACATTATAAAAAATAATAATATAAAATAGTTTTAAAGAGCTTAATAACTTAATAACAGCCTTATGTGATACGACGTTTATTCTGTTATTTATTTCGTATCTCGTTTTCACCATAGATCTATTAATATAATACTATTATCAGGTCTATGATTTTTGAGAGCTTTTAAACGGAATACAGACAATTAAACGACTTCTACAATAAAATATACAATTGTAAGAAAAAAAAACTATCAATAATTTACCTCTCACGTTATTTCCAGCAATACAAGTTCACCTTACATCAAAAAACGCATAATATATTGTTCTAATTAGGAAGAAATACTGTAGCACATGGGTACAATTGCAATAATAATAGGTATATAATATTATATATGGCTACTTAATGAATCACCAACAGTATCATAACGATATGTTTTACACCGGTTGAACGAAACGCTAATATAATACAATATAACTGCAGAAGTACAACATATCGTACACGTTGTGTGAGTGTGTACTTGCATTTAAATCGTTCATTAATTGGCATTTTCTTTTTTTCCTAGCAACAAAATGATATATGTAATGTACATACACACCACGTGTTTATTATTTTTAATTAGACCGGAAGCCGACGGCTTTCACTTTGAGGATTTGCGCGTGCACGTAAAAGCCGTTGGATCCCAAAAGACGTCGAGAGCGGCTGCTGCACGAGTGTACACTGTGCACAGCAGTATAATCGTGAAAATCTATTGATTACATATAATAATAAATTGTTATTATAAAACCTTTAGTGCTAGTGCATGATTTAATAATATCAATACACGTTGGACACGAGCGAACAAGATGTGTTAATTACGAATTATAATGTGTAGAAGATTTTTTTTCGCTTCGTTAATTCAGTTTCAAAAATTAGGCCCCCGCCTGAAACGAAAAAGAACAAGTCTTAATATTAATCAGAGAGATGCTTTATGCTCTGAATAAATATAATTATTCAATCAACTATAAGCCGAGGTATTGTTGTATTATATTGGTTTTTCAATCAGTCCGGAGGCTTCGTTTTTAACAATACGAATTATAGGTACCTAATATACGATTAAAATTCCACGAATTCTACTTTTTCATTCCTTTGCGGCGGCGGTGGGATACGTCTATACAAAATAAGATAGGTTTTTCATATTTTTTAATAAATTGTTTTCATAAATCCAATAACAATGGTGCACAACACCACTACTACATACTATAAGAGACCTAGGCTTATTATAAAGATATATGCTGGCAGTCGTCCACCCCTTTCCCCTAGATCTGTATTTTGTGTATTATCACATCATATAAAAAAAAAAGATTTATCTATTTATCCTATCGCGAGAATTTAAATAATAATAAGTATTTTGTGAAGTACAAGTTACATATAACTTTCTCTCCCCTTCCCAATCACCACATTTTGTTTTGATTTTTTTTTAAATATTATATAATGTGCTATAAACAATAATATACATAAAATATATAAATAAAATATAATAATATAATATTAATTAAATATTTAAAAATATTATTTCTTAAAACAAAAAATTAAAAATGTTTTAAGCTTTACCAATTCCATTGAAAACTTAAATTAAATAAAAAAGTATATATCCGTAAAGGGCGTAAAGTATCTTTACTAAAGATACGGGTGTTCTTAAACTATACTCACACACAAGCCTCCACTTATGCCGTGTATACAGAGAATAAGATTCGCACAATTCATTCGGACCCAGTTGTATAAAAAAACACACAACAATGTCGACAATATTTCAATTAAAACAATATTAAGAACATACTCAGGTAGGTCAATTTTAATCTATTTAAAAGAGTATTTCCATACGCGCCTTTGAATCGATTTCACGCTTTCTATATCAGAGTCCCGAGGCTCCGGCCCCGCCGATGGGTCAAATATTATGTTTTACAGAGAAAGTCGCGAAAGGATACTATCTACATAATAGTTTATATTTTGTTTTGACTAATGTTTTTTGCTATGGCGTGGGTCGCACGAAACAAACGACGCGACCGGCAGCGGCGTTCCCGAAAACAAATTTGGCGCAGACCACGACCACAATTATAACTATAATATTATGTATATACAACAATATACCTGTTAGCAATACGCTACATATTGTTAAAGCGTATGCGTATAATATAATTCATTATTATATATATAGGTTGGAATTAATTAGCGAGCGGAGTTTAACGGACGAGTACGTGGGGGCCCTGGAGGCGACTTCGTCGTCGTCGTCGTCGTCGTCATCTACGGCGAGACCTGCAGCGTTGATGTCTCCCGAAACGCGCGACTTCTCCGTACGTGTACACGATATTATATTATTATATACATGCCGCACAACATAATATGAATACGCGTAACATATCCACACACACACTCTCGCACCCTCACTTGTATTGTCGTTGTACGCACGTCGTTGGTGAAATAGGAGCTCGTGCGCGGAGGTCTGTGAACGTTTGGAGAATAGATAATAATGTCACAAACACACGTTTATATATATATAATATAAGTACGCGATGACAACTATACGCTACGTTATTACTATACACTGGCACGAAGGCAAGTAGGTAGGTGTATACGTATACGAATACGACGTACCGGAATTCGTATTGTTCTCGGAACGACAACAGCGGTGAAGGTGGAGGCAGAAGTCCGAACACACCGGAATGCATCCCCGAGGCTGACGGCCAACGAGCTCATTTTCGGTATCTTTCCGGCATCACGGCCGCCGAAAATTACACCGAACCGATCTAAAAACGACCGCCTGCACCCGCCGCTGTTGCAGTCGTTCGGAGGGTTAGGTTCGCAATAGCCCGCCTGCCTACGTTTTGCTCAGCAAATGCATGCGAACAACTACAACAGACATTCTATGCTATTATTATACCGTCAATGAGTGGCCAGGTAGATTGTTATAGGACGCTATAATAGTAATAATAATGTCGTCATAAATATTATATTTTAAAGAGACGAACTGATTTATGACAATGCAGCTTATTCAGCGCGTTTTTCCTCGGGGCCATAACGTTAAACAGATTCAGTGGCTACCTGCAGTATAATAATATAATACAAGTGCCTTAGATTTTAACACAATACACTGAACCGAGACGATGACGGGATGCATGGCTATGTACACGATATAAAAAATATTTAATAATGACCATAAAGATAGTCGTACGGTACACTAGCACACTTCAGGTAGCTGTACTGTCTGTATTATAAACAGGAATGTATACAAATATATAAATTAATAAAATAATAAGCATAACTGGACTCTAATACCCTCCCCCCCGTTTGTCAAATTTATCAAACTGTAACTGGTCAACTACCCTATTCCGATCACCATCAGTAGAATACTACATAATTTAATTAAGCCAAATCTAAAGTTCTCAATTTTTGTCTCTATTTACTGATATATATATAAATATATCGACACAATACGCCAGTAATATAACAAGTTGTTTACAAATAATAAGTAGTAGAACTAAACTGAAGTGCGACAGAAACTGTTGCATAGTACATCTCCTTCGAGTTAGCTAAAACGCAGTTTCTAGTTTAAATTGATTATCGGAGAACAAAGTAATTTCCAACTATTATAAATGGGTATAGTTGCTGAATACCGATAATTCGGATATTTTACGGTTCGTATGTAAATTTATTATAACAAACGAAAAGGAATCTTACGTAATTTTGTGTCGTGATATTATAACGTCGTAATAACACTGTCCGAGATCTATATCGATACGGTCCGACAAAAATTTAGTACTCCACCGTACCGATCATAATATACGCTTGTTTCAATCACAAAATAAAATCAATTTGTTTTTGTAATTATTGCCGCCAAAGTTATCTCCGGATATTACGAAAAGTACGCGGAAAAATAATATCTGATATAATATTATAGTGTAAAGCGATGAAAAACTTTATTGTAGCCGATGGGGTTCATTTAAATCAATCACCGAGGAAGTATTATAATATTATAATTTATAATATACAATATATTTAACTATAATCTATGGATCTGATTAAAATCTACTCCGCGTTGCGTCGCGCGTGTCGTACATAATATTAAATATTTAATTTATTAGCACTATTACTATTACACTATACTTTCAACAAAACGTGCAGAATATATTATTAATATTATAAACACTTATATCGTAATCAATTAGGCATAGGTACGAGGTACCTCATAATATGTTTATACTTTCTGATGATTTACGATAAGAAGCTGGATAACGTTACAACCGCTTTCGGCCGATAACTGCGTTTACCATAATAATATTAAAATATTGTACTGAAAATAGTATAAATACGTTTTGCAAAATCGAGATATTATCGTTTTCAAAGTCAAAACTGTACGCTTCGCTTGGAAACCCAAAGCTCGCGTTTTGTGTATAGAACCGTGTAATATATACGACGCGACGATAACGTGCGAGCACGTAATGCGCGTAGGTCATCAAACGCCAATGGACCACGACAGCAGACGGCCCCAAACGAACGTGCCTAGAGTTTCATTCCGCACGCCAAATTTGCCCAGTCGACGAAAGACGAACAAATACGACGGCTTTGCAAACATTAACATGAACCATTTAAATATTTATCTGGACATGACGTACATTATTATTAATTATTATATAACAACAACACGTTTCACAATATTTTTGTTTACGATTATAATTTCGTACACGGACGGACGGACGGGTGCGCAAACACGTATCATTATTATAATCATAATTAACATCTTTCCACCCTCAAAGCAGGTGTATACAATAATAATAAAATAATATTATAATAACGTCTGGTATTACTACAACTATATGTATAGGTAATATATATATATATATAAATATATATATGACAGACGCTTTTAAACGCCACATGATTTAATTTATCCCGCAATCGTCTATTCGAACGATCTTAAAAATAAAAATAACAATACAATATTGAGCCTTGGGTAATAATGCTGTGTGTACCTGACGAGATGTTCGGCCAAAAGTCGTCATCTTCCCGGTCGCCATACTGGTCGTGTCCCGGCATGGCTTCGGCGGTGTCCTGCAAACGTGATCATTATAATAGTGTATCGCTTATATTATAATATACAATACATACACGACGACGACGACGACGACAACGAGTGGTATCATTGATCACCTATACACGATAAATCGGCGCGAAGACTACCGTGTCTCCCCGTTATTGTCTATTGTACATAACATGCCGTACATTTCATGATAACAATAAACAATACTATATATAATGTATATATGTCATTTTAACGCGAAAATCGACGGCGGAGGCAGCGTTTTTTTAGTTTCGACACGGCGCCGCGATAATACACGATACATGATGTTATAATATATGTATCTACTACGGATACAAACGAAGGCGGAAAGCAAGTGCTAGAGATAAGTTTTGACGGTTATACGGTCTTCCGGTCGGGAGGCGCATATTGAGTTTCTCTCCGCCTAGTGTTCGACACATGTACACTGCACCACCGCCGAGATGGTAACACACGCAGATACGTCGAGACATATGCCCGCACTCAAATGACAGTGGCGCTCGTACTACGATTCTACGATTATTATATATTATTCAATGACGTTGTATTACGTATGTACAACAACCGAACGACAGTTATTACGGGGTGGTTTCTAATTAGGTGTTTTTCATATTATCGTCCGGCAAAAACAGTCAAAGATGTTATTTTGGTACAATCGACACTACGGTGATGGGGTTGGGTGACTTCGAGGGTGATATTGACTAGCTACTAATTCAAAATATGTATATCCTACAGATACCTATAACTTGACCAGTTACCAAATATTACAACGGTTGAGTATAATAAGATAAGTCTACACATACCTTAGTTACCGTCTACGTTATTTTATTTTTAAATGCGAATGGGTGGTCATGAGTGATAAGCTGTACGAATTATAAAGGGCGAGTGCTAAAAACGAATTTTTGATGCATATAAACATTACAAACAATATCATATATCGCCTGGTCAATGCGTCAATGAACCTAAATATGAGCACTGTAGGGCAACTGTATAAGCACACAGAAGATTTTGGAATCGTATACAACGATAGAGACGACGTAAATAATGGTATATTTCGTGAAAACAAAAGCGCGCCGGTGAAATAACTAAACGATATTCATTCCTCTTTTTATGGGCGTGTGTTTTAATACTTATACGGTAGACAGGTACCTACCTAGTAGAAGACCGTTTCGAATTGCAACGATTACTACGGTAATGAAGAAAAACAGAGATTAAAAAAAAAAAAATACTACTGCGCCAGCTGCACCATTCGACCATACCAAATCAAGAAGTCACTACCAGTATGACTGTACGAAGAACCGTATAGTATAAACTACTCACCACTAACCACTATATAGCCTCGGGCCTGCCCATCCGTTTCTTCGATTTTTAAAAAAGATTGCAATTTTTTTTTTCTTTCTATTATCTTATGCTTTCGTTGTTAAGACAAAAGACGATACTCAGCTACGGTTAATTTACGACTGCGTGGTAGGCGTATGCGTGTTTAACAGCTAAAGATATCCCGAGAGCGAAAATAGCATAAAACAACGTTTTAATTCCGTCGTCAGCGAGTTGTAGATTAGACAACTTCGAAAAAACGATATTATATTAAATTGTTATTAAAATAAAATAGACAGTAGCAGTCCTTCATAAATACGTACGAACAAGTTTGTCATAAGATACGCACGACTGCGTCAAATCGACAGCAATTTGCACCTTGGGTATAACCGGTAATTATGTATAATACTATAATATACTGCGGTATTCGACAATCGGGGAACCGGATCGAAAACCCATACGACAATCAATCGTATACATTTGAAACACAATGTCTGCTAAAGCCACTCGAAAAACATCAATTTAAACTTTTGACACTCGAGAATTACGGGAAGTCGCATTTCGCTTGACCAAAGATGCCGCACTTTCGCTATTCATTACAAGCTTATGAAGACCTCTTTACCTACAACAGACAGTTATCGAGTGTACTTCAAACACTTAGGAACGACGACAAAAAATATTAGTTCACACGTTATTCGGGGCAACTAATCGTTTTTGGTATAACTAGCATTGGTTTGATAATTATTATTATGATATTACATAATAATCGATATCGACAAGCATTCGTTTGTCACCCGGCGTTAACTTATTCGAAGTCAGCATCCGACACTAGTTACAACTTACAAAGGACAGTTTAAAGAATTGCCATTGCGGAGTCGTAATGAGTAAAAAATGTAACTCGTATGCAATACAAGTGGCGTGCGTCATCATATCGCACCGATACAACAACTGCAGCAGGTCCCGGCGAACCCCTGAACTGGGAGCCGGTTTTGGGAACCACCCCATTCGATCGTATGTGATTTACTACGACCCTCCAACTGCATATTAATATATAATGCGATTTCCCCCTCCCCCGTTGTCCACACAATACAATATTGATCCTGGGCAAAAAAAATCGAGTCCCTTCTTTTTTATTTTACATAAAATATAATGCGATTATGGTGCACCTGCAGTACAACGCACTGCGAAAGCCTCTCACTTTTCGTCTTTTGACGGGCGTCGAACGCGCTACGTCAATTATTTCCGTCACCATGAAGAAGGGTAAACGGGCGATGTGAACGAACGCTATTATTCGCTCGGGAATTCTGAAACCGCTGGGACACTACGGTACGAGGCGCTGCGCGTAAAATTGGATCGGCGCGGTATATACCAATAATACATATCGGTGTTAAAACATTATCGTCGTTTAAGTAAGTTGACGGACGGCTGGTTGAGACCCGTGGGCGATGCTAAATATATTATTATACTATAATATTTTAACGGGTATTTTAATAATATGTAATAATTTATAATATTAATATACACGTTATGTCGTAAACGAATGAAAGTCCGGCGAGCGCGTGTCCTCGCCACACCTCTAAACGGTCCGTGACTCACTCACACTATGCGCCAGTGACAAAATAAGACATGACGTATCTCATAAAATCTAGTACCTACCATACGGACAAGAGACAGAGCAAGTATGAGTCCCATAAAAAAAAACTTAACCGCAAAATCAAACCGGATGATCGGAATTATGGCGTTACCACCAAGGTATGATAATCACCAACAGACAACTCGTCGACGAACTTTATCTAGCTTGCAGACAAGAAATTTATTTTATAATTTTTTTGGCAGTAAATAAGGTATATAAAAAAAGTTTTCATTAATATAATTTTATTTTATTTTTATAAATTTCATTATTGTAATTATATTTTTTGAATTTGCTTAAACTTTCTTGGGATGAACATGTACGTTTAAATTTTATAATATTTTATAATTTAAAAATTTCCTGAACTTCTAGAGTGGTCTTTAATAATATTAATTGGCGACACTGCCCTACAGTATTAAAACCGTATTTCAAACTCGCGTACGATGAAACAATGATACTCGTTATCTACTCGTCGCAAATAGTAAAATGTTCTATAGTACAAATTTCTGGTACATACCGTAAATGTTCAGTGGTAGCGGTGACGACGACACTCGAGTGCACGAATACGAACTTTACGAGGCGATGCCGAACACGAAAAACTCGAGAGACAAGTAGTAAGTACTTTTACTCGCACTGCGAGCGGCTACAATCACGTGTTTAACCGCTAAAATCCGAACTATGATGGACAGCGAATTCAGTTATATTTTAAAAGCAAAAAAAAAAACCGTTTATAAACTACTGATCGCCGCGACTACGACGCGGGCGCACGAGATTTCGAAAAAAAAAATTTAATTTAAAAAAAAAAAAAACGTATAACGAATGCGACGACGAGACGAGGGAACGCACGCGCACACGGTACGACGCTCAAACGGTCGCTGTGCAACAGACACGCACTGAACGCACACTGATTGCGCGCGCGCGCACGCACACAATCTCGCGCAACCACACCACACGCACACTACTTCAGCGCTTCCGACGGCCCAACCTGTTGACCCCGCACCGACGAGTCCCAACACAACAACAATAATAATATTATTATTATCTCGTTCGGTTCGGTTTTTTCGCCGTTTTCCGACACGAACGTTTTGTGGACCAATACACACGGACACGGTAATAATATTAATAATATTATAATGACCGCGTTGTGAACGGTCCGTATCGACGTAAACATATTAACCGTCTGCGTCCTGTTGTATTTTACATGGCACCTGCACGTTAACCATTCGAGCGTCTGTTACGCGATTAATAGT
The DNA here is from genome assembly GCA_036289425.1 of Rhopalosiphum nymphaeae. Taxonomy (NCBI): domain Eukaryota; kingdom Metazoa; phylum Arthropoda; class Insecta; order Hemiptera; family Aphididae; genus Rhopalosiphum; species Rhopalosiphum nymphaeae. The sequence goes on along the minus strand of JAZAQC010000012.1, from coordinate 9,519,456 downwards.
AATGATAATTATTATTATAACGTCAACGCGTTATTGTCGTTAACGTTAGGAAAATTCGATTTAAAAATAAACACTCCACCAATAATATTAATATTATTTTCGACTATTATTTCGAGTGTTGTTGTACATTCGTAAATACCAAGTGAACCGCGCGTGAATCGTACGATTTGTTGTACTTATTAGTTATTACGACATTCGAACATTTTACGTTTATACTGTCACGTCTTCGACAAAAACAAAAATACGAAAGATAATGAATAATGATATTGCGACGATGGCGACGAAATAATGTGGGCAGGGTGCCCCTTTTATAGTATAACATCGACATCATTATTTTTACCTACGACGCATTCGTCATGCGATATTGTTCAGATTGAACCAATAGGTCTTAGAACTCGTAATCGATTTGTTTAATAATCGCTCCGAACAATCTATGCGACTACGCTTGTTTTACGACGAAAATATTGATTGGTTAACTGCTATCATAAGCTAATGGATAACGATGTCGTGTAACGAACGAAACATTAAAATAACGTCACACCGTATGTGTTGTCTCCATCTAACAAACGTACAGTATAATAAATTAACAAATTTGAATTCAATAAAATCAATTTTGTGTTGGTAGCTTAAAGATTTGAGTGAATTGACTTATGATCAAATTTAAAGGTAAGAGTATTATCTATGATCTCTTTTTTGTGTTAAACGACATTTTAATTTTCAAGCGAGTTACAAGAATTCTATTACTATATGGAAATCTATTTATATTAAATATTTCAACTGATTCTAATAATATTTGCTAAAACACAAAATTGGTTCAGCTAAATGCAAATGTACCATCATGTTGTACGTAAGGATGACAGAATGGGGAAAACACAAGGGGGGAGCGTCCGCTTAAAAATCACGACTGCTGAGAACAAAAATAAAACACCTATTGACTTAAAATTATGATTTCATTCGTGAGATTTCAATTGAAAACACTTTTTGTAGTCGTTAAAAGTAAAAACACTCATTGTGTGCTAACTACTTTGCTTTAATTCGTTTTCTCGTGAAATACATTAAATTGAGTTCGATTTGTTCGAGAAACAAATTTCCCACGACCGCTGAGAAATTTACGAGAAGAGTACTCTGCCACTGAAATGGACCACACAGTCCACATCCATGTTTTATAATCGCCGTAATTAATGTGTCAATTAAAAGTATTAAGCATGCTTCTTGTCAGGGTGTCTGAAAATGCTGAACGGACGTTCATAACATTTTAATGTGAATTTATGACGTTTATTTCGGGACCATTTGAACGATGTGAGGAGTGTATGCGGTGAATCGTGTTTTTCGTGAAACGAAATTTAATTTTATCTATTAGTGTTTCAACTATGTCTGTTATTATACTTATTACACATTCCACGGAGGACTTTGCCCGTTCGTCCGCTGTCGTGTACCAAAAAGACATTAGGACGAAAACGAGACTCCAAAAAGGTTGCACTTAAAACGTGCGTTTTATAATTACACATCATGACCCCTGCAATACCGGTCTACCATTCATTATATGCATTAGTCGACGACTCGATCGGTTGTCCAAAATGCACTATTATTATTATGATTATTATATACCATGCCGTACGATTATTACCCACTCGTAAAAAATTATGTCCGTGTGAAAGACATGAATATATTTAATTTGATTATGGCAGACGTGCAGTGATCTCTCTCAATTTTGATTAATCGTTCCGGCACACAAATAACGAATAAGAAATAACACCGTGAAGTAACATAATATCCCGAAACCGCTTGGAATAATATTACGATATTTTCTCAATCTGTTTAATCATTTTTAACAAATTCATCGTGTATCATTTATCAGGTAATTTGTTTCCGGTGTATTACCTTATTAACAAAATCATAAAAATAATGTGTTTGAAATGCGAGCATGTAACTATGTATACCATTTAATGTTTATCATTTAATGAGTTAATTAATATAATATTCAAACTGTTATTAGATAAAACATTATATAAAACATTGAGAAAATAAATTATTGTATTGCAATCAATAATTATAACAAGTATTAAAAAAATACATATAATATAAGCTTAAACTATTAACTAACAAAGTTCTACAAACGGTACTTCAGTTCATAAAATAAAATTACCACAGTACCTATCTAATATGCATTTTCACCGTTAAAGAAATGAAGAAGTTCAAATTATTATAATTTTTTATAAGATATAAAGGTATAAGTGCGTCGGTTTATACCTATATATTATATCGTGTATGATACTCATGCGAATATTGTTTAATATTCTGTTAAAATATTCCGTAGCTTTTACTTTTTACGGTTAGAATGTTAGAAATATAACGTAATTCTATTATGTGTCATGTATATTCGTGTGTTATTACTTATTAGTTACTATATTCGTATACTGAAATCATTATAACTGTAAATAAATAATAATATACTACTCTCATAGTTTTATATTTTTTTTTAGAAAATTTAAATAACGTAAATCACAATAATATACCTACTATAAATTAATAACGCTATTCAATATATACTTGGTCGGGCCTATACGCTTATAAAACAACTTTAAATGTTAAAAAATACCATTTTTATTTTTTAACGAATATCATAAAACGTAATAAACTAATAACAATTATTAATATAATTAATTAGATGATTGAAATTTATTAAAAATCATGTAATTGCACAAAATTATAATAATTGCATCCTTTTAATGATGATATAAAAAAATGAATGAATTCCTATACGAGTATAAAAGTTAGATATAAGTGATATGACGTAAGTAAATTCCTATACAGTTTTAAATATTAATGTAAGTTCTTACTTTTAATACAAATAATAAGTAATAAGTGATTATGTGAGGACGTGAGGCTTTCTTAAAAATAAACAGTAGCATTGTATGTTATTCTTATGATATGATTATTTAAAATTTTTATTTATTATTAAATATTTAATACTGGAATGAATTCTATACTTTTACAATACTTTTTTAATTATTTCATTTAGTTTAATACAATATTGTTATTGCATAATATTTTTCTACTTAGTTCGAAAACAATAATTAATTGACAGTGGATTTTTCGGTGGACAGCAATGGGTAAACTTATATCTAATTATTAACTTAGCATTTAACGAAGTTATTTCAATTCATAAAAAAAAACAAATATTAATCACCCAGCTATACACACATTTTACCATTCCTAATTAGTAATTATGGGTAAGTATAAAGAAAATTTGTTTTTTAACTGATATAACTTAACTTGACGATTTTAGACCAATTCTGTAAATACACTTCATACAATATTTATCTAATTTATTTTTTTTTTTATGTTTTTTTACTCGTATATGAATTTACACAGCTATACATTCGTGTATGAACTTTAAACTTGCCAATCCCCGAAAAAATAAATTACATTGTATGTGTAACATTAGCATACTACATGTTTACTATATACATGAAGCACGTATTACGTATTATTAATATCAGCCTGCGCGAGTTTTATTTGGCTAATGATACCTACGAATCGCAATAAATTAACTGATACAAATCTCGAAAGGAAAAGAAAGAAAGGAAAAAAGCGTGAACGAGAATAAAATCGTGAAAATGTGATAAAAACCGCAGATGAGGTAGTTATATGTACGTACTAGCGGACGGCGTATGATAATATAATAATATATCAGCTATCAGTGATAAAAAAAGCATAATATAATAATATTTGCGTGTCAACTGCAGCCAGCGCTAGATATGAATGTTCGACACGCCATGTGGTATTTTATCCACGGGTCCGGTCAAATAAATTGAATCGTATTTATAGTTTTTGTTTGATTATTCTATAAAAGCATTTACTACTCATAAAATGAGCACATTAATAACTAATATACTACTTAATCGCGATCGTTCGCAGGATTTGCGGAGAGTAAGCACGAAATCAACAATCGTCCTGTGAAAATATAAGTAGCTTTACAGTATATGGTATACCCGTACCAGTGGCGTAGCAATGGCGTAGCAATGGTAGTATCTAAGAGGAGGGCTCCTTCTCTAAAATTCCTCTAAAATTTAAAACTGCTTTCAATGCTTTATTAACATGTTACACAAGGCGTAATCATATTATTATATTAAAAAAGTTGTAATTTTTGCAAAGGTTATTGTGAAAGTCTAAATTATTATATGCCTAGCATAGCAAATTTATAAATAATCATAGTTAAACCGCTCCTAGGACCTAGATAATACATTTTCAGCACACCACCCATTCATCAAAGCAAAATTGTGATTACGAACACTATATTTTGTTATTATCGTATAAATTTACTATCGTTCGATTAAAAAAAGTCGCTTCGTAACATTTGTTTTCTTACTTCTTACCCGCTAGTCGTTAACCGGTTTCTGACATTTCTGTAACTCTTCAACGATCACACAAACAAGTACTAAAAAATCGTAATATGGCTCATACGCGTCCATAAGTCTGCTTATAATATTAAATTATAAGACCACGTAAGATTAAATTAGGTTTTTGTAAACCGCAGAATAAACGATTTCGACTAATATTATATACTCATGTATACGACTATACTCATTATCAACATTGGCGTATTATAATTTTAAATTCTTGTTGCTCAAATGGTAAAAATATAATAAATTTCGTTTCCACATTTTTTTTTTTAAAGTTTCCCACGACTTCAGTAGTTCAGTCATAAAAATATAAAAAAACATACCAAAATGCAAACGTAGTAAACCGGTAACCATAATAATATTATAATAGGTAGTGGACAGTGGTTTTTATATATTATATACTGCTAGTTTATTTGTACTTTGATAGTTTGATATTATTCAGGTTGCCGAAATGGGCCTATATTATTATGAATATTACTTAATATATCACAATATTATTTAAATTATTATGATTATAGTTTTCATTTGTGGCAAATTAATTTCCAAAACTTGTCGAAAATATTGTTAAGTGCGTCGCTTTATTGGAAATGTGGAATTTAGTTGTGTTTATACATACGTACAATATATATTATTAATATTAACCTACGCGACTCGAGTGACCGGATGTTATTGGGCGGGTACGGTTCGGAAATGTTTGAAACTAAACTAATAATAATATAATAATAATACAATATACACTTCATATACGATATATCTCGTATTATTATTATTATTATTATTGTTATGCATTGTTTACGCCTATTTTTACAATAGCGTTTAAAAGTCATTCGGCGTTCACGTGTAATATATTATTTTAAAAACGTACAGGTAATTTGAAATCATTAATTTACCAACACGGCCATGCGATTAGGTTACGACGTAACATACATTTTTTGTGTTGATGAAAGGGATAAACGCGAGAACCGTGATTTACGCGCATAGACGGATAGACGGTATTTATATGTCATAGCCGTTTAATATCATTATGATAGTTTCCTTTCGTAGTTAACGAGTACAGCTGGTATTAAACCATTAAATTATAAATTAAAATATAATAACCAACAACAGCGCTCATTACTACCACAATGTATACAAAAACTATCGGCCGATGGGTGTAATAATTATATCAATGACTAAAAGATAGTATAGTATATAGATAAGGTAGATTATAGGAACTAGATATTAGATAGATAAAGAGTGTGGGCATAGTACTGGAGCAGTATGGTATTTATATTTAGGTTTAGTGAAACTAAAAACTAGTTTTTTAATAAGGCGCTGCTTCAATTGAATTATTAAAATCACACCCTATATTATTATAGTCAAGAACAAAAATAATCTATATGAGTTATAACCAATAATATATGTGATATAATTAGTACATGGTGATTTTGTAATAATTATAAAAAATAGTATTTATTTTTACACACTAAAATTTTATTTAGTGTATTGAATTAGCCACTAACCCACGTTATATATTTTCACAACTATAGTGGGTGTTATGATGAATTTATAATATAAATGTATATAATTTATTTGTAATTAAATTAGTAGTAACTGGTAAGCAACTCATTAGGCAGTGTGTACACTGCACAGAAACAACAGAATTAAAACAAAACTGTGTAGGTGTTTTTAAAAATAATTTAGATAATTCCGAAAGTTGAGATTTTGTTTTCTATTTACCATAATTGTGGATACTGCATAATACCTACGTGACTATGTTTATTCCCTAATCCCATGTGTAGATTATAAATTTAAGGGTTTGGAGCAACAACCAGATAGATCCACTTTTTTTCTTATTATGTGAATACATCATGGGATAAATTATACATTAATTATTAATGCATAAACATTAATTCTATTATTATCTATTGAATTATTACAGAAAAAAAAATGTATTCATCAAATTTTTATTGTTAGTGTACAACCAGATAAATTCATAAGCTTTAACTTTTTTTGTTAAAAGATAAAAAAGTTAACTAAATTCTAAGTCCACATTAGTCCACAGTATTCTTTATTAATTTATGATCAAATAAAAAACTGAAAAAATAACATTCAATAATTTTAAGCATAGATTTTATCATCATAAGAATAAAACTTTTATTAAACCTGAAAAATTCTAAAAAATGAATTTATCGATTGGTTTTTCCAAGCTCTATTACGATAATAAACCTATAATAATTTCTAAGTTCCGATATTTTATTACTACGTACGTTTTAATCAGATTTGGACCTGAATTGTTTGAAGAAAAAAAAGATTAATTTGTATTCTTTATTATTGATGTACGGAGATGTATTAGAATATAATCAAAATAATACATAGTATATAAATATATAACCAATGCGTTATAACAATACTATATCGTCATTATTTTATATGTTTCGTTTCTAGTACGAAATTGCAAACGAGACATAATTATAATTAATTTTCTCATTTCTATGTAAATACAATAGCCAATAGGTATATCTAGCACTTAATATGATTACGCACAATATTAACGAGATCCAAATCAACATTGAATTATAAATAATAATAATATAACCGATTAAATATGTAATACATTTTATCATATAAATAAAGCGAAACGTAAGCCGTGAGCCAAATGACGGGATAGATAGTCGAAATATTTCAATCAAAATCTTTATTTTTCGCTGGCAACCGGCCAGTCGGCGGTATGGTAGTAATGTGGTATTATATATACGTGTTGCGAGCAAAACCGAAACCCCAACACGAACGTTTTATACTTTATATTTTATACTGTCCACGCGTGCCGCCGGTTTATTAAATTCGAACGCGTACCACATATTATGATAATGTCTACGACATAAACCGACAGTGGACATCATCGTTTCATATATTTTCCCGTGCGGAAGTCTCGTTAAATTTTATTACGATTTTAATACACGAAGCGGAGTACTCCTATTACACAATATGTTCATAATAATGATACTATTATATAATATATAGGCATGCATTCGAATTTCGAATATCCAAAGGACGGTCACGCGTCGCTATATTAAACCAAGCGCCCGTGTAGTACTTAGTAATATAGTGGCTGTCAAAAAATATGTTCGAAATGATTTTTATGATTGAATACTATTTATATTTGTATAAAATATTCAAATTGTGATTTTTAAGTTAACTATAAAATAAATACTAAAAGAAATATATTATTTTTAAATATACTTATAGTTTTTATGGTATTTAGATTTAGTACTGTCTTTATAGTAAAGTATTCGAAGAATTAGTTTCTGAGGTATTGAACTTTTCGTGGTAAAAGGATACTGTATAATATATGGTTTTACTATATATAATAGATAGTCCATTTAATATTTGTATATATTATATAAATAAGTAATGGGGGCTATTATGTTAATACTTTACATACAAAATTGAACAGGAATATCTTTAGTTCAAGTATTTTGTTCGGAGAATTTTTAAAAATTATTAATGTTTCATCATTTAAACCGATATGAAAGAAATAGTATATACGTATAGTGCCTAGAGAGACATTAAAAACTTAAAAAAAAATTGTTTGAATACTTGGATTTCAATTCATACATCAATATTTCAACAAAAAAACATCTTCCAGTGAAATTTGGGATGTTTTAAGTTGAAAAATTAAAGTTTGTATTATATATAGTAATTATAATAATCATTTTCATTACCTATAAGCAATTTTATTATTTTATTTGAATATAATATGCAATACTCTAATAATAAATACTTAATTATATTGAATATAAATTCAAATTAATTTTTATTTTCCTTTTTAATTGATTGTACGTCTAGTGACCCATCAAAAGTATTTTGCGACCAAATTTTGGATCACGATCAATAGGTTGGGAAATACTGCAAGAATATATTTTAAACGACTTAAATTCTATTATAAAATCCTATTATATAAATATTACATACTGTTTTATAGTATTTGAAAATACAGGACTTTCGATATGCCTAAAAATTCAAAATTTGTGATTTTTGGGCGATCTTAAACTTTTTTCAGTTATAAAACACTATAATATAGGTATATTGCATTGTTCCGCTCGAAGGCCACGCTCGACTGTTTAAAACAATAAAACGTATATAACGTTTTTAATTAACAATAATAACAATAATTCCACTCGACTATCGAATGTAATATGTGTAGTGCTACTACAACTGAAGTATAATATTATTTTATACTAATTAGTAATTAATGTAAACGGCGACGGCGGATATCCTGTTTCTCTTTCTACTAATTCACCGATGAGCGACGCGACGTCTCGAGCGTTTTCGACAATCAATCATTATCATTAAACTTACTGTAGAGGCAATACCGTAGTTGAACAACAATTATAACTGTTGTATTGATTTCATAAAAAAATATAAACGATTCTCGAGGAGTTTCCAAAAACAGTATACCAATATTATTATTATAGTTGTTATGCGTAGGTTATCAAATGGTTTAAAAAAAAACCATTTCCAAGTCAAACGCCAGAATTCAGTAAAGATTTTGTCATGTGTAACTGAAACATTTAATACCAATCACTTGGTCTTGCTTATGTTTAATTTTTGTTCTAATTTATTTTTAATAAAAATTATAGGCATTTTTAAAAAGCTGGGAGATAATAGTAATAAATTACATAATAAATACCTAATAAGTTATATTACTAACAATGGTATTAATAACGATGAAACAACACGCTTCTTTTTGGATACCTTTGTAAGCATTTACTATGAATAAATTAAACTTCGATATAATATTTTATAACGATATCTCTAAACACATTATCGAAGTTTTAAACTCCTACAAATCTCATATATATAGTGTCAGTTATCATTTTACGTCATTACTCATTAGTCATTACCAATATACCAAAATTAATCTTCCTACTATTTCGTTATTATAAAATGTTATCAAATAATCGATTAATATGTATAAATGTATCATTTATGAAATTAATATTTTTATATTGCTTAAAAATACTATCTAATCTTTATTATTAAATATTTACGATCGATCCCGGAGAATGTTGACTGTTAAATCCATGAATATAATATTACATTATGAACGTATTATAGTTAATTCCTGTGGAGCGTATTCCCAAATGTACTTCTATATTTGTTTTTTAAAAAGTAACTTATTGAATTAAAAAAAAAAAAAACTAAATGTAACATTTTTCTTTCTGTTTTACAGACGTAGGGCTGCCGTTTGATAGTACACGATGATGTGTCAAAAAATTATAATTAGAGTGTCAATTGTTGATAAAAATTAGACCTAATTAGGATTATTGTTTGACAATATTTGGCCATAAATATAACTCTAGATCTGTGACTGAACTGTATAACTCTTTGTATTTTGTAAAAATCCGAATGAAATAATTTGATTAGAAAGACGTTTCGTTTGAAGTGCGTATATTACGGGTGAGCAATTGCGGTTTATGACATGAACATAACAGTTTATCAATATTCAACGGGCAATAAAGTTATTATAACAATAAAAAAATAATTACTATCATGTACGGTTGGTGGTTTAACAAAAATAAATCACGTTTTATTGGCTTTTGTAATTTTACGAGCAGCTATCATCTCCGCAGTGTTCTAGCTAGAGTTTATTATTGTATTTTCCCGCATATCAATAATTATTTATTGACTCATATTACGAAGAAGCCATTTTTTTAAAACTGTTTCAGTAGCATTTAAGATCACAGGAAAATATAGTACGGTTCGAGATAACGGAAAATTATTAATATAGTTATTAAAACAGATCTCTTTAAGACATTTCGTTGTAAATATCTTTGTAATGATTAATGTATTTATTTTACGTGTTTTTTTCGTCTAAAAATATATCTATTAAGTAAAATATTTTTTAGCACGTGTTCGTACATTTTCGTTTCATATATATGATTAATATCGTTACCGGTTAACCCAGTTTCCTGCACGGTATATAGACATTAGATATTATTAATAATCTTGCACTGCACGTATGACGCATTGACTTATGAGTTACGACAAACTAATTTCGTGGTTACACATAGTAACGATAATATTTACGGTGTATGTATATTTTTATCAATTTTGTGTGAAAGTTACAATATAAAATATACATAATCGATCGTTTTTATCTGGTTTCAGCGTAGGTACCATTTGTTGGTTAGCTATTCACAGTCCAACTCACGTACACAATAAACCAAATTTAAGTTTAGCAGAATTTTGAGTCCACGTTGTGTCAAATTTTGTGAATAATAGTCAAGTTTAATATGAAAATAGATCTATTATTAACTATAAGTAAAATATTAACCTTGGGGCCAGTGCCGTAGCCAGGGGGGAGGGGGTGGCTTCCGGGCTCAAGCCCTCCCCCTCGAAAAATAATCCTGACTACGACACTGCTTGGGGCACCTCATGAGCTTTTATTTTTATGTGAGTTTCAACTAAACATTATATAGTTTTAAAATGCTCACAATTTGCTTTATATTAAAGTATCAATAAAAGCCTACAAGAGTATGAGATGCCCTAGATAAAACTTTTACTACTTTTAAGTTTAATAATAGGTAATAATAAAGCTAACAACATAAAATTGATTTTGTTGAACACAAATTTGCTACTTTGTACGTGGGTCGGAGAAGGAAATCTAATAGTACGCTGATATTCACTTAATCACTATTATAAAATAGTAGTTTGCTATATGCACTGACATGGGCGTAATATTGTTAAGCTTAAGAAGTGGTAAAAATTGTTAGTTACAAGCTTTTAAACTAACCAGACAATATATCTAACCATAAAATTGCTCGCAACGGTACGCAATTATTTTTTCGCAGGAATTTTTTTTTTTTTACTAAGATGGAACGACTGGAACTTCAATAAATGTTGTTCAAAGTTTATATTTATATACCTAAATTAATCCAAAATAATAAGTAGGTATAAAATTAATTATTTTTAATCATCTAACCGACGGACGAGCGGTAATGGTTTGTGTGACTTTGTGCATCGATCTCACCTCTATTGAGAAATATACTTAGGGTACGATAATATAGTAAAATAATAATTAAAACCAAACAAAATGTACAGTTGAATATAAATTAAAAGTTGAGAAAGAACGGTATTTTTATAAAACCTTAATTTATTATGAACTAAGTCAAATAAGTGTTTATATTGTTATTGTTACTTATTATTAAATAGTACGTATTTTTTATTCGCTCTGACTATGGTATACGCAATATTATAATATTACGTTATATCTACAGATTTGCTCGTACATGGTTGCATGGTTGACGGTCGTAGTAATAATAATAATAATATATATACACCTATATATACCTACCTAAACCTAATATCACGAGCGCCATATACTGAATGCTGAATGACGTCGCGATGATAAGAAAAACCTATAACGGGAACGGAGAGGAAATTAAAAAGATTAAAAACGTTTTTAAAAATAATTCGTTTACCTGTAGCTAGAAAGTTGCTGACATGTGTAAGAGATACGGCAGAAAAAATTCACGTCCATATTTTTTACCAGCCGGGACAAGCGGTATTGGGGTCGAGTGGACGGGAGCGCAATGGTCTCGCAGTGGTTGCGATCATTTTGTCGTCGCGTGGTGTGGAGAGCGGAGAGTGAAAAACAGCGAAATCGAAGAATATGAAAAAAGAAAAAGAGAAAAATAATAGAGGCACTCGAGACATCGAACGAATCTATTCAGTCATCCGGATAAACGAGTCGTGAACACGGCCGGAAGTCCAACGAGATAAAGAAAAAAGTGAATATATATATATATATTTTAATACGCTCGATTTTAATTCAACGGGCGCCTCCGTACTTTTTAAAACGTATTTATACATATATATTGTGTATTTTATATAGATGCGACGCTAATTGCAGATAATCTAATAAGGAGCAGTAATTGTGATTATGTTTTTTTTTACGCGTCACCGCTACTTCAGAATTTGTATTTATGCCATTATTTATATTAACGTATGCACCTATAACTTATAAGTACCAACCAAAATCGGAAACGATTATTGGGACTTTGAAGTGCGTGTACTTAAATCAATTTGCATATATTTACAATAATATTATTATCATGGTCCAAGAAACGTTAGAAATTAAAATATTATGTACTTAATAAATATTATGTTGACGAAAATGTTAAATTTTTCTATTAAAATACATGGATGTGTAAAAGTATTTACCAGGTTGTATAAATTATTTTTAATTAAAAAAAAAATCATGTAAAGAGTGCGTAAACTTGCGTTTCCTCGATCAACTATATATAATATACAACTCATGGAGCTACATATATTTTTATTGCATGCGCATTGTATCTATTCTGTTTTCATAAAAAAAAGGTATGTTATTCTATATAATGTTCTTATCAAAAAAGTCTATTATTAGTAAATCAAAATAATTATAAAAATGGTACTTAATACGTATAAACAAAAATAGTCCAATGAAGAAAAATTAGATACAAACATAAAAATATTAAAAAATATGTAATATAAAATTTCATGTCAAATTGAATCCTGTTATTTTTAAATATATTTCAATATCATCTAGCATTAAATTAAAGTTATGCCATAAACTGTTATAAACATGATTGATATGCAAATGTTCGAATTAGCAAGCCTTGATTCGATAATAACATTTACCGTGTCGTTATATGTTTTATAACCTCGATTATTCGATCAAAAATGATTTGTAATTTAATTTAAATCGCATGCGTAATAATATAATTGCCTAATTATTCTGCTCAAACGAAATGATTTTGGGCTTGTTTTTGTAATTTTATCTGCATTATAATATAATATTGTAAATTGTACAATATCATTATGGACGTTTCGAAATTTTTCATAACTTTGAAATTGAAGTAAAAAATAATCAAAATTATGACATTAAATAATTATTTATTCTATTCTATTTATCTAAGTATTAAACGATTAATTAGGCTGGTTATTACGGTAATTTGTCGTCGAGACGATTTCGTTGCATAGGATTGTATTAAAAGGTCCCACTCGGAATGTCAAGCACATTACGCGCTGCTGCAGTGTAAAATAATACTTTATTAGTATTTAATACTTATAATACTATTTATTATAAATATTATATAATACCTATTATAATAATAATTGGTACTCGGCGCAATAAATGTTATATATACTCAATTAGATGCGTAAAATGATAGAATAAATCGCGAGCGTCTGTTTTAAGGCCGATAAACCGGCAATACATACGCTAGTAATTACGAAATTATATATTATTACTAGCGAAAAAAATCGTTTGAAAAAAAAATACGATTATAGTATTATTATACGTAGGCGGAACGCAAATCGCATTATAATATTATATTACGCACATGGGTTGTCGATGTATATTACATTATGTGTACCTACAGGCGCACGGCACTAATGCAAATGTATAATATTATTATATAGTTTTCGCCTTTTCCAGTTTTATTTTATTGCTATTTTCTTTTAGCCCGTCACACCAGCTGACCATCGCGTCGCCGTACAGGTGGCGGTGGCACTATAGCAGCGCGCCCCGGCTCCACAACGCGTCTGCGAAAAATAATAACGCGACGATGATGATAATAATAATAATAAAATAAATAAAACGTGCACTTAAACACACACGCAAAGCATACATAATAATAACATACGCAGACACGCGCACGCACCACAATAGTCGTACGAATTATTACACTGACCGAGCTGCAGCAAAACCGGATATAATTTATACCGCCGTCGTGTGTGACGCGTATATTATACGTCTTATATCTACTACTGCGTCGTCGGAATAATAATAATAATATATAGGTACTATGCGATAAATTCACACGACTACACGAGTGTGCGTTTTGCGCGTGTATCTAAGTTATAACTTATATAATATACAAGATGATTCACTTATACAGTGCTCAGTGCTCACCCCTTTTTTTCCATGGTGCAGTTATTCAAAACAAGATTTTTGGAATTTTTAAACACATTTATTAAAGATCATATTTTCAAATTATAAAGATTTCTGTATTATTTAAAGAGTGTCCTGCGGAGATACAAACTTCTGTCTCTCAAATGAAAACCGCTCTTTTCTACTGTAAATTATTTAGTGGATGGTATTTTTTTTAAAAATGTGGTCGCAATTCAAATGGGTAGTTTCCGAGTTATTTAATTTTAAGAATAATAAGTTTGGAAGATTTAGGGATTATGGCGATTTTAAATTATTTTTAGTAATTTTTACTATAATCTATTAATATATATATATATTTTAAATGGTCCAAGCATATAATAAATATTAGATTCAATATTTACATATATTTTATACTATTGTAAAACCATATTTAAGGACTATAATACTAGTATAATCCTTAATATAAACGTTTTAGTGAGTGGCAAACTACCAATTTTAAATTTTGAACGAGGAAAATTAAAATTAAAAAAAAATTATTCACTAAATAATTTACAGTATTAAAATGAGGTTTCTCATTTGAAAAACAGAGTTTGTATCGTTATAGATCATTTCTTAAATAGTACAAAAAAATGTCATGGGCATGAAATATATTCTTTAATTATATTTAAAAATTTTAAAAATCAAAATTTGAATAAATTCTTAGTTAAATGAATCAATGGGAATAAACCTGCCTGGTGAATTATTCTGTACATGGTATGCTAATTAAATTCCGCGCGATGAGTGACTGGCTGCCTATTATGTAATTATGTAATACGTAATATAATATTTGATGAAAATAATATTACCTAAGAGGAGGACATTATACTCGCATATGTTGGCTCTGTCCTACATATATATACCCCTAATATGGAACATTTTCGTTTAACAGAATTCATTTTGTGATATTAGCTTTAATATTTGAAAAAATTTACCTATTATCAAATTTAAAGGTAAGAATATTATCTAAGAAATGTCATATGCTTTTATTTATATTATAATTTTAAAATTGTAATATTTTACATAGCTAAAACTCACTTAATAAAATGATAATATCAAAAATAAGCATATGAAATTTCCTAGTTAGTATTTTGACCTTTAAATTTGATGATAGGTTAATTTACTCTAAATTTAAAGCAGAAACAATACTTGAGGGTATAACGTATTCTTAAAGACTGTTTGGTTTTTTTTTTATTTTTTTGGTTTTAATTGCACAATTTTCGATGTACGCATTTCAAGTGGGTTTCTGAGTGCCTGATTGCATGGGAAGGTCGTAAACTCGTTATCGTGTCGTGCACTTACGCGGGCGGATCTAGGCAGTAGGAATGAATCGAATAGGGGCTAAACATATAAAATATGCACCCTATTACATAAGTCATCATAAATGAATAATAATTTAACACTGTACTCGTGTATTGTTTTACATTAATGATGATGATTCTTAAACGCAGACATAATGTCGAAGGCTTACCTATATCGCAGCGGTTGTACATTGAAACTATAGTGTTGCACCATTTTATTTAAAACAACTGATCAAGAAAACGATACACCGATATTATCTTTGAAACAGTATATTATTCAGCCATCAGACCCCCTAACACACCCCTCGTATTCGTGCACTGTATTTCAAATCACATCACGGTACGCGACTTTTCAGCCATCCTTTGTGGTTTATCCTGCAGCAGGTCTTGGTTTGTGAATTTATCACTGTAGTGATATCGATACCACCTCCACTTCCAATTTCCATATCTCATCTCTGCCGTCGACGACCATCACGTTCGTCGTATTCCTTCTGTCGCTACCTTATATACATTCACAGTGACTAAGGCCTGTGGGTGAGTGATAATGTGTGATTGTGTATATATAATATATAAATACTTAATAATAATTATAATATATATACGAAGGTACATAAGTGGCGTACTTTATAGGATGACGACGTAGAGGTGAAATGCAGTGGTAACGCTGCATGAAATTCACGACTACACTATATATATATTTACTCGCAGACGAAATATAACAATAATTGTACTTGCGACGTTTAAATTATATATATGCGTCAGATTTCGGCGGCCTTTAAACGTTTTCGCCTTTGATTGGCGACTTCCCTGAGCGACAACGTATATATTATAGGTTCGGTAAATTTTACTCGCGTTCGTAAATCGACGATTTAATGGTTGTAGATATATAGTGTTGCACCTACACTTCAAATATATACGTATGCGATATAATTATAAATTAATAATTTCTATGTACGACGACGACTATATACCAATATATAAGTTATACAAAGTTATTGACTAACGCGTGATAATTCTCAATGTGAATGTTACTACGAAAGTGCTTATATGCGATAGAACATGCTATACCTATATACGGTTTTGTGTGCGAGTAATTTTCCTTCGGTTACTTTATTACCTAGGTATTAGTTATTTGTTATTAACTTTTACCAAGTCCCGGCTTCCGTATAAAACGTTAAAACATGACCCAGAAAATGTAATTTAATGTATCTATACTATACCTAATTGCAATTACATCGCATACATGTATATGGACTAAAAGCATGGAAATAAGTACAACCACAGTTTTTTTAAACTAATATATGTACAGTTTTAATTAGTTTTTAAACATTATACATTTCATTAAAATAATAAAGTAAAAATACAATAATATAAAACATCATTGTCTATAATTCATTACGCTATTGTGGGAAAAATGCTGTCTTCCTTATAAAACTGGTTGCCACGTGATTTTATACAAAATCACTTGTAAAATGTATTCTTAAGTTTGGTAAATTGGGTTTATTTAGGTCAAATAAAATACAAAAATGTTCAAGATCTAGTTTTGTATCTTTTCAATTAAATTTGATTTTGAATTTGACAATTTTAATTCACAAATTAACATATATGTCATTGCTATAGTAAATATGAAAAAAAATAAATCATTAAATAAACAGTTAAGTAGAAAATCATTAGAATTTTCAAATTCACAATTCCAAATTATGTTGTTAAATTGTACAAATTATTAAAATTTCTTATTTTAAACCTCTGTATCGACTTGGAAGTATACTTTTAAAATTCACTACTCTGCAGTAACGTTCTATTTCATTCAGTTTTACGGATATGCTTAAGGACACAAATCTGTACATGTTCTAGATTTAATTTTTATTTACTATGAACAATTATTTTTATTAAACATCATCATGTTAACTTGAGTTATAATTCATAATATAGTCACACCATAGTATAATACATTATGCGAAGTTTATTCGATCGTCGAATTCATCAAACACTCGTGCAGTTCTGGACTGTGAGTAAAGGTAAACAACAATGATTACAACTGTTCATATTATTTTATTCCTCCTAAAACTATTTATGTTTAGTATAAATGGTAGTAATTAAATTTTTTATAATATATTTAAGAACTACCAGCTATTATATATTATGTGTATGCGCTTTCGAAGCTGAAATTAATATTTTCGATAATACGTTGTGGTATTTGTATGTAGTCGTGGAATAAATATGTGTCGAATAACATTGCGTATAGTGATGATTATTAAACAATAATGTCTAAAACGTAAATAATTATTGTTAAAATTCGAACAATGTAACACGTATAAGTGTATTTTTGTTTTAACCTTGTTTTTCAATACAATCGTTTCCGGTAATGAGAAAACAAAACGTGTATAATTTTTTTAATAATATATTCGACGCACGCGCACACGGATGGTATATAGGATAGTACGGACGACAAATCAAACGAATATATACATACATCGAGATTTCGTAAATTTTTTTATCACGTGGACTACACCTACCTAATTACATTTAATAGAGTTATTCTGCAATACGAATTAATATTAATAAATGATAATAATCAAAAAAATAATATTTTCAAAATTCATCGAAATCCGTAACGTAAATTATGACGATTATGCACCGTAATATTGGTATACTAGTCAGATATAGAATAAAGATAAATTTTAAAAAAATGCATATTTTCCTACTGCAGAGTGCAGACACTGCGCACGTGCATGCAACTGTTGACCGAATGAAAAGTTCAAATTGCCATAAAAACAAGTCCATAATTAGGTATATAGGGAGAAGATTAAAATAATAATAATTATTGTTATTATTTTATTATATTATATAATAATATTATCGTCCTATAGTCGTCAACGTCGATAAAAACATGATATGCTATTAATTATAATAAATGAGCGTATATTATAATAACGATGGTGAAGAGGCGTAAACATTAAATTGTATTTTTTTTTAATTATAAATTGTTCATGCAAAAAGTTAAACTATTTTCTCAATATATTTTGAATATCTAATATTATATGAAAGTATTAAAACTTTATTATTTCAAATTTGATTCCCAAAAGCTGAGCTATTCATAGAAGTACAGCACTTAACACAAGTTTGCGTCAAATATAATGCATACCAAAGATAGTCAACTTAAAGTTATTAGAGTCTAGAGGGTTAATTTTTAGAACTTTAAAATCTAGCTGGTCACAGGTTATAGAAAGAAATGAATATGAACCAACCTATTTTAATTTAAATTAGTAAATAGATGATTTTTTTTTAAACTAAAATATATATCCAAATAAAAATTTGAACGAGTAGTTTCTGAATTATTAAATTGTATACGTACATTTAGAATAATATATTTCTTAAACGTGTTTTTAAAAAACTATAAAATAAATATTTTATTGGATTTAATATTTATTGTATTGTGGTATGTCTCTAATCTAAATTTACACAATGACCTATATATCCATACACTCAAAACACTAGCTCACTGATACTATAACCGTTTTCACAACAAACTTATAAATCACAAAAATCCACTTATCTCCCTCTCTAACCTTCCCAGAAAATCCTATTTGAAGGAAACTAAAGAGAAACTGCTCAAGAGACGTTTTAATAAAATAAATATTATTTTTCACTCGTAGAAAAAACTTAATTAAATAAAATAAAAATTATTATAACATACTTTAGAGGTGCTACCAATAATGGGTTTGTTTCCTTTCTCATATCTTCATGTATTTATTTATTTTTTGTCATTAATATATCATTTACTTATTATGCTATAAAATAATAATACGATCATATGCATAATATTTAAAAGTCCTAAAAATTAAAATTTGGATAAATGAATTACAAAGGGAAAAAATGGGGTTCTCATACTCTGTGATCACCCTGTATACGAGAGAATACAAGACATTATATATTTGAGTACAACACGAGTAGTCGAATCACAATTCGCCATAAAACGATAATTCGTCTCATCGCGACTATATTTAATTTACAAAACGAGGTCATTTGATATCGTATGTACTCTGTATACACACATTACTATATACAACTGTACATTATATATATATAGGCGCTGTGTTGTATCACAATAAATAAAATTACATTATCGAGTGCAGCACGCGTCGGGAATCGCAAGCGAACGATGAGATACGGCGACGGCGTGAAAATCACGTACCCGGTCCCTGTTAAATACTGGGACGTCGTTTCGGGCCACGTACCGCAACTGTCGGACAAAGATAGTGAGCACTCCAAAAATAATGTCACCATTGTTGTGTTTGCAGGTATTATAGGTGTTTAACGCCCGTGCGATATTATATACCTACATTATAATATTATATTCATATAAATCCGCAACAAGCCAACAATACACTAACGCGCAGCGCGTGTGCGTGGCGTGTGTACAGACATACGGATGCGTGCATACTGTATATGTTTATAATAGATATATATATATGCGGCGTATACAGTTCGCATTGCGTACACAATATTATGTCTAGTCGTTTTCGCAGAACGCTATTGAAAACGTGACGTCTGTTATTTATTTTTGCTGTCATTCGTTTCTCTATCCAAAAACGTTTTTATTCGGAAAATTCAATCGAAATCGACCTGCAGTTTTCGGTAATTTTTTTTCCGCAAGCACACATTGTACACCTCGAGTGTTGACCACCCGACGGGCGTGCATCTGTCGTGTAGTGTATACCTGTGTGAGAGAGTCGAGCGCTTACGTCTCGTACATAACGTTTTGTGTATGTCTTTATACATCTCTGATATGCTTTGTTGTAAAAGGTATTATTATTATTATTATTGCCATTATGTTGCCTTACCATAGTTGTCTCCTATTATTGATTAACACGTGCGAATCGACTATTAGACGATTCACATTTAAACGGGTGTGTATGACGACGACACAATGTCGTGTGAAGTTTTGTGTATTATTATCGAACGTCACAAGAGAGACGAAACATTTTTAATTCAGGACGCGTTTCCAACACCTAGACTATACATTATTTTGTTTCTAATCGAATTCACATTTAAACAATTTTTATTATTCAAACGTATATATATATATATATATATATACACACACAATACACACATATGATATCATATTCGATATTGTTATAAATTCGATCCGTTTGAGTATATTGCTAATATACTTTACAATACAATGAAATGATATCAACTTGTAATATCATACATGTTATAGGCTATATTATAATTTTATTATTGTAGTCATAAACTCATCAGCATGCGTTGAGTTAAACTTGTTTACCTTGTTAGAAATTTGTATTTATATAATTTTAGAGATAACAACATTTTATTTGTGATTATAAATTTAAATATTTTATTGTTATGGAAAAATTTTTCTTAAGATTATGATGCCTATAACTGTTTACCCGTATGTGTTGCAACTTGGAAATGCTCATAATAAGCTTAAAAATTAAAATATTTTTAAAAAAAAGTTCATGATAATACTAATTTAATAGTTTTTGATAAAAAAAATCATCTTAAAATTATTTTAGATGACTAATCTGTTAATTTTTAAAGTACCTACAGTAAAATTAAATGATTTTAATATCGTTTAAGTATGAATATAGTTATTTTATTTTATCACACGAATGTGAGGATATGACGTGTCTAATATAATAAATAAATATTTTTCAAGGTTCATGAGATTAGATTGTTTACGAATATTGTAAACGTGAAACAGTAAAAAAAAAAAAAACGAAACTGTGATAACAAACATAGTTATTGTGAAATTTCCAAGTACAAAAGTATCAAACATAGACACTGTGTTTTACAAGAAAAAATAAACACTTTCGCTTTATTACGAATATAAGTATTGACTTAAATTCTTATAACCTTATTATAGTCGAAGAGATGTAAGATTGTATCTGCCAGTTAAATCGCTGTGTGCGACCAACTATAATAATATTTTTATATTTTAAACACGATATTAAATAACTGTGCATCGTGAAGAGATTTTTTGAACCGATTGATTTATGTTTTATAATAAATTAAAAAAAATATATCTACATCTTTCTAGGAATAAAAAATAATACGATCGTTGTGAAAATATGACGCCGTACAATTTCATATTCCAATTTGTATCCGGTACTAAATTACAGCTATTCCCGAATGTTTGCAATATCGTGATCTAAAATTTCGTGAAATCGTGATCTCTTGCGTTACGATCATCCATTAAAATATATAATATATTGACGGCATGGACGACGAATAACTGGAAACCGTGGTTGCCATATAATCTACGCTAAATTTCTTACTATTTTTGATTTGTTAGTGTTCATATTGCAATTCAAAGTACATTTTTTTTTGGAAAAATGCGTCAATGTATTTCAGTTTCTAATCAGCAAGTACATACTTAATTCACATAATTGTATAATTGATACTTCAATAGTGAAAATTGCATTTTGAATTTTCACGAATTTATATGATTTCTAAAGTTTTTTATAACACCTTTAAATCATTTTTCTATGCAATATTTACAGTCATAAGAATTGTAGAGTATTTTTTGTTAGTTTTAGGTTATTTAAATGTGAGCCATATTTATCATATTATTATATAATATATACGCTGAGTCAGTCAAACTATTAAACTTGCAGCGATAGGTATACCAAATGGATACTGTTCAATTGCCATGCAGGTTTGTCTATTCAATCGACAGCCACACTTTCCGTGTATGCATTACACTCATGATATTATCCTGTTATATATAAGTTAGGTACTTAATCGCTATTGCAGTTTTGCATCAATAATAATAATAATACATTAATTTAAACGCACTCGTATACGAGCTTACGGGTTTAGTGAGTGAACCGCTGCACCGGAAGTGCAGTTACTGTGTGCAAACGCCTATATCGATTGTGTTATAATAACGTATTTGCATTTTACAGTGATATATGTATTACTGTCAAAGCGATCGGGAAAGTGTTATAAACAAAACGTTCGTCGAGACCCACGAGCCGTCATAGTGCACTCGAGTGCATCGTTGCAATGTTCGAATGGACGTGAGTGGTAAGTATATATAATACGATGTAGGTAAGTATTGCTTCTGAGTTCTAAATCACTTTCATCTCCACGTGGTTTTTGAACCTACATCGTCGTATCTATTGTATGGATCATACGTGTCAATCATTTTTGACGTCGACGGTGAGACGAACGTTTCGCGTTCCGTTTGCCTCAGCCAAATTGCTTTTCTACGCGCTTAAACGCGGTAACATCCGTTTAATATGTTTCATATATTATATTGAACAAGTAAATACGAAATTTTTAATTATAGCCCAGCACGACTGTTGCACATAAACGGAGTACTATAGTCTTGTTTGAGTGTTTACGGTCAATTATTAATTTCGCTCACGCGCTGCAGAGGCGCCACACGGCCCGCGAAGTCATATCAAACCCACGGCGGAATATATAATATCCAAAATCGACAATTGCTGAACGTTCGTACTTTTTCACCAGATGCGCCATTTCAGTTTCTTAATAGTAATTGTAAATATTTTTTTGAGACCATTTCACCCACCCTTAGCAGGCCAATTGTTGTTAAAAAATTCCTGTTTTTAATTAAAGCTTTTTTTTCTTAGAATTAAACACAACTATATTATACATATATCTATATACACTATATCTACGTAAAAAAGTGAAACACCAATGGATGTAAACTATATTTTATGTCTATAATATATGTTTAAATATTCTGTAATCAAGATTGAGGACTAAAAATATATTGGCTGGACTAGGGCAAAGCCCTTATTTACAGATTGTAAATTACAGCTATAGTACAAAATATATATTGATATACAATATAATACAGATTATCTATATTTTAAACATACAATTTTGTATAAGTTTTAAATTTTTTTAACGCAGCTATTACGTAGGTATATATATATATATATAAATCTATGTATACAATATATTAAGGAACAAAATCAAATAATAAAAACAGTTTATTACTTAAATTATAATTTAGAATATCAAGTAAAACGAGGAATTAATTATTAAAATTTCGATAAAAAAAATTGAATATTTAAGTCTGAATATGCAAGTTAAAGTATCGGCTAACATCTTGATTAATAAATTATGGGAAAAGTTTTAAGGTAATACGAGGGCAAACTATTCTACCCCAAAAATCGCACTCCTGTTTATCTCATCGAAAAACGCTTTATCGTTAATTATCAATAATTGTTATTAATACGTACACATAAATACATAATACGAATCGATTATACAAACAAGTACGTGTATATTATCACGTTCTATACCATTATACCATAAGTAAGGTAAGTACCTATAAATGGATTTATAAATCATTATTAACTGTTTAATTTTTTTTCTAGTAAATTAGCACCTATGAGTTTTTAGTAATTTAAGAATAATTTAGTATAATTGTATTATGGTCCGCGTTGTTGTTTCTAAGATATGCTTATTATATAGAGGTGTGCGTATACTAATAATATAAAAATGATGTATCTAGTTTTTTCATATAACAACAGCTAGTATATAGATAGTTGAACGTAAACATTGACACAATAGGCAAAGTATAACAATAATTATAATGAGTATATAATATTATAATATATTAATTAGAAAATTATATAAAATATTAATATAGTTAATAAGGGAATATTTTGTAAATCATACTCTATAATTTAATTCGAATGTTATAATATAGAATAATTGACACTGTTACAAACATCAGAGTTATGAGCAATTCAAACGTATTACCTTTATTACTGTTTGAAATTTAAAGATACGTAATAGGTACGTCGTATAAATTTGATAGTTCCAGCTGGGCGTCATTATTAAAACACTTAGGTACTAACCCTACTGTCAGATAACATCGTATCGATGAAATCAATATGTTTTTTTATATATATGTGTATAGTATAATATATATATATATATACATACTTAATATGCGGTATAGGTTCATTACACTCCACAAGTCTCAAACTTGAGCATCACTCTGTGATATTTTTGTTTTCAAGTGTCTTATGCACGTGCAACGGTTGTTAGCCTGTTCTATACAGAGTAGTAAAACGATGGCTGTATTTTTATTTATTATTTTCGATTCCACTCTTTGGATTCGAATTAGTTTCTCATATAAATGGTCACCGTACTGAACAGGTTTTAAGTGCCGGTCACGAACGTGATTAATATAAATATTTAAAAGCCAAAATACACGTTTTGCTGCGAATTAATTCCGTACGTAAGTTTATTCACCCAAATTTGTCATATAGTTATTTAGCGTAGTATCCAGTGTGGCTCAAGTCTTCATAACTCAAGGAGCAACTTTTTAAACAAACCACCCACCCACCCATCAACTACATTTACTAGGACCAATGTAATATATTTAGGTTCTTCTTTAGTTAATTTTTCATTAACTTTTACAATTTGTGATATAAACACACTTATTTTTTACTTTAATGATCAATTTTCTGTTATGAATTATTAATAAACCTGTTAAACTTAAAACTTTCCCCCCCATTTTCGGGACAGGAACAGTCGCTCCTAGTACTATATTATTACAAGCCGCTCCTGTTAGTATCAATCATCGAAAAAGCATGTAACATATTACTATTATGTATTTAGTTATCATTTCTAATTGATAAATAATTATAATATTATAATATTATGTCATTACGAATACGGTGGACTACGTCAGTATTCAGTACTGTGTAACACAACTGCGGTCTGTGATTTAAAGTCTGTGGTAACACTGTTAACTGTAGTTTGAATATTATTTGGTGGTCGACGGTGATAATTAAAAAACAATAGTTAATAACCGCAGTCACGTTCATAAAACAATAACTTTCAATCTGACAAGTTTAGATCGTGTAGGCAATACGTACAAGTAGGTGGGCGTTATCGATTGATACCAATTTTACACATCATAAAAATAAATAAAAAGAGAACGTTCTTTTCAAATCCTGTACGTAAATTATTTTGTGTAATAACTATATAGTTGTTTATAATACGTCTATTTGATGTCCGACAATTATTACAGACAAATGTAATGTAAACTAATGCAACGTGTCGAGATTTTAACAACGGAAATGGTCGTAGAATGATAATAATAATAATAATAATGTAATATATTATATTATATTATTATGCTTATGCGCGTGTAAATAATATGTTAATTATTCAATTAAAAAAATAATCGTGTTCATGTACGGAAATGAAATTTTTGAAAACGACGAGTGTGAAACGGAATTAATTAAACGCGGATTTATTTTTTAAATTGCCTTTTCGTCTCGTCTGAATTTAGCGATGACTATTTATTAGTCGTGTACACTCCACTCTACGCAAAATCGTAAACGCAGAATGATTGTGTTCGTACGTATAATAGGTAACCAATAATAATTTAAATTGTACACGTTTTAACGTGTCGTCATACATATTATACGTTCATAGGTCTCAAGTTTACAGACGCGTTTATTAAATTATCGACTCGTTATTGAACACGTTTTGTTTTTTTATCGTGTATTTAGTATACATTACATATTTGAGACGTAAAACACGGACTCAGTTCGATCGGTTGTAAATTTTTTTTACCGTTCAACAAAACGGTTAAAAAATCGATTAAAGGTGTTTTTGAAATTTCACGTGTGATTTCGTTCGCGTTTCTTTTAACGCGAATCGTTTAGTTTTCGTCGTAATCGTAGTCTATTTGTTTGTAATGTTATGTGAGTTATGACGTATATGTACGCATATCATGATTTACATCAATATGGGACGCAAAATCGATACGACGACATGCGGCATACTATAGAATAGTCACGAAAAAAAATGAGATAAGCTCGGAATTCGTTGACCAATCGCGGTAACAAAAAAACGGTAACCACGTCGGTTTACTTGCAAGCATAGGTATACACTCGCACAGTTGTATAATATACCGCGGTACGGTTTTTCCGTGCAGACTTTTTCAGTGCGTATACGGTGTACCTACGGCAAAACTCGGTCGTGGTATAAGCCGACTTACGAGCTGACGTTAAACCACGTCCATGTACTTAATCCATTTCGCCGTCAGCGCACACTCTACACGTGACACATACACACACACGCGCGTGCATTACATATTATCGTGCGTATACCAGACTCGTCGCGCATTCGAAACCGTCGTACCAAGTTGTATATTATATAGTTGCAGTTCGGCTGCGACGACGGCGGCGGAGTACCAACCGGTTACCGCGACTACTTGCATCTCTCCTAAATTGGTAAGAACCGCACGACCACATGTCCGATGATTCATCGGTATCAACCACCGCCGCCACTACACGTCCCGTGTACACGTGTGTATGTGTGCGTGAACAAATAAATGTTCATGTATATATATATATATATATATGTATATGCAGTTGTATAAATGCACAACACACTCATTTGAACTCCTCCGGCGGCAGACTCTTCGGTCCATATATTATTATTACTATTATTATTATACTGCGCGCGCTCACCGATCGTATTTTTACGCACGTCTTCCCGCACAAGTTTGTATATGCATTTACATATTATACAGACTCTGGGCCTCGGGGTTTTTACTTGGATTTGGAACCTTAACTGTAAAAATTATATTTTTCGTAATATTATAGAAATTTTATTTTCGAAGATATTTCTTGGAAATTGAATGTTGTACTCGTATAATATTATGAAATAAGTAAATAACCGTTGTGGTCAAAAATAATGATAAAATACGAGTCAAACATGGTAATTCAAAAGCACAATACCAATTACGGGTGCAGTAATTCACTCAAAATCCCTATAGAGCTTTTTTTTGTTCCATGCACTGTTCATAGTCTTATGCTTCTTAGCGAGATAATATGGTGTCGTCCATATATTAGCTCTTGCGACTTTTTTGCAAAGACTACACACTTTTTTTTGTTTCCTGCCGTAGGATGGACAATTCTTTTGAAATTCGTTAACATTTTGACATTTTGTACATAAATATTAATAGAAATAGTAAAAAGTAAATATTTTAAAACCATTTGGAAAATTTTAAATTATGTCGTTATTCTAACTGCATGATGACAATTGCATTTAAATCATACGTCTGTTCTTCAAAATCATTACGAAAAAACTCAAGAAATAGTTGCGTTACACATTTGTGTTCGACGTATAAGTATTGATGTTTACGGTTTACGCATACGTATCAACGGAGATAACGTTTTTTTCGTATCGACGACGAAGGGACAGCTTCTGTTTATACCAAACGTAATATATTTTATTTTAATATACATACTATTATACGTATACATTATGCTATTTATGTATATGATGTGTCATTTTATCTAAATAAATTCATTATTGTATTAAATACGTTCGCGCCCACCGCCGTACGGTTTACTATGTATGAGGGTCGACGTCGATCGGTAAACCTATTATAACACACTGTATACCGCGATGTAGCGATTAACGGGTTAGTTTTTATTTAGAACGGCAAAAACATATTCATGCTTTCACATATGGTACCTCTAAAGGAGATATCATATTATATAATATGATATCTTTTTAAATAAATTATTTTTAAATGCTAATCAAGTACCACGATTTATACTATAAGTAATAAGTATTGTAATAATTTTGTTGCGTCTCAACTTATATGTGACACGTGTCACAAAGCACCAACTGTCAATTATAAAATAGAGAAGTGTATATAATATACATTAGCACTCTCAGATCTTAACAGGTTAATATGCCACTCAATATAGCAGAAGCACTCAATTAAGTCTGAAATATGGAAATAATTGAAAATCACAAATATTATTGAAATATTATAGGTACATTTAAAAATATGTAATTTAAAAAAAAGCAAAATTATAAATTTTATAACTTTTAAAATCAACTATAATATAATACTTAGTATCTAAGAAACAATAATGTAAAATTTAATGACAGGCAAATAACTCACAATTATTACGAAGCCATTATTTTCAAATAATAATAATAATAATAATAATAATAATAATAATAATAATAATAATAATAATAATAATGATTATAAAAAAATAGTTTTAACTTCACGACACTGCAGTTAAACGAATAGTCAAAAACATTTCAAAAAAAAGTTTTTGACTTTATGTGAGCTATGACCTTTCTGTACAAAAAATCGTTTCCCCAAAGTATAATGATAATATATTTTATGATTGTTATTTAAAATTAAAAATAATAACAGTGATTAATTCTGCGGTAATGGCTTGCGTCGAGACGGCCAAAACGAGACTATATTATATAGGTAATGTAAAGCCTACGACATAACACAACCGCACTACAATAGATACCTCATGGTCTAACCTTTTTTTTATTATTATTAAAAACGATCCTGCAGCTTTTCTATGTAGTAAAATTACCCAATTTCTAAAGTCAACGACCACTTTGTTGGGACGGCATCATAGATGCACGTGGTAGGTACCTAATAAAAATATAAATTGTTGCTGTAAAACAGCCGTGTTGCGCAAAAAATACCCTTAACATAATTTAATTTTGATTCATTTTAGGAAATAGTTATTGTATACTTTTATTGAATGTGGGGATATTAATTTAAACTATGTGTGTTAAAATAAATTCAATTTAATTTGTTGAAATTGTAATATAATAAATCATATTCCGTTTTTGTCCGTTTTTCCGTTTTATTAAACATAAAAAAAAATTCAAATTATTTTATTATTTATTTTGTTACGAGCATTGATCCATATAGTTGTTGAGAAATCAACGAATGTATATTTATTGAATATTATGAATTTTAAATTATGCATGGATTATAATATAATTTATGTAAGCGTTGATTGTCGAGTTGACTACTCTACCACAGAGGGTCAAGTCTTTTGCGGTTTCAGCAAGGTAGCTCTTCAGACGAAACAATATAAACCGTTAGATACATAATATACTTGAACAAGAAATAGAACGGTGAATCGCGGGGAGAATTTAAGAGCCTAGTCGTTTATTATTTTTTACGTACACATAAGAAACGTTAACTGGCGGAACACGTTCTGTTAAAACCCAAAACATCCCAAATTTTATCGGTGGTTCATTTGATGCAAGTCATTCATAATGTAAAAACCTTCTAATGTTTTTGAAAAAAAAAAGATTTTTTTATATTATTTTAAGTTATAAACTAGCAATATTTTTTTAAAAACTAACATTTATAATTTATTATTTCAAAGTAGAATATTTTTTGGGGTACTTCGATACATAGAAATCAAATTTTGAACGAGTATTTCATGAGTTATGAGTAGGTAGGTATTTAAAGTTTTGATGAGCGATGAGCGAAGTGGATTACTACAGAGGTACTCCGAAAAATATAAGTTTATACTATTCCGCTTTTTTAAACTTTAAATATTTATTACTAATAAGCTACTTGTCTTAAATTTGATTATTATAATTCAAATGCTCCGGAATTGTATTCTGCTTCGAAATATGAAATTTAAAACGTATAGTCAGTCAAAAGAGTAAATAATAATAACGATAAAATATTTTTTTTTTGTAATTTTTTTTAAACATATTGTTTAGTAACTACTAAAAATTGTGTAAACAATTTTTTCCAAAAACGTTAATTTCTCATATAATGAATGCGTTTTGCGTTAAATGGATCACGGTCATGATGTAATATCATATACAATCGAAACGGAAGCATTTCACTTAGTTCTAGTAAAGCGATACGTCATTTAGTCAAGACGTGCAGTACACGCGTCGGACCCCCACCCGCGTGTTGCAGCTGTGACGTTCGATGAAAAAAAATCATGTTTTAACGATACACACTCTCATCTCGCCGTACACATACGAAACGGAAACTGCCTCAGACAAAATTATATACGGCACATGCACGACAAATTGTTTAAATCCATAATGGTTTATCGTACGCGCGAGTGCGGTAGAATTGTAATTATAGCACTCCCGCAGAATCTGAAGCCGATACTGTATTATTATTTTATAAAATTTTTCTAGAAGATGATCACCGTTGTACTCACAGTATACAACGCTGCAGGTGACCGGCATCATGGCGTAATCTAATATGATATCTCTGCAGGTTCAATAAAATATCTAATGGTAGATGTAGATTCAAATCATTATGGCACCACTGATATTAAGTTTAATAATATTTTATAGGTACAGTTTAAATAATTTGACTATAAACAATTAATGTATGAGTATTAAAATTAAAATTAACATTATACTCGTTAGATAGAAATGATGATGACGTATATGTTTAGACTATTCTAATAATGGTTAAAAAACGCGGATGACTCGCGCGAGTTGTCATCGTCATAGATAAACCAAGTACAACATAATAACTTTTCGTTATAACCGTAGAACCATTATCAGAATGAAATGAGCGACCGATATTAAAATTAGAAATAAGCACGTCATATATAAATATATATATTTGTAAATTAGATACAACGATATTTTATATTTAAGCGAGTTTTTTTTGAAGTTAAGTTTCGATAATAGGTCATTTCAATATCAAAGTCAACTACACGAATTTGTTTCTGCTGAAAGTAAATTAATTGCCATGTTGTACGTTTGTAAGACGGAT
This sequence comes from Rhopalosiphum nymphaeae, assembly GCA_036289425.1. Taxonomy (NCBI): domain Eukaryota; kingdom Metazoa; phylum Arthropoda; class Insecta; order Hemiptera; family Aphididae; genus Rhopalosiphum; species Rhopalosiphum nymphaeae. The sequence continues at coordinate 9,488,214 of JAZAQC010000012.1, read as the reverse complement.
ACAAGCAGACGACATGCGGGTGGTAAAGTAGCGTACTTTAATTAAAAATAACGGTGCTTTACGTCGTGCGTATATCTTTATCGATAAATATCAGTATTAACTACTCACTGCAATAATATAATCGTAATATTATTAATGTGGATGTACCTAACGTATTTTCAAATATACGTTCAAAAATGAAATCTATATGATAAAAAAAAAAATCACAGTTATTATTAAACAAATTTCAGTTTATACTTAAATAATAATGTTAAATTTTTTAAAGTGAAAAATAGATGGTTTGTTGGTTGAAACAATTGTTTCCTATTTTTCTGTGATGTTGAATTTTATAAGAATGCTTAGAAGCGAGGAAGCGTATACGCTGAATTGTCTATAATACTTAGTATTACTTACTATTCAATAATTACACCGCATTCAATCGCGCATTTGGCGTATACACTCAATACGTATTGGTGGTGTTGGTTATGAAATGTTATTGGTAACATGTTATCGGTCAGAAATAAGTTGATTATATTTATAATCGGAACTAGTGAACTATTGTGAAAGAGGCTTCTTTAGTAATTGCAATGTCGACACGTAGACAATCAGTATTGTATGCGATCTCTCCGAAATTATTTTATGCAGCCCTATAGCTATCCAAAGCTATTGTGAAATATATTTTGTACGTTTGTTTAAAAAATAGATTGTCTTTCAATCGTCCGGTGACTAGTCAATTGCAATATTTGTTTGTAACCTACTATCTCGTGATAAATGTATGCGACACCAATTTACTCTGCGAATAGTGCGACTGATCACTACAACAAGGACCACTGACTGTAGATCTGAAGAAAGTATTTCGGCAGTGGTCGGGGTATAACTGTTATTTTTTTCGTAGCACATTAACACACTAGCTATACTTACTTCCCAAAAAAGTAACTCGCTATTGTTTCTGCTACTTTTTTTGATACATGTAATGCACTATACTTCGAATGCAATTGTCTAAATGTATCGTACTAATTTTTCATTACATTTTTTTTAAATCATTTTGATTAATTCGCTTATTTATTCGTTATTTGTTTTTGTTCATCACTATCTTCTTGTATTCTGTCTCAGATGGCAGGATTGTTCTATTCAGCGACGGGGTTACAAAAGAGTGTTTTATCCTCTGCTCTCGTCTGATAATATTTTACCGCATCGTTAGGTATGCAAGTCACGTGCGCCCTCGTTCACCATCCCAGCGATAACACTCTCCACTCCAGTTCGGTGAAACGTTGTGTGCTCCGTTTGTTTGCCGAGCATGTATCGTACAGACGAACGGCCAATGCAATGACACGTGGCAACGGCGAATGGCGATGAACGGTCGCATAATAACGTGTATTATTATTATTATTTTTATATTGTTATTATTTTTTGTCGTCGTTATATCGTGATATGATTATTATCGGTTCGCGACGACAAACCAATAAATAATAACAATAACACTGCAGAAGCTATACTAATCTACTTCCGCGATGTATGTATCGGCTTAATGCGATTGAATGTTCGAAAAGTAATAATACGTGAAAGAAATTCAACGTCACACACGAAACTCATAGGCCGGGAGGTGATATTGAAAGTTGAGGGGACGGTGTGTGCCATCTATACATGTCTATACATAGACAAATCGAATCTCATAATAAGTTTGCGGTGATGACGACAACGAACGTCCCAAATAATCCTCCTATAAGCCACGTAATTATACGTTCCGCCGCCGCAGCCGTTATATAATGGTCGTCGACGAGTATTATGTTACCCGAAGACGAAAACGACGGGCCTACGTGATATATTATTATTGTTGTTATTATTATTAGGTTATTACTACTACGATCCTATAATATACCCGGAACCAGCCCCGTCACATTTTTTATTATAAAATATATAAGAAGTATTATAACAGTTTGTCGAAGAAATTGTATTATCCCTTTGACGATGCATTTATGATGATGACGATTGTATATTATGCTGTTGTTACATGCACTAAACGTGATTTGGTCATTTGGTGTATATTTGTTTTTTGTTTATTTTCCAATACTATTCACTACTTTTCTACTTTTTCTTATTTTTTTTTTCTTTTAACAATTTATATTTTATTCAAACTCCGTTTTTGATTATTTAAGTATAGTTTACCGACTTACCTATTTTAAGTCCTTAATTTCAATTATTTGAATTTTTTCTCAATTAATGGATCACATCTGTGATTACACATTTGTTTATTGTTTTGTGATACAGAGTTATTTATTTTTAATAAGGACCATTAAAATGTTTTCTGTTAATTTATGATTTTTTCAAAAGTTATTATGTATATTTATTTATTTTCAATTAAACATTTTTATTTGATTTTCAACTGGTGAAAGTAATCAAATAAAAAAAATATACATAATATGATTTAAAATTTAAATAACTATGAGTTTCATTCTTTAATTATTAACTAACTTAAGTGTACATTCAAAATAAATTCAACTTTTTCTATTGATCTTTAAAAGGTACTACTTAAAGTATGTACTTCGCGTAAATTTTAATTTGGCTTTATCAATAATATTTAACAGTAGGTACTAAAATATAAGAAATATTAAAAACTTTGATTATTTTTAGTCCAATTTTAAAATATTTGATAATAAATTTAATGTCAAATCCAACTTTTTGCGGTTTTTAAAATATTTAAATTCTGATCTTCAATAAGTTTGAAAAGAAAATCGAAAAATAAAAAAACAAACTTATACAATTTGTTGTTAAACCAGAAACCGAAAAATATTGAATATCGTGAAAAGATTTTCCCTCAAGGGAACATATTTTTGGTCGATCCAAGTACAATTTTTGTCTCGTTGTTTCTATGCGGACTATTGGGAATTTCCTGTATACAAGATTTATTTCCACTACTATATAGTTTTTAAAGTAATTAAAAATACGATTATTATTTAATTTACAAATCACGAACTCTTCTCACATAAAATAAAATATGTTTTATAATTTATAATTTGATTTTTGATTGACATTGATTCCGAGACAACGACAATTTAGTTTTATATTTAAAAACTAACCATTTTTTTTTTTGCAAGACACATGGCAAACATAAAAATGAAATGTTGAATCATCCAACCGCATTTAAATCTTATATTGTAAAACGCAGTTACATAAAATACAAAGAATGTAATAAAAATTTACTCATTATGAAAACATTTTAACATTGATTGCAATTTGTAAATATACAAGTGCAACAATGCGATATTGCATTTTAATCATTTTATATAAAAAAAATGTAATCAATTTTATTTATAAAAAATAACACTGCATTTTTGATTATTATTTGTTTTCGTCGAAACGTTTATTACTTGTATAATCAATTCTTTAAGGTATGATTTGAAATAATATAATAATAATTAATCGATTTATCGATTTATCGTCTCAGTCTTTTTGTAATGTACAAAGATACAAGAACATTTTTTTTTTTTTATGGTTTCTTTGAAACATAATGCAACCATTGATTACAGAATATATTATTCTATGATCGATAATAGAACATATTATTATTAATTCATTAACGACTCAAAGAAATAATAGACACGTTCGCGATTTATAAAACTATTCGAGGAATGAAAAGTAATTCGCCTATTATATAATTACGTATATACTATTTATTTTATAAATAATTTCTATTTTGTTCTATAAATTTCCACAAAGTTGAAAACTACAGGCTATGTAATCAAACAACATTTTTGATAATTATTAAATATCACGAGTGTGTCTACAAACTATTTATTTATTTTTAATGATAAAATTGTGTAAGAATCTATGTTTTAAAACGTAATATTTCAATATTCACTCCGTACAATGGTATAAAGAAACACCTAAATCTGAATTTATTGAGTTGTCAATTTGTCACCAATAAACACTAATAGGTATACATATATATATATATATATTATAATTTATAAGTATATATTTTAATTGAAAGTCCGATATTATAATATAATATATGTTCGTATGCAATAAATATTAGTAATAAATAATAATCATATTATAGTATACAAATATATTAAAGCATAATATAATCTATTTAAAGTTCTAAAGATTTGATTTAGTACAACGCCTATCTGACCTTAATAATGTGAACTATTGTACTTTTATGCATCTGTTCGCGGCCCACTAGATTAAAACTGATTAATTTTTCGTGCTCACTATTTCCATATTTTTTTAATAAACGAACAGGATGTTCAGTAAAACCTACGTGAAACAATAATTTCATAAATACTACAGCTGTGGTTTCACAGGATATTATTATACATTTATAAGAAGTATACTTATTAGGTATAAGTAATATTAATATTAACATTATATTAAAACAGAGAACTTAATAATATTTATTTTAATTCGTAAATAAATTATACCCCAGCCTGGTTCATACCTAAATTAGTCGATTGGAATTTGACGACAATAAAAATTGTTTTCTGTTTTTGGTTTAGAAATACATTTTTTTTTCACACAATATTGTATCAATTTTACAGAGATTGCAATAATCGCAACGTTTGCTGCAGTGTAATAGGCATGATAAATATATGATGATACTATATGATAGACATTTTGTGTTATAATACACGCGCACCCGCGCATTTCAATAACCATTTAATTATTTTTTGCGTTTTGTTAACGAAAATCGACAATTAAACTCGGCCCACGCGGTCGAGAGACGACCATCGCGAGCAATACACATTTAATACTCGTATATATGGAGATTGAACTGACTATATGGTGAGATGTACCGGATGTTTTTAAATATAAAATACTTTACTCTCCGACAGTAAAGCGCCTTGTTCGTTTGCTCGGCGCGCAGACCATATAATAATTGTTTTTTTTTTCTAAGAAGACGAGACACTAAACCGCATATTATTATCGTACGAGTATACGAATACAACTTACTGTAGCGTGGCTCTTTAAACCGTATTGACTTTTACCGAGAACAATACGTAAAAAAAACCACAGGCACCCTTTCTTCAGATCATATATATATATATATTATATAGTTATTGTATGATACATACAGTTGAAATCGTTTATAATGACACCGGCAGTAGTTACAAATCGAGTTTAACGACTTAAAACCAACTACAAAATTTTTATTTCCGTTAAAATGTCTTTTATATATGTCATATATTGATTATTATGACGTAGGTACTCGTAACCATTGTATTCGAGTGACGTATATTTAAAATAAATTTGAAAAAAATATCTTTAATTACCACAGAAAACACTAGAAATCGCTGAATATCGCGATAAATGTACTGATTTTTTAATTAAAAGCCAATCGAAAGCTGTGTCAAAGGCTGTAATAACAGCACAATGCATAATAATTCTGATTGTTCGACAAATTGCGGTTGAATTGAAAAGGATTATAACAAGTCATAGAATATTCTGTTCTCGCTGATAACTGCGGGAAATCGAAATAAGCCAATATTATAATATACGGAATTTGCTTGAAAAAATATTACATGGATGATCTCCAAGTTTAAAATGAAGACAGGATTTGGTTGTTTTAGTGGATTGTAATCAAATTAGAAATTTGTATGACTCTAACAACTCGATTTTGATTGTTTAACATGATAATCACCATTTCAATAGGATATTTACCTTTATATGGAATCGTCTGTTAAAATTCAATGAAATAAGCCAAAATCCATACTTTTATAAATTAGGGAAATTGTGTTAACTATGTTATTTTTGCGTTATAATATGATAACTAAATAATGATATTATGTATACTGTAATTATTATATAATGGTATTATTTGTATATTTATATATTAATGAAATATTTATATGTATGACTACTCCTAAAATGTAATAATCATAATTATAATAAGGAATTATGACAATAATTGTGAATTAAGCCGACGACATATAGGTAGGTAGGTGCAAATAATAATCAGATCTTGTTTTCAGACGTTGGTTATGATAATATTATCAGTTATTATGTGCTTTTTTTTTCGGGATGTTCGAACGTTATTATAAAAAATTAGCATATTGTATAATATACATAATTTTGTTTCTGTCTACATAGGTTTTAATGAAAACTATCGGTGTAAAATATTTATATGTCTACTTTGCTCGTGTTTATTATATGTTGTAGGTATATAGGTTATTATATAGGTTATTGTGTTATTACGGGAATACAATATTTTATCATATCTTACTCAGTATTGGAATTTTCATTCATAATAAATTATTCAAAAATAATTTGCGTAATATTATTATTACTGATAATATAACTTTGTAGATGTATATTAGGAAAAATAGCTGACTTTAATCAATCGAAAATATTAAAGCAAATACGCTCGTTAGTTTGCTCGAATGGATTTCTTACAGGCACGTACGTTGAAAAAAGTTTCAACCCCCGTCTTTTTACTTTTAAAAAATCAGAATTTGAAATATATGCATTCATTTTTTTCCAATTATAATATAAGTAAAGTAAAAAAAAAAAAAAAAAATCGAAAATGATAAAATTAAAACCATACCAACTACCCGGTTGGGCAATCTAATAATTAATAAACGTAAATGTTGGTGGTGTTTAAACACACAAGACACCCCGGGGCCCTTGGCCGTGCCCGTCTTTCCGGCCCAAATAAAAGATGCGCGTATCGGCGTCACGTACGTATTATATAGTGATATTGTGGTTGTGTTCAACCGCTAAATAGTGTAGAGAGAACTCGTGAGTGTTATAAGTTGTAACTGTCGTTTAATATTTATTTCAATCGTCTGTTGAAAAAAATGTTACGTCCAAATGTGGTTTTCACTGGCGTGTTCGTTAAACAAATCGAATTAATCGACGATAACGAATCGTGGCACTTTGCCCCCGCGCTGTGCGTCTAATCGACGTTCGGATCTCTCCGCATCCGTCCGGTGTATGTGATAAACGATAATAGTATAACGCGTTGTTGCGCGTAAACATTTTAATGAGTATAATTATTGCGAGGTGAATAGGTATAATTATATTCACAACGGGTGAACACTACCTACTGCATAATGTACGTTTTGTTATTTTTAGACGGCCGGCGATCATATTTTTGGACCATTTCTCGGTACAGATAGATTCGCGACCGGCGCCGTTAACGAATTCGCGTGCATGTACAATGTACGTGCGCCGTGTCGACTTTTGTACCCGTGTGCACACGATGATGTAGCTGGGTATTATATAATGATATTGTGTTTGTACGTCCTTTGCGGTGCGAAATCGACGCGATTAACCTTCCGCGCCGGACGGTTGCAACGGGGTTCGGTGTAAGTATGCGCTTATACAATAAAACGTATAGGATGGCGTTGAAAAAACACAAAGCCGTATTATTATATCATAATGTATTATTGTTATTGTTTTGCTTAACACGCAGCAATACGCACGGGACTTTCTATGCGATTGAAATTTACGAGTACACAAAACATATGGGTTAAGGTAATCGAGACTGCGCGCAATCACGATAATATGCGTATATTATGATGTCGTTCTTAAGTATCGATAGGCGTATAGGTATGCGCGTGTGCACGATGTATTATTGTTCGCGCGTAACACGAGAAGTTGATGGTTAAATCGACACCCACCACACCGCTCGGGGTGAACGTACAAAAATGTCATGATATAAATACACCGATACTATGGCGCAGCTATGTACCCCATGTAGTTCTCGTAGCTAGACATCGTGTGTTGTACAGCATTGTTGGGTGTTTTTAATTTAATTTTTTTTATTATTATTTATATTTTATGACTTTTAATGCGATATAGGTCATCAGGCGGGCACGTTATCTATAGTTTTAATTTTGTATATTGTGTTCTATAATTTAACTAATCAATCATTATATTATGTTATATATGTGTGTTCAGTGATTAAGAAATGCGATACGGAATGTAATAGATCAGCTCGAACTCGCGGGAATAAGTTCATAAAACGATTCAAATATTAACGGTAACCTATACCTATAGACAAATAGTATTTTTTTTAATCATTTTCCATCGAAGAGTCCATAGTATAGGCACAACGATATTATATAATATGGTTATACGACTATCGATTTTTATTCTGATAATTCGAGCACCATAATGATCATAGACGACTTCCGTTGGGGCAACTTGCCTCCAAAGCGTAGAATTGCAACGCAGTGTTGTAATATCCGGTTATGACGTGTCGATTAATAAAAAAAACATCGACTGTCGTACCGTTTGGGCCCACCCGATTATTAAGTCATTGAATTCGCCTTCTACTGTACACTGGTATAGATAATAGGATATAGTGTGTATCATGAACACCCGAACATTTTGCATCTAAATTACACAAACTTCGTTGAATAGTATAATGAGATGATATTATTAGGGTCACTCACTTACACGGGTAGGATATGTTTAAAACCTTAAAAAAAATGAACGTATATAATAATAAATATTAAAGTATAAACTTGAAATAATTAAATTCCGCATTAAAATATTGTATTTCAAGTACAGATGTAAAATATATTTTTAATAATAACTAATTATTAAAAATAACCAATAATTTTTTATTACATGATTTTTGAAACATAAAATTTGAGAAAAATGATTTATAATTTAATTTGATCTATTATAAAAAAATAACACATTTATACTGAAAAGTTCCTAAAAATGGAAAAAATATGCAAAATATGAGTGCTTATCTAACCATGTATAGTCTTTGCAAAATAGAACATAAAACTACTACATAAAGTTTAGCATATTACAGTAGCGACTTCTGAAAATCTTATTTGTGTGTGTCGGCCTTGACAATTCTTTCTTGTTCATGATATTTAAATACGAGTTGGTTTCTTTTTAAGGCTGGTGTGCTGGCGCGCGGCTTCCAGGTTCGAAATCGGTTTAGAGTGCTTCGCTAGCCGATATTGTTGGCTTACAAGTTTCCTAGCCTTCTTACCCTTCAAGCTGTTGAAACAAGAAGTTCCTCGCCAATTGCACCTCCGTCATCTTCTTCTCCGCCGGTGCGAGAAGTGTCCTTAACTCCTGGCCACACGTCCCGTAAGTTCAGCCAGCTATCCTCGTTACGGTGTTCACGATACTTCGAATTCAAAAAAAGTTAAAATATTTTGAAAATTTAATCGTAAATAGATAACGCTAACACGTTTTTGGTGAAAATTTCAAGTATTTACAATCGTTTTTGAGTTACAGTAAAATAAAAAAAATCGATTTTGTTGAAAACTGGTAATGCGTAAAAATTCCCGTTTTTCGTTACTTTTTAGTGTTTTTCCTAGTGCTTTTGAAAACTACTAGAGATTTTTACTATTGGCCCCCAAAGTATCAACTAGATTCATTTTCCTTTTCAAAGAGCGGCTGAAGTCAATAATCGAAGCATTATTTGGTAAAATCAATACATTCCTCACTCCGTTCAGAATCTAATATGCCAGTCATAACCATAGACTTATAATACAATATTCGTGCTGACACACTATTCATAATATAGGTATTAGATTTAACCGAGACTCGCCACAAAAACTATTTTTGTCACGCCGATGTATACAATAAGTCAAAAATCGATGCAGCTCATTGTATTGGGAATAAACGGTAAATTTATAATACCTACTATACGAGTACATCATATTACTATAGTATTATGTTATATATACATTAAATTGTTTGAATTGTTGGCTATGCTGCAATTTTAATAGAAATTTTTAGTGTTTTTGACGGTCAATTTCGGACTATATACCTATGAGCTTGGAACTACTTCCATGTATTGACTAAAATGCAATATTATTTTAATACAATGACAACGTCAACATACGTATGCATTTTAGTTATATGCATTAATAATATTTTATAGATGTGTTATATCTTAAATTTCGATTTAAAAATATCTCTTTAAGTCTGTTAAATGATCGAAAAATTTAGCCATAAATATATATATTATATTCAATAATATTGTTTTGGTGAATCTAAATCAACAGTATTACAATATTTTTGGTTTAATAAATTTTCATTTCATATTATTCTGCAATTGTGTATAGAACGTTTATCTCATTAAATGTATTACATTTGACAACAAATCAAAACAACATTAAATAGTTATTATCGTATTAGTATTTATAACCGAGGTCAATATGTATACATTTTGGGATTACAGAAAAATACCCAAAAGCTGAATACTTTTTTTTGTGCGAGGGAGGACCACTAAAACTTTCTTAAAATTTGCATTTGGTTGTAACATTTTACAAATATTTTGGACAGTGAAATCGCGACCTAGCATTTTAAATGTATTCCAACGAGTTTAAAACTTTGTGTAGATAGATTAAATATGTATAAATTAAAATTTTGTTTAAAATAAATGTCTGTAAAATATACCACCGATTAAATGATTTGTTTTAATTTGATATTTTGTTTTTTTTTTTATTCATGCGGAAAACTCATCTCCATATCATTTCTTTTTACTATACCAATAAATATTTTATTAAAGGTAGACTATAGGTAGAATTAAGAAAACAAAGTTTTTGATATGTTAATCTCTTAGGCTTAAAAAATAAAATAAAAGCGTTACTTTTTTCTTTCTTTTAATATATAAAACTGTTGATGTATAAGATGGCATATTGTTTTAGACCGTTTATTGTTATAGTTTCATTTGACGACCGCAAGACAATATTGCCATTAGACTAAAGTCTAGTTTGAAATATATATCCATTTATTTTAACGCGTGAAACCGTCGTCGTTATTATAATTGTGTAATAACATTTATAAATATACATATAAAAAAAAAATTTAATTTGTCGTCGGTGGTGGTGTTAGGAATCTCGCAACATCACAATAATAGTAATAATAATAATGATAAAAAAAATAATAATAATAATATTATATTTAATATTTTTTTTAAATTCAGTGCTATAAGAATAATTAGAATTTTCTTTTTCACGCTCAAAACATTTAACAGACTAGATGCAGCTGACTGGCATATAAAGTGTAAAAAACGTGTTATATAAACTACATAGCTAATATTTTAAGTATAATGTCAGCGGCCGTAGCACACTATAGAAGACTTGATTGTGGAGTATACATTTTTTATAGCATTAAATACATTTAAAAATAGAAACTAAAATAATTTTTATAACACATCATTACATTTTCAAACATATTTAATTTTTTGTTTAACATCGAAAAAATTATTATATACCTATTATTATATTCGAAATATTCAAGATGTATTGAAAACAACATTAAAAAATAACAAATACTCTTTAAATGAACAAAAAAAAAAAATGGACGATTAGACCAGAATAGTATGCCGAAAACCTTAAAATATGTAAAATAAAGTTTTATATACTTGAGCCCTGTTAACTTGAAGCGATTTCTTTCTTTATGTTACACAGCATTTAATACGACTTTGCAAGATTGATATGTAAATGTATGAACTTACGAGCTCTGGTTATGAGTGATGTCGTTAACATTTACTCGTAAAAAAAGTTTTAAACATTTTTTTGTACTTAACAATAACAAACACATAACGTGTGTAGCCGACTCAAATAGTAGAATAATGATTATAATAATTTAACGTACATAATATATATATATATATATATATTCACATTAATTATACAATACATAATATATGTAACATTATAATTTTCATTATGTACCACTTTTGAAGCATTATTCAATCAATTATCGTAAGGTCTGTATACACACAAAAAGTTTAAGCTTTTAGATTTTCTTAAAATTTCCATCTCAACGTAGGGAATGACCGAAACGAATTTCATCGTGATTTCTAAGTTCGAATATATAGTATCAATACATGTGATATTTTAAACGACAAAGTGAATGGCCAACTGCGTTAAATATTGTTTAATCGCTCAAATTTCAACACGAGCACGACAGCTCATAGCACCGACAGAAATCGTGATAAAAACTGGATGAGGCCTATTTAAACCGTACAATTATTAATGTATACTAATAATATATACCTACAACATTCACCAACCGTTGATTTTAGGGTGTGAGCTTATAATGTACATACTACATAGACAAATGAAAAATGGTTATGTTATTAATAAGTAACGTCTGTTAACTAAACGTCCACCGGCGTACAGTGTTTCCGTATAATTAGATATATATATATATACACACATTTGGATCTATCGTAACCCGTTTAACGGACGCCAAGTTCAAATGCGAGAATTTACGTTATATTATTTCTTTCGCGTGTATTATACGTGGTCATTTAAGAAATACTTTCGCAATTGGACATTGTCGTTTATTCCGCGCACACACATATACGTATATACATACGCGATCGCGCATCACTCCAATTAAAATCTCCGCGTTATTGCAATGACTTAAAAATACGGTCTGAGCGAGGTTTCCGCGCGGCGCATTATTTCTGATCGGTGTCCTTTGCTTTGTTTCATGACTCGAGAGAGCACGCCCTCAAGTCGTTATCCAAAACCGGTATTATAATGCTCATAATGGAAAGACATAATGCGGTGACCGATCAAAGAGAAATAAATTATTCTATTTCAAACTATTTTTTTTTTCTACTATAAAATTGTTGCAGTTTCCACCAAACGCCTAACACACACACACACACACACACACACACACACACACACACACACATATATAAATACAGTATAATAATATGCAAAGTAAGAAAAAAAATTGAGATCACGCAAAGGGGATACGCGTTATATGTACTTATGTATAAAATCGGCGCAGTGTAGTTGCGGTGTATGTATTGGCGGAGAAGTCTAACACAATGATACGGGGGCGCGTTGTAACGATATTACGGTGCATTCGGAATATTATTGTAAATTCGAATTTATATTATATATAGGTAATAATATATATTTGTGATGCAGAGAGAACCGCGAGTGTATACGACGTGCGCGCAGGCTTTGCATTCAAATACATTTCGAGAATAAACAAAAAAATATACCCTCGTGATATTGAATTATTAAAATATATAATGTATACATAGTGTTTCACTTGCAAGCATGTTTTCATCCATCTCCCTTTTAAACAATAAATTTATTCAAATTCTGATTGATGGAATTTTTAAGTATAGATACCTATACGTATATAAGAGCTTTATTTTCAGTTGTTTAGACTTTTATACTATTTATTAGTATATAAGTACACAACTTAGTAAAAAAAGGTTGATTCTTATTTAAAATAGAAAGTTTGTATAACCACAGGACGCTATTTTAATTGGTACAAAAATTTAAATAATTTAAAATGCGGTCTTCAAGAATATTTATAAATTCTAAATAATTTGAATAGATACATTATTAAAGAAAAAAACGAGGGTGAGCATGCTCAGTGAAGCACTCTGTATGAATGCCGTATTTAATTATTTGGCACAGTTATCTAACTTGTAAAATTTGAATTCAAATGTATAGTTGGTGTTCATTGGTTATCCGTCTCCTCACAATATAGTTTAAGGATTGTTATAATATATTTCTGTCTAGATAACAAACTATTTATAATTTAATGTTATAACGTTTGTAGCATACAACTGATAAAACTCTATTTTGCTATGTCAATAAAGTTGCGGTGATGACACCTGAAACCAAAATCAAAGCATCGAAAGCCACGATAGTCCCAACGGGGTCGGATAGCCTGACCCAACTCAATGTTGTGGCGTCTGCCGTTTGTGTGGACCAACAGAATACGAATGATGCAATAACGGACGCCGTGGTAACCGCAAACATGCGGTCAAATCTAGACGCAGATCATTTTGATCTACTACTAAGAAATTTACCAGGTGCACTGTCAAGCTACGCGTAGTCCCAAACAACTGCTGTCTTGGGCTCTACCGTAGTTTATGTACCTACACATATAAACTATAAAAATATAACCTAATGGCTACAGGCTACAATGATAATTTCTGAAATTTTTTAGACGTTTTGCATTGATTAAACTTAATACACATTTCAAATTATTGTTGTACATGGTATGATTGTTTAATTTTCTATAAAAATTAATTTGTGTAGATTAACACTATTTTATACATTTTTGTAAAGTAATTTCATTGGTTTCTATTTTATGCATTATTATAGTAAATGCCAAAACGCTATTGTAAAATGGCGTGAAAATTGTGACTTTATGTTTTTAACCGAGAAACAATACTTGTGATAAATTTACGAGTAAATCGAAATTAATTTATTGCATTTTAAATTTGAATTAACACAACAACTTATTGACAGGTTTAAAATTGTATTTCTTCAAATGGACATTGAAATATTGAGTACATAATTAAAGAAACTTTGAAAACCCGCATATAATATCATAATTATTTTGAGTCGTATATAAATAGTATCTATATAATGTCATATTTGCCTATGATTGTATAACTTGTAGTCATAACAACTGAAATTTCTGTATCTGTTTTTAAAGTTCGACTGTCGTACACGATATTATGATGTGTATATATGAATGCGTGGGGTGTATAATGTATAATTAATCTAGTCTGATTTATAGGTAGAAATCGAATACAGTTATTAGTTTCAGTAGGGAGGAAGAGAATAGGACAATAACTGCTCATGCGAGTAGTTCGTGAGAATTGAGAAACTTACATTTTACTTAGAGATATTCATAATTTTTTCTGTGAAATTTGGCAAACGTATTTCTATTTACGTACAATATTCAGAAAAGAAAATATTAAATTATTTATCAGTCATTTTTTAAGGGATGGTCGATTGGGCTTGAATAACGTTTGGGGGAAACTAACTCTGGCAAACATCTTAAAGTTCAACCTGCAGCTATTTTACATTAACACACGATATCGTATTATACTGTGTACTTGTAGTAAAAATATACTTAATTGAAAACGTCGAAATAATTAAAAACATACCCTTTTGTGTTAACCGAAAAATCGAAATCTGACGAATATATACCGGTTTTCCGTTTTATAAAATGATTAAACGAAGGATATTTGATGGGTCAATAAAATCTAATAAAAAAAAAACAGCTACACGGAGATGAAATACAAAAGTTTTCCATCGTGCGGTTAATCGGTGGGTCGGCATTTTCGGTACGGGTACAATCACATTTACACAATTTAATAATAATAATAAAGTATATGATGCTCACTTCACAACCGTCAAAACGTAGGTCGTTCATACGCAGGTGTAGTATAAACTTTCTAAGTATATAATATACGTATAGGCAGCTACGCGGACAAATTATATTATACCTTCGCGGAAATCGGCGACGTCGAACTATAAAACCGCTGGAAAATCGTCCGACTAGCCGAGTGGTTCGTCCTTTATTAAGCATTAACGCCGGGACATAGAACTTTGCGAATACCCATATCCGACACGGGGATGCCACTTAAGAGGGTTGCGAGGTATGGGTGGTGGTTGGGGGTGAAAGATAAACTAGTATGCGCAAACTGTTCTGAAAAAAAAATGTTCCGTCGCCGATAACGCCGGACGATTAATTCCATTAGCTCATATATTATATTATTATATACAATTTATCCAATTAAAGACCACGATTAAAGTATATATATATATAATATATATATATATTATGTACCACAATAATACACTCCGTGTATATAGTATGGGTATCGGCGTATAGGTTTATTGTTGTTGTAACGCGCTGCGACTCCTCTTGGAACGTTTCCAGCTCGTTTGAAAAATATTTATACAAGTACATATCGTAATAGTGTAATACTTTATATACCTGCGGCGTAATATAATATATTATACGTACACGACGAAATGTAAATAAACAAAAACAAACGCTTATACTCCGATCGCGACTCTCCGGCAGGATTAGCATTTATTTTATTTTTTATTTTTTTTATTTATGTATTATGCGAGTACGTTTGTACAGAGACGACGACGGTTTTATTTAATTATCGCAGTAATCGCGTGCACGTATTATTGTATATTATTATTATTATAATCATTTATTATCGTACTTGTTGCGGTGCATTGCAGGCCAATCGATGACTAAAAGGTTCGAAACGATATCGTCGGATGTACATATATATAATACGATGTAATGCACGCCAATAGAAACAAACGGGCTGTATCCTGTATTCCTGTATAGTTATTACCGTATTCCCCAAGACAATTTATTTTCGAATGTTTATTGCGGTACATATCACATCTACCACGGCATTACAAAAGATAATTACATTTTTTCACAATTTTATTTTTCTATCATATAGTGATATACTGATATATATATACATTTTTTAATTAAAGACCAAAATAGTTTTTTTTTTAAATATTGATTTACATTTATAGTTTTTGTCCTTATCAATAACCGTTTGCACACTAACGAACTGTATACATTTTGATATGCTCTTTGCGGAATACCCTTATTCTACTAAATTTTGAACACTTTTCTATGAAATCGTTTATTGAACGCTCGTCGATGTTTATACATTTTTAACGCTTAAAGAAGTCGTTAAATTCTACGCCTGATTACGAAGCGACTCAATCACCCTACGTGAACGTGGTGAAGGACTCCGTTGGGAAGGGAGAGAGTTGAAGTATCTGCAGGACGTCTTTGGTCACTGTGGCGACTTAAAAACAATATACGACACCAACGGGGGTAGTTGGGAAATAGGATCGATGAAGTCTCTAGGGGATTCGCGAAAACAGACATGTTCGTATCATGCCAAATGGGATTTGCTAGACGTTTAATCCACTTGAGAGCTCCCTTGACCATTCTTATTTTTGGCGCGCTCGTATAATAGTTAATAAATAATATTGTTTAGAGCAAACGCGCAAGTATGGGTTGACTGCAGTGTGTGCGTGTTTATTATAGCCATTATACGTTTCGCCAACAATTAAAGACAACTATACACTAAGTAGGTACATTGTGGACGTAGACCAGCTGCGAAATACCTATATATAGGCTGGACTTTACATACAAATCAATTTTTTTTTAGGTTTCTAACACTAGATGGGTTGGATTGTTCATATACCGGAATAAAAAAAATAAACGGACGTTTAGGTGCTCCTAATGCGTTATTAAGAAAAAAATTTAATTTGTACATTATTTAGGTTAGGTAAGATATCAAATTTTTATATTACAGGATATTTCGTACAATAGTATTTCATTTCATAAAATATTACTGATAAAAGATAGGATATACTTTAGAATAATGGATAAAACGAAACATATAATGCTTAAATTAAGTTAAAAATTATTTATAACTACAAATATTTAGGCAATAATTTATATTAATAAGTAATTAATAGAAAAATTATTTCCATCAATAATAATCAATATAAATCTAAATTTTGGGCTATACAAAATGTTATGACCAAATATTTGCAAAAATATAATATAGGTGGGTTATTTTTGCGTTTAATCCGTTCACGGTTTAAAATTTAAGCACAGACATATAGTGGTTTGTAGACCGTCGTCAAAGTAAAACAACTTTTGGAATTTTATAAAATTCTAGCCCGTACGTATGGAGAGTAGAAATCAACTAATTTAATTTTGACTAAAGTCGTATATATGGTTGGAATTAATATGTAATACTATAGCGTGGTTCAAGCAATAATGACTAGATATAACCATATAACACGTATAATGATGGTAATTTGTTGATTTAAAACTGTCCAAATTTTGTTGACAATAAAATCGTCTTAACGGACATCCGACCACAGCCTCGTAGGTATACTTGTAATATATATATATATTACAAGTAGGTATTCAGCCGATGTTCGTCAGATAATTGATCACGATTTGACCTATATTCGGTCATCCTGCGGGGGGATGTACGCTCGCCGCGTGAGAAAGCATTCGAATAGGTACATATGAACGAAAAATATGATACGATTTTATATACGTATACGATCGTCAGTGTCTGAGTGTCGGAACACATTCATACATAGACACTAGCATTAATTATACGGCTTTTTTTTTACCTTTACCGCGGGTAGGTGAGAAGTCGTATAATCACCGCAGCAGCAGTACCCGCCGAGGCGTAATCGTGGAAAACGTGCCGCAGAAATGGTTCGTTCACACGCCGAATGTGAATAATATGTAAATATATATATATATATATATATCTATACATGTACAGCCCATAGGTATTATAATATACGCCAAAGAATTTTTAGTCCCGCTGTTTGTTTTTAACGTGCGACGTACTATTTATGTTTCCGTACGCGTGTGAGGTTCAATTATAATAATATTACTCGCCACCATCGTACAATTGAAAACTAAACGTCAAACAATACGTTTTCATTCCTGTGAATACGTTTTTATTACTATAATTATATTACATAGGATTACGAAAAAGTTAAGTCTCAAACGCGGAATTGTGTCCCTTCGTTTTTTTCAGTTTACGTGAGTTGTTTACGATAATTGTTTTGTGTGGCATGAAAAAAATAGGTACACAAGTTGTGTACCGATTAATATATTTTGATCTAAAAATTTGCCCATTACAATTATACATGTTTTATACAAGAAAAATGTTGTTTCGTTATACTTTTTCGAACTTAACTGTATATTCTATTACTATATAACAACTTTGATGTAAAAAACTACTACTACTTTTACTAAAAAAAAAAAAAGAAATTCTTTGAAACTGCAGTAGAACCATCACGACATTATAACAATACACTCGTGTTTGTTACCTTTATTTTCGTGCATCTACGTTGTAATTACTCATGGACTGAGATTACCACAGTGCACATCAAATTGGTAGATTATGAAAGTATACAAAAAAATAGCTACCCTTAAAATAACAGGAATCTTCCTTTAAAAATAAAATGTCATAAAAATTACAATTTATCGTCATTAGAATTATAGGTGTTGTTAGAACATAGTAGGTAATCAAAATAAACGACGAATTCAATAATTAAATATACGCGTATTTATATCTTAAAAAAATAATAATTAAATGATAATCTACCACTATCGGAAATTTTTTTATACAATAAAATATTAATAATAATAATACAAATAGAAATAAGTAATAACAAAGAAAACGTTATCCCGTCACTATCGCTTAACAAGGATCAAAATATTAGAATTAGAAAAATGGACTACGACTTTAATACGCGACACATATTCTAATAACTTTCGATGTACCTATATGGTGATCAAATCATTAACACTGTTGATTATTGAGTCATTAGTACGCCACGGTACAGTATAGTTACTATAATAAGTGGATTATTTCAATATAATAATACAACGAGCACATATCTATACAACATTTTGTATGATCTATGTTACTATAAAATAGACATTTTTTATATTGACCCAAGTGCTCAAGTGTAAGTTACCTTTTTACCATTACAGTCCACAGATATTAAGAACTGGCTCATTAACTTCTTGAATGACTAATATTTATTTATAAACTAATATTTTCGAAGAATTTTTTGAAAACTTAATCTTAAAATATGTATGAATATTGAGTTATTTATCGAAAAATAAAAATGTCCTTTGATAATTTAATTGGAGTCAGAAAGACGTAAAGTATTCTGGAGTATCATAAACCACACACCCCATTTGAATTTATATGAATCAAACACATTATATTAATATTTCTATAACAGATTACAATAAAATCCTTATGTGTTTTGAGATAGTTAAAAAATGTTTTAAAAGTGGACCAAAACAGAATGCAATTTGCAATTTGGAATTAATAATTTAAAAGTAATAATGAACCTTTTTCGTCGCATGATAGTCATGATACTCCAGTAAAACAATAATACTCGGGAAGTTTATTTTTAAGGGGTAGGGGAAGTAATTTGCTCTGAAATTGCTCCGTCTGTCGTTCGAACTCATATAAGTTTATTATACGGTTAGGCACGTGTTACTGTCTCTGTATCACAGTAATGCACATGTACACAATTACAGTGCGCGGACAGTGATCACTGTTGTAATCGTCGCCGGGACCTAAAAACCACTAAGGATCCAAAAATATAAATGTATCGATCATTCGCGCACAAACAGTCGTAATAGGCGGTCGTCTTGTCGGCGCGCGCGTTATAATAATAATGTATAGATCTACATAATAACGACAGTTGGGAACCCGGCGCAGTGTGTATATATATATGTATATATGTGTGTGTGTAATATGCATTTTAGTCATATGTATGCATCAAGACGTACATGGTCTTAGTGGAGATTTTCATTAGGAGTCTGCAGTCTGTATAACCGTCGTGTAACGCCTTTACCTATATAACATAATAAGACGGCACTAACGACCCGTCGTTATTCACTACTGGCGGTCGCTATATAAGATCCGGAGACGGCGTGTGTTGTAAGTATAATAATATAATAATAATATGTTTGAAAGCTATATTTGTATACACGAGAAAAGCCGGCGATGGAACATACTCGGCACAGCATCTATAAAAGTAACAGTGTTTGAAATATTTGCCGCAGATATATGAAATGACGTCTACGCAGTTTCTGTCGACGGGCAATGGCTGCGCTAACGATCCGAGTTATAGGCACACTACTGAGTATATGTAAACGTGATAAATAATACAAATTTAGCCATTATTTGGACTCCATAATTCGTATATTATATTTAATCGCTATACTGGAATAGATAGGTATGCGTGCCCGACAAAACAAGTTCCAACGAGTTTCCAAACAAAATATCGTCTATTATAAATAGTATGCTTAGTATAAGCTTCGTGAGAACACGAGGATTAAGCGAAATTTTCAATGTACACGCCAATCTAAAGTTTGAATGCTTTAAAAAACTATAAAAGTTTGATATCCGACAAGATTTTGTACCTACATCAATATTTTTTAGAAAAGTATTATTATTTATGACGTAAATATTATGTGAAATTATAACCATAAATGATACGGTTAGTGAATCAAGAGTTTGATAGACAGATTTATCGAAAATTATGTAAGTATGAAAAAATCAGTCACCATAAAATATTTGTATTGTGCGTAGTTTATCTTTTTACTAAAAAAAGTTTATGAGTACTTTTCGATGTAATGAGTGGTTGTTATTGAAAAAATATTAGCTGTTAAAAAATGTAATGTTTTGTGTACGAGTAATATAATAAACTAACAGTTTCTATAGATTCTTGTAGTTTTGATTTTTAATATTAATATAATTTACGAGTAAATAAATGTATTATCGTTATAACTACGATATTTACAATCAATATACTTTAGTAATAATTGACAAGTTATGTTTCATCAAACAATAACTATTGAACACTTGTATACGGCGTGTATAAAGAAAAATAGGTAAATATGGAACAAGTGAATACAACACCATAACAAAAAGTGGACAGGAAGTCGAAGAAAATAAATTAGGGAACCAAGTTGCATCTGAACTCAGAATTATTAAATAATTTAATATATTGTGTAACACTTATACAATTTCGTTTGATATACTCATACAAACGCGTAAAACACATTTATATGTATATAGTACGTTTTTACTTTTATTGTATTTACCATTTTCGAATGACGTAGGTTGATGGACTTTTTTTCGTACGTAATATATTTATCCTTATCCGATAAAGTTATCGGATTGTTTACTTAGAGATGTTATGCGAAAAGTAAGTATATACTTTGTTGACATGTATTTCCGTGCCAGCCCGATCGAGTGTGAATTTTAGTACCGTTCTCGTTATTATGAACTGTATTTTGTGCGATTTCATGCAATCAAAGTAAAATGTTCTGTACTACACTCAAAATATTTCGAAATTCGTTTTTTCGATGTATTTGTGTAGATATTGCTTATAATTTATAATAACGTGTAGATCTATATATGTAGAATTTTAAAATGCATATCGACTCATGACGGTCTTACACATATTAGGTATTACATTTAAATTATATAAATTACATTTTTTACGCGATAATTCCGTTGGTTTTTAGTTTATCCAAGTATCTGCTTATATATCAAATAAGTGTAACAAGATACAATGCAATATTTATGACATAGTTCTGAACGGCGAGTTGCATAAAAAACAGTATCAACGATATTAGTATACCCGATATACATTTAAACAAATGTGTTTATCCTTTCCCGATTTACACAATTACACAATATTATCATAGAATATACTTAAACTCTAAGCTAATCGATAACATTTTCTCATACGGTGCTATTGCATAACGCGAATCAAAGATCCTATGAAATATTCTTTATAATGTTTTAAATTATTTATACTGTTTTTTTTTAATTTTTAAAGACAATTTGTTTCAAGTGTAATATAAAGGTACATTATAACGAATGTTATGCAGTAGTTTAAAAGCTAAATCAACTTAAATTCTAACTAAAACAATAAATTAAATTAAAAATATTGCTTATATAATTTAACCAATTTTCATTGAAAATATTACGTTTTATGTTTTTTTTTTTAATGTTGATTAATACGTTTAAAACGTTTATGTATAATGTTTTAAGCAATAGCACATGTTCAAAATAATTTTTTTTTTAATAAATTCTAACCCTGATTCTACATTTTACGATTAAATTAACATTTTATATTTACGGGGTTGTTAATGTTTATTTTTCATGCACTGGTAAAAATATTACTTTAATTTATTTTTGTATTTTGTGTATCGATTCTGCAAATAAAAATATTTTATGTCGAGGAATTTATAGAATATGGAACTTGGGTAAAAATGTATAGATATACTTGCATGCATTGTATGTATTCATATAGTAGGTAGGATAAATACATAGGCACTTTAAATGCTGTAAGATTAATTAAAAATAAAAATTTTGAATTTTTTTTCATATCCTTCACTAAAGTATTTAATTGATAATAAACAACATGGTTTTCTATTTTCGATATTTAATATTATATATAATTTTCATTACGGGCTAATGACACATAAACGTACTATTGTATTAGGTATACCATAATCTAGTGTTTGATGGGTGAGTAGTTTATTTTAACCCTCAATATTCATACTCAAAGCTCGAATGATATAGCAATAATATTTTAATCATTTTACTATAAATCTAATCGGTTTAGAGTCAATTACGTAATGAGTTCGGGTTGATTAATTATTTTGTGAATTTACAATGTTATGTTTTATTAGAATAATGGCGGTTGTGCGTTTAACTCGTCGACCTAATAACCATCATTAGAATAATGGTGAAAATCGGAGATTATCAAATTAAATGCGTACTACATTGTCAAAGAAATTACAATGGTATATCATTTGTAACGGTGCATTTTACACGAATAGAACAACGTATTGTTGTAATGCAGCGTTTGCCCTTATTATCGCATAAGAATGAGTCAAAAATTATTGAAAACGACGTGAATACTCATACGAAAATTAAGGCGCGTACATATAATCATAAAAATATTGGAATATTATGGAATTTTGATCGTTGAGCGATATCGATATCGGATATTAGTATTGCGTATTTTTTTATGATTGCAGTTCGTGTTGCCGGTGTGATGTTTACAAAACAATAAGTAGTGATTATTACTATTTTACATAACTCCGTGCGTTAGACGGACGCAAAAGAATATAAGAAGAAAAAAAATAAATAACGTTTTGAGGTTTAGCGTGAGGAGTGCAGCAATGTAAAAATACAATAATAAAAAATTCACGTGCTTTTAAGGCTTTTGTCCACATTGCAGTCGGAAATATATTATATTATAATTTGATTTATAAAAGCCACTGCGTAGACATTGTAAGACGCGGAGTTGTATCCACACAAAAATGTATACTTACGTGCCTACGCTATTATTGTATTTACACGGCCCCGTACGAGAGGATCCAAACGCGACAAACTAACATTGAATAAAAACATGTAATAATTTTTCATCGCATTTCATAGTACTGCACAAAAAAAATCAATCACGTGTGCAGGCGCGTATGGGTAAATATGATTTTCACCTTTTGACTCGATTGTGTTTTGTAAAAATAGTAAAGTATATGTGTATACCTGCACATTATATATTCTATACCCACGATGAACTAGCAGTGCTTACACCAAGTAGGTAACTAAATCGATAATACTACAAATACAGGATTTGCGTTAGACGTAATACTATTGTACCACAAAAGTTGAGCATGGTGCATAAACTAACGTAATCGAAATCCCCACAAGTTTCGTCAAACAATATTTGGAAGACCTTGTTGGCTGTTGAGCATTGTGCTGTGGTAGAAGTAGAGATTCTGTATTTGGGCGGAAAAATATTTGAGTAAAATTAATTTAAGAGACATGCGCAGTGGTAGGTTTAAAATTTAAAGAATATCTACTCGGTGAAAACCTAATACCAACCACTACAGGAAAGACTTATCCGTAAGTATTATATTTTACTAATAATCTTTTTGCTGTAATTTAGCCGCCCGTTTATAGAACAAAAAATAACTATTTTTTAGTCGATTGATAAACCATATTTAAAGTTTCACAAATAACTTATCGTTAACATTAAATTCTAATAAGATTGAGCATGATATTATATGTAACGTTGCTATGTGTCGTTTATTTAATAAGCTAATTTTTTTTCTTGGATGCTGCAAATAATAGAGTTAATAAGAAAAATGCACGATTAAGTTATAAATTAAATTTAAAAGTAAGATATTAACATTTAAATGCAGAAATTATTAGTTACAAGACATTACACAAGGTAATAATTAATATTTATATATATATATATATATTACATTATACAGTGTAAGATCTATGGGAAGATCATATAACATAAATAAAATATAATATAAATATTAAACCATAAATTGATAAACTATATAATATATTACTATAGTTTGACACAAAACATGGATTTTAACGGATACACCAATATTAAAAATAATTTTGATGATTAGATTTGGCAATGTCGGAACAAAGAAAAAAAAACATCGTACTCAATCATTAGACTAAATATTGTGTTCTGATAAGGACCGTGATGCTTAATCGTATTTTATAGACAGGTGTAATTTGATGTTTTGTATTTACTTTTTCATAATTATATCGGGAAAATGCCTTAACGATTTTACTTCAAAGTTTGTTCGAGATCTTTTTTATTGTTAATTTTCAAGATTTATAGTCTCTACCTTGTCATTGATCGACGGATGAAATAACTTTATATTCGTTATTAGTTTATATAAAATGCTAATAATTACGATTCTGCGATCTGCTTGATGAATTCCCGTACGCCTGAAAATATGCGAATTTATGTGCTTGAGTTTTGAACAACACTTACCGTTCTCCCAGTTTGATTCGATGGTGACCAGCGATTGGACGTAGTCATCGGCCGCCGTTACAGTGTCGTCAGCTACCTCGTCACCGCTGCCACCATCATTTCCGATATCCGGTTCCGGATCTCCAGTCTCGGGTTGCAACGGCGTCAACACGTAATCGTCATCGTCGGCAACATCAACGTCCATTGCGGTGGCGTTGTCTGACAATAGCTAAAATACCAGACGGAACAATTATAATTATATATTATAATAATATGTTAAACGTACTATTTTTTTTCTATCTGCGAACC
This sequence comes from Rhopalosiphum nymphaeae, assembly GCA_036289425.1. Lineage (NCBI taxonomy): Eukaryota > Metazoa > Arthropoda > Insecta > Hemiptera > Aphididae > Rhopalosiphum > Rhopalosiphum nymphaeae. Next base: position 9,462,781 of record JAZAQC010000012.1, on the reverse strand, counting down.
ACGCGTAACATCGTATATTTTTATTCAGAAGAACCAACCTCATGTTGTAGCCTTATTAAGTGTTAGAGTGCGTTTACCTGTTATTAAACTTAAAGTTAATAATTCAAATTATCTATGTTTGCATAGTGGATTTCTTACGATATTTCAATATTTTTATTCAAGTTCTGCGGAGTATATGAACAATATTACAATTTAAAAATTAATGTATATCAAGAGCACCTCATCGCTTCAAAGTTATTGAAACATCGAGAAAAAGTCAATGTACAAACACAGATAATGTCCTAAATTTTAAATCTTGTAATAGGTCAGTTCATTCTGATACTATAAAAAGCTAATATCAGCACAAGGTTGGTTCTGCTGAATGTAATAAATGTTCAGTATTGCGTGTGAATTAGAGCGAGAAAACAAATATAGTGTGCTTACATTCTCTTAATCTGGAGGTTTGGATGAAACTATTCGAAGGGATAGTATATATGTTCGGGATTAGCAAATAAGGCCATTTTTTTTAAATCCCTTAAAAATTTATAATTCCTTAGTTTCACTATGTGAAACTCGCACCTTTTATACTACATACATATATAATATATATAATATATATAAATACATAATACATCAAGGCACAGTGTTGTTGGCGTTATTCGAGCGTTGGCGTCTTAGTGCACAAAGTTTGCACACTTGAACATCGGTGTCACTTTATTATTCAGTGGGATGACTATGATTCATTTATATTTTAGAGCACGGACGTGGTGGTTGCATTAGGCGTGATGTATATATATGTGTATATATATTAACTTGCGTATATTATTGTATGTTTTGACTCTTTTAAGAGCATATTTTAAAATGTTCTAACGAATTAAGTAACAAGCTCTGGTTACCACTTAAGTACCGGGTAATTTTATTATTTATACAACACAACCACGAAAAAGAATTGTCTATCTATGTACTTTTGTTGAACGTAGAATGGTGAATTCTAGTCTCTATAGGTGTGACTCACGTATCTTTGTAATATTATAATACAGTGTTCGAAATGGAAAATTTTTCGAACCGGAACGCTTATAAAATCAAAATGGCAATTGTATCTTTTTGTTTTCAAAATTTTAAAATAATGTACTCATGACTCGAAACATTTATTGTCTATAGACCAATTATTCGCGCCACCTAATTTTAACGACAACAAAGGATTTATGTACGGCACGACTACGCCGTATTTATATTAATTTTTTTTTCAATTACGAAAATAAATATACAACATTCTATACTGATATGCTTATAATTTTTTATGTCAATAAATAGCCAAATAGGTAATCTTTTTTGTTTTAACAAAATTATATTATAGATTTCAGATATCGTAACTCTGAATTTACTACAATAAAGTTTAATATTAAAATAAAATTTCAATGTATAATATTGCAACATTTTAATTTAGTAAATCCAATTACCGAGTGTATCTACGATTGACGGTTCAATGTTCATAATAATTTCTACATAGCTTTATATTTGTTGTTTTTTATATTTCGCGTTCGCTACTGAAATTTCATCAGCCGAATTCCAATACCTTTGACTAACCATGAGCGAACATGTTTTTCAGGATTGAATTCGGTGACAGTGAGTCAACATAATAAATAATTAAAATCACGGGCTTTGAAATACGTACATTTTCAGCAATGTTTATAACAACGATATTGATTGTATACTTGAAACCGTGAGCGTTTCTGTCAATGTATTGACTATGTACAAAAATAAATTCTACTTTTATTTTTTATCGTTTTGATAAAGAACAGAATAATTACGGTGTATATTAAATATTTTTATATTTTCCCAATATACGACGGACGTAAAGGCTATATAATATTGTGAAGCACCACGGAACTCAATTTCGGTCAATTTCGAGCCGATGCAGAGATCAGTATATATATATATATATTTATACAAGTGGCGGTGGGTCAAACTTTACACCATTTAATATGGCTGGTGATAATAATAATAAAAAAATTACGCTCCATCGCCTCGGTTTGTAGACCGGATGTATGTCAATCGTCACGAATCGCGTAAATATATTATAATACCTCGACGCTCGGGAATATGACACGCGCCTTCGCCGGACGCTGCGGGCGGTAAGTCATATTACTGACTGTAATAACATAACGTCATACCAAAATATACCTATAATAGGTACCTATATAGTTGCATCGCAGTACCCTATTATTATACATACGTAATATATTTATGGCACACATTTACCTATAGTACACGAATAATGATAATATATAAATACACAGTGCAGACGATGACCGTCGTCTGCGTGACCGTTATTTTTTTATTTCGTCAAGTCAGCGACGGGCATACTACCTTACATTATTTTATTATTATTGTTATTATTATTATTATTATTGCGTATGCACAACTTTATACACGAGTACGCACGCGACGCCCGCGATAATTAATAAATCCAAATATCGTCGTACGGGCCGTGCAGCCGAGTGAATAATATAACACTGGGGCTCGAGCCCAGACTTCCAGGAAACGGCGCTTTGCAGGCGTTCAAAGTGTTGCACGCTGTTATTATTTTATTTTAATTTCTTTTTCCCTTCAAGAGTTCAAAACTTCATCGCCGTCACCGTCGTATTATGCCCTCAGCGGCTCTGCGACACGTAGCTGACGTAGGTGCATTATAATATAATATAGACGCACACGTTTCTCGGAACGGGACTATATATACGGAGTCGACAAAACAACGATACGCAGCCACGTCGACTCGTGTGAAATATTATACCGCGGTCTATGGACCAAAAATTTTAATCTCAATAGCCACCCACGCGCACCGATTATCGTGGTATAATAATAATTATTGTCGTACACCGTTGGCTGTTCGAAAAATGTTTCGCTTATATAATCAATAGAATTGTATTTTATAAGGCATCATCGCGCAGTATTAGAGCAATGCCCACATATAAAATATAATTATTATGTTCGATGTGAGAAATAAAGATGTCATCACGGTCCGATAATCTAAGCTCGTTTGTTAATCGAATATCGTACAGGCCTACCCAAACTGTGAATTCTACGCGTTATACCAAGGCCGATATCGTCCATTTTCAACAAAAATTAATTATTCAGAAAGCCTTAGTAAACGATTTTTAGAGTCGATAAAAATAATTGTTCGGAGGCGTACGGACTTCCAAAATTCCTAGCAACGAAATAGTATTTTTCCCTACTGCATAGTATCTGGGAAAGCGGAGATTGGCCAACGACGACATAATATTATTATAATAATAATGCGCAGTATATATTTTTCTTTCTCATTTTATTTCGTTACAATTTTTTTATTTTTATCTCGCCGTGTTGGTTTCGTTTTTAACGAACACGCCCGCGCAGGTATCGTTTTTGCGGTTTTCATCTCCGGTACTCCAATACCTACTGCACTGCGCCGAAACCGTATAAATCCACTGCGGCGGGTCATTCGATCGGTTATCGTGATATTATTATTAAAAATTATGATTAACGTACGTCCTACCTTCTGCGGTAGTATGGTTATGCGCGAGGGGTTAACCTCGCGGACGCAATGAGATATTTTAGACCGAAAATCATTTTCAAATTATTAACACTGTGACGACGAATTTGACGGATTCAAATGCGGTCGCGTAATAACAATCGGACAATATCTATTATGATATGTTTTTAAAATAAAAATATGCATTACTATAGTTTGCGGATGTCAATTATATACCATAGCCATCGCTACTGCCATCTTTCGAAATCGAAATACACGTAAATTATTGCACGTATACATTATTATTATAAATTTTAATATTCTCGTTTGTATTATGTGCACTTACACAGTCAGTAAACAGAACAGCGCTATATCATAAGCGTAAAACGTTTATTATTATTATACACGTTTAGGTATATTGTTATACGATATTGCACATTTTATTATTATTATTTATCATAATGTATAATATAGTCCTAGTTTCTATTATAATATCGGGTGGATTACTTTGGGGCTGGCAATTGTTTTTATCGCTCAATGTGTAAAAAATATCATACATCGATGTTTTAAAGTGTCTATATTTACCGTACCACTGATATAAAAGCATACAAAGGAAAAAGACTAATGTAAAAATTGTAAAAATATAAATACCTACCGTGTTTGTATAAAACATTTTACTATACTAAATTGTGTTAGGTAGGTATATATGAATCGACGAATCGTATTAAAAACAGAAATTCGTATTGCTCAAAAGCAATTATAACAACTGCTGGACTACTTCAATAAATTGATTAAAAATATCTTATTACTTTAATAAAAATAAATGAATCAAAGTAAAACCAAGTTTCATAAAAATGATTCAATAGATTATTATGAATACAACAATAAAAGTGTTGGCCATATTTTAAATTAAAACGTCGAAAGTTAAGAAAAAAACAAATTTGGAATGAGCGAATAAATAATTGTAAGTAGATTATTAATTAAGACTGATAACTATTAAGTATTAACCATTTATATATATATATGTATATATACTGACAATTTATGTGGATTTTTATCTTCTAATGATATGAAAATAACCAATCTTCCTGGCATTACAACTTGTATTATTAATGGAATTTATGTCGTTATTTTTAATTGCATTATGCCTAACAAGTGTTTGTGGTAATTGTCCTTGGACGTAAATCAATATTCTTACGTTATAGATTTAACGCGTGAAAGTCGATTAGGAATCTATTAAAACACTTTCAATTGATAATTAGTGTATGTTTAAACAGTTATAAGTTATAAGTACCTACCTACTTACAAATCGAGTTTATTTATTTAACGAGCAAAAAAAAAAAAACGCAAAACCCATTCATTAACCGTGCGTTAATGGTTGTTGTTCTGTTAAAGATTTTCTTAAAACAATTTCTCTTCCATGAAATTTTGTTTCAAAACCAACTTCAAATGCTATCCCCAAACAATACTCTCGTATAACGCTACATTATAATTAAGTATATACATTATACATTTATTATACTACCATGTATGTCGTATAAGGTTATACGATATATGACGTATAAGTTACCGCAAAGAAACAATTTAAAAAAGTATTAAGCTTAAAAAATAATACTAACGAGGGCGAGCACGAAATTAGCCGAGGTCGTTTGTTTTGATACCCATTACTGTTTAGTGTGGTTTTAATTTATATTACATTTTAATTATCCGAGCGAGGCGAGACATTCACAAAAACACGCTATATACATGCGTTCTACGGCTGACTTCCATTTTATTCGCGTGTATTTTGACACGTAGCTGGAGCTACATAATACGAGCGAGATAACAACTGTCGAAATATTATAATTGACGTAGGAACCTAACTAATTCTGTACGCAATTTAAATGTCCTACAGACATGGGTCGAGTTTGGATGTAATCATCCAACTGGATAGACGCGCATATTAATTTATTATTGTACATAAAAAAAATGTATACATATATATATATACATCTAGCGACATTCTTATGACTGTGATTACCCGTTGATAATGTCATTTTAACACGGAATATCGAAGTCGCATGGTCGAATTGGTCAAGTCCAGAACATAATGTATTGTATGTTCTTTCTATATACTCGCGTATCTAGCGAGTGGGAAGCAATCAGAACAATTTCCATCACTTACATCACGAGTACGAATTCACATAATAGATACGCTATGTGAGTCGGTGCATAACATCGCGACTTTATTATAATATTATGTCGTTATGGGCAGTCCTGGATTATTATGTAATAATTGTATAGACAGAGTATCCACGTGCCTTATCGGGTCAAGTATGCAGTGGCTTTTACCAAAGAATGGCTTTTTATTCTATAATAATAATTATTATTATTGTTAGCAGTAGTCCGAAGTTCAATAAATTAAAAAACAAAAAATTATGTTATATCATTTTTGTTTATCGTTTCAAGCTGAGGCGCATAAAAAGACAATAGCTACCATAGTCTATTTTATATCAATATTTGAAATAATTCATTTAAACAATGCTGTGTACCATTGTTATTTCTAACATTAAATGTTTATCTATGTGTAAACATTATTTTTAATGTACCTATTATTATTTATAAAATATAAGGTTTAAAAACTAACATTTAAAAAATTAAAAATTAAATACATTTTTTAGATACATATATGTATAGGATTACATAGAAAAAATAATAAAAGTTATAAATGATTGAACATTTTTCTTAAATTGCCTTATAACTGCAGGCTATTAAAAACTATGTTATTTGGAATTGGCTCGGGCTTAACCTCGCCATGGATATGAGAAAGCATCATTTTGCGATTGGAGTTAATACAATTTTCCAGTGAATTTTCCTAGCAAGATTTCTGGTATTAAGGTCCTAGTTAAACATGCCTGAGCCAATATGACAGACTTTGATATGGATAGCTCGTGTATTTATTATTATATTATGTTTGATTTCCGGTATTTGATACCAAATTCGATTAGTTTCTAGTACGCACTATTAATTATAAAATACCTACATATTTTTCAGATAAATAATTCGTTATAAAAAATCATTACATACCTACAGCAAATATTAGATTTTTTTAACGCAATAAACGACGTCGTATATTATACCAACCATAATTCACAAGTCGAGTCAGCGCTTGTTTCCCGTTTTGTGAGAGACCGTTTGAACTGGATTTCCATAGTACCTCTAAGTATACAAACCGGATATTAAAACAACTACGTATACGTGAACACGATAAATATTAGCTTTTTAAAACTTGCAAATAAAATATCGAGTACTACCAGCCATGTCCAATACCTTCACGTAATATAGGTAACTGCATATTATTATGCAATATGTGATAGTTTATTTTCATTTTCATATTTAGCCGGCAGACTAAAAACTGTCTTTGATAAAACGGCTCACGAATATAACATTTTAAAACCTTATTTATTTGTCATCTATTCCGAAGCAATGAAAAACATAATAAGAATTCTTTTTTCTTTTTCTCTGCATAAAACGAACTTAGATCCATATCGACTAACACTACCGTTATTTTTTGGTGAATAACAATTGTTGCACTCATCACACGCGCTTTTTATCAGTGAACGTATAATATAATAGTCACTATATATTATAACCTTTTAAGAATATTCTTCGTGAAGGTTGCAGCACGAGTATCTGATCGATGTAATTAATTAACGAAAAATCAATGCGAATATCGACAACCATATACATACGTATATTATTATTTATTATACGATATCCTACATATGCGTGTGTGTGCGTGTGTGTGTGTGTGTGTGTGTGTGTGTGTGTGTGTGTGTGTTGGGGGGGGGGGGGTTGCGCGCGCGTGTGTAACTCATTCTGCCGCCGAACAGAATTATTTATAAATATGCGCATTAAGTTATTGGTAAAAAGTTTTCGATTCTATTTCGTCTCTTGGGTAAAATATCCATCTTTGCGTTACAGTCATACCGCAGACTAACTTCATCCTATATTATGTACATTGGTATACGGAACTGTATACAATATCACTTACGCGTAGAACTTTAAGGCAATACGTATTGACTATATAGTTAGTTGTATATTATATTACATTGGGAAAATATTTATGTACAGGGTGATTTACTAAGAACGCTTATCCCTTTATTATCCTTAAACGTCGCATTTTGGAATTTTGAAGCATAATATATAACTATAAGGATAGCGTTTTAAAATATTCAGATAAGAAGTATTCTGCAGTGGAAACACAAGCTTCTTTCTTCCAACTGATTATACTCGTTATTGTCTCCATTGTTTTTTTTCTTTACAATTAATCGTTAAACACTCTTTAGAAATTTTAATGCATTTAAATTGAATCCCCAACGAATAGTTGTGTAGAATTTATTATCAATCGCGTACTTAGCATAATAGTTGATACTAATTGTTTTGTGTAGAATGAATATGAGAGTACAATATGTAATGTATTTTAGTCTATGACTTACTATATTTTCATAATATTTTGAAAATGTTTAAATGTTTGATTTTTATTAAGTAGACATTATATTTTTTAATGAAAACAAACAAAAATAATAGCTCACATATTTTAAACGCCCATCTTTATATTATTTTATTTAGTGCAAGTAGTTTAAAAAAATTCAGAAACTAACTCGTTCGAATTTCGATTTATTATGTACATCAGAATATTCAATAAATTAATGTGTTTAACAATTTGCAGTAAAAAAGGAAATTTTCATTTTCAAAATAGAATTTTGTATCGTTATTAAATATTTTGCATGTGAAGTAAAAAATATTAGATGCGATTAGAGGTAAAAGTGGAAGTGATCACGCTTGGTGAAACATTCTGTATTATAATAATCGCGTTAAGATATAAACTCATATCATAGCTATATAATTCAAACCTTTTCGTTTTAAGTATTTTGTTAAAAGTAAACGAATTCGGATATTTTAGATTCTGAGCGGAGCTATGTATGTATTGATTTTATCACAATGTGTGTTTTTTTTTCTAGTCGAGTACACGATAAGTTGTTGATATAATACTGTATATACATAGATGCTTAAATTATCTATGATTTTATTTTTTGAGACTATTAAACACTTTACGTACGCTAAATAATACACAAAAGTAACGGGAGACGAATGTGGTTTTTAGACTGATTTCTTCATTTTTCAGCAAGTAATTTATTTTGCTAAACACTTTTTTGTTCATATCTATCAAGTGACACTTAACCGTAAAAACAATGACTATGGAATGAATATTAATTATATTATAAACATAATATATATGAACATTATATACATAACGTATAATACGGAATATCTCATCAATGTTTCTTTTAAATATTTTAAATTTTAAATTTTAATTAAAAATCAAAATCATACGTGAAACAAAAAAACACTTATGAATTAGAATGATAATTTTTAACTGAAATACAATAAAATTCAAACAATAAGTATGCAAATGAGTGTATACTAAAATTACGATAAAGCACTTATTAAAAGACATTGTCTTTTATTTGTACATAAATTGTTAAATGTTAATGTATTTAAGTGATCTATTGTAAGCATCGAAAGTTTTTTTCAATAAAGTATCGAATAAGATTAAAAAAGAAACTATGTATTATTTTTAATGAATAATATTATACCTAATAAGATTAATTGTTTTACATTCTTGTTGGATATAGTGAAATATACCGTTAAAAAATATGTTTATTGATTATAAAGTAACAAATTTAAAATGGTCTGTCAAAAACTATTCGGAATAGTTGCAGTTTTTTGTTGTTTGCAAACTGATAATCCACAGCCCTACTTTGGCCGGTTTTGATATACACAATTACACAAATAAAGAAATATCTATGTATTACAATATATTTTTTTTTATGTGTAATTTACGACTTAACGAGTATCTCATATCCTATTTATTATAGTACGGTGATATTCAATAAAAAACAATGTATCTAAACAATTAATAAAATATCGCAAATAAATTATATAAATCGAATAATGCGTTATCGTCTTTAAAAAAGGCGAGGTTATAAATTTTAACGAACGTTCAATGATTTCAAAACGTATTGTAGACGGTGTTTACTGAATATAAATCACGATTGATATTTTCTAGGTAATTGAAAAAAAAATGTATTATAGATATTTTTAAAACTTGGATGATATAAAATGAATTGTTCTTGTATCAAATAAACCATTTCAAAAACAAAATCTTTTGTTATTCGTAAAAAAAAAAAATAATAATAATAATAGAACTACCTAGATAGAAATTAGAGAGAATATTGTATCTAAACCGTACTTTTTCGAGCAAAATTAAATGGCGAATTACTTAAAATCACAAGAAGAATGAATGGAAATTCGAGTAAAAACAACAATAAATGATCGAAACTTGAATTTCAATTAGATTATTGTTACAGCCAAGCGCAGACGAATTAATTTTAATATTATTACAGTATAATGTATGTATTATATAAAAACATACTATACAAGGTGTATATTTCTATAATTTGTATAGGTACCTACGTCCTACGTGTTATTATTAACTTGTTTGATTGTTATATTTTGTTAATTAACTAATTGACAATTATGATTGATATTAATTGATGATAATATATTATTATAATAACGCAATATTTTCAACTAAAATGCGAAACAATCAAAAACAGAGTTCATCTCGGCTTTTTGATTATTCAATTTGTATACAAAATATAGTAACTACACAATGTGTGAAATTTCGTTTGAGTCGCTTGACGGCAATTATCAATAATGTTAACACGCATTGATGATTTCTTCAGTAATCAAATAAAGCGTCATAGCGGGCACTGTATCGATACTAATCCTAATAAAATAAATTTTTGAATTTTTACTGTTTTTGAAAGCTAGTCGACCCTCTCAAATATGTACGTATTTTATGTTTTCATAATTATTAAGTAGCTGTTAAAAATTGATCATTTATAGATTTTAATAACGGATGAGGTACATCAAAAGACAAATAAGAACCCCAAATCCCAATGATTCAAAATAATTTCAACTCTCTGTCAATGTTCGGCATTGAAAAATTGCAAGTTGTTAATAAGTATTATTAGTGAAAACATTATTGGAAAATGTTCTGAAATAATTTTATCATAATTTTTTTTTTTTGTGTAATTTTGTGATGATTTAGATTCTGAGCGGAACGATGACTGTATAGATTTTACAATAATGTTAACTTAACACGTTACGTAATATATTATGTATTACGTAAAATGTTTATCGGTGTAAAATATACGTATCGTCGAGATGCTCTACAGCAGTTGTAGACTTGTAGTAGACAACAGTATAATTTCCATAAGTACGGGGATTTTCAGATAATTCACAATTCACAAACGTTTTATTTTCTATGTATGTACAACTTTTGGTCGTCTGTAATTAAATACTTCTGATCCTTAGTATCCATAATATATTTTCATATCGAAAATCCCGCGATGAGCGATAACGCAAGTACCTACGGTAAATTGTCTACGTCTCGAAAACGGGTTAGAGGCATAATATTACCAGCCTTAACCGATTGCTACACGTTACCAATTGTATCTAAATATATTAGAATCGGACATACCAATAATTTTAGCTGATAGGTAACAGGCACGTGCATAGAAAACCATAGCAAGGGAGAAGGCTCATAAATCGTAACCAAAATAAATTACAAACAAAAAGGTTCAATGTATATATAAGTGAAAAATGTTAACGTGTAAAATTTTGGCGAACCCCTCTACAAACTCCTCAAAAAACATGTCTGACGATTGGTTTTTCGACACGAGTACAGATGCAGTTTGATTTTTTTTGCATCACGAAAACATAAGCATAAACCACGAACGGATAAACGACACGTGGAATTATAGAACTTTGAAACGACAAATAAAAAAAAATATAAGTTTTAAAATCTTTGCTCTGTAGTGAATAGGTACACATACAGATAAATTACGTTTATAAATTTAGTATCATTATAATATATAAGTATGCGCGTGCAGGTGTTTAATTGAAGTTTATAAACAAATTATCCTATTGTCCAATTATAAAGTTTGTCTGGATAAATAGAACGTAATGCACGTGTGCATGCGCTTAAGTCCGTCTATATTATGTAAGGGATGTTGCGTTCCCGCGAGAATTTACTAATTATAAGTGGTTATAACTGCATTATCCCAGACCATTTTAAATTAGTGAATTTCCACGAGACACTTACCCGTCAACCGTCAAGCTATATACTTTTGATTTATTTCGATTACGATTCAGGATAAAAAATAATGATCATTCGTCGAACTTCGTGGTTTTACATAATTCAGTTTGTACACACGAGCAAGTTATATTACATATATTTATAATATATGGTACACAAATTGTTGTGATCAGATCTAATTGTGGAATTTAAGAATATACGTAATTCTATTAAGCCGTGTGGTGTGAAGAAAATTGCTATAATATAATATTCCTGATGTATAATTATTATAATGAATAACGTCTGGAGTTAATACTTTATATGTATCTATAAAACAAGCACATAAAAAGATGCCTCAGGACTGTATAATTATATTTTCTGTTTCTTTTTGTTGTAATACAGATGCATAATAATTATTGCTTTTAAATATAGCTCACGCAGTCGGTGCTATTTCCAAAACAGGAATTTGCGTGTAAACACAATCGGTAACTTTTCGACTTAATTGAGCAGGTCCTGAAATGTTTTCTCTCCAATAGCATTAATAGTATTATACTTAAATATAATAAAGTGTTATAGTTTATCTACATAAAAAGTTGTAGAATAAATCTTTGATTTTATATCTCAAGCAAATCGTTATAACGTATAAGCAAAGTTATATTATATGTGAAATTGAAGTGTATTCAAAGTTTTATCGCAATCTTATTTATAGTTTGCAATTTTTATAGTGTCTAAGCCTTAGGCGAATTTCAAGTTGATAAATTAAAAGTATTTTCCAAAGTGAATATTTTTTGAGATAATTTTTGTACGGGTACTATTAAGGGACCTCTACATATATTTATTTAAAATACGTTTATTAGCTAAAGGAAAAAATGATGCATTACTGTTACACAAGAATTTAATAATATATAAAATAATAAATAATAATAACTGGAGTAAGTAGGTATTAAGGCATGTACATATATATTGTTTATAGTGGTTTATACTATATATAGTGAATATAAATAAAAAAGGACATAAACATAAATGAGTATAATAATAATGCAGTAAGCTGTAAATAAAAATAATTTTAATATTTTCATTTTCATATTTAATAAATTCATCTACACAGTAATGCAAGTTAAACTTTCAAAAGATTAAAAATTTTTGGTTTTATTTTTTAATAAAGAACATATAAATAATAAAAGTTCATGGTAGATACTCAATGTCGCAAAAATTAATAATATAATTATAATAATAATGTATTTTTTTTTATTAAAAAAGTTATATAAGTGTCACAACTCATAATCAAAATAAAAATAAGATAATAATTGATTTTTACACTTAAAAATTATTAATGTGAAAAATTATTTTATCATTAATAATGCGCATGTTAGAATCTATAAATAATAATTTATGAAATACATAAAATATAGTATCATGTTTATTTCTCGGTAAAATTACTTGTAATGTGAAATCGTATAATTTAAAAATTATTAATATTTATTTTTTGACGTCATAAAGTAATGTAAGGTACATAAAATAATGTTCATTATTAGGAAACTATGGTAAGTAAAGAAAACTTTGTTATTTTTATTAATAAAAAAAAAAAACATGTATAAATTTCAGGTAAATAAAAACAAAGAAAAAATGTCACCTTTGATTATACTCATGAATCATGTGATAGCAGTAATGCTCACGATAACTTGAAATAATAATTATCAGCCGTAATTGAACATTCTTATGACTACAGACTACAATTGTAGTAAAATACTATGATAGTGTTGTATAGTAATCAATACTGAACTGAATCGTATTGTATAATGTTTGTTGAAATATAAGACGCATACAATAACGTCGCCATTAAAGCACGTACAGTCGGGTGTACAGACGTAATATAATTACACATTCATATCTCGTTTGTAATCAATACGATCAACAATAATAATGGTAGCAATAATCGTCTATACCATCCATCAAAATAATGTATGAATTACGCAGAGGTGACAAGTGTGATTGGGATTACAATAAAACGTAATAACTAGTAACGTTTAGTGCGCGTAGCTTAGTAGTATGACTGTGTCGCAGCTGTAGAAATGATGCATAATATATTTCATCGTGAGCAATCCTTATGAAAAACCGGACAAAATAATGTATAATATTTTATCTGCCGTTATTTTTTCAGTTCACTAAGCTGCGCGAACAATTTAAAACTGATAAATAAATAGCGATAAAACTTATATTATTCGCCAAACTGTCGTTAATAACCCACCGTGTTGCTATAATATTATTATTAGATATGCGTGCGTAGTGTGACTATATGGCGAGGATCGTGTAATGGTCTCGCGAATACACAGTACAAACACTACGAACCAATCGGCAAATATAATATCCATAGCTTATATTTTTATCTACATGGAAAACTTTTCATATTTTTTTAATTATCGTTCCAGTTATCTTCATTACATACATTTCCCTATTTATGGATGCATTTAATTTAAATTACCTTCAACCGTTTAGCAGAATCAATAAAGTCGATACTATTCAAACGTAATTTTATCAATTTTTGTTTTTATAATTTGTAAGGTCGAATGCGCAACGAAAAATCAGCAAAAAATTTAATTAAATTCGGCACGTTCGCGATTTCGTTCAAATCGAGTTTTTTTTAATTCTCGAATTAGAGATTCTTAAAAATTGGAAAATGTACGCAGAAATGGTTATTTATTCGCTACTATATATTGACATCGTGCGTAGTAGTTTCGCTAAAAATCGAGGACTAATTTAGTCGCCGCGGTCGAGTTCGGACGAAGCGCCGCATTAGATCTCAAACGCACCACGGTAGTTGGATACATACCTACATAATATTATAGTATAATATACACACAATATACGGTCGGCCCGTGCACCGTAAAAATGATATATAGACGCGACGTTATTATCATATTATTATTATTATTATTATTATTGCCCGTTCGACTGTGGGACGTCGAAAACGAAACACATTATTCTCTAATCGGTGTGCTTTTTTTTCCCCTCCCGTCGTCGATAAATTAACGCTGTTATTATAACGGCGTGTAAGGTGGTAGGTATATCATTACGGTATTATGTATATTATAATGTACGGTATACGCGACACCGCGGACGACGCTTTAACCCGCGTACTCCGTTTTACCGTCCGTATACATATTATCGTTATACGCATAATATATACACATATTATACACGTACGATAAACACAATATTTTTTATTTTAATATACTTTCCATGCCGTAAATCACGTTCTCGTCGAAATCCCCTAGCACGACAACAATATAATCGTATGCCCCTCGTCGCCACACGCGCGCGCCGTCTTCCGTCGACGACGACGATGATCATATATAATAATCCTGTGTAGCCTACGCCAATGAAATCCGTCCAGAGATTTTCTCCAGCATCATCATCATCATCGTCATCATCGTCATCATCGTCACCGTCATCCGACTAATTAATGTTTTGTATATATACACATTATTACTATTATTATTACCATCTCGCTCTCGTAACGCCATCAATCACCGCGGCGGTGGCGCGCGCGCACGCACACACACGCACACACACACACGCACGCATCGTAATGTACGATATCGTCTCGTTTATCGATTTGTAACAGTCTGCGGTAGTTGTCGGCGGCCACGTGTCTCCCGATCGAGGGTGTTGGGGGTCGGTGGCATCGCGGGGCGGTTATCTTCTCGGTTCGGACCTAACCTTATGTACGCGGCCGACGATGACGCGAACGACGACGTTATTCATTTTTTCATCGGGTGACGTGGGTGCGTACGTGTCAATATAATAACACGACATCGTGAGAGCAGGTCGCCCGGTGCTTAACCCGACCGCGCGTCGCTCGCCGCGGGAATCGAACAATATTGGTATACGCCGCCGAGCACAGCGCCGACGATCCGCCGTCAAAGTCGAAATCCTGACCGCGGTAAACAATTTCGTATTTACGTGTTATTATTATTTTCGCCCTCGCGTGTCGCCGGTGTCACGAACACGCGCGTCATTGGCGGCGCTGGCGTTTCGTAGATTTTCTTACAGACATTGCGCGCACGCGATTCGAAAATTCGTCGTTTTGTCGTCGGCTGCAAAACATGATATTAGCTTAAATTCCTGCACGGGCATGCAATTAATGGTTATTGGAGGACGGACGAAAAACGAGTACATTACGGTGTATAGATATTGTATACATCAATATTTGCGTATTAACCTGCAATAGCAGCTAAAGCTGCAATTATTAATGACAAATAGTGTATATCGTCTGATACACTGTGCCGCGCGCACTACCGAGCAATGTGTATTACAATTTAAACAGATAGTAATAATTATTGCATTGTGTTGTGGTTTATTCGAGGAATTTATGATTTATGTCTGATGTAAATTTCTATGATATCTATACCTTTGTAAAGCTATATAATTACGGACATCCTTACGCAACACATGTTTATTTCTTTTGATCGTGCAAAATAACTGTCGTATAAAATCAAAAGCTGAGGATGTTTTGAATATTAGCCATTTTTCAATGTAATATAAAGACTTTTGGTTTCGATAACAATAACAGTTATATTGTTTTATAGGAGGATAACCGAAAAGGCATATTTTCCGTTGTTGTTTGAAATACCACGATAAAAATACTTTTAACACATTTTGTATTTAGTTTATTATTTTATTCAATATTTCCCAGTTGAAAAAAAAATGGATAACATTTAATAAAATATTAAAATACTACTTGTGAGTTGTGTATGGTTGTCGTAAGCTAACAGTTTTTGGCCAACAATTGACAGGAAAAATGTTGTACCGTCTGGTCGTACACACACATTTTATTGCGTTTTCGTCGTCGTGTTATACACTTGTATTGCTATATTTATATATATATATATATATAGTAGATCTGTATTCGAATTTGAACGTTATCGAATAGAGAAACGAACGTTGTGACGTTGTGTATAGAATAATGTGTAGAAAGATTTTTTATTGGTTTAAGATTCGCTCGCTTTTGCGCGGTAATTGTATGTGACTCGAAAAAGAATGTTTCGATTTGATTTAAACCGTAGAACATTTGTAACGATATAAATATATAATGTGTAAGTAAAATCAAAATTTTTAATTCTGTTTAGTTTTAGCATTTTTTTTTTTTTTTAGAAAAAAAATAATTAAAAGACAGAATAATATATTATTATAATATCATGATTGCGTAAAAAATATAGTCCCACGTGGTCATGTGTATCAAGTATAAACATATCGATCAGCCGAATATTCGTGTAATAAAATCTACAAAGAATTCTTCTATAAGTATACACATACCTCAATGCGTCTGCGGCCATTATATTATAATTATTACTTTACATATCTTGTTTTATCCAATCATCGTGCATGTATAATATTATGTTACCGTCGAAGTTATAGCAATCAGAAATGACTGTGATTATAATTAATAGTCAAAACGAATAATATTTAATTTATTTATTAAAATATTATACTTACATAAATAACTGAATAATACTTATATATTATTGTATTTATGTACAAAAAATAAAAATAAAAAGCACATTGAAACGCGTATGCTCTCCAACCCCATTGAAATAATAAAAAAAAAAAAAAATCAGCAAATATTTAGTAATTATACAACTTTTTTCTTAACTATGGTTATCTGTTTGTTGGCAAAATACATTTTTGTAATTTTGTACAGATTATTGCTCGTTTATCTATTCTCCTTCACCCCTCAAAAATGTTAATAAAACTTAAAGATAATATACAGTTTCATGATCGATACATTGATTACCGCCTTTGGAATTACTAATAAAAATACATTGATCCAACTCAATCGGCAATTCACGGAAATAGGTTTATACATATATATTACTAATACTAGTGCAAGACATTACCAAAATCGCCTTTTGTACATTGCTGGAATTTCAAACATTTATGATAACATGCATATTATAACACGTATGCCTAGGAAAATACATGCTCAGTAGAAAATTAATATCGCTAAACCTGTTCGATAGAATATAAAAAACGAATATTATAGCAGCAGTAGTAATAATAATAATAATATGAAAACGAAAACGTACAAAATATTCGAACCGTCTTCCGGAGCGTCCCGTCAGTCAAACGTCGACTATTATGCTGCTGCGACGTTGTCACGCGGATATAACGATTTACCGGTTTTTGTGTACACGTGAAATGAGATCCTTTTTAGTCATTTCGTCCCGGAACCCGTTGTTGTTGCCGATATATTATATGATAGTATAAATTATATCGTATGATTTATTAGCATTCACCCAGTCGTATAACATCGCTTCGAACATATTATATTATACGATATTACTATACAACACGAACCAACCGACCGGATTCGACAAATGCATCAGTTTTATGTTTTGTGTGTGTGTGTATAAAACCATGAATATACGCAAACTGGTAAGATATTAAATATTTATAAAAAAAATACCGTTTATTAATCGATTTCTTAGTTCGATTAAGATTTTTTGAACACAATAATATATGCTGGGGCTTATCTAATTTAACGATGTGTACGCGCGTGGAACATAGTAAAGGGTATATTATATCAAATGTTGGCTGCGCGGTGTTCGGATGGGATTGGAAAGGTTAGTTTTACGAACTTCACGATTGTTATTAACGAGTAATAATATTATCATATTATTTCCAGACTTAATCAGATTTAATAATATGTGTTTAGAAA
The DNA here is from genome assembly GCA_036289425.1 of Rhopalosiphum nymphaeae. Taxonomy (NCBI): domain Eukaryota; kingdom Metazoa; phylum Arthropoda; class Insecta; order Hemiptera; family Aphididae; genus Rhopalosiphum; species Rhopalosiphum nymphaeae. Next base: position 9,444,385 of record JAZAQC010000012.1, on the reverse strand, counting down.
GTAATATGTGATTATTATGGAAAAAATAATACTAATATAACGCTATCGGATTATTGTACATAGCCAAGGTACCTATACGAAACGTGACTGCAGTTTATGAGTAAACGGTTTTCGAACCACCGCGTGTTGAAGCGCGTTACTGCGGATCAGATGACGCTTCTGCAGCAGAAGTTTCAGTGAAGGTGGAGGTGAAGGTGAAGGTGAAGGTATGTACAGCGACGACAAGACGATAGAATTTCAAATTCGACAAACATAATTTACCGAAAAGTGGGAAAGTGCTGCGCATAGAATAATGCAACGATCGCTAGCTCTCTCTCTCTCTCCCTTTCTCTCTTACTGTTTTAGTCTCTAAACGCTGTTCTGATGTATTTTATCGTAGTTTTAAAAGTATTGTTTAAGCAGAACACTATAATATTGTACACATCAGTATAATATAGTCGAGCATAACATAATTTGAAGTAGATATTGAATATATGTACAATGTACATCTAGTCTATAATATATATTATATTTCTATCGGCCATAATAATATAAAAAGTTGAAAACTTCGAACTTCAAGGAACATTTGTTTTTGAATTACAACGAAAATACAAAATTGATTTTGTCGAAAACTTGATTTGCATGCGTAAGTATTTTTGTTTTTTCGACATTATTTTTTTCCCCTTGAAAAGTATTTTAGAAAATTCTTACCTTTGACCCCCGAAGTAAAAACTAGATTTAATTTGTTACCAGAAATGTCACTCAAAGCTGAATATCGGAGCATTTTATCTACCACAAAAAATGTCTATGCAAAAAATAAAATAAATTCACAACTTTGTTAAATTGATACATTTATCGCTCTCCTTGGACCTGAAAAAATATTGTGCTCATTATTATTATTATTAATTATTTTTAAGTGGAATGTTGGTTATATTTTATTAATTACTTGGTCAGAGCAAGTTTGTCGAATTAAAAATATCATACGATACGAATTACTTATCTTTGTATAATATATATTCGAATGATCGATCGTTTGAATATATTATCATAACATAATAATAATAATATAATATTAACTCGTTATTTGCGATTCGCAATGTCTTAAATAAATCGTTCATAATGTGACAAATATGCAAAGGTAAACGCAGATTAACTCATTTAAGACATATTAATTTCTTTTATATTCGTATAAAATGTATTATAAATTGTTGGTATTATAACAGTGTCGAAACGAGTAGGCGCCACACATTAAAGGATAGACGATTTGATCGATTATGTCGTTATATAAAACTTGCTTTATAAATAATTGTTTACAATAATGAAACTTTAATCGATTTCGTTGGTACCTGTAACCAGCCATGCGATATGTTAGAAAGCATCCGACAAAAAAATAAACTCAATATAATTACCTCGACGTCCGAGTAAGCACGTGCCAGCGTTATATAATATATTTATTTTATATATAGTTTTTAGAAAAGTATTTTTTACACAATCATATTAATAATAATAATTATAGTCGACAGAGTGATCGCATTTATATTATTTTCCATAGGATTATTACAATTATTATACTCTGGTATTTTTATCGTTTAATTCGAATTATCATCTTTTGACTATTATTATATATTACTGTTCATTTAGCGTATTTACTATATAATAAACATATAGCTTATAAATAGTATATATAATACATACTTACATTTTAATAATAATATTTATTTCATAAAATAATAATATTAAAAAACATAAAAGAAAAGTTTACATGATACCCCTCCAATAAGCATAGCTTATGTTCGGAGTGAATGAGTTCTAATAAGAGATTAAATATGAATATTATGGATTTATAGTCTAGTCTGCTATAACGATATTGGAACTCGGATTTGTATATACATTTTAATTTTTTTTTTTGTGGATTCTTAAAGTTAAATGATAGTACGACTCTATACGAAAATTTTTAATCATAACTCAATAACAAAATTGTATGGTTGAATATTTAAAATACTAAAAATAAAAACTGATGAAAAATCCAAATGCTATAATGTCGCAAATATTGATTAACGTTAATCTAAAACCTAAAAGAGTTACATTTTAAAATATGAATATATAACTCAAACCTAACATGAACTTTATGTGTTTAAATTATAAAAGTTTAATGGTGATATAATATTAAAATAATGAAGTCAGTTCCGAATATTTAAGAAACACATTGTTAATGTGATTTTCTCAAATGTAAAATACTATAAAATTATTTAGAAGTCTTTTATATCAAAAATCTCTGTATGGACAAAACATTCGAATCAAATTATAGAATTGAATAATTTTATTTGATATTTCCATTTCAATTAAATGCGTATATAAATTATTTCTTTTACATAAATATGAATTATTTAAATATAATTTGAATAATCAATTGAAAAATTATAAAATTGTTAAACCGAGGAGAGAAAACTCGTGGGAATGCGTACAGCATTTAATTTGTGCGTATATATAATATACCAAGTAGTCCAAGTTGTATATAATATTATGCATCTATATAATAATATATTAACTACATTTATCGTTATTCGTTGGAGTTTCGCTTATAATATTTATTTCAAAACTAAATAATGTCGTACAATGAACGCAAGGACTGCCAAGCTAGAATATTATACAGGAAAAGTTTCGTTGTATACGTTTCAAATTACACTAAAATAACCGTACAAAGTACAAACGAGTTTATACTATATTCTGTATGCGTATCATACAATGTAAATACATTATAATATATTAGAAGTGAGAGATCGTAACCATACGGACTAATAAACGGTGGAGATTATTGAAATACATACCGGAATAACGTGCGCATAATGCGATAGCATAATAATATAAAACATTATAAGTTATAACATTCGCGCGCGTGTACGCGTTATTTTCTCGACAGTGATATTTTTTATTAAAAAAAAAAAAAAAATAAATAACAGAAATCGACTGGCACGTGCACACACCTGACTGTGTGGATAAATTAAAATTGACGTGGCTGCTATATCAAGACGTCACAGTTCGACGAGATTTTAAAAATCTTAAATAAAAAATGGAATATAATGACGAAGGAACGACGTAACACCGTTTTGATTGTACAATGTATCGAGTGCAATAGGTACACACAGTTTGGTGTTTTCGCATTTGTTTAACCGATTTTGATCGAGAACTTAATAATATTATAAACGAGTATTATTCCGTCATTATACCATCATCGTACAACATCTACAGCAGAAACTCGGCACTTTATTGTAGCAAAATTATTATAAGTATAGCTGATTTATTAGCATTTTTTCAGACTCCGTCCGACGATAGCCGGTATAAATTAAAAATCACAGTTATTATACGTGCAGTCAAAATGTTTAATTACTTATATAGATCTTTGTTAAATCATTATGCAGCCACTGTCGGAAAAACATTTGGGCTTTACTACTCCGCCTAAAACATCCCAATCAGAAAAGGTTTTATATATTACGTAATAAATAATTATGTATAGTGTTCGTTAAAAAAAAAATATATATATAATATCGTAAATTATCCAGTCAAACTTTTTTCAGATCTCACCAAAACTCATCTCATTTTCATATCCACCAAGAAAATATATAGATTGAAATATTTTTGTATTACATTGAGAATTATGTCTTACTGACAGAGTATATTGATAGATGCAATTTTTATTAATTACAACGACTTTACCAACTATAATATTCGGCAGATGTTTAATTTAATCAAGCCAAGACGTTTCGATGCAAATTTCGCTTTTTCTACTTGACCTTTACCATAATGTCGTGGTAATATTGTAAGATATTACAGAATAATAATAAAACGTCTACTATTACGCCGCTAGTCGAATAACTCGAATACGTCATTTGCTTGTATATGCGTGAGTGGCGTAGATTTAGGGTAAATATTTCGTGTGAGAAACACAGTTCTTGACCGCCACTCGCAATATCCCACAACCCTCGAATACGAAGACCGACAATTTCGAAATTCTCCATCAGCGCGTAGGCGATGTGCGCACAGAAATCGATCTCCACCCGCGATCGCGTCATATAAACTTATTATCAGTTTCTTTCGGCAGTCAACTCGTTCTCATAGTTCTATAATATTATAAAAGGGCACCGTTCCAGAAAGTCTCAACAAACCCCATTCCGCCAATGCGACCGAATACGACGTAAAGGATACCGCTCACCACCGCCGCCGCGTCCCCGCTAACGCCCACCAGCGCGTTTCCGATCGTTTATTGTTGTGACTGGGCGAGTTAATTAAAGTCTGCGCGTTCCGATAGGTAATGTAACGCGTGCAATCGATCGGACACACACACACACACACACACACAGAGTATATATATATATATATATATATATATATATATATATATATATATAGGTATATTTAAATCGACCAAAATACGCGACCATTATTATTCGTGTCAAGTGCGCGTACTGCGGCTGTTTGTCTCGATGTATAGGTACAAGCGATTCTGGGGAATTCGAAATAACTAAACCGGATTTATACGTATATAGGCAATTGTTATTGAAAAAATGCACGGGTTTCAATATTTCTGACTTAACATATTCTTATACGTGTATTATACGAAAATGATGTTATTTGAGGAGGCCTTTGCCATCATATCGTACTTTATAGTTTATTGAGAACTTATAGCAGTTCACGATTCTTGGAAGGAAACTTACTGCTGTCGTTCAAACAGTATTACCGAGAGAGCATAAAAGAATTTCTTGAATTTCTTGCAACAGACTCGCTATTCAAACGGGTTCTAACAGATGATTTAAGATCAATCTGCGTGTAGAAATCTCTTGAAGTAAAGTTGAATCAAAATAAAATGATACGAAATAATTCATTACTTAAATTATTACTATAATAATATAATATAGGTTGGTACAGTGTATATTATGTATACATGGTTTTAATATAATATGTCTGCGGATAGTCTTTACGTTTACCACAAAATAAAATATATCAAGTTCTTTTTAGTCCTCTAGGTTTGAATATAAACCAGTGTTAAAAATTAAAAAAATCGAAACAAGATTTATTTTTTTTTTGTAAAAAACAATTTGAAGACTTGAATGACGGCATTTCACATTTTCTTTAGACTGGATAATTTCCACGAGCCAAATGGAGTAATATTGGTATAATATTGTTGTATTGTAAATAGCTAGAGGTTTCATGCTACCTGTTTCGTGTCTATACAAATAATTGTTTTCGTCTCAAACGTTCCGGTGTACTTAACCAACTACATCTAATATATAACGAATATTAACTACAGATAAAACGGTCGGAAAACGTCAACGACCATGTGTGTGTGTGTGTTGTAGTATAGTGACGACGGACGACTGCGGTGGAGCGAAAGGTCCAAACTTTATTCGTCTGGAAGTGGAAAACTTTACGGAAACACGTATGAGGTATATGCGTGTACATTATATACGTGTAGTATATACACGATAAAACGATAGCGAATGTTATAGGGTGCGACGAATTGTGGTTTATTATACGCGACAAAGCGGCGATGGCACGAACGAACGATATATGCATATAACTTGCAGATGTCTAGTCTCGTCATTCGACGTCGCATGCGCGTGAAACTATTCGCCATCTCTATGTATATATATATACAAATAAAAATATGATAATAATATTATGATAAATTATACACACATGGTGGTCCAAGGAAAACGAACGATTTCTGAATAATCAGTTGGTACCAGTTATTTTTTAGTTATAAACATTGTATTAGAATACACCTTTATATTTTATTAGCCACTATCAACTATCACATTATATTTTTACAATTTACGTCAGCCATTCAGCCATAATACGATGGCATATATTATTGTCTATTACGGTGTAACACGACTCTAGCCTGTTCATAAAGTTGAGGTGAACGCACTTGAACGTGCTGTCGAGCGGCTTACGCGGGATGCCTCAGGAATGAGTCCTTCGCACCGTCTGTACTTTTTCGGGAGTCTATGCAACTCTTTCACGAGTACAGTTTAGGGCTCAAATGACACGCGATCGGATAATAGAATAGACAAACAAAACTGTTCTAACTTAAAGAAATTGACGAGTATTGCTTGCCTGAAAAATCATATATTTTTGAAGGCCAACTCGTATACAATATTATATATATATATATAACTATTATATAACTGTCTTTAGATGGAATATGACCGATTACAGTCATTACAGAGAGAAAAAGTACTCACCACAGCGGCTGTCATGTAGTATGCATTGCATGCAGATCACATAACATACGTGTAAAACGTCTATTGATGTGTATATTATATAAAATATATCATGTATGGGATGTCGAACTACTGCGGCGCCAAGACTAAAATACCACAAATAGAAACAGCTCATTTTTCAAATATCATAATATATTAACACACTGATTGATTCATGCCATTTTGTTCTTTAGTTATTATTATATCATGTATTTATATTCTGCATGCTAATCAAACGAGTACCTATATAGTTTCTGACTATTATTAATCTGTACAGGAACTAATTATGTTAATATTATTTATTGCTCGTTATTGTTATATGTTTAAAAGTGAAATATAATAAGCTGTCTAATTCGAGTGTTAATTTCCAGGTATTGGGAATCGTGTCGAATGAACCTAAAATATATTATACTAAAATATTCAAGAATGAAATATTTAACACACGCGCAAAAAAAGGATAGGATAAAAAATGTATTTACGGTCGACGTTTGATCGAAAACCGGTCGGAGTTTAATTTTGTTTTTTTTCATAAATCTAAAGTCAAACTTTTTATGACGTAAATCCGATTCTGAAAATCGTAAGACGTCGTTTTTATCAAATGCGCATAAAAAATAAAAATACAACGTCTGTGCCTTTATACTATATTATGTAATGTGTTATTTCTTTTGACTTTGAATTTTATTTAACTACATACATTATGAAATACGTTTTTCAATACTTTCCTTGAACCTCTTCGTCGTCGTCATTTATATATTATATTATATTATTATTTAGTCGATCGGAAAGGACGTAAAACGCTATTACTATAATATCGTGTATACAAAATATATACCTACAATGTGCACTCGGAAAATACGCGTGTACGTACTATACATATAATATTAATATATTATATTTATGCTATAATAATATATCCGGCTAGAAATTATTGATCTGAAACGCCGTGCACGTATTTTCGTATTTTTTATAAATATATATTTATCGTACTCTAAACCGTTTGTTTATGAAGTTTTCCAAAGCCGAGTTTAGTGGGCTTATATCTATATATATATATATATATATATATACATGTGTGTATGTTATTACTATTATTATTATTATTATTATAAGGGTGCGGCTGAGAACACAAGATCAATTCAACCGTTTCAATTTATTCGCTTGTATATATGCATATATAAATACAACGGTCGCTGCACACATTTGTTGTACGTTACATATATTATTATTATTATTATTATTAATAATATACGTATATTGGCAACGCAAAACGAACCGGCAAAATCGAGTGGCACGATAACGCGGTTAGTTGAGGTAAGATAAAAAAAAAAAAAAAATAACAATAACAATTTAATCGAAGACGCAGATCTTTCGCTAGACAAAAAAAGCTAAATACGTTACGTATTATATAATTATATGTATGCCTATTATCGATGTTGAACTGCTTTAAAAAAACGACGGATATTTGAAAATTAAAACAGACATATATTTTAAACAGCGTATATTATAAGCGTATAATTTAAACAGTGGCATATAATTACGGGAGCACCTCAAAGTTTCTTGTATTTGAGTAATTTCAAATAAGTTTAAGGATTTGTTAACAGTTAAATTTTTTTTTCGTTTCACGTTTCTATTATATATTATATTAGTTTATTGCATCGCGTTGCATTAATTATCATCCCCGCGAGTTCAGCAACACGCGAGTGTAGTTTTTCCTAGACGCGATGATTAAAAAGTTGGCTAAGAAATAAAAAGTACTGGTATCACGTATTGGTTTCACCAACGTTTATGTATCATAGACATCGAAAGATATTCGGCCAATGAACATTAAAATATTAAAAAAAAAACATTTGCTGACTTAAACCGAAAATCACATGTTTAAATGAAATACAATTATAAAAAAAATATAACGAGTCTGTATTTTTTTTTTTTTTTAATAATGTCACGTGAATATTATCATCGCGGTAAATATTAGTGATAATAATGTGAACGTGGGTTCAGGGCACCTCCAGGATACGTCTCAGTGAGCGTTATACGTGATTCATAGCATCTGTGCCTAAAGAACAAGACAAGTGGTAATTTTTTCGCGGTCTACCTGTGTGATATAAATCGTGCGCGGAAAATACGTACGCCGCAGTGCCACCGGGATAAAACTAATATATACGTATTTGTATTGTATACCGAGAGATACGCACGGACGGTTTAAAAATAGCGCATACGAACGTTAAACGGGACTCGTGATGTTTTCCGTGGCGAGTAGATATATATATACGAAGAATCTCTCCGAAAAGAAACGCGTCGGGGAGGCGGAACGCGAGTAGTGGCGAAATGTCGATGATGATCCGGGTCCGGAATCAAAAAATGCCGATCGGTCGGATTACAGACCGGAACGGCTGTGAGGATTGCGGCGGTCGGACGATAGGGACCTTTAAAAGAATTTGTATTGTGTCTACCAGTCGTCGGTCGATGTGTGCGAGTGGATATATATTATTATATATACGTATATATCGTAGTACCTCCATTCGCCCGTACCCGACATCTATTTCCGTTTGCGCCACGTCTGCCGCAGCAACTCAGCACTATAATATGTACCTACTCCTCCCCAGTCACTCCCCAGGGTCGCACTCTGTTTTTCTCTCCACCTCACCCGTCCGTCCTGCTGCCGACGGTCGCACGCGTGTGTCTCCTGCCTCTGTACAAATGCCAAATAACCGTTTGTCCGCCAGAGTCGCTCTATTTCTGGTGACCGTTTCATTAACGGCGGCGTATCTCGACTCTCATTCATCGCGCCTCATATATATATTATATAATTTACCGTCTAGACGGGACCCCACCGTGAATTTTTAATTTTTTTTTTTTTTAATACTTATTTTTACGCATTACCAAATGCGCTGGCACGCACGCACTCACGCACGTATGCGTTGTATTAGGCGAGCGTCATGGTGTAAGACGCGTATTATACGCACTCGTACCCGACGAAGAGCCCCGTTTTTTGTCATGCTTTTACCACTGCGGAAGGAAGCCCATATAAATATAAATTTCATATAATATACGTATATATAGGATATTTAAACAAACACAATACTATAATAATATATATTCAACGACCGTGATAGTATACGGTAGGCGGGTGGGTAGCGCCACCTGCAGCACTTGTGCGAGACACGTGGTGGGCAGTCGGTATTTTATAACGCCCGATAAAGACATTATTCCATACGCCACCGCAGCACCGGGACAGACCTCGTACATTGACGCCGAGGCACGAGCGCCGATCGACGGGTAAGTCATTAGACCACAATTCTCCCAAAACGTTGCAGTTGTAAAAATATACAAATCTAAGCGGTAAAACGTGATAATGATTATCAGATCTTTAATATTCAAATTAATGTTAAATTATTTATTTCCTGTACACTGCAGTGATTTTCGAAGACGACAGCATAGATTCATGAATATAATAATCTTATTATGGTGTGGACTCCGATACGACTCGATCGAAAGTGTACGCGCCTATAATTATATACGATTAACCATTATGAAATAGTAGTAACGAATAGAAACACGTGGGCGAAGCTACAACAGCAACCGAGGAAGACGCGTAGACGTATTAAATAGTAAATACTTATATGGCTATACGTTAAATCTGTACACAGTGATTCGTATAAAACACTCATTGTTTCAATAACGATTAACGTTTTTGGAAATATTATTCTTTTTACACATTAACTTTAAGCCATTTAGAAACAAAATGTATTGGTTATATTTTTATGGTATCATTTTTTTAGCGTTATTGTTTGTAAAGCTTTTTTATTTTTATGAACGTCAACTTGTATCATTTTTAATTTAATGTCCAAAACTATTAGATAATTACTCGGAGTATATAGATTTATACAAGTTTAATTTCGAACGAGTATAGTTAATTGTATATTAGTTATTATAGTGTTATTACTATTTAGACAAATGTTTTTGCGTAGTCTCATTTGCGTCACTGTACCGTAGACTATTCGTTTAAAATTCGATTTATACTCGAAAATACTTGACTTTGAAATAATAAAGAATTAAAAATATAAATTTTCATACACATTCAAAAAAAAAACACTCGGTTTAATTGCGATCGAGTCGAAGTTTTACGACAATAATATGTCGAAACATTTTAATACTAATTTACCGATTTGATAATATTAATTTTCAACGTCAGTACTATTATATGCATCGTCGCGCCTGTCTCGTGCCGGATTTCTGTGTCGTTCTTCGTTTCCGGTTTTGACACGCCGCGAGCGAAAATATAAAAAAGAAGAACCGATGCATAGGAATTTCCGTGACTGCACGGGTTTTAAGTGTCATGATGGGTGTTTTTACACGCTGTCGTATCTCGCGACGGAGACCGGAACGGGAGACGTGTTGCGAGTCGGAAACGACCACGTCGTTGTGCATAAAAACACGTGAACGGATCTCCCCCGCGTAGTTTGTGCCTAAATATATATATATGACGTGTATTTCCACATACACACACACATTTATGTATGTATATGTGGACGCGCGCACAACCTATAAAACACCAGGGAGTTGACAAACTGTGTCAGCTCTCCTTTGCTCGACTAAAAGCACGCGACCGCAGCACGTGGTGGGCGTCCGTCGTGTCGTCGTCGTCGTCATAACCATAAAACATAATATAATACGTATTATTATTATATATAGATAGATATAAAAGCGCACAGGACCGACCGAAACCCGAGACGTTATAGAACGTAAGCCGACATTAGCTGGTATGCACTAATGCCCATATAATAATAATACATCGACGAATTTTTTCACGTGTGCACTACCTATAAATTTATTATGACGTTTTATATTTTATTTATATTTTTTTCTACGAGACGTTTTTAAAAGGCAAAACGATATATCATCGTTTAAATCCTAAACTATACAAGCCTAAACGGTTATTATTATGTACACTGCATTTGCGTGTGCCAGCGAAATGATATCAGTTCTAATGAATAGGTACAATACAAACGAAAATAATAATAATTTGAGCGTGAATCTTAACGTTCTAAAAAAAAAATACAACATAATGTACATTAAAATATATGTACTTATAACTTATGTAACCAATATCTTAAATTGTTTTTTCATAATTTATTGATAACAATAAATATTCAACGTTTACTAGGACTAAATTTAAAATCGCTTATATGATGTTTTCTCTGTCACATACGTATCCATACGAGTAAAATAAAACTAATATGACAAAGCAAAAGCAAAATAAAATTTTTTTAAGCTTTTTCCAATTTTTAATTTTTTTAATTTGGAGATAGTTAGATAAAATTTTACTAATTAATATACCTTAATACATATATATCGTATATAAATATTATACAGATTTTAATTTTTTAACTTTACGATATTGTATGAAATGGATTTTGCGTTAAAAAGAATTATTTTAGAGATTCTAGAAACAAATTAAATTCACATTTAAATGTACGCCATAAATTAATTATATTATTTTATTTTATGACTTATTTTAGAGAGATTGCTTGATTCATTACAATTTGTAACTAATGTGTAGAAAATAATATTTTTTTTATGTCATTTTAATGTCATTATTATTATATCATGAAATTATTTATACTGCAGTTATCAACGGATTTATCTCGTATAATATACCCACATAAATATTGCGCCGTTGTATATTATTTCGACGGAAAGTCAAATTATACTGAAGCGTGTACCGCGAGGTGAATACTACCAACCACAGGTTATATAATATTATATAGGTTGATGGGTGTATTAACCCGACAACAGTATAAACAGCTTACAGTGTTCACGTATTATTTTTATACGTGTCTTGTAGCTAACTATTTAATTTAACTATTCCAAACGCGGTGAAAACACATGCTGATACGACTTCCACAAAACGAGTCGTCTGGCTAGTGGCTACTCCCTGTATTATAGTATGCGCATCAACACAATATCATTCACTTATTTTCGACACACCACTCTCATATAATGTATCTATGCTGCGAATCAACCATAATACACGAAGACGATTAGACAACGATACAGTTTGAAGCCGCGTGCAGTTGAATAATTTTATCTAACTTTGGCATGTACAAGAACGTGTTGCTGTAATATTATATGTAATGCATTACGTACAAAACTCGACATTATATAGGTACATCATTTATCTCGTCGTAGGCTATTGGCAACAACAGATTCGATGGTCGCGTCGTTCGAGTCTGGCGGTTGCCGGCGGAAAGAGCTCTGTTTGTGGCTTGTTAGTGTGCCAGCCCGTCGATGAAAATATTATCATGCTCGACACCGATATGGAATTCGAAAGCGGTGAAGGTTGAAATGCGTACAACACGGCGAGGTGATGGGCATTTGGCCGACTGCGGAAGACGCTATACGCCGCGTTACTGTATTATATACAACTCGTTTATAGTAGTGACCAATGGTTATAATGCCCAGTGCGTCGTGTACCTAGTAGGTATTTTAAATCAACACACCGTGGCACGGCTATTATACGACGAGGCCTTTTACGGTTTGTTGCGGCGAGCTTGTTTATCGGGTGAAAATAAACGAGATAGGCAATTATTGGAACGGACGGTCAAAATAAATACGATTGAAATATTATTGTCAAGCGACGTTACCGACGGGCGACGCGCCGTTGCGGGTCCAACGCGGCTCGCGAAATAGGCATTCCATTTTCGTTCGGCATGGCAGACTGCCATTTTCAGGTCTCGCGTGTTAAGCGGTTTTTTTATTTTTCTTTGATCAAACTGCATATAGGTAGTTTCTTCCTGCATTTTCCGAACACATTTTACGCGAAATTCAATTTCACTCGTTTCGCATAATATAATCCTATTATTATACTTTGTCACGTCTTATCGCACTGCTGCCGATTATCTAATATTTGCGGCTACCTTATGATGGTAGCATTTTCTTTCGAGATTTTCTCCCCTTCCAAAACACGTGAAATTGATTACTATCATAACGACTTGTATCGATTGTTCGGTTCTTCGAGCCTTCAACCCATTGAAAATTGATGTATTGCTATATACGAAATATATTATATATATATAGATTCACGACCACGGTGAAGCCATTTTCGTTTTTCAAGATGGTTTTGCTAAAAACAAACCACGAATTGACGGTCCGATCGTAAACCATGTATGTCAGTCGGATGGCTCGAGTATATAATACATATATAGGAGAAAAAGGGTGGAAAAAAAATAATAAAAATCCAGCCGAGAGATAACTTCAGAAACTCGTGCGATATTGATAAACCCATTGAAAAGACATTATCTTTGTGTCAGCCTTTAGTAGCACAATATATATATATAAATTATATATAATATATACGATACACGACACAAACAAATCTAAACAGCTGGCCTGTTTAAAAATCGTTTTTATTTTCAATTTCTATTTTATAATATTATCCGTGGATTTTCGTATCTCCTGTCACACAATATACTCTACTGCTTTATAATATAAGATTTACCTTATACCTGCAACCTGATAGAAGGTGAAAACGAGTGTAAAATGAGATACATAATAATACGAATAGTTTTGGTATAATACTATGATTAAACCACTGATAAATCATAACTTTGGTCATAGTCAATATGTTGTACTTGGCTAAAAAAATGAAAAATATCTTTATTAAATACATTAAATGAAACATTTATATATAAGTATTAAATATAAAATATTTTTTTTTTTAAATATTATTTAAGTTACAGTTAAGCTTTTTGTCGTATGAAGTAAAAAACAAACATTATTCGGTGCATGTTGATTTTAATCTTATTGCATAGTAATTTGCAACAAACTCTTATAAAAAATGTATTAAAAAAGTTTGATGTAAATTTGAAAACTTAATATATAAATAAGCGTTGACATAACATAATTTCATTTAAGCCTTTAAAATAATTTTAATATAAAAATTCAACGTTAAAAGTTTTAAGTCAAAAGGTGAGTAAAAATTATAAAAATGCATTTCATTGTATTTGCCTACTATAGTAGGTACAGAAACCAGTGATCGCGTATTAATAATAATAATAATAATAATATTGGTATATACTATTTACTTAAAATAAAAATTCGTAGACCATACAGATGTACTTTGTATGGTACCATGATCCGTTCTCGATCCGTCCACGAATAAAATAATAAAAATAATAATATGTAATTTTACGTTTTATACATAGAATATATAGATAACATATAGTATATAGATCGCGTGTAGTGATCTAATTTCGCCAAGTGACTTTTTTGGTCGTACTATTATAATATTTTATGTTTGAATTTTCTACAACTCTAGTCGAGTAAAATGATTTATGCATCATGCATGCACTGCGTTACTCGGTGATTTTTTAATGACAGTACGACGCTTATTTTCTTTAAAAACTTTTTGGAAACAATTTTTTCTTTTATATAATTCAAAATACTATACATAAGACTTAATATTTTTCATCTGTGTTATTTTTTAGGTTTCATACTTTTTGTTGCCGTTAAAAAGCGACAGCCGTCATTTATATTTAATTCCATAATTCTGTTGGAGTAGATTGTAGTTTTCTAACAAAACACTTAGGTTACCTACAAATGCTTATTATTGAATCAATATAGTTTATTATTTATATACATATGAGCGTTTAACGCTTAGAATTTTGTGTGAAAAATCTCTGTGTGCGCGTCATCATCAGAGCTCGCAAAAAAATTATTTTAAATTTGAATGTGATATCATTATTTGTTAGTTGCAATTCTTAATTAGATTTAGTAGGTATTACCGAAGTAGGTACTACTATTACTAAAGTGTTTAAGTTAAAATATTAGGTGCTACAAACAATATTATTTAGTTACTTTTACTATAAAAAGACAGTTTGGTCGTATCTACTATCAATGTTAGTCATTTCTACTAATTAATTATATTATATATTTTATTTGATGACTAAGTATGAAAACAGGTTTAATAATTGTTTATTTTAGTATAAATGATCGTTATTTTTAATATTTTGAATTGAACTATTATAATATCATATAATATATTGCTATTTCAACTATAATTGCTTAATTAAACCTATCAACATAAGCTAATATAGTTTAGCTGTTCCCTAGCCAACTATTTTTTTATAAGAGAAATAAATATAAATTGATCTCGCAGAATTGTACTCTGCTCTACCGTGATAATGTCGTTACTTGCGGTCCGTGAAAAATGTAATTGCTAATAATCGATAAATGCACATAAATAATAAACCGTTGGCCTGGTTTAATTGGTATTCGTAGAATAGTTTCTGAAAACTATTCACTTTCAATATGACACCATACCATTATACTGCAATTAAAAATTGCTATTGGTTTTCAGTGTCGAGTACGAGGAACGAACCTAATCGAAGCCGCCTTTAAGTACGCAATCACGATATTGTATTTATTTCGATAAAGTTGTATAGTTCAGGAACGCGCTTTAATAATTTAAATTGGCTGAGAAACACCAAGCGGCGGAATAGTAAACTATATAAATCATCGTGGCTGCGAGGTATCGGAGTAATGTTCATATTATTACGTTTATCGTACAACAACTAACAAACAAGCCGCCATTTATAGAGTAAATTACAGTGGCACACAATCGTATAAAATATTGTTTAAGAAATTACTTGTAACAATTATTAAACATTCCCCAAAATCCGTCATACCCATAAATATATTACCGTGCTATTTTAGTCGTGTAGTATAGGTACTACTGAGTATGGAGGAAAAAAGCATATGTAATTTAAGTCTAAATTATTGAATTTAGATTTTGGAAAGAAAGTAAAACGAGAACTTGGGAATTGGTCTCAAATAATTGTACAATATTATAATTATTGTGTAATTTGTTTATCAAAATTTCAAATTTGTTTACGGTCTCGCGCGTATTTCAATTTATTTAGGAAAAACTCAAATATAAATCGGTATTTAGATAAATAAAATGTGATAATAATTCTGCAATTAACATTATTATATAATCTACTCGATTATAATTATATTCTGCTAAAGCATTAACCAGTAAAAAAATTGTAAACTGCTGTTAAGGCCACTATAATTAAGCACAATTTGTTGGTTGGTGTATTATTATACAGTTAAATTATATTTTAATTATTTATAATACAGAACGGAGTTATACATAAGTAATCCAACGATAAAAATTAAATTATTTTTAGTAAATTGATTATTTAGGTTATAACTTGATTAAATTATTATTTATTTATAATGTTATTTAATTAGAGAAGAAAGTAGATAAAGGTGCTTAATACCTATACGACTATTAACTCATAATACTATACATTATAGAATACCTATTTATTACAACCATTAATAAAGTAATTTAATTGATTAATATTATCTTTGAAATTTAAATAGATTAATGTTTAAATTTTATAGTATAGGGTTTTTAATAATTGTAAAAAGACTCGTAATGTATAATTTACTATAAACAAGTATACAAATACTTGTGGGTATTTTAAATATAAAATAATTTAATAAGCTTATGATTTAAAAAAAAAGGGTTGAGTGTTTCTAAAAAGTTATTAAGTACGTATTTAAAAAAAGTATTATTTTTAATTTTTTTATAAAATTTATTGCGTTATACTTGCGTTAATATACGTCAATTTTATCAGTGAAATACTGAAATCAGTGGATTATTGTTATTAATCGTTTACACCAGAAGCTGTAGAGCTGGCCAGTGTGTGCTTCTAAGTTCTAATATTATGAAATAGTTTGTTAATATTACATTAAACAAAAAACCACTCAAGATTGAGTGCTAGCCCAGATGCTATAAATTATTATATGGACGGTTCGACTGCACCCGACGTACACTATAGCTATAGGTTACTATTATTGTAGCTCATAATGATTAATAAATGATAATTTAGTGATTAATATAATATAAGATACGTGGTCATGGTTTTCGGACTCCCGTGCTTTATTATGTTTTTGTAATTATTATTAAAACGTCAGTTTTTGACAGTAAAAGTTAATTTGGTACAAGTTGTATGATTAAACGAAAAAACGAATTCGACTAGGAAAAATGAACAGCTGTCGTTTACCAAACTTCAATCACTGATTTTTTTTATGAACGAATAATCGACGACTGTACAGCACCATATCTGGTTGAGTTTTTCGAGGGGAGGGGCTTGCGATATACAAAGTTTACAGCCTGTACCCCGATCACTATTAATACGGTCCAAGGACTTCAATATCAGTCCTTGTACCTGGGTACATGAACGGAATGTCAAGAATGTTGTTGTACCTATAAATTGTTTCCTTAAAGTCTTATCGAAATTAATTTACAAAATCTATAATTTCAATTTTATTTTGTTTTAATTAGTATAATAAAATTGTCAAATAATTCTTCTAATATCATTAAATTAATCGTGACCGGAGTACTCGTAATGTGACCTTGCAATATCGTACAATGATTTCAGTTCGGTTTCGATTAACCGTCGTTATCAGTACGTTTTACCGGACCAGTTAACAATTTTTTGTAGTTGTAGGTACATTTATTCATATTCTGATCGGTTTGGTTATAAATAAAATATATTATTGCAATTTATTTTACTGACATACTTATTTACCTCGTCCAACTGTGTTTTTGATACCTACCAAGCTACATATTAAAAAATTGTATTTTGACTGGGCTGTATAAAATGATTGCGTCCGCACTGATAAAAACCACATTGTGGCACTACAGTTGCGCTGTCGCTCAAAAGTGGCAAAAGTGACCGTCAAAATGTTGTTAGGATGCGATAAGAAGGCACCGTCACCGCTTGCTGTGAACGATATTTATTCAAAATATTACTATTATTACTACGATTTATTGTTCCTCCACGCCGCTCGTGGTTCCGGTTTCCGTTTTTCACGCTGCATAACAATATATTTATTTCGATTTCGTATCAACAACCGCACTTATGGTTCGATATCGATTTAATAATTTGGTTATGAGAATATCCGAGCCTATTCGGTGACTTTCAATGTGATTCGAAATATGTGAATATCTATGTTGAAAACGAATCTTCCGAATCAACCGGAACAATTATTATAATAATAGATACCCCTAAAAACCATTGAAAGTATACAGCAAGTCCGAAACCGTAATTGTACAACACGAAAACGAAATTTTCTTTTTCGAAACATTTGAGTCAACTGTTAGCGTTTTTAAATATTATACGATCGTCAATAGCTAATGCTCGATTTCATCGATCGTATTAAGTATAATATACTTAAATTATCCAGTAATGACTCTGAGAAGGGGAGTAGGTCATCCTTAAATGATTACCCCCGACACCTTGGGATTAAATTAATTCATTTTAATATGATAATGGTTCATATTAAAATATAATAATTTATAACAATTATTATTATTAGAAAATATTATTAAAGTTTTGAAATATAACAAGAATTTTTATTGTTAATGTGCTTGAACAGTAATCGGTAGAACAATTTTTCGGCGTAATTTGTTCTGCTAGTATATTTAATTCCTTCCACTCTTCTTAATGTATTCTCACAATCCCCAGCATTATCTTTATTACTAGTATTAACCAAATATTAATTAAAAAATGCATTTTGATGTGCCTAAATTTCAAAGATATTTGAGTAGACTCAATTTAATCTGGCCAAATAATATCACTGTAGTAAGCATCAGCAAGCGAGAAAATAGATATCACAAATAAATTTTATGGTAAACTATAACTATTTATACTATAATAATAAGCTGCAGTGTAAAATTATTTTTGAAAAAAATTGAAGTACTATTTAAATATCATTTTTAAATAATAAGTTAATTATATTAACTTAATTGTATGTGTGTGTATGTTTTTTTTATCGTTAAAATGATACTCTTCTTAGTTATGATTATCAGTAAGGTATTTAAGATGCTTATTATTAAAATTCTTAATATTTTAATTGGAAGTAAGTTTTGAGGAAAACTTGCGCATGCGTTTAATTCAGTAAAATATTATCTAAAATTAATTCAAATGCTTGACGATGGATAGTATATAGTAAACAAATTGTTTGATTACTATACTAAAATACTTTAGAACACTGATAACAAGTGTAGCATACTCCTCTAACTCACCTACCCGCCCATCGAGGTCGGCGAGTGTTAAAAACTGTTTCCGTTCAGGCTCAGCGACTCTTGGGTGCCTCTGTGGGTGCCTTCGTCGGGACCACGTAATGTACAAAAAGGGTTGACGGTAATATTCGTCGCACAGACAGATGACGAGAGTCCATAAATAGAGCCACTGCCATGTATAACATATTCGTATATTTATACTGTACACAAGACCGTGATTATTATTATGCTGTGAGCGACGACGGCATCTCCCGACTAGTGTGCGTATTTCCGGAGGGCGTTATATTTCTTTTTAAAAATCATGTGTTTTTTTTCTTATTATTATTTTCAGACATGATATTTATTTATTATTTTTTTTTTTTTTTTTTGGTAATAGCGCATAAAATGAGAGTCCTTACCATTGGTACCACTCGATCCCCCTCAAATGAACTTTTTTAGCTTGTTTAAAACTTCCACATAGAAAAATACTGTTTAAAAACACACAATATTTTCTTAGAAATATTGGTAAGTATTTCAACTGGATAAAATCTTTTGTTTTCCTCGAATTTTTATGCGAACGCCAACAGACTGTATTTATTTTGAAAATAAATTATAAAAACTAGAGTATACTTGCATATTTTACTGTGTAGTCGGTTTGAATTCAATAAATTCAATAAGTTACTGTAGGTGTGCGAAAAAACAATTCTGAGCAAAAACAACGCACAATTTCAATTTACAAAGTTAACGCTTATTAAATTTTCCGCATGCCTTTTCGATATTTTTACATGCCAGTGACAACAACTTCGGAAGGATATTGTATCACATTTTCAAACCTTAGGCGTATAAATTTAATTTTAAGTTAAGTTTTAAATACAAAATAATTAATGTATTTTTAGATTTGAATAACTGCAGTTACTAATAATCACTATTAAATAAGAATACAAAAACTACATAGTCTTGTTATATCAATATTTTATAATTTCATATCAAATCTTAAAAGTTTGTTCCTTTCTCAAAAAACAACTGGTATCCGATTTCCATTTATACTCCTTAAACTATTATATATTTATATAACCGTGGATACTCCAATTACGTGATGATTGGTCGGTGGGTTCTCGAAAAACTGATTATATATTATTATAATGCTAACTTTTGCAGTGACTATGTTTTGCTAACTTTGTCGATCGTCGTCGTTCTTTGTAATATATTTACGCTCGTGTACTATAAAGTGATTATCGTGGAAGATGAATTTGATAATTCCAAGATCAAGTATTGCAAGTAGAAAAATGTAAAATGGTACGTTTAAATGTTTAATATATAGTGCTCTTAAAAGTTTTAATATATATAATTTGAAGATTTTGTATAGTTCCCGAGATATTATTGCCTGCAGCAGGTTCACGATAAAACAATTGTCTGCTTATCTGCCATTATGGATTTATTCAAACAATTTTTGGTCTACGTTTAAATTTCCATAACGCGCACTAATGTATTACAGTGGACAAAATAATATAATAGATAGCTTCGAATAAAATAATTTTTATAGTATATGACAATCTGCAGTTTGATTTGTGAATTATGGACGAGGTTTATTGACGATAGGGCGTCGCAAACAGACAAAGCAAATGTCTATAATATAATGTTGATGCATATTGTGCACGATGTAATAAAACACTGAGATGTTTAAAAAAAAACAACTAAATCACATCGCGACAAGTCCGAAAATCGGTTACGCGTTACTACAACACTACCGCGGACCACTCGGCGGTAATATTGAGACTAATGATTATTATTTAGTTACATAATGTCTTATCTGTTATATAATCTAAATAACAATTTCAATTGTTTATTAAAAGGTTATCTCAGGTAAAAAAAATTAGACTCTCTAGTATAAATTAAATTTAAATTTTACACACTAAAGTCGTTTATTTCTTATGATAACATGAATTTATTTTAATAAGATATTTCTATTTTTATCCAATCAGTACGCTCATATAAATTCTCTAGAAACACATTTTGAATACCATTATAGTTTGTACTTTTGATTTAAAATTTATGTCGTTTGGACTGTTTAGGTACCTATTATATGTTCTAGGAAAACTAAATTAAAAGCGTTAAAATTAAGATTTTGTGAAATTCAAGTTTTGTTATTTCTTTGTCATTCCGAAATTGACGATTCTTAAAATTATTGAAATTTACAGAGCGTATTGGATTTATTATTATTTACGACGGTCAAAAATTGTCTAATAATTTATTTATTTTTGGTTATTTAAAAATAGTAGGTTTTGATATGGTTTTTAAGTTCTAGTTTAATTCGATTTTAATACTCGAAAATGTATTTTATTACAGGATTAAATAGTTCAATAATCTAAAAAAAATCGAATTATAAAAGTTCAAAATGTCTAATTAGTATATTATGTTCAAAACGTAGTTATCTGTTATAAACAGTTAGCCCTATGGTTGTAACGTCGCGAAGGTAATTTGTTCGGTAGCGAAAGATTTTCTAAAACCACCACGGTCCACGATCCTAGTCGAGCGCGGTCCGTGGATGTGTTAAATATATATATGTATATAGTGTTTATTATTGGATGTGTACCGTCGCAGTCGTCGGTTAAAACAAATTTGGCGTCCGATCGATTTATTTTTTTTTTGCAGTTTTACCGCAAACAACGTTGCAATATTATATACTATTACTATTACACGTACCTACGTTTATAACGGTAAAATAATTATATCGTAAAAAATACGCTGCTCTACAGTATAGTTGGTGGAAAACATGCATTTACCGGAATAATTATGTACACATAATATAGTGTTTAATGTTTATAATATGTTTGTACGAAATATGCATTCACGCGTTTTATTCAAACGAATGTAGTTACAATGTACGTCCCGTCGGTTTTAATTAAAACTCCATTTTATCATTTTTATTTTTTTGCCATATAACATCCGGCTAAACGCAATAAAAACGAATGAACCTGGTCTAAAAATAATAATTTTGTAGGTATACAGAACATGCCGTACATGGAATTAAAAAAGTCTTAAAAAATAATAAGGACATAATACTAAAATCGTAGGACTAACTGCGTCAGACATGTACATTATTATTATTATTATTATAGGATTTGGTTGCCAAATGCCGACGATTTAGTGTAGCTATCTACATAAAATATATCATATATATATATATATGTTACACAGATGGTACAAAAATTGTACTACGATGTCGTCAAAATTTGATAAAAAAAATATTATTAATTAAAATAATATTATATGTATAATAGTATAAGTATACATGCAGACATGCAGTATATACATATTAATGTTGTATGTTTGCATATGGCGTATTAAGAATTTTGTCCCAATTTTTATAAAAATATATATAATACTTATATCTTATTTAGTTATTTAGGTACGGAGTTACAAGTCTTCTAAGATTCTAAGGATAATTTTGAATGCAGTTTATTCATTTTATGAATTACAGGAAAATATTTTTCAATTACGTTTCCTAAACATATTTTTTAATCTTTCATAGATTAGTTTTTAAAAAATAACATTTTTAAAATCTTCAAAATATCATTTTCGTTTTTAGGTTAGGCCCAGGGTCGATTTGACAAAGTCGAGAGTCAACTTCAATCACGTACATTTTTAAGTCTCAAAAATAGACGGTTGAATATGAGCTATAAATGTTAACAATTATTACTTTTGAATATATTATGTATATAACTAATATTTAAATTAAGTAAAATATATATTTTTGTTTTAGCAAAAAATATTTTACTTCTCTACTGATATTGGATTATTATACCTATATTATTTTGGCAACGTGTTTTGTATATATAATGTAATAACATTATAGTTCACATTAATTTGTCTGAAGTTTCAAGTCAACTCAGTGGCGAGGGAGGGAACACCTGCGAGTCAGTTAAAGTTCTGGTAAATTCGTATATCCTACTCAAGAAAACCCTAAATACGCCACTGGAAGAATCTGTCCATTAATGGAACTTCCTGACTTGTGCGGCTGTATTTATTCATAGGATATTCATAATACTATAATCTATGTATTACATATATATATGCGTCCGGCATAGGTCTAAATATAGCGCTTCGGTATATGTATTATACATAACTCGTCGACAGGAAGGTATTTTGCTACGACGAGATTTTAATTCAAACTCGCGGAAATCTTCAGACTTATTTTGTGCACACCTACGTCCGGAGTTCTATATAGCGTTACCATTATTATTTTTGTTGTTTTTTTTTTTTTTGTTCACGTTTTAGCACAACGCACAGCAACACAACCTTTCAAAGGTTTTTACTATACTGTAACATTTTAAAACACGCGGTACGCCGTAGTGTTCTTCTGCATGTTAATTCGACTTGGGAGAGTCGTCGTCGTCGCCAAAGTGCGTTTAGCGATGTGTTAACACTGATGTGTATATATGTGCATGTGTGCATGTTTGAGTGTGCGTATGTATGTATGTACACTGCAGGTCGTGCGCGCTGTGAAAAAAAGGGGGGAAAACTGATATAAGTATATGTATAGTGATAACACGTTTGTAGTATGGGTAGGAAAAAAGGAAGAGCCGAGAGACGCACGTTTTCGTTGAAGCGGCGGCACTCGGTTGGATTAATTTTATTTTTTACTCTGCCCCGATAACGCGCCAACATAACGTACCCATTTATTATGCGGGCCAATCACCGAGTATTACAGCCTCCCCACTGTATCCTTTAATTTAACAATTATTCATATTCTGATCTCTGAAATTGCTTAGCTTAGCGCAGGTACTTCACCGAGGTTTTTCAAACTATTAAAGATTGTCCCGTAGTGACACCAACTTGTTATTTTTTTTTTAGAGAATCGCACTTTTTAGACTTTATTCATTTTTCTTTAAATTTTAATAAATTCATTAAATGAGAAAAATTTGGAGATGATCATACTAGGTCACCTTGTATTTAATATTTAATAATATATATTATTATGTACTATGATCATCGAAAAATGCTTCATGGCAAGTAACAGACTATGATATTGGAGAACAAACATTTATTTATAGTCTTGTCGAATGCGTGTTGTGCGTATTATAATATAACTATGTGCTTACTTATTATCATTATATATTTAAAATAAAATATTATTTAATACGACCATAACCAAAAACAATTAGCCATATAAACTAATAATAAGATTGATTAAACTTACACATCACCAAAAATAAATACCTATAATATTATAAAATTATATATACAGTTTTATAGATTTGATTCGGCCCGAATCTAATTTAAATCGACGGAATAAATATTGTTTGTATATACTTAGACGTCGAGCCGTAGACCGAATGAATGCGATATAGGTAGGTACTATTCATAATGTTATACGCAATATCGCGTCGTTAGTTAACCAATCGGGAATAAAAATATAATCTCGACACCTCTCCCGTTGTCGTGCTAAGTCGGGATATGGTAGTGTTCACGACGAGACGACGCACGGTGAACAACGGGGGAGAAGACGCGAGCCGACGATAAGCGAAAATTAAACCCGACAAAATATAAGTCACCCACTCGCCACCCTCAGACACCGCCCAAGACGTGTACGTGCCTCGGCAGCTCGTCACCCGCGCCGTGGAGAAAATTATTTTTCGCCCGTCCGTCATCATCCGCGGCTTTTATAACACACCCGGTCGCCTACCTATGTGTATGTATATATATATTTAGGTTAAACCATATATATATATAACTTGTGTCATACGTGCTATGTGTTTATATATATACTGCTGCGGGCGAGTATACAAGCACGTATACCTGTATATATAACATTATACACGTATATAGTTGGTATATACACTATATACATGTATACAGTCAGTTCGTACGTGCGCTGCTGCAGTGGCCAATATACATGTATATATATATACACTTATATTTACACGTGCGTTTGGATCAATTTAAAGTCATGTCCTCTGGCTGAGTTATAATGGTGTGCAGTCGGTTCGACTCAATCTTGAAGCAGCTCGGTGCAGTTATTTTAATATACTCCGCAAGAGTGTCTGCACAGTGCATAATTATCTCATTATTTAGTACATAATAATATACGAATGTCACTTCAAGAATATACAGAGCGATTAAAAGTATAAACGCGACTCGCTCAATTTAAATACGAGTTTCAGAGATTTTAAAATCATTTTTAAACAGCATTTAAAAAAAATATATATTTTTTTAATATTACATATTATAGCTATTTAAATGACAACATAAACTTTAACTTAAAATCTAGAATATGTAGAATATTTTTTTGATAATAACTCTGATGCGTAAAATTGGGTTTCTAATGCGTACAATTGATAAATATTTAAAATTTTGATTAGCGGAGTGCTGCACCGCTGTAGCGCAAAGAAATAGTCTATAACCATATACCCTGATAAATCTACTACTCCGCTCATCTAAGCGTTAAATACTCGCTAAAAATTTATAACTGTTTCGAAATTCAATTTTTTTTTTGTTCAAGTTCTCGGAAAAATATTCTGCTATATAAAATTCAAAATATATGCTATGGTTTAAAATGATAAAACTTGAAAAACAAAATTATAACGATGAGTCGATAACGAATTGTAAAAAGTATAACTTTATTTCTAAAATGGTATCATAAAAATATATCCAAACATTTCAAAAATACGATAATACTTTTCAAAGTAATGTAGGTAATGTAAAAATTAAAATAATTACTCTGTACAATCTGTAGAATGTACTTGTATGATATTATTAGCATGTAAAAAAAAAAATTTTTTTTTTTGGGCCACCCCATTTGTTTGCCACCCAAAGTAGAGCAACCTACGCGGTTTTTATAGGATTACGGAGCCACGATGTTATTATCACTAACATTATTGCAATAATATTGTTACTGACGATCCATCCACTGTGAAGGTGAGCGCTACTATAGTGTTTGAAATGTAACGGTGCGTTGAAAAGTTATACGAAGGCTGCGATTATTGCGATTTTAGTCCCCCGTTTTCTGGTTCCTCTAGAGTGTCGCATTTGTACAAACTAATACGAAATACTATTATACGAATTTGGAAGTTAATCCCTAAATATACCAATATATTATACAATATTATTATTTAGTGTAATGTTCATAGTAAAGGGTATTACTAAATATTTAAAGCTAATAGCCATCTTGAATTGAAATAGGGTTTTATTTTGAGGAAAGGGTGAAAGGGAACATGAAAATACACATTTTGAGAAAACGTTCTTATTTTCAACCATTTTATAGGCATGCTTTACACATCATAAATTTGTTTTTATTTCTTTTTTTAATTGGCGACGCTAATTTTTTTCTTATTATAAAATTGACAAAAAAATTGTTTGTCGAAATGTACGAATAATTTCAACGATTTAACGATATTTTAAAGTTGTTCATTATATTCTTGGAAATATCCCCGATATAATTAATTGACTATTTGTACACAGAAAAGATGCAAATAGACGTTAATGTTTATTAAATAACAAAATCAAAACTTACGAATTTTGTAATATATATTAGCTATAATTTTTTTTCCTCTGATCTTACAAATAAAGTTATAGAGTAAATGAAGAAAACAAACAAAAATTTAAAAATAGATAATTAGATTGATATTATTAGAAAATTTCAACTTACCAACTCCAACTTTGTAATTTTTTTTTTTTCAAGAAACTAAATTTTTCTAAAAAATTGCTAAAAAAAATGTATAGCCTATCAGAATCTGAAGAGAAAAATTGAAGTTACTGTTTAAAAAAAGTAAGCTATACCATACGAATGCTCGTATAAAATTGTATATTTTTTTCAAATTATATATTTCGATACTTTCTTTCACATACCGAAAAGCACATTTAAATCCGAGGTCATCTAGCTGAAATATTTAGTGATACCTCTTAGCGCGGACACGCTGCAAATATATTAGTTATAATACGTGAAACGTCGGCTGGAAATATTTCCTGACGTATTGTATCTAGTGACGGAAGTCAGTGACGTGTGCATTGTAATAATACTATGCGTGTAGATCAATTACGCCTGTTGAAACAGTGATTTCGAATGAAACTGCCACAGGAAACACCCGTTTATGCGAAACGTCCTACTTGAGCGAGTTGAGCGACGTTTTTCCTTTTAGCTAAATGCGATGTTAAATTTTAGAAATATAATGATTTAAAATCGAAATCTAAGCAAATAAGTAAATATTTTTTTAAACAGAATATTTTATAAACATTTTATGAATCTGAAAGTATATATCTAATAGAATGTAATACACGTATCACGATTTGTTTGTGTATGATAACAATCTATTTGAAATCTGAATTTTTGAATATTAATAACACGTTTTAAAAACAATATTTAAATTAATTGTATTTTATCACTATACCAAACATAAAGTGTATGTAGATATATTGTATGCCATTAATTTATCCATATATTTTTAAAATGTATAGAATGTTCATAAGTTATTTAGACGGGCGGAAACTTTTTTATTAATATCATTAATGCCTATATTTATGTCACAACAAATTATATTTAAAAAAAAAAATTCTTGGAACAATAATAATATTATGTAACGAACATCACTATAAAGCTGAATGCGAAACAGTCAAATGATAACAATAATAATCATATCGAACAGATGAAATTAATTATAACATTTTGCATTGTCCATAAATATTATGCACCTATCTGTTTGTAGGTGTATACTGTATAGACAGTGTTGGATGAATAAAGTTTCTCTCATTGCATTTGAATGATTGATGTACATAATAATTACGATTAAAAATAAACTTCAGTCAGTGCGTAATGATGAACGGGAAACTCTGTACAACAAACTAAATTTGAAAAATTGATTTAGATTTAGACAATAATAATATATAGAATGTAATATCACGATAACAAACACAGACCATCGTTGTAACTCATTCGTAATGACAATTTAATTGTCAAAAATGTACAGAGGATTTTTTAAATTCGGTGTATGTACAATAGTTTTTATTTTTTTTTCATAGTTAAAAATTCGTCGAGTTTTAGTATTTAATTTGCGAGTTGGCTGTCCGCAACAAACGTACATGACCTTATTACGGTACACACAATCATTAGCTTCATTTAAATGGTCATAATAAGGGCCAGTTACTATGGAAGTTCATTTATCGTATGCCCCACTTTTGTTTATTCTTAATCTTGAAATATTAGATCAGTGTCGTTTACGCTTGGGCTTATTATTTTAACTTTTGCCCGGAAATGTGAACGATCCTAAATTCTTAAGTAGTTTATCCTTTTTCAATCCAATTCGTAGTGCACTGCCTAATTATTACCTCTTTTATTTTGAAAATTCCGATAAGAATTATGTTCACACGCATTGATTGCATTAGCACTATTACTCTATTATTGTCATTATTATTTTGTTTCGAATGATTGTAAAACATTCATCTAAATATCATATAATTGAGCTTTGCCCGTTAACATTAAAATAAACAAACGGATACATTAATATTGGCCATATTTTTAATTATGTTGTTTTGTAATGATTTTTCACAACCAACGATGTATACAATCGCGGCCATATTTATTAGAGTATCGGCCAAAATTCAAATTTTACCATCAACGTTATGGATAAAGGAAATGTGAATACATGATGATAATTAAAAATATGTATTTAATTTTTAAATGTACTAAACATAATTAATGATGCGCTAGTGGAGACTCCATGCCATTATTCATTAATGATTATGATATAATTAACCTACAGATTTTTTATTTTATTTGACCTACTACAGCAAGAGAGCTAAAAAAAAATATAGTGAATATTTTATAAAAATTAAATTTAAAATAAAACATTATTCGCTGAATATTGCTTTTTGGCGAAAAGTGTATTATACTTATATTATGAATTATGTTTTTAAAAATTTGGGTAATTACGTATTCCTCGCTGATGATGATAATAAATAATAATGATAATATTATAGTTTTGTAAAACGTAAAAGGGTGCAGATTTTTTTTAATCATTAATTTTACATTAATCAAATCGGCAAGTATATTAACTTTTATTTACAGACTATAGGGTTGAAATTCAATTTGGTTGTATATGCGTTTAAAACAGCATGCACCGCGGATAAGGTGGAGAGCTAATATAAATTGATTAAATCTAAAATACAGGTTAAGGTTTTTAGTCAAGGAAGTATTTTCTTTGCCGTACCTACTTTCGTTAATTAAATACATAAACTGACAAAGGGATGTTGGGCGTACGATTTTCTGGAATATTAAAGTAATCAAAGTATTCGTTAATTTGATTTATTTTTTTTTCAATCTCACACATACGAAACGCACGAAAATATAATGAGTAGTGTGATAGTGTTGAATTTAAGAATTTCGTGACCATGGTATATCCAGATAAAAATACCTAATTATACACTAAAGAAAATACATTTGTCTTATAAACAATATTTCTAATAAGATAAACGTATATAATATGTTTGAAATAATTTAATTTTCTTCTTGGATTATGATCCGGAAAACGTTTTACGTATATTATTATAATGATATTATTTACTGGTTGCTGTTAATATAAATTTTAATCAGACGACGTATACAATGCGCATATATTAATTAATACATTTTTGTACGTTATACTAAACTTATCATATTATCACATGACGCTACAGATGTTTGACGTAAAGTTATGGTTTCCAGTTTTTTTTAAACAGAAAATTGTGAAAAGGACGTCAAATTCGAAATGTTCGCAGTGTCTAAATATATTTATTCTATAAATGTCCCGAGTTGACGTAGCTTCTATAGTCTCTCGGATAGGAAAAGTTTTTCTTGCTAAATTTTGAATGAGTGCCGCGAAACCAAAAACTTTCATTGCTCATTAATTCATATTCATCGTACTATATATACTACAGCCATGACGGTGGTCATTGAAAACCGAAAACGATTTTTCGGAGACTTTCTTCATCTATATAGTGTAGGTCAGAATATAATGTTTTAATGTATAACGTCTGAAGACGTCGTTTAATAATAATAATAATAATATTTATTTTCAGCGAATCAATAAACAGAAAACAAATATAATATTGTATAACAATAAAAAGATTCACAGTGCCATTATTAGCATTGCTGGTGATTGCGAGTTTAAATTGAGTTGTAATATATCTAACACAAGGTTTACATTTAATTATAAACATAAAAGAATAAAATTGACAATTTTTAAGTGCAATATCTTAAGTGCATTTAAATTATGAAATTTATTTTTATTTATTTAAAGTATGCTACAATGCTACATAGCTTCACTGTTATAGATAAAAATATTTTTATACTAAATTGTTTAAAGGAGATAAAAGCACTAATATTTATATTTTTTTTTGAAGCGTGTAATATAGTTGCGAGTGACATGATTAATATTATTTATAAATGTATAAAATGAAAATAGTACACTTTTTTAATATAAATATTTAATACTAAGTAAATTTAACGAGTAATAAATAAATGTATTATTTATAATCCTAAGTATTTTAAAAATAAATTAAATTGCAATTATTAAAGTAAATTTAAAAGAATAACACTCGAGTTATATACTTGTTTTTTTTAAAAAAACAATACCATAATATTAATAATCGATTAAAACTAAAGATAAATACACCAATAGTTTCATATTAATAAAATACATTAAGTACATTGTAAAAATTATTAAAAAATGTTTGCCCAATATTTGTAAAATTTCAGTATAGTAATTTGATTTTAATTTACTGTCTGAGACCAGATATTTAATATAATATGAATTTCCTTAAACGATATAATTATTAAAACTATTTTGTCAATTAAATGAATGCACGCGTATTTTCAATTTCGAGTTAAGTAACTCGTAGTTAATATTAATGTAAATATGTTTTGATTTAATTCGATTTAATTATAATAAGTCATTATAAAACTAATCGTTAAATTCTTTCATAACATTATTAGTTTTTGTATCAAAAGCATAATACATTATTTTAGCATTAACCAAACTACTTATAAATATAATAACCACAAGAGGTGCAAAATCAGTACCTTGAGGAACACCATGATGTGTAAAAACTGGCGAAGAGCTTAAAGAATTATTTATTTTTTACTAGCTGCGTTCTATTAATTAAATACGATTTAAATGATTCATAAACTTTGTCTCTTAACTCAATAAAATTAAGTTTTTTATGGTTTATGTTTACACAGTCGAATTCTTCTTTTATAACTAAAAAATATCTCAAGACTTTTGAGCAATGGTCTAAGGAAATAATGAATTAATTGATGAATTGGTTAAACAAGAATAATGCATTCTTTATGAATTTTCATTTAAAAATCCAAATTGCTAATATTACATTTTTAAAGTTTTTGCTATTTAAAAATTTCTTTATTCTTTTTTTTTTTATACATTTATTATTCAAATATTTCGTTTAGAACGTAAAGGAATCTAAAAAAATGTTTAAATTTTCAAGAAAATTCGATGAAAGCTAAAGGATATAGATGTACGCATTAAACATTAAAGTAATACAATTGGTGGGACTGATATAGTAATCTTTTCAATGGAATAGTAGTATATTTAAATTTATATGTTGAGATAACATTAAACCATTATTTAGCTTACTTTTACAGACATTTTTTGATGAGTATAATAGTTTAAATTGTTTGTATTTTTTATCAATTATAATAACAATATTATGTATTGTATATACATTTAACATGCAATTTATAAATTTTAAGAAAAGATGCACCATGAAATGTGAATTTAAAAAATACTGTGAATCCGTATATTTGAAAAAAAACTCAATTTGAGAGTGACGCGAAATATTGATAAGTATTATGGTATAAAATCTGTTTATAGCATTGCGTTCAGTATAATATAACTGGATTGTCTAAATTTCTAAAATACCTTACCTAACTTTTTATACCGTTTTACTGCAAAAAGATCAGTTTTCTGATTCAAATATAAAATGGAAAAAAGTAAATATTTTTATTTTAGTTGATAAATATTATATCTGACCACTAACAGAAGACTAATTATTTTGAATTTTTTTCCCAATTTATGTTTTGGTAGTCTGTAGAAAGGTAACGATAAAAGATTATACAATTAAAAATCATACGTAGCCATCGTAAGTATATATTATTATATATATAGCTGGTAATATTAAATCAAATTGTTTTGTTTATTTTAATTTTACATTATATCCACAACAAAATAGAAACTAAAACGGCTAAAATAATGGCCATTTTATGACAAATCGATAATCAATTTTTAAAAGTAAGGGAAATTCCGATATCCTTAGAAGTTTTTTTCGATATGTGTGGTGATTGTCGATGATGAAAATTAACAAACAAAAATACTTTTTTCTTATATTTCAAACGTTGTTACTTTTGCAGTATAGGTACTTGTTGTATACTAAATATTGTAGTGTATTCATGTCGTAAAAACTATGACGAAGATACTCGACAATCATAACGACAATATCCACTAAAAAAAACAGTTTTAAATATATTATGATCATTGATCGTATTGTATTCCTTGATAGTAGTGTCGAACGAAATTCGTAATATTATAGTATGTGCCCACCTGATGATATCGATTCGTTTATAGAAGAACTATGAACACATTAAATGGAAAACTCAATTGAATTTTCAGGCGATACAGCAGAAAGCCTAGTTTGCCGGGGCGAGACATACGAATTATATCATAAACAACGCGACCAAACCAAACCGTTAGAACCAGGTCAGCTTTCAACGAAACATTTTTCGGTCACAGCTAAGTGCCTTCGCCAAACATCACGGCACACACATGCACACACACACACTACCTTATCCCAAACGTAAGACACATAGCTTATATACAGTATGGCTTACCCGGCGGTACTTAGAGCAGTACCTATATATACTGTGTGTTGTTCTGTTGTTGTTGTTGTTGTTATTGTTGCCGAGCGGTGGATAGAATAAAGTATGTACAATGTGCATATATATATATAAAGTACAATCGCTGCGTGGAAAACGCAATAACGTAGTCGTTAAGTCAAGTTAATAATAATAATAAAAAAAATAAAACTACAACAATAATAAAACGAAGTGGCAATAAGACGATGAAATCGCGGACATTTTTATATAGAGTTTTAAAAATAGCGGAGGCTAACGCGTAACACATCACTATTACAATACGATTCACGAGAGTTTTCCGCGTATCGTATGTGGTATGTAATGGCGTAATAGTATACACATAATATTATAGGAGTCCGCGTGACGTTCTATAATATACGAGTCCAACTTTCGGCGTGTAAGTTATTGTAATAGTTATTGCCGACGACGACACATTGATGATGACGACGAAGGCGACACATTATTATTACCGACTTTCGGTATCTCCGGAATCTCCGACACATTTGTATGATAATATTTTATTATAAATGTATAAAATATATAAGCACCTATACCCGGTCTTGAGATCAAAGTCGTTTTAATCTTAACGGTTTCGAGAACAATCCGAAGCTCCTAGTTTTCACCGTTTCGGGTTTTTGTTTCATTTAAAATATGGTTTTGGTTTAGGTTTGACACCTCTTTCCCCACACACACACACTCGACACACGACTAGAGAGTTAATATACTAGAGTAATATATACTCAACAGTGTACATGCCTATAAAACACAAAGCTAATAATCTAGCGATCCGACGATAGTTCGATGGTAATTCTATTCTGTTTAACATATTATTATTATTATTATTATTATATATTATATTATACGTTACATATTATAGCCCTTTCAATTCTAACCAAACTGCTTGCACAATATTATAAATATAATGCGATTCAATAACGACGATTTACACGGAACTTTTAACCGAAAGTCTGATTTTTATATTATGAGTAAGTTTATACATAACTTCGAATAGCAAAACCCAATTGTAATTATATACTTACTATAGTTACCTACAATATTATATATTAATATGTTTTGAGTTTTTTTTGTGTATCATGTCCTGAAAATATAAACAAATCGTTTGCTCACGATAGGGGTTAAGTAAAAAATTACATTTTTGGAGATCTAAAAAAAAAAAGAGTTCATGACTTGTGAGTTGTGACATAAGTAAACTAAACATACAAACACCCACTCATACAACAACAAATAACGCTTTTAAAAATAAACGTTGTATGTATAAATCTATTCTTAACGTTTTTTACTTTAAGTCTCTGAGTGGGGTGATGAATATATTGATTTTATAATAATGTGTTTTTTTGTTGTGTATACTCGTATGCACCATTTATCGTAAATGGTCTATAAAATGCTTCAATTTTCAACTTTAAGGGCGGTATAGGTTAGAAAATTGGATTGAGTTTTTGATTCAGAGTCCAGAGAAGTCAACATTTAAAATTCTTAGAACACTTTTTATAGCCGAGAAAACAAACAAAACATTAAATGAAAACGATGAGGGTTTTTACGATAAACCAGTTCTTTATTTTATTATTGTTTAAAGAA
The DNA here is from genome assembly GCA_036289425.1 of Rhopalosiphum nymphaeae. Classification (NCBI taxonomy): domain Eukaryota; kingdom Metazoa; phylum Arthropoda; class Insecta; order Hemiptera; family Aphididae; genus Rhopalosiphum; species Rhopalosiphum nymphaeae. The sequence goes on along the minus strand of JAZAQC010000012.1, from coordinate 9,409,575 downwards.
AATATATTATATAGGTATCTTTTTAATAGTCATATATATGTATAATAAAAAATTACGTCATAAAATATAATTAGTGATATAGACTGATAGATCATTTCCGCTCAGTATCGATTTTCGTATACATTGATACATCATTTAAGTAATTTAACACACCCATCATTACAGTGATCCACTCACATTTGAATATCTGACGTATAGAAGAGTATATATTTTTTTATTCTGTACTGTTAAACAAATTTGACTAAAAAATGTTGTTGAGCTCCTAACAATTTATACAATATTATGAACATTTATCCTGTTTCTAATATCGGATCGAATTGATGTTCATCAGATTATGTACAAAGATTAATACGCAGGCTATCTATTAGCGCGGAGCTGTGTAAATAATATAACATAATAATATTTACCGACTGTCGTGTACAGTGTACATGAAAGAGCGATATGTTATAATACTTTACCACGAGTGCAGCACAAAACGACTTGTCACGCGCGCCGACGATGGACAAACGAAAATAGTTTCCTTCGAGAAATTGGATTACTTTGCGCGACAGCAACACCGGTCATATTATACAAGTTAGCTATAAGTACAACACATAACACTATGACCAGACTTTGTCCGGGAAAAACGAACAAACACAACAAACGACTCGATATATCGGTGTATCGCGATTTTAGTGTATCTCATTTCCCGGGAAGATCGGTATCGGTGAATATAATAGGTTCCTGGTATTTTTTTTAACGCAGTTTCACTATACTTTTCAAACTTTTCTGATGTTTTAAAAAACAGCTTCTGTAACTTAAAGTATTTTTTGAGTCCATATTTTTGTTATACATTTGAATAACAAAGAATACATTAAAAATATTATTAATAAATCCCATTGCATCACATGGCACGTCTATACCACTTTTTTCTAAATGTCATTTCCATAGTCGATGGTTACCTTAAACAACTCATTGAATTCTGAGATTAGTCGCTCAACAAAAAACTATTTCACAATTATCTGAAACTGATGTGACATAATATCATATAGGAATATAATAATTTAGTGAAACATCCATCATATTGCCGAGTATCACTACTGAGAACGAAAAACAAATTCGTATTATAGTGAGATTTGATAAATATAACTATTATATATACATTCGATTATAGTACCTAAAAATATTTTTTAAATCGTTTCATTGCATATTAATATCGCATATTATGGTGAATCTCGTGTAATGATAAAATTATGTTTAGTATATCGCTTGGTCCGTAATGTGAATTGACGGGTTCTATTCGCGACGTTAAACGGATTAATGTTGGGCTCGACCGAAAAAAAATCTGAGCGGAGTAAGATGGACAGTAACATTGTTGTTCTGCGTTTATTGTTGTACAAAATATTTCCATCTCGGCGATGCTGCAGTAAGCATAATATTACTGTACGTTTTACGTGTACGCCACTGCACGTATATAATTGCCGATCATCGCACTTCGTTAAACGATCAGTAGTTTAGACGACATAATATGTATTATTGTAGCATTTTGAGTCGGTATTGAGTATTTTAGAAGACTGTGAAAGACGAGATATTTTGCTGTATTTGCCGTATTCGTCGTCAATACCGGAGATGCTCGATTGCGTACTAAATGTATAAGTATTTTCCGAAGGCAACTAAACACACACAATTTGTTGATAAAATAGCGTATAAGCGTACAAAAAAAAAAAAAAAACCGTTATAGTAAAAGTAAAAGATATATTTAAAATATTTGGTGATTTTTGTACCGTTTAATAAAACTTTTACCGCTTTTGTTTATTTTGTACTACGCCATTTTTTAATTTGATTTGTTAACTTTTTATTAAAGCGAATTTTAAAGTTAAATATAACTAATACTTCTTTATCTTTTTCATTTAACATTTAACATACTTTCTTTTTAAAAAACTTAACAAGATGAACAACCTACATCACTGGTACCAAGGTAATAAGAAATAATAATACAAATAACAATGTAGTATAATAATTTATAATAATCATTGTTTTTTTTATATCTAACTATACATATTGTATCTACTTAGCATAGTAAATCATGTTCCGCTAACTTTTCAATCTTGAAACTTATCAACTTTTCCATCATAAACTATTTATTTTATTTTATTATTTTAAGCACTATTCGCCCTCAAATATTGTTAAATCTTATAAATTTGTTATATTAAATGTATGTAAAAATACGCAAGACGAAATATTAAGATATGTTTTTTAGTATTAATAACTAAGTTTTAATAACTAAAAATATTATTTCCGACATAAGAACCGGGTCAAAATCGGGAATTGAAAAAGGATAAAAAAAAAGATAGCTTTTCTCCACAATCAGGCGATCTTCGTCAATATACGTATAGGATTATAGACGTTTTATACGTTATGCGGATACCGATCAATAAGGATTCAACAAAACGGATTTGAAATCATCGTAAAGTAAGCTTTTGATCGACTTAACCACATTTTTATTTGTTTGTTTAAAGTTTACAAAAAATTGAATACGGCAAGTTTTAAAGTTTTTATTACTCCGGTATGATTGAAGATAAAATCAAAAATGTGTGAAAATAGATCTCAAGTAGAGTTTATGAAAAATTCAATTAAACTACTTTCGATTCTCTCAAATTTACAATAGATTATTTACACTTGTTTATACTAAAAAAATATTTTTAATATAAATCATATAATACCTATACATGGAAAAAATATTTTATACTTCAATCGGTTCTTAATTTATTTTGAAGTTATTAAATAATATGAAAGGCTTTGTCCAGATCGAATGAGTTTAACAAAATATTGAGTTCTAAATGTCAATAATATATAAAAACGGTTACATATTGTTTATTAATAGCTCTACTCAAAACAATGATTACTTTAGTCAGTGTCGACCTGGTCATGGCCGCTGGGCCGCGAATGTGGCCGTAGTCCTTCCGTTTTTTATTTTATCTTTTTAGTGTCGTAAATTATTTTGTTCTTGGCAGGTATATAGGGAATAGGGAAGTAGTAGAAAAGTATTTAATATTTATCGAAATATTCGGCCATAATTTTTAGGAGCAATTTTTCTTTCAGGGCACAGGAAATTTAAAATTGAATCAATAATCAGATGCTTGCCCCCATTACCTATAATATGATCAGTGCTCATTAGTACCATTGTCAAGTAACAAGTTGAAGGAGGTTTTTTTTAGATTAATTGTGTTACTCTAAGTTAAGTTAGGTTTTATCTTTTTTCTTAAAAATAATGCGCTCGGACGAGGCCAAGAGGACCCAGCTTGGCCGACTCTGCAGGGAATACAGCCCCCCCCCCCCACTGTTATAGATTCAGTGATCATGTGAATATTACATGTAAAAATATGTATAAGGTATCAATTTACAATACTATACGTCTATTGTCTATACCTATATAATAACGATGAAGATGAGACATTTATTTTTAAAAGTTAACTTAAATAATATTATTCTTTTACAGCTTATGGATTTGTCTCCAAAAATGAAATTCTATAATAGAAATATAATTGTTGTTTTAGTAATTTCGTTTCTGTGGTATTAATAATTATTATTTATGGTTTTGTAGTTTCAAATGTTTCAATAGTTTCATAGTTTATTTTTAAATGAATAATTTTCACCGCTTCGGCTTCGCGTTAATATTATATAAATCTTACCGCATTGATGTTGATGGCTATAGACAAAATTATAGCTATTAATACTCTAAAATTAATAAAGACAATAGTTTGTTCATCTAATGAATTAAAAAAAAATAGATAGTTATATTAAAATTGTGTTTTATTATTTAAAGAATTCTTACCGTTTCAAAAATATTTAGTTGTAAAATTGCTTTTATATATTTTAAGTTAATTCATGATTATTAATTATTATGTATTTATACTAAATTATATACATTTTTTATTATGATCCATATTAATAAAAATGTAAAGAACATGTATAGAAGTATATTAATGTGTTATTTCAATAAAATGTTGTGTACATTTTTTGGGAACCCTTAAAAAATACTGATCCATGAGTCTTTGATGTACCAGGCCGACAATGACTTTAGTCCTATACATTGTTTGATTGAGTTTGCTTATAGTATGATATAGTTAACTTGTTTATAATTTTGATAATATTTTCAAAATATTACTATTATTGTTATTTAATTAATTTATACTTTTCTGTTTTCCATAAATGACGTTTTAATGAATAAACGGGAAAAGTGTTACTTTTTAACAAAACAGATCGTTTTTGGTATAATAATACGATATGTTATTAATGTCCATCAAACTCTTAATTAATATTATGTATACACATAACAAATGATCTACATTTCTAAAGTTTACTACAAAATCACGTTTTTGTTCTTTTTTAGTATGACTACATACGTGTAGGATGATTTAACGACAATACGTAGGAATATATTATAATATATCGACGTAATCGGCCGATAGAATTTTAAAACGTATCTGCCAACAGCTTTCCGTGTCCTGTTTAATAACCGTTGTTACGTATGTATAATATTATACCACCTATTATTATAGGTCGTAACGATGAATTGGACTTTTGTGACTGTGCACAGGTTCAGTTCGCACGGGGTCGCCTAAACTTGCTATGAGGTACCTTACCTAAGTACTCTCTCACACACGCACACACACCTGCAGGCTGTTATATTGTAATTATTATTGGGCGCTGCGTGCGGTGCAGTGCATTCCGTCCGCTGCAGTCGTATAATAATATTATTTATATTATTACACAAGACGCGTATTATACGTCTCGGCCGTATATTTACAATCATATAAGAGTAATAATATTATGAATTATGATGTACGCGCGCGCGGTAATATTACTGTATAACGTCGTTGTCGTTAAGTACGACAATTAAATCACGCTATATATACACGTGTATATTAGCATAAACTAAACGACAACCGCACCGCAGTCGTGTTATCAATGAAACGCGATCGACCAGAGTCGTAAAAAGATATAATATATTAAAGAGGATAATATTATTAAATAATTTAATAATAATATTATATTATGGCGTATACGTACGAAGGCCGTCTCCGATGCAACCGCCGCCGCCTCGTATATCCGCCGGAAACGATAATTCAAAGTTCGAACGACGTGCCATTACGGTTACTTTTTTTTTGTTCGCGGCGTCGTCAAACACGTAGGTATTCGTACCAGACGGCGGCAGTGTGCAATGTATTTTTGTAATTTATTACGTATAATATTATATAGGTATATATTATTATACAATTTTGTAATATACATAGCGTATATATTAAATACGAGCATGAACCTGTAGTGGCATAATATCATTGCGAAGCTCAATATCAGTAGTATGTCAACGCGTATGGATGTGGGGAGGGGGAAAATTTTGTTCAGCACAACGGATTTTGTGAAATTGGATTTAATATAAGAGTGAATTATCGAATTATTATCTGCAAATTTAATGGTAAGCGAATCATCTTTGTTTGTACGGATTTTTCCTTACGGTATTTGATTTGTAATTTATGAGCATACAGAATGTTGTAATTTAAAAGTGCTCACGATTTACTTATAAATTCAAATAGAGTTAAAACTATGAACATACATAGAAAGGAGTACATCCAATGGTTTATTAAAAGTTAAATTGGAGTAGAGAATTTATAATTTTCTTAACTAACGGTAAAAGAAGTATTTGTGTCATTGTATTTATCTGCTACTGAGCAAATAGTATTTTTTTAATTTTAAGTTCGATAATAAGTTAACTGTCGTCTATCACTATAATATTAAAGCTTCTAATTCAAAATTAGTTCTGCTAAATGATGAATGTAAATTTGCTGTTTTTTACGTTAATAAGATGAATACGACACATACAATAGTATTGTGTCTTTTAAACAGTAAAATGTTCAATTATATAAATTTTTTTAAACGTCATATTTTAATAAGTACTTGTAAAAATGATAAAAATATGTAATATTTTAATAATACAGTGACTGTGGTGATTTATGTTCATTGCTTTGTTATGTGGTCGTAAAATTCTTCGATGGCTCAAATATTATGTTATGGATAATTGGTATTTAATTCAAAAATAAGAGTGTCAATATACATAATTAATAATACGTATTATTCATCGTTTCACATTTATTCGACAAGATCTCCTGACTACAGCTGACTTCGTAGATATGTACAAGTAAAATTCCATTAAGCCACCATTCCTGCCCTGCACGAGTGTGCCACTTCATAAAGAGCGAGACATCAAAATTACGACCTTATACGCGCAGTAGAAAATATACAGTAAACATTTTAAAATGCCAACCTTTTACCCGCCGATATAACTGATTTAACCCATGTTAATCCACTCCTTTCATTAACAGCCTTCAGACTACTAATTATAAATCCTTGTAATACTTTCGCATCAATGTATCCGCACGTTATTACCTAAAAACCCCTTAAAACATCAGAGCACATTATCAAAAATCCTGTCTCCTTGCCACCACTCGTAAATACATAATAATATTACAGATACTCACAATTATATTGGAATAATTTGAAGATCAGCAGCGACCACAGTCATGTTTCAGCAATATACGCATAAGGCAACAATTTTTCAAATATAAATATAAATCGATGCCGACTGTGTTAATAACGTTTTGACCGGAAGTATTAAAAATAATATTTTTTGGCTTGAAAAAAGTATAAAACTGAACTCGACAGACGAGATAATTGGTCGCGTTACACGATATGACGTAGGGGCGTTGGTATTCGTTAATAGACGACATATTATAAAATACATTATTTGAATGACGTAGGTAGGTAGATATTATATTAAAATACGTGAATCATATCGTCAATTGTTTAAAAACGATTATGAATTCGTACACAGACAGATTTTATAGATTTAACTTTTATGTATAATGATTGATTGCAGTTGTCTATTCAATGATTTTAATATATTTATTACACTTGAAATGACTGAACAACTGCGTTCGTGGAAATCAATTATCGTATAGTATAATATTATATATTTTATGGTTCTTTAAAAATGTAATTTAAAATTATAACTGTAAATAAAACGATGTAGACTATTAATGAAAATAAATCATACTTATCGTACTTCTGATTATACTCGTATTTTAATGTAAAAGAACTTCTAAACTAAAATTAATTTTACGATTGAAAAAAAAATTAAGTGTTTTACATATATTATTTTTGCTACTAAGAAAATTATTTGTACTACTCATATAACACAGTATTAGAAATTGCCGATATTCGTACCTTTAACGTCGAAATTTAAATAAACCATTTTTTCTGACGTAAATATAATATTATGATGTTTAAATATCTGAATTCAATATTCAAAGTTAAATAAAGCAACACAAATCAGACTCGTAAAAAAAAATAATTTAAATACCTGCAATGGAGTTTAAAAAAAAAATACAAAGTTATATAATTTATTCGGGTTTATTATAAATGAAATTAAAAAAAAATATATATTTAATTAAATTCTTTCGGTTAGGAACGATGGATTTTTTTTACACAATTTATGAATATAATTATGTTTATGAAGTTAATATTTGTTATTAACCTTTTCCTTCGCTGCAATGCGTACTGTTAAATTGTATAGGAATAAAACACTTAACGCTTATATTTCAATTTTTTATATTATTAACGTGTGCAAAAAAATGAATAAATGTTATAATAATAGAAACAGATCTTGATCTTATTAAGCTTTATTTTCGTTTAAACCTAATTTAGCTGCTTATACACTTATACACATAAATTACATACTTCGAGATGAGTTAACATAATATTTTAAAAATATCAATAATAGAAAAGAGGTATTAAATATATATTGTATTGAGAGCACTTCTAACTATAAAAGATACATGCAACGAGAACCACGCTCGGAACTTATTTTATTATAAAATATAAGTAAGTACTTATACCAGATAATGGATGTGAATTTGATAAACTAATGACTATTATAAGTTATAATCTTACGATTAATTAACAAGTGCGACGCCAGGTGACCACTAAGCCTTTTTTAATGGTTCAGCAGTTAGTGATAAATTTCAATACAATTTATCAAAACAAATTGTGTGTCGAATATATCATTGACTAATACAATATTATTCGACTATTATATACCTATATACTATTCATATCTCCGTGTAACTATCTTACTCAGCTGTCCGAGATCAGCTTTTATTTTGGGAGGGGATCGCTCACAGTAGTGTTTTATCTCATTTTCAGTTTTTACTGATATAACATTTTTCCAGTAAATCGGGTTTTTACATTATTGGGGAGGGGTGAGTCATTCTGCATAAGAGTGATGCGCTGCATCATGCGGAATCGCAACAAAATACTGCGTTTCACGTAACCAAATGGATTGTTTGAGATACCTTTACTAGCTATGTATCTCATCATTTCGGTTTTTACACCGAATCCACAATACCGTTTCACCCACTCGTCTGTAAAAACTACTCTGCGACAAGGCGAAAAAATATCGGTTTAAATGGGTACTCACCTCTTGCAGTCTCGCGCGTGGATAGTTTGTCGCTCGGCTTACACTTTATTGACTTAATATAGACGGCGTCGGCCAATGATTACTACAATTCACGAGTTTCGCAATTACAATTTTTTTTTTTTTTTTTTTTTTGTTCGTCGTTGTCGTCTCGTGACAATTGCACTCGGTTACGCGTCGCTATACGAAATGGACGCGGCACGACGACTGCGACTGCCGTTGACGGTGCCACCGCCGCAGATATCCGTTGGCGCCCGGCGTTTAAAAATACACCCTGTGCGACGCGTCGTCCCTACTTGCCCACTACGACACGCATAGCCGTAAACTCCCGGCGGCGGGCCACGAGAAATTATTGCATCCTGTGTACGCGACGGTCGTCGGCTTCTTCTTACTCTTACGATTTTTTCATATTTTTATTTTTTTTTAACCGGCGTGCCGCGCGTGTGCCCCGAGGACTCGCGAGCGTCACATTTCTCTGATAATCCGCGGCGAACGCGTGAACCCGTTTTTTTTAAATTGTATACGATTTTGAAATGATATTGGTCCTCCGCGAACGCGGAGGTATCGTAATAAATAATAACGATAACTGCGGTGTAATTAGTGGTCGTGGCGAGGGGGGGGGGATAAATTCCGCGTGTAAATATAGACCGTTCATACGTATTGTATTATTATAAGCTAATGTTGTAACAACACTTGCCAAAAACTCGTCTGCAAAGTAAAAACCGTCCTCCGTATTTGATTTCAAACGAAATGCATAAATTCTCGTGCAGTAAAAGTGAAACGGAATGCAATTTCTCGCTAGTACAATATAATAGCCGTGTGTATTGAAAACGAACACTCGCTACAAAACCGACGATTAAAGTTTACATAATAAGAATTGAGCATCTATAGTTTACAATTGATTAAACTTAAATGCGTAATATGCAATACGCATTTAGATTAGTAATTTTTGTATTATACGGATCAATACTATACACACTATGTTATTATGTTAAATATTTAAAACGTATTTTGAATTTAATAAAATTAATGCTTAACACTATTGACCATAGACCATATAATAATTGGATTTTTAATAATTATGAAGCGTGATAAGATTATTCATTATCTAGCTGGGTTTTTTAAAATACATTTTTAGTATTTTTTTTTTTTTATCGTTAGCAGCGAATCGCCTGATTCTTATGCTATAATATATATAAGTGGTACAATCGAATTCGATTAATGTATTTTTATAAAGTAATAAGTTATCAATCTAAATTAAACTATAATAAATTTTCGATCATATCGAACTAAGTATAATCATAGAATTTTCTTTTTCAACACTAACCGCAATAGTTTAATATTTTAACCGTTATATACCGGACAGTTTGACAAAACTAAAACCGGCAACGTTATTGGCATGTTGGCACGTGTCGCTGCGAATGGAAAAAATGTGCTACTCTTCCGTAGACTAAAGGACGTAAAAGCGTTCCGCGCATACGTCACATACCTATTCTTTTCACAAAGAACTTAAGTATAACTGAAGACGATTGTCGGTGTGGTACTCATATATATCTAAAAATGTTGACGGAATTTTCCGTCCCACGCGGAGTGTCACCGTTGTGATATTTACCGCCAATGATAGGTCGCAGATATTCGAAAATCCGTCTTGAACACTGTGAGTTCAGTATTTTATTGCTTACAAAAACTCGATTTCGAACTACATATTACATTGTTTGGAATAGATAACTCAAGTATCGTTATAAATAAATACGATAAGCGCCAAATGCGTTATTTCTGATTTTAGCAAGAGGATAGATGACACAAAACTGCAAAAAAATTAAGATCAGAATCATATTGTAGTAGTATAACTATATGGGCTTAATTTAGTACAGTACAAAATGGGTGCGATACGTCTGCAGGTTTAGGTCAATGCCAGACGGAAAGCAACAGAAATGTGAATTTACAAACAATTTCATCTATTTTTAGTATTTTTAGAAATAATTGTAAGTGATAAGAGACGTGGTCAATTTGTTTCAAAATATAAATACACATTATTTAATAATTATAATAATATGTATGTATTATTAGAAGAACGTTTTCGCCGTTATGGTTATGCAATAAAATAGGTACCTCGGCCTTTAGTAAACTTTTTGGTGGATATCATCCGTCTAGTGTATTCACTCTCTCTCTTCCAACATAAATGACGCTCCAGCGCAGTGTGGAATGAAATAAACATCATCTTAAATGGATGCGGAAACATCGTTTTTTGTATCACACGTCGTCATTTGGGGCCGGTGCGGCGCAATACAAAAGACAGATAGAACACAGCTGTATAATTGAAATTAAGTTTTTTTAGTGCAACCCGTAACATAATGCTATAACAACAGTAATGACAACAGTGCAATGCGATTTTGGTCGTATGCATTTATTATTATTATTATTTTTTTTTTATCGTGTACACAAAAACATATAAACATTTCTACGAAAACTATTACAATATAATCGTACGACATAATAACACTCAATCGATTTTATACATAAACAAGGGGAACGGCAGTGACTACCCGATTATTTATATACTATAATTATATTATGAACACACCAATAACAATAATGTTTATTGCATATTACAATTTAAATTTTGTTCTCTAATTTAATCAGGTCTAGATTTTAAGGTATATTTTGTTGGTATATACGCGGTCAATAACTGTAATGTATTAATAATGTATGATGTTGACAAATCAAAAATAAAACATTAAAGCGCATGATTGGAACCACTTGTTGAGGTAAAACACATCAATGGTCGCCGGAAGATTTAAACAATTCCAGATTTTCTTTCCCATACACGAGATAGGAGTGAGGCATTTAAAAACTACTTCGGAGGTTACAGTAAACTTACAGCTTTAAATCGATAAAAAGCTGTTAAGCCGTTGGATTTGACAGAAATTGTCGGATTCATACAATAATAAAAAATAAAAACAAATTATATATACACACTGGTTAGTGTTTATAAGAACAACAATATTATATAAAGTCAGCCTTTCAATCACGGAACAAAAAAAAAAAAATAATAAGAATAATAATAATAATAAATATTGAAACATTTTAAAGTATCGATAATGAGAATATAATAATAAAAACAAACTTGTTAAAATCTATCCGTTGGGTGGCTCGGAGTCGCATGTAAGTTAATCGCTGTCGTAATTACATAACATTAAAAAAAAAAATAATAATAAAAAGTTAAGTAACGACAGCTGTAACCGTATAGGTATATATATATTATGTATAATATAATATACTTGTGTAATGACATAACTTTGAGCGCTACCAGTAAGTGTGCAGGCGATCCGCAAATTTTTTGATTTCGTCTTCATTAATACATTTTTTTTTTTTTTTATGACGATAATATTATTTACATTTTACACTTAATATATACGTAGTTATCATTATTGTAATAGTTGTACACGACATAAGAACTAAAACGATATTAAAGTAAATTATATATATATATAAATATAATAGTATATATTACAATTTAGTATAATATAATATTATGTACATGTAGCTGGTATAGCGATTAAAACACAGAAACCTTGACAACGCATAATGGTCGTATTTTTTTACGCGCGTTTATAATATTATTATATGATATTTTGAAACTAGTATTTTAATCGATTTCGTACGAATACTGTACACAAGACGTATATGATATTTTCGGAATCGCATATACCGATCGAGTTCCAAGTGTTGTTATTGTTGTATATTCTATTCTATTATACAATGTACCGCGAAAACGAGATTGCGCGTGAAAAGAGGAAGTTCGTTGATTAAAAGCTTATCGTTTCAATAGGTTATTATAGTATTATAATTATTACAATAAAACATTGTTTGCATGTACATAACACGCAGAAACACATACAACTGTGAACATGTATATAATATTATCGTATTTTTGTAACATAATTATTATACATAGACATCAAATAAATATTTTTATTTTTATTATCATTACTACAGTAAAAAGATAAAATCACGTCGGCATTTAGCTCCGTTGCGTTCCGAGGACGTTTTTATTTCATAAAAAAGCCTTCGATTATTTGATTATTACAATATTATATTAAAATATAATAATTTATTATACATTGACATCATAGTACATCTTATTGTGTACCTATGCTTCCAAGAATTTTGAACAATGTGTTTATGATTATTTATAATTATCGAATATTTTTTTTTTTTTTACAACACCAATATATTATTATTATCAAATTGTAACAATATTTGTAATAATGTATACTCATAATTGTATAGTGTATACACACGCTTGTGTTGATACGTCGACGTATTCTTTGTTCAGTCTCCGGTCGAGGTCCATCCTCGAGTCTCGTTAAACGGACTCTGAAACAGAAATAATAATCACGTTAGACACAGTAAAATATTTGAAATAAAAAAAAGACATATATTGATAGTAATTTATAATATTTTTTTATAACTGTTTACGCGCGCGTTATTGAAAGCGTGTCTCTGCGTAGGTAGGTACATTGGTCGATTCCATATACGTATGGTTGTACGAACGAGCTTTTGAATTTTGATATCTATTTCCTAACCAACAAGTGTTGGGCAAACAAATTTCAAAGAACACTCAATACGATATTATTTAAAATTATAAATTTTAATAAATTATCTTTCAATGAACTTGTCAGTTTTATGAATAATGCCACACGGCTTATAAAATTAATACAATCTGACTATACACAAACTAACCAGTTATTGAAACTAATTATATACTGTATTTGTAATCGTTATTGTATTAAATTAACAACATTGGTACACAAAAAACTTTATTCAAAGGATAATTTATTACATTTAATAAAAATCATGAACGTTAAACAATATATTATATAATATGCATTATCCTATTATCCTTATACATTTTGACCGTTGGTTAATCATACAACTGTTTAAACTTGTTAACCAATTTTATATTGTACATAAAAAATATTAACGAAATGTAGTACTTAGATTAACTACAATACTTTATTTTAACCTTCAGTAATACATAATTGTGCCAATAAATTGTTCTTTTATATTTTACAATAATATGAACTTATAATCTCATATTGCACTGATCGATGGCATATGTCTATACGCATTACGCTCGACAGACAATACAATTCTACTGTTTGCAATAAAATAATAACATACCATCCAAACCGATATTATTGTGGTGGTCGTCTTTTATTTTTTAGATATTGAAAACTAATGTTTAAAAAATAATATTTTTTATAGTTTTTATCGTATAGAATTTTGTTCGGTTATTGAGGTTTCGTTCGACTATATAATATTAATATAGAGTTGGTATATATATATCTCTTGGAATAATACACATTGAAAATTTAAATTTACAACTACCCATAACAACAGTAGAGCTTGTTAGCCAACATTTCAGCCGGTTTTCCCGAGCCCATGACATCGTAAATCGTCGGCGTTCGTCTGTGTAACACCTGTACCACATACTATTATATACGTATTGTATACTATTTAGTCAAGTGCGATTAAATAGCTCTCGGATGCGATTGTAGGTAAAATACGATATAATATGTTATGAGAACGTCACGCGCGAACGCAAACCGGTGAATAGTTTCGACTCTCTCAGGCTCGTTGACAGTGCAGCGCACGGTTCAAGCGGAGATACGACTGCAATATCAGATACAATATACCAAAATTAATTTAACTCAACAAATCCACGTCCGATCTGTGCGGAGGAAGACGCGTGTCCGTATTGTTGCGATGAAGTATGAGAACGGTAATTATATTAACCGTGGCAGATTCGAATCAACAATCCGAAACTGACAAATATTACAATAATTTTGTATATTAATTTGGTAAACTTAATTCTCTTTGTTTGTTTGTACCTTTGAAGCGTTGATATTTTAAAAACGAAAATGAAAGAAACTAAAATGTTATTGTTATTAAAACGAACAGAAACAATAAAGTTTTATTTAAGTTTTATCAACGATATTGTTCGTTATTCAATTACTTTCGTATTTCAATGTCGCGTTGCTGGTGTGCGCGCGCGTGTATGTGTTGTGTGTATAGTTATTACGTCGAATTCGCCTTTTGAAAATGTTGAAATCATTAACGAGTCGCTAAAAGTGTAACATTTTTTAACATATTTTTTACTACTAGTTTTTGTATTGTATTGGTTTTAATAACGTATACAATTGTCTTACTTTAATAATGGACATTGTGAACTATCAAAAAACTTTACAAATTCAAAAGTATTTTTCGGTATTGATTTGATAAAGGCAATGTTTGTAATCCTAAAATTATAATATAAAATTTTTATTAAAAATATGAAAATCTAAATCAAACATAATTTGGCAAACTAAATTAATAAATTAATTTATTATGTTGTATTGTCTGATATATTATTTATAATTAATACTATCGCGATGTAACTTATACAATAACACTGACAAACCACTATTACTAAAAAGTACTGGCTATATATTGCCTATACAAAACGCCCGGAAACCAGATAAAAGTTATTTTTATTATTATTGTACCTTGTGTGTTTTTTTCTGTTAACCAATACAATACTTATTTTTTTATTTCCCTGATATTTATACAAGCACGTTATTTGCATGGAATCGTTCGAAACAATAATATACATCATTAATTTGTGTAATTTTCATAATTTATATAAAAATATAATATCCCACTACAAATAAATTATTTTGATGATCTCCGATAAATTATAATTAATATAAACACAATCAGATATTGTACGGCGTAAATGTATTTTATAAACATTGTGGTGTCTATATAATAATGAATATTAAAATTTATTTACATTTTTATTTTTTAATTGTGAAAAAGTAAACAAACTACCATTATCATGCTCAATATTATGTTAAAAACATATATTTACATTATTCAATATGTAATATTTAAGAATAATATATTTAAACATTTTGGCTATATAATATTCACGAGTATTACTAATATTTTAATACCCAGCGTGTATCGATTAAAAATTGTATATGTACTTAAAATGGCTAAACACATAATAAACGTTTAAAAGATGCAATTTAAAAGATACCAACCTATTGGTATAAGCTAAGAATAATGATGGTTAATAACAGTAAAAATAATGGTCACAACAATACCATTAGCAATAGAGACTTTCTATTTGGTAGTTGTCCAAATAGCGTTCGAAAACGAGTAAATTATAATGGCAATAAAATGAAACACGATTCAAATATACGTGTAATTTTATTTTGTTATTGTCTAATTCACGAGGAAATTTGAGAAAAATATTTTTAACTTTATTATGCGATTGAAAATCAGCAGTGGTTTGATTATACTAGTTAGCGCCTACTGGCTGTACAGTATACAGTGTAAATAGAATCACATTTGTGGTATGTATGATGTTTTTTTTTCTTCTGTGAATACAAAATAATTATAAAAGTTTTTATTATTTTTTGAAATTGGATTGAGATTACGTCATTGAAACTATATTGTGATAGAAAAAATGGTTTTTTTGACCTACAAAAGCTCGTCACATACATTTTTTATTAAATTGTATGAACTCAATTAGTGAAAAAATCATTACGGATGTATTTTTAGTAATTTATGATAAACAAAGCGGTAGAATACTGATGGAAATTTGGATATAAAAATTACTGTAACTTGCTGTAGTATAAAAATGATTATATTTTGAGTCGTACTTAAAAATCAACAACTCGGTTCAACTGATAAAATACAAAAATATATCATACATGGTCAAGGAAAGAAAAACATTAAACAAAAAAACGTAATTTAAGAAGAAATCGTTGAATCGAAATTTCTAGGAAAAAACTCGGTAAACAACCCAAAGTTGTAAGGATGATTCGTGGAATTGTGTCGAATATTTCGACATGGGACTACATTTTACTACTACAGTTTATCAAACCATCTATGTAATAATAAATAAGCATCATTATATAGTACCTATGTCTATTAAAAAAGAAAAAAAAACGAAAGTAGATAGGTCATTTAAACCAAAAGACTTAGGTCTGTAAGGATTCAATGTCACTTATTGGCAAAACTGGGTAGAAAATAGATTCGACCAGATTGTTTGAATAAGGAGTTCTCTCATTATAATGACATATATTACACATTCAACAAACAACTACAATATACAGATGATTTTATAACAGGTTGGTGGTCGCTATTCGTGATAACGATTTTTTTCGATTTTTCTATTACTGCCACACCAACTTCTACTTGTTATATTTATAATTTACAATTTGATTATAGATAACAACACTATAGTTTTATTTAATATTTATCATATATTAATATTGTTAGACTTTTATAATGGTATATAGGCACCAATGCAAATGCTCCACGTACTGTTTTCGATCGAGTTAAAGTATAGCTTAATGTGATTGTTTTTATCGTTATAAGACTGTTGGACGATGATCAATGATGCGGGTGAATAAAGACAAGGGTTGCGTTGATTTTTCTCTTTCTATATTTGTATTATATAAAATGTTGTACTCATCGAAAGGTGCGGTGAAAAATGCGATAGGTTATTGATGCGTTATTGTATGTTTAGAACTAAGATACGAAAACAACAACAATAATAATAGTAATAATGCATGAACACTGAAAACGGATTTTGCACAACAAACAAAGGAAAACGGCGATGGAGAACTATAGTCCAAAAACATGCGTTTAAATGTGTTTTCGACATTTCATAGTTGTTCAATAGATAAAAAAAAGTAAACACTACACGGTGTTTTTATCGAACACGATCGATGTACAGAAATCTTTTATTAAAAAAAAAATTTTCTGTTAAGACAAAAACAAACAACGGTTAGGTTAGGTTACTCCGGTATAAAATACTCCAATTGCTAACCATATCGATTATATGTGTAATTCGTTCAGTCATCGAATTGATTCACGGTTTGCACAACATTTGAATAATCATTGCACAATGCGGCGGCTGCAGCAGAGTACTTACTCTCGAGATTGGGTAGGCGGTGTGACCGTGTTTATATTTAATACACTCGCGAACACTGTACGTGCATAATATTATAATAATATAATATATACGTTTTTTTTTTTTTTTTAGAAATAAGTTCGCATATTACACTTGGCGGTTTTGCGTGTGATATCGGCACAGACCGGGACTTCCGGTCCAAGGGAAGACTAGATTTATCGCCGATGGTGGCTGTGGCGGTATAATACTTGTACGGCAGACCGGTTAGTTCGATGGCGCGGGGAGAGCGCGTGGGCCGATCAGACACGCGATTTCCCGGCCAGCGTGAAAGAAATTTATAATAATGTATAATCTTTTGCGTCGCGTAAACGAAATGAAACAGCGGCGAATACAAATCGCGAACGGATGTGTATATTATGTGTGTACGAAATCACATGTGTTTACGCCCAAGTCTGCGTGACGTTGGGATTTTGTGAAATACATAAGACGAGAAAACGGTCGACACGTGACGGGTAGGTAAAATAATAGTTATTACAATTATTGAATTATTTTGTAATAAAATAATACAATTAAATATTGTAACACAATATGTGTAAAATAAAGTTTATAATGTTTACAATCGTAAAACCATTAAAATAGTTAATTAAATATTTACAATACAATTACGTAACTTACAAAACCAAATAGTATTATTAAATCATACAAATTGGTTTTTATACAAATATAAGACTTATATAAATATATTATACATATTATTTTGTTAATTTTTATTTATTGTATTGTCCTTCTTGTAACAAATTAGAGATAATATAACTAGTTAAATAATGTCTTATATCAAGTACCATATTAAGATTTATTTTTTATAATACAAAGAATATATAATAGTTTTTTTTTAAATTATTATTGGTAACTTTTTTTAAACATCCAAGGAACCACTAAGAGAATCTTGGTGAACATTATTAAGGTTTCATATAATTTGTTGTGTTATTTTTAAACATATTTTTACACACTAAAACATGTAATCAAAATTTTCAAATTTTAAATTCGCAATATACTAAAAAACACAGTATATTATAATATACTGCCCTCACCTGGTACAAGCTAGGTACAACTGACAAAAAAAAAGATGAAAATATACATATTGAATATATTATTATTATTATTATAAAGGCTTTCATTCTGTTTATGTAATGGCTTGATCGTGTGTTTTCGCGTAGACGTTTACAGGAAAAAAAATATTTTGCAGCATATAATTATTAATTCTAGAGTACGAATAATTAAAAAAAATACGGGACGCCATTTGCAAACCAAAAAATAAAAACCATTAAGGTAAAACAAAAAAAATCACAAATACTAATTACTCAATTAGTGAATCCTTCTGGGACGCTTTGCACATTTATATAATAATATTATACTTGCGGTTCACTTCGGCCTATGTATGTAGGTTAAATCGTCGCCAGATTTTAATTATTTAATTATTTATTGGTTTTGCATACAACTGTGGGTTTGATGTCATCATACAGTGGCCAAAACGATATCGTATATAATATTATATAACTATATTACGTGACACACTTTTATTTGAAATATAATGATCATACGATGGTTATTTTACTATTCGATATCATTAAAAATTGATTCGTGTTTATTGACATCGGAAATAAATATGTTTAAAGAAAAGTTTTGTATTAATAAATTTTAAAAAACCTTGTTTGTTTTCAGTACGTACGGCCTCATATAGTACCTACCAACAATAGGTAAGTACCTGTATATATAATGGTTGTGTGCGGTGGTTTGGAGGAAGGTAGAAACAAAAATTGTTTATTATACGATCCAAAAGTCAACAATTTCATATTTATTTAGGAAGCTAAACGGCGAGCATTGATTTGCCGTTTTCAGGACTGTTTAGAATACGCAAGCGACATATATTATTATTTCCAGTTTTTGTTTATGGAAAATGATTAGAACCCGCTGCAAGCGGATAGAAAAGAAAAAAACAAAAATAACGTATAAATAACCCATGAACGTGGACCGAATTTTTATGCATTCGAAACACATGTCGTTATTCTCACTCGGAAAATTCGCATGATTAAATTTTCTCCGGTTTGTAGGTCATCGCGCCTGGGGTAGATTTCATATTTCACCGTACATCAGAATTTTCAAATAAAAATGTACAACAATAACGGGTGAATAGCATAATAATATAATATCCTAATAATATTATATTATTGAAATAAAAAAAAAAAATTCCGTTGAGACGATAAAAATAAATTTATCACATTAACATGACAATAACGACAGTAGTATGTAGGTAATCCTACCGTGTCGCGCCAATTCGGGTTATGTTTTACGGAAAAATTAAAGGTCAACGCCGGATAAATCATGACATCGGTGGTAACGTGGGATGCGCGTGTGAAATGCAAATTCTCGCAGTGAAAAAAATTGCACACGTGTTATTGTAATACCTGACTTGTATAATTATTTATATACACAGTGTGATTCACTAACCTCACATTTTTACTTTTATAATTAATTAATAGAGTACCTGTTTTTTGAATTTTTTAACTATATTATAATATTTATCAATTAATATTTGTTTATATTACTATAGACCAGGGGTGGCTAAACTGCGGCTTCCGTCATAAAGTTTTGCGGCTCGCATATCTCGATATCTTATTTCATTTACTTTAATCATATTATATATAAATATATAAATATATATCATAATTATTTAATAATATGACCTTTTTTCCATTTCGGCTTTTCCATATTTATTAATATATCAAGTGGCTCGCGAGTTTCTTCTCGCTGGCCATCCCTGCTATAGACTATAGAGTATAGATCATATAGATAGTTATGATGACCTAACGGTCAGGTTAGGTCTTAACTTATTATTTGATAGTTTTACTGGAAATACAATAGTATATTTTTAATATATATTTTAAATGCACTTTGATAATTGTTGTATATTGATAAAGAACTTTAAAACTGAATTCATGTTATTCCTAAAAATGCCTAAATAAAACTATTATACTACGAACTTATGACAAAGAAATCTAAAATTTGATACGTATTTGATATGTAACACATGTTGAGCGTTTGTAATTTTTTGAAAACTTTTTGAAACTAAAGAATTGTTGTAGTTGAAATTTTTTTAACTAGAAGTGCTACTTCTAGTATTTAAACTTCACCTAAGATATTAAACCTCTAAATGTATCTTCGTATTGTGTTATATATTTCAGTTATAATTAATAAATATACCAGAAATATAAAATGAACTAATGTGTCATATTTTTATGTCAACTCTAGATAAATATTAAGAGTAAAATATTATTAATTTCAATATTGATTATGTTGTAGATTGAAAACACTGAATAAGTGAATTGCAGATCATTATGATAACATTTAATGTAGTAATATGCATATTGTGTACTATTGTTGTAGTAGTATTATGTTTATTGTTTTTATTTTACTTGGCTGAATATTATAAAGCAATAACGAATCGATAATATCCTCCCGCGGTTACTAGTTTGTTTTGCAAATGGGAACTAACTTCTCTAAATGAAATATTCTATATATCATCATAATTCGTAGTTTAATATGTAATTATAGATGGTATTGTCAGTGATCATTTTTTTCGAAAACTTAAATAATTCTAAAAATATTTATTATATTATAAATAAATAACAACACGAACAGAAATATTTATAGCTATTGCACTGCTACTGTATAAGACGACAGCTAAAATTATTGAAACAAATTAAAATAGTGACATGACAATGCTCATCATGTTACAAATCAGTCAGGATTTTTGTATTATTAACAAATACAATTAAATATATTTGTAAATTACAAATGTAATGATTGCACTTTACACAGAGTTATAATGTATCATAATAATCGATTTGGGATTTTATTTTTTATGGAATTTTACCTATTTTATACAACCGTAGCAACGGTAGTTATTTTTTATTGTGATAATATAATGTTTTAGTACCATGCATTATAATTATACAATATATTATGATGTTTTGTATAAATACGCACGAAAAACTCAATTGGTAATTGTTTTTTTTTCACTATCACATAATCAGATTTTAGGTTAGTATGACTTCTGCATTATTCAATGCCTATGCTCGGACTAGCAAATCATTATTTTTCGTTCACGTTGTATTAACATTAGGTGTTGAATCGGTAAATATATTATAATATTACAGTGCAGCTACAACTATATGGTGTTATATTTTCTACTTTATTGTAATGTTGGCTTCTATATCTATATAATAAAACTGAGTGGTTTCTTTTTCACTGATACAAGTGTTCTCTTGAACCATCCAACCGATACATTCGACATATAGTCATTTGTCCGGACTTTAGAAGACATTGTATCTCATATTTACGCTAGATGATTTCCTAGATTGACAGGAATCTTGGAAAAATCTCTCCAGATATTTTCATTTTTTCTATGGTTGTTATGGACAGAATTATACATATATCTATATAATGTAAGCTATTTTGAAGTACTCGTAAGTAATTTCTACTGATTTTTTCATCTTTCATTACTGATAATATTTTTACTGTTTAAATTTAAATTTTTTCTTATATTTTACAACTTAATGGGGTTTTATTTGTGTACGGTTTGTTAAAATGTGGATTATAAACATGCTATTTTTAAGTGCAT
Organism: Rhopalosiphum nymphaeae; assembly: GCA_036289425.1. NCBI lineage: Eukaryota > Metazoa > Arthropoda > Insecta > Hemiptera > Aphididae > Rhopalosiphum > Rhopalosiphum nymphaeae. Next base: position 9,387,408 of record JAZAQC010000012.1, on the reverse strand, counting down.
AACACAGTGATCTTATGATAAAAGACAAAACAGTAGTATGGAAATTAAAATATTTTTCCTAAAACGCAGCCAGGATAAAGACCAGTAAAAAAAACTTACAATTTAAAAATTTAAAAGTACTTATATTAATTTGTGTATCTAGTTTCTTTACGTAAAAAAAAAAAAAATAAATCAAAATCTGTTAAAAAGTCTTTAGGAACAATTATTGAACTTCAAAAGATACAAGACACAAAATATAAACCGATCTAGTATGTGTAACTTAGATATAGATACAAGTACCAAAGATACTGTCCATAACAGTACATAATATTATAATACATATACCCTGCCGCTACCCTAGCAAGACTCCCGAGTACTATTCATGCGTGTCACATGAGGAAAAAATCCAATTTCAAAAGAAACGTTTTGTCGCGCGTGCTAGTGTAGCCAGTTATTTTACGAGTATATTCTGAGAATATTCGCGACAGTTAACGGACTGCGACGTTCACGATAAATGATATTATTATATTATTTTGAGCAGAGCGTGGGACGACGCGGCGTTTGCGATGGCGAGAGGGACGCGACAGCAACGCGAACTAAATTATATATTTGATTTGATGATAACATATAATAATACATTGCAGTACAATACTATAATATACATAGGATACGGTGTCCCGATCGATGACCTGCAGATGTCTCATATATACTGTTATATATAGTGTATGAAAATCGAGAGTTGTCTTATACATGATGAGTTCGATGTCGGTCGTTTCACGTTCGTGAGTAAAAATTTTAGTGAGAATATTGTTGTCATTCAACTCGTGGTACAACACTTTTTAAAAGTTCATATGTATACAAGTTAACACTTCCCAGACTCCCAGCCACATTATTTCTCATTTTTTTTTTTTTTTTTGTCAATATTAAGTGTTCAATCTATAAGACTAGAACCAATATCTTCAGAAATTAAATACTTAAATAAATACTTATTTTACAAATCCATGTTTATACAATTTGATTTTGAAATTTAGAAACGTATCCTTAACCTAAACGTATTTTGGTTTAAAGTAAATTCGTTCAAATTTCATACCCTTTTATACTAATTCATATACGTTTTGCACTGAATATGGGAGTTAACATTTTTTCGAAAAATAATTGTTTGAATTAAGCTTGATCAAAGAAGCGATTCTATAGCCAATACCCGTTCCAACACGAGTTCACGAATATCTTTGCTACCAAATTTGTACAATTAAAGTACTGAATATTGACAAAAAAATGGCTTAAATAAGAAAACTTGATTTTACAAGGAAACCTTAGTTCATAGATATGTTTTAAAAAACAGCGCGTCCCGAGTTTGACTGGTAGCAACAGTAGAAATGGAATTTCTTCATAAATATATATGAATCACTAATATTTTATAATAATCAGGTTTTTATATGGTTCACCTATATAATATATTGTTCTGAGTTATAATCTTAAATTAATTAAAAACTTAAATTATCATTATGATTTTAGAGATCAAACCGATCAACGTAAAACATATTATATGTTACAAATTGCATTCAATAAATTGTTTTTATGAATTTTATATAAAATCACATTTTATAAAAATTATTTTAGACTTTAAACTCCATTTAGAGGATTTAATATATACATTTTGAATTTTATTTATTATTTTACTATAATAGTATTAAAAGAAATATATATTTATACACATTTAATTATACGAATTTGCGTGAACCAGAAATAGTATAGCTGATAATATAAAACACTGTCAACATTAAGAATATCGTATTACGTTTTATATTAAATTTATACAGATGAAAAATAAGTAACAAATAATATTATAGAACTCCAGTATATTTAAAATATATAAAATATAATAAGAAATAATAATAAGGAACAATTCGATCAAAAAAAACAGGACAAAAAGCGTCCTGAAAGAAGTTTGTCAGAACAACAAGATACAATGCTGAAATAAAGGACAATTCTATAAAAAACAGGACGTTTGTTAACCCTATTATATAAATATAATTGAAACAAATAGTAAAGAAAGCCTTTTAATCGATTTTAAAGGATCTAATTTCTCATTAGCGTCCCTTAACTTTAATACGCGCGTAAAAAATACTATAAAATTATAAGTGGTACTAATATTTTTTAGTTTCTATTCCTATTTCAATTTAGCAGGTATTATTTAAGTATCATAATTAAAATAACTGAATACCAATACAATTATATTTAGTTATATTTACTATAATCTTGGCTAAGATTTGGTAAAAAATAGCTTGATATTATCTGCTATATTGTTTATATTATATATTACATTTGATTTTACTAAGTATGATAATAAGTTTAATTATTTATTTTAATATGAATGACCATTATTTTGTAATATATTGTAATTCAACTATAATATATATTTTAACTAAATCATATTAGCAACTTTAGTTAATAGTATAGTAATTCTTCCAGACAACTATTTGTTATAGTTGAAATAAATAGAAATTCTGTTAACAGAATTCGATAATTTTTTCGGTGGCATATATAAATATATATTACAATATAAATATAATTGTAATCAAATTTCTGGAACATAATATTTAACTCGTTTCAAAATCTGATTTTATTTATTGGACAATATAGATTGTTATTACTATTTAGTATTTAGCAAATAAATTGAGTATTTTTTATTTTAAAATTCGCGTTAAATTACGATTATAATACGACTATCATCTTGTTGGATATACATATATTTATATTAAGTCTCCTTCTCTCTTTCTGGATTAACTTTTTTTTTATTTATTTACTTTTTATTGTTATCTTGTCATCGGTTTTACTCGTTGCCAGTAGGCAAAGATTGTAAATAATAGTTACTGAATAAAAGAAAAAACTATTTCAGCTGTGTACCGATTCAATAAATATAACTAACACAAACACACGGGCCAAAGGTAAAAAAAAAACATATTTCGCTGTTTAACAATATCGACTTTTGCACTTGCCGAGCGCCAAGGTGGATTTTTTTTTCAAACGTCGAACAGTTTTTTCCTTACTAATCTGGTAAATAAAATATCGCTATTTTTACGGAGAGAAAACACAAAACAGTCGGGATTTAATTTCGGAAAGTTTATGGCGTGAAAATGAAACCGTATATCTTTCGCGAGGCGGATTTTATTGCGCTTATGAATAAATGTTGCGCAAAACTCACATTTCACGGATAAATTGAACGCGGGCCGCACGATTACAACAATAATTATTTTTACGATCATTGACGAATCGCGAGTATCAGAATACGATGTAACCACAAGAAAACAGGCTAGTAAGCTGTCTCAAATAATGATGAGCGGTCATTAATATAACTCTAAATTGGTATAAATTAAAAGGCAACATTTTCATTTTTTAGAAATTTAATAATTGATCTCTAAGAGTCAGAGATGAATGTTTGCAATTTGATTACCTTTGATACAGAATGTATTGTAATTAAGCTGAACTTCGATGAACATGAGGGTAGAATATTTATTTTATTCGTGTTATGTTCATTAGTATTATCGGTGATCAGTTTATTGGTGCATAACGGTTTTCGGAGATGAATATAATCGTATCCGATTTTTTATGCGGATGAGAACTTACAAGCGGTGATCAAATGCATTTATTAGGTTCTACTGTTTGGACTACTAATTACAAATTATTAACGTTATCGAATCAGTGATTGGTCGCTTGTCTAATATATTTTAGGTTTAATGAGAATTAACGGTGGGCTGTTTTCTTAGTTTGAATTAGTTCATGATCGAGTTGTTTATTTTAGATATTGGATTTATTACAAAAAAGATAAGGTGGCCTTGGACCAATCATAACTGCGAAAAAATCGGTGGTAATTTAATTAGATAACGCACTTTCATATTATTTGTTAATAATTGTACATAGTGTGATTGCAAGAATAATGGAAAAATAATAATTATTATAATACCTATATTATCATTATCCGGTCTTTACGCAATCAATGTTATAAATGTGGGAGCAATAGGAAAACATACGTGTTGCTCGGACAAAATTCGAACATGAACTGAACATTTCGATTTATAATCGATATCTTTCAGTAATGTTTAATTTATTTTTATCCCTTTTAAAAATGTACATAATTAAAATTTATTGCTATGTTTCTTATTTTAAGTGGTATGTTTTCCTTAAAAAAAGTTCATTTTGTAAAATTATGTCCAATATTCAATCAAAAACTAAATAAATGCTTTAAAGCTTTGATATAACGTAACGAAAACAATTCAAAATTAAAAAACTCAATCATATAATTTTCAGATCATCTGCATGTTTTAATTGACGTCAGTACCCTAGCACATCATTAATAAAAATAATAATAATAATACAAACATTAATAATTATGGTCGGTATTAAATTATTTGATACTTGAAGTGGAATTAAAAAAAAAACAATTTAAATTAAACAGACAAAAACAAATAAAAAATATTCATAATTCTATATATGAACGTCGATAAGATTATTATTAAAAAAAAATCGAGGTCGAATACTTTTTAAGAAAAATATTTCTTACATATTAAATGTATATTTTTTCATTTACATTGCCCTTAGCATCAAATATTTTTTACTTATAGTTTATTGTTAATACTTTAGTCCTTACCTTTTTAACCGTTAACTCTTTTCAAAATAAATCAATCAATATATTTTACGCTACTACGATTGTAGTGACTGCGCTGCGCGTCCAGTGATATCGGAGAAATAAACTAATCCACGACAATAGTGTAGCTAAATTGCCTATCCATAGAGCCGTGTTACAGTAATAATATTATTGATAACAAAAATTTAATTTAAAAAATATCATGCTTATACACGAGTATAACACAATTAAGTCACGATATTAGATTAAATTCATTGTTATGCATGCACTGTAGATTATACTAAAGGCGGTTGACATGACATGGAAATAAGCGTTTTGTTATGCTCACGACAAATACAATAAGTTGAAAACTTTTTCAACTCATCCTTTTGTCATATTACATATACAAGGGATGTGGTGGTGAGTATCATTGTGTTTCGGACACAGTATACTGCGTACAAATCTACTGTTTTTCGTCTAAAAAAAAAAAAATAATAATAAAATATGTTTACAGAAATTTTAATATTCCCGAATGTCTTTGATAGATAAGTAAAAATGTGAATGCTTTTTTACGGTTTGTCTGATACAGTCTAATAATAATATAAAACGGATATCATACACAAGCTTCGATAACTGTAAGATATACGTCACATCGCTAATTTATAAGTTACTCTGACTATCTAAACTGACGGTTATCAATATTTTAATATCCACATACTACCACTTATAAGTTTTGAACATTTTTACCTATTTAACTCTCCGATGATCTTTCTGCGTACTACTGGTAGATATATACCGATCTAAATAATTCTAAACTTGAATACACTACTATCGTTAAATTTGTGATTCCATAGTTTGCAGAAAACCACTGATCTGACCCGTCAATCATTTCAATATTACCTACGTTCAACGGTATATCTTAATAACGGTTTATGAAATCCGGTGACAAACTTTAGTCAAACAATTCTAATCCCACATCGCCATCCCTTCGGTCGACTATATCCTGTTGCTCAGCAACCGTATCTTACCCCCACGTTGTTGATAGACAAAAGTGACCTTTGTTTCAAAGCGTTTAGACCTAAAAAACGGGATAAAAATTGCGAATAATATATAGTAAGTAAAACAGATTTATATTTGTTAGACTGCGAAGTATATTTCAAACATTATTTAACATTCAGGTCTTAAGAAAGAAAATCTGGATAAACCTTCTATTTTTCCCGGTAAATAATAAACATTTAATTCCAGAATTTGATAAGAATGCTTCTCGTGAATTAATTTACTGATGATAAAATGGTTTATAAAAAGACAAATTCCAGTTGTTTATAGGTTTTTAACTTCAGATTTTTACGTCCAAGTGAATTTTAATTGTTATTTTACACCTATAATTGTTTCCAGTTAAATCAAATTTAATATGTCTCAGCACTCTTGGGACCGTAAATAAAAAATAAAAATCCAAAAAAAGCGTATTATATTATCATACTATATTTATTCTTATGTTTTATTATGATAAGTATAAAAATATGTACTTTATACACCGAGAGCTTGTAATAAATAAATTGTACTTATATATATAATAGATTGGTACTTATGGCATCGTTCCTTGGCCGGCGCGGTCTCCAGATTTAACGCCATTGGATTTTTTTTTATGGAGACATTTAAAGACTGTGGTTTACGTAAATCCACCTGTTAATCTTCGAGACTTAAAAAATAAAATACAAGCAGAATGTGAAATTTTAAGTGAAGAGCAAATCAAGGCGGCAACTACGACTGAATTTTTGAGGCGACTCGAATCATGTTTAGAACATTATGGTGAACATTTTGAACAATTTATAAGATAAATTTAATTAATACATTTCATTTTGTATTATAATATTAATATTACTATTATTAATAGTTTTTTGTTATAGGTTTTTAATTATTACACTTAGCAAAAAAAATATTGTACACTAAAAATAATATTTAATTACTTCAAACTTATTTTATTATTTCTTAATAATTACATTAACTGATTATCTATCCGGAAGACATACGATATTATTAAATTATTATTTGAAAACAGATAAGGTGAATTGAACATTTATTTTATTATTTCCAGTGGTTATAAGTGAAAATTTCGTTAAACACAATCTGTGTATTAACTGAAATGATGACTTCTCTAACTTGGTCAATTTTTTAAATAGAAAAAAACTTTTTATACAAAAAACTTAAAAAAAAAAAATAATCTATACAAATATGTAAAAAAGAAAATAATGTTTCCATTTAAAAAAATGTAAGTTTTATTGCGCATGTGCACACCAAAAGTGTAAAAAAATTGAAAATCATAAATAAATGTGTATTTAAGTATCCTCTAGGCCCTCTAAAATATTTACTTCAATACAAGGTCATCAGCTGAGATATTTAGAGGTACCTTAAATCGTGATCATACTGTATACATATTAGGAGAGATGATTAATGTGTAAACATAAAATTAACTGAAAGTTAAATTACGGTTAAATAATAATGTGTAATTATCTCCTAGTGCAAAAGAATTAAAGAAATACGTATAAAATCATAATTCTGCTACACTATATTAATTTACGTAGTAAAACTGTACACTGATATTCTTTTATACGGTTGTATTTAATCTGTCGTACGACGTGATACGATAACATTCACTAATTTTGATCAATAGAGAGTGAATAGATAACAGATACCTATATAAATACAAACTCAACAGCCTTCCTATTAAGAATGATCAAAAACATTCATTTAGCAATACAAATATAATTTCCAAAAATAACTAATATTAAATATTTTCTTAAGATTTATCAACTAAAATAAAACCATTTTTGTGGTTTTAATTATAAAATAATAAAATTAAATATATAATGTAAGCAAACTAATATCAGTCGATTAAAAAGTTATTTTTAACAGTTGTTATTTAAATAGTAAATAAGTTGTTTGTATATTATTTTATGAAACTTTATAAAGACAATAATAAAAATGTATATTACGCAAAAAAAGTTTTCGTTTTTCTTAGCTACTCTAAGTATTTTATCCATAAAATATATTTCAAAAGATATGGCTGATTAAATAAAATAAAAATCAAGTATATAAATTTCTCGAGTAAATAAAACGTAATGAGTAGTGTATGAGTAGTAATGGTTTTGATTAAATTCATAACTATAAATTATTTTAACAAATAAAATACGATTTTTTCTTTTTCGCTCATCGCTTTGGCACCTGAGTGGAATAATGCGTTCATTCAACCGAATTTATTACCATTTATGTTTTTATTTATTTTTAACGTGTTCGCGCGTGTATAACTAATGTCAGGGACTACAGATGTCTACGACATTTTATATGTATAAGTCGGAAATAAATCAACGATGTGCTGTTGAAAGCAGTGTTACTATATTATGACGGACCTGACGAATGAGCTCCGATTATAGGTCAGGGTGAGACGTTTTAACTAATGATTATGTGTACGTCGTATATGTCGTTGAACCGTGTTACCATTTTCGACTTGTTTAAAATAAATTAACCATCTATAGAATTGTACACCGGGCAGGTATATCTTGTTATTCACATTAGAAAAGATTAAGTTTAGTGTTGCATGTGAAATATGAAAAATATTTGATTTGGAGATGAATAAATTCAGTTTTTGCCGAAACTCCAAACCCAAAAACAAACAACATCACTAATTTAGTTCTATTTTTTTTGGGAAACACATTTAAAAAGACAAATATAACGTTTAACTATAATCTTACGCAAAAAACTTTATTATTATATTGTATTTTGTAAATTTAATTTAATTTTATATTCGATAGTTAATAAATTTAAAAAAAAATGTTATCTATTATAAGCATCATAAACTATATACTTAAAATAAATATATTAATCATTGCCACGTCCAATAACCATAGACATCTTAGACTGCTATTCCAATTAGGGTGGTTTATTTGGTTTCGTTTTTAAATTAAACCTTATGATAATAATAGAACCGTGAGCATGAAAACGTGATTGTCGACATAAATTATATAATATGATATTATAATATAATATTTTTACATAGACAGTGAGGTAAACTAAAAGTTTGAGATCTTTGCTATGTATGTCCGTCGCGTATATGCCGCCTTCTGGCAGTATCAGCCGTCTGGGGACATTACGTAATTCATAATCACACTTTAGTGTTTACCACTGCCCTGTAAAAATGTATATCATACTCGGATAAAAGATATAAATCTTCTGATAAAAAGAATGAAAAGTTTAAAAAAAGTATATATTATATATAAATGTATAATATTGTATGCATATACGTATGGCTTTCCCCAAGGGCTCAAACTTGTTTGGTCATTTCGTCTTATATTCTTTTGTTCGTATATGATTATATATTTTATGTCATTTCTATTCGTCAGATCTGCACATTTTAAATAAAATATGTATTTGTATAATAACAATATTATTATTTTGATTCGAGGGAAAGATTTGAGAAAGATTTTTGTATTTTTTATTCTCAAATCATTATTATTATAATCACGATCGTTATTCACTATAGACGAGACATGTACTATGAACAGCACGAATATATATATATATTATACATGTTGTATATATTGTGTGTATGTGTATAATAATAGAAAATTATTGTAGTATAGGTACATATAAAATATGGTTCTTCTCTGAATTTTAGTAAATCTGAAAAAAATCAAACTGCACAGCATAGATATATTAGAATATATAACATGCAAATTAGAGCATGTGGTAAAGAAAATATATATTTTAAAAATATTCCACAATCAGAAGAAAGAAAGAAATCATCAGCTTCCAATACCAGTATAATATTATACATTATATAATACGTCGCGCGTCGTCCACGTTATTAATTTGGAATCGTTCAGAAAATTAAAATACAGTTCTATACTATAAAAATAGACCTTGGATTATATGAAAAAGTTAATAGCTTATAAATAAATAAATTAAATAATGCATTTGTTAAAAGTGATTCAATTTAAACTTTTTAGTTGGTTAATGAATAGCCCTAAAAATATGTACGGATTTTGAACGAGTATGAATGAAAATCAAACACCACAAATGATGTCTTTGTTGTGCTGTTATAACGTTATTCCGTTACTGGTTGCGTCTGATACAAATTTTATTAGCGATGTCGTGGATCTATATTTGCTTTTGGAAAAATCCACGTAATATATTTAGACGTGTGTAAGAAATCAGAAGTAATTATATTTGTTTTATTTTCTACTGAAAAATAATTTTTTTTTTTATAGTTGCGTTTGTTGACAAAAATATATTTTATTATACAGAATGATTCACGAATAATGTTTGCATGTTTTATCTTTGATAAATTCATCTATTCAAATTAAATTCTGAATTTTGAACTTTCTTTTTCATAATAGTTTACCATGTTTTATTTTTTGTCAAATATTCTATCTAACTCAAAATTTAAACGCATATAATTTCTTAATATTGCTGACTTTTATGTACCGTCGATAGTTATCCTTAATAATGATTTTATATAAAATTTAAAATATAATATGTAATGCTTAGTCTAGTATTTATCAAACTTCAATAATTTGTATAAACTATAAAATGCTATAAATTATATTTTTATAATTTTAAAATCATTATAATTTAGCCTCGATAGATTACAACCTATTACTATGACTATTAGCCTTACTTCTAAGAATAACTCTAAATAATTAGAACTATTCATTTAAATTTAAATTTACATAAGTGTATGTAAAATATTTAAATCGAAGTAGATTTATAAAAATATCTATATAGTCTTTAAGTAAACCTCAAAATTCAAAAAATCAAAATTTTAATAAAAACAACAATGTTAAGCGCTTAATGTGCTTTGTGAATCAACCTGTATAACTCTTTATACAATGTCTTTTATATTATACTGGGAAGGATCCACAGTGTTAATATTTCAGTTTCATTTTTTAACGTTTCGAAGTAAATATAAATACCTAAAAGATAATTTCACTTTATTAAAGTAAACTAATTAGACCAAATAATTATGTTAGGGAAGCTGCGTGAGAGAAGTATCTCGTTAATTGGAGTGCCGGGAAATCCGACTCTCGTTTTTATACGTTATACGTAGCATCAGTCACAACAACTATACCTACCTACTTCGTATTCGGAAATTGGTTTTTCTCGCTTTCTCGGACATTCTTTGTAAAGATATAGCAGAGTTTAGCAGGATTACATTTTTTTGAAAATTAATTTTCGTTTTTCCCATATTTTTTATTCTTCGGTTAAGCTGTGGACGATCGAGAGATATAAGAGGGATATAGAGCCATTACTTAATGGAAAAAAGTAGAAAAACCAGGACCTAGATTTTTATTATTGTATAATGCCATATATATGTATTTATTTATTTTATAAAAATATCATATTTTACCGAGGGATTTCACCAATTTTCTTTTTATCACTCTAAGAAACTGTATTTTTTTCAGCACGAGAGCCATAACAGCGTTATAATATATATAACCTCAAAGCGACTGAGTGTTTTATTATTTTGTACAGAACATAGCTATATTGTATTATATAATAATATATACTTACAACATTGAAATGTGTTGAATCCAGTACCGATATACAATATTAACATGTGTGTTTAACAAAAATTAAAACGTTGATGAGACATATGTATAATAATATTAGTATATCAAACGATTCGTATTCAATTATGTACACCTATTATATTTTGAATAATATCCGATTGTCAGTTGCACTTATTTTATTATAGTGGCTAAGTCTAAAACAGAGGAAGCGTGTCTAAAACAATTTTGTGATTGAAAGTAAAAGGGCATTACATTAATAGAACACACAACAATTTTAAATATGCGTAAAAAGGACGTCAGTCCGTGCTTGCGAAATATACATAATACCGTGTTATACAAGAAATTATATTTAGTATTTATCGATTGAGAAGGTCAATTAGTAAATATGAATAGGTTAGACATCGAAAAGCATAGCTGTCATAATATTATATATTATATAATATAAATTATAAAATTAATTGAATTGAATCATATTATTATAGTACTTAACGTTAAGATGTTTCATATTATACGCCAAATAAACTTCTACCTATCTATAACATTTTATTTTGCATATCTTAAATCAAACACTACCATTCGAGAGATTTAATAGTTATATATATATTGGATTTAAAAATTGACCTCTAATAATAAAAACACGCTTGAAGTTATAATAAAAACACTAAGATTATCAAAACTCACAAAAGAACTGTGAACTGATTAATATGGATTAATTAATACATTTAATATGTGCCCACTAACTTGAGCATATAAAATGATTTTCATAAAATCGGCATGTAATTGATAAGTAAATATTTTAACTATTTTACTTTTTTCATCTAAGTTTTCGGAATTTCGACGTACAAGATTTTCATCTAATTTTTAATACATAGTAACAATATTTTAAATACAATTTTAATAATTTAAACTATTAAGAATTTAAAAACATATATATAATATATACAATATTGCGTTTATTATCAACACAGACATATTATAAATAATAATAATATCATAATCAGGGACTAATATATATTATTTAATGACACGTTTAACTATTATTGGATTGTAAAATATGTTATTTCTGTCCAACGCAATTATCATAATAAAATATCCGAAGTTGGTTGTTTTTTTTAAAAGGAAATAACGAGTGTGGACATATTATAATATTATGTATACGAGTTATTTTCTGCAAAAATGTTTTTACAAATAAGTGCGCTGTATTTTAGTATAAGGTAGATTTATTTGTAAAAAAAAAAAAAAAGAACGTGTCTAAATCCAAACATAGGAAAAAATTGTGGTTTTTAAAATGTATAACATTTAGAAAAATGTAATCAAATTAACACTGATTTAACCAATGTGTTCAAAAAACGGTTTCTAAAAAAATATAATAAACACATTTTAGCACGTGACTACTTTTACGATATAAATGTTAAAATATTATTGTAATTATTCCTAAAGTATGCAATATATATTACTATTATTATTTCGATCGTCATCGTTGGATATCTCGCTTAAACCGTAATAGTACGCATTATCGCACATTTATTCGGAATAATTATTTAGAAAGTTCAATCACTAAAGTAAATATATCTCTTTTGACTGATCGGAACTTTAAAAGTGTATTTTGATCTCAATATTGTGTTTTATATATGTATAATACTTTATATAATTCAACTATTTCATCTAATGAACGATTAGAAAAAAAAAATATACGGTCCAATATATATTATTTTAAATGGTCTGAACGGTAGATTAGGTTAACTGGTTTGTCTTTATTATTATTATTGTACCTAAATATTATTATTACTTTGTTATCGTGGTAGAAATACAGATTATAGACACGATTTCATACTGTTTCTTTAGAATTTTCGAGAAATCATTAGATGGCGGGTAATAGAAAAATTGTTTCTCATTTTCTTTAGTATATGAATTAATTATAAATAAATCTCGTATTGTTTTTTAATATAGCATCAGAGTTGTAATAAAATATATTGGCATCGACCAAAGTAGCACAATAATAATATACCAAATAAAAATGTTTAAAATACTACAATATAAAATCTCTAAATAATTAAAAAAAAACTATTTATATTTTATATTTTTCGTTTACACAAATATCCGAACTAAAATAGAAAATCTGCAATTTAATACATCTTTTAAACTATTTCAAATTAATTTGTTGGTTTTTGTAAACTGATAAATTTCGCTCATAAAAAGTTTTTCTAGTACAACTCAAAATTTAGCTATTTGTAGGATAAAGCTGTAACGACCATCGATGTCGCATTCATCGTTATTACAGTAAACTAAATGGCAATTTTCTTTCATTATTATTGCGACTCATAAATAAATTAAAATTCAATTCAACGATTAGACGTTTAGGTGTAGGTAAATACTTACTGGAGTGAAATTGAATTGAATAAACACTCATATTTTAATATACCACGGATTTAACACTTTGTTTATCTAGATGATTATACAATATCATTCATCAGTACAAAGACATCCTGTACATATTTACAAAGTAATATTATAAACAGTGTCGTGTATTATGCATAATCGTCGTGAGAAAACAACCACCTCAAACCAGGTAATTTTATTTATACATAATTTAATATGACCATCGTAATTGCGGTGAACACATATAAATTTATTCTAGACTGTGCACGTCTTATAATAATTTTATTATTGTTTTCGAGCATTGTTGAATTTCGCTCGTCGTTGCTGATTAGTGATCGCGAGAACTGCATTTTTCTACATAATTCTATTCGAAGATAATGTACTACACACACACACAAGTCACTGCAGCACGTAGAAAAGTAAACTTTCGCAAATCACCACGGCAACTCATTAAAATTATTTACGAAACTGTAATGAGTAGGGAGCAGATACTCGTAGACTTAATATTCGCGCCTGGGCTCGACAATTCGAAAGTTTGCGTGGAAATTACTTAAGCTTCGTAGAAGTTTTCTTCTTTACTCACACTTGAATCTCTTCATACGTAAAGTGTTTAGGACACGGTGACTTGATTTGATAACGAGACCAAAAAATGGTAGTACTATAAAACAATTTGTAATTAATAAATTATAGGTACGATTATGCTTTAATATTATAAACCATTACTTTATGCCACTAAGAATCTTGTTAGATATAAATCTAATCAAAATTTAAAATGTACGATATACAATATCATTGCATTATACAATTTCTATATATTTGAAAAACACAATTGAAAAAAATTTGCTTACATAGAAATAATATACATTATTATGAAAAACAAAAAGTTTTTGAAATGTTAAAACAAAAATAAAATAAACCATAACAAGCGGCTTAAATTTGAAACTGCAGTTCAGATTTAGTTATCTCCCAATATAATTGAAAAGTGTATTATTCTTCACCTCTCCATTTTGTTATTTTTCATAGTATATTAAGGCTTAGGCTTATAATTTTGTAAGTTATCAAGAAATTCTTGGTTTTCTCAACTACGATGGTAATATGATATAGGTAATTGGAAATATTTTATAAAGGTGTATATTTTTTATATTTTCAAAATATATTAGATATGTTTGATATATATATATAGCCAGAAAAAATTGACTTTATTGATGTTCGCGCCTTTTAATTTATATTCGTATAAAACTTACAAACGGGGTAAAATTTTCGATTATTTGCTGTGAGGTAAGTTATCTAGATCAGAGGTTCGCATTTAGTGATGTATGAAAAGTCAATTAAGTAATTGTGTATAAATAAAATTGAAATCGCCACAGTAAATGTCCATAAGAATAAATAAACTATTATGCGTAAGTTTCATATATATATACATATAATTTAAAAAAAATTAAAGCAAAGTTGATAGTTTGAACACAAAAACATAATAATAATTATTATAGGATTTACTGATTATTTGACACTATAAGCAAAGACCTATTATAAGTTAGATTTACTTATTGTAAAATACAATAGTTAATTAAATCAAATTTTTACCAAGTATTATTTTATTTATTTAGTCGCCGTCGTGATTAATGTAATGTTTATTAATTCATAACGATGATAAATTTTTTAAAACAAGTTAAATGACAATTTTACTTTTTTGTAAATAAAAACATATAAGCGCAAAATCTGGGCAAATCGATAATATTTTACACTTTTATAATATCGTTTCGTTGTTATAGGTCCAATAATATCGTTGATCGCTTTAGAAATATAATACCCTCAGACGCTAATTATTATTATATTGTTCAAGTGTTATTTGGAAATCATCGTTGCGTTTCGCTAAATCGAAGTTATATGTTTTGGTATCCTTCGGTTATTCTATTAATCGTGATAACGATAATATATAATATCAACATCACTCGGTTTATTGTGAAAAACCACGGTCGCAGCTAACCGGTGTTAAGGATTGGTGGTAATTATGGAGATATTATGGTTATTACCATAGTTTACCGATAACAGGGCGCTAGCCGAAGTGCGTGTGCCCACATAGACGTTCGATTTAATAATATATACAATATCAGTGAAAGCGCAGCTGGTGCTTCTCGTACACAGTGTAAATTTGTAGTTAAACGAAACCAACGCTCGTACGACATTCGTGGAATACGCAGGAAGTAACATCGTACATGATTCTATATCATAATGTAATCAAAAAAATGACCCCAAAGCCACTTTGGACAGATGAAATTTGACCCCTTTTAGCATTCTTGGCAAACGCACATCCATGATAATATGTTTGCGTTACCGCCCGATACTATACTTATTTTTATTTTATACCACGCGTGATCACATCTTCATCATCTAACGGTTTTAGTAATTAGGTTTAAATTTAAAAATTATCAACCGTAGTCCGTAGGTACTTGTAACTTTTTGCCATTATAGGTATATACGAATAATGCATAATAATATAATATATAATTTATTATTTTCTGTATGTAACAATATTTTCAGAGATTTATACTAATTTTAAGTTATTGTTTATATTTCGAACCATTTTTACACTATTCTATTCTATAGTAAGTATTGACTTTAATTTTTTTTTTTTTTTAACTTTTATTATTAAAACATACAATCTATAAATAAATTTTACAATAAGCATGTTTGAGGATTTACATAATATATTGGCATGGTTGACACGATGAAGTAATCACCCAGCGGTAATACTTACTGGCTAGAGAGTTAGAGTTATTTCAGGTCACGGTTCCAATTTCGCTTTAATCTTTTAGGTGGGTTTCCGGGAATGAATTCAGAGTTTAGAGCAATGATTAGAGGGTTAGAGTGGTTTCTAAGACGGGCGTGGAAGAGTTTATAGGAATTTTTGGCTTCTTCTTCAATAGTGAGTATTTTTAAGTCTGAGTGTAAGGTATGGTTTGAAACATACGTAGGAACACATGTAATCATACATAGTGAGATTGGTTGGAATGTTTGAATTTTATAAATATTGGATTTTTTTGCTGATCCCCATAGCCGTATAACCAAATTGGTTTGAGGAGGGTTTTATACAGAAGCAGTTTTGCATTAAGGTTAAGTTTTGATCGTTTTCCTATAAGTGGAAAGAGTGCTCTTCGTCTGGCATTTAGTATGAGTCTATTTTGTTTAATATGTGTGACCCAGGTAAATCTTTTATAGAGTGTCATACCCAAATATTTGACGTTAGATGAAGGAGGAATGATTTTATTGTTTAAGTAGACTAGGGGAACTGTGCTTTTTTTGAGAGTTAAAGTAATGTGAGATGATTTTTCACTATTTATTTTTATTCTCCATTTGGAGTACCAATCTGCTAGTAAATTTAAATGATTTTGTAAGTGTTGGCTGGCATGGTGTGGATTTTTTTCTGAAATGTATATGACTTTGTCACCAGCGAAGTCGACTACCGAACTATGAGAAGTGGTGGGTTGATTGGCTGTGTATATATTGAATAGTATGGGGGAAGAGATGGCACCTTAGGGAACACCAGTTCCCCTTAGGGGCACCAGGATTGGGGCCAAGTTTGAAATTTCAGAACCAACTTTGGTGGCAAAGAATCTGTATTCAAGATATGACTTGAAAAATAATTAGTAGGGTGGGGCTAAAATTGTTTTTAGTTTACGTAGGAGACCAGGGTGCCAAACTCAATCAAAGGCTTGGACAACATCGAGTAGAATAACTAAGCAGTATGACTTGTTTTCTAGGGAGTAGGCGATTTAGAATTTAAATTTAAAATAATAATATGCGATAATTGAGAAATGTAAAGTTTTTACTAAAAAAAATTAATTCAGTCTACCGTATTATAATTAGAAAAATATTCTTAAAAAAAGTGGCTGAAACACTGTTTCTGTTCATTCATATATAATGATTTATCTTTGAATTAAAATTTAACACATCCGTCAGATTATAGTGTACTCAATGACGACGTACATTATCGAAACATTTTTTACAGCATAATAACTTCGATGTTTTTTTTATTTTTTATTTTAATTGTATTCTATGTTTTATCAATCATTGACACATGTCAATGAGCTCTGTGTTTTCTTCAAAATTTCATACATAAACATCTCAACATCCATGCCGAAGTGTTTTATTTATTCTTCGTATAAGTGATAGATATCGAAGAACATAATACTACACCACATTCATCTAATATAACCGCGAAACTAGCCATTTAAAACTGCCAAAACTTCCGCCATATTGATATGCATTAATTTAGCGGAAGGCAAGAAAAACTATAATAAATCGATATTTTATATTTAAAGAGACTATTATTAATAATTTTAAATTAAAAAAATACAATAAATATGATTATACATTCATTGAATTTATCAGAGTATAAAATATATAATAATAATTTTAAATATATTTTATTATTAAATATAAATAAAAGTAAAGCAGAACACAATTAATTATTAACAATGGTTACATTTTTAATCAAGGTCTACGGAGTATGAATAGTATGATACATTCAACCAACTCAACAAACCATCCTTAGATGTTGACTAAATTTATATTTATTAATATTTAATTAAAGAAGAAAACTTTATATTCAACTTCAATCATTGGCTAATAAAACATTTTTTTACACATTACTGTATACATAATAATATTATACCTGGTATACACGAAGAAAATTTAATTTAAATACAAATGTTTTCTTATCGAACTTAATTAATACGTTTATGAAGTATATAATGTGAATATAATAATCTATTATACAAATCGTTCTCCTTAATACAATTCTAGTTAAATTGGAAAAGCTTAATAATTAACAAATTTCTAGTAAAATTTTCAAAGGTAAAATAATAATAATAAAATATTCAAAACCCAAGAAGCAATTTTTAATCGAATATTTGTCTTTCCCAACTTCTTAAGTCAAATATTTGAATATGAAATAATTAAAAAAGTAAAATAAAAGTATTCTTTGTTATTAAAAAAAAAACTTTCACTGTAAATCTTCGAAAAAATAAACTTGCATACACCGAAAGCCTTACATATTGTATTATTTTTTTTAATAATTCATCGAAGTTAAAGAAAACAAAATTAATATTTTTTTTTTTCATTTGAAGTTTTCCAATTTAATATTTTCCACGACGCATATATTATACACAATGCATTTCTCTGTACGAGACTAGCTAATAATATTATAATATTAAGTAATATAATAAACAATGTATTATTAAAAAAAAATGTCTCTACTCCTGTGATGTATTTATATTGAACAACATTGTTTTAAAGTTAAACGCAGTTTATGCTTACATTATATTATATGATATACCTACTTATTTGTTATTTGATTGAATTTAATGACATAAACTAATTAAATTACTACTGTATAGTACGGTACTGGTATTTGAACAAAATTAAATCTATTTTAGATTGTACACGGAGGAAGAGACGTAATGCATTTACGACGATGTGCGATGACTTAGTCCAAGTTTTTCAGCAGAAAGTGTATTTCAAAAGTTTTATGTGGCAAGTTTCTAGAATAAAAATTGTATATGGCCGATGGGTTTCTTTTGAAATGGGTCGTTTTTTTAGTTTTAAACGAAATTTAGGCAAGTGCATGAGAAGAAACAACTTACTGAAAAATTAAAAAAAAACCTACAAATCATAAAAATGAAGGTTATTGGGAATTGGAAAACTATAAATCTACACACTTCCCGGAATTTTTGACGCAGAAAAATATTTAAAATTATACCTATTTTGTTCTAATAATTGTAATATATATTATATATATTATGATCATAACATGGTTGTATTAGCTGTTACTTGTATTGGATACTTATCACTATTTTCTATTATTCTAAACTAGTCATAGTTCGTATAACATAAAATGCAATTATTTAATTATTGTATGTATTTTCTTTTACATAATTTATTTAAAAATGTTATATAAGTACCTACGCAGATCCTATAGATGAAACATTTTCTTTATTGAACCATTACATACAAATATAATCGTAAATAATCAAATAAAAAAAAGAAGAAGCAAATGCTTTTGCTAAAATATTTCCTACGAGCACTGTTATTCCGTCATCACAACACAATATTACAGATAGTGCGATACGCCGCTGTAAGCGGAGTATGTGAGACGTGTTAATATAGATTGTCAAAACTCCATTTTGTATCAAAAGCATCCGATCTCATATGATAATAATGTAGTCAAACGAAGGTATTTATTTTTTTTTGAGATTTACCGATACTAATAAATTGTCATTTGACGGTTTCGTTTTCTACAAACGGCCTCGGGTGACGTTGTCATATTATCATCGGTAATACTTTATGCCGTCATATACAGTAATTAAATATATTAGGTAATTAATATCAGTAATTCACCGTCCTTACCTCCTTTTTTATATCAACCTTTTATAAAATAAAGCAAACAGTTTGTTTATACTTTTATGGAATGCCGAATCAAACAATGTAATAAGTAATGATCTATAAAATACAAAGACACTTATTGCCGACGTTATATACGTGCAAGTAAACAATTTCATAAAAAAAAAAACTATTTTAGTAACCATATTAGAGCGTTTAATGATATAGTTTTGATTAATACTTAATATTATCTGACATCTTGAATAATTTAATATTTTTATACAGCATGAATACATTTTAACGTGATTCAATCAAAATTAAAAGATTTACAATGATTGTTCCGTTTGTGAAAATTAAGATTTTCTGTAAAATATTAAAAAAGAACAAAGGTTCCTAAAATGTTTTACCTATTTCATCGAATCTGATTTAGTATTCTTTACGGTAAAAGCAATTCAATTTATTTGACATACCGTTTAATCCCATTAAACTGAAGTTCCATTTTGACTAGACGTTATATTCTTTTTCACCATGCATAATATAACACATTCAACTAACATATGTAATATGTTAATATTTTTTTAAGATTATATTTATAATCAATAATAAAAAGAAAAAATGTACTCAAAACATTACACGCCGGGGAGTAAGCTTTTTATGAAAGTTTATACAGTTACGTTTTCATTTTATTATTTCTTCTTTTGATCTGGAAATTATGATAGAATTGTGTACAAGAATAAATTGTGGGTGCAGTACATTTTGGATGAAAATAAACATTAGTATACAAAAATAAATATATTTATAAATTACTGATTTCTAGGATTTTTCCTTGGCAGAATATTACGAAATTAAATTTTAATAATATTATATGATTTGTCTGTATAACTAAGTTTAATTTTCATATATAATTAAAAAAAATAATCACATATCAAATATAATTTAAATATTAATAAACCACGGCAAAATTATTGAAGAAATATTTAAAATCCAAATTTTAAACAATAATTTATTATTACAGTTATCACAGAAATGTAATACACATTCACAATAATCTTACAGTATATATTTAATTTAGTTTTTTTTTATTTAATAAAAATTATAAAATAAATGTTATAAAATAGTATTAGATTTCTTAAAATAAATGTTTTATCAATAATTGAAAGACATATTATATGATATACAAATCGATTGAATAGACTATATTAGCCATTTTGAATGGCATTTTTTTGAAAAAAAAACATCATTACAAAATCCATTTACATCCAAATATCGCTGATCATTTAAAATTCTAAAAGATCTATCGATAGTACCAAATACTGTTTATTAATACAAATTGCAATATCTAGCTGTAATAAAACAAATAAATACAATTGTTTTATGAAAAAGTAAAAAAAAAATATTAAATATATTTTTAATGAATAAAATAGTTTTTTACTTTAACAGTCGTAATTCAATTAGAACAGAAATTGAATATTTTATAAAAGTTATAAGTACTACTAAGTTAGTCAATAAGTAACGACATTTTTCATAAAATAACGGGTTATATTTAATAATTATTGCAGAAAACATAAGTAACTTATTAATATAATTTAATTAAAAGTTATATTATTTAGTCCCAAAAAAAACTAACCATTCCTAAATTCATATTTAATAATGAATAGTTAAATGATATTTTTATCAGAAGAATACCGAAGCAACAAAAATACTTGGTTCAAGTTAAACGCACCCTATTTTAGAATGTATAACAGATCATAATTTATAATCGTTCATTTCCTCAGGAAAAGTAAATTATAAAATATATAATACTTAATATTATTATTTTCGACCTGAATAATTGCACTTGATATGTGCAATCAACAAAATATTATGATAAGAATATGTGGACTGGTGCATTAACGTAATTAGGGGAAGCTTGAAATGGATGATATATCATCCAAATATCTATTTTTATTACATAATATGTTAATTTATTAAAAATAACAAAATATATTACTATAATAATATATATAATGTATGAATTATTATAAATTAAAAGGTATATATTTTTATTTGTTTTACTCCGTATAACTTGAGACAATTTTGAAATATAAATATTGCTTCTCCCCCCCCCCACCCAACACACACACACACACACACACACACACACACACATATACAAAATGGTCATAATTATTCCACTGAGCTGATGTATAACATAATTAATTTACACTCTTGTGTGGAAAAAATAATAATTATTTATATGTGTAATTTATACATTTATTTTTAAATTATTAAAAATATAGAAATTGTATTACTTTTGTGTATAGAGTTACGGGTATTTTTTTTTAAATATATAATGAAAATATGCATAACCAGTGTTTTGGCCGAGTATTAATTAAAGTTTTATAAAAATTGAATATGCATTCATATTACACGTGTGATAAAAAAAAAAGTGAACAACTAAAAAGTGTACATACAATTTTGACGATTTAAAATTTAAACATCGATTAAATAGCTCTAATTATTACTATTACAAAAGTGGTAAAAAATATATATATAAACTAGAATACACAAGACGATTTCAATGAATTTTCCCATAACGATTTGACAATGTATAATGACAATAAAAATCAATTCAATAATACGAGTATAATAATAATAATAAACTAAATAATAATTTGAAATTCAGTAAACAATGACGATTAAAATACATTCAATTTATAAATGGTCTATAGCCATAGAAATCAAATTCGAAAATGGCCAAGATGCAATCGAAATAAAAACCAAATATTATGATATTATAACATTATTATTATTTTTTCTACGTTTTAATTTAAATTGATCTTACTTAAAATTATCGTAAGCTAAATAACTATGCAATTAAAATCTAAAAATTGATAAAAAAAAAAAGTTGACAAAAAAATTTACTGAATAATAAATATCAAATTAATAAAAAAAAATAAGCACATCTGCTTAGATACCAATATGGCAATATTTTCTTTGTTATTTCCAATGGCAATTGCATTATAATATCTTTCCATCTTAATCTAACCTCCTGGACCGTTATCAGTTTTAGATAAATAAATAAATGACTAAGAGACCTTAGTCGAAACAAGTGATTAAGTTCAGTTAATTTCACGTTCTGAAATAACGTAATAACTCTACACATAATGTCTTTAAACGTTTTTTGATTGATCAGTTTCAAAATTTAATATTTCAATAACTATAGGACTCACTACGCACGAACGCACATTTGTTTCGTTTTCAGTATTGACAATTGGAAAATAATATTTTTTTTCTAGTTCATATTATTATTGATCAACTTTTTTCGTTGTTGTCACTAAAAAATACTGTGATTTTATCATTATTCTAATCGTATAGTATATTGGATATTTAATGACATTCGTAATATTATTATTAAATTTGTATATATTTTGATTGTATTTAATTGTTATATTATACTCGTATTATGTGCTTGCAGTTGATTTTTTAACATATCGTTTTATTTTGATTTATTCGCTGAATGTTGGTTATTTCAGTTTTTAGTTTTCAGTTGTCTGACACATGATATGTCAACTTAAATTAAATTAGAATTAATAATTTAAGTTGTATTCCTATTTTTAATATATTATAATAATTTATCTAATTTTTTTGATTATTTAAAAAATAATAAAGCTTTGAGATTTAAAATTTCCGTTAAAGTTACGTTGAGTATTGTACTATTCGAATCACTAAGTCTACGTCTGTCTTTTTATTCAAACTATATACTCGAAAGTTTTAAATTCTCTTTCTGTACGACGTCAACGTGTTGAAGCTATTATTTAAATACAATTTATGTTTTTACTTTGTCTGAACATTTTTTTTTCAAATGTCAACTCAACAAAGAAATATTTTGTTTAGAATTATTATATTATAGTATTTAAATATTAAGGCTCTCAAAAATAATGTTTTACCAAAGTAGGTAACTGATGAATATATACAATATGTACTTTTACAATTTATGTAGGTACCTACTTTATACTATATAATTATTAGATTTACTATACTTGTATTCGTATGCTTTGTATAATATTAGAATTAAATATCTTCGATTTAATGAATTTTCGTATTTCTTATTAATAATTTCTAAAATCTGCTTTTGTAAAGTCCTTTAAAACTAATATATAACATAAACTTTTAAGAATATTTATGATCTAACTTAGATCAAAGAATTACAATATTGTTAAGAACACGCATATATTCGTTTTTTTTTATAAAATTTTTTATTATATTTAAGAAATTAAAACTTGTAGATATGCAATGAAATTTGTAAATAAAATCTGTTATTTATTTATATTTTACTATAATAATATAGTATTATAATATTATATATATATATATATATATATATATGTATATAAGATTGAATACTAAATATTTTTTTTCTATAATGTTTTTTCATCATTTTTTTTTTTTTTTTAATTAACATGTCAACATAATATAACAATAGTATTGAGTGAAGGCATTAAAACAAATTATTTGTAATCCCTCTAACGTTTTCAAAAACGTTTACAATAAACAACTTTGGCATTTAATGGATTTAGCACACTAAAGTTAGATACCAGACACGATCTTATTTTTTGGCTTATTTATTATAATTAAAGCCTTTTGAAATTATATGTGAGTTACTAGTTTTGTAGTTAGTCATTCAACATAATAATACGTTTGTAATAAGGATTACATATATTACTGTTTTTATACAAACTTATTCTTTCTCGTGCTGAAAATACGTGAGCCCGAATAGTAATTTGTGAATTTGGAACATTAACTATAAACCAATGGTTTTAAAAATAATAAAATAAAACAAATATATTTTATGAGTTTATAAGGGTAAACCGTAAACGTAAATATCGATAATAATATATTCATCGATAATTTAATTTGAAGATAATGAACTACGTGTTGTATAGATAAACAATATACCATATTATACTATCCAAATATATTATTATAAATAAGTTTAGGATAATTATAACATTACGAACAAATTCTCATACTTGAAGATAAAATAACATGAAAAACCTTTCGAATAGAACTAAAAGATCACATCATTTTTATATCAATCATATTTAATTAAATAAAAAAGTTATTAAATTCAGTTGATATAATTTCAAATTTTAAAGAAAATTTTACTAGCTGAAAAGGGAATGGGAAGTTTTGGCTGAAAATAGTGACTCTCAAAATTTGAACAATATATGTACTTAAAGGGTTGCAGCGCAACCGTCAAACTGTAACCTAACTGTAAGGGTTTAAATTAAAACATTTAATATCAATGAAACCGTAATGACACGATTCTAAACATTTTCAAAGTATTTTTAAGGTAGTCGTATTTTTTTTTGTGCACGTTAGACCAATAATCCGAATGAAATGATGTAAAGTACACTGATATAATATGTCCAATATAATTTTTGAAAATAAATTTAAATTATTTTACTTTTTTCTTTGTAGTGTACATTAAAAACAATTGTATTTACATTAACATAAATTAGCATATTATTCATCATGAAATATTTCGGGGAATTAAAATTGGTAGTTGTAAGAAAAATTAATTAAAAAACTCTAATTGGTTGTAAAGCAAAAATATAAATAAGTGCTTTTAATTGGTATAACTATTTATCTGTGTATAAAAATCTTATATTGAACTATACATTTTGGAAATTATCACGAGAACAACCAGAATTGTAATAATAAAACGTCACCGTTCGTAATAGATATTTTTGAATCGGAAAAATCTGAAAAACATTTTATTTAGCGCTGTCTATTTCGAAATATAATTACATAATATATTATTATTATGTTTCATAACTTAGGTATAATTACAGTAAGTGTGGTGTGTGTACAATACAGATAACAAGTAAAAAAATACATGTTTATAGACTAAATAATTCACCAATAACGTTTATATATTTATAAAGACCATATTTTAAGATTCATTTATATATATATGTCATTTAAGAATCGTTCTGTAGCAATACATACTTCCTTTTTCGAAATTAAAATGACCTTTTTTATGAAATCTTTAATGTATACATATACATATACACATAAATCAAAATATGAACGAATACTTTCTGACTAATCAAACTGTACATAGCCCCATGGATAATTTATGACAATAAATTTAAAAAATATTTATAGAGAAGTAATTATTGCGCTACGACTGCCATCAAAACTTAACCTTTATGTATTAGTAGTTGAACCCTTAAAAAAAGGTTTAAAAGATATAAACATTATATCTTTAAAAATATAATGATTTATATAATTATATTAAAATTTCATGTAAAAATTCTAAAAATTATTTGAATATATATAATAAATAAATATACTAGATAAAATAATTAATTTCGTTTTTTGATCTTAAATAAAACTATTTTTATTTAAATTTTATCATTATTTCTTGAATATAGTATAAAATATGATTAATTCCTAAGGTCAGAATTAGAATAAATACATTAATACAAAGAATTATTGTGGGGAGAGGGGTGTAAATCACCAATATATTTGTTAACGATATTTTTGGAATCTGGAGACGGCGGATGTTATGTATCGCAAAAATAATATGCATATCGCACGTTTTTCGTTTTTTTTTTTCGTGGAAGACAAATTAATGTCAGCAATTATTTCATTGTCATCAACAGATGGTTCGGGAGTAGCGGCATGCAAGATTCCGTTTTATAGTGCGACGGAGTACTCATACGATCTACACAACTACACAGTATATACGTATGTACGCTGGTAAGAGCAATCCCGGCTGAGAATAATGCAATTTTGATTATTTTATCCCCTAGTTATAAGACAGAGGTTCTCAAACATTTTATTGCGCATATCGCACATAATAATATAATGACGAGTATTACGGATCAGTCGCTTACCACGCCGCTGTTATAATAACTGAAAACGAAACTTTTCTACACGAGACATAATGTTCGTTTTTTATACATATATACTTTAGTTTATTGCCCGTACCATTTCAGTAGTTTGAAAACCATTGTAATGGCCTAATATCATATTATACGGCGCGTATTTCACCAAAACGTTATCACCACGCTTCGAACGTACACACACATAATAATAATAATAATATTAAGCCATACATTATTCAAGGTGGCGCAACAATAATAAGGAATATAAGGATTGCCATTAAACGCGGATAGACAGACGTGAAGCCGAGTGGCTGTTGAAATGTACGGCATCGGATTTATGGTTTTTAATAACGTGACGCCCGTTGAAGCGAGCAAAGTATATATTTATATATATATATATGTACTATTTTCTCAGTTCTGCTTTCCGTACAGCGTATTTTTATATTATATTATACGTCCGAGCGTTCGTGAAAGCAGTTCGACCGTAGTACGACTACAATCGTTAAGGGTTTCGCGGGGAGAGCGTGGCTTCCATTTCGAGGAAGTTACCTTATTAGCTATAAACTAAAATATAGGTACGTGTATCTAACCTAAAGTATTTCAGGTGTATAATGATATAATACAGATTGGTGGCTAACTGGGCTGAGTATTGTCGAATTAAACAACGATTACCGACCAGAAACGTAGAGAGAAAAAAAGTTTCATTTCCTATCGAAATAAGAAATTATTATAACAGGGTGGACACAAACGGGTCAACTCGTTAGACAAAAATACAAAAATAACTGAAAATAAAGAGGTGGAATTCATTCACTCCTTCATTAAGTTGACATTAAATATGGCATTACAGAATAGAGAAGTGAGTTTCTTTCTTTTTTTTTGTAATAATTGTAATATTTTATTCTCTTTTTTTAGTTTTTCTTTTCTTTTCTTCGATACTTTTTTACACTGCTGTGCTAGCAAGTCAAATGAATTTAATCACGAGCGTTTAATTAAACGTTTGATTGAAAGACGTAAGAACAAAGAGTAACGGCTATTAATTAAACTTTCAAGTGGAAAACGTTTTGTGGAAACGGCTTAAACCTTTATAGGTGCCCACTGAGCCTTGTAAGAGAGGGAATATATTATTATATACCTTTATATCTATGAATACACGTCTGCTTGGACAAACCGTTTAAACAAACATTTAATTTCACTCGGAATGTTCATTGCGTTCATCCTTTTCTGTGAATTTATGAACTTTGTAAAAAAATGAACTTAAAATCATTTGACCCAGACAACTTTCAGTAACAATACAATTGACGTTGGTAAAGGCTATAAACTCTGTATAACTGAAAACCCAACGTTTAGAATATACCTAATTTATATTGCGCATATCTGTTTACTAATATATTTGTATTTTAAATTTATTTTCTTATCAAAAATACGATTTTATACATACAACGACACATGTGAAAAACAATGCCAATTAATTGTGTGTAAATAAAAAAAGCAACTAAAGGTGGGACATTAACAAGTTAACATTTTAAAGCTAGTTAAAGTATTTATTGTAATAACTTCTAGCTTTAATTAATTATTTAATATATTAGTATTTAGATATATTAGTTAATTTTAAAAATAATACATCAAGTTAAATTCATCATTTTACACACATATATAACTGTATATAACTAATTTATTAATTATTTTTCTATTTAATCAAGTTGTATACAATGAATTTAAATAACAATAATAAAATAAATATTTCTTGAATCGTTATAGTGATACAATGTTGTACAAAAT
Source organism: Rhopalosiphum nymphaeae (assembly GCA_036289425.1). Taxonomy (NCBI): domain Eukaryota; kingdom Metazoa; phylum Arthropoda; class Insecta; order Hemiptera; family Aphididae; genus Rhopalosiphum; species Rhopalosiphum nymphaeae. Next base: position 9,358,822 of record JAZAQC010000012.1, on the reverse strand, counting down.
GTGCAGTAAAATAAAAATCATTAGTAATTATTTAAAAAAAATGAAAATGCACAATTCCAATGCGTGCCCCATGTGATAATAACTAACGAATTAATGGTATCAATTTCAACTAAATTATATACGTATTAATATATTTCTCATAAATGTTTACTTTTAGAATTATATGTATTATTTTTTTATTTACTCATAACTTAACAAATTTAACGTTGAATTACGTATTTTAACTAATTCAAGTTATTTTTTTTCATCGCCTTGCTTACCATTAAAAACCACAAATTAAATTTCTGATGATTTCAACTGCTGATACTATTCTTTTTAATTAGATATATGATTAATCAAAAACCATACTAATAAAATTTTAGAGTATAGTCGGTTTAGGATCAAGCATAAATATTTAAACAATTTAAAAATTGTCGTTCACTATAATAACTGGCTTTATGTTTATAAAAAATACCATTTTATTGTTTTAATTCTAAATTTTCGTTTTTAATGTTTTAATGTGAATGAATTACAATATTTTAGGTAAACAATAGAGACAACTTAAATTAAATAATAAAACAAATCTGAAAAATATTTTATTTAAGTGGTTATATTTTGAGGGAATTTTTGGTTTCAAATTCAGACTTAAGAATTATTTTTAGTATTTTATCCTAACAATGGTTGTTTATAACCATATTTTATGTCCATAATATATATATATAGGAACTTGACTGCTACAAATCGATGATAATCTTATTACATGGTTCTATTCGATTTTAAATATGAAACATCCACTTAAAATTAATTCTAATATAAATTAATATTTATACAGGTTTATATAACTAATAATCATAATAGGTACCTAAATCATTATAAATTCGTTTTTTTTTTCTTTTTGTATGTAGGATTCTTGATTACGATGAAAATCATCTATACATAATATATTAATATAATACAACAAATACATCAAAATAGTGTGTATTATGTTCAAGCATTTTAAAACAAAAACCATGTTTACAAAACTAAGCAATTTAAATAATATTTTTCTATGTTTACGTTTTAATAGATAATCAATGTTGTGAGTAAATATATTATAATGATAATGATAAAATTTAATTTAAATCTGCTTATTAAGATCAGAAATGTAACAATGAAAATTTTAATGTTATAATATATAATTAAATAAATATATACATAATAACATATCTTTTTATTTGATGTTCACTATAGTAAATGTATAATAAAATAACTACTATTGATAAAATTCACTTACCAGAGTGTTTGGAAATAGTTCTCTTAATTTCATGTTCACCATTAATAATTCCATTGGTACTGCGTTGAGATTTATCTCTGTAAAATAAAAATAAATATATTAGATATTAGATACATGAGATTCTAGCTCAAAATAATAGTTAACATATATTTAAGAAATAAGTAGAGGTATTTTATATTCTTTAAAAGTTCATGACAAAAAATACTTAATTTTAATAAATATTTTTAATACCTATATGTACAATTTTGTTTTTGTCTTTATAATGAAATACAATTATCTTATAAATTACAAAAATAATTTAAAAAATGTATGAAAAGATTATATTTGAGTTACAATTTTACCACAAATTATTTAAATTTAAAACTATATTATAATAATTAAGATTTTATTTAGCTAATCTTAGTTTAAAGTATAATAATATAACATAACACATAGTTGGATATTCAACTATCTTCATAGCTTTGTTTTTTAAAAAGAATTTATAATAACAAAAATATTTAATTTTAATACTGCCACTTATTTATGGTTAATTGATTATAATATATTCATTTTAAAATTTTGTAAGCTTTTTTATTCGTTTTGATATAAAACATTGAGTTTCAATTTATCTAAAAACCATAATAAATTATAATATATCACATAATTTGTTAATAAAAACACACAGATGTTATAAAAAATATATAATTATTTTTGAAATAGTTATTTTGTATTATTTTTAGAAATAGATTAATAAATTATGATTTTTCATAATAAATTGCAAAGTTATACTTAATATCTTCAATTTAAATTCGCTAGATTACTTCATAATATAATTTATTATTATATAATTTTAACTAAAATTAATTAAACATTATTATTATAATTTAACATTTAACATTTGTTTTCATACTATTATTATTTTAAATCCTTTATTCCTTTAAATTTTTCTTAAATGTTGAATTTTTAAAATAGTTATTTGAGTAATTTAGTAATATAAGAAAATGTTATTTTTGTCTTGAATAATAGTAGTCACTAACACATGGATATCTTATGGCAAAGGAAAAAAATCTACATGCACTACCTAGGGTACCGAATTATCAATTAACCATATTTTTACAGAATGTCCCCAGTATACAAATGAACTCAATAATCTAAATATCCCCAACACCCTAGACGTAGAACTCGGACCGAACGCAGGCACCTAGGTACCTAGCTTAACATTTTTAAGAAAATATAATTTGAACGTTCTAATTTAAATAACATTTATTGTAAATTAATATAAAAACTAATGGCAGCTGTTGTCGACGTTTATTTAAGATAATAAAAAATAATAATAATAATAATAATACTTGTTTTATAAATATTTGTTTATCACATTGTATTTTACAAAAGCTTTTAGAGCATAATTTAAGTAAAGTATCTAACTGGTGATCGCTTTTATGTTTTTATACTTATAAAACATAATAATAAGAAAATAGTGCATCTCTAGTTCTCATAAAATGTTGATAACATAATAATTATTTACTCAGCATAACATTTTAGCTTTTAAATAAATTTACACATAAAGTGGTATCAAAATTAATTATTTAAACTCAACATTAAAACTGTTGGTATTTATAAAACAAATCCCTTGAATAATTGCATGCAAAATCATGTTTTAAATCGTTTTAACTTATGGCGAGTAGTTAAAAATGGTAATGTAAATATTTTCCAATGCTTTAAAGGGTAGATAATACCTGAATGTTTTAATTATAAAAACATTCAAAGAATTCTACTTAACTTATTTTTTACAGTAATTTATTATTATCAACATTTAAGTGGTATTTAAATGTTCTATATAATATTTGTATTGCTTTTTAACTACCACCTACCGAAGCTAATGAGTGCGTAGTATATAATAAATAATATATATATATATATATATATTTCATTTAAATTGTTATAGTCTGTAAAAAACTCATCGCTTAGTTCAAAAATTATACACAAAACAACAAAAATTATTAAGTATTTCTGTAATCTATGTATTTTTAAGCGTATCATTAGTAACAGTATTTTAATGAATAATCGTGCAGACCAAATCATATGTATATAGTTAAAATTTAACAAAGATTATATACATTTAGTTATTTAAATATGCAATATTGAATGTATTAGTTATTGCCGTAATAATATATTTATTTGTTGTAAAGAAGTCATGATTAATTTAATTGATAAAACGCTATAGTTCTATTTATTGTTGATAGACTAAAGATAAGAATTTATTAATATTAAAACAATTTAGGGAAAAATAGTGGAGTATTAGTATAAATAATTATATCATATTTTTTAAATTAAAGATATTTTACATTTATTTTAGATTTTAGTTTTTTTTTAACTTTCTGTAGAGGAATAACATTATTTATTACGAATATACTGTAACTGAATTACACTTAAATTTATCATTTTAATTACACTTTTACCAATTTCAATATTGCACATATAAACTTATAAAGTGCATATTATATTATTATATATTTTTTTTATATTTTAACAGTACTAAAAAGAGAAGAACAAAATAAGTTTAATAGATAGACCCTGTTTTAAGGTAGTAAGTATAAGATTACAGAATTATTTTAGCAATCTAAGATCAATATATAGGTAAGTACTTATAAGAATATTGATATGATTAAATTTTACTGCGTACATTTATAGTATATGCATAACAGTAATCATGACCGGGATTGAATAAAAGAAAGATATACCCACATTGTAACCTATAGTGTAATAAAACCCAAAATAAAATTGCGTATACATAATATACATAAACCGTTTAAATATAATTACATAAATAATCGCTTCAAATTCCCCGGGGATGCACTCAGCTGCGAAAAACATATCTAAGCCTAAATAACCTAAACCTCATTGACAAAATTTAAGTTGAATTAGCTTATTTTATTTTCAGTATATAAAAAAAAACATTTTGATTTTGGTGAGTTCATAATATTATATTATGTTATATGAACTAAGGTTATTATATAGATAACTGGTAATAAACGAAAAATAATTAAAATCTTTTTGAATTTTTCATGACATTATTATACATTTACTAAACTTTGACCTTTTTCTTTTTAACCATAGACATGCGTTTTACATATATTTACCGATTATAACTTATAATTGACCGACTTTAGTATACTTATTCATCACTGCATGCTTTTGACAAGATTAATTTATTTTTTAGCTTGAGCATTGATAATATATTGAGTATACCATTACTATTAGACCTACTTCAACAGTAATTTTTCAGTGAGTAGGAATGATATTTCATAAACACTACAATTCAATACTCGCAATACAATTTTAATGACACCGAATTTAAGATGAACAATTCAAGTACATTATTTCGACAAAATTTCATTTTCCCTGTAAGACGACGTATGAATGAGTGATATTTAGAAATTTCGATTATTTCTTAACTTTCAACGATCTTACACACAATTTTTACTATCAAACTATTTTAGTTAAATTAATACAAATATTAATTTAAAGCTAGCCTATCGATTAAAAGTCGTTGTTAAAAAATTATTGTTTAGAATATTATATTATAAAATAGACTATTAAATAAATTCATGTAGTAAGGTTTTCTAGAGAAACATGGTAAATGTATAATGTTATTATTATCACTGGTTGTTATGTCAGTAATACAATAAATTAAGACTGAATCTGAACGCAGCTATAGAGTTATATTATTGATTTAACAATGTGTTTGATTTATTCGAGTATTTTCAGAAAAACAATTTTTCTTGTAATAAAATCTAAAAAAAAAAGACTTATTTAAGACATTTAAAAATAATGTCTTAATGGTTTTCGAGAAAAACATTAAAACATTAATCATAAAGCAAACACCCATTTTCAGACAAATATTGACAATTTATAAATCAATAGGTTAGGTAAGCTCAGAAACATTTTTCAAATATAATGATTTATCATTGTTCTTAAAATTAAAAACGTCCGCCCCAGGAGTTTATTCAAATCCTATGGTATGCTTTTGTTTTTATTAATAATACAATTCTACATATAGGTACTCACACTTGTAATAAATATTTAAAGCTATACATTGCCAATTATTTCCCCCTATTATTTTTTATGCTTAGACTAATAAATATTTCTTAAAATTATTTAAGTCTTACAGTTCACTATACTGCCTACAGCGAGTACCTATCATTAAGTTGAGTATCAAGTTTAACAATATTTAACTTTTAATTATTAGAAATTCTTGGAATTTTTAGCTAAACTGGGCTCGTTATCTGATTACTACTCTTTGAGAAATGTTATACGAGTTTACCCTTTGGCCATTTTGACACCTTAAACTTTCAATTGGAAACTGTCAAAGTTTTACATCTATGGTGTCTGTTTGAACCTCTCATCCAATTAAACTTCTGTATTTTATAGTTAATCGAGTAATAGTACTTTGTTTGTCGTGTGTTAAATTAAATTTCAAGATAATACAATTATTGGCAATTTAAAGACGATTCTAACGTTTATCAGATGTGTCTTACAAAATATATTAATAAAAAAAATAACAAAATTATAATCCATATGCAACTACAATAATACTAAACGCAATTCGTCGTATGAATATTGTTATAAATTTAACTTAATTTACTACAGACTTAATGACAATTTATTTTAAGACATAGTTTGCACATAAACGATAATATTATACATTTTAAGAAATAAATCAAATTACTTATGTTTCTTATGTTCTCCTTTTTCATGATCATTCTTGGAATGCAATTCTTGTTAAAAATAATGAAAAACTTTTTAGTTAGAAACTTCTACTCTCGCATCACGTCCAAACGTTATCCGGTATTTCCTCTGAGGAATTGCATAGTACTTCCGGTTAAAATTTTCAGTATCCTTTATATAACAACTACCGTGTACGAACAGAACAGAACAGTGTTTAAAACGTGCTTAAATATTTAGAGCATAATATTATCTACCTCACTTAAGACAGTTGGAATAAGTATACAGATATGAAATCGATATCTATTGAACGATTACATGCAATATAATTTAAAATAATAAATTAAAAGTGTATTGTAATGGCTTATTAACAAATATTATAAGTTTAAAAATACCTAATAATAATTTTGCAATCGAATTATACACACCGATATAATAACTAATGAATAATAATTATGATAAGATATGTAGGTGTACTATTACTACTATTTAGTCAACGAAAATAATGAAGTTAATTTTTTTGAAAATATCAATTTGACAGACTCAATGGCGACGCGTGAAAAATTTTATAAAGTAGACAACTAAAGAAATGGTGTTATATAAAATTTATTAAAAAATAAATAACATTAGACATGTATATAATGCCCTAAACCACAGTCGGAATGCAATTAAATGATTAAAACATATCTCGTCCATACATATAATTTTAGTAATACCCCACTATGTCCCCCCCGTTTACCATGGCATACATTCATCATCAATAGTGAAACAAATTCAATACGTCTCGACTGATTCGACGGTGACAACGGAACAGTGATTACGATACGTGTAAGATATAAATAAAATTGTACATAATAATATATTAATCACATTTCTTACTCACACAGACACTGTACACGAATCGAATCAGTGTAAACAACATTTTATTTATAAAATTATAAAGAAATAAAATACTTATGTAGTACAGTAGCATATAATAAACAACTAATTGTTTAAATTAAATTATTTGATATTTTTGTGTAGACAATGTTTCATTGTCTACCCTAACGCGCCGTTACTAATTTGACTGTTACGCCCTTATGCATAATAAACGGTTTTGATTGTTTTGAATGTGACTAAAAGGTTTCTTGGTTAGTAATATGTGTTTATTTATATATTTTAATATCAGTTTTATTCGATTAAAATGCCAGTGCTTTTTCTTTTCATTTATCATACATTTTTACATAAAAAATTAAGTCATTATTATAAGTATAAGTTATAACAATAGTATTGATAATATATATTATAAATTGTAATTTATCATAAAAAAAACATATATAGGTTATTGTTACAATAATATTAATGTCTACAATAGCTACATATCATAATATATGTACTATTTAATTACTGTGTACAAATCTGTAGGCTAATTGAAATGTCGAAAGATAACAATGATACCGATTTCAACGGTTCCGTCGTACACAAGCATAATAATTAAATGCAAGCCGCGTTAACAAAAAATACATTAATGTAAACTCCATTTTGTAATGATTAATTTTCAAAAGTGTTAATATTAAACTTGAACAAAGTAAATACAATATTGTCGAGTATTTAAAATAAACAATGTTCAATAAATAAATTAGCATAATGGACATTTTTCTGCTAAAATATTATATTTGAAAGTATAAGGTAATAATGACTTTAATATTTATAATAATTTATTGTACAGAAATCAGTCAGTATAGCGTCAAAATAACAATTTTTATAATTACTTTAGTTACTCGTTTGTTGGTTCAGATTTCATAAATATTGTAGTGAAGAAATCGTGAAGAAATTGTATGTAAAACGAATATTGTCAAGTCAAGTTTATTAAATCAGTTATACTTGACGCATTTTACAGTTTCTTGCAAAACGATATGTATTGCACAAGTACTATTTAAAAATAAATATTTCAAAACCAAAGTCAAATAATTTCGAACAAATACTGTTCTGAATATAAACATAATAAATAATGAATAAAAAAAATAAATGATATGTTTCACTGTTGATCATTAACACAAATATGTATTGCTAATCAATACCTATCTATTACAGTTTAAAAAATTATATTTAATAATTACTTCAAGAAAACAAATTATTTAAATATTTTAAATATCATTTTTTTGCAAATAATAATTTCAATAGTGAACTTAGTATCATTTTTTCAATTTCTTTTATATGAAGTACCAAGTTAATAGGTACCTAAATAATATTAATTTATAATAAACGTCTGAAACGTAATTGGTTTATTCATTCCGAATATTGAAGCTATAATGAATAAATTTAATTGAAGAATATTTTTTTTCGAATAAAAAATACGCATTGTTCGATCAAAGTCCATTGGCCACTCCTGCTCTATCGTTTATAATGCTATATTTAAACGATTGGTAAACAAATAAGTCTGGTTATATATATATATATATTATAATGAGGGCGTTTTCTCTGCGGATTTTAATGAATATATAAATACCGGTAGATTTATTTCGACTATTCTCTATTATTACCATTATCATACTATAATATTATATTATACTGACCTTATTTTGGTTTTGACAATCTCTGTGTCCAGCACGGCTATCCGAAACACGGTGCACTGGTCTGAAACGGCTGTTGGGTCCGGCACGACGATCATTTGCACCAAATCCGCCTGCAAAACACACCCCAATAACGACGAAATCCAATTAATATGATATTATTTATAACCACCGTAAACCAGATGAAACCGGAAACCCACACTGTATACACGAATCCAAGAAAGATCCTTTTGGATATAATAAAAATGAACTGATTGTTATTATATTATGAACATATGTTTCCGATCTATTATATATATTATATATAATGTATATTTGTATTATAATATAATGTTGATTGTACACATATAAAATTATAATTTCGTAAATAATATTATATTATATTTTTGATTTCTTAATTCAAAATATTCATGTTACTATTATAATATCATATATACTTATTGTGCTATGTTGTATAGATTGTGTATTTCAAATTGTAAAATAAAAAAAATATATATATTATATTGCGCGTATAACAGACTCATTGGTTAATAGGCAAATTGATACAACCTTCAATGTTTTCGAATTTTATATTATGATTGAAATTGATAATGTAGAAATAAATATAATTGTATAGCTAAATAATGTACACTTCTAATGACTAATTACTGACAAATTTTAAATTTCATATTTTTTTATTGTAAAACCTGCTAATATTACTGATAAAATACATAGTATTAATTAATTGATATAAGCAACGATACAAATATCGATATTTTAAAGTAAGCCTATTATTAATGTAGTAAACAATATTTTGTAATTTATACAGGTCAAATAGTGTAACCAGCTATAACATTATACTAGTGTATTATTTACAATTATGACTTTTTTAATTAAATACAGTACCTAATTTGTAATTGTAATATTTAAATAATTATTACATAATGGTATTTTTTTTTTTTTTGCAGGTTTGAACCGACATTACATAATGTAATTACAGTTTAATAAAAAATACAGATATAGATTGAAATAACTATGATTATACTATTTTTAACAAATCGAGTACAAATGTGTAATTATTTTGACTATTTATAAGACCTAATCTTACGATATAGTTATAATTTTGAGTCTATTTTTTTTCATAGGTTCAGTGTTTCAATATAGATACTAAAACTAAATTGATTTGATAATTAAAATAGTAAAATATTCTGTGGAGCCAGTATTTAAAAAAAAAAATACCAAAGATTGAACACAAAAATGTTTCTGTTATTTATTATAGGACATATAAAATTCCCTTCAAATTACCTAACTTACCCAGAAGTTCAATTAGTGAAACTATTTTCAGAAATATATTCACTAACTAGTTAAATGTAAGATTTTAAACTTGAACATTTATTACTCCTAAAATAATTAATCAAAAAGTATTTAAAATTTCTTTGTACTCGTAAATGATACCAGAAGAATGAACCAAAAAAACGTATTGTTTATTATTACTGATAAACATTTAGACTTTTTCAATAAGCCACTGTCATGCCCATAAGTTTATTTAAGTAATATTTAAAAAGTATGATTTCTGAAAACAAACAAAGTAAACCTACATTTAGGTAGATAACTGAAAAGTATAAGGTTATGAGTAGTTTTATAGTAATATAAATGCAATTTAATTTTTCTGAATAATTATTCTATTAGTAATTAAATTTGATTTTATTCAATTAATTTTAATAATTAAAAAAAGGTTATAATCAATGATCGCTTTTAGAAATCAAATACAAAAGACAAAAAATACAATTTATTAAGCGCTATTCATTATATGAAATATGATTAAAATAGTAATGTATTTTTAAGTTTAAATCTTAGAAACGTTAAAAATAATATATATTATAAACATAGTTATGAATTTTTTCATTTCGTTCTCAACAATATATGCGAAATCTATCCTACTGTATTATAGTATGTCAATTAATTCAAATCAAAACAAGGATTTAAATCTAAGATTAAAGTATTTGATTAACAAATGTAGCTCATTTATTTTTGTATAAGCCGTTCCAACTAACATATTAAATACAGGTTTTATTTAGTTTTACAGAAACCCTATTAAGATTTAAAAACATAGAATAATTTATTGTCATGCATTATATTTTATAAATCCTTATAAGTTTAGCTTAAATTTAACATTTCAAAAAGCAATATAACAAGTCATTAACAAACTTTTATAATTGTTCAATAAGATAAAGATACTAATATTTTACAATAATGTTGTTGTACTTTTGTATATATGAATATATTAGTAATATCAATGGACATTTTCTTAATTCATGTCATCCCAATGTCATTCTTTACTTTTGATCAAATTTACTTACTGTGTAACTTAATAAAGGTTGTGAATAAAAAAAATAAAAACATATTTTAAAAAACAAACAGTTTTAGTTTTTTTATTTCATTAATTATAGTAGTAATTAAAAATAAAACAAGAAAAAATAATTATTTTATTGTTTCCTAAAATAATATTGATATAATATCTTAGAACATAGTATAATATTAGCATTATAATATATTTATAAAATAAAAAAACCAACCGTTAACGATTCCTCAAAGACGTCCATGTCATAATATTCTGGAGAAGAGGCATATGAATTTTGCATCAGCGTTTCAGTCGTAACCCATCTACAGTCCAAGTACGCTATGATTTCATCTTCTTGAAATCTTAAATAATATAGAATAAATATTTTTTAAATTTTTTAATAATAATAAAATTAAAATTGATTAGTATGGATCATTGATTATAAAATAGTCTATTGTATAACCAATGGTGTGGATAAAATAAAAACAAATCTAAATGGCTTTGAATACGAATAGAAATATTTCCTTAGTAATTTCTAAATTAAAATAATCATTAAATGTATAATACTGTTAATGTTATATTATGTATTTAATATTATTTATAGTTAAGTTTATTATATTTGTACAGAATTTAATTGTATCGACTGTATGAATGTATAATAATAAATCTAAACTTCATAGTTATAACTTGTAATAATAGGTATCACAAAGTACACGACGTATTGTACATTAATGAAAACAATTTTTATTGAACCATACAATTATAAATTTTAGTGTATTATATTATGAAAATAATGTATTTTAATTTGTTATTATTTAATACTAAATTATCGTAAATCAAAAGTATATCCAAAATGGTTTTTAAATAAATTATGCGAAAAAAAATACTTTAAACTTACCCCAATCCTAGCTGATGAGTAATTCCATCGGCTAAAACTGCAGCGATCAGCACTGACCTATTCGACTGTCTCGTGTTTACAGAAACTCGTAAAAGATCTGGACCACTGACTTCAAGCGTTACGATTTTCATTGGTTCGGCCGATGAAGACAAACGAAAAACAGTACCAAAGTCCACCTAAAAATTAAAATCTAAAATTAAGTTGACGAAAAGTTGTTTGCTCAAAAAGAAAGATCTATTTAAATTAGGGGTTGTAGTAATACGCAGTTATTAGAGTACGTGTTTTACTAATAAACCGGATACTCGTAACCTAGATACACGTACTAAAAATAAATTGAGATCCGTGTTTTTAATACGCAAGTAATTTTTTTACTGATATACTTGCATTAAATACACATTACACGTGTATAATATTATCTATATTGTAAAAATCTGACACCCTTGTAATTATTAACTCAGGTTATAAAATTTATTTGTTATTAAAACATATAAATATATATAATCATTTAAAAATCGTATTAATATTTTATTATTTGGAGATGTGATATCTAAAGAATATTATTATGAGTTATTTCTTAAAACAAATTATGTAGTTAAGTGATCCATTATAATTTTATACTTTTATTATATTTTGTAATATTATATACATGGTTATTTTAAAATGATTTTAAACAAAAAAACTCAGAGGTATCTCATCGTTAATTTCACTATCTTGATAGTTTTTAAAAATATTTTATCTATTTATTATCTGTTTTATACTGTGTGTTCGTGGCGATGGTTTTTACTATTGGTACACGAAGCATTGCATTTTTATTATTTTTGTTTTATATATAAGTCATCGGTCAAAAACTTTTTGGGTGTGCCTATATGGTAAACGCCAAGGTTGTAAGGATTTTTTATTTTATATGCTGATAATTCAAATTAAGAGTTTAGTTGAATGATTCTCTAGGATCATTCGGTAGACATTTTCAAGTACTACATAATGCCGGAACAACTGTTCAAAATTAAAGGTATATAATATTTTAATTATTTTGAATCGGGAAATGAAAGTTTGAAGTAAATACGAATGATATTTATTTATTAATTAAAATAACATATATACATAAATATTTTAATTTCAATCCACTCCCCTAAATCACGCATAGATTTAACGACTTTTGTCACTGCGCAACCTGAACGTGGTGATTAATATAAAATGTTCGGCCGACCACTGATGGTACGACTAATTTATTTATGTAATAGGATATTTATATAGCACGATAACAATTTTATCAGACTAGACTTTGCATTCAGATTATTAGGTACGGTTATAAAATATACGTTTATACATCATTAATTATGATTACATAAACGTTCAAAAATATTTTAATAAATTTGTAATAAATTTACAATTCAACACAAACCCAAGTTCTAATCATAAGTGTCATACATTACATTTTAAACATTCAATTTGGCCACTCAACATTTAAAAGCTAAACAAAAACAACTTGGTTTGCTGATAAAAAGTTCAACTCAATGCTATAAAACGAGATGGAACTCTATATTTATGATTTTGAATCGAATTTATAAAAATAAGGGCCTAGTATCAAATGTTTTTGCTGATCGTAAAATTCTATAGCAAAAATAGTACAAAAATTCGAAATAACGAAGAGCCAATAGACCACTATAAAATAAAAAATAATTAAAATAAAAATAAAATATAAAATATAATTTAAATATTGTTCTATTTCAATGGCTAGGTTTCTTTTTATCGTTGTTATAGAAAAATATTTACGACCTCAATTAATTGACGATGAAATAACTGAACATTTTAAATATTCTGTAATACGAGATCATTTTAAGTTACAGTGGAATATTTCCAGTGTCGTGTCTGTTTGACAAATTTCATCTTTTTTCGAATCAAAATACGAAGCTTTAGAACACGAGACAGCAGATGTAAGAGAGAAAATTTGAACACGAGTTGAGTGTTTATTAGATAATATTAGTAAAAATAATAGCAATATGCAAATTCAAATATCTAAGACAAAAAACAACTCTGGTACACCTGAATTTCTATACAGTAATAAAGACAATTGTAATTAATTTAATTTTACAGTTCAATTTCAAAATTACTTAGCAAAACCAAATTTAAAGTTTGATTTTGATGATTTGGTATGGTGATAAACGCATGCAACAAAGTACCTATTAATGATTGTTTTAGCTGAAAAGTATTTAGGGATCCAGTAACGTCCATTAATTCTAAACGGTGTTTGTTGCCACTGAAAACATAGTTATGGCCAAGAGAAGTTGTTTGACGCCCTAAACGATAAATATGTTAGTTTTCCTTTATCAAAATAAACAATTCTCGTAAGAAGATGGAGTTTTATTCGTTATTGGTTTATTGTTTATTTATTATTCGTAACATTTTAAGAATAGATAATAGATACTATTATTATTATTATTATTATTGTTGTTGTTGTTGTTCCTAATATTTTTTATTTGTTTATACATTGTTGTTTAGTCATTTAAATTATTATTTATCACATTTCTAAAATTGTCTAGGTTTATTTATTTACTCATTACTATGACTTATATTTATATGTATTTAAAAAACTAAATATTACGTAATATATATAATTTAAGTAAATATATAAATATATTGTATCATTTGTGTAATGATATTTATTATCAATTGCTTAGATATATATATATATTACTCACTATTATAAATTATTAATAAATACAAAATTGATAAATCACAATAGTTTCAATACAAATATACCAGTAATAAAATACAAGGGTACATAGATATGTGCATGTATTTTAATTGCACAGGACTTAAACCCGTTTCAGATAAGAACATGTGCACCTGTGTAATTCATAACACATGTAATATTAAGCACTAATTTAAATAACTAGATAATATTATATACTAATATATATGTGTAGTAAGTTTTTAAATGTTAAAACTATTTTAAATATCTTAAATCGACGATCTATTTATCTGGTGTTGAATATTAAGAATTGTTTTGTGAGTACCTATGCAAATAGTCCAATGATTTATCGTTTAAAATAGTATTACAGAATAATTAACTACTCGTTCGAATTTTGTTTTAAATATAAACCTTAACATAATTGATTTATAATCAAATATACCTAATAACAAATTATAATATAATATGATATATTAACTCCATACTATATTTGTATATCATATTATATTTTATTATAAGATTTATTATTATTTAATTGTAAATCTATATGTACGCTTAATTCAAATTCTAACGAGTAGTTTGAAGTTATTAAGTTTTAGGTATTAGGATAATAGCTTTTAATTATTTTTGGTTTTACTTTGACATTAACTACATAACATAATGGAATGTAATATTTACTCTAATATAATATCGAGTATTTTTTTTTGAATTTCAAAATGATTAAATACATACGTAATAACTAGGGCCCGGAAGTTTATGCACTTAAAACTACCGAAATATGCATGCACTTATGCGCTTAAAAATCGTGATATATGCGCTTAAATATGCCCTTATTTTTTTAAATTTATAAATATAAGGAAAAAACATTATTATACTACTACGATTTTTATTCAAATTTCTTTGACAGGTAATTAAAAATATTTTTAATTAATATACATTTTTAAATATTGCAATTCACAATCAACGACTTTGATAAATTTTCAAATTTAAATGACCGCCGGTTATCTGCCAACATATTTTTGTACACCGAAAAGCTCCGCTCCACGTCAACCGAAGAAATTGGTGCGTATTTGAAATATAGTAGATCATCACAAGAAATATCTTCAGGTAAATTATCCATTGTGATTTCTTCTCCCAGCATAACTTTTGAAATTTTGGTTAGTATTTTGAAGCCCAGATTCTTCGCAATAACTTCTTCAAATTTTTTATAAATTGTAATGCCTTTGGAACATTTTATTGTATTTAATTTATTTTCTACATTCTCCACTGTTTTTATTGCGTCAGTTAAAAGAGTTCCCTGAGTTTCTAAACATGTAATAGCCGTAGTTAGAAATCCATAATTTGTATAAATAAAAGCTAAATTAGATTCTAAATCTGTTTCTGACATAATTTTTTTAACTTTTCCAATGGCTAGCGCATCATCAGCATCTAATAAATGTACGACTTTTTTAATTGCTTTAAAATTCTCACAATAGTACATTGCGGCTTTTAACCAGGTTCCCCAACGCGTAATGATAGGAGAAGGAGGCAATGGTGTTTCTGGGGCTTCTCTTCGGAACAATTCAACGCGAGCTAGCGCCTTTAAGAACACTTTTTTCATATTCAAAATAAGTTCGTCAACTTTTGGAAATTCTGCACGAATTTTCTCGCATACACGATGCAAACCATGGGCGAGGCAGGTTATATGTACCATTTTAGAATAGAATGTTTGAATAGATTTTGCAGCTTTCACCATATATGGTGCTGCATCGGTCACAAATAAAATAACATCGTCATGGTTAATTCCATTTGGCCACAAAGAAAAAAGGGTTCTATCAAATAATTTACTTATTGTCGTGTGGTTGGCTTTTTCTAATACTTCCGAAGCAATTAAAAAAATTTTACCTGGTCCGTCGGTTAGTAAGGTTCCAATTATCACATTCGCCACATAACGTCCTTCTGTATCTGTTGTCTCATCTATAGACACCCAGATTTTTTTATTAAGTATTTGATTTCTTATTTCATTCATCGTATCTTCGTAGCAACCATTGACATATGTTTTTCTCAGTGTAGATACAGATGGTATATCTTTATTTATGTACTTTTCAAGGAATAAACGTAGATGAGGATTTCCTAATTTTTCTAATGGAATATTTGATTTTAAGAATGCTTCACATAAATCCTTAAAAAAGCCAGATTTTCGTGTTGGAGTAGTAATTAGCTGTTGTGTGGCATTTTTATTTTGACGATTAGAGGCTCTTATATGTTTCTCAGTACTTAAGTGCTGAGTGACACTGAAACGTTTTTCGCACTTTACCTTGACTTCGCATATCTTACAAAATAATACACTCCCGTCGAACGCGAAAATATGTTCACCGAATTCAGTAACGTAATTTTTACCTCTAACGGTAACTGATGTTTTTACTTTCGGCATTTTAACACAAGTTAATCTAAAAAGGCGGACACTCGATATTCACTCGCGGAACTACGAAAGACGTCAAACAATACCAACGAGAAATAACGAACTGACTGCATTCTATAATCGTGTTATTGTAATAATCCCAATAACAGAAAATATCAGCACTTTTCTAAAAATAAATATATTTAATTGAAAATATATCGTGGAATACCCGTTATCGGGCCGCCACACAACTATAAATAATTTGGATTGTTTTATTTTTTTATCAATAGGACATTCAGAAGTAATTTATTTTGTGAATTACATAACATTTGACTCTAATATGCAGTTAATATCAAAAAAGTTGTAAAATATGCGAATAAATAAAAAAACCTCAAAATATGCAATTATATGCAAAATAAAATTTTGTATTTGGATTTGTTTAAGTATAATTCAAATTTGTAGCTGATCTAGCAATTTTTTAGTCCATTCAGTAAAAACATGCAAATGCATGAACTTCCGGGCCCTAGTAATAACATTAATATCTATAATTATAATATATATACAATCATTTTAGTATTATATCTTTTATATCTATAATCATAAATATTTATTTTTTTATAGAAGTTCTAAACTCAAACTACTATTAATATTTTTAAACAAATAATCTTTTAAAAAATGTACAGTAAAAAGAGTGGTTAGCATAATATTCCGTGAGTTACACAATTTTAGTAGGTACAAAAACTAACAAACACCTACTTAAACATAAAGAATGTAAGTATACTAAAAAATTTAAAAAATAGAAATCTGAAAAAGTTAAAGACAAACTGTAGGTGATCTAGCTTATTGAATCATTCAGTACATGTATACTTAGAAATAATATAATTTTTATCAAACAAATACAAGAACATTTTTTTAAATGTTTCCATCTACTAATAACAGCTAGTTTCAGCTATAAAATAATTTATATCTTATGTATTATGACGTATAATATTAATTATTATGGTACATTCAAAACAGTTTAGGACAATTTATATTTCTCCTTTATGAACAAAAACATTTTATTTGGCTCATGCAAACCAGTCATGTATATAATATTGCAATCAGTTGTCGGGTAAAGCAAAATATATTAATATATAGGTAAATATATATTTATATATATTATACATACATATGCATTATTGCGTTTTCGAACGCAAAATGATTATAAATTATGAAATTTAAAGCGAGTGAAAACAAAAGAGCTGTATGGAATAAAACATAATAATATATTATAATATTGATTAACTGAAATGTTTGGCATTTTCAACCAAATCAGTTTACTCTATACTCAAACGCATATTTGTGAAATAATTGCCGGCATAATGTTGAATAGAGATTTGAATAAGAAAAATAATGAAACAATGATAAAAACGATGGTGGTCAAAGTTACGTAAACGGCGTCTTTTCTTAGTTGTTAAAACGCACTGCGACTTTTCATCATTAAACTTAGGTACTGTTCAAAATCAAACATAAACGCGTCCGCTTTAATTAAGGAATCACGTTGATGACGAAATTTTAAATCGATATCAATAATAATGTTTATCTGTGCCTATTAACATCAAAACATTTATTTCAAATAAACAATCTATTATCGTTTTACAAAATGGAGGTAATAAAGGGAATACATCAACAACAATTTAAGTATCAACAAAATCTTAACTTATTTTTATATAAATATCATTGCATTTTATACAGACGATTTTAATCCGCATAGTGGTTAACTAATTCAAAGTGAATACTTTCATAAGTTCTAAAAAAAATGTGATTTCCTTTAGATTATAGGTTTAAGGAGCTTTAATACTATATTATACATGGACCCAAAACGATTGTAAATACTTAATTAAGAACAAAGTGATAATTATATTTTTCATCACCAGTCTAGTATATAATTATAACAACTTATATAAACATTATTTAAAGTACATTTCCCCTGCAGCGTCCAAACGCATTGTTACTAGATACGTGTATTTTATATGACCATTTTTCTACCTGCGTTTAGCACGCAATGCGGCTGGACGCACTACTAGTCTGGATTAATGCTGCGTTCAAACGTCCTGCTTCAACTTCACGCAAAATTAAAAAAAAAAATTGTAAATCTAATACAATATGGTCCCTTGTCAATTGTTATTTTATTAATTTAAAAATATTTCTAGTTTATATGCATGATTTTTTTATGCACTTCTCTGTTTGGGAATCCTACTTAAAATAGTTCATCTTAAAATTTTTCTTCTTCTTTAAGTATCTCCCAAATTATATTGTCATTGTTCCAAATTAATTGTTGTTGCATCATAATAAAGATATTTGAAAAATAAATAAAGAAACCTACGTTGTACTTGATCACAGTTGCAAGCACTATGATAGAATTTAAGTGAACGCAATTTGATCGAAAAATAAAAATTGATAGCGTTGAGACGCATGCAGAGAAAACGGGCGCGCGTTGCGTGAAAACACAACGTCTAGGAGTCTCGTTTTTCTGTTTGGACGCTGCAGGAATGACGTACTTTAGTAAGCCATGACTAATACTTGTGAGACCGACATGAATGGAAGAAAAAATTCCCACACAACACGAACATAGTACACACTTCCTTTTATTTTAAATAAAATAATATAAACTAATAAACTTTCCCAAAATTAATATTTACAATACTCTGTGTCAGGGTCTCCAACCTACAGCCCGTCAAGCTAATAATAACAATAATTTATGTTTTGAAAATAATAAATTAAAGTACTATTATAGTACTCATTGTTTTTAATTAGTTAAATAAAATTAATTTATTAATTTTTTCATTTGGTTTTTTCATAACAACTTATTAGTCATACTTAATATTTATATACTAATAATAACTAATAATAGAAAACCCCTTCGATCACACTTTTCCAACTTACAAGTTACAGTGTCCCTACTCGCGCAGTTGCCTGTTGGTCAAATAATATTTTAATAATCTTCAAAATAATAATAATGCTATCGAACACGTGATCGACGGGTTTTTTCTAACTACACAAGTACACTATAATATAGTAGGTATATAATATTTAATCTTATCTATTTTTTAATTTCATTACTTCCTTATTCCTTAAAAAATGTTGGCCCATAATAAAACAATATATCTCAGATTTGGCCCGCCGTAAAAAAAAAGTTGAAGACCCCTGTTCTATATTTTTACATTTAGGCATTGATAGTCGTTTCAAAATCATTAGCGAGTACCTATATAGGTACTATATTATAATATTATATCTTTAGCACAAAACCAGTGACAGCGCTAATATTTACACGATCCTTTATTATAAATTTATAACTAATGATTGTATATTATAATAATTTATATATATATATATGTGTGTTTAGATTAAAATAAATAATAATAATAGTACAAAGAAATTATTATTATTTTTTTTTTATTCATAACTAGTTGAATTACCCGGCGTTGTCTGGAAAAACTCCTTTTATATTTTAATGTGTAGCTACATGTGTATTTTTGTAGTACGGAATGCAAATGAAATGAACGTGTTTAGTGTATAGGCACCGTGGCAAGGCAATGGAGAGATAACTAATAAATAGAATTTGTATGTGTTGGTTTATGTTTATATAATTGATTGGAGTATAGGTGTATGCGCGATGCATGAGATTATTTTTATCTATAAACTTCTCGGAACAATTCTTATTGTTGACCTTCGGACAAAAAGGATAGATTGCAGGTAGCTGGAAACCCGCGAGCCGCCGTGCTGTGTAGCACAATACGTATTGGCGGTGAATAATTGTTAATTACTCCATTAAAACACAACATTTTTGAAAATCCTATCTCATTGCACGGCGAAAATATGAGATGAACCTCTATTCCAAATTTCAAGTTCGTACGTTGCGTAGTTTTTGAGTTACAGCAATCAATGACTAAGTGGTATTTGGATTTTATATGTATAGACTTATTAACCCACAATTATTTACACATTATAATTTATAAAATAATAATTAAACATATATTCCAACTGAATAATTAAAATATGAAGGTAATAATAAATTTAAAATAAAAACCTTATAAATTGACTTAATAAAATAATAGTTAAAAATGCACAAGAATTAAAATTATATTTTTCTTAACAAAATGCTTAATGTTTGAATTCGCCACATGGTGTATTTTTATTTACGCTGTTATTAGATTTTATTATGCGTTTACAATAAAATGTTTAGTTTTAAAATCAAAACTAAAGAGTGAAGACTAGTTTTTGTTTTTATAACCTGATTAGATTGCATTACCGATCAAAAACTGAATATATATATAATAAAATTAAACAACTCTATTCAAAAAAAAAATAAAAATAACCCTGATACGCTCGCAATAATAATACCTAAAACTGGAATTAAATTCTTATAATTATTTCATAAAATAAAAATTTACTTTTGTGGTTTGTGGCATGCAGAAGTCGATAATCACTGATTGGCATTGGGTCTAATATTATAATAATAATATAGTATAATTATTACTTAACTAGTTAGGTTTACCATAACAAAAAATTATATAATATAATACTATTAAATTAATGTTATTTTATAATTTTATTATTCACAAAATATAATTTATGAATAATGCTTTATAATTTTGTGATTTTAATTTTTAGTCGACCTGTTTCACAATAATAATCGAGGCGCCTTAGAAATATATATGTCCACTTGTCCACCCGTAACACCGGCACAGCACAAAATTGCTGACCAGTGACCACCCTGCAGAAATGTGCGTCGTGTATAGTCATTATCATATATCGATCGATTGGCTGTGCGAGGTGGCTAATAATGAGGTAAACAACTATTTACCCAACGTCTACTTACATACTGTTATATACTCTTTCAGTTAAGTCCGAAAGGTATATTTGTTGTATAAGAGTTCGTTCACTAACGGATTGGAATTCAAAACACTACACAAAATCTGTTTAACTTAAAAGAAATTATTTTATTATAAGAATATTTAAACGACACAGTATTGTACGAATCGGTTACTTGTACACGACTGACTCTTGTTTATTCTACGTTCTTGTCTTGGCGATGCAGTCGCTTACAAAAAAAATACATATATTGCTTACACTACTATATTATTGTTTAATATGCTTACTAATCTAAAGTGTGTGCAAGGGTTCCTAACAATAGCTACATGTATTTGTTCCTGGCATTTCTGATCAGTGATCAAGTTTAGCGACCCAGCCGCCATGACGCCGAAGACGGAATCAATGCTCTCTAGCAATCTGCATTGGTTGTGGTTTTGTTATCTAGGTATTTATACATATTCAACCATAATTCATGAACATTGTTTTGGATTTTTTTAAATAATCAACATTTGTACTAGTCAACAATTTGTCATACCGAGTTGTCTGGAACCACCGAAAAAACTGTGAAAAACGTATACTCAAAAATGAAATAACATTAGGTGGGTGTGTATTATGTTTGCAGTACCCATTTAATAGAAAAAATTAATTATGAGTAGGTAATAATAATACAATAATACCATAGACAAAATTCCAACAACTTGTATAGGACATGGAATAACGTGTTTGGTTCTGTTTGATTTTTGTCACATATGTTGTCTACACTGTAGTATTCACTATTCAACACAAAAATTAAATCGTATTTAACGTTTTACTATAGTCGTAATGTTTAACTACATCAGAAGTAAAAATTCAGTTTAATTTAAATATATTATTTAATAATAATAAATTAATTAACACAGTATGCAAATGATACATAAAAGCCTGGATACTTGATCGTTATTATTGGATTATGTTTAAGTATCATACATAATTTATACGTCTTGTATTTTACTATAGTATTATGTTGCAATGGCTGCGAAATCATAACCCGTAGTTGTTCCAAGCGGTATCATCGGCATTGCATCAATGTAAGGAACTGTACAAGGAGTCGCACGAGAATCGGAAAGGTTTGACTTATTATATTAATACAATATGCGCAGAGAGTAATAGATTGGCAACGGTGCCACGGTAGTGTCCAAAGACCAAAAGATTATATTATTAAAAGACTGCTGCGGGCTACAGTCGACTGCTGCTTTAAATATTCCCGGTCATGATGATATAGTGGATGATGAATATAGAGCACACCCCCACTCCTAGCTCGGTAATTCATAGGAAATCTCTTTCTAAACGAACTCTACTAGCGGACAATGTGTATAAAAGTATTATGTATGATGTACGAGTACTAACAAATTATATTTATATTACAATAATATTAAAGTACAGAGTAAATTACTTATTATATTTACCTCCATTTTTTTTTTCAATTTATAATAAATATTTTGCTCAAATTTTGGTTTTGATACACCTATAAATCACTTTTATTTTTTAAATTGTTGAGATTTTTTATTCTACTTAAAAAGTGTTCTGTGTTCATATTGGTCAATTACGGTATTTTCAAATGAGAACCCCCCCCCCACCCCGGTCTTTTCTTAAAGTTATAAATTCTTCAGTAGTTTAGTGGATTTAGTTATTTAAACGTTTGAACGAGTATTTTTTCAATTATTAATATGTATGTATCAAAAATAAAAATCCTCAAAAAATATTTAATACAACTAAAATAAATGAAATATCAGATACCATTTGAACATAAAATTTTTAAAGTACCTACCTATATACTTGGGACTATTTTTATTAAATCATAAATATTGATAAATTATTTTAATTATTAAAATGTTCAAATCACCATAATCCTCATATCTACAAAATTTATTAAAAAAATAAATTATCCTAAATAATAAATATATGTTTTTCTGTGTCACTAAAGAGATCCACTATCTAATTTAATATATAAACATTAGTTTATAATTAAATACCTGTAATACCTTACAGTTTTATATTTTAGAAAATTGCTATTACCTATACAAATTGATTTTTTTTAAATTGTGGGTAATCGAGAAATTGCAATCATTAACTTTCCGGATAATCACACAAATCATGTTAATCGAATCAACTAATTTAGCCATTTATTATTTTTAATTTTGTGATTTTTAATATTTTAAAAATCTACAAAATTATTATAGTTATAAATTACATTTTTCATACATAAATTCAAAGTAAATCTAACAATTAATATAAAATTAAAACTCATAAGAAAAAATAACTAGGCATTGTATACCTAATAAAAATATAATATACTAATTATAATTATAATATAATATATTATGTGCAGTTCTAAAATGGGATTTAGAATAGCTAGGTATAGTCTATAAATTATAGCTATACTGTCTATAATACACATATAACTGACAGTTATTAACTGGTTTAAATTATAAGAGAAAATTATTGGTAAAAAATATAATAGGTGCCATATTACATAGATAGTATTTATAATAAATTATAATTGATTTTGAATCTCACCACAAAATAGCCCGTTAAGCTGTTCCATCATATTACTTATACTTTATACAGTTATACTATACCGATGTGGTTATGTGTCATATAATTATACAAGGTACCTACTTAAATTACTAAATAAATACTGTTTAGAGATATCTTTAAATAAGAATAAAAATGAATGTTGACTTATACTATTATTGGCTATTGAATAGTATCCAATATTCTGTAGGTAGGTAATAGGTATGCTGGTATACAATTAAAAATCATTTTTGGAAAAATACTAATCCTATTTTGAAATGTAAACACTACCTACATAATAATATTAATTTTTCTTTCAAATTCTAATACTTTTATATCCAGTGACTAGTATGCACACATAACATAAGTATAAATAATAAAAAAATGCAATAATACAAATCTATCCATGTAGACATATAGTGTATCAAACATACAGACATTACAATACAATATTACAATAAATTGTTGTTAGTATATATAATTTATTATACATATATTCCTGCATATTATTATGTACAATATAAGCTATAATAACTATACTATGTATTATGTACCTATTTTCTACACTATTATAGTAAGTAGGTTAGGTTTCTAAAAGTCATCGGTATTTTCTAAAATATTTTATGCTGGTCTGTTTAACTAAAAAATAAAGTTTAATGTTATCATCGTCAGCTAAATAATAATGTTTAAGATAATTCAGCATCTGGCCCATTAGCTCAGTTGGTTAGAGCGTCGTGCTAATAACGCGAAGGTCGTGGGTTCGATCCCCCCATGGGCCAAAACTTTTTTGTTTTTTTTCCACATAAAATTAATTCTTTTTTGAAATAATAATAATTTTCCTAGATATCTTTTAATTTAAAAAAATATGTAATTTAAACAGTCTTAACCTATTCGCTTTTTAATTTTAGAATTTATTAATGCATGCTAAAATTCGTGTACATGTGAACTTAAAACTGTTAAAATTATACAGACAATTAAGTAAATAAATGTGTTATACATTTTAATTTTTTATTGAATTTGAAAACCTGCAATAGTGGAACAACATATACCATAATATACATGTCATGATATTACATGTGAGATTATTATATTATTTTAAGCCATTGCAAAAAGGAATGATTTTCTCAAATTTCTTTATTTTTTATTTGTTTAACCTTACCTGCGTGATGGCAGTATATTTTTGTTAATAATAATTTTTAGATAAATAACTTATAAATGTTATTATGACCTGAGTGATTTTAACTTAATGATTCTGATTATTAAAAATTCATATTTACTACATCTAACACAGTTTTATTTATAATTATGTTTATCCTCACTATGTTATAGCTCAAAACTTGTCAAACTTGACTAATAATAGTAATAGCAATAATTAATTTATCTTTGTCAAATTTGTTTTTTTATGTTTAATTAAGTACTTAACATTAGCATATAAAAATTTAATTTGTATGTTCTAGAATTGACAAATCTAAAGAAATCTTAACTAAATATAGTGGGTGTAGTACTTAAACTGGGGTACAAACACTACAAACAGGCGGTACTAAGAGGTTTTTTAACTGATAAACAATGTCTTTTCAGTTTTAATAAAAAAATTTCATCGATGAAATTAAAACGAATATCGGGATATATAAACGTAAAAATGTATAATAAATAATTCATCATTTATATTAATTATAATTTTTCAACTATAATTACTAGAGAAAAGTT
The DNA here is from genome assembly GCA_036289425.1 of Rhopalosiphum nymphaeae. Lineage (NCBI taxonomy): Eukaryota > Metazoa > Arthropoda > Insecta > Hemiptera > Aphididae > Rhopalosiphum > Rhopalosiphum nymphaeae. Next base: position 9,332,910 of record JAZAQC010000012.1, on the reverse strand, counting down.
GTATGATACACATTTTGTCTCTTTTTTTCAGTATGTCCTACCTTTTTGAAATTTATTTTATAAAAAAATCATTTTTTCTACGATATTTTTGTATGACAATAATATTCAATAAAATATTTGAATCTAACTTTTCAATAGTATTTTTGGATTATATAATTTCTGTGGGTAGAAAATATAAAACTAATAATGTTATATTGTTGTCGGAAATGTAAAACATACATAATATTATTATTATACCAGTCATCGTAAAAACAAGTACAATTTTATCCGCTGCAGTCAGTTTGTTATCAAATGTGAGCGTGATGCGGGCTATGATATTTATTTATATTTTATAATATCTACAATAGTATATTTATGTTAAATAATAAATATTATTTGTTATTAGTATTTGTACACGAGTGTCGAGTCTCGAGTACACAACACACATTTAGTGAAGTTGTAGTGGTGTAGTGGAGTAATTTAAAATTAACTGTACAATTTGGTAATAATTTGTTCTCAAAATACAAAAAATATGGTGCATTTCACTCAGTTTTTAATTAGAATTTCTTTTTTTCAAAGATGCTGATGAAATTGGAAAAATAGTTGTATAATATTATGTGGATTGGTATTTTCTGTAGAATATGATAGTCGTGGATGTTTAACGATAATACAACATACTAAAAAAGTGAAAAAACATTTATTTATTGGCATTATCAGCCACATTAAAACATGATTGAAATTCTTTTAATTATTATACTTAGATGGGTAATTAAAGTATCCCGTATTTTAATTTTATTTATATGGTCACCTTAATTAGTAATCCATTATTCAAAACGTTTAATATAAATAGTTGGTGTGCGGTTAAAAGGGAATATGTCAAAAATAGTACTTTTTCGAAAAATAAAAAAGAATATCTTATTTTTGCATTGATATTTCATTTCTTATAGATAATTTGAGAAAAATTAAAATTTAGAAAATATTAAAATCATTGATGTAATATTAAACGGATAGGATATTAGCGTTTCTGAGCGTTCCCGAATGATAAGGTTTGAGATAATATTTTTTTAATGCATGAACAAAAGTAATTTTTTTTTTACAAAGAATACATGTGCATATGAATTTGTATTGTATATTTTAAATTAGTATGTTTAAACTAAAATGTATGAGTGTTCAAATTTAAAATAATAAATATAATTAATTTTTATTGCTTTCTTACTATTAAATATGAGTGGAAAGTGATAAGTTGGAATGGTTTTCTAATAATTACTATCCTAATAACATTGATATCGATGTGGCACAAATCTAAACTTTGTAAAAACGCTATGCCATATTGGTATTTATTCTAGAGGTGGCCTATCCATTATATAACTAATATTATCCGAGGAAAATCAAAATATTTTGATATTGGAAACAACGTAGAACATTTTTTTTTATTGCATTGCACAATTGAAGGGCTTGCTGCAACAATCGGACAACTCCATATTTGTAAATTTTACAGGAGAGATATAAAACTGTTTAATAATTTAAAAAAAATCACAGACCAGACTTTATTAATATAATTTGTTTCATTATATGATAATAAATGATAATATATCATAATAGAACCTTTATTATGTTTCTAACCCCAAAAATATAGAACTTAAGTTGATAACTACATGGAGTTGTCTGGTTGTTGCACCATTTACTCAATGTATTTTAAAACTTCAAAAGTTCAACTTTTAAAAATAAAATGAAAATAACATAAAAAACAGTAGTATTTTTGAACACATTTTTTCTATTGCATTTGAGGATTAAAATAAAATTGATTAGACAAACGTGGGTGTAATATTAAGCCAATTGTTTGGTGCAGCAACCAGACAACTCCGGAGTTGTCCTGTTGTTGCACTCAAACTTAGAATCGGACAACTCCAGTTTAGTTTGTAAATCCATGAAAAATAATCGGATTTAATCGTTTGTTGCACCCACTTATAAAGAATTTTTTTCTTTATATTTTAGGCAGAAAACAAAAATATGGAGTTGTCCGATTGTTGCAGCAAGCCCTTCAATTATCGAAATATAAAAAAAAGTACTATATAATTTTAAACCACCAAAATTATTGTAAGCACCTATAGTACATTTACTAAATTTTTTATAAACACATAGAAAATTATTTTGTGATTAAGACAAGAAAAAAAATAGGACAATCCTATATAATACAGAACGTCGGTCATATATAAACGTTATATAGTTATATTACATATTAGAAAACAGCTAATGCTCATAAAAAATCTTTTTTTGTCAACACTATCTTTCTAGTACAGTGTGGGTTCTTTTATGGAAATTTTTGCTATATAATAAAATGTACATCACACTATTCCTGATTAAAATGGAAATTTCGTTGACGTTTTGGTCGTCATAAATATTATTATTGTACAACTAATATTTAAATATATACAAAAACAAATAACTAAAATAAATATAATGACACAAGTTGTAATTTTTAGAAAAGTTTCGAATTTTAAGTGGGATAACTTTGAAAAATTTCAGATAAGGATTTGAAAAATAAACAAAATAGAACAAAATATCTTATTTATTAAGTGTCTTGATGGTATTATATTTTCATTTGGTCACCATCGTGAGAAAACAAAGACAATTTTATAATTTTTGTTTTTGTTTTATTCTACATGAATGAATGATTTACTTATTTACTTATTTAAACTCGAAAAACTTTTTAATTTTGATTGCGTATTTTATTTGCTTTTATTTTTATGTATATATACAGCTTACGTTGTAGGTGTTATCAGAGAAAAAAATACTCGTTGAGAAATATTATATGAATAGCAACTAGCAATCCATTCGTTTTACAAGTGAGTTATAACACAAATATTAATGTTTAAGTATTTCGTATTGTTTTTCAACGGACAAATCGTCAGTGTTGTTTGCAGAACAAATATGATTTAGATATTTATAATTATTGTATTTTACTATTACTAAATACAGATAGTATTTTAATTATTAAAGTATAAAGAGCTATTTAAAACGAATGAAAATATATAATACTGAATCATTTAGAATGGCGTTGGTGTTTGCTTCATCTAATTTAAATAAAATAAATTTTTATTTGTACCTATGTGTGACTATTGAATGTGTTTTAACTAAACGTAAGAGAATAAAAGGATTATAACGTTGTTCGCGACTTAACATTTTTGAACTGATAGTCATTATTTTCATCTAACTTATAATTTCAACACACATAAATAGGGTAAAAAGTCTAGCTGTTTAGGTTATACACAGTATGATGATTACTAATAATTAACCAACTTTTTCCTTTAATAATTAATTTTATGAATTCTGATTGTAAAAATTTTTAAGTAATAAGTATACATACGTAAGGACTATAATTTTAAATACTTAGATATTTCATATCATTTAAGGAGAATCCTATACGAACTACATTTTTCTGATGAAAACCAATATTTTTCATTGTTAATTATGAAGCGAATGATTGAACATTTTGATGGTTTTACAAATTATAAAATATCGATTCTTGGAAAGTTAATAATTAAAATATCAATCAACAATCAATATAATTTTTGAATCATCATGGCACCACTATCATCATTTATAACGTATTAACGTATAAATTATCCTTAGTTAAATAATTAAAAAACTATTCATTGAAATTTTGATTTGATTACATTAACATTTTAAAAACTTATCTATTTAATGATGTTTAGAAAAACATGATTATTTCCGATAGAAAAAAGGAGTTGGTAATATAATAATACAATCATTAAATAATTTAAAAAATCTCAGTATAAAATATGGTTTTTAAGTATACATACTTCAAAATTCTAAAAATTGTAATTTTAATAAATTCATTATTAAAAGAAAAACAGTGATTAACTATAATATACTTAGAAATTCATCCTGTATATTATAATAAATATATAGGTACTGTCAAATGTCGATACACATTAATACAGTGTGCATCTGAAAGATATATTTAAGTGTAAAATTGTCAAATTCTCCAGATCCGTCATTTATAGAGGATTATATATTGTGTTTGCAATATATCATTGGTTACGGTTTCGTGATATACACGTTAATCATATTTTATTTAAGCATAACGGTAAGATAAGTGCACTAAAAAATGGATTATAATAATACATTAATATTATATGTGACAGTTGTCAGTTATTCAACTTCGGAGATTTTAAACAAATTTCATTTGATGAGCGGTACAATTCATGTTTAAATAATATATGTAATATACGTCAACATCAGCGCGTATACGACGAACTGTAGACAGATATACGTGTATTCGTGTTTTAAAACACCAGATAGCTTATTAAAATGATATATTATTTATATTATAATATACTTTTCGAAAGGTTCACGATTTTTATGTATCAAAGATATAAATGTAATTGGAAATTTCTCACTTCTCTAAATTGACGATTTTAATTAATTTCTGTTTGGACTCTATATTGCAGACTATTCTAAATCGATTATAATTATTGTACAAGTACTTCGAAATCGACTTACAAATTACTAATTTGTCAAATTATTTTAGTATTAAGAACTCATTATTGCTTTATTCCACTTCTTAGGTAAAGATGTTTTAATATATTCATTTTTTTTAAAATTGATAAATTATTATAATAATATCTGCTAAAATCACGTATTGAATATACATTAGTTCATAATAATGTATGATGAATAAATGGATCCAAATACATCGACCGAGGGGATGTCCAGTCATCAAATAAATATTATCAATCACTGGTGAATAATCATTTCAAATGTCACAGAAATATTCATAATATCTTAAAGAAAAAGCTTTTGAGCTATATAATTTATTTCTAGATTTATTTTGGCCAACTGTCATTTATGTTATTGTTACTTCTGATTTTAAACACGATAATTTAATATAATAGTTAAATCTAAAAATCCTTAAATTTAAATAACATAATCAAAATTCCTTTTTGACCTAACATTATTATTAAATGCATTAGCAACGTTGTACTTATAAATTATAATACAAACATTATTCCATAGTTAATAAATATCTGACATGTAATCCGGTCTCCAACAAACATTAAAATCATCAATAAGTATTACTCATACAATTTGTTATTTTTTTTTTATTACATATCGACTATCAATATCTTAAACTACTTCAAATTCATTGATTTATTTAATATTATAATTAACTTATTTTTTATTTTTATTAATTTTTATGATATATTGACTTTAGGTTGAAAACTCAATAAAAAATATATTCATTACTATATATACTATATATTTCATTATATTAAGAATCTAATAAATGAATGAAATATATAGTAAGAATAAAAAAATACACTGTTTTATGAAATCATAACATTACTTGGGTATATATTATCAAAAATATATTTTGGTTTTTATTTTTAAATAATAATAAATTCAAAAACCACACCCTTTTTTAAGATTGTTGTATCCCAAAATTGTATAATTACAAAATATTAACATAATTATAAAATCTATATATTTTAAAATGTAAAATTAAGAAATTGTCATCAGGTAAGTAAATACGCATCGCAATAATTAAATTAGAATTATACATATATATTACTTATAACATATTATATTATAAATGTTATATTAGAAGTTACAATATTACAGTTTCATCCTATTTGTAAGCATAAGTCATTTTTTTTCATGTGATAAAAATTTAAAACAAAATTTAGTGCTTCTTCTTTCTACCTGCTTCTACTTGGAAAAAAATTTCAACAATCGGAGTAAGAAATATATTTTTTAACTCATATAAAATACTTCTAAAAAATTCGTTTTTTCATATCAAAGTACTCCAACAAATTTGCTTTCTTTTAAAAATTAAGAAACTAAGCATATTTGTTATTAAAAAGTAAAATACTTAAAAAATAGAAAAAAATATTATTTTATTACGATATTGTTTGAAAAAATGTTGTGTGTTCTTCGATACACGAATGGTATTTATAATATATGCACAGCATATGTAACTCATTCCAACCGGATTTCAAACATTCGGGGATAGTATATTGAAAATATAATATGCACTGACCGTGCTATTAGTATTATTGTAGAGAATCATTTTAAAATTAATTTTGGTAACTATAAGACAAGACAAATTGATCAATGAAATCTACCAACGCTAGTGATTATGACGGTTTGGTGTAGAACATTTTATAATGATATTGTAGTTGTTACACATATTTAATATATAATCATCTATCAATAATGAAATAAAAAGTCCATATTTTATTTATATAATTTCGTTTTTGGACAATTTTTTGTATAAAGTGTAGAGTGTACTTATGTGAATATTATAAGACATTATATATACCTAAGTATTAAAGCATAATTTTTTTTTGTAATGTAAACTTGATCAATTATAATATTAACTAACATTAACAATACACTCAGATTATATAGCTACTTTACTATTAATAAAACATAGTAATCAATATTATTATTTATGATTAGTGTATATCATTATGATAATATTAGTATCACATACATATAATAGAAGTATTTATTTTAAGGGTACTCGGAGGTATAGTGTAACATCACACAGTATTCCGAAAATGAAAAACTAAATTGCTAAGTCCGGGGCTAAAAATTAAAAATGTTACTATGGAATCACACATTTTCTTGATATTTGATAAAATAGTATATTATAATTTAAAGTCGAGTCAGAAGAGTGGCGGTGAATGTGTTGGATATTAGTATGTTATTATGCGTGTTTAATATTTAAGTATAACTTATATTTATCACTTACTTTTGGTTGTACTCTCAGCGTAATCAGTAATGAGAATGAGTTCGAGAAGCCGACTGTGTTGAGAAGACTAAACCCATTTTCGCTACCGTTTAGCTTACCACCGACTGTACGTACATGATCACCTGGCGCAACCAGTTCTGTAACTCCTGTATATATGTTAAATATACGGAAATAATTATAAGATCGAAGTACGTTATTAAAATTATTATTTTGAAACAACTTTTGAGCAATTACAAAAGTATTGCAATAATACGACTAATACGAGTACTTACCGTCACACGAAAAGTCGTTGCACTTTCGTATTTCTTTGTTGTGTCCTTGCCCACACTTCAGACAACGTCGAAACCGATACTGCAGGCCAGTGTCACATGATACGTTGCACGCCGACCAATCACTCCAGTCACCCCATCCTAAAATTTAATAAAAAAAAAAATTAAAACGATGAATAACATAAACTAGAATACAATTTTACTGAAGATAAATTTAAAAAAAGTTAATAGTTTTTGAGATAACAATATCAGTGTTTACTATTCAAATAATCTCCCTGTAGTATAACGTACAGTTTAATGTAATAAAGGTATACCTAAACTAAGTGCACATTTCCAATTTATTAAACATATTGATATATAACATATTTGAGTATTGTGACAATCAGTATTTACTCCATTTTATTGGTATTTGTGTTTAATTATATGGTGTACATTCAATTTCTATAACAATATAGAAGCTAAAAGAAATAATTTATACTGAATACAAATTAATACTTCTTAGAAGTTTAATACATTTTCTATTGCCGAAATACAATTTAATTTAATTTGAAGAAAATAAGGAAGTCAATATAAAATTATTATATTAATATAGTGTATTATGAAAATAATGCGTATTACGCACTTTATTATTAAACAATTTAAAAAAAAATAATTTGAAAAATATAAACATTTTTAACACAATAAATTTTATAATTTATGGATTTTAACTAAAAATTAAAAAAAAAATAAGTTTTAAAAGTGGTCAAGCAAATACCACTGTATTGTACGTATAGTAAATATTGAATTGGTCACTGTAATGGATGAGTTTAATTTATTTGAATTCAATAATATGGCATTGTATACGAAAAAGATTATTGGCAGAGGCATGTGTCAGCTTACACCACTAAGTGTACTCTATCATGTGATTTTTAATATGAAGTAATTAAGAAGTATTTTAATATTAGTAATACTGGGTGTTGATTTAATTTTTTCCAAAAATATTGCATTTATTTAACTTTTGATTTAATATACTACTTAACGTAAAACTGTGTAAATATGTTTATGGTATTAATAAGTAACATCTACATACTTAAAAAATTTAAATGTGTATAGTATAATTCATTATAAAAGTAAAAGTTTTAAGTTTCCGCGTAAAATGTTTTTAAATTATAATAAAATCCATTGTTAAAATGTATAATTTCTTAAAATTTTTAACTTAAAACGTCTATAAAAAATAATGATATTTGATATTTTTTTAAATTTTTTGGTTTCATTATGAACTACTTACTATAAATATTTTGACTATAGATTTTTTTGATATTTTTAAATTGTTAATTGTATTATTAAATTTCTAAGTTTTCTTATTCAGCAATATATTTTTATAAACATTTAACAAAAAAATTCAAACTTCTATAAATAGCTCAAAAAGATCCAAACATTAATTTAAAATGGTATCATTTTATTTAGAGAAAATGATAAAATATAAAATTTGAATATCTATAAAAAAAAAAATTGATTTTATTATAAATTGGTATTTTATAACAGTTCCCCTTTGTACTTCATTTTTTTTTTGTGTTTCTAGTTATTTAAAAAGTACTTGGATTTTCATTTTAAACATTTCTAAGTACCAATTTCCTATTAGAAACTACCCCTAACAGTAATATCGAAGCATTTTTATTGGTCCAAACAGTTAGGTAATAGATAAATTATAGACATGTAAAATGAATACATTACTCAGGCCACTCAAAAATTAAAATCATTAAGTTTTATATAATTTAATTTAAAAAAAAAGTGAATTTGCATGAATCACAAACAATATTAGGTAAATATCTATAATATGCAATAATAATATATTATAAAGAAATAACTGCACTACGGTTGTCTTGGGCCAAATGGCTGGATGGTTTGTATTTATTATATTTGAAAGCAATGATAAATTATTCGAAAAACAATTCGGTGCAGAGTTCAGTTTACCAAAAAACAGTCAACGTTTTGTCTAAAAACAAGCTATTATATATATATATAAATATATATACTTATGTATTATAAACATTTTCGTAGTTATTCGCTATTTTCTGGAAAACCACTAAAGGAATATTCAAAAAATAAAATAAAAATAAAATAATACTTTTAAGGTAGATGCAATATTTGTGTTCCGTTTCCAATCTAAAAAAGTGCTGCATGGAACTTTTTGAGTTTTTTACTACCCCCAAAAGTGTTTTCAGAAGGAAACCAGTAAAGAGAAAAAGAAAAAACCACATTTTTGTAAATCTAATATTTTTCTCAGTTCTTCTTAGCACAAGTTATATTAATATCTTCTACATTTTTTTAAACTACATAAATATTGCTATGTGCTTTTTAGACTTGTACAAATTTAATGTCATGTAACCTTCATGTTAATATATTTATATAATAACAGTAATATTGTACACGTAAAATCAGATTAGCAAAGGATTTAACGGTGAATAAAAATAAACTTTAGAGATACCTACTCGTTGAGACGGTTGGATACAAGCCAATAAGATGTATAATTTTGTTATATAAAGATAAGAAAATATACCAAATAGTTTACAAGTTTACAAGACAATCCGACCAATTAAACTTAGTTAATAAATCTAATACAAAATTAATATATATCAAGTACTTTAGTGTTATGTATTTGACTATAAAAATATACGATAATATTTAATACTTATATTATAGTACATTCATACATAACTAACATAATATATCTAATGTGTAATTTATATTCTTATATAGAATATAAGACTCTTAATTTTCAATTGCCATACAGTATTATAAACCTATATTTACTCAGCTGGTCAACCTGTTACTGAGTACTTTCAACAGGAATTGAATTTTTTTTTCTAATGGTGTATACCACCATTGAGAACATTCAACGAATAGATATTCCATCATAATAACCAACGTAATAATAAATTTAATGTTATTTTTATATTTAAAATTATACATTCAATGTTTATTTATATGTACGAGTTCTGATATATTAAATCCATTAAATGTGATTATGTATTTAAAATGTTGTAGTTACATGAAATGAAAATCGAAATTTATCGAAATATAAATTTCCTTGGATATAGTTATTTTTAGAGACCCAAGGTACACTGTAGTGTACGTACCTGTAGTAATTAGGTGAAAAAAATGTAAAAATTACGAAACTTATAACAATCTTAATTAGATTATATTAAAGCATATTATGAAAAAAAAATTTTCCAACCATATTAATTTAGGTCTGAAAGAGCTATTATTTGTATTTTTATTAATAAAATCTTGTGGCAGCCCTAAATAAATAATCTAGCTATTATACCTGGTGTGAGGCTATTTTGCTGAAAAATTAATTGCAGATAATGTTGAGATTGAAATTATTATTATTATTTATTTTTTTAGGGGGAAGAAGATATCTTATTTCAATCAAGAAAATAAATTATCAGTATTTATAAAAAAAAAAGTAGTTAAATTAAAACATTTGCTATAGTAATATTCTAATTTATTTATTATACTAAATTTGAATCTGCAAATCGTGTTTATAATACATTGTTTACTTATAAAATATTAGACTTTGAACCTATTTTAGTTATACATATTTCGACACAACCATCACAACACTTGACTGCGGTTGATGTAATTTCGATTTTATCCTTGGCACTTAGCTGTCTACTCATAGTACATCGCCGTTAAACGTTTACAATTGTTTTAGAAATGGTATCGATAAAATGCATGTTTTACATCATATTGTTACTAGTTATACAAAGTTATAATTGATCAATAAAGTGTATAAAAATGAATTTTAAGCGTCTATAATATTTAATAATATAATATATTTACTATAATAACATTATCCAAAGAACTTTATGCTAAAACTAAATTATAAAACAAATATACGCGTGAGTGTAAATATAATTGCTGTAAAGTACAACAAACATTATGAATTTAATGTATGCAAATACTTAAAAGAACGAAAAATAAAATATTAATATTTTGTACGTCATTCAACCGCGTTATGTGATATAAATCATTTATAAAATATAATGTATCATCGCAAAAAAGTGGATCCTGCGTCTCTTTTCAATCTTGTTTTATTAATATATGCAAATTCATGAAAAGTGAGTGGCACATATATTTTGGAAATAAAATATAATAATTATTAGGTATATCTTATGGCACCGCAACTGCACATTAATATGTTAATATAAAATTAATATCAATGTATATTTTTTCAATATAATCAATTTCAATTTAACTGAAAAGCGTTATGAAAGATGTAACTTTTTGTTTCGTATACACGTACTTACTACAACAGTGGTCAAACAGAAAATATAACATTACATTTAATACTATGTAACAAAAATCCAGAAATAATACAAAAATAATAAATAAATATTGTATAATATTATACTATATTGATACCTATCATCTTTCGCGAGTACAGCGGTGTACTCGTCCTTATTATAACATTGGATTTGACTATGAAATGTTAAAGTAAAATCTCTTCCTTCTTTATTATTGAGAAGAATTATAATATCATTTATTTTTTAAGTAATACATCGAATAATTCTAATACAGCTTGTAATTATTCGTTATGGGACGTTATTTAATTGAATCGTTTCTTTTATACGTGTAGACAATCAATACACACATGACACATATAAGGTAATGCATTTTTAATAATATTCGTTTCTCATTTATAATGTATATGTATTAAATAGGTACTCATAAATACGTTTGAGCGATTCGTTTTGGTTAAGCATTAAGTGCACAAGAGATGAGATAAAATGTTGGGTACGAATAAAAATAACGTTAAACAAAACCTGATGGTTTAAATGGTTGTTCGTAGAATGACCGGGGAAAAAAAGAAATGGTAAGAAATCATTTTTAGGGTCTGTGCGTATAAGACAATAATGTACGCAATATGATGGCGTGGTGAATGAGGCAGTCATCATTTTTCCCACAGTGCACATTTTATTCAGCTAAACAGAATATATGTATAAGCACGTTTCATTGTATAACTACTACCTATGTGCAATGTACATTTCACAGTAATTCCACGTACATTATACGTTGTATACTTAAGTAAACAAACGTGGTATAGGTACTTTTGTACTCGTATTTTGAGGTTATCGACTTACACGCTCTGAGAGAACTTAAATGAATGATTTGGATTTTTTTTTACATTATTATACTTATATTAGTGGGTACTAAATTATTAACTTGCACTAATTACCCAATAGAAATTGAAAATTTATGTAATGATATAATTTTATAATCAAATTTGTATGATTGATGGTATTGTTGGTATTCCAAATGTACGGGGATGATAAATTCCCCTTTGCCTTTAATTTCCTTCAATATCATTCGGCAAAGGATCCAAAGCAGCTCAAACAATGGTCTTAAACGAATAAATTAGAATCGAATTGATGGGTTATATATCGACGATATGTTTAATTGAACACTTTTACTCAGATAACACGTTTTACGGTACGAACACATAAACAATGAAAAATTAATAACTTTTTATGTTCACATTACAAAAATGTTTAATCATTAGTACAAAAAGCAAAAAAGTTTTTGACCGTCGTAAACTACAACACGACTGCAACTTAGTGATTAGGCTTTACAGTCTTGACATCACCTGTTATTAATCGACAAATTTACCTAAGCTTAGATCAAACTTGGCCCCGATTAGGTACTATAATTTATATCGTTGTAGGTTGAGTTCAAACCTGACAAATGTATTGTCTATGAATATAACAGTTAAATAGTTCGATCAACTCGTATTATCTCGCAAAATTGGTTAAAATCGTTGTTTCAAAACCTCACTGATATTACTACACTGTGTTTGCAAATAGTTTATAACAATTTAGTAGATACTAAGAAGACGTTTTGAATTTAAATTTATCACGATTATTATTAACGTACTCGTATTTTTTTCAGATAATCTATTTATAATCACGTTGTCGATTAACGTCTTATTCTCTAATTTTATTTATAAAGTGTTTACAGTATTCTATGCGTATTTTGTCAAATATCTATCTACTCAAATAGTATTTTTTTCTTCTCTACCACGATGACAGCTACAAATAAAACGTGCGTGCGTGCGCTCGCGCATTTTTGTGTGTGTGTGTGTGTGTGTGTTAAATGTCATAGATTATAATACCGCAACGATTAAATGATTATAACACACAAGTTCATGAGTTGGTTTAGGAGGAACATTGTGTTGTATGAATTGTTATTTCAATTATTATGATGGAATACAATTACAGTGTTCTAAAATGGCTTTGCTGTCGTTAAAATGCACACAAGCACTGTTTGCTCGATATACTTCTTCTGCAAATCCCCAGAACGAATTATTAATAATCGTACTTTATAGTATTTATTTATACAATAACTCAAACGGAAATGTACAAATTGAAAACGATATATAACAGTTGAAAGTCAGAGAAAGGTTATTATTATAATGCATGGCTTTTACAAAAAGTTTGTTTTAATTTATCATCAATAAAGTTTGCCATACTAAATAAATAAATTAGTAATTACTGTAACTTATTATTATTTACTCCTGTGTATTCCAAAGGACGAGACACTATTAATGTTTTTACCGATTTGTCATTTTCTATATTACCTATATAATACCCTAAACATATGGTTTTTGTAGTAACTAAAAACTTTATATAGTGCATCTATTTAAATCTTATAATTATGTGTTAATAAATAACAAGTTTATTTAAGTATTACCCACCTAAAAGAAAAATTTTCAGTGGAGTTCTTTTATTTTTAATCTTATATGCTTCGGTAAGAAAAATTATCACGAATAAAAAAATGTATTAATGTTAAAAACATCTGTGCATTTACATTATTATTTTATAACACGGATCAATGAATTAAATTTAGTTTAATTTGCTAGTACATATTGTTGAAGTATACAATTAATATTAGTATGCATATTGTAAGCACGCGGGTGCACTGGTGCACATGTCAATGTATTATATCCCATAGTTAAATTTTATATTGTAATATTAAGAAATACTTCTTAATGTCACATACATATACATAGGGATTTTGATTTGTACAAAAGTTACTAATACACAGTACGTCATATAATATGTGTCCAAATTAGTTGTATGTTAAATTTATATTATACTGTTATTAAAGTCATTTTACTATATATAAAATTAAAATAATAATATATATTTAAAAATAAAATATTGTTTAAATAAAAATAATTTTATAATAAATATATGTATATGATTTTACATACAACGATTTTCTGTACATAATTAAATAGTATAAAAAGGAAATTAATAAAAAGAAAAATTGAATTAAGCTATGCTGAGAAATTTCATAAGTAAAAAAATATGTTATTAGAAAAAAAATAATTGCTAATAAATCTGTTTCATTGTTATGAAAAATTTAATTATAAATTCTGTATAGAATGCACTAACTATTTATTGCTCATATTTATACAAACATAATTATAGACATTATAAAATAAAATCATGTTGATTTGATTATTTAAAGTTTTTTTAATTATTTCAATAACATGCAATATTTCTTACCATATTTGACAATTATAATACCTATAATGTACATAAATAATAAAGTTACTTTAATTTCAATATAAAAAAAATGTATATCTTATATCAAGAGGTATATTATTTTTATTCATCGAATCGTGCAAAATGATGTGAGTTGAGCGTTCGCGCTCAATATGTATGTGTCGAGTACAATTATATTGAATATTATTGTAAGTACATAATAGTATCAGGTATAGAACTTGTTTCTAACGTGAATTTACAACTATTTAACCATTTTAAAATATTATTATTTTTTGGCAGCCAGCCAATGGAACCAATCATTGCTATACTATATGCTAATGAAATTCATTTCCCGATATTATTTGGGAATTGCTTCTGACTATGACTACTGCAATAGTAACAACAGTAATTTCTGCATAAATGGACTACATTATAATAAGCCATGTTACAATAGACACAACACATGGTATAGTATTATATAGTTGCATAAATTTGGTATATCAATACGTATATAGACATATAGCGCATATTATTATAATGTACTATGATTATAAATTTACAAGTTATCGGTATTGCAAAATAGTAACTACGCTATACAATATTTACCAAGTATGCTCACACCCATATTTTCATTTAATAAAGAATTTATTCAAATTCTGATTTTTGAATTAATAATTAATAATATACTTTAAAACTATATTTTAAAATTCTTGAGAATTTTCATGCTACTTAAAGAGTGTCTTGTGGAGGTAAAAACGTATGTTTTTCAACTGTAAACTCCCTTTTTTACTGTAAATTATTTAGTAGATAATTTTTCTGAAAATATTGACGTATCTAAATCAAAATTCAATTCAATTGAATTATTTAAGTTTGATTTTGTATATTAAGGAGAAAAAGTCTATGCCGATGTGTTTGGAATATATATTAGGTTATGAAAAATTTGAAAATTTCAGTAATTAATATTAATTTTTCAAAATTTAGAATTTGTAAAAATGATCAAGAGTATAGTAAACATTATATTTCATCTATATTTATATTTTTGTAAAACCATTTTAAGGACTATTATCCTTAATATAAACAATGGAATAACTGAAAAATAAAAAACCAAGTTTTGAATTTTTAATTATTTACATCAAACGGTTCAAAAACAAATATCTATTAAACAATGTACAGTAAAAAGAAGCGTTCTTATTTGGAAAACTGAAGCTTGTATGACCTATAAGACACTTATCAATTATATAATACAAAAAAACTATAGAATTTAAAAATTATTACAAAATCAGAATTCGAATAAATATTTTTCTATAGGTGAAAGAATTAGGGCTAGGATCTTACATCCTGTAAATTTTAGTATAATATAGTTTTCAAGCATAAAAAATATTATAATCCGATAAGTTCTTATATAGGTTAACTCGATTCATTTATTTGTAGAAGAATCACAAACATAATTTGTTTTTTTTTTATTCTATGTTAAATACAATGAACTTTATTACTGGAATATAGTATAATTATATATAATAAAGAAACAAAGTTTCACAAAAAATCGTTGAACATCCATTTAACTGGTCTATAACTGTCTATTGTATTGAAGTGTTTCGTTTAATTTATACTCTCTAAACTAACTGTGCATAACCTGTCATTATGCAATAATAATCTTATTAATTTCTTTACTTATATTCTTTGTAACAATGCTAGTAAAAATGGTCCAATATGTAAACAGAAATATACCAAAGTATTTTTTTATCGAAATTGCTGCTAAGAGTAAGTCGATAAACTATAAAAAAATAACCCTGCAGCTGCATAATGTTAGGTTATGTGATTACTTATTAGTAGAAAGTACTGGGAGTTTAGTGCTCATAAATTACACGGAATACTACTTTGGTACCTACTGACGAGTTAGTTTTGGAATTATTATTATTTACGATTGCTACACTGAATTTCGTGATAGAAAAAATCTGGACAACTAATATGTATATATGCCTATTTGAAAATTTGAATTCGTTATAATATTAGAAATTATAATCGGAGCTTGGTACTAAAATAGTATTGGTATTTTATGACTCATCGAAAGGGTTCAAAGTACGCTTCTAATAAGTCAAGAAAAGTCAAAATAATATTCTAGTGAACGTTATTATATATTTAAAAAAAACTTATTTAAATTTGTATAAATTATTATAATAATAATTCTACTGCAACTCGTACATTTAATTTCAAAATTAAACGTAATAACTTTATCTATATTCTGATTTATGTAATATAATATTATTATTAGTATTGAAAAGTTATCTATAACTATAATATAAATGTATAAAGTTTTAATAAGACAACTCGCGGTGAAATAGTAGTAGTGTACGTAAACTACAATAATTATTAGCAGTACTCGAAGATAAAATAACATTTACACCGTTCTACGATTTCCTCTGCTTAAAGTTGAACGTTGTTTATTGCTCACTAGAAAACTATAAATTATATAAAGCCAATAAATATTTCCGTAATTTTCAAACGTTGAAACGATTCAAGTTCAAAATCAAGTCCATAGACGAATAATCAAAATATGTGTTTTCTACATTAAGAATAACATTTTGTAAATATTCTAAAAGAAACACGCTATTATAAAAATATGATTTATAAAAAAAAATAGCAATATAAGCTTTATTTCAAAATATATAAAAGCGATTTTTCAACAAATACAAAAATATTGACCATTAACGAAAACATTGAGTGGTTAAAAACAAACAAAAAATAGTCATTGAAGTCATCAGTATAATAACATTATCAATTTATTACAAAATATGTGTAATATAATATCAATTCGCACTGGAATGTTTGGCGTTTCAGCTTTGTCATATTATTATTTAAAGTTGTCTCGAATATTTGATTTCGGCCAATCCACTTAATTACACGTTTCACGTCGTCCACTATACTAAAATATCGAGATGCTGTAGACGAATGGGTGGATCGTCACCAACACCACCACCATAATACAACCAACTAAACGCCCGGCTCGAGAAAATAATATATTGCGTACAACATTAAATCCCGGTCATCGTGGCCCAAGAACACGACTCAGTAGTACCTTATATTATAATATAAGCTACGTCGATGACACATAATACACGTCATAAATTATATTATTATATTGTATTGTCGCGATCGTTGTGCCCACCCTTAGTGTAATAATAAATAGGTACACATCTATCTATGTTGCTGTAAATTCAACGGAAATCGTAGTAATACTCATCGTCCAATGTCGAGACGTTTATTACGATTATTCTAAAAATCGGTTAAAAATTTTCTGCGCTTCTTATGCAGAAGTCGAATTCCTCCCTTCCGGTCGAAGGTGAAAAATAATTTGGTTAATAACATCCGCCGATAGCAGTCTGTATGACGAAGAGCGAAAAACATATATTTTTTTATTATCCGGTGACAAGACCGCGTGTGATCCTAAATACCTAAAAATAATTGATTACTTATATGGATTAATATTATTTATAGTCTGTCGTGATGGTAGGATATTGTTTACGAGTAAAATATTTTTTGTGTTGAAGAATTAGAATACTATGTTTATTGACCGTTGTGGTACGGACGAAACTGAAAAATAATTTATACGAAACAAGCTATTGGGTATGGATATATTTTCATATTACCGGTTGGCTTAAAATAAATAGACACTAATAAAAATAAAATGTACAAACTTAAATTTCGAAAAGTACTATAAAATATTAAACAAGAGATTAAACTGTATTAATATATTTATGAAATATAATAACTTTATTTGATGTTTTATTAATACGAGAGTAATTATTGTCGATGCATTGTATATACTCGCCGAGAAAAGACGATTAGCATTATATCTGTTAAATTAGAAATCAATGTATATTATTTTAAGTGTTTTTGAATATTCATTTATTTTCTTTTACATTGTACTTACTAACGATACGATTTTAATAAATTGCTTATGCGCATTATGAAAAATATAATTAATCGATAAAAATTGTTTCTCGCCGTGTACAATGAACATTATTATGCAGATAAGATTTTCAATTTATAATAAACACACTATTTTCCTTATTCTAAACATTCTAGACGTAAATTTAAAAGAAAATAATATCGTGTTATTTTTACCTTAATCTGTGTGTCACTAATGAGTATTTTTTTTAGTTCTCGCGACTTCAATAATTTTATTTTTATTTCTAACCTCAAACATACTTATTGTTATTATTTAGTTTAAATTGTATGCATTGTGTTTCTTTTTAAAGGTAACATGAAATATTTAAATCCAGTGGCTTCAGATTGGTATGAGATTTTCGAGAGAAGATAGGGAACACTTAAATACACATTTTTTTGACGATTTTAAACCTTATATCTTTCAATGTTCGCGTGCACAATACAATTTGCATTTTTTTCAAATAACAACAGATGTTTTCAATATAAAATGTGGATAGACAGAATTTTTTTAAGTCATTTTGACCTCTTAACCATGACTCTAAAACCAAAATTAACTGAATAACAACGAGAAAATATTTTAATTCAAATGATTGAATTGTTCGATGACTATCTTATGATTTAACAAATTTCCGTGCAATTTTGCACAATTTAAACATAAAATTGTAAATGCTTATGCAGAGGGTAAAGAGAACACATTTTAGTAGCTACTCAAATGAAAGTAATTCGTCGTCTGTAGCCATGTATGGAGAATGATGGGCTTAATTTTGAACAATTTGTAAGATAGAAAATTAATTAATTTTTCAAATAAATAAAAAAAATTACAAATGTTGTATCAATTTGTTTACATTATTCCTAGTAAATAAAAGAAAATTTGAGGTAAATGTATATTTCAAGTAAAAAAAAAAAACACACGGGCTAGTCAATATTTCATAAAAAATATCTTTTAAAACTTAAAAGGATATAATTTATGAAATGTAAATATATTAAAACCACATATCAGATAATTTTTTATCGGTTTAAGATATTTGTTTAAAATACACGATGGTTACCTGATCAATAAAAATCACCTACATTCTAAAGAGGACTTCGTAAATAAATACTTATCGAAAGTAAACTTCGTTATTTAAGAACTGTTCAAAATAGATTTTTTTTTTTTAATCAGACTAAATTCAAACAAGACTCAATTATATTAAATTATTTTATCTTAACTTGTACGTACAAACTTTTCTTTAAATATAATTAATTTTAAAACAAATTGTGTAACCAATGAATTAAAAATTAATCGGTTTTGATTTTAATCACCAAAGGCGAGTTTTATCGAAAGTCTTGTTTTTATTTATTTTTTCCAATTAAAAATGTATATATACTTATATTTTAAAACCAACCATTTCTCCATGTAATATTTAAAGACATAATAATAGTTTATAGTTGTATAATATAAGAAATAACATAATTATATAATTTTTTTAGTTATAGTTTATTTGTGTTTTTAACAAAACAAAAATCTGATATATTTCAATTATTCTTTTATATTTTATAAAAATTATAGAATTAAAACTTTTACTATACTTCTTATAAAATGAAATATTTTTTTTTTTTAATTAAAATAGATTAGCTATAAGAAGCTGAAATCAATGTTTAATATTATTAATCTAGGTAAGATTTTTTGAGAGTAGAAACAAATACATTCCAATCAAATAAAATATTAAAGATAATATTAAGACATATATTTTCGTTTAAATAAAATTAAAAACTTGTGAGTACGTTATTTTATATCTTTAGGTTACAATATATTTATGCGTTAACTTTAAATATTTCTTCCATGCTATAAATTTGATATTGATAACTAAAAAGAACACGCTGTATGAAATCCGTTTCTGAAAAATCTCGTGATTTGTCCAGCCCAATAAATAGAATTTAACGTGGTTTAAACATAATAGCAAAAAATAATTGAAATTTTTATTATGACGTTAAATCAATTGTAAATTTGTAATTTCTCTACAATATGTTTGTTTAAAGATAGTTGAAGAATACAATTAAAACAAAAAAACTCTGCAATCACAGAGAAATAATTAATTATTATCATTGTAATATTACTCGATTTGAATCCTTTTGTAAACTTATAACAATGATATAATTGTATTGCTTTTATTTACAATCAAAGTTAAAACAATGATTTTTAACGAAACCGATCGAAATATTGTATATTGTTAGTGTAAAAGAAATATATCAATTATTACGATTATGTTCTTGAAGAATAAATAAATGAACCAACAAACAATATGTATATGTTATGACATGGCAATGACATTTATAATAGTATTATTTCAATGATAAATTTATTACTGTAATAAAAATAAATGATTTATAGAAGTAATTGTTCCTTTTTTGCAATAATACTTTCATTAACCAGTAATTATTGCAGTCATAATAATATAATACTGCCTAATCTCCTAATTACATACTATGTAATATTATATTATACTTACTGTAAAACCTAAGTATATAAATAATATAATAATTGTATAGATTGATTAACAAAATACTATAGCTGGTCTAGCTAGGTCATCCTCAGGGGGTGGGTCGAATGGGGCAGTCAGCCTTCCCAATTTATATCACTACCTAGTAATTCATGTGTTTGTATATATATAATTTATGAAGTTCGTTTCTCCCTCTATAAAAGGGTCTAGGGACGCCACTATGGTGTAGTGCTTATCTTAAACTGTTTTGCTGCGGATTCATTAATGTTATAGAGGTGATTCTCACGTACGTGTACTTATAGGACTATCATATGGAAATCAACGAATTCAATTCCTAAATTGTTTTTAATCACTTAACTATGGTATAAATGTATAATAATATATTTATTTCGTTAAAATAAAGTTTATCATATTTTAATAATATTATTAGATATATAATTTTCACTGTATACGATCATCTTAATATGTTGTAGCTTGTAAGGAATATTTTATGTGCTCGATAGTATAATAACATAGTTCAGTAAAACTATAAACTTCATAATATCCATGAGAGCCGTAATAAAAAAAATATTCTTTCTATACTTGAACAATTTTGAAGGTCAATTCTGCACAAGTTCATTACAATGTATAGTGTATATACCGGGAATCGTTTACAGGGATCATGAAGCTAAAGCGTCTGAAACACGAAAGTCCGACTTTTTAATAATTATTATAAATAATTGGGCTTCTATTCCGTGGGCGTAAATGGTTAGGTTAGATGTTATACATTTTTAAAACTTCACTTATTTATTTTGTTAATTTAAATGTTGAAAATTGTAAGGCGTACGATCATATTATTATATAATATTGTAGTCGCTTATAATTAATTTTACCAGTACATAAAACAGCGAAACAATGACTTTTTCAAAAATAAATATCAGTGTATATTTTGCAATTCAATATAATTATAACTTCTATGTCTTTAATCAATCAAACTCGACGTCGTTATATTTAGTAGAAAGAATAACACGTAAGTTTTGTATCACTTCCCTCTTAAATACATTATTAAGTTGTATTAATATTATATAACATTATTATATGCGCAGTGCATACGCAACATAAATGAAGCGTTAACTGAATTATTTTTGTAGTATAATAGTATGATTATGATTTAGTTATACAGTAAATAAATCCGTAAAAAAAATCATTATAATAGATCTATCGTGAATTTCGTGTATTTAATGAATAGTAATAGATTAACAGTATGTGTTGCGAGTTGCCTATAAGGATTAATTAATACACGTTTGGGGAGGTATTTAATTGTTTGGAAGTGCTCGTCAATTGCGTGTTGCTTATACTGAGGTCAAAATATATATTTTCACGTATGATTTAAGAAAAAAGGCGATTCAGAATCTATTTCATTCTTTATACTATTATTGTGATACATAAATAATATTATTTTTTAAATACGCATGAATGCATTTTGGTATCTACCTATTATATAAAAATATAAATAATAAATTAAGGTTTATTATGTATAATAATTGTTATTATGTTACCACCTACATTCAATTATAATATTTTGTTTTCAGAAATTATGACTAAAAATGATATAGTCAAAACTTTTGAAAAATAAATACAAACACTAAATATTTATAGTATGATTTTACAATTTCAAAATATACATCATTTACTGTATAAAAAATATGATATCACGTGATATGAAACACGAATAAATAAAGCATTGCAAAGTTTCTTGACCGAGGTAAGTTTAAAGCCACCGTGGTCTCACTATCCACTTTCATAAAATTGCCTAAAACTTCGATGGTATAGCTATCCAGGCAACTTTAAATCCTGATATTATTATGAGTTTGACGGGTTAAAATTAATCGTGCCTCCGGGATATTAAACAAATATCAAATATACTAAAATGTTCATTTTATTTGCACATTTATGTCAAAAAGATTGCGGGTGCTTGAGTCGAATAGAGTAAAATAAATTACACGTTTTGCTGTATTTGAATTCACTAAACCTAATGAAAAAATGAGACAGATAGAAAATAACTTTAATTTATTTTTACTATACATCATAATTTATGAAATCACTAGTTAAAGTTACTTTGGTAACAAGTTAACTAGATGAGTATAAGAATAATTTAATTGATTGTAATTTATTTATTTATTTTTAGAAACAAAATAAATATTGTAAATTACTCGTTTAGTATTCATTCAATTATTCTGTACATATTTGCTTTTACGAAATAAAATATTGTACTAATGAATTAAAAAAAACTAATATAAACCAAAAGAGTTAGTTAAAATTGCACCAAAAAATAATTATTGTTTTTTTGCAATTATATATATTTGAGGTTTTATAAATTTCGATTTTTCCAAATACGTGAAATAGTTGATTCGAAGGAAATTTCCAATTACATACCCGGCATTAAGACCTGATATGTTTTCCCCATAGTACTCCAAAGTTTACAGTGATTATAAAAGTTGGGAAAGCCTTTCGATACAGTAACTTTGAGAAGTTAGTGTTGTTTATTTCTCCGGTAAGTTACATCACAATGTATCTTAAAGAAATGCTTAACGTTCGACGTACAACGATTGTATAAGAAACATTATTTTCTAGTTTCTTGCAAGTAGCAATACTTGTCTTTGGTGTATAATTTTTGCAGCAATAAATAACGGTAGTTCTCTTAATTTGTAAAACACATTAATCGTAAAAAGAACCTATACATATACTACGTACAAAGTGGTTTTATAAGGTTAATTTTGCTTTAAATATATTTGAGTAAATATTTTATTTAATATATTTATAAGTGATGGTTGTCGTATTACAAGACTGAATAACGAAAAAAACAATTCTATACGGAAACTTATTACACAATATATTTATAATAACTATATTCTCTTCTATCTATAAACACATTATTCAGTTTGTAAATGTTTAAGTAGTGTTAGTATACACATTGTTAAATTCCTTGTTCATTAATTAGATCCGTTTGAACACACTGTGTATTATAATAAATATAATAGGTATTATAATATTATATTTTAAATGCAATAATAATATTGCGTATAATAAAAATGTATAATACTATTTATATAGAAAAAATAATTTACTTAGAGTACTGATAAGTAAATACCTTATATTACTTGTGGTATAATTTTAAAACTAAAAATATTACAGTACGTTAATGGAACTAATAGCCTCGCTTATTTGGAGTTAACAGAAATATTTGTAATATAATAATTATAACTTATACAAAAAATATTTTAACAATAATAAAAACATTTAAATAGACCAGTTGTACTGTATTTATTGTCGATTCAAATTTACATCTAAATTATGTTATTATATAGGAAGCAGTAAAAATTCGTGAAACCAAAATATATTCGACAAGAATCGTGTTTACACGAATACTTATTGTGAGCGTTGCTGTCCTACTATGTAATATGTATTTTTGGAATAACAAATGCCGTATAAGTTCCAGACAAACTAGGAACGGCGGATGAACAAAATAAAATCTCTGACCGGAATGATTTTACAAAGGATTCGATTGACTGCTAACACACCTTGGAGACAAGACCTACCAACCTCGATGTTAATAGGCCGCAGTTAATCAAATCCTGTCTGGACCCGTGGTGGGTTGCAGTGAGGATACTTGACGCACAAGTGGGACTAATCACCTTCTCTGAATGCTACTATACACGAGGACCCTCTCCGTAACCTGTGAGCTTATCACGCATAGTTATATAATGTATTAATACTTTATCGCACTGTGGTATTATTAATTGTTTAACGGGTACCGTCCGCAGATTTAATCACAAAATTGCGGTTATCAGTAAATTCTTCGTATACTTGCGTTTTGTCAACAACTATGTTATTTAAGTTTTTCGAACTTACATATTTTTGAAATTGCTAATTACTTTCTGACCCGCTTTTTCGAGACATTTATTTATTTTTTTTGTCATAGAACGACTTTAAGTATGATTTATAACATTGGTATTCACGATGATAGAAATTAGAAAAAGGTGTATATTTTTGACGTAAAATACTTTTAACTTAAAAACAAATATTATTTTATTTTTAAATATTTTTTCAATATTAGAAAATGAAAAAAAATTCTTCCTCGAAATAACTTTTTTGTATCATTTAAATGAATATATTTTTCTTGTGTTTTGCAGCGTTATATGTTTATAATTATGTAGATTTGAGTTTATTTTAAACTTTAAACAGCTTAAGACTCACATGACTCTATAACATACATAGCTTCTAATTCCTAATATAGTACCTACATTAGTGCAATTGATTAAGCGTAAAAATAAATTAACTTTACTAACTTTGTATACTAGAAAAGTATTTTAGAGTTGAACACGTACATTGTCATAAAAGTATATTATACATACTTGGAAGATGAATGAAATTTATTCTTGTCAGAAACACGACCAACTTATAAAATGTTTAGCTTACAAATACACCAGATTAACAAAAGTATTAATACAACAAAAGAACTATAATATATTAAGCACAGGAGACTTTTATAAACTTTCTGACACAATATTTTTACCAAAACACAATAAAAAGCCAATGGTAAAACACTCCAAACAGTTTAACATAAAATCTAAACAACAGCCAAAGAACAGTGGGTTGCATTTGATTCAACTAAATCTTAAGCCAAAATCCAGTATCCACATAAAAACCAATATATTATGAAACAAATTATTTCCAAGACTCGTTTTGCTACAAACGGTAGACAATTTTTTTTGTGCTATAAATTACGAGATTTATTCTATTCTTGATTTTCAATACATTATTTACTTTTCTTTTTGTAAATCGTATTATGGCGTATAATTATCATTCGTATTATTACATCGGCCCCTTGATAAGAATAAAATATATCATAATACTAAATAAATGGATCAAAAATAATAACTTATATAACATTTAAATAAAAACTATGCAAATCCCCATGACCAATACCAATCAAATCTTCTTATTTTATGTATTCCAGTTGAAAGAAAACCAGTCCACTTTCCTAAATATATATAATATTTAAATTCGAGAATTATTTGTTTAATAAAAAAATTGAACTATATGGCTCTTATTTTTTAACAAACATAATTTAAAGACCTTTTAATTTAATCGGATTTTGGTTTTAGATGTTTAAAAATTCAATTTCCATCTACAATATTTGTTAATTGTTAATATCATGTTTTGGTATTAATTTAATTGTAAACTATTAATTAAGTAAATAATTATTTAATCAATTTAAAGCATTTTTATATTGTATTACCTACATAGTAAAGTATATAAATTAAATTAAATACTTAAATACTTGCTCATTAAAAAAACCAAGAGAAAATACTATTATTTTTCATAATATACTACAAATTATTCCAAAGTCAAACGGATTTTAACATTAATAAAATCAAGTTTCGAGTATTTGTGATTACTATTATACTAAATAACACAAAATGAATGACGAAAATATTAATTGCATTTTAATAACGTTTCTAAATTTTAAAATACAAATTAACTCATTATACACGAACTATAGTAATATTTATAAATATAACTTTATAAATCGTACTTTAATACTTATGTATTATGTACCTTTTTAGCGTAAATATTTAAATCAAAATAATTTTTAAATTCCCAATGAATACATTATAATTAATTATAAATAAGCTGATTTAACTATATCTGTACATTATTTAACCACTGTAACTTTTAAATGAAATTATAGTAACTAATTCAAACACGTAGGTTTGATTTGATTATATTTATCAAACCTACATTATTCTAAAATTACATTTTTACATAAAAAAGTTATTCACAAAATAAACAAATCAATAATGGGATGCTTTAAGACTTCATTTAAATACTTTAAATTAAAAATCATCATTTTAATTAATTAATTTTTTATTTAATAATCAGTTAATGAAGTCTAACAGTTAAATTATACTGATTTAATAAACTAGTCTAGTGTAGTCTATTTTAACTATAGAGTTAATAGATATATCTAATGAATATAAACTACCTATGTATATTATACATAGGTATGTATTATTAAAGTAAAATCATACCTATTTTTACGTAAAACCCTACGAATTTTGTCAGTCAATAATATTTATAAATAAAAAATATCTTTTTATGGGCATATAACACAACTATAAATCTTGGAAGACTAAATAAACAGTTATTGTGAAAGATATTTTAAGTAATAGCGTTATTGTTATTTTTTTTAAATAAAAGTTGGTAGGTACATCAATTGTGATTAATGGTTTTGTATTCAAACAATTATTAAAAAGGGTTAAATATCTAGCCATGGCTTAAATAGATTATATATACTTCACATTTTTTCCCACACGACTACTTATAATTGATAAACATAAATGCTGAACTGAATTAAAATAATTGTTTACCAAAATGCAACCTTTTGGAATTTTAAATACATATTTTATTTATAATAAAACAATTTGAATATTATTATAATTGAGAAATAAATTGTTCTCTCTAAAATAAATGTTATTTATTACGATTAATAATATTCTTTACACAGTAATTACTTATTTGAACACTCAAACAAGACTGTATCCTTGATTTGAATTACTTATTCCATTTCTGAATAACTTTTATCTATCTGTTAAAAGTAATTACTGTAGCAAATTTCGGCTGTATTTATCGAGGCTGCGATATATTTTACATATATTATGTTGTCATACAAAATAATAATAATTCTTTAACCTACAAAATATACTAAATGATGTCAATACAATGTTATTTTTAATGTTTAAAGCTTCGATGAATTGATCTATTTCTACATAATGGTGATTTAAAAATAAAAAAAACAATAATTGACCAAATACAGTTTATTTACACTTATTAGTCTAGTAAGTACCTATATATACTTTTAACTAAATATTTTTATGTATTTTAGATTAAATACTTGTAAATAACATCGTTTGGTTAGCTAGATCTGAAATATCTGATTGAAACACTGGTTTCACATACCTACATAAATTTAATATAATCTATTCTATAATATAGTACTGACTTATTAAGTGTAGTACAATGTATGTCGAATAAAGTGGATCATCATTTGTAAATAAGTCACGTATGTAAATACCTACAACAATACTAATTGTACTCTACGGTACAATACACAACAAATAAATGTGAATTTTTAGTTGTAAAGAAGAACAAAAAAGATAAAATTAAAAGTAGTGAAACTTGCTGAAACTTAATTTTCATCAAAATTATAATCAAATTCAGTATAATAGTGATAAAGTAAAATAAATAATATATATACATATATTAGTTAAAGAAAACAATTTTTGCTGATAATTAATAGTCCACTCATGATTCACGTTTACATACCTGCATAATTATTTACATTTTTTTTAAAATTATTTTTTGTGTATTATCTCGGTATCTTAAGAGACTTTTCTTTGAAAATTTTCGGTATTTATTTATTATAAATAGTATAGAATGTTTATAAGTATTCATAGTAGTATTAGTTATAATTTTTCCCCTGTAAAGGTTTTAGTGATCATTGTTGATTCTTTTTTCGGTTTTTTAAAGGTACCTTTTAAATATTATCATAATTATTAAATATTTCAATCATATTATTTGTTATCGTTAATTTATTATTAGAAATGATAAAAAATCCATTTATTTAAGTTTTTTAAATTATGATAAGTAAAAAATACTGCTGGTAGTTTGAAAAACATTTCCAATCAATAGTTATAGTTTCACGCTGGGTATTAAGAATATATACATATAATACATACATAATATAATATAATATCTAGCATAATATTACTGTTTTTAAATGTTTAATATTAAATGGTTTTAGTGTCTCTAATATAATATAATATTATGTAAAAAATATTAAAAGTGATTATTTGGAAGGTGCCACGCATGCTAATCAGAGATAATTATAATTCATGTTTCGTATTTCATGTTTTCTTTAGTAAATATTTTACTAAGATAGATAAAACTATATATTATACCGCATTGGTACTGTTTGAAAAATTGTTGATTGAAATAGGATTTATAATTTATGGTTATTGAATTTATTAATAATTTGAAATTGAAATTATCATAATATCATACTATTATACCCAATGTAAGCCAGATAAAACTTAAAATTATAGATCGAATTATACTATGAGAGGTACTCAAAAATAAAAATAAATATTATGAATACATTATTGGTTTTTAATAATAAAAAGAAAAACAAACAAAATTCGACTAAAAATAATATTATTGTATGAATTTAATATTTTCGTTGGTAAGTTGATGATTATTGATAAAAAGAGAAAATAAATGGACAAAGTGGTTGCAATTCTTTTTGTTAATGTTGATTGCTATTTAGAGGAAAAACAATTTCGTTCTGCTGATCATTATCCTTTGTATTTTGTGCCAGTCAAAAGGTATAATAGCATTATTATAAGTTAAATTATTTTGCTTTTATCGTCCAAATGACAAATATATTGTTAAGGGTGGTTTTATTCGGCTAATACGTATTGAATGCGGTGACAATAAAGCTAAAAAAAGAGAAAGTTTTACGAAAGAATATACAAAGAAAAAAAAATAGAAAAGAAACGAAAAAAAGGTGCAAAATTGGAATTCGTTATTCATTTTGTAAAGATTGAGAGGTGATTGATGACTGGGTCGACCGACGTTCGTTCGCTTTTTGACACAATACATTTTAGTACGCCCAGCCTATCCCTACACTATACTTTCATTCATCACTTTGGCAAAAAAAAAAAACTCTTTTTTTACTTTAACCAATAGACCAAAATTCGATGATTCCCATTTCCTTAGTCTGATAATTCATGTTATTTGTCGCTGATATGTGAACTTTTTACGGTACTGCTCTTTATAGATGAGCACAATCCAGGTTTTTGATCGGGATTTATGATCATCCAAAAAATAAACAACGTTTACGAGCACAAAACAGCACTAGTTTGATCCTGACATAAGTTGATGTTTTTCCTGCTTGATTTATATTACGTTTCAGGACTAAAAGTTATATTTGATAAATTGTAGGTCTTGAAAAAAAACATATAAACTGTTTATAATAATATTTTAAAACCGTTTTATGATCACCGTATTGATATATTGTATACGTTTTATGTCGTTTAGAGGAATACAATCGTCTGACGATTTCAAAAAAATGTAGGTCAAAAGAGTAAAATGGATTATTTTTCTTTTTTTTCTACAGTCATCATTTTACAAGAACTCAAATATTGTTTTTAAACTAGTTTTCAGGTATTTAAATAAATAATCATTTTATTTATTTAAAACAAAACATGTTAAAGTATTTCTGTGTTTTCATTGAGCATGCTTTCTTCTACTACATGTTAATATCATCAGTTATTAGATATTTTTAACTATTATTATTTTTTTATTAAATATATTTAATATTTACACAATCTTAAAATAAAACCTTTTAAAAAAAACCCAGTGACGTAACATATTATTAATGCATTTTCAACCTACAACTGATGAAGATACTTGTCTGATTATGTCTGATAAATATTCAATTTTCGACTTAGAAAATTATTATTATAAATAATAATAATTTTCATGTTAAAGTAATTTGTTATTTTTACTCTAATAAAATATAATAGTTTATGTAATTAGTAGTTTTAAATTGTGGGCTGTTACGATGTGATTATTATTTCTATACCTCGCTTTAAGTAATACAATAGACGAACGCAACTGATTGAATTCGGATCTTTCTTTCGCGTACCAACACACAGTTAGTTAAATGTCCCTAATTGTTACTATCCAATTACGTTTAATTATACAATTGTACATATTCAAACACAACAATTGTTACGACAAAATAGATACACACAATCAAGAATCTAATTTAGGTCCGTGTAGATATCAGGATATTTTCACTGCCGCGGTTAACTGCTGGAAATTCTCTGTCTCGGAATCGTAATAATGGTAATGACCGAAAATCGCCGCATCGCCACTGGTACGAGAATGGAGGCGATGAGAGGCCGCGGAGCTCATTTGCAGTTTCGAAGCCAACTCACACATAGTTCGATTAGCCTGGCTATAATCCAATACACCTAAGGTTATTTCGTTGGCAGTGTGCAGTGTCTCTGGCAGTGGATATGGCGGCGACTCCTCTATTTCCGTTCCCCACCTCAAACGAATTCATCTGATTTCGAAATCCAACAATAGTCACCGCGCGCCCTACGATTCTGGTGTATTTAAATCGGCCGCGACGATTTAGATTTGATTACCCACATTTAACGTACAAACATATCCAATACATTCATCAGCTGTATTGCCACGTTATAGTTTCCTTGGGCTGTTGCAGTATCCGTTTCTTCTGTCCACACCGGTACTGCTAAATACCTGCATTGGAACGTCGTCGTCGACAGCGGTAACGGGGAAATTAATTATATATACCACCCGATATGTAACAATACGATACATCCGATACTCCACGACAACGATGCTTGTAAAAATATGTTCCGTGTCATTTTAACTTTTTTTTTTTTAATAAATATATATTTATATTAAATAAAACTCGTTATATTAAAATAAGTCAAATAAATTGAATTAATGGTAGAATTTATCTATACTTTATGTACGCAAACTAGTAATACGTTTGTGACATTAAATGCAAGTATTAAAAATTTGTGTACGCAATTATTGAGTTGTGAATTTGCAAGCAAATGAGTCACAAAAAAAGTGTAAATGTACACAAACCGATATCCCACAACATTTTAGTCACCCAATTACCGAATACCTTTTTGAAAAAAAGGTTCATTGTGGCCCAATTCCCTGGCACCCATAATTATTTATAATATGTATTCATTTATTATCCTTAGTTTTGTTCATATTGTTCATAAACTGTCATTCTCTATTCTCCTTAATAGATAAATATTATTATATAATAACCGTATACTATAGCATGCTATACATGTATACTATATACACATGTTAAATAGAGCAATATATTTATTTAATAGAATATTATTTACAATAAAATTCAAACTTAAAGACATCTACCACAAACGTCAAACCGATCACACTGTTTCTCGAAAACATTATTTGCATTAAACAAATACGTACCTATGCTGAATATAGTGTCAATAGTTAAAATCACTTTCACAGAATGAAATAATAAATTCGGGGGAAAAGTACAAGTCTTCAAGCTATGTATATTATTACGATATTAGTTTAAACACTATATACAATAAATATATAAGAATGTAAATTAATTTTCAGATTAGAGTACATCCGTGACTATTTGTACAAAACAAAATAATTTCATTAAACATTTCTCCATTTTAAACTTTGTAACAATGCATTGTTTAAACTAAAACATTGTAGAAGTATCACTACCGGAAAGTCCTATGATTGAAAATGAATTAAACTTAATTTTAAAATGGTTCTACCCACAGCACTTTTAGGAAAAAGTTATATATCATTTAGAAAACTTACATTACCAGAAAAGTTGAAATAACTGTATTTATAGTTAATGCAGTTTTAATAAACTATTTCATCTTCAACGTTTTAATAAATAATTTATAATGTTTTTTAAAAACAGTATAAAGGTAAAGAAACTAATAAATAATATAAATAAATATATAGAAAAAAAATGTCTTTTTTACTGTCAAATGTTATTTCAAAAGATATTTTTTTTTAAAACAACTTTGACTGTTATAAATGTCAGCAAATCTTTTCAATTTATAAATAATAAGGTAAAAATATTTCCATTGAAAAAATTTGTTATAATTTTACCATCGTTTACTCGTATAACATTTTAAAATATTTATGTACAATTAATATTAAATACCTTGACTCAGACTCAAAAATTGAGCGTTTGGAAGCCAAAAAAAAAAATGGTAACTCTGAATCTCGATAACTATAATGTTTAGTGTATGTTTTTTTTGAAAATCTTACATATTTTTAATGATGAATGATTCTATTTGTTTTAGTAGACTGTATAGTCTTAGGTACTTAATAACTTATATCAAACGGCACTTAAGTCTGGTGGGTTCCCTGAAGCGAGCGGATAATATTTTTCAACGCAAATTATATTTGAGTATATTTTATTTGTAATGTTGCATTTTTTAACAGATAATTGTAGTGAAATACTTTATTGCAATTTCCCACACCGATTTATATTATTAATAATATATCAATAAATGATAGTAGGACTAACCTAATAATAGGTAATGTTCAAGTAAATTTCCTACTTCTGCCAGTTTAAGTCAAAAAGAAGAAAAAAAATACTTCACAACTTAATACAGCATAATATATTATATAATTAAAATGTCCGTATCATTTATTTATGTGCACTATTGACATGTTCAATAATATTTTTTTTTCTGTGGTTAATGTTTACCAACTAGCGTAAAATATAACTGCGTAAAATTTACCGTA
The DNA here is from genome assembly GCA_036289425.1 of Rhopalosiphum nymphaeae. Classification (NCBI taxonomy): domain Eukaryota; kingdom Metazoa; phylum Arthropoda; class Insecta; order Hemiptera; family Aphididae; genus Rhopalosiphum; species Rhopalosiphum nymphaeae. The sequence continues at coordinate 9,299,507 of JAZAQC010000012.1, read as the reverse complement.
ACATAAAACGATTTGACTTTACCGAGGACTCACGTAATGATCAGTTAAAACTTCAATAAAATAATTAAACATCTTATATAGATAGACTATAAAAGTATAGTAAATATTTCACAAGCGAGAGATTTCAAGGATGTTATTATGTTAATTATCATGTATGTAATTTTAATGTAACACATCAATAACTCTAAAACATATTGTATTTAAAGTTTTTGTATAAAATGTATGTATGGAAATGTAAAATGGAAATATCTCTAACATCAAAATTTTCCATAATATGAAGTAGAATTTTCATTACCTAATGACAATATTAATTATTTTTATTTTTATCACCTAAATGAGTTTATTAAATGCAAATTTTAAAATATACCATAAAACCCATTAAGTTTTGTTTAAGAATGTTTTCGTAAATTTAATTTTTTAACATTCATTTTTTTACCTATTAAAGATGAGTAGGCACTCTGCTACTCAAATTCTTAATTCACGAACATTGAAAATAATATTATTTGGGAAAATACATAATAATTTTTACGATAAAAATAAAAATAAATAAGTGTAGTAATTTGTATATGTTATTATTTATAATATTGTAGTGTGAATAAACTTGATTACAGCTATCATGGTTATTCATTACTAATAAACAAATTATATTAAAAGACGATATATTTTTCTTTGCACTCCTATATGACATTATTAGATGATGGCCTTTGAAAGCATGTATAGTACATTTTGTATTTTGATTATTTATTTCTGTGGAATACGTGTAATAATGTTTATAAAAGTAAGACAAATTTACTAAAAATCAAATTATGAAACGCAAAATCAAAATGTAAATTCTATATTCTTTGATATTTGAAACAAATATTGTGCTTACAAAACTATATTTTAGGGAATTGATATAAAAAATATATATTTGATTTAAATTTATACCTCTTTATTGTTGTTGATTTATTGTATCATTAACACTATAGATTATAAATTTAAAAAAATTTAAAATTCTTAAACTAATCTGTTATATGTGTGTGTGTGTGTTTATTTTATGTTCAGCTGATCTGTAGAATAATGTAGCATAGCAACGCATTATACCATCAGCATATAGCTATTGTGTTAGGATGAGTTATCGGGGTAGAAACGACGACGTCTGGTGCGGCTTAACAGCTAACAATGATACGACGATTATCCGTCCATCCATGTTATGTTTTTTTTCATATTATTGTAATCTGTAAGTAGTGAGTAATTTTAGTGCAACAGAATTATTGTATTTAAGTAAAATATGTTTTATAATTTTAACTACGAACTATAGGAAAAGTAATTTTTAATTAGTAACTCTTGTATATTATATACTGTAGGAAACAATGCTGTGCAACTGAATTCGTATGCAACAGCACAAAGAAAATACATTTTATACATTAACATAATTTTTAATAACATGCATATTATACAATTGAAATCGTTCTCGAGGCTTCAGTTACAAACAATTTTAACATATAAAATTTACTCTATTATAAAATGTGATTTCGAATTTATTATAATAATGGAAATATCATAACTTTTTTTTTTTTAGATAAATATTCCTTTCTTATATTAAATAGGTTATAAAAGTGAAATTAAGTATATTGTAAAATAAATAATATATTATTATTATATATGCCAAATGTGAAGAATTAAAATTATGTTTTGTTTTAAAAATATTTTTTATAATAAATTGTTTCTTGTGGTAATATAAAAACAGTATTTTATAATACTATTTCAAATTCTCTGTTAATTATGACATACAATAGAATACATTTTTTATTTAAGTTATGTAAATCATAAATCAACCATGTAAAAGACGATTTCAAATTCAATGTAAAAAAAAAAAAAAAAAAATCGTCAACCACAAATAACGATGTGAACGCAAAAGTTTAATTAAATTTATAATTTTACTGAAAATTTGCGTTAACTTAATTTCACAAATTACATTAAAAATAAAATAAAAAAAGGAAAAATTTCATCTATATAAATGTATCATTATATCTTATATCATTAGTTGTTACAAGCAGTATTAATATTATAATTACTACCTATCTACCCAAGCGAAGTAAAATTGTAGATATCTATATCACATTCATAACAGAATAAGTTATATTTTTACTATGAATATAAGAGGCTAAAAAATGAGTAAACTAAGAATAATTTTTCTGTACTCTAAAAGAGTTAAATTCAATAATTTTCGTTTTGCTAAAATAATGATTAATGGTTTTGTAGAATACTATTCTTATCAATGCGAGTAAATCTTATTATTAAAATATATTTTCGTGAAGACATATATAATTAAATAGAAATTAAATAATATATTATGTTAAAAAAAACAACTTGCGTTATAACTTTGATTTAATGGTAACCTTATTAATTACAACAGAAATATTGAAAATCATAATTATATTATTGAAATCGTAAATATGAAGTCAAAGTTAAGATTTCAAAATCCGATTTTTTTAATATTTTTAGTTTATGCACTTACTTAGGTATAGATATAGTTTTATTATTACAACATAATTAATTTATAAGCTTCTTTACTTTAATTAAACTATACAAATAACTTTTAAAACTTTTCTGATACTATTACCATCCTCTAGTATAACTTTTGTGTTAATAATTCTGAAATAATGTATTTACTACACGTTATATTTATGTAACAAAATTGGAAATTTGTGTGAATTTCGAACTTAAGTTACAAAATGTAGGTACTTCAATTTTCATTAAACAGAATTAAATTGTAATTAATAAAGATTAGTGAAGTGAGTAAAATGTATGCTTGAAAAATAATTTTTTTATGTAATAGTTTATGAACGGTTTGCCAGTAATATGACATCACATAAAGCCTAAAGCTTGAAAATATTTTGTAATAATTCCATAAAATATTAATCTAAAACATAGTTAATTATATTTGTCGTGGGTACACAAAAAATCTTATTTGACATAGTGTGTTTTTTTTGAATTGCGATTTTCCATTTTTTGCGCTACGTGAACTTTTTAAATTACACATTGTACAAAATATCTAAGTCGTTGATTTAACATTATATAAACACTCTTATCAGATTGTTTAGATTTTTTATATATTTTTTTTATTATTCTTTTATCAATCTGAATGTACAGAGACAACAAAAATCATATGAGAATAATTATAAAATAATAATCTTATAGTATATTACTTGTTTTAATAAATAATAATTAACAACATATCAATAATTCACTTGGAAGTTCATCAATATTTGTACGTATAGCGATAATGATTATAAGAATTTGGAATTTAATGAAGACATTTAGTATTATTACTGCACTCAAAAGATAGAATAAGATATATACATCCTTTTTCTTCGTATACATCTATATTTGCATAATATAAAAACAAATATGACTACAACATCAAAGGTTTGCTAATATAGTGATGAACTATTCAACAATGTCCTTTTGACTTTATTTGATCTCAAAAGTTCAACTAACAGTTTTTATGAAAAGTTCTGAGTTTATTTTATCTAAAAATTGATTGGGGAATATTTTCTAAGAAAAAAACGTATTCAAAATGTTTAAGGTTAATATTTTACAAAATAAAAATAATTTTCTTGTCACAAATTTATATTAATACATTGAGTAATGTGAATAGAAAAATTTTTATAGTTGTTGTTGATTTGTTATTAAATTTGTAAAATTTTATTTTTGTAATTAAGAAAACATATTATTAAAAAAATAAAACAAAATTCAAAGCATCTATAACACACACATATATTCCTTTTTTGGTATATAGTAATTAAATAAAATTAATTTTATTCAACAAAAGTTTTCATATAAACGATATATGCTTGAAATACTATATACAAAAGAGAACTCAACTAACATATTTTATTATTAAACAACTATGTATTCAATTTTAATATGGCATGTTGTGTGTTTTTATTGTTTTCTTGTAACGTTGTGAAATAAACATTACATCAACATTTGCTATGTACGGTTATTTTACCAAAATAAAACGGTTTTGAACATGAACACCGATGAATAGTGAATATTTTACATACCTATACATACCGTTTAGATACAAAAGGGTTTAATTTTAACAAGAAATCCAATAAACAACTACAATATACCTGCAATAATATATATGATATAATATATATTATGTAAGTATGAAACCCAAAACATTTGTTTTTATAATAATTATCATAAACTGTTTATGGACGTGAATAAATATTACATACAAAAATGATTTAGTTATTTCTACAATCCATTATTTTTGTTCGGCTTACTTTCATTTTAAACCATATTTGTTATGAGAATTCCATTAAATTTTAATTTGTATTAAATAAGCTGTATTATAGCATTTTATACAAATTAGGTTTATTTTATATCATAATAAATTCCTTGGTGCTTTTATTAAAACTGTTAATTAGTAAAATTAGTTGTTATTATTATTATTATTTTACTTTGCGTTATTAAATAAATAAGTAAATCTTTTTTAAATTTAAGATTAACACATCCTAATTAAGATATAAGTATAATAAGTATTAATGATATTAATGATAATGAAAACTACAAGAATAAATTAAGTGATATATATTTTTATTAGATCATTATTTATAAGAATCAACTCTGATATTAGATTATCACTTGAATAATAATATTACATTCTTATGAGAATGTGTTCGTTATTACTAATTAGTTAGTTTGAGGCAATACTTTAGTATACAAATAATCTCGTATCATACAGACAGTTAAAAGTACACACATCCTATCGTTATTTCTATATTATGTTAATTGCAAGTTTATCTCAAAGATGTTTCTAATATCTGCATCAGTTGATGTATTTAAAGAAAAACAGAATATTCAGCTTTAATCGGCAGTCACCACTGAAGAAAAATGAATAAATTAATTGTGTTAATTCTAACAATCGTATTTTTATATAATATATAATTATCGATGTAATCGTGTCTGGATAACTAGGGCACCATCAAACATTCCGTGATATTTGGACCCAGATAAGTTATAATAATGATGTTAGCTAACAATGTACTTAACATTTTTTACACCGTACAATATATTAAGATAGTTAACAACGAGGTTGTAACTCATAAGCAATTAAAACAAAAATCAAAATCAAAATATCGCAATCTGAGCGAGGCAAATACTTTCTTCAACGATCGACCATAATAATATGTACCTGTATACTACTGAAAATAAATCAATATAAATTGTTGAATCCTTGCTGATTTTGATCTCAAATTTACTAATGCGTACAATGACAATAAAATTGGATTTTAAACACAAGTTAGAGTTTAATACACTCTACCATTAATATTCATAAAAGGCATAACAATTTTTTCCGAATAAATTAAGCAAAGCTGTCATTGGTCCTGACAGTTTTAGCTACATCTAAACATCTGATGCTTCTGGTAACTTTAAAAGAATATAAATTGTTTAAAATATAACAAAATATCACACCTATCAATTACAATCAGATATAATCTTTAGAATAGTTCTAAGAAATCTTTATTGAATATTCTTGATTTTGAATTGTCATCAACAATTAATAAGGATATTACTTCAATCAATTTATTAACCTGCCATTATTATCGGTCTTGGATCAGATTCTAAATGTACTAATAGTTTTGGTATTACATTCTATCAATCTATAAAAATATCAAAACATTGAAGTCTTCATTCGCAATATTTCAAATAATATGAAATACGTCTATTTTCTGACATATATTCGTACATATATTATGTATGCATGCAAATTGAACCGGGAAAAAATAAAAATATCATAAGTCAATGGAGCAAAAGAATTAAATCTAAGGGAAATAGTGGCTTTAACAACAGGATAGCAAGGTTTTCATATAAATGTAATTGTAAGGGCAAATGGGAAACAAAAAATACGCCTGCTTTAAATCAAACCTAAAATGTAATATTCGTTGCCATAATACTACCCAATGCACAAACAAATAATAAATTGTATGCTTTGCAATTTTACCTATTATTTTATTATTATTTTAATTTTTATAATTTTTTTTTTTTTTATTAATAATTTACATTATAAATTTACCTAATAGTTTTCTATAATGCATAATTATTATTACAGGTTATTACGACAAGTTGTTTCTATTAATACAAATTATACACGTATTATTTGTTTTGTCATGCTTATGACGTGTATGTAGAGATTACGGAAAAAGTTCAGTAGGTACTACTAAATATTCGTGTCTGTTTCGTAAACTGGATGAAATTTCTATCCATTTCACGAAACGGGTCAGAACGCAAAATGGATGCGACTACATATAATATACGATTCCACAACTGTGCTGTGTATTTTATATATTGAGCACCATCACGTGCATATATTGCCTATTATATTATTATACTGCTACGACATACTACCACTACGGCTACGGAGGAAGAAGTCATTTTTCCTCTTGTGTCCTCAACTCAGATCTGTGACCATTATGTGGACAATTTTTTTTCATTGTCCTCTACGATCCACATAAATTGCACGGGTCTCTCTATTAATGCTATACAGAAACATATATATGCGGGATAAAGTTAGTAACGGTCAATGGTCCAAGTAACTTGGTTTCATTCTGTCGGGCCGTATAAAGTGAGATGTGACGTAGGATAAAAGAGAATTCTATGCGCGGAGGGTGAAAAACATTGGTGCGGAAAAGTACATAAAGAGTGTGTCAAATATAAAACATCGCTACCCCGTAAACTACGCCAAATTAACTCGTGGAAACGGTATCCTAGCGACTGCTGACCTCTAGATATATTATGCGTTATTGGTTTCAGAAAAATTGTATAGTCGACGTACGTCGGCATATTACATATTATGATATAGACGTTAGATCCAACAAAATCGTCACGGCTGAGAAGGATTACCGAACTAAATAAATATTTATATTAACATAAATATTTGATGGGCCTTACCAGATAATTATACAAACTTTTATTTTGAAAAAAAAAACAATTCAAATAATGATAATGCTGATAATGGTGGCGAATCAACTGATTTGATTCGACAATTACGTATATCGTGGTGAATATAGCTACTATATATACACACGTAAATCCAATCATCTGAAGCTTCTTAGATTTTAGTGACATGATAATCAAACTGAGAAACAATTTCTCCGGTATAAAGATACGTCGCCGTTGGGCGACAGTTATGTACTGATGTGTGTTGCGAAAACGATTTTTAACATTAGCAATACACTCACGTCCTACGTGTTATATCTTTACGAGTCTCTTATGCTAATATGAAAAAAACCAAACTAAACATAGTATAGCCGTGTCGTACGTACATAGCGATATCATTCAAATATTCAATATAATATATCTCTGGCGGTACGCAAAATATTATTTATGCAAGAACTTTCGTCACGTTTATATTCTGTTTTAGATTTTCGCCAAATTGATTTAGATAAGTAATTTTAACCGCCTAATGTTGTTGACAAATTAAAACCATTCAAAAAAATTACCCAACTACTGTATTTTATTAATTGTTGTATTGCACAAATGTCGTATATTATTGTATCATATTGTACACATATACTATTAAATCGTTAATTTTACATATTTACTTTACACAAACACGTATATATAATATTCAATAATAATTAGTAATTATTACTACACGATCATTTGTAGTTGTATCGGTTTAAATATCAACTCAATTGTCGGTAATATTAGTCAGCTTTATCCATTAGAAAAAAAAAAAAGTTTATGAAATGATATCCCACTATACCAACGTGTATTTAATTTCAAATAGTATAAAATAACAAAACATTTTTACCGAATTTAGAAAAATGTCATCAAAAATATAATGAACAATAAAATATAACATACGAAATCACCAGATCACACTGACGCAATGTTTATGATGTATTTACTAAATGATAAACATATTTTGTTGTCAAATAAAACACATCATAGTGCTTACAACCTACTAATTATTAAACGGCGGTTTTAATTTATTAGATATTCTACAATAAATTGAATTAATATGTACTATTACCGCGGGGACACAGGATGTACGTGCGCACCTTAATGTGATATTGTTTTTTATTATAAAACTGTGTACACGGAAATAATTCGATAATACATTTTTATATTAACCTCCCTCCGCCAATAAAAACGAACGCCATAAAAAATAACGAAAATATTTTTTTGACTGCTGAAATAATACCGAATGCGTGTAATACGGATTCTAATATGTAATAAACTATTGTTTTGTGACCACGTACAAACAATAGTGTCACTTTTTATCCGCAACTCAGTCAAACTCTTTGTCCGTGGCACGTATAGCTTTTGCAACACTGCCGAACAAGACTTACACAAGATATATCACACGGAAAATGTGTATAATATGCTCATGCCATCGCGGCTTAGCCGCATAAGGGACGTCACGAAGAAGGATGTGCACTTATTATATGCGTACAGTTCGAATATCTGATATTCTATGAATTAGCCATGTCGGAACGGTGCGGATTTCACGAATATTTTATGTTAATATACCTCTTCATATATTATTGATATCAAAGCAAATTAAAACGTTCCGCGTATTCGTTACGTATTCATATATAGCGATATGTACGTATATCGTATAGATTTGTTATTCGATCCGATATACGCAACGAAGAAACGCAATCAAAATCAATATTATTCGTTGGAGAGTTAATTTATTATTATCATACAACACAACACCGTAATAGTTGTAATAAAAATATAGGTCGCCATACGCACAGGTACGCTTTACACGTGTAAATCCATCTGTATTGATATAATAATATTATGCACTACTCACCAAGTCCGTGCCACACGGCCCTTTCGTTGCCGTCTGTCCACTCGACCAACGCGCCTTGTCTGTCTTTGGCTACAAATCGGCCGTGCACGACGTCTGCAAATAGCACATAATACGTGCCCACAGTCACCCTGGCCCCGCACGCCCTGTGCCCGTCATCCGATAAATCGTTCCAAAATCCCGTCACGTTCATTCTCCTGCAACAATCACCGACAGTCGAGTTAATACAAAAACAATATGATAATATTATTTTATTATACAAGCTTACTATTTTCATAAGTATCCCATAAGCATATAAATACGTAGGTATTTTTTTGTATAAATCAATTTGTTATTATTATACATATAACCACATGTCTAATAAATTAGTAGGTAATTATAGATTGCAAAAATAAACCGTAGTAGATAATATCATACGAACATTTTGCGTGCGGTCAGATGACTGTATATTATCTTATAATATATAAGTACTAGTACTTATCAGACCGAGATATTCTTGGTGAAGTGGATTGCCGAAGTAAGTTATGTTATTATATTATTGACCGACCAGAATGATTGGTTTTTTTTATTTTTTTTTATGATTTCCTTGCAATGAAAATACTAACAAAAAATACACGTTATATTCGTTTGCATACGCTAGATATGGTAGACGAGAAATAAATAACACATTAAAAACATTTTTAGAGGTGCATTTGAATACTTTCTCAATACCTTTTACAAAACAGCAAAAAAAAATATATTCTGTGAATTTAAACAATAAGGTCACCTCAGAATCTTTTTTTTTATTTATCGTTTAAATTAAAAATAAATAATAATGTCTGCATTTAAATTGAATAAATAAAATATTATAAGAAAGTAAACAAATGTTCTGACGGTGTCGAATAATTTAAATTTTACCTACATATTTTCTTTTTCATTTAACTACATTATAAACTATATTTTTATACCTTTTTATGAGAAAACAGTATTTTATTAAAGCAATATTATATTGTGCTCGTAAATATAAAAGCTTCTTGTAAAAAAAAAAAAAATAGTTTTTCTAAAGTTACTGAAGAGATTGTATATTATATAATATATTCCCATCAAATATCAAAGTGAATTCAAAACTTTTGGATCGATCATTTAGAATATTAAAATTCTTAGTATATGGAGCTAGGAGCAATTTACTAGCAAAATAGTTTATTTTGAATATATATATTAACTTGGTGCTGGACTATAATGGGTTGATATCGATAAAATATTTATCGCCATTAAATATATCATATATGTCTTAGTACATGTAATCGTGCATATAAAAAATTCTTAAGTTTTGTATTGGCATCACTATATAATAAACTATAATGTAAACCAATAATATTTTTTATGGTACGTATTTAAATTTAAAATCAAAAATATGAAATGCTTTTTGTTTGGAAACATGATATATAAATTACATTTTGTAAATGTATATAAATAAAATAAATAGTTTGAAACACATAAATACAATGGAATTATTATTATTACTGGTATTATACTGGTGTATTTTATATTGCCATAATTTCGCAGAACAGATATGTAGTACAATTTATAAATATTTTTAATTGTTTCAAACACTAAATATACATTTATTGAATTTAATGTAATACATTAAACGACTATTTTAGTTGTATTTTTTGGAAATTCAATTATTTTTCACGAAGTGAGATAAATAGGCAAGCGGTATAAGGTGCAGAATTGGCGTATGAGTAGGTGTCGGACGTCGGTAATGATGTGGCTTCATAATATTTTGCAGGTATAGGTATATATATAGAATAGCATAGCCATTGTTGGCGATAACCGAGAACAAAGTAAATAAAGGACAACAAGAATGTTTCGTTTAAAGGAAGCTCAGATGACGTGGTCAGACAATGGACTGGGGATTGATGGGTACCTGCTGGTGGATGCTGGGACGTAATAATAATAATCATCCCTTATTATACAAATTTTATCCTTTAAACTACGTGATAAAGATGCTAATAAGTCAGAAAATCCTAGTTTAGAATATCCCCGGTATATCCGATAAGAACAGATAATATTATAGCAAAGGTGACTGTGATGGCAAGGAGCCCTTCATACTATAAAATGTTATCTAACGTATAAATCGCATTTAACGCTGAATACCTTAAAAGTTTTTCTCTTTGGCTACTCCTCTATCACCTATACGCACACAAATTACACCAGACCAACTTCCATCCGCCTTTATTATAAATAAAAGGATTCTTTTTCTCTTTCATCCGGACAGGATGCTTTTGAAATATATACTGGTTCATAGCGTGAGCGTGAAAATGAAAAAAAAACCATCTAATAAAATATCCGGAGGGGATTTAATGTTGCCTTTGACAATTGCCTTTTTGCTACCAACCAGCACCACAATCACCATTCACTACCAGTACTGCATATTATGCTCCTACCACAAATTGACTGCGTCCGCCACCAATACAGCGTGGTACCCTAAAGCTATATACATTTATGTATAAATATATATACTAGACGTCTTCTCACCGACAGCATAACTATAATTAAATCAACTGAAACCTGTCAAGACATATTTTATCCATTTAGACTTTGTCCTTCTGTTACATTGTCCTTTGACGATATTGAAAGTTTAACTAAAAAACTTGTATCTAAATATATGTAATTCTATTTATTGTGTATATTATTTTATACTTAAGTAAATTTTTATAATTATTTGTTAGATTAAAATTATTAAGTATTGCACTATCAATACATTGTTATCGAGATTGTTTTTTTTTAATTATAAGTGCTTAATAATTGAAAAATATGATTACTATTTAATGTGCTTAGGTATATTGCATTTGTAAAATTTGTAAAATAAAACAAAACTATGTATACAAGTGTAACCTAACCAACCATAGTTAATTCTACAGATTATTTGAATTAATAAATTTTATTGAAAAAATAGGTAGATATGCGAATTCAGAATTGGTTTTTATTTAATCATTGAAGTTTTTGAGAAAAAATTATTTTTAAACCTAATTTTTAGAAATACGCTGAAGTGTATGATATTCCAATTTAATGTGAAACTAGTAAAAAATTGTTTTGAAGATTTATTTAGGCATATTATTTATATCTTTGCGTGAACTAACTTTGGGTAACCTGTGAAATGGCTTATGGTATTTTATAAGTGAGCAACTGAGCCAGTTAAACCAAACAAAATGGTTTTAAAGTTTGAAAACTCTCAAGTTTGTTTTTAATTTAAGAAATATATCATAATATGATACTTCGTATTATATTTTTTTTTTTTTTAAATAACAAAAATAGTATACAATAATAATAATTCAAAACGATAAACTATCGTAAGTATCTAATATTTTTAAATATATATATTTTCATAATCAATTTTTTATACAAATTATTATTTGTATATTAAACAAATAATATCACTTATAGTTATAACGTTGATAAAGTATACATACATTACACAATACATACTAAAATAGTAAGTTAATTGGAATAATGTATAATTAATTATTTGAAGAACTCATTGCATAAGTTTAAACCGTTTGAAGGATTTTTTTCACATTAAAAAAATAGTAAAGTGATCAAATCAAAGTTTTTTATATACTTTAGTACTTATTTTATAATACCTAAAATTTTAAATTATGACAGTGAATGATCGTATTAAAATGTATTACAAAGATATATTGAAAACACATATACATTTTTTATTCAGAGAAATGTATAAAAAATAATGAATATAATTTTAAAAATATGCAGACAATTTAAAATCGCGTACATTATTTTCTTTAAAATAATATCCTTTCATGTTAATAACAAAATATTATTTTTCGTAGTTACAAATTAATTTTCTACAAGTGCCTTATCTTCTCAATTCGCTATTCATTTATATTTAGTATTCAACATAAGCGACGAGGAAATATATACCATAAATATCGTCGATTGCGTTTAATAGAAATTAACTGTTTACATATAATATTATAAATTAAATGTCGATATACAGTCGTAAATATATTTATAACGTCTTTTATATAATATTTTATACTTGAGTTAAAAAAATTGAATAATGCGACAAATTTACAAACAATTTGTAAAATGATAGTAATTTTTACTAAATAAGTAGAATATGTATCAGATACACGTAGCTCAAGCTTGAAATTACAGAAATTTTTATTATGTACTAAGCGATAGATTTTTTTTCATTTTTAAAAATTTAGAGTATCGGTAACAGTGGTTCTTGATGGGAACTATTCGTTTTATCAAACTATATAATGAGGACTGATCTCGAAGAGGAACAATGGTATTGGGAGGAGAGTTGATACACCCGTACAAAGGATTTTTTGGCACCAGGTCTTATGCTAGAGACACGTTGATAGCGGTGAAAAGAGTAGTACTGGTAGTGGTGTAATAGAAGCACCCCATTGTGCCCTAATTTACACTTTCAGTGAATCGATTTTTCTTATTTTTTTTCCAAACTACCACCCTCCTACCTATCACGGCTATATACATATATTGTATATACCTATTCTGCTCAAAGAAGAAAGAACTGATATTTTGGCCAAGGTCCTGCCAAAGTTTAATAAATTAATCGGTAACCCATCAAGGGAATGGAAAAAGCAGAGAAAGCAAAATAATAAGTTTTCACGATAACTCTTTTTTGTCTTGTATCCCACAGTAGTAAGTGGGTGGAAGTTGTGGTGGTGTAATGCCTTGGCATCGAGTTGAAAATACAGTAATTAAACGATGTCAAATCCTACCAATAGAATGCCAATGAAGATTTATAATATAGTGAATATAAATCCATACATCATATTACTTTTTTAGAAACTAAAGATACATTAATACATAATATATCCACAACTATTTGGGCGTACTTATACTGTTACAGTTTGCTTTTCAACATACCATTAGTAAATAATTTTAAAATTTAGACTTGAATGCGTTTTACTATTCAATATATTATATTTCATATGGAATGTGTGATAAATGTAACCATAAAACTCAAATGCTTCAAACACAATATGTATACAATTATTACGAAAAATTAATAAATAACACGTAGTTGTATTGCTGTAAGTCGTAAGTGTACAATCGATCATGCACATAATTTGCTAATACAAACACGAATATAATAAAATACCAAAATCAGTCAAAAAAAAAAAAAAGTGCAACAAGGGACCACTATTATTTTACAAATAAAGGAAGAGCGTAAGCTTAGTCTCAATATCCATGATTTCGGACGTCCGAAGTGATATCTTTCAGTGCACAGCAACGTACACATCCTACGTCATGTAATTGATTCTGTCATAACATGTCATACTTCTTATGCTCATTAAATTATAAAATATTATTATTTAACATCATTTTTTATTTCTTTACTTAATACATAAACATAAAGATAAGTCATGTTTTCAAGCTTTTAACTTGAGTTGGCGAATATTAATCAACAGTGAGTCCGTAAAAACTAACGCTTCAACTGACGTGTAAAACTATATTTTTATTACTATATATTATAGTAGGTAAAAAACTATATTTGTTTATATTATTGGATTTTAAATAACCTTAATGGAATAAGATATCCAGTTCGGCGATTGGTGATGGAAATAATGTATGAGAATGACGAGATGTATATTATTTATAAATTAATTATTTTAATTGTTTTTTAATACTACATACAATCCTAATAAATTCTCAAAACTTCTTCAACGAAGTCAAAAATATGGTAATAAAACAAGGAACCACAATAACTTTCAATTTTATTATTTTACTTTCATTGATTTTATTATTTTATTTAATATTATTATTCTTCTGCTTTTTATGTTAATATATTTATCATTATTATAGATAGAAACATACATAAATTATTTCATTTTTTTTTTTATTAAATTAAAACGGTTATATTTTTTATTATTATAAATATAAGTATAAGTATCTACCTAGTTTGTACTTTTACAACTTAACCAGATCATATAATATTATAGCTTATTTCAAAACATACTATTGTTTGTGTAACACGATTTAATAAAATAACAAATCAAGTACATATATTTCCATAACCAAGTTAAGCATTAACACTTTATAACTCGGACGAATAAATTATTCTATATTAGTTTATTGTTATTTGGCTAAATTTCAAATAATTAAAATTATCTAAATAGATTTTAAACTTGCAGATTAGGTAATTTCAATAGATAAAGTAATGCAAAATTAATTACATTCCATTATTCCAAGAAATCGTTAAAATATTAACTTTAAATTGTAATTATTAGGAATATTAACAAAAAATGTGTTGTACAAACAATAAAAAATGTATTACAAAGAGACAGGGATATGATTAATGTTCTTTTATAGCTCTACAATCGCTGGAAAATGACATTAACGATTTATTGGAGCCAAAATTTTCAGCTGAGAAACAAATTATAGCTTTAGAGGTAATTGAATAATATGTCCAGAGAACGTTCAATACAGAGACCGATCGAGGGATTCCATTAATCTATGACTAGAAAAGTTCAAAAAGAGAAATAGAGAAAAAGAGTTACTGTTAGTGATAAAGATATTTTGTATCGAAAAATACGCGACGAGCAATTGCTTAAATTTGTGTCCAGTGTGTGTTTGACTAGTAGTAATAATTCAATTTGACACTACACTTACACTTCTGCAGTACATTTTGTTACCAAGCGGGAAAAAAATTACATTTTCGTCGTTCCACCACTGACAAAATAACAAATTAATACAGGATAATGTACGACCCCTTAAATAATCCTTAGACAATCATAAATCTTTAAATTAATGCATTTAAATTTGTGCTCTTAAAACAAATAATAAGTTTTAAATATTGTTCATGTGGAAATCGAATTAATAACAACAACAAAAAAATAACTATTTTCCGTGGTCGTCCTAATATCAGTTTAATTACTGAGGATTTAATCAACCGACTAAAAATAGGTATAATTATTTATGTTTAATTACTTTTTATTATTTACAATTATACAATTTTATGGACTATTGAATATTGTACATAATATGTAATGTATTATTTATTAGTACATAATAACTTATTTGATTTGATTTATGAATTCATAATTATTGAGATTAAAATGTAAAAAATATAATTTTGGAATTCAATTTTTTATAATTGATTTAATAAAATATAAAACCTTTAATAAACGCACTAATTTACAACCATTAATTTTATACTTCGTTATATATAATTAATTGTGACTCATACGCAGATATAAAACGTGGAACCTAACCTTTAGTTTCTAATTTTTTTGAGAACAGTTGGAATATATAAATGAGTATTAAAATAAACTAATGTCAATATATCGAATATTTTTTAACAGATTTTCAGTGTATCATTATTACAGCTCCATTCGAATTTTTGATGAAAATGTCAACGTTTCGAACGTGTTGAGCAACGTCTTTTGACGTTTGGACCGTGTGCACCTTCCCAAAACCACGGGCTTACATTTTTTTTTTAAATAATGTGGCCTTCGTTATAAACGGCCGCTTTTGATTTTTGATGAGCTTATCTCAACTTCTGTAACCAACTGCTTTTTTTATTTTTATTTTTATATTTATTTATTATTATTTTGTCACTGCCATTAATGGATTTTCAGTGACGCTGACACGCATCAGTGATGGGGCCTCGGAAAAATTAACTAGAACGCTTGTGGCTGTGAGTAATAATCAAAGCACTAGGTCCCTCGCCAATCTCGCGTAGTGTTACTGTTCATCGATTTATATGGGTTGACGGATATTTAAAAAGTAAAAAAAAACAACAACCGCTGTGGTTCTTAATTCCCGGCGAGTACTACCAGCTGTTTCCCATTATAGCACTCTGCTTTCAAGTTTTTCATACCTATGACTATAATATTCCACCTTGTTATTAAGTAGGTACTAATCTGCATAACACAAACCGAGCGATTTATTTTTATTTATGCAAAGAGGAAAGTTTAGGTTACGTAAATTCGACCTTTATATTTATGTCATACCAAAAGTCGAAATATTATGTTGTAGCCTGTAGGACAGTTGGAATTTTAACAACAATTTTTCTTTGTCCATAATATTCTAAATACATTTTATATAAGCTACAATACGATCAATTCCAAACAGAGATAAAAGTAATACTCAAATGTACAATTAAAGTTACGTATTTTACTTTTTGGATGTAAATTTTTACTTTGTTTTTTATGTTTTAGAAGAAATACAAATTAGTATATATATATATATGATATGTATAATTGGTATTAATTTCCAGCCAATAAAGACTTAATATTATAGAACACCATGAATAGGTTCGTGGTATAAATTATAGGCTATACCTAAAAATTAATCTAATTATTTTTGAAATCTGTAAAATTTTGAACATTATCAATATTAATAAATTACACTAAAAAAATTTAAATTATTATATCTTGTACTCAATATATTTTTGGCAAATATTAAACTTTAAACATCTATAAAAAAAACTAGTACTTATACTTTTATGATTTTTGGGTTTTAGTGAAAATTATTTATGAAGAAATTTATATTAATTTATCAAGCCTATAGAAAATTAGAAACTGAAACATCTTATACATTTTTAACCTCAAACTAGCTCCTAATTTTTATAATTTTCATAAATTCAGTAAGCATTTGAACTTGGATGGCTTACAAAAAAATAATAATTAATTTTGTATGTATGAATAACACTAAAACAGGCAAAATATTAAGAAAATTATGTTAAGTTTAGTACGTAAATGCTAATTTGAATACTTGGTGAAACATTCAAATTCCATAGTCACTAATTATTTCAACTGCGTATTATAAATGTTTTACAATCTGCAACATAATTTGATATTTTTAATATAAAATAATTATAAATCTCAAATCCTAGAACATCCAACCGGCATTTGTGTTTTTAAATATAGTATGATTAAACAGTTGAGTTAATTTGGATCTGAAAAATTGATTTAAATAAACAATATTTATTCAAGTATAAACATTTGTAAATCGAAAGAAGTAAGAACTAAAACAAAATGTCATGCTTAAAATTAATCTTTATGAAAAATGATAAACGAATGTTAAATACTATAAAGAACTGTAAACAAGTTTTATTGAAATCTGTTGACAGCAATTTACTAATGTTATTTTATCACGTCTTAAGGCTTGGTGAGTATTTGTTTGGTTGTGCTTTTGTTTATTTGCAAAGAATCTTTTAGAATGATGACAAAAATGGAAATCATAAAAACTTAAATAAACAATCCAAGAAAAATATGTTAACTTTATTTTCATATAGGTACTTAGAACTGAAATAATATCATAAAAATGAATGAATATACTATAGACGTTTGAAAAATAAATAAATATTATTTAAAATAAGTATAGCTTTACACATATACAGAACAAGTATCTATTAAACAGTTTAATAATGAAAAATACTTTCTCGCTATTATCATTTACATTGATAAAACCCAATTTTAAGTACACATTAAATTATTTTAATATATTTAACTATTATGTAATTTATATTATATGATTAAATATTTATTTTAAACAATTTTTAATTTAACATGAAAATAAATTGTTTAATAATGTTAATTTTATAAAACTGAGATACAGTATTATTTATAAAATATATTAAGTTATTTTATAAAAGTTTTTTTTTATTTATTTAATATATTTTATAAGTTTATAACGTTTATTATACTTAAGCTGATCAAACAAAAACTGAATGTGATTACTTAATTTGGCAAAGTTTATAATAGTATTAAATAAAATTAGATATTGTTTAATACAAACTTTTGGTTAAAATTTCGTTATTTTTATAGACCTTGATAAATTTCTGACTTTTCTGTAGAAATTAGTTACCAACACCTTTTAGAAACATACGTGCATATTACTCTTATTTGTGTATGAATGTAGAAATGGAATAAAGGAGAACAATGCATCAACGATATCCATCCAAAGTTGAAAACATTGTAGGTACCAATCTTATTATTATATATACATATATGTATGTGTGTGTGTGTGTAAAAGTTTTAAAATCATGTGTATATACATTATACTACAAAGCTTATTATAAATTTGATCTATAATTTGGAGAAAATATAAAACATATCATCTTAGTTATTCTTAGTTAACTAACAAAGTATTGACCCAAAACATAATAATTTATAAATATATGAACTTTTTTCTACATTACACTTGTGTATATAATTGTTTACTTAAATGTCAACATTGTAAACAAAAATCCATTTAAATATTACATGAAAAAAAATATCAGTTATACTATCAACAACTTTATTTCCATAATATACAGTTATTGAGGTATACTCGTATATTTATAAACTTGGTACAAGTACTTTATAATTATAGAAAAGAAAAAAGCAACTATTTAAAAATAATAATGTTTTATATACATTAGTTTATTCAATTAATAGTATATAATTAATAATTAGTTTTCTTAGTTATTTTTTCTTTATATGTAATTATATTGTAAATGTTTAAATAATATTTTTAATTAATTTAATAATATTTTGCATAACTTTATTATACTGAAAACAAAGAATATTTCAAATTTATAAGACGTAAATATTCACCTACGATGATTTATCAATTATTTTTTGTTCATACTAAAATATATTTTACCTCATATCTCAATGTTTATATACACAATGCGTAACATGGATTTTTAAATTATATAAATAAATAAATTAAAAAATGTTTGAAAAGTTATGAATATTACAATTTAATTTTAATTATTTTGAGTTTTGAGTTGCAAATTATAAATTAATCATTTAAATTATACGACATTAAATGTAGATTGCAGTTGGTATTAAAATAATTATGATCATTAATCAATCTACCAATACAGTTAGTTACAGTTTTCAACAAGTTGCTTGCCGTCGGCTAGTAACAAACTTTAGTCACACTTATTTTATATAGTACTATGCAAAGAGCGTTTATCATCAAGCAATATGAATTATGAATAATTGTTTGAAGTTTAAACCATGTGTAAAATATTTTACACTACCTACTTCGTGAAGTTCGAATAAGAGTGAATATAGGTATGTTCTTGATTCCTGATAGTTTTTACTAACACATATTTTTTATAAATAATATAAAAAAATCGTAAATTTATTTGATATATTCAATTCGACTTTAAAATATATTTATATATCATTATTTGTCAATTATTTTGTGTCGATTTTTATTCTCTTGAAAAAGATTTGAAATTTTCTTTACAAATAAACGTCATATATCTATCACTCCGCAAATTTAATATATACCTATAAGTTTTAGTCTATTCTCATTTTTCTAAAATATCGTCTAAAAAATCTAGACGGGTCGAATGTGAAAATCGAAAACATCCTATGACTACAAAAAAGAGCTAACATTATTCAATGTCTTGATATCGTTTTTTTTTTTTTGTTTTTAACGAGAATGAAGATAAAAAAATATTGCTATTCGACTTTTTATTTTACAGCATCGGAAATGGTGTTCTTGAAATAGATTGATACCGATTTTTACATGAACAGAGAATAATGTCAATTTTTCTATATCGTTTTCTCAGGTGGTATTTCTCTCGTGATTTGGATTAGTTTAACAGAGTATTGTAAATTTGATATTTATATAAACATTTTGTTTTCACACCATCGTATATCAATGCAATGGCCGTCCAGTCAGCATCAATCTAAATATTATTTGCATAACCATTACAAATATGTTTCATAAAAATGCAAAATAATACTGCGGTAATTTATATGGTTATTACACAGCTGCTTAAAACTTAAAGACCAGGTAAAAAAATCAGGCTGTTCGTATAATCACATGTATTAGAGCCCATGTAGAGTATATATGTCCTCCCTCCCTTATTCCTCCATTCTACAACTACACATAATTTTGAAAAATTAAAATTTTTGATTTTTTTAGTAGTTACTAATTTTGTATAATTTTATTAATTATATCATTTATTTCTGCAAATGAAACAGTAGATAAAGAAAAGATGAAATAAGATAAGATATTCATACTATTATAATAATAGTAAAATTATATTTATAAATACTAATAATTTTCACAAAAAATTAATATTGAATCACGATTACATCATCTATTGAAGTTTTTCGTCTGTTTTGGTCAAATATATAACACGTGAAAAGACTTGATGATATCATGAGAAAATTAGCAGAAATATAACAGTTTGTATGTAAAAATATCGTATTTTAGCAATAATTTTATAAATTCATAATGTTATGTAGGTAATTTGAGAAAATTTGTTCTATACCAAATTGATCTCTTAATAATAATTTTGACACCAAAACAAAGTTTCCGAAATATCCTCAAAAATTAAAAATATAATATAATGTTAAATTAAATAAATTTTATATATTATGCCTTAATACAATGTTGTAAATAGATTTTTCTTTTAAATCTTAACCACTAGGTAAATGGTTTATGAAACGACTTCTATTTAAGCACGAAGTTATAACAAAAATATAATATGAAAATAAAAGTAAAAAAGAATTTTTGAACGCTATATTTATAATTCAAAACAGCAAAATATTTTTAATTTTAGTAAACATAAATACATAATATACCTAATTATCTTTAATTGTATTTATATTTATAATTATTTGTACTAATACTACATAATAAGATAAATTCTATAAAGTTTAACGTATAATAATCAAACACTATAAGTACCTATTATTGGCTTAATGCCAAAACAAAAAACAAAAAACAAGAAATTAAACAAAAATCTTGTTGCACCAAAATCCAATATAAAAAAGTAAATGTATTAACACCACCAACTAAATAAAACTCGAATTTTAATACATCCACAGTATTTTTTTTTTATCTTACCAACATAAAAATTAAAAATTTTAAATTTAAATTAGATTACAAGATTATATCAATTCAACACACAATAAATAAGTCAAATTAACTATATATTTCCGGTTACAAGTGAATGTGCATATTATATAATAATAAAAACTATATTTTATAATTTTGAATAAAAATAGTATATTATAATATGTTTACAATTCTATGAGATGATTCACAAAATATACTAATACATTTTTTAATTTAATAACGCATTTATTTAAGTTTTTTGGATTTTAAATAAACTTAGACTATATTTTAAAGTTCTACAGATTTTTTGTACTACTTAAAAAATATTCTATGGTGATAGAACTTTTGTTTTACAAATAAAAATATTTTATAATTTTTTTTTTCTGTAAATTAGTTAGTAGATAATTTTTTAGAAAATGTCAATTTACCTGATTCAAAATTACATTTCTCTGTTATTGATATGTTAATATTAAGCATAACAGTTTACAAAAAAAACATTTTATAAAAATAAATGTAATTTTGAGTTTAGAATTTATTTTAATTAATCTATTTTACAAATGAAAAATGTTGATAAATTAATATTAACTTATTACCAACATTTTCAAATCACAGTATATGCTCATGTATTTTCTAAATTTATTATCATAAACATTTGATCCTTAATACATAAAGTAATATAATTCAAAAACTACACGACTGAATTTAATTTAGATACTTCAATATTTTTTGAAAAATTATTCACTAAATAATTTATAGAAGAATACCCTTAAACTCATTTGAAAAACAGAAGTGTGTTTCTCCACAATACAAACCTGAAGAATTTTAAAATTGGTCTTTACGTTTATTTAAAAATCCCGAAAATCAGATTTTAAATAACTTTATAATAATTTTTAAAAAAAACGGGTAAATATGCTTATTAAATTATTCTATATAATACACAACATAACATATTAATATAAAATTAGTATTCTTAATTTTAAGTATTATAATGCACCTACATTCAATGACTATTATTTAATCATTTTATTTTGATTAATAGTCGTATTAGACATGTATAATTTGGTGAATTTCTTTATGAAATCTTTATTTAGAATTTAATCAATACTAAATAATATAAAATTGAATAAATATTAAATAGGTAGGTATATCATATATACTAAAATAACATATAAAATAATAATAATTATTAGGTATTATATACCTACTCTATGCAAGTCAATTTATAAAATCAATTATTAATAGAGATGGAGTGTGTATAATTCCGACTGAATTTATAGACTAAACAAAAACATTCTGTTTCGAATTCGTTTACAGTATAAAATGTAATACAAATTGTAAAAAAAGAAAACAGATAATTTATTTACTTACATCGGATGAATGAGTCTATTCATAGATACCTACCACTATTTCGTTTTCACATAGTACATGATATGATTACGAAAACTTTCTGATACATGGGTTCAATTTGAGAAATACACTAGCACCGGGCGTTTGAATATCAGTCACGACGACAATAAAAAAAAAAAATAAGAGTGACTACTGGTACACACAATGTTGACTAAAAGTTTTTAGTGCCGACCAAATAGCTTAACATATACATATATACACCAAACACACACACACACACACACACACACACACACACACACACACACACACACACACACACACACACACACCACATATATACATATATATATATATATATATATATATATATTATTTTAAAAAACCGCAATCGGAAAACTCCATTAAAAAGTAGCACTTCGGGGGAAACAAAAAAATTAGACGTTAAAATGGTGTTGTGGTCTGCGTGTATGTATAATGTCGGCGCGCATCACGCGCGGAGGTCGTTGTTCCCCGGGGTAAAATTGTACATAAAAAAAAAACCACGGTCAATCGTTTTCAATCAATTGGATCCCGCAGCAATCGTGGTCCGATTTCTGTACGATAAGACCGTCGGATATGTGCGCGGATGTATGCGTGCACGCATTTGGTGCCCACATAGGATTAAAAGAGGGGTTGGAAGTAGAGTCAAATAATAACAAAATACGTCCGTCATACACATAAATCTATAAGTATATATATATATATATATGTGTATGTATAAATAATATAAATATTGAAGATAGAATTTATTATTGACTTTTGGTCCGATTTATAACCACATAGATGTAAAGGAAATATAACAGAGTAATAATAATAACAATAACAATAATAATACGTATAGACGTTCCGTCGTTTTTAAATAGTGTGTGTGTGGGTGGCGTGTTATGGTGTGGGGTTGTAGGAAAAACGACTATGGCGGAAGTGAAATCGTTAGCGAACGTTACGGCTCCGGTGTTCAGTGTGCCGCGGCGGCAGCGGTGGCTTACGCACTGGGCAACAAATGGAAAGCAGTAAATTCGGATTTGAGCACAGCAGAGGACCCATTAAGATTTATAATACGCAGTGGCCGCCGCCGCCGAAGCTCCGGTGCTTATATATAAGAGACAGTCACAAGCCCATGTACCTATTGTATATTTTACCTACCTACCTACCACTACGTATCTCACTCGCTCTGCCGCGATCCCATTAAACCGATGTACCGGCTAATATAATCAGGCGTATAACTTTGCATTATTCCGGTTCAAAGATTTTCGAGGTTATAAAAATAAATAAATAGATATGAGTGTGTAAAAAAAAAAAAAAAATCACGCGCGCTTTTCGTTCTCTTTATTATAATAATAATGCAGACCGACAAATGGGTGACTAAATGGTCCGAGAAAAATCGTTTTTTTTCTTTTTATTAGTATTACTAGAAATCTCGTCGCTGGTTTTTTCTGTCTGCTATGCGTGTATACGTAGTGAATTACATATTATTTCATTAAACGAAACCGACAATGGTCTTTTTAATGTATATATCTCGTTTTTCAGACGAATTTTTATGCTAACCGTTGGTTGTTAAGGGTCGCTTATATATCCGCACAGTATATTAAACGTATGTAATTTTAAAATATTTTAATTGCAAATAATTTATGCACTATTTCAAACCAATACAATGATGATGTCAAAAACGGATAATACTTTTAAGAAGTATAAAGTAACTTGTAATAGAATTAACATTAACCTATACCGAGTTTCATATAACATACCTAATATTATTTAACTAACTAGCCTAAAACTCTCAATAATTTATTTATTTTACATTACTGGTACACAAAATTGAGACAAAATTTTAAAAATGATTTAATAATAAATTTATCGTAGTTGAATTTAATATAACAGTATTCAGTGGCTGAAAATTTTTCTCAATTAACAATTATTTATATACATTATTTAAATTAGTTGATATGTAAAGAAAATTTAATTTAAAAGTTACATTATATAAATTTATAGCAATAATTTATAGATCTGCGTTCAATTTATTAAGCTACTCTATATTAAACAGAATAACAATTGAACAAGCTCATTAATATTATTTTAATGAATTCAAATTTTTATAATAATAAGTTATATTTAAAAATATAATATAATATTAATTCTACGTTTCTTAAATATTTTTATTTTTATTTTTCTAATGAAATATTATTTTTAGATTTTATTATCTTTTGCATTCGATATTTAAAGATTATATATTGAAATAATAATATTAAAACATCAAATATTCTAAATGTGCTTACATTTATTTCAAAATCCATTAATTAGGTACAATTTTATTATTAACAATAATCCAATAATAAATCTTCATAATATACATAAATAAATTACTAGGGAACGTGTGAAATAATGATGGTTGTCAAATTTTGTAAATTACGTTGTAATATTTCATTTATTATTTTATGAATAAATTTAATTAAGAAATTTGATTTAATAATACTGACTTGTATAATGATGAATGATTGATATAGTAAAGTATACTACCAATACACTATACTGCAGTATATGATATATTAAAATACAATAAACAATAGATAAAATCACTATGCAGTATATTGTACTTATAATGAAATTAACCAGTAGATTAAATTAAATTTTTAATTTTAAAAGAAATTATTAAAAAAGGAATGTATTTACATTGATTAATATATAACTATGTATATAACTAGAACTATCATTAAAATACAGATATAAATATATTCAAATATAGATATATAGATTTTCAAATCTAATATTGTAAAATTTTGTAACTATGTAAAAGTGTTAAGTAAAAATAAAATCCTAGAAATTGTTTATGGTTTGTAATCCACGTTTGTAATTATTTGGAGAGGCATCATTGACTAATTTATAATTTAACCATAATTAAATGACAATCATACAATAACAAATAGTAATCTGATTAAAAAAAAAATACAATAAGTTTTTAAAAAATAACATTATTTAATTATAAAATATCTGTACAATATATAATTATATATTTATATTCAAATTTATATTCTAAACTATATTTATGTTCTAAAACGTTATCTATTAATCAAAATAAATATATTTATTTTTCTATAATTTAAAGTATATTTTTAATACAAGAAAATTCAATCTAATATTATAATACTATCCTAATTTTATTTATATAATGTAGATACATTTTAATAACAATAAGCTACATTTACCATCTATGTTTCTAAGATTTTTAGGATTTATAATATATATACATTATGAATATATATCGATTCATTCTATACATCAATATATTTATATTAAAAATACTCGTATTCATTAATATCAAAAATTATAACAAATTAATATGGTTCAATAATATAATATAAATACAACTTTTTAAGTCTTTTACTTTTTAATACTTAAAAATTGCAACACTTGTTTATGTTAGAATATAAGTAATTTCTTAGAAAACAATATTTGAATAAACTCGATATCGTATATAATTTATTATAATACCATTCTGTTTCGTTGATCACATAAGCATTTTACAAATAATGTAAATGATAAATAATAAATTTCTATTATAAACAAGTATTTAAATTTTCGAAAAAGATTTAAAGAAATGATAAATTTAATTGTTTTTAAAATCGATTTGATGGTAAGGTTTAATAATAATAATTCAATAAAAACCTTGCCAAAGAGTTCAAGTTAAATACTAAATTTGAATATTTATATTGTGAAGGTTATATTGTTATAACAGTAAAGTCTAACTTAGTGTACTTAACCACTATACTATATTCAATGAGATTCATACGGTATATGAATAAACTATAAGCATGAAACAGCTAAATAAATAAATTAAATGGACTAGGTCAATGGGTGGGCCCATTAGCTTACATTAAATATATTATTAAGCATATATTTTTTATTATTATTTATTAGTTATAGCTAGGGTAAACGCAAATAATACAAGCTTATTTACTAAATTATTCAATATATCTAACGGCAAACAAGTAAGATGTTTAACTGTATGTACTTGAACATAGAATTCTTAAAACCCTAAATTTTCAAAATATTTCGATTACGAAAACGGAAAATGCGATGTCACAAGACTTATATTATTATATTGAGAATAAGAGGTAACATTATTTTAAACATATGATTTTTATCAAAATAATACATAATATTATGCAAATACAAAACTTCAAGAAAATTTGTATCTGAATAATTGTTTCCATTATGATGTGTTAGTTTTTAAAAGAAAATATGGAATAGTTATTAGATGATAAAACTCAGCCAAAAAAAATGCTTATGAAATTAATTATAATCATGATGACACATTTTAATTGATAATAATATTTATAGATAACTTAGTGTATATTTATTTTAATATTTTATATATTACGGATGCAAATTTGACAGCCATAATATAATTTTCTAACTAATGTCAACTGTTTTTTAAATCATCATAAAAAAAATGTATACTAAACGATTTTTAGTTATAAAAATAAATTATAATGATTAAATTTAATGTAAATAATTTAAGCAATTATTCTATAAATCAATATCGTTGGTTGTATTAAACATAAATTATAGATTTAATTAAATTAACAACTGCATACCTAGTATTTTCTGTTTGGTTGCTGTATCTGAAAATATTTATGATTTTAAATTAACGAAAGTAGATAGTTATATGTTAATCACATTCAAAATAATCCTAATTACAGTTGTCTTCTAGTGTTTATATCTCATAAGTACATACGAGTATTATATTTTATTTATTCACCTGTATAATAAAAATAAAACAAATTAATATCCTGATAACGAATAATAACCGAGGGATTATTTTGATAACATAATTTACCAAACAGTATTGAGTCTTGAGTAAAACAGAGACTTATTTAAATTCAAAACGTGCACAATATTCTGTTTTTATACTATTATATTTTATTATAGTATAATATGTACCACAGTCGTTATTTACATTTTTGATACTCGTTTTTACAAATACTAAAATAATACAATTCACAACTTCATTAGGATTAATATATTGGTCACATAATATATATAATAGTATATAAAACATGTAAATTAAATTTTAATAATTTTAGCTTAATAGCTTTAAATAAAAAAATATATATTTTTTTAAATTCTTTTGTAAAGAAAAATAAGTAATATTAAATTGTGTTGATATTTACAAACTGTTATTTATAATATACAATTTGTTATAATTAAATAAAAAATACTTCAATAATATAAATATAAATGAATAACTGATATATTATTTAAATTAAAATTATATAAAAGAGTTAATAACCGAATGCAGTTATTTTTAACAATTTCAGATCCTGAGCAGAACGATGAGTCCATTGATTTTGTGCAATTATGAATGATGCATGGATTTTTTTTGCCTATCGTCACCTTATAGTGAAGCAGTGAAATGCCTAGATGTTTAGCTTCAATGTATTTTTTATTAGGAAAGTGAGAAAGTAATTTTAAGGTGTTTATTTGTGTGTGATAGAGGGGGATTATTTTCAATTTTTATCAAGGTCTGCTTTAAAAAAATTTAGAATTCCTAAAAAACTTGTGAGATTAATTAAAATGTGCAATAATACTATCCAAAAGGTTAGTCAGAAAATGGAAGAAATTACAAATCCTTTTTTAATTAAAAACGACTTTATAATAAGAAAATGTCCTCTCGTCGATGTTATGCAACCTTGCACTAAAAAAAATGATAAGAAGTTTGTGAATGAGTATACCTGCCTGAATTATGCAGATGGCCTTGTTCTACTTGAGGATACTAGACAAGATGTAACTAGGACACTAGTTTATATAATAAATGCAAGTAAACGAATGGTTAACCAAACAAAGACTAAATGCATGTCACTGACGAAGAGAACACGAAAGATTTGAAAGTTAACGGTCCTTCTTTCTTTCAACAAGTTATCTGTTTTAAGTATCCAGGTAATAATGTAAATAATTCAAATTGTTTGCACGAGGAAATAAAACTATGCTTAAAATCTGTTAACAAAGCGTATTTTGCAATAGATGCATTATTTAAGTCCAGACTATTATCCAGGAAGACCAAAGCAAAAATGTATACAGAACTTGACACCATGTAGTGCTACGTATGGCTGTAACATATGAGCAACAACAAGAAGGGACTACAATAAACTGTTCGACTTTGATAGGAAAATTGTACGAACGAGAAATATGGGGTGAATTAGTTTAAGAAACAAAAAGCTTACATGGCTCGTAAAATCTAAAAAAAAAAAATAATTAATAGGTACTAAAATAAATTATTTTAGTAGCGATAAGTAAACCTATTTTCAGGAAACATACCTATATTTAGTAATATAGAATGGATAACTTTCTTTGCTTATAATAGTTTTACATATTATATGTAATAATTTATCGTTGAATTATAATTGTGCATATATATATTAGTGATTTACTCAATGTACACTCGTTCAACAGACCAGTTACCTACTTTTTCAATTTTTAATGTGGAAATAAAGAAAATGCTTGTATTTTCATATATTAAGTTTTTCTATGAATGATCTTTTAACTTTATATAATATAATTAATTACATGCACAATTGGTAGAGTAATAAATATGATATCCACTAAATTATACATATACAGTGGTCGCCGCTTATCGGACTCACGGTTAATTGACTCATTCGCCTATTAGACTCAAAACGATTGGTCCCGATTCGCACATATACTAACACACAGCAAAAAATTCGTCTATTCGACTCACACACCGGTTAATAGGTTCATTTGAAAATTAGATAAATAAAGAAAATATGTACATACATTGAACAAACGTAGAGGGATTCAGCAAAGAGGCGATTTTGACGTATTCGAGAAACATAAATCTTATGAAGATATGATTATGAAGTTGGCCGAAGAAGCGAAAATCCAATCAACATTAGATGTATTTTTATCAAAAAATTAATTAATTTTATTAATTATGTATGTATGTATTTTATTAATTTTATTTTATTTTATATAGCTAGATTTTTACATTTTTTATACCTTGAATTTCAATACATATTTTTAATTTTTAATTTTTTAAATTTAAGCATTCTTAAAATTTTTTTGAGTCATTCGCCTTATTGACTCATTCGGTTAATTGACTCAAATTGTTGGGTCCCAAAGTGAGTCCAATAAGCGGCGACTACTGTATTATATATGTCGGCTTAATCTTACAAGACACAGATTATTAAAAAAATTAGCCAAATACTGAAATAAATTAGTCACGTAGTTTTAGATGTATGACGTAGGTATATCATATTTTTTTTCATATAAATTTACTTGTGGTTATTTCAATAACTCAGTTATACAAGATATAATAATATACTACATTTAAATGTTGCTATTTTAATGAAGTTATTGGCATTCATGCCATTAAGTTATTTTTCATCTGCGTTTTATAATATTTTCAAACGTTTAACAAATAGATTTTATTCTTAATTCGAAGTCTCAATAATTACTATGACCTAACAGTTATCAATATAACTAAATTTTAGTATGAAAATAAGTCTATGGAATATAAAAATTATACATTTAGATCATCAGCTGATAATTTTTCGGTGTATTGGTATTCCTAGACCGACACCAATATGTATTTGTTATCAATTACAGAATATTAACTATTGCTACTAGTAAAATATTACACGTTACAGATGTCAAAGTTGTATATTATTATAGTACTTTATTACGGTTTATTTATTCAAGCTCCGTGTGAAGTCTAAGGAAAATACATAGCATACTGGACAATTTCTCGTTTTCTTTAAATTATCTTTTTTGAGCTATACAATATAATATATAGATCAAATCCATTTTTGCACGCACTTTGTTAATTTTTTTTAATACATTAAAGTAAATTAAAATACCATCTCGATAGTAAGATTCTTAATTTTTTTTATTTCACTTATGTTATCTGTATGCGTGAAATGGAGATACACATGTTTGTCTTTGTTGCTCTCATAGTTACCAAATTTCACCGCAAATTTTTTCGTATCTCATTAGTCACGACTTATAATCCAATGCAATTTCTTCTGAGGGATATATGCATAAATTGCAATTTTTCATGTATATAGTAATCTTATATTATTTATAAATTACTGTAACAACTTTGTTGTTATAAAAAATCAATTATTTTTATGTGATTAGGCGTTAAGGTAAAGACAACCATACTCACGACCTATTGAAAACGTGATTGTAACGCTACAAAATTACACACAATCTATTTTTACTTACATAATTATACAATTTAAAAATATTACTGAATAGTGATTGGATCAGACACAAAAGAGAAACTTTAATTATAATGAATTTAGAATCAATTTAACTATAAGTACTTCATCAAAAATCAGGGAAAGCGGTGGTTTTAGAGAATTTAATATTGAAAAAAAAACATTATTTGGTTGAAAACAATAAGTTTTGGAAAGTATAAAGAGTATTAGGTAAAAATATTTATGATATTCCAATTATTAAAACTTATAAATTATATCCCATGCATAAAAGGTCCTATTTTAGTATTTATCTCCTTTGTTCCAACAACTAAACATTAATACACTATTATTTCTTTCCAACTGACTGGTATTTTTTCATTCTAAATAATATCATCATCGAATTCGATTATATTTTGAAATATAATAATCAAAAGTTTAGACATTTAGTTCATAAAAAATGTCGTAACAATAATTTGTTTTGAAATCTATTTTAAGATAATGGAAAGGAAATTAAAAATGTCAATATCTAAATAAAACTATGAAGGTGTTATGTATAGGAAAAAGTAATACAGAACCAACTGACATAATATTATTATGATTATAGTCACCCAAATAAGTTTATTAAATATATATAAATATATATAATAATTTTATTGAACAACAAAATTGATCATATACTGTTTTATTATAATAATTGTTCAAAACTGTGATTGGTTCATAAAACAAGTATAAAATGAAATAATAATTTTAATAAATGTGTAACTACCGATTGTTAAAAAAACTATAACAACTATTAGTACTATGTATTTTGTTACTATAAAATTCTCACAACGTTTAAAGAAACAAATAAATTATGCTCATTTTAGTTTCAATCATACATTAATTTCATAGTTATTATTTATATGCCTATTTTTTGTTTTATTTATAGGTATATAATATATACACATTTTTAATGTGTAATGTAGTGTAATATACATACATAGTTAGAAAAATATAAGAGGTTGATTAAATATAATAATAATATCTCTCTGTGGTGTTTATTTGGTAAAACGAACGAAGAGATAGAACAAGAGAAAAAGAAATTGAGACTATTTTACATGAGAAACGCGTACTTATCACTGACAACGCCACGGAATATTAAAGAGTCAAAGCAACTGTTTGCATTATGACCTCTATTTTACTGTTGCGAACATTTTACGACAGGACGTTACTTACCACCAACCCATCAACTTATTACGATTAAAGCATTTAAAAATAAATAAATAAATGATACATATTTTATGGCAGAATGGAAAAATTGAACACAAACCATAATTTTTGTCGAAATTAGTTCGCCGACCCTAACTCATTGTTGGCAATTTCAACGAATAATAATAATAATAATAATAATAATAATTAGTCTCATCCATTATATAAACTTAAACAACGAATACAATGCAATTTCCTTGGAAACAATAATCATTTGAATCCTTGTTAGAATAATATTACTATCATCATGAAAATTTCATACAGTAATCTAAAAATATAATTGTAATACATTTCGGTTACTATAATCTATAAAAAAACATACTTCCATTGTTTCTGATAGAATCACTTAAAAATATAATTTAATATAAAAAATAATAAGAGTGTTTTTAAAATAATCATTGGAATATATTTTCGAAGTTAATTATTAGTTGTTACTAATAAATACAAATTATTAGTATCTTAATATTGTTGTGTGGATTATTTACGACATCTAAAATTCTAATTATTAAATCGTTTTAATGTAAGTGATTACAAAATTTCAATAATGATTTGAATGTCTAATAAAGTATAAATACCAAATTTATAATAATAATTCATAAATAGTAAAACACTATTTTCAGTCAGTAATTTTAAATTTATTAATAGAATTTGTTTACGAATACTTAATTCACAGTCTTTGACAAACAACCTAAGATGAATGTTTAATACATTTTTATCTCTTGCATTTGAGGTTTTTGTACGGTATACACTAAAGATAACTGGTATGCGTCTATACAGTTTTATCAGAAACCAATAATACGTAACAATTCTGAAAGCGACGTTTTTATCTATTCGAGTACAACAGAACTTCGAAAGATGTTGTATATAAAACATTTTTCATAGATTTATTTTATCTGGAACGAGATTTGAGTTTTATACCTTACGTGTTCTATCCAATTACTTGTCTACCGACAAATACGCATCATTCACGTGAAAAACAAAGAATTATAAAGGTCATTATTGTGTAGCCAAATGGAAATAAATACATTGACCAAAGATCTGACGGTCGATCATTGATTTATATTGTAGAATGAAAATATATTATCAAGACGATCAGAAATGGATCAAATCAGATTATATAGTTACTATATAAAATTTGTGTAATACTCCAATACAATTGTTTTGATAACGTGTGACTCTAAAAACAATTTCAAAGGTAAATTAATATCTATTTAATAACATATAAATAAAATGTATATAATATATACTCTTCAACTACCTGCTGTTATTTAATTATGTTCATAATATACGTGAGTAAATAGTTGTGTACATACACAGCGATATGGAAATCTTGGAAAACTATGTATAAGTATTTAAAATAATGAAAATGCTTAAAGGCATCTACTTACCCAAACACATATTACATATTGAATAAATACTCTTTTGAAAAATTCTGTTCACAGTTCGATTGATTTATATCACTCGCATATTACATGATAACAATCATTAATTTTATAAAAATAATATATTGTGTTAATTCAAAATAATACCTGAGCAATGTTCTGTATAATATAATTTTTATACATTTTAATTTGTATCAAACTAATAACAAACTCTAATAAAAACTTAATTTGAGTTAAAGTGAGCATAATGTTAAACAAATTTCTAAAAAGTAAAATATTCGAATTCTACAGGAAATAAATATTAATTTATTTGTGTGTTTACTTACTACGGATATATCGAAAAAAATAGTATTTTAATTATGAATAAATTAATACAAAACTTATTGATTTTAAATTCAACCCTATTTTTTTACATTTACTAAAGTAAATTCAAAGAGTACAAAACTACAAAGTTTTAGATATTATGAGGTGAATAATAGTTTAAATAAAAGTTAGGTTAAGTTAATAGTTAAGTTAAGTTAACTAGGTAAATAATAATAATACAATTTATGAATGTACATTTTACTTATCCTTTGTAATACCAGACAAATCCACATTTATTTTATGAAAGAAACTCGTGTTGTTGTTCGAAGTTCAAAGATTATTTTTTAAACAACTATGAATATTATAAGTTTTTTTAACTTATCCATAATATGAGTGTAATTAAGTACAATGCCTTATGGAATTTTATATTTTTTCATCCAAGTTAACTATGATTATTATTTTATTTTTATTATTATTATTATTATTATTATTATTTTATACATTCATTGTTTTGTCAAAACGAATACACTTATGTGTTAATTTATAACATTATTAGAAAAATAAAAAAATGAGTCTAAAAACTCATTAAATATGATAGCAAATGTATGACATTTTACAGTGCTTGACTTAACACATTGTCAATATTTGTAAAGTAAAACTCAATGAATTATGTATATCTACTATTTTAACCACTACACTTATATCCCTAAAGTATCTTTGTTTGAGCACTAAATCTTTTCAATATTTATCCGCATAGTTTTAGGACTCAAGTAATTTGCCAGTTGATTCATTTGATCTGGACCGAAGAGAAGAACTTTATAAATATAAAGCAATCACTGAGATCACTTTGTATAATGGCAGCCTATTACCGTACTTCAAGGATAATGACATAGTATTTATATATAATTATTTGTTTAAAATTATACTAAATCGTTCTTCAAATATATGTCCTTGTAAATAAAGGTACAAGGGAAAGCATTTACCTGTTAACTATGCACAAGTCAATAATAAATATACAACAACATGAGTATATATTATATTATATTAAATAAAAAATGTGTTTTAACGTTGCAATAGGTCAGGTTTCTTGTAAATATTGTTAACTAATATTAATTATTACGAATTGTAAATAAAACTTTGTTTTAAAGGATTTTAATTAGTCAGTTGTGATGGCGCACATCAAGCGATAAATTCACAACAGACATCAAAATACGAGTAAGAATTATCGATAGATTCGTTGATGGTCTAATCAACAATATTAAACAAGTAATAAAATATAAGCCAATGAAAAAAAATAACAAAATAATTCAATGGAAAAAACACGACAATGACCAAATCCCTTAAAATATGAACGGTTTCAAACTCTGAAACTAAGAGCAGTCACTTCAATTTCTTGGCAAGTATAAATATTGTTATCATATGACAATAGCAAATATTTATTATCGTAATTATATATTTTAACTATTATTATTATTTTTTTTTACTTTTACAACATTAGTATAATTATACCCGGTCATTGCTATTGACAATTTTTATTAAATAATATGTTTACTGTTGATTGATATTATCCTATAAAATTAAACAGAAGGTAAAATTGTTTAAGATATTTTTTATAATATAATTTACTATAATAATAGAACATGATAAAGTATTATATATATTAAATTTAGGTAAATATTAGGTAAAAACCCTAAATACCTAACCAATAATTCAAATGTATCATTTTAATTTTCTGATTAGAGAATAGTATTTTATTTGTATTTAAAATTGTATAAGGCAATGTAATATATATATACCATATTGAAAATGGAAGTTAACTTAAAAAATGGTTTAACATTTGTTCATAATTACTGTTTTCTCACCTATCTTCACAGTCGTTCGTCATTTTTTAACAAGTCTTTACTATAGGTTTAGTTTCAAATATACGGACGTATTTTATGAAACTTTTTAAACATTTCAACTGTCACAAAAAGTTTAAACCAATATCAAAATGTTTCAAAAAAGTATACACTACACACCAAAAGTGTATAATGTATCTAAATTATATTTTAAATACATTTGAGATTGTAATTAGGTATTAAACTATCAATATTTACACTAAATATGCAAGGATATCTAATTAATTTAATTTAATTAATAATATTAATAGTTTTTTTTAATTTAAGAAAATCAAAATGTACTAATAAAACAAAATATTAAAAATTTGTATAAAATAAAATAATGATATTTATGTATGTAAATAAATATATATTATATATAATTTATGAACACAATGTAATATATACTATATATTACATTACTAAATCTATAAAACCGAAGTGTCGTTACTAAATGGTCTTTTCACACAAACCCACATGCCTGTTAAATCAAAATATAGATATTTTTTCGACATGTTGTACTAAGAATGTGCATACTATTGAACATCTCAAATAAAAATAATGTGTGTATAGTTGTAAGTATCGAGTATACTACCAAGTAGGGGATTCACTATAATAAAGTAATTTTATTTGAACAACGAATCACTACATGTGAAAAACAATTTTGAGTTGATATATTCTATCAGTCAATATTTCTTAAGATATATTTCATATTTACTTAAAATATTGTAAATATTATTTGTACAATAAGTTGAGTTAATTTTTTGCCAACATTTCACAAATAAATCATTTAATATAATAATTATTAAAATTGTATTTTATATTAGGTATCTGTTATTAACTTTAAAGTAACTACCAACATTCTGTTCGAACGATGTGAATAAATTTATAAAATAAATAATTTAAAATTGCTAAAATTGCTTAAAAATTATATAGTGTATTGGAAATTATAGTTTATGTAATGATAGAAAGTGTATATTCAATACAAACAAAATAACTTAAATATGTAGTATTGTAGTTATATGAATGATATTTTTTTTGTTTATTCAATTTAAATAAAAGTACACATTTTGAATAAAAATAAAAATATACAATTAATAATAAAGCATAATTTTTCTGTTTAAAATGATTAATTTAGATTCATTTAAATAGAATTACAAATTTCAGATATAATTCCATACATAAATAATAACTCTTGACTTCAGTTGTTAAAATGAATAGTTATTTTAAAAATTAATCTACCTATTTAACTGCAATTAAAAAATGATAAATTATTTTTTTTTAAGACATTAAAAACTTTAAAAATATTCAGTTTATTATCTAATATTTTACACTTATAATCATACAATATTATGTAATTTAATACGATGAGGTAGTTTTAAAGTGAAAAAAAGTTGTTATGAGAAACTAACACTTGATTTTGATTGCATCATGTATTTTTATTAAACTTAAAAATTAAGCTTGATTAAAAGTCAACAGTTTTTAATTAATGCGTATAAATGCAATTGACTGTAAATTGTCATTGGCTTAAATGCAGATTACCAGAAATAAGGGGTATACTGGACCAGATTTTGTACTGCAATGCAGATACATGTGAAAAACCTCTGCATCATTGTTTCTTATACATATTATAATATAGGTAGTGTTAGTAATTGTAAGCTGTAATTACCATGGTTGAGATAATAAAGTTACAGTTTTCAATTCTTACAGAACTTTGAAATAATTACAGTCTAATTTTAAATTATATGTATTTTTTTTTTTTATAAAATGTTACGAAATATAATATATAATTACATTTAATATAAACACTTTGATTATATAATACTAATAAACTAATTTAGTTAAAAAGAAAAATTAACTTAATTGAATTATGATTATTTTTGAAAAGTAGCTTAAGTTATAAATATTAAGATTTAGTTTTTTTCATCTGAGTAATATATGTATTATTAAAGCAAAACCATTTGAAACAATTTTTGGTGTATGTATGTATAATATATATCTAAACTTGTATGTTAAACGTATAAATTACACATACATATATTATAAATATTATAAATCTAATAAGTAGGATATATCAACTTATATTAAGTATATATAACTATTTTTAATGCTCTTAAGTATAAATATTTTCAACCATAGAAACGAAACTAAATATTTATACCAAAATCAAAAAATATTAAAACTATAGAAGAACTACGAATACTTATCTGAAAACTGCATACGATTGTAGTGGAATTTGGTATGAGGTAGACCATGAAGAAAATAGGACCACTTTTCCAAAATTACCTTTACTACCTAACCTAAACCTCCTCTTCCATGAAAAAAAGATAAATTTAATGCAAAATATCAATTCATAAAACTCATATTGATTATTGGTTATTGGTTAACATTTTTATATTTTCAAACATATAGAAAATTATTAAAAAAGTTACTAGATATCTTTTTACAATAATAGGCGTGTTTTCGCTTTTAACTTGTTTATACTTTTAATCAGACGTGGTTATATGATTTTGGTTATTGGTCAAAGATTTGCGAAAACGATGTGTTTGTGGTTATTAAAGATTCTAGGAGATAGATAACCGGTATATTTAAAAATAAATATTATCATTAACTAAACAATATAACCATTTCATTTTAATAGTTACAAATTATCAGTTACCTAAAACCAAAAGTTTTTACCAAAAATATAACCAAAACCGTGAAAACGACTTGTTTATAAAATAAAGTAACTAACATTTGGTTAAGCGCGAAAACACGCTCAATGTATATACATAAACACCTAGTACATACATATATTCTTTATCAATATTTTACAACCATATTCACGCTTTGGAACGGGTGGAACGGCAGTAATATAAATAATATCAAGGTTAGTGGTTACTGGTTGGTTTATTTTACTGGTTACCTAAAGTTCATACTTCATCCTCATGGGTTAGAATTTTTATTATTTCTTAGTTAAACATTAAACAAAGTCCTTGAACAAATTAAAGTCGTACAAAAATCCATAAGCCACAGGTTGTGCCACTCAAACCTGGCGCATTTTGCGCGTATGTCTATAGTGAAAAAAATACACAATTCTATTTTATCTAATGAAACAAAAAAAATATCTTTGATTTTGTACAATAAATTTTCTTTTATGAGTGACTTTTTACATATTTTTAAACAATTTTACATTAGACTTTTTAAGTTAATTAAACACATCATAAAATAAATTATTTATTTATTTATTATTATTAAAACAGATAAGATTAAAAAGTACAAAAGCATATTAAAATATTATGTACATAATAAAAGATTAATATTTACAGATTTTAAGATTTAAACTAATTACCACAATTAATTAAAATAGCTTTTTGTTGTTCAACTCATTAAGTGCGACCAAAAACGTATTGTGTTAATATACTGAATACTAGTATAAGTAACTTGTGTTTACACAACATGTTACACGATTAAAATATCATTCAGAATAACATGGTATTAAATTGGTAAACTAATAAAATATTTATTATTTAATAATTTCTATAAGATAATACTGTTATTGAGATAAATCTGAAGATGTTTTATAAAAACACCTATAATACAACTCACTGATTTTAACTGTACTCTATTAACGAGTACATACATAAACTATACATATTTAAATAAGCTGAAAACTCCTACCGAATATGTTGGTAGAATGTATGCAAACGATTTAATTAGCATAGGTACCTCTTATCAGTTGCTCGATTAGTATATTAATGGTGAGTATCGTTAGTGATATTTGATATTAAAGATTATTGGGCCAAACACAGAAATTCAAAGTATATGCACTGTGCCTGCAACCATCGAAATTAGTTTTTCTGAAGTTTAATACATAAACTATGATGTTATAACATTTGATTATCATGACGGTTGTTTTAAAACATATTTTTTTTATGAATATTAAACAAAAAAACAAATTTTAGTCTCTAATACAAGCTTCATAATTCATATACACTTCATAACGTTTACAAAATAAAATACATACATAAATATAATTAAATGAATTACAAGTGTTTTTTTTTTTCATGATATCATGATTAGGTACAGACAACTTGGTTTAATTGTCAACATCGAGTGATATTTTGTGGATCAAATTTGATGTCATTAACACTTTGAGGCGTTTAAAGTAAAACAAATTTTACTTTTTCTAACTATATAAACTTTTTCTTAATATTTTTTAAAAACTTACAAAAACCACAGGAAAATGTGAATATTTAGTCAACACTAAGTCGTGATAAAACTGATTTAATTTTTTGTTGTAATAATTCAGAAAGGAATAACCTTTCAACAACTCCAAACTTTAAATGTTTTCCAAATATTTATAATATTATAATTTTCTATTAACATTAAATTTAATGTTTAGGATGATTATTAACTATTTATATAGACGTATTGTCAATATTTCAATTTTCTATTTTTTTAACCTCAATTTTTTCTCGATCAATTTAAGTTATTTTATTGTGATTCGTGAAATATAAATCATTATGATTTAAATGTTTATCAATGCGTACATCATTATTTTCTAATATTTCTGTACTCTTTAAAATTTAAAAAAATATTGTAACTAATTCTAATCTATCAATACTGTGGTAGTTTTTGCCCAATTGTACAATATGTTCTAATTGACTTATATTACTTTTGAGCATTCTTCTCTCTCTTCTCAAAAAATAAAAATATACTATCTATCTTATCCTTATCGGTATAATACATTATCTTAATATGCGTTAATTTATATCCTTTATTCCCATCCTTATTCTCAAAATTGTAACCATATTATCGTTTATATGAGTTGTATGTGTTGTATGTAGTTATACATGTGCTTTTTGATTGTTATTATGTTGTTATAAGTGGTATATTGGAAAAATGAGTTCAATATACCAACATAATTAAGAAAATTAAATAAAAATAATATAGCTATACTATACTCATTTGTAATCGAAATAGATGCTGATTTACCCATATATATAGCTATTAATCAGTTTTTTCATAAACAAATAAACAATGATCTGTTATTAAATTCAAATTAAACACAACATTACTCAACGATTAGTTACACTCTAAACCTTCTATACAAAAAAAATAAGATTTTTTTAAAATTTACAATAATAATACATCAGTATCCAGTATAAAAGTTTAATTATTTAAAAAATAATAATAAAGAAAACACTAATTTCATTTAAACAGAATTACCATAATTTCGTTAACAAAACTTTTCAATACAAATCTTAATGTAGGGTTGACAAACATTAATTAAGAAAATACATAATAATAATTAGTTAATAATAAAATTCAATTTTTTAGTCTACCTATATCATTATTAATATACTATGCATTCATACATAATACATTGAAAACTTCTATGTTGAAAATAATTCAAATTATAAACAAACTTGTATGTGGCTATTATTGAAAACCAAAAATTATAATGTAGCTGAAACCTAATGTCATACATGTATATCTTATAATTACAATTTAGAATAATTTTAAGATGAGACTATAATTTATAGTAATTACAGAATTTTATAAAATATGTAGTGCAGTATTAATGATATTATTTAAAAATAAACACAACTTATAATATATTAATAATAATAAAATAAGTTATTTTATTTAGCTGGAAATTGTAAGATATTATTTTAGTATAAAATACAAGAACATATATACAAATATAAATGTATTTAATATAATTTAAATTAGGTATATTTATTATTTTAACTGAAATTTTAACTGATTTGTATTAAAATGATCATAGGATAAAAATTAAGTTGAGATATTTTACCCAATATTTTATTAAGATGAAACGTGTATTAATTTTGTTAATACGTAAAAGATAAGTATCATAATGTAATAATAACAAGTAGCTAATAAGCTAATAAAGTAATAACTAAACGTTATAGAAGTTTCTACGCAAGATAAAATATTTAAATTAATTTCTCAAGATTACTACCTATACAAATTATAATCACATACATGACTATTTAGTTTATTTAGTTATGATGGCATCCATATGAAGATAATTAAACAGAAAATTAACTTAAATATGATATATTTAGAAATTAAAATACAAAAAGTAGTACGTATTAAAACTATATAATATTACTAAAAC
The DNA here is from genome assembly GCA_036289425.1 of Rhopalosiphum nymphaeae. Classification (NCBI taxonomy): domain Eukaryota; kingdom Metazoa; phylum Arthropoda; class Insecta; order Hemiptera; family Aphididae; genus Rhopalosiphum; species Rhopalosiphum nymphaeae. Next base: position 9,257,313 of record JAZAQC010000012.1, on the reverse strand, counting down.
TATAAGAAAAGAGATGTAAAAGAAAAAATAATACACAAATACACTACTAAAAGAATATAGCATATATAATTATTGTCAATTTAATCATTGATGTAATGATGAGTAATGAGTAAATGTTAATATAAAATTATTATTTTAATTTTAAAATACATACCTATTTTATAATAATTAGCTATTTAATAGTAAAGTAGTAAGTAAGTTTGATAATTGTTTTTTAATTAATATTAATGCTACTATAATAAACATACTATTGAATACAAATCTACAATACCATAATCATAACCAAGAAAGTTAATTACTATCTTTATAGAATACTTGGATACCGAGATATTTTAATTCACGTATACACAACATTAGTATTAGCTCGTAATTTAGGTCAATAGGGTCATAAATAGTAAATATTGTTATATTATACACAATACAAGTTTGCTGAACATGACCATTTTACATACTCGAGTAAGATACTTCTACTACAGACTAAATAATTACTAAAATTACAACTCAATATGGGAGAATTATGCGCGTAGTATATTATGTTATAATTTATAATATGACATGATTACACTTTGTGATGCGGATACCAAAAAAAATAGTGCGTAGTACATATAGTTGTTCTATCTAAACCGTCCAGTGTCACATTTTATCGGGTTGAAACGAATAAATAATGCCTCTGACAATCATAATGTATACATTTCACAAATACATGCGAAAATAGTCGCATTAATCATTTGTAAATTTTTTAATTGTAAAAAATCAATAATTCGTTTATTAGGCGTTTTAAAAAAAATTATATATATATGGCATTATATAGGTATTTAATACCATGTAGTAATTATCAGGGACAATACGTTATAATATCATTGATAATAAATTTATAAATACTAATACCTATTAATATAGTATTTATAATCAATGGTAATACTATATCATAATTCCTTTATATTTATATTGTCGATAGGTATATTATAGTATTATGTTATGCTATTTTCCGTTTTGATTAAGTCTACTAATTTTATATCAATCGTATTGCGCTATTATTAGATTTCTGGTTTTATTCCATATGCAGGTACTCGTACACTTACGGCAATGGAAGAATATTGTAATAATATTATTATTAGGAGTTCGTATTTTTAAGCAAAAGAAATAACAAAAAAAGCATCACATTCTATAAAAAATAAAGCGAGCGAGTTTTTCAGCTTCTATGTAGTTTTCTATCCCAAAAAATAATATACTGCCGTACGTTGTATTTTTTCACATTACATTCGAATTTTACATAATTTAAAAACAAAATGGTCCCATCAGTTGAAAAACACTCTTTACCAAACTCTAACACTACTTTTTATTAATGTAGAACTGCTTTTGGCTTTAGGTGTTTTATCGTAAAAAAAAAGCATCGACACTAAATCACTCACGTTTTAAATGTTTTAAAAGTGCATTGTAATCTATTTTTATAATAAAAGTGTATAACTAAATACGCGGTTACCAAATCCGAAAATTATTACGGTTATAGGAATCTGATATATTTTAGACCTGCCAAAACGATCATAATAAATTATATATGTCGCGTATGCATTATCATATAACACGTAGGGATTATAACGATATAAATAGTGATTTTTCTTGTTTTCGTTTAAATTTCTCGTAATGCCAATGTTTGTAGAAAATCAAAATTACGTCGGTTTTTGTCATCAATTTATTACTATTTTAATCACAACTGCGTATACGTTACGTAAAATTCGTGAATATAATTGACATGTTAATAATGAGTTGTGGGCGTTGTGGCGATCACAAAATATTGCACTATTAGTGTATGGCTATCGAAAACCGACCCCTAACATTATTATCATTTAGCACTGTTTTCAATTGTATGATATTAATTATTTATTATTGTCGGTAGGCGGTCGCGCGAGACGAATGTGCTGCTCACTTGTCGTGCATGTTGAACAAGTCGGTGCCGCCGACGCGTAATACGTTTTTCACGGCTCGGGCGCCCTTGTAGACCGCCATTACCGCAAAGTGGCCGCCCACCAGCCCATCAGGTTCCGGCCACACGTGCATGGCCAGCGCCTTGACCACCACCTCGGACGCGCGGGCCTGGGCCTGCAGGTCTCTGGCCGTGTGCAGGCACGCGGCCCGGACTGCCGGTAGCGGTGGCCGACAGCAAGCCAACACCGCGACCGCGGTCAGCGCGGCGGTACGCATGGTCGACGCTCGTCGTGGCCGCGCGTACCTCTGTCGATCCGCTCCTATATTACCACACACGGCAATCGTTCATAGACAACGGACGATGGACCGACGGCGGTGAAACGATTTCGGATTTATTTTTTTCGCGTGAAAACGACAATTATTATATTCGACCTGACGGAATTTTCGGGAATTTCAGAAGTCGGAAACTCCGCGATAATGAAAAACACCGGAAACGATAGTATCGGATCGGGGACGGCTGGTTCCGTGTGCGGCGCAAAATCCGTTCGGTTCCGGTGCGACGGAAACCTCGATCGGCGAACGCGTGTGGTCGGCACGTCGGGCGCGAAACGACTGTTGAGCTCGTGCCGCGCGCTGCGTCCCATTCAAAGGGGTTGAGCGGTGCGTAGGTACGTATATAGTCCGTCGCGCCACCGCTGCCGAATCACTCCGCGGAAAGAGAAAAGGCATAAATGCCATCTGGCGACCGGTACGGGAAATGGATCGGTGATGGGCGACCTTGCGGGTCCTCGCGAAAATATTAATAAATATTAATTTTACTATTATTATTATCATTATTATTTTCGATCGACGATAGAGAGAACTTGAGTACATTTTGCAGCGTGTAGTTAAACAGACCTGTTATATAATAGATATTATGTTTGTAACAATATATAATTAAGTTCCGTCAACGTCCGTAAAATCTACATGATGTGACAGAAGTGAGTGTAAAAGCTATGGTCCGCTCTTCAGCCGCTCAGTGTAAATTGAATATCTGATACATACCCTGGAACAATCAATTGTTGACACATAATTCTAAATAATTTTAATACTTACATATAAATTATGTACCTACTATTAATTACTTTTATTTTATGAAGGTTGTCTAATAATATAAGAAATCATAAAACTTTTTATTCTATGATTCTATGTATAGGTATTGCGGTATTTATGATTTTAAATAAAAATTATACCTACTTAACTTTTCAGACTTTTATAAGTTTTATATAGTATTGAGTATATTCAAGATTTTGATGAAATAAATATTCAATTTCGGATTATTTTTTATACAATTTGTATTATACATAATATGTAAGATTCAAAATATTGATGATATACAACATATTATTATAATAATTTATTTATGCTGAAAAGAAAAGATGCACACGAATAGTCGTTGTAACACACAACATAAATATAATATTATTGTTGTCATTAAAAACAACTAATGGTTTTGATTGTTTCGAATAAAAAAAAATAATAATTAAATGGCTATAATATTTTATTTTTATTTCATAGATATTTTACCATATTATAATAAGTGCTAGGTATAGATAAACAATATACATAGTTATACTACACCTTACTACTACATGTATAAATTAATTGCACATATAATATGTATAAATAATAATGTGTTATAAAAAAATTCCAAGAAAAGTGGTGCTGTGCACCGAAGAAATATATGTATTTTAGATGTTATGAGAGGAGAGGTAAATTGAAGCAAATTATCATCTCAGTCCGTTTTAAATCTAGTGTGTTTTAAACTGATTGTTTTAACAAATGACTGTAGTAAGTTATACTTACAGTTAATGGACGTAAAAGGCTCTGCAAACTAATACTTGATTAGGCATTTAGGGTTTTTGTATATTTATTTATTATCTATTATATATTTAAACCATTCTACATTTTACGATTTAAGAATATCAAATTCTTACCGGATATAACATGCATCCTTAATCCTTATACCAAACAGATAATAGTTCATTAGGTAATTAAATAAATAAATGCAGGATAGCAATTAGCAGACGAGTGGCTTATAATAATTATATTTTATTTACACTAGCGCCTAGTATAATACTATACTTACTGTATTTTAATTAAAATTATACAACTTTTTTTATAAATTATAAGATAAAATATCTAAGTTATAAGTGTAATATATAATATAATCATTATATTATAATATACATTGTAATTAAAATAATATAATTTAATCTGAACAATTTGGAGCGAACTTAGACCTCAATTTTTTTTAGCGGAGGAAGGGGGGTTTAATTTTTGCATGTTTTTCAAAAACTCATTTTATTAATACTTACCATTTATAACTACACGTTTTAGACCTTTCAGTACTCCACGGATTTTTTCTATTGTCAAAAAGAAAAATGGTAAGATCGATCATTCAAAACAAACTTTAATTAATAGTTAAAAATTAAAAATGTATTGTTATTAAACAAATCGTCGTAAAAATAATTAAATATATGAGGTCTTATAACTTTAATATTAATCAAAAATAATTCTATAAAGATAAAATAAAATAGGTTTAAGTATGTATAGTAATTCAGCAGATAATACTGAGATAGAAATAAATATACATTAGTGTTTTGAAATATTCTTATTTATTTCATTACTTGTGGTCTTAATGAAATATGATAACTGGTGTGCGATTCTAATGATAATGTGATTTTAGATAAATGTATGCGTTATTAATGTTTGTCAGTATGTGTGTGGTATTTAATAGTTTAATTTTATAGAAAATTGTGCGGAATCGATGAATAAAACTAAGCAGATTTGAACGTCAATCTTGTTTTGAAAGTGCTGAGAAAGCTGAGGACCTGAGGTAAAATATCACAGAGTAGAATAATATATGTAATATATTATAATATTATATGGAAACGACAATTTCTTGGAACAACTCAAATACACTAGGTACATAAGATAATGTTCATCGTTCATCTGTATTATTTAATATTTATGTTCGGAATTATATGAAACAATATAATAAAGGAATTATAAAATGTAAACCATTTATTTTACTATCATAGTAAAATAAAATAAATTCGAATAAATACGATACACGATTAGTTTTGCGTTATTATTGACCAAAAAATAGATGTCATAAGAAATTAATCCTTCAAAAACTTCTTGGGGTTTACCCCTCTCCTAATATTAATATGCCACAGTGAACAATATAATTAGTATGTAAAACTGTATGTATATAATATGCCCGTTAGAAAAATATTATTAATCTAAACTTTACTAAAATATAAAAAAATTATTAATACACAATGCTATTTATAAATAAATAAATTTAAAAAAAATCATAATAATATAATATCTACTATTAATAAGACTTCCAGTGTTAACTGTTATTATAGAGTTGTGATCTTAAATATTTCCTGATTTTTTGCTTTTATTGAATAGTGTATTACTCAAGACTAAATCACATTTAGATTAAAATGATTATAATTAGTTAAATCCTCAGAAAAGTCTTTCTATAAATACATTGAATGTATTGTTGAAATTAAAAGTTCAAACCTATGAGCTTTTAACACAAGTGTTTGTTTGTACAACTGTTTATATGTTTATAAAGTGTGTAATTATTACTTACATTGTTGTAGTATTATTTTTACGTATATCTTTTATATTTTTAAAAATAAGTATATCTATCTAGATTTTTATTTTTCAATTAAATTATTAAGTTTAAAGCTTAAAAGTTAAAATATTAAACGCTTCTCATTTATATCAAATTCTATTTACACATGGCATGTTTAGTGTATACTGCAGTATACGACGGTTCAATTTAAATACAAATAATTATTTTAATCTTATTCATACCCAACACATTTTTCTTAGAACAATATATTTATTATTAATACCCCGATACTCATGAACAAATCGTAACAGATTATGTCTAATGTCCATTAAACATAATGTGTATACCGGCCACTGGGGCATGTAAATTGCATATTATACAGCCACATTGAATGATTCACTATGCATCCTCACCTCCATTTTTCATTTATACTAATGAATATATTCAAATTCTGATTTTTGACCTTAGCGATGAATGTATTGATTTTAAATTGATGTGTTTTTTCCGTTTGTCATAGTGTCATTACCTTTTTGGGTAGTAAAAATGTTTCGACTTTCAACTATTGTGGATACTGGTAAAAAATTCGATTTAATTGGTATTTTAGGGGATCAAAAGTAAAATAGGTATACTAGATATTATCAAATATCACGAAATGCTTATATTAACATTTACTATATATTGTTTAATAATTTTCAAAATATTTTGATTCTTTTTGAACTATTTATAGGCGGGCAAGGCATTTTTGTTGTTTTTTCAATTATTGTTTAACAAACATACAAATAATTGAATATGATTCTTCACCATACCTATTTAAAAGTAACTAAGAACTTAGGTACAATTTTTTTCATTTGTATTTTAAGTTCGAATTTTAACAAAATTCGTCAAAATAACAAATATTCTTCAATTATTTTTTAGTTAACAATTTATATATATTATCTAAAACTTGAAATTTTGATATAATAAGCTGACATAAGCTTACAAATACAGCTAATAAAATATTATGTAAAAATGGTTTAAAAATAGACGAAACAGTAAATGTTTAATATCTTTAAATTTTGTCTGGTAAATTCCATTACGTCAATTATTTATTTTAATACAATTTTGTATAGATTGTAGTTGCTTATGACGTATAAAAACTTTGTAAAAATAAAAATTACCAAAAAAATTTTAGTTAAATATTTATTGATATAAATATAAAATTGTATAATAAATATCGACATAGAAAGTTATTTATTGCCTATAAATTCCATTATTAATTATTATTTAGTATTAATCACGTAGGTAATGAATTATGTAAAATATATTTTGCTCTATTAATTAACCAAACGACCTACTGCAAATCATAATCATAATATGAATGATAATAATTATTAAATTTATTTGGGTTGTGCTTTTTGTGTGTGTTCCCTTTAATCTTTATGGTCTTTAGATCTCAGTGCTTAAGCCTTTGTCATATTTAATTTAATTTCAAGGTGCTTTGAAAATAATGAAGAAGTCTGTTTAGGTTACCCAATCTGTATGTATTTAATAAAATAATTAATTAACTAATAATTAGAATAACAAATTCTGTAGTCTTTCAACTTATTAAGTTTAATGTTATCATTGCAGGATGGCTTTAGTTTTCAGTTATTTATTAATCAATTTATCAATGTTGTATTATTTAATTGAGGCTATATTATAGGTAAGAGTATGGTTATTATTGCTTTTAAATAATTTTCCTATTAAATATTTCTATTGTTATATACTTTTAAATGAAAAATATACACATAATAATAATAATATCAATATATTTTAAAATTCATAAGATAAACGACAGGTATTTTTATTTATTTATTGGTATTTCTGGGAAAAGTTATTTTTGTACAATTCTTGTTTACGGTTTCATAATTGTTATGATATTTACACGCATATCACAATCATTCGCAACGAGATTCCTTCGGCGTCGTTACCCGTAAATCGTTCGTGGAAATATCTAGTATAATACTACAATTTAATTTGAAATTAGTATTATAAATTACAGTATAAACCTTTAAATAAACGATTACCATATTTGCGTTGGGAAGTCGTTGATTCTAGAAAACTACGATGGTTCAACTAGAGATTAAATCATGAATGATAAACATACAAAATTTCTAACAGTGGTGCAAAATACTATCGAAGATTTTCAATATTTGTGCAAAATGTTATAGTTATTTTATACTCTAAAATATGCTTTATAAATATATTATACTGATTTATACTCACGTTGTACTATGATATTATCATAACCGATGTATATTAACATTTAATATTCAATTTAATACATATAGATATATTTTTATAGTTGAAAAAACAATTTCTTTTATTTACTAACCATGTAAATTTCATTAAAAAAAAAAAAAACTTTAAAACTAATAGTGTCTTCCGTTTCTAACAAAATATGATATAATATTTTAAAATCTAGGAGTAAAGTATAATTTAGTTTACTTGTATGTATAAGAAATTGCATATACGATCTCTGAATTTCGGTGAATTTGTGTATACGTGAATAATAAATAACAATACATCGTGAAATAGTTTGTTTTTACATCAAGACATCATTCATAATGCTAATATTATTATGTTAACATACTACTAATATAATAATAAACAATACTATAACATTAGTAGTATAGTACGTTTGATAGTAATAGTTGTACACTTGTATCTGTTGTACTACATCATCGGCAATAAGACATACTTTTATAGTTTAATGTAATGAATCATATTTTATTAACAAATTGAGTATGGTTACTAACTTACTAAATGTATAGTATTCTTTTAAAGTTTTTCGACAATAAAATATAATTTATATAAATATTATAGGAGATATATATTTTTATTTTCAAATTTTATAAAATACATACTTATAATAACAACTTTGTTTACAGTTAAGATTTATGTTTTTATTTAAAAAAAAAAATTATTAATCATCAATGTTACTAGGGTATTTAAGTATTATCAAATGTGTCGTTTTATGTCTCAATTCATATGCTCATATCCCTTTGAAAAATAACATAGATTTACATAAAGCTTACAAAATATTATTGTATTGACTTTAAAATAGATTTTACTTTTCAGCGGAGTCTAGTTTAGTATTAGAATGAATCTTTTTATATTGTTATGAATATACCTAATTATATAATATATTTTTTCAATAGCATATTTACGATTTTTTGGTGGTTAATCTAGAAAATTATAATTACATAATGAATAATAATTAACTTCACAAGTTCCTTTAAATACTAAAAATAGTAAATTACAATACACTATACTCATCATACAAGACCGAATACAATTCACCCTACAATAACTGATTAAGAAACTATTTTATGGATATTTCAATTTTTAATTATTATACCATACTCTATCTATACCGTTACACCTAATATTTTTCTTTTTCAAAAATAAAAATAAAAATGTTTATAGTCAATATTTAAGTTTTTTCTTGCTTATAATCTTAAGAAAATATATAAGAATATAATAAATTCTTTGTAAGGGTGTAACTTTCTATACACTCCTCTCGCCACTGTATTCCTTCGTTTATTATTGGTTTATTTTATTAAGTTATATTATTTTATTATGCCCATTGACTCATATTATGTTGTTGTTATAATATTTACCATGAAATTATATACATATGTAATTTTATGACCAGAGTTGTTTATTTTATATAAGTTAATAAAATTTTCTTTCTGGAATATTTTGTTTCGTGCTTGATAATATATTTTTACAACAGATATTATTTATGAATAACTTATTGCATCTAACCATATTAAATATTGGATAGTACATTATATTATTTTTTATATTTTTATTATTCTAACTTAAGCTCTATAAATACGATTTGCTGTATGCAAATTGTAAATTTTTATGTGCATTTCCATAAAAATGCATGTTATTATTTTTATAATATTTAAATATTCACTCAAATTAACCTTTAAAAAATAAACAAATGCATTTTAAAAACGGGTTTTGGAAAAATAAAATAAAACAGTATTTTAAATTAGATTTTATATCTAAAATAAAATTAAAAATAATTATTCAAAGATTCATTTTATGCATATTATACTTTCATTTTTTAACATGCATTTTTTTGTATATCATGACTTATTAATAAACAATTTATTAAAACATAACTTAATTATTGGGACTTATTGAATAGTAATATCCTGATACTTCGTCTTTTGTTAATTTTCTAAGAAAAAGAGCTTATAGGTTCCAAATTTCCGATAGTCTTATTTTGATACTCATTTTGACATATTCGCTGTAAGAAAATACTAATCTAATATTTCAATACTAAATATCAGTAATACGTAACGGAATATATTACTTGAATTATTTTATTGATTTAATTTAATAATATTATCGTTATATCTCAACACCAAATAAATTATGAATACTTAAATTCTTAGATATTGTCAGTAGTTTAATACATTAATATAGGTACATTTTTAAATATTGTAGAAAACATGATATATTTTTAAAATATGATATATTTCAATATTTTTTTTAATAATATACAAAATGCTGTGCTTTTTCAAATATCGATTTTCTAAATCTTTGATGGCAGAATTTATTTATAATCTGTTGACTTTTTTTTCACCGTTTAATGTAAAAATTCTTTCATGCAAATATACAAATAATTTATTAGTTTTACTTTTGTAAAAATGTAATGTAAGAACATTTTTGTAAACGTTGATTAACATGAATATAATTCAAAAACATATTAAGAGATTTCAAGGTAAATTAATTTCAATAGTATAGAATATTTTAGATTTTGAAACATTGTAAAATTTATTTATTCTAGTTTTTTGATTCTTTAAAACTAAATAATAATACAAATACTATGTGATTTTAGAATCATTATTTTATTATACTTTTCTAATTGTATTATATCTTATGGTTTTATTCGTACAGAAGATAGATTTATTGCAAGATTTTATTCTAACAAAATTATGATAATAATATATTATGTATAAACTATTTACAAACGTATAAAAAAACAGAATTTACAGTTTTTTTTAACGTCGAAAATTAACGTACACGTGCTACCAATTCGGTATTTTCTATACTTAAACATATTTAAACACATATAAGTGTAATTAACGTCATAGTTAGAGAGTCTACATAAAAGACTCCCTACCGTGATAATGGTAATATTATAACTATGTGACTGTTTGTAGAATCCAAGGTACGAATTTTGAAATCCTGGTACACACGCCGGGTAGATTGGCTTCTGCACATCCAATTCCCCAACTTATGATTCCAGCCAAAAAGTAACGCCCGTCTCTACCCTTAACTTGTAATGGACCACCAGAATCGCCCTTAAAAGGTTAATAAATATTATTATTTTTATTACTAACAGATTTAAAATAATATATTTGGATTCTACTCACTTGGCATGAATCACGTCCACCGTCATCAAATCCGGCACACATGAATATATCTGGTATATATTCGTGTCTACCAGCTCTCAAAAACATACTTTTACATTTGTCGTTACTAACTATTGGTACACTCACCTATACAAATAACAAATTCATTTTATAAAATATAAATTTATATTTATTATATAGATCAACCAGAGTAAACACGAAGTACATGTACCTAATACACAGTATTATAAAAATATGTTAAACTTTATGTAAATACATTACTTAAACCATTTATTGTCTAATAAAAAAAATCTTATTAACTACAATTTAAATTTATATATTGTTAATAAATATTAGTATATTACAGTTAGTAAAGTAGCCAAAAAACTAAGGTATGTAAGGTAATAAAGTATATTATAGAAAATTTCTGTGTAGATATTTTTGGACACGGATACACTTATTGTGCTAGACTTAATCCATGATCTTATGACTTAAATCTTATATCTTAAAACTACAATAAATATAAACAATATTATTACCTCTTGTAACACAGAAGGTAAAGTGCCTCCTTCGCTTAATCGACCCCATCCAGTTACGGTGGCATTTTCGCCTATGAGAAGGTCATCCGAGCCAGGTAAACATATAGGCACTATGTGTGGTGTATATTTTACTGGTGCTTCTAATCGCACCATGGCCAAATCATACTCGTAAGTGAAAAAATTGTATTTAGGGTGCACAATTTTCCGGGCAACTGCACGCTCAACAAACGGATATGGCTCTTGATCAGATGAAAAGTCGTATTCACCGACTCTTATACGAATTTGTGATGTCAGCAAACTATGGATATTTTACATAGTAATTAATTATTTATATATTAGAAAAATAATGTCATAGTTTACTCACTCATCTACACAATGGCCAGCTGTTGCTATCCAGTTTTCATTTAATAAAGCTCCTCCACATCGATGTGTACTGGAAAACCCAAAAAACGACGTTCTTCGTACAGACACCTATAATTGATAATATCACAGTTATTTCAGTTATTATTATAGGCATATTAATATGGACAATATTGTTTACCTGCCAAGGCCAACTACCAAACGCAGAGTTTCTTCCACCAACAATGCGGACTTCGTGCCTGGGGTGCAAAGGAGCTAAACCACAAGCTAAGAAAAATAAAATCATATCAATATTTATTTATAATCAAAACTTTATCTGCTAGTAACATACGCATTGATTTTTGATTTGTCTCGGCCGATACACCCGGCTTGGCGGTATGTTTCTCTGGCCTACCCGGAACGGTGGTGGGCATGGCCGCGGGACTAGTTGTAGTACTTATAACTAAAGGTTTACTAGTGGTAGTAGTTGTAGTGGTCGGTGGTGATGGTGGTGCAGGTGCAGGAGTGGTTGTAGTTGTTGTAGTAGGAGTTGGGGTAGTAGTTGTCGTGGTAGTAGGAGGATTAGTGGTAGTGTCAATGGTTGTCAACGTTGTCGACGATGGTATTGTATATTGTGGTCGGTGTTGAGGGATTGGCCTTGGCTTGGTGATGAACGTATGATGATTACCCATACTCGAACTCCAACTAGGTCTAAAAATGTTAATATTTACGTTTAAATTACATTAATTTGTAAAAGTAAAACAATGTGATATATTTTTTTTTTATTATTATTTATTTTATATGGGAAGATATGGTGCAATAGTCACACCAGCTTGCCATGACGTGCAAAGTTATCGGTTTGAACTTAGGGTACAGTGCAAAAAATACTACTACATATTAACATGCCGTCGTTCGGGTTGTTCTACCCTGCTTCCGCCAGATCCACTTCACTGAGAATGTTGTCTACACATGCACGAACGGATTATCTTCTTTAGAGAAGGGTAGTAGTACACTAGACATACTTTACCTCTCCCGAGTAATAAGACATTGACAAAGACTGATAAAGTCGTTTTAATGAAAAAATATTTATTTTATGAACAGGTAGGTTCTTTGATTTTAAAGTATTAATAAATATAACAGAACCATATAACATTTTTTAAAACCTGTTTGGCATGATTTACAAGTTCTAAATAATTAAATAATTATTAATTATTTTACAGATATGGACATTTTGATTGCCATACTTTAGATGAATAATATTAGATATTACACTGAATCATTGAAAATTATTCAAAATATTTCTTAAATACCATTATATGGGATATTGAATAATAATAATAATAATAATAATAATAATAATAATAATTACACAATATCTTTGAATTAGCGGTCCATAATTATAATGCCATAATGTCGTTTATTTTTCTACAAATAATTACCATGTAATATTTTCCTATGTATGTGGTATAATTGCGCATGTCTGCACAAGTTCCAAACTTATAATTTACATTTAAATTAATTCTCATTATTGATATTTTTTTTTGTATTTCATACATTTTATATAAAATCAAACTACCTAAAGTTTTTATAAATGTTTTGACTTTTTTTTATTGTTTAGTTGAATTATTTTTTCGATACCGTTAAACTATGTAATTTTTATGGAATTAAAACGAGATTTACTTAAATCGTATTTTCAAATACTTGCTTAAACATATGACATTCATACCGATTGTGATCATTCCAGAACGTTATTATTTAATAAACCGTTTTATCGTAATCTAGTGTAATATGTTATACATTAATATTATGAAAATATTGCGACGTGACGAATCGCTAAGTCCGGAGGAGTGGTGAGCAGTACACTGCGTGAGTGAAAATATGATTAAATAATTATGTACAAACCTATGCGACCAGACCGAATCCACTTTGTTGTCGTTGTCATCCACTTCCTGGACGGTTGGCCGACCGGAGGTGAACATCGGCGGCGGCTGCGGCGTCGTAGTGCTGGTGGTGGTGGTGGTCGTCGTGGTCGTCGTGTACGGCTGTGCCGCGGGCCTGGACAAAAAGTTGGGCCGGCTGTTCGATATGAAATTGGTGGACGGCACGCGGTTGACGTGCGCCAACTGCGACTGCGCGTTCGGCGTCTGCTGCGTGGCCGACGCCGGCTGGTAGTGGTACTTCTTGTCCACCGACGACGTCGCGGCACCGTCCCCGTCACCGCCATTGGGCCGCGTCATCACCTGCGACGGCCGGTGCGGCCTGTGGTGTGGCCTGTGCTGCGGCCGCTGCGACACGCCATTGCCGCCCGGCTGCGTGAACAGCACCGCCGGTTCCGACGAGTCGGGCAACATGGCCAGCTGGGCCGTGGTCAGGTTGTGCGCGCAGCAGCTGCCGAACATGAACGTGTCCACGCACATGCCGATGTGCCGGCCGTCGGTGTTGATGCACTCGTACACGAACATGCACGTGCCCTCCAGGCTGTTCACCGAACATGGTTTCTTGTTGATCTTGTAATCTGCGGATACGCGACGTTCGTAAACATTATTGTTATTGCCGTTCGACTCATACGCGCGGTGGACCGCACAGTTTTTATTTTTTTAAACGCGGTCAAGGGGCGAGTGGGAATATTGATTTTTGGTTATTCTCGGACCGCGCTCTTATTATATACAGGCGATTCCTAAGTGTGTGTCATTTGTTCGAGGGACAACATTCGGGCAATTTTTTATCTCGCTTTCCGTGATGATATCCGTGTTAGGAGTGTATGCCGTAACCACGTGTGTTGTTCGGTAGTTACCGACGTACGTCGTAGAAAATTTCCATTCAGCAGAATCCATTTTACACTGTTTGCTTTAGTATTATAATGGTCAATTTACTTATTATCAAACTTTAAGTTAAGAATTTCATGAGCAGCGTTTCTCAATCCGTGGGAGGGGGGGGGGGGGTCGCGTAGTTAAAAAATAATAAAACACCGATTACAAAATGAACCTTTTCATTCAAAATTTGGCTTTTCCAACGATATGATACAAATGTATACTTAATATAGATAAGGAGGGGACTAAAAAGGTTGAAAAACGCTGATATAGAGCACCGCATAGGCTATTGTTGATATTTTGTTTTTAAGTGAGTTATAGCTATTTGACATATAAAACTTTAAAATGTTCAAATTTACTTTATCGGTAAGGTCAATTAAATAATAATTTGATTTCAATATTAAAGCTAACAGCATAAAACGGATTCTGTTGAACGGAAGTGTGCTGTCTTACATCAGTAAAACGGAGACAACACATATTAGTATGATGTCCACAGGTGATGGTGGTGATACGTGGGATGCGACGAACAAAAACATTTTTTGAAAGATCCGTTGTGCGCTATAACTTAGGTATACCTAGGTTTAAAGATACTTTTTGCGATTTTAGTTTACTAACTATTAATACAAAAATCACTCTTCAAACAAGTATAGAAAAGATTATTAGACACCTTAAGTTTTGCCGTTTCACCTACTTGCTCATTGAATGTTTTATAATCGATTGTACGTATAATAATCATACAACACAAACCGTTTAAAGTCGTCAATGAATCGAAATAATCGTGTCGACAACTGTAATTTGTTTTAGTTCAAAGGTATATACGTTTTTAAACGTTGAAATGTTTTATCGTGGTCCGACCAAATCCAATTCGAAAATATAATTATAGTCCCAAACGGTTGATGGGTGTTCAATATTTTAATAACACACATTTTATAATGAACTTCTGTGTACAATTTAAACTATATTTTATGTGATAAATTATTCTTTTTTTCTTCCGAGTAAAATCTTATTAAAAATGTATTTCAAATATTATAACATAAATGATTGATTAAAAATTAATGAAATACCATTTCACTTAGTCATTTCGGCGTTTGGATTTACTGTGTATTATGATATTATATTTAAATGAAAATTGTAAACGAGTTCCGGTGTATATTGTTTTTTTTTTTTTTTTTATTATTATTATTGTTTTAGTTGTAATGGTTATAGAGTTGTCGGCCCAAGCTTAACCGTTAGAATAGCTAGTCTTACAGTCTAAATAATTTGATAGTTCTACAGGAGTATTACATAATAGAAAATTGTGTTGGTTAGATTAACAATTAGAGAAAAGTAATGTTAATGTAACTGCCGTAGTATTATTTTTATCATTATCGAAAACAAAGTAAAATATCTTCGTAGTATTCTTATTTCGTAGAAAAATGACTTAACTAAACTCGTATAATTGTATTGAATTAATCTTCAGTGGAAAGTATTAGCTCATCGTTTTAATTTAGAATTGCATGTAGTTTTATTCAATTGATAAACCATAAAATATGAGTTGTTGAATACATCCACGTGTTTTTGGACTACTCATTATCCCATGGTATATTATATTTAGGTATCGGCAACTGTTTACGCATAAGGCTTAGATATACAAATATTAACATTGATGACCAGTAATTGTTTACTAATAGCTTTAAAAATAAATCAGTCAATTAAATTAGTATAGATTTTTTGTACAATTTAATTCATCTTCATGACGTTTTCATCCGACAACATTCGATTCACATATTTTAATTACGTTTATACTCACTGTTAAGCGCTTTGTGATGATCATGGCCTTGAGACGATTCGAATATGGCGGTCAGTAGAGACATGACGATCCATGAGGTCGCTATTCTCATGCTGGCACGGACCTATATAATAATTCAAAGTACATTCAATAACTTGTTATAAAATATATATATATATATATATTACAATAAGATAATACAATAACAAAAACATTGATGAGCGTTTTACATGAAAGAACTGTTCATTTTTACTTTAATCGGTTTGTTATAAGAACACGTATTAAAAGCGTTATTTATTTTAATATCATTCATAAAATTAATTATTGGCAATTTTTTCATTTTACATGCTGACTTTGATTCTTTCAACACCGAACAAAGTCAATTAACCATTATCATTGTTTAGATTGTTTTTTTTTCAACACTCAATTGACCTGTATAAGCATAGGTAAGAGGTACCTAAATCTGAAATGTTAAAAGTACGCTCGATTAAACAATAGCTGTCAAAATAATATGTGTGTAAATTATTATCGCGGTCACTCGGTGAATTTTCACCTATTAATTGACTCGGTCCAACGCATCATTAACACCAACAGTATTGTAGTTAACGTCATTTTCGCTTTTCGCAAAGCCTGCAGTAACCGATTGGACAAATGAAACACACAACGTTTAGTCCGTGCCCCCCCCCCCTGCCTTCCGATATTATCGATAACAATTATTGCGATCGCTACCCTACTAGAACCTGTTGTACATCGATCCGTCACAGTCGGCTAATAACAACACACAGTATGTCTATAGTTCTACGCCCATTGCAGACATATTATAACTTCTAACACTATATACAATATAACCATGTTATCAAGTAGGTATACTTCTCATAGTATTCAATTACATCACTTTCAACAGTCCGTAAAATATGTACGTATACACGCATACTATACTATAATATTGTATATTGTATACAAATGCTATTCGGGCAATGACCTCATAAAACTATTTTTAAGTTCCAATGCCAAATCCAATAACTAACAATTATTCTATTGATATATTTGATATTCGATAAAAATAAATAGCGGTTTTAAGTAATTTGAAAAAAATATATGATGTTTTGTACACACGCTAACCAAACTGAAATATGTTTAATCATTATATAAGTACTTAAAAAATATAAATTTCATCGTAAAAAATACAATATACTATTAAGTCATTAATACCAAAATATTAAATACGATTTAAAACAAAACTATTAATTAGTAGGTAGAAATTATGTACTGGATTAGATGATATTGTCAACATTAATCATATTGCACTCGTTTATTCAATACAATATAGCTTGCTACAGTGACGCACAGAGACGTTTTGAAATCACACGCAGTTAACAAAAGTCTTACTACCTAGGTATATTTTTTTTTAATATTTAAAAAAATGTTATCTATGCTCTCATAGTCTCGAAAATATTTATATTCACATAGATAGTCCACAATAATTACAATAATTATAATTATTATAATATACTTTATACAATATAATATGAAGCTTTCATGTAATATCAGTTATTTGCACCCATCTCCTTTCAACTATAGTTGCATTAATTGAAAACCCGTTTGAGCGCAACTGTATAACTACATAAGTTATAAAATAGTATAATATTTGCAAGCGTTTGAAGGATATACTCATATTTCAGTCAACGCATTGTAGTTACTCTTCAGTGTTTCAGCAATATAATGTATAAAAACATTATATCATTGATTTTATGAGGATGCATTATATACTTATTTATCTACATCATAGTTCTAAATTGTAATAATAATTATCTAGTATTCATTAATTGGCTAAAGCTTAAACAATTAATCGTCATAATTTTACCTATTTAATTATTTCACGGTTAAAAGTTATAGTATATCATATTCAGATGTTTGTTATAAGATATTGTACTGTAACTTAAAATTTATTTTGTTTAAAATAGATTTGATTATCAAAGAAATTACCAAGTAAATTTTACCAAGTACAAGCTATTTCAAGACAATTCTTTATTTTACTAAATGTAAAATATAATATAACTTACTTTGGATTTTTATTACTGATAGTCACTGTTCGTGTAACGGACAATCTAAGCAAATTGTATGCCTACGTGGTAATAATAACTAGTTTCGAGATCTATTCCCCCGCTGTTGACCAGATGAAATCAGACCTGGTTATACTCTATAGCTGAATGTGCTTCTATGTAAAAAGAAAGCCTCTATGATATTAGAAGAAACAAAATGATTATCCCATATCACATTTTGCGGTTTTACGCCTAACATACGCGCATATATATGTACACTACACATATACCACCTGCATTTCTTTTGTTTCTCTTGTTAAGACTAGGTTTAACTTTTGACCTCTAATTTCATATTTCTATGTTATTTACTGTTATTCGTTGTCTTTTTATAAGTCGCTTATGAAATTGAAAATATTGTTTAAGCCTTTTATCTTAACTATTATTAATAAATATTTTTTTTACTATTTCAGTTCTATTCAATATTTCAATTTATTATTATAACAATAAGTAAAATATCACACTTTATATTTATTAAATAGTTTATGAAAAATAAACTGTTGAAACATAACTTTTTTAATGGTTATATTTTCTTTATTTTAAAATACAAAAAAAAAATAAATAAATAATAATAATATTCGAAACTATAAATTAAAATTACTGTTTAAAACGGAATTGTATAGATAAAAAATAACGTCAATGTCTAAATAGTTTGACTACAAAGTCGACGTGGGAATAGAATACATTAACGAACAATTGGGAATCCCGTTTCAAATGTCCCGATTAAAAACTACATTTCTTTATGACTTTTGTATTTGAAGTTGTTTTAACGACGTAACACTTATCCAAATACAATTTTTAAACGAACACAATGTAACATTGTCAAATCAGATCTGTATCTTTTGTAGTAACTACTATATATTATGCTCACTGTAGATTACAATCGTCTCATCTCTCATATACATTAGAAAGCGATATTCTGTTGTATACGATTTGTCGTCGTAATTAACCTATGACCAAACACGTGTTTACATTATTTTTGACAAAAATATAAACAAATAAACAATATTTCGCTTAGTCAATAGATTGTGTGCCAAAAAATCAAAAATCAAAATAAACGAATATTACATTATTATTTATCATTTAGGTATAATGGTATATAACCAATCTGCAGTAAGTGCCGATTTAAATATAAAAAACAAATTATAGAATTATTCGACTTTTTTCTGCGTACCTGACTTAGTGCCCTTTTTTGCACCTACTATTGGTATACACTTAGTTAAATTGTTTGAAAAGTCGGTCCATTTTGATAGCAGAAACAACCTATCAATAACCCAGTGATGATGATCGACAGCAATGTGATCTATAAGGTTACAAAGTGAAAGTATACCATGTACGTGACGGGTCTCTATCGTAGTAATTGTGTATGTACACTATAAAGATAATAAAACTGCATGATCATTGGATGCCCCCTTGGACTGTACATTTTGGATGCAAAAACTACCACGAAAACATGACAGGTCATCTGTGATGAGAATTCCATAGAAATCATTGGATTGGTGATATCAACGGGAATCCTTATTATTATTATTAAGCTTTCTTATTTTCCCTTTTACTTTTCTGGTGGTTGTATTTTTTCATACCTATACGAAATCTGTAAAGCTTCAAACATAATTCTATTGTTTTGTGCTAATTAATTAAATGTATGATGTATTGTTAAAGAATATTTGTAAATATGGAGGAATTCATTTTTACCAATGCATACTCATTGATAAAAAGGCTTAATCCTGTAATAAATGTCAATGATTAATTCGGTATAAATGTTACTAAATATTTCATAAACAGTTAATATATTAATACAGCATTTATTTTTTATGAATTGTTAACAAGTAAAATCACAATGTCTGTTTTGAGGAAAATAAAATGATTCAGTATAGTATAGTTCAGTTAATATTTATATATACATTATATTTATATTTTTAAAAGTACTGTAAAACCGTCTTAAACGGGACCAAGAGAGTAATGGATAATTAAATTAGAGAGATAAAAGAATAAATTAATTTTTATATTTATAATAATTATTATACCTATATTAATTTTAATATTATATGTATTAGTGTATATTATGATAAATCAAAATTATTTGAAAAAATTTGTTATTTTAGTTTGTTTATATGAATCCTGAGCTTTTTTCATAGATAAGTTTTTTATTTTTCTACAAGTACATGTATACCCATAACATACCGGCGTACAATATTCTGTTTATAATTTACGATATCATTATGAAAGTGGGTGACGTGAATAGAAGTTGACTGATGAGTGAGTAGCGGATAATCGGGGATTTACTGCATAAGATACTTTAAAAATAATAATTTCTTATTATTGACAAAATCGTATAAAATAGATAAAATTAAAATACATAAAATCATTTCAATAAGTAAAACTCAAACTTTAATAGTAATGAAATTAAAGCATTTCTTAAAATTACTGTACGAAAATAATAAATAAAAAGAAAACGTTTTCCGCAAAACTAATTTTATCTTTATTGCCATTCGTGCATCTAAATATATTCAAATTTAATTATTCTTAAAACTATTGTTCAATATATTTTAAAGGAAAACAATAAAATTAATTGTTATTTGCTTTTTCATGTATTAAATAACTTAAATATTTTGATTAAAAATAGTTATAATGGTTTTAAGGATTATACGTATCATTTGAGTCACAAGATCTCCTCGTAAAAAACACCTGCTACACACTATTTAAAATGATAGCAGTTTATGATAACCTATTGTGGTAACGAGTAGTTATTGTTAGTGACTGTTGTTTTAAAATCAAGTTCTAGATTTACCTATATCGCGTGTATTCAATCGGATTTATGAAGAATATTTTAAAACTATAAATATATATAAATTAATATAATTGAAAACTTAACAAACTTTTTAATTAAAGTTTTTTAAATATTTATGAAATTTAACTTTTTAATAATCAGTCAAACACTTTTTTAACACTTTCATTCGTTTTATTTAATTATCTACCAATATAATCCTGTATTTCTAATATTATTCATACCATTTACATAAATTGTTGAAAATCTAAACATTTGAATCCCTCAAAATTAACTTAAAATCTGAAATCGTTATTTTAGAAATGTCTATATTTATTTTAATACTTGGAGAATTAATTAATAATTGTTTATGATAATGAATGTGTTTAAATCATTATTATAATTTTTGAATGCCACAAATCTAATAAGATATAAATGTTACTTAATTAACTAATATTGTAATAACCTTAAACAATTAAAAGTTAATTTAAAAAAAATTATACTACAATATTATAGTTGTATTTTTAATATTAAATATCTAATGAATATTATTTCATTACGCAATAAAAATAGCTAAGTAACTTTATAATTATATAAAAAAAAAAAAAAATTAAGTTTAATATCAATTTAACAAACAGAAAAATGGTTATGTTTTTTCTATACATTTCATGATTAACTCTTGACTTGTATTTACTATCAATATAGTATTATAATATTGCATCATACATTAAGTCAACAAAATGTATTAATTTACAATAATAATGATAATTATTATTATTTATTAAAAATAATCTTTATTTTACATGGATTTTTACTGTTTCTTGGACAATAATAAATAGTAATATATAATATAATACAAATATTTATAAGTTCATTGGTATTAATTTTATTACTCTTGGACTATACTAACTTCCTATAGATGTGTATTATTTTACCACATTCGTTCTTATGTAAATTATCAAATAATAAAACTTTTTTTTATATCTACAAAAATTAGATATTTGATACACATCCAATGTATAATGAATTGGATACGTGTAATTATGTCACGATTTCTGAACTGAAATTTAGGGTTATATTATAACCCAATAAGAATCAATCTACCCAGTGTATTTTATTTGTACAATATTCGTTTCGACTACAAAAGTCATGGCCTCCCAAGTTAATAATCATGACTTATGTGTATTTTGAATTTCCTACAGATCTTTATTACCCCCTTAACTTTGGAACATCTAGAATTGCAAATTTGCAAAATATGGTAAGCCGACTCCTATTTATAAAAACGGTATTTTCTTTGATTTCACATACTATCTAATTAAAGTATTCAAATAGTATATGGTGATGAACTAATGATGGATCAAAAATAAATTTATTGATTCTTACTCTTAAAATATTATGATACATACCAACTATTTAAAGATAGTTGAAAATCCAAATAAAATGCAATTTTAGAATAATAATATGTATGTATATAAATAGTATATATCATAAATTTGTTTTCAAATACATTTTAATTTAATATTATATTTTATATATTTTTGCAAAAATATGATATGGGATCAAAAAAAATTGTTTTATTTTTGACTTTTACATATTTATGATTACGTAATTTTTATTTTTTTTTTGTAAAACAATGTTCTCACATGATATTCATCAATCATTATTGTAGGTATAAACTTTAGTAAATACATTTTTTAAATGTTAATTCATAAATAATTATTTTTAGAAGTACGTAACATTTTTAAAATGTCTTATTATCACTATGTTATGAAATAAAGCAAACTTAGAATAGAATCATTTTACGAGTACGATGATTTATGATTGTTTTCAAATGTATAGTAATAACTAAACAATTTTAAATTGGATTGTGCCTGAATGAGTTAGGTGAACGAGTTCTACATTCTCTTTCTATAATATTTTCGTTCATTTTTAATATTTAACTATACATTATTTACTGGTTCAGAAAAGAATTTTATTTAAATTAAATTAAAATACATAATCTTTAATGTATTATTATTGTTATTATTTATATTTTTTTACTTATTTTGAATAAGTAATAGTACCTAATACTTACCAATTATAAATAGTAAATTATAATTTTGATTAAACCTTTTTTTAAATAAAAGCAATGTAATATTTTATTTGGATTTTATTTGTATTCACAACTACACATTGATGTTAATAAGAGGAAATATAGAAGTTGAATTTTTAGAAAATGAAGCAATACCCTGACACAGGTGTTCTATTTTAGTTAACGTTTCAGTCTGACAGGTTTTTTTATTGCGTTTCGCTTCAGATTAAACTTTCGTATTTTTCAAAATGTCACATCCTTTGATCACATCCAAAAATATATACACATTCATATGAAATATTTTAAAATGAAAACTACTAAAATATTTTGTTAAGTTTTGTGTTTAGTATATAACTTACTGTGGATTTAATCGGAAACTGTTTTAATGAGTGTTTTTTGGTAAATAAGTTTGTTTCTTAATAATAGTTAATTTTATCAATTTTGTATGTATATATATTGATTCACGAATTATGTCAATATTATAAAATAATAATTTAAAACTCATACCCAAACCTTGAATGAATATTTAAAATAAAAATACTTTTATAGTATTATTGTTTATTTGTAAGTATTAAGTTTGTATATAAGAGAATAAAATCATACAAATATTATATGCCAACTATAAGTTATATCTAGGAAATAGTATTTTTTTTTATATAGTATGCTCTGCATAAATAAAAATAATGTAGTTTTCTCTCTATCTTGAAGTGAAATCGGTAAGGGGAACTGTTTAAATTTATAGCCGTATCAGAACAACAGATATGTGTAGATGAAAAGAAAATAGTAAAGGAGTAAAGGAAGATACGAGGACGGGGAAACAGAACGAGACAGAAAACGGGTAAATAGTACCCCGATGTGGAAGCTCCTATATTTACATGCATTGTATGTAAATTATCGATCAATGTCAAAGCGCTACGCAGCTTTCACAATCACAGCCAATATATACCCAATGGTGACCTGGAAAGGTACCCAAATACCAAACATGTCCAAGACGGAAAGACTGAAAGACGAGAAAGAAGAAAGGGAAACATTTTTTTTTATTTCTAAACAATATTCAACTTTCAATCCAACGACTACAAC
The DNA here is from genome assembly GCA_036289425.1 of Rhopalosiphum nymphaeae. Classification (NCBI taxonomy): domain Eukaryota; kingdom Metazoa; phylum Arthropoda; class Insecta; order Hemiptera; family Aphididae; genus Rhopalosiphum; species Rhopalosiphum nymphaeae. The sequence goes on along the minus strand of JAZAQC010000012.1, from coordinate 9,232,884 downwards.
TTACAAGACACTGTAGGTGTCACCGAGGGGAAAAACCGCGAAAATCGTGACCCTCGTCTGTTCATGCTGATATAATGTGACGTTTTATGCTAGATAAACATGTCAGAAAAGTGCTTAATATTATTATAATATTCTACCTGAATAATTTTTTTTTGTTTATATATGGTCATTTGTCAGTTTTATGCAAAATAAAGTTTGAATTTTGACCCAAAATCATATAAAAATGCTTGAGAAGAAATCTATATATAGTGGAATCTATATATATGATGAATATCATGTGTATTCATATATACGTATTCAAGAAAAAACTTTTAACTACTACTTCGTAACTATAATGATGAATAATATTTTGTTTATTGACAGTTATGTTCTTCAAAAATGTCAATAAGTTATGTGATTCACTATATAATTCATTGTAGTACTTACTGGTTAAACGTCTTACAAGATTTATATCAATACAATTAACAGTTTAATGGTGTTTTTTTTTAAATTAATATAAATTAGGATCAAGTATATTACTACGATATTAATAAATCTTCGAAAAATTTGTTTTTGAATTTATATTTTTATAGGTAATTGAAAAAAAAAATGCATTTCATTGTATTTTTAATATAATATTCAAATTAATCTATTATTTTAAGTGTAACAATTAAATAAATTTATAATAATTACAAAGAACATATAATTACGGTATGCAAAAACGTATAAAAAGTCTGTAAAAAATATGACATACCAAAATGCCTCTACGAATTACTTGGTCCCGACGATTATACTAATAATTCAATAATATGATATTCTTTATGTAAATTAACTTGTGAATATTAGTTTAAATTAAATTTAAGTATATTATTTAAAAAAATAAAATGGATAAACTTAAACCAAAATATCACCACATGCTATTGTGATTCTATCATTAATAATAATAGTAAATAAATAAATAAATAATTACAAATATTTATTTTTTTCCATTTAAATATGTATAAACTATATACCATACATTCTTATGAAAAAAGTAACGATACAATTTAACATTTGCATATTTTTTTAAATAAAATTAATCAATACAAAAAGTGCGTTATAATGGTTATTTAAGTTTAACAAAACATATAAAATATAAATAGCTAATATTAGGTTTTTTCGTGACTATCATTATATACAAAGTAGACAATAAAAATAAACCCCGAAAACATGTTTTTATGTTACAAATGGTCTTGTTTGTAACTGTGTCAATATTCTTAAAAAAAAATCGCTGACATTGTTGAATTTCTGAACACAATTGTAAGGCAAGTGCTAGTCGTAGTGTATATATAATTTAATGGCCTTATTGATTTAAAACAGAAATAAATCTATACTCTTCAAATACACAATTTATGTATTAATTTTGTTGCGATTAATACATTTTTTTTATCAATACACATCATCCGGTTAGTATATCACAAGTAAAATAACTCGAGAAACGTAGGTATGAATAATACAATAATATAATAATATCAGGTATTGTGTTCCTAAACACAAATGTACGTACACGAAAAAATCATAGCAATGTAGGCCTCAGGACAACAACAATCATAATATTAGAAACCACAATCTGGTGTCGTCCGAGTTTGTGTATAAAACAAACCGTGAATAATGACCTAATTTAAACAAATCAGCGTGATATTCAATAATAACAATATAATAACCACAAGATGATGTTATTTTTGTTCATCTCTAAGGAAACATTGTATAGAGGAAATGAAATGGAAAAAACACACGTAATAAAATCGATGTACATAGGTACAATATCTCTCTCTCTTTATATATATAATATGAAATAGTAAACATAACTATGAAGATGCTTAATACGAAATAAATATGGACCATCCTGTAATTAATTTCCTGTTGAGAACAGAAAATCTAAACAAATAATAGGAAATAAGATAACACATTATATTATTTAGAGATGAAGAGACTGTCACAATAGTTAAGTATTTACCAAAAACGTTAATAAACAAAAGCTAAGATAAATAACATATTACAATCAATATAAAAAAATACAAATTTTATACTTATAAATAAATTTGGTATATATATTTATATGTTTAACGTATACATTACTTATTTTAATCCAATACACAATATATTTATACAAATTAAACTATTAGACAATTATTTTAAAGCTTTTATTAGAATAATATAATACTTATTTCATAAATAACTTTGTGTTTCTTGTATTGTTTTACTTATGTAGTATATGTATTATAATAAAATATGTAAGTAGGTAAAAATATCGAAAGAATAATCTTTTAATAAATAATAGTACAATATTATAACTCAAAAAAAGTCTTGTTGAAACGTCGTTTGTAGTTATTTCCAACATGACTTTATTGATGGTATTATCTTCACATATTATAAACCGTACCGACAAATTATCTGACTCTTTGCAACTACCTTGATAACTTGCAATGACTACAAAATAAAACTGACAGTGACTATTCTAGTAGAACACCATAAATCATTGTGTATCAGCTTTTAAGATCAATTTGTAATTTTTTATTAAATAAATCACGTGATATGTGTAAAAATGTTTTTTTTTTTTTTATAAAAAGAAAAAATAACGCATTTTTATTTCCTGAAAGTAATATTACGTCTGTACTATCTTACAATAATATAATAACAATGTATCATATAGTTTATAATATGATTTCTATTGTAAGACATATTTTTTTTTTTTATAAATGTGATAAAAAAAAATTCTTTTTTATTGTATTTGATATTGAATTGTTTTTTTCAATTTAATAATCATTGAAAATGTTTAATGTTAATCATTTTAGAATATACTGAATTATATTATTTTGTACCTACACCGGGTACTATGAAATGTTTTGTGCTTTTCTACTGCTCGCGCAAAACGCTTCATCGATTATCTCATTTGGGTTGTATACACATTTTACATCATATCATATGGGCATACTACAGTATTGTTGTGTATAAAGAGTGTAGGTGCCCGTATGTCGACAGCTGGACGTTTCAAAAATAAACACACTTAATATTATTCATCGTCATTATTGCCGAACCGCACATAACATCATACCCAACCTATTACGACGAACACGCGTCGTCTTGACCTACTACACTGCGGTGTAGGTACATGTATTGTACGAGTACGATGACGTGTCGTCCGCGTTATTGTGTTATGCGTTATGTGACTTACACGACAATAATAATATGACGACGGGTGTTGCACAATTTTATGCACGTCGCCTCCGCGAGCTTACGTCACGCGCGAGAGGAAAGTTTTTTCACATTTTTTCACTCTTAATTATCATTGTTATTATAATTTTTTTTTTTTTTTCGGAAGGCCGTCCTCGCATGTGACACGATGCGAGCATCTCACGTGAGTGTGTGTGTGTGTGTTTGTGTTACGGACGTAACCGAATTTGTGTGCGTGCGTGCGTGAGTGGATGTACAAGGCACAATGAACTTTCCACGACAATAGCCGTTTATTGTGTGCGTGTGTGTCGTCGTAATCGTTTCAATGACGCGTCTGCCTCTGTCGCGCGCGCGTGGACCACGCTCGTCTATCTAGACGCATCACCGGATTCACTTTCTATTTCGTAGTTTTGTGCCGAAAAAAATAAAATAATAATATCATATCATTACAATAATAATTGGGTGATCGTTACTTAAGCGGCAACCGGTGATAATGGCACCCGACAACAATAATTATCCGCGCGGTGGCACGTGTTTGATGTGTAGATAATATTATACAAATAGCATCGTATATAGAGACAAGTGTATAGTGACCACACGGAGAAACCGCGTCCGGTATAATACCTATACACTAACGTCTCTAATCGGCATCTGACACCGCCGCCGCCGTCGGGATGGAACGTCATCTCGCGGTATATTATTATTATTGTGTTGCCCGCGAATACGTAAAATTAATAACGATTTTGCCACCGACCTGTTTAGGAAATTATTTAAATTGTTTTTTCGTCCGTTTTATTTTTATTCTTATGGTACGGAAAACAAATTGCCGTAGTATAGGTACCTAATATGTAGTTATTATCGACGGGAAATGTTACTATATATAGTACGTATAATAATAATATTATACACTATATTATATAGGTACTTTGTTCTTGTGCAAGTGGGAAAAATTGCTTGATGATAATAATTTTATGACGTGTCTCTGCACGCTGTATAAACGAAAACGTAGATTTTTCAATCAATTTTTTTCTCTATAAATATTTTATGAAAAACGTATACTTAAGAGCATAAAGATCGGGCATCGGCAGACATTGTCCTGTAAACATTTTTTGTTTTTTTTTTCATCTTCTCCTGTATAATATAGTAGATAAATATTATTATTACTATTTATTTTTTTTATTAAATATTTCAATGATGCCTATTAGCATATGTAAAAACATAATATTTGAATAATGTTTATGGTATAAAGAACGATAATATAATAGCACGCACTTTCGTGTTTGTACCGTTTAACGATCATCTTTAATAAATTCGTACTTAAAAAAAAAACGCATTGCGATTATAGCGAAATGTTGAAATCAATTTATTATAGCCGTGAAAGTATCTCAATAATAAAATACTTAGAAATAATGATAACGCATTATAAAAACATAATTCTTAAGTTCTTAAATTATACACTTGAACGATACGGTAGAATTAATATTTATGTCCATTTTAATGGTATTTTATACCATATTTATAATTTTATACATGGGTGTAACACATTTTTTTCTTGAGAACTTTTAGTTTTTAAATCACCTTATGTTATATAATATTTAATGATCACGAATAAAAATAAATGTATCTTAATTATTTGTTTAGACAAATCTAATCACTTGCGATATTATGTACTAGTTCAAGACAACACTCGTTTTAAATGAAACAACAAAATTGTATTTTTATTTAAGGAAATATAAGATAAACTAGTACATTTTAAATTGTATATACAAATTTAAAGGAAAATGTTTTAAATGTTATTGTTATATAGTTCAGACATACAGTGTTCATCCAATATTTAAATGTTATCATATTTAATTTTTTTTCTATTTTACACACTAATTTGTTTCCTAGGTGATAATTCTAGTAGATGCCATATTAGGTTTTTACATTTCGTGTGATAAAATAATATCATGAAACTGATTTTTAATATATTTGTACACTTAAGTGTTATCTATCAATTATATAACCATTATAATAGATACCACTATATTCGTATACAATAGTATTACGATCTTTGTTAAACTCCAATGATTAAATGTCCACAAACATTCGTCAATCTTCGTCATACCTATTACGATGAATATAATAATACGGTTGATATGTTTATTTTTTTAGTTTAAAAATGTAGGTAATACGACGATTATTGATTTCAGTTCTATTTTTGCGCAATGAACACTGAAAGTTTGCTTAACATTTTTAACCCATCGGCGCAAATCTTATTTGTTCAGATCATCTGCGGTCGAATGAGTTTTCCATAATTGGTGTATTTTTATTTTTTTATTGTTACCTTTTCCTGTCCAATTACGGAATATAACGAGCCCAAATAATACGGGTTAAGCTGTATAGGAAACTTTATCAAAAACCTTCAGATAATGGTTGGTCCGGATCAGCTGTTCTCAGGAATTCATACGTTTTGACACGCTACGAACAGGCCATTAGATACGGCGTTAACAACCGTCTTCTCAATCTAGTAACCTGAAAACTTTGGTCACTTACTTATGTTATTGTTGTTGTTATTATTATTATTATTATTATTATTATATTGTTTTGTACCAACGTATTGTATTTTACTTAGTTACTCACTGCTTATAGCGTCTAATTCGATGTGATTTGTCCCGCAGATTCTTTTTTTAAGACTGTTAGTGGAGCAAAGCGATAAACGCAAAAAAACCACAATGATTATTACAATTTTCATGGCTATTTACTTGAGAAACGGATTATAAAAAATATATACTTATTTACTTTACCTACGAGTATAATTATGACACTGTAAAATAGATATTATATTTACAATGTCTATTGTAAACATTATAGAATTGTTATTTTTTTACTCAAGTATATAAAAAGATATTATAATATCAAATCAACTCAATTAGTTGACTTGTAAATCATTTTATCATGACGAAAATATTTGTGATTTCAATTTGAAAAATAAAAAACGGATTATTTTAATAATAGGCAATTATTACCTTTAAAATGTATACTATGACTGTTATTTGTCACTGCCTAAACATAAAAAACTACTATAGTATAGAATATAATATTTTAATGTCGAATAATAAAAACTAATATTATATTTTGTTTAAAAAGTCTTATATGTTTTATAAGTCTTATGATCTATCATGTTTACTTTATAATTTGCAATAGTTATTATTTATTAAATTTCACTGAAATTAAAATAATTATTAAATGATTTCGAATTTCAATAAGTTTTTTTATCAGATTCATGGTATTTAAGAATATTAATATTAATTATTATTTAATTATAATCGTTGTACTCAAACATATTATTATAATAAAAATATTGAATACAAATCTATTTTAACCTAATCTAATTTAACCTATTTACCGTGTTACATGTTTAACTATAGTTATAAAATCACAGAATAGATTTAAATTTAAATTTAATTTGTTTTGTGATAAAATCAAGAATGCTTATAAATATTAATACTATAAAATACATGTATATTTCTTTTAATTCATATCAAATTATATACACCATAGGTTATACTGATGTCTTATGGCTGTTATAGCGATAAAAAAGATTTACTAACTATCAATTAAAAAATATATACATCATATAAAATTAAACCATTTAAACTTTGATTTTCAACAACGGGTACAATTTAATGCTATCAATAGCAAACTTCAAATTATAGAATTTCATTATATTTTTGACTTTAAAAAATTCAAAATAAGAATAGATAACGTAGGATCTCCACGAAGTAAAGAACCGTTTATTAATTGCTTGATAGTGAATCGTGAATGCACTCCAATAAACGTATCTCGCTTAAAAGCATTGAAATCGTGTGACTGAAATACTGAACAAACAGGTTTTCAATTGCAATTTTATGCTAGCACAAAAAACCCTCCGGATGTCTTTTGCATCTTTTTAAGATTAGTAATAAAGTTGTTTTCATCAGATAACACATATGCGAGTCTAGGTATAGATTAGAAATTTTTTGTCAGCCAAAATCTAATCATATTCATGCTGTACATCCAACCAATAAAAATAGAAAATCAATAATGTTTATTCTAGAATTTTTGACAAAAAAAATATTAATAAATATATAAATATCATGTAGGTACCTGTAGTAGTATTATAATAATATTTAATAAAGGGATTAAACGATTGTTTAGAAAATAAAAAATAAAAAAATAGATAGGTCAATTCGTTTTCACGGATATTATAATAATAGTTTGAACGAAAAAAACCTAATATTATAGGTACTTGTTTTTTTAAATTTCTGATAATAAAGTGTAAATTTCACCATGATTTTCTATATAATACAGACTCAGTTATACAAGGTCATAGTTATTACATCTGCCAATATATAATGTTTAATCTACTAAAAAAAAAAAAAAAATCGGTATTCAAATATTAATTTGCGAATAATATTCAAAGTGCGCGTGTTTTTATACCTACCTTTATAATGTATAATTATATATATTATAATATGTTATCAGCCAATACATTAAATTATTTTCATATTTTCACCTTAAAAACGAAATTTCTGATTATGTTAAAAAAATAATATACGTTTATTATAATAATAATAATAACAATAATAATAACAACAAAGAATATTTGCAAACTCTATTATTGTATTTTCGTTATTTCCAATGACGTTTGATCATTTTGGTCCGTTTCTGTCACTGTCAATTCAACACACGAGCCCCATTTATCTCATGCCGTTCTCAACGCGAATCGTTTCTACGATCAGAGTACGCGCGGTCATTCTAGTTACGGGTATATAGGTACTGCCGATGATAGTAACCGGTAATCTCGTTATACATGTGTGAGTGCGTATGCGGTCATATGTGTTAGAGAGCGTGTGCTCGTGAGTGTGCAGAACGTTCCCCCCCGGAGGGTTTGGTCGTTAAAATTCCACAAATCACACCCTGCGGCCCTGTGCCTTATTCGCGATTATCTTTCTTTTTTTATTGTAATTAAATTAAACCCGGTCGGAGCGCAGTAGTTTTTTCTCTCTGCGTTTTAGGGGGTCACATCGTCCAGAGCCCATAGCAATCTATTATTTTGTATTTTTTTTTTTTACGCGTAATATTCCGACGTTCTTACTACCCGACGCGGTTCGCGACCGGTGGCCAAATAAAAGCGCGATTCCCGCGAGACGTTTCGACCATATTATTATTATTATTATTATTATTACTGTCTACCGACCTACCTACCTATATCATAATAATACTATCTTGTCGGTGATGCCCGTAATAGTGCCTACACATGACAATTATTATAACGTCGCAGCTATCGTTCACACAGTGAACTACCGGATGGATCATCGTCGGCCTTGGCGCTGCAGTAGACCAGTGCGGTATACGGGGAAAGATTATAATATAATATTATTATTTGTATAAGCCAATTCGGTTTCCGACGGATTCGAAAACGGTACTCGTCGGCAGACTGTTATTATTATGAAAATAATTATATCAGAGATGGGTTTAATGAGAATGGTACGTATAAGTCTTGTATAATGACACGAAAAATAATCATTGCGGCGATCGGTAGAAATCGGTCAACCACGATTGTATCACAAATTGTTATTTCCTAACCGCAGTAACTAGTTGAACTCGGTTTCAATATCCTGACGAATTTAAATGTAAACCTTGACGTACCTATATATTATATTCTTCTTCGTTTTAGAATATTTGTTTGTATTTTTTATAAGCAAATACGACTGTACCTGGGTACTGTTATAATTTATTTGATTAATGGGTCATTTTTTTTTTTTTTTTTAATATTCTTATCTTAAAAAAAATATTTATATTTTCACTAAAAACACTTTTGATATCTATCTTATCATAATAATAACAATTTGTTCATGTACCTTCACCCCAGTTCACAGTTGGTAAAATGCCAAAGTTTTGTTACGTAGTTATAGTAGTAGATAAACATTTTTTTCAAAACAAAAATGAAGATATACTTTAGTCACATGTTGATATTTTTCTTCGATGTTTTTTTTTTTTTACGACTCGTTAAACTCGTCATACGTAGAAATATAGAACACAAAACAAAAACAAACAAAAGTTTTGGCAAAGATAAAAATAATGTAATTTTTTATGTATATATAGTATATACGTATCATTTTTCTTGTATACATATATACATGTGCTTTCCAAAATTCTAAATGTTTGCTTTTACAAGTATCGCGTGTTAATTTGTTTAATTAGGTATTTCACATAATATTAACGTTGGTTTTTTAAAACGCTATTAATAAAACGAAATAACAATAATAGGTCGTGTACTTGTGTGGTAGATGGACTGAAATAGGTATTTACATTAATAAGTTTCGCGTAATAATCGTATTTAGTATTGCGGCTGAGCGTGAATTTGTCTCCAGTGCGTATTAACAGAAAACCGTTTAATTTTCTCGTAAATCCATTGAGATGATAATTATTATATTGCACTGCTGCTGCAGCTACTACATAGATATTTTTGTATGCGCGCGAAAATGATACGACCTGCAGATGATCGTCCATACGCGGAGACATCATGTGACATCCGGCTTACAAACACGTCTCCGGTGTTAATTAAAATCGTTATACATATTATATTGTACGCACCGTGCACATACTGAGTGCAGGATATAATGTGCACGTCGGGAGTGTTGTATGTAGGACGTTAATTTTCCCATCTTCTACTTAATTATTATATATATATATGATATTATTATTACTCGGAAAAACAAAGAGCAAGTATATCGTTGTCTGCAGAGTTATTAGAGCCAAACATACATTATTAACGCGTTAATACATGTACACTGTAAACATATATATGTACACGAGTCAGCCGCGGGATCAGGTGAAAGTGTTCGCTTCAAAAGCTCGCAAACAATCGCGTATAATTCGTTTTAAAAGAAATTTATGAAAAATACTAGAATACATTTGTGCGAAAATAGTTGCCTAAAACGCATATTCATGTACAATTCGTGTGTGTATTAATGAACCTAGTACGCGAGCCATATAGACTCTCTTATTGGTTATAATTACTTATTTATTTATCATGTAGTGTATCGAATTTCGTAACAACACAATACACCGTCAAAATTATTTGTACGGATAATATTCAACGCGCTAGGATTAACCGAAGTTCATTTGGTGTTATTATAATACGATGTAAATAGTAACATAATATTATAATACAATATAATACGTACGATTTATATAATATATCAAATAAGTGTGTATAACTAATGTTAATGTATAAGATATTTTATTTATGTTAAAATCAATGTAGTCAATATTTTAAAAGGTATTTGATATTAAATTAAATTTCAATTGTGGCTGAATAACGCATATGTAATCACCACAAAGATTCCGTATTCTTAATGCATCATAATAATATTATGTGGAAATAAGTAATCGTAACATAGTACAATACATATTTACATTTATTCTCAACTTGGTACTTCTATAATTTTAGGTTTTGTCTGATTGCAATAAATTGATGTATAGACAACGATTAGCTATTTATTATAGTAAAAAATTCAATAATTTCTGCTTTAATGTACTCTGCATAATTTTATGACAGACTGGAGTAAATTAATGTGTATTATAATATGATTATTAGTAGTATAATATTCGATGTATATTTTTTTTGTAACAATGGTTTAAACAAATATTTTACTCTAGACAATTAATTACACGCAGCAGAAATAAAATACAAGTACTGTACGTTGTATAATAAGGTTATATAGGTGATATTATTTATCTCTAAATTCAGAGAGTTTAACATGGAATTTGGGTTTGGGCGAAAATCAATATTTGGCAATGGACATTGCCATTACTTCGTATTACCCATATAATTATTATGATTTGCAGAATCTCTTTGAATACCCAATGAAAACCATCACACACCAGCCGCACAGCTATAGTCGTTTTCTAGGACACTGTAATAATAATATTATTTTGCTTGGTTGTTAGCATAGGTACATATTATTGTGTATAATAAAACTCGCACGCAAACATAAATTTGAGCATAAATCTTTATCCGAATGATTTCAATGGTTTCAGTCGTGTCCGTGTTTGTACGAATCTGCTTCTCATATATATATATTTATATATATCCGTATGCTATATATAGGTACATATTGTATTTATTTATTTTATTTATATATATTTTTTTAATTTTATTGGCCGTTCAAACCAGGTCCAAAAGCGTCGAAATGGCAATAAAAACGGTACATAGAATATAAAGGATATATAAGAGCAAAAAAACAAAACAGATAAATTGCGGCGAACGTATATATTCCGGATATAGCTAGCGTATCCCCTTTAAGTCCTTTATACGAATACTTTTTTCGAGCCCCGCGGGAAATTCGATTTACAAATCCCCACAAGGATACGATGTTACATTCAATCTCTACTACGCGAGGTTCCATTTGAGTGATTCGGTTAACCGTCCAGTATAAAATGCAGTAAGACTGATGAATGATACGGAAAAAGTATAACGTTGATAATATATATTATACGTAAACATGTACCTGAAGGTTAGTGAGACTAGTGAGAGTAATACAGGAAAGCTCTGATATATTTTGGTCGTTATTTAAAAGACAAACGAATGTAATCATAACCAATTTGTGACACTTTTATTCTATAAACATAATGTACGAGAAACCGCGAAATTTCGGCATTGATATGATAATATTTTAACTGAAAACTATCATCTAGTTCTTATTGTTATACCAACGATTCTGGCTGAAATATTTGAAAAAGAAATGTTTAGGAAATTTGTTATACGTCCAATATATTAACATATATCATTGTCATTATTATTTCTATAACGTCTAGTGTTCCGAATAAAGGATTTCGTCATCCCGCTTAATAGTCAAAACATATTTTAATATCGAAATTCCGAATCCATAGACTACCGGAGAATTAGATTTATGCGTATGATAGTAATATAACAAAATACTCTAAGCCATAATACCTATATGTGTGTAGGTATAGCTAGTAAATAAAACTAATAAAATAATTCCACGGATTAGTACCTATATTTATTTTCAATTAAACACATTAAAAACTATGATTATACTGCAGTTTTTATTTTGATAATACTCGTTGTTGATACTTAATATTGTAATATTACATTATAAATATTAAAATTTTATTAAATCATATGAATTATATGACGCGCACTCTCGTGTGTATAATATAATAGATGGATAGATAGTTTTTTTTTTTTATACTCAAAATCAAAATAAATTATTAGGCATGTAAATGTACATACGTGTCTTTCATCGTGTTATTATAGCGCTAGATGAATTATACATTTATAATGACCTGTTATTATGATACTTGTTCAAAATCACACGATGATTATCGACAAAACAAATAGTAATCATTCCGTTTATTGAACTTATTTTTCAAACGCGTGCATAATAATTATACTTTTCGACTATCAGGTTTAAGACAATTAAACACGTTTTCAAATAATATATTCAGTTTTCAAACGATAATCAAAAAATCATCGTGTAAATGTATATTATTATTCGTTAACTGCTGAGATGTCCTAATTATTCTAATTTTTTTATGAGACCAAATTCTACTACATTATTTTATTGTTTAAAATATTAATTAATCAATATGTATTATTATGTACCTAAAGTTAAAATTAATAATGATAAATCATATTTTTTTGGTATTACTTGGGAGGAACAAACCAGTTTTTGGGTTCAGTAGACTATATTTTAATAGAAATTAAGAGTTATAGTTTCAAGGGCACGTAGAAATAATAATTCATTAAAAATAAAAAAGATTTTAATCAGACCGGTTGGCTATCCAACAACTGCTGGTTTTCTCATGCGAAAGCAAAATAGGAAAGTAATTATAATAATAAAGTAATAAAAAACATAAATATCCGTTTATACCTGTCACCTTAAAATTTTAGACGTTTTATGAGTTGTTGATTAAAATGTTTTTTTTTTTTTTGGTGTGTATGTACTAACATTTATGGTCTTATTAATCTAGGTTAGACACGGTCCGAGTAAAATAAATTGGAAGGTGACTAATTAATAGCACATTTCACTAAACACTAATATAAGGCATAGATTTTCGCCAACCTGGATAATTATTGTTGATTAACTTCATTGTGTTTGCTTAGAACCGCGATACAAGCAAATCAGATTTTCTTTTTTTTCAATTTTCCGTTAATTATCACACCGGCTATTCTAATGAAATAATTATTTTATTACAGCGATTCACCGATTATGTGATTGTTAGCTTTTAAACAAATGCCGAAGCTCTGAATTTTGATAGTACAAAATATATTATTACATATTCCAAAATATTTTTATCACGTCAACGGTAAGTTTAATATGTTAAATTACAATCGCAAAGAAATTAAATAATAGTTATGTGTACGCGTGTATACGTTAAATAAAATAAATGACCTTTTTATAATTATTCAATTATCCAAATTATAAAATTTTGATTTCGTGATTGTATTCGGTATAATAATATAGTATATTATAATTTATAATATGCGTCTAGATTCTATTACTCTAAATTGATTTTTCGAGGTTAATGTCGTCTAAAGTCTCTATTTCTAGTATAGTAGCATACTTCCATTATTTACTTGACGAAAATATGGATACGTATTTCAAAACTTCTCAGATTGAACAGGAATTCAATTATCTTCTTACAGTGTTCACTTGGAATACGGACGTGTAATCGAAACAACGTTACCGTCTTTTATGATAAGCGTAAGCCGATGGATTGCACGTAAACGTATTTTATGGTAATTTTTTCAAATAATAAAAGTCAGTCGACTATTCGATACAGAAATAATAACGACAGTTTTATGGTTGTGTATTAACATAGAAACAATCTTGGTAAACATATTTACCTAGGTAATAAACGAAATTGGTACTTAGCAGTTATAGCTCACGCATACGACTTACAATATTATAATGTACTTACACACAGATGTATGTGCGTGAATCGAACACGCGTTTAATGATATTATACACTATAATATATAGGTAAGCGGCTATAGATACATAATATAGTCGTAGCGTTATGTCGTTATATATTAAATATATATATATACAGTGTATTGTGTTTTTCACGTTTACTATTTCTATCAATATATATATATATATTAGGTTTTGATTACTGGTCTTGCGAAGTACGCTTAATAATAATATTATATTGAGTTGTATAAATATATAATAATATCAGTTCACCACAACAGACAATATTAATATTAATATGTTTTACGTCCATGATCGTTATATTTTCGCAACAAATAAGGTGATAAAAACATGATATCTCGGAGAAAATTGTTTATTTGTTTTTATTTTATTTTGTACACGTCCCATACAGTGTCATAATACGTAGCACGGTGTCCTATTATAACAGTAGCAAAACGATATTATTCTAACACGTTGAACGTTAATGGAGGCATGCACCGTAGTCGTACGCACCGGCGCGGCGGCATGACCATAAAACTAAAACCACGACTTTATCGCTTTCTTGTATGCATATTTTGTTGCTATAGCTATAAGTATATATACGTGCAAGTTCTACGAACAATAATTTGACTTCACTAGATAACCGTACCAATGGATTTATACGGTAAATCTATTACTAAGTTTTTTATTCCCACATGTATTATTTTGCAACAGGTACATTTTCAAAATAAATATATAGTTATGATTATTATCGAGATGAGTAATATTTTTAAAATTTTCGATTTCAAGAGTTCGGTTAATGGTTATTTTAATTTAATTTTCTAGATGTTATTATATTTTAGGTATAACCTACACATATTATGAATTTTAAACGTATTATTTCATGGCATAATGTGATAATATAATATCAAACTTATCGAAATATAATTATACTGCAGCAGCGTATTTTTGTATTTTTAGGTGAAAAAAAATTAAATATTCTTCGTACAGCGGTAGTTTAACACAGTACACTATATTGGATCCAGGTTATAGTAAAAGTGCACTTTATTTTATCACTGTAAATAGTTTTTATTGGTTTAAACTACAATAGGTAATTAACAGTTTTTTTTTTATTATTGAATTATTAAATGCACGTCCCATACATATATATATATATAAGGTACACATCATAAACTATTCATCGCAACACAATGCACTTTTCTAATATGTATTCTCTTATATACCTCGTTAAATAGAAAATCTTTATTCTTCGATTTGCTTTGATTCACAAAATACACCTTAATCATGGATGCATTCGGTATATTATGCAACAATAGAATTTCACCCGTTGTCCGTATGTATTTTACATATGTCTTGCTATTTACACGATTGCACTAGGTGCAACGTTTATGGTTCAATAATTATTATTTTCCTACGCGGGAAGTCTGCTACAGAAGTCACGTTGAAAATGTATACAAACTTGGAATATTATTACTTTATGAAACACAATAATATATTAATGTATTATAGAAATAAACGCGCGTGTAATGATTGTGAATGGACGTACATTGTAGAGCAGTAAGTTTATAATATGAAATATATATCATAAATTAATCAGTTGATTTTATTTGATGAAACACATACTATGACTTTTATGAGACGTTATAATATTGACGTGCGTCTAATGTAATGAACTTCGTGTTTTGATTTAATAGTACGGTTAAAATGTATACTATCATAACATTTTATTATAATCAATCTTTAAAACTATAATTGGTTATTCGAATCGATAGATTTTAATATGATGACGACGTGAGGAAATGCATTTGAATAAAAACCGTAGGCTTAAAGATTGCTTAGGCAGTTTAATAAATTTGAGTACATAGTAATGAGACGGAGAATGTAAATATTATTTCGTTTTTACAACCGTGAGAATGGTTTGAGCAAACAGTTATTTTTTTTATGTTATTTATGTAATTAGATAAATACTGTTCTTAGGTTTAACAAGTGACTTATGGCCATCGCCCAAAGCGCTATTATTATAATATTGTGAATAGGTAATTTTAATAATTTCATTTTATAAGACTACTACAACAATATTTAAAAGAAAGTATTTTATGAACTCATAAGTATTATTTTTTTCTATGATAATGATATATTATATACGTTGATGTCCATCTGCGATGTAGCCATTGGGTCCTGCTATAAGTATAAAATGTTATTTGTTTATGACTTTCTCGCTAATAAATTATTATTTTTTACTACACCGGCCCAACATTTATAACTTAATTTAAGTAAATATTATTTTTGTTCATAAATCTTATAATATAGCTATTTGCAGTTATTTGGGTGTGATTAAAAATAATAATAGTCCATTTTCGTTGTATAAATATATTGTTGATTTTTAAGAAAACTACTGCATCGAATGTATACGTAAGCCAATTGTGTAGCATACTCCCTTACACATGCAATACTTAAGTGTTTATAGCACTAAAGCCCATAGTTTGTGACCGAGATGTCCGTAAAATGGACATATCCTAAAAAGGTGTCGTTGGAAGTCGCCTAAAATAAATTACGCCTCCCTACGAGAGGAAAAAAAAATTCCCCGACCAATTTTACCAATTACAGAAATCACGGCGGCAGTTGTTTTGGGGCCATCTTTGCCATTTCTGGAGCCGTTTAAACACGACAATCCTGTCTAGCTAGAGAGCGCACAGTTGTCGGCTTTTTCAATCATACGACACACGTACAATATATTTCTTCTTACTGTTTTTTTTTTTTATTCTTCTGACCATACAACAAAAACCGGTTGATCTTTTTTTCCTTCTTTATTTTTTTCCGTATCCCTCTATCCAGTCAATTTGACGTATCTATTATCATTGACCCACACGACTTATCATTATTTCAAGTACTTTTACTGCGAATATGTAGTAAAAACCGTTTTACATTTTTCGAATGTTTTATTCATGCAATAGCATATTATCATTACATATTTACTACATTATAATATACTTAAACAACCGGTGATTCAAAAATCGTTAAAAATGATTGTACTTTAAAACAAAGTAACACGATTTTAGTCTGTATGTACATACATTATTTAAATTTTACTGGAAATACATTTTTAACTGTATTATTTTTCAATATTATAACTAGTAGGTCAGTATATGGTGGTGTATTTTATATTCTATTAAATCGTATATAATCATCTTCTTATGATTCCGATGTGCCGTTGTAATAATAAATTCAATATATTTTATTTTTACTACTGATGTACATTTTACCCTTTCTTGTAACGATTTTAATAAATATCATAATATATAGGTATATACACTTCAACTAAAAATATTTGTATGGAACATAATTATATTATTTTACAGAGACTTAAATAGTCGTATACATAGTTATCAAATATTTTTTAATTAAAAAATGTTTACTTCGACTATTAAATTGCGCAAAATAAATATATTCTTAAGTGACAATTTAATTTAAATTACTAAAAATGTTTTTAGCAATTTTACAACAATTTCGATTTTTTTTTTAAGTATATACATATAATTTGAAATTATCGGTTTTATCAAAAATTTCAACTACGTGAAAAAAATAGTATCTAAGAAAGTAATATCGTGTTGAGACGGCAAATATTTTCAGAAAATATAAAATGTTTTTCAAACAAATAAAATATATTATATTAAATGGTATATACTTTATGCTATTATATTATTTAATTTTACGTAAAAATTATCAGCTACTTATTATATGGTGTTAATATAACAATAATAATATTATAATATGTACCTGATTTTCGTTTAGTTTTTTAATAACTATTCATTGACTTGGCGCGCCTGGTATCCCCGGCCTGCATAGTCCGCGCTGAAGGAATCGCGATATCATTAAAACAAACGAATAAAAATATGAATTCGCCTGTTGAGAGAATAATAATAAAAATTATAAACTATATTTTCTATCGACCGCCGTTGGTAATTGCACACTACAACACACTGCTGCACTTAAACACACGCGATTCAATCAACGATCATTATCGGACAACTAGCAATACACGCGTAACGTAACTCGCATAGTAATGAAATCGAAATCAAACCGTCGACTTATAAATTATTGTTATTATTATTACGATCGCAATAGGTATGATGCATTGACCAGTGCTGTTTTTATTATTTTATTTATATGTTTGTATATTATTTATATTATTTTTTTATCTGGTCAGTGTGTAGCGGTCGGGCAAACGGAACGCGGGTGACTGCCGGTATTCGCGGCGTTCGAGACGAGCACGTGGCTTTGACAGACGGATCCTTGCCGCCTCCGTTGCGATTGTTGCAATCGGGGGGGAACCGTAGGAGTGGGTCATATTATTATTATTATTATTATTATTATTATTATACGTTCTAAAATAATGTTATTACTTATGCCACACCAGAGCACAGCGGGAGAATTATTATTACTATTATTATTCATCGGTATGTTTTACATTTTAATACGCGTACCGATAAGTGTTTACATTGTGTTTTATACGCTTAAATCTACATAATATATATATAATTATTATCATGCATGATACACCATTATGTTCTATAGGTGCGATTAATATTGCCACTTTTCGTTTGATTCACTCCGGTCGGTTTATAAATTGTTAAAAATCCCAAAAACTGTACATTGTTTTTTAAAATAAAATCGAAATAGATATATATATATATATATATATTATAATTTTTAATTAGTTCATCTCTAAACATTTGATAGACGATAGAATACTTGAAGAATATTTTTATCCATTCAATGTATATAATATATAATTGTTGGATTTCATTAATATTTATAATTCATTTTTAACATTCATTTTAAAATTTGTTCATGGATTATTAAATATATCAATGTATGAATTAATTTTTCGATTAGAAGTATTTTGAAGGATTTTTTAAAATTTGCTAGGAATTTTTACTTTTTATGATTATTAATTTGAAACTTTTTATAAGAATTTATTTCTTTATAATAATTTTGTATAACCATCATATATTATCTTCTAACTCTATAAAAAGAGTCTACTTTACTATCTAGTATCTGGATTTTTCCAATAAATACAATAAAATAAATATTTTAAATATAATTTGGATAATACTCGGACATTATTGCAATATTAAACACAAATAATCAAAGTTACAAATTATACATTGTATTTATTATAGTATTAAACGTTTAACTAATAAAACTTTTAAAATCTGTGAATTTTTTGAACACAATAATAGCGTAATATTGCCACTATACATTAATTAATTCATTTTTTGACTTTGTCGGAGTTATTAATTTAACAAGCACTATACACGTTTTAACTAAAATTGTAATAAAGTGATTAAGTGCGTTTGTATAAAGGGTCAGTTGGAATATTAAGGATTTGCTATTAAAGTTTTTTCTGGCTGTAAAATAAATAAAGCTTTATATTTCCGACTAAATTATTATATATATTTTTTTAATTCTCAGAAATTCCATATTCTGCGTCAAAGCTCTATTAAATTCAATTAAACAACTATAGTGTAGTACAGAAATTACTAATTATGTGTGAAATTCACACGCTTATAATAGCAAGGCAGTTGTTTTAAAATTTTAAAAATATTTTTGTATTTTTACTGTGTAAAAAACCACGTATAAAAACAATAAATCTTTTTAATCAAATTTAAATAATATACGTATAATATCTAACATATTATTATATAGTCAAGATAACATTTTTAGTATTTAAATATGTATAAATATCTAAAAATTTTAAAAAGTGATGAGTAATAATTATTTTATAATTCTACTTGTTTAAAATTTTAATAATTTTTAATTTAAATAACAAAACTAATGTACGTATAGGGTATAGATACACTTAGTAGTATAATAAAATTTTAAAATCCGTTATTAAATAATATGCCACGCATTAAAATAGTAAAATGTATACAATTACTTATCATGAAGCTAATGTCACGACATTCAATAAAAATACAAAAAAAAATTAAAATATAAAGATCAAGGTAAAAATAATGTTTATTTTATAAGTCTATAAAATTGAATAATTTAAATTGGTTTTTAATATGAATTTATTTATGTTATCAAAAGATCATGAATATAATAAAAATATAAATTTTTTAACGGCTATAATACGTTTATAATACATATATAGGGTCAATAGGTATAAGAAAGTTGTTACTGTACAAGCACTAATAATATAACGTCCTAAGTAGTTTTATTCGTAAAATAAAAGTAATATATTATTTATACATATATAGTTATACCAAGATATGGATCTGAACTTGGAATAAAAACTACATACAAGTAATACGCAAATTCATAATACATCGTAAGGAATTTAATATTCTCCATTTCGTAAATCGTAAAACTTGATATTTTTTGAATTGTCATTAAGACATAATACCTACTACAAAAATGTTTAGAAAACGACTATTATATAATAGCGGTCAAACATTTTAAGAACTTTGACTCTTGTAAACTAAAATATAGTATTACGGTAACTACTATATCAATTAACACTTGAAACAACAGTGTTGCCTTATAATATTTTCTGGGAATACAATTTAATTACTTTTAAATTGTATTGTTACTCGTATAGTCGTAAATAATGATTATTAACCTATAATTAATTAAATTAATTAATAGATTTATTATCGAATGAAGAATACCAATTATCGTACGGCAGCTTATTGGTTTATTTTATGCTACTTTTATAATATTAATTAAACGCCAACGGGACATTTGGTAGCTAATAGTTATTCAGATTCGGTGAAACAGACGATTGCAATTATGACGATATGTGTGAGTTTTTTTTTTTTTTTTATTATCTTTTTATACCCACCTATCGTGTGTAACATATATTATGGGACGTTCAATACACACATGGCTTAAACTCGATTATGTTGAAATTAAAATCAATAAATGTTACGAGCTTTATGTTAATGAGTATAGTTAATACCACACGGCTGTGGTTGGAGCCATGGCAAATGTCAATGGCCTGTAAACAACAACAGCAGCAGCAGGTAAAGAGCGACTTTGACCTTAAAACTACAACCTCGTAATATATTACACACATATATACGGGATATACATATATTCAGGAAGTTGTCCTGGTTAGCAATAAATTACGTCACCTTCCGAACATGGCACGTAAATTAGTGTCAAAGTTGAGCTATCGATGTGTGTTGTTATGACTTATTAAGCGCGCACGGCACTGAAACTCGCACAATACCGATTATCCAATATTTAACATGATTAATCGATCATAATGCGTCGTATGGCAATGACCGACTACAACGTCAGATATGTCATATGGTAATGTGATCGGACAAATAACGCGAAGTTTATCAGACGTGCCAATAATTATTATACCATTAGAGACGTCTAAAACAATATTCTAACACGCGTGCAAATGTGCAGTGTATAATAATAATATATTTCGCATTTCCGCAACTGTATCTACAATTAATTCAAAACGAATCAGGTTCGCCCGGCATCGCCAAATCGCTGTACTATATATAGGTATTATTATTATTATTACTAAATTGTTTACTATTTAAGTAGGACGTATCATTCGTATTTCGACCACTTAGTTGATTTATAAGAACGTTCAAAATCGGTTCACCTTCCCGTTCGCGAAATAATGTATTTAGGTTTTCAAGCGGTGCTTGTTTAAACGCGAGAAAAACTATGTTTACGAATACTGCAATACGATCATATGGTCACCCTCGAGATTATCGCACTCAGATGTAACCTTGATTTCCAATTTAAAATCCAGCATTATTTTTCTTATTAGGATACTGTGGCTAAATCCGGTCTTACAAAAACATCCAACCCAGATATAAACACAAATTATGTTTTATTTTCGTTTCCGAATCGCTAAAGAAAAAAACCACAGGACATAATGTCTACAAACGGAAAACTATAGCTACTTATATTTTAACGATCGCGGTTTTTCAGGGTTCTTTTCGTTCGATACGTCTAATAAACGTATAGTTGTTACACATTATATCGCGCTGTACAAATATAAGGTTTGTCTAAATCCTTTCTCTATGATTGTAATTATACAGCGCCTATGGGACACGGACATCGTTATTACACGTTAATGGATATGAGAAAATAAAATCATGTAGGTAGGTAGGTATCGAAAATTAGCGATTTAGACGGAGATACATACGGAAATTATACACTTAATATACTTCAGCCTGATTCCATAAACACCGTAATTAGGTAATGCCATGTACGGTGTACGTGTTTGTGTGTTTAGCTTACCGTGTAAGTATACCGCGATGCTATTCAAACGTCATGTTCGTCTTTATAAAACCTTCTTATATATTTATGATAGTATTATCATTTTACTTTCTTTGATCAAACGTATGGCCGTACGAGAATAATATGTACGTGGTACACCAATATCTAATGCGCACACGGTGGTTAAATACTTTGCTGACCTCCATAATACTATATAGTTGTCTAACCTAAAATTATATATCTGTATATATGGTTTTATGGTTTACGATTTGCGTTGAAACTTAACTTGAATTATTTTATTCGTTTACTTTATATCCATGTAATATTGTATACGCGTTCGGTTCCAGGAAGAAATAAGACATTAAAATAAAAATAAAAAGATCACACCAATCCAATTAGAAAATATTTAAATGGCGAACTTGATGGATCTAATAACCAACGATTGTATGCAAAATATCACATAGGAATTGATACGTACAATATATTATTATTATGTTACACGCAAGACTAGCCATCCGTGTAATAAAATCGTGTAAAGTGTAACATAATTATGTAAATATAAACTAAATACACTAAAGATTTTTAATACAAACTAACTTACTATATTAAATTATTATACGAGTGTTCTATGAATACCAGATTTTGGAATTATATATAATTATTTAAATAAAACTATATTTTAGGTTTAACAATTTCTAAATAGCTAATCAACTATAAAGTTTTTATTTTTATTTTTGAAATTATGAAATATTTAAATTTTGAAATTTAAGAAATAAAACGCACTTTGATTTAGGAAAAGTGATTTTCAGTTCGTTTTTATAAGTTTTATATTATTCTTTCCTGTATATTTATTGATTATAATTATAAACCATCTCATAAACTATACACACCCTCGAACTTCCGAGTATGATTAATCGACAGTAGAATGTGTATGTGTTTTCTATATCATAATCCAATATTACGTAAGAGAATAGAGGTGGTATGTCGACCATGACCCAGTTATTACAATAATAATATGTAAAGAAGATCGGTACGAGACGAATTGATAGGCATAGATATAAAACGAGCCTGGATTAATGACGAAACGCGTCATTATAAATTTGAATCATTACATCGATTACGTGTCATTCTGGGCTGAAAGAATTGAGAACTTGAATGGTTAAAAAAAAAAAACCATTAATAATATTTCATCTGTTTCCAATAATGACAAACCACATAAACCGGAAACTAAGGAATCACTATAAGTGATTCACCAATCATGCTTACAGTTCCCTTTTATTTTTAATAGTATTTAAATTTATTCAAATTCGATTTTTGAAATTTTTACTTACGGCTACTTATAGACCATATTTTCAGATTCTTAGACGTTTTATAGCATTTAAAGAGTGTTTTGTTGCGATACAAACTACTTGTTTTTTTATTAATAAGAACTACCTACCTTATTTTTGTAATTTGTTAATCACATGATTTTTTTTTAAGTTGTGTTGTTATAATCATAAATGCAACTCATAAATATTTTTCCGTATATTTTTTGAGTCATCATTATTTCAAGAATAATTCAATTTAATAACCGATTTTGACCACTTATTATTATTATATAATTATGTAAAAAGTGGTTAGAAATTACCGTTTTTTGATAATTAACAGAATTTCTATTCTTAGTAAAATTTGACGTCAGTCGATTTTATTAAATGCATAGCAAATTAACATCTTAAAAAGATACAATGTATTGATCATTTTTACAGGTTTAAAGCGGACAATGGTGAAGGGCATGTATGGACAGTTTATATTGGAATTTGTTGGTAATACATCATGAATTATGATCATATCAATTGTATAGATTATACAGATCAATATCTTATGCTTGATAAACACCATTCAGGATTATAAGATATACCTATTATAGGTATATATCTGTAGTATCAAAGTCACTTGCGTATATCTTACAAAATATTACCAATGAACGTTAAAATACTAATATAGTAGGTATTTTAATATTTTATATATATTATTGAATAAAGTAAAAAGTTCACCCAAAAAATGTTTATAATCGAATGAAAAAAATTAAAATGTTTTTAATTCATATAAAGTGAGGTTTAATTGTGTACATAATTAGCTTTATTCATAATATGGCTAGAATTTTTTTAAGCCTATTGTCTACTGATTTATGAAAGTGTAAATAAGTAACAACTTCCATACATAAACTATAATAAATATTATTGTCTGCTTTTATTGTTATTATAATAATATGGTGAGTTGCTATATTTTTTTCTGTCGTATTAAATTGACCCATATTTTTATAAGCTTTGAAAATAATAAAGTAACAAAATAAAAGTTAACACCCGAATGAAAATATCATATAGTCATTCATATTTTTTATCAAAAAGGAAATTAATTATTTTAAATTCTTAAAGTTATTATAGCTTGCAAAGGGAGTAAATTGGTATTTTAATGTATTTTATGTTTTGTTGAGATATTTTTTGAGATAGTAAAAAGGTTCCGGAAATTGTCTAAGGTACATTATTTAATTGGAAATTTATAATTCATTAATTTTACGGAAATCAATTATGCCAAACAAAAAAATTATAAGATTATTCGAATTTATTACTCTGCTAAACATAACACTATATTATAATGTTAATAATTTTACCATATTTAGTAATTATCTAATTATTTACTTGATATTATACTGAAAATGTCAAAGAATATCAATTTAAAAGATTTAAAAATAACGTTACTTTTTATTCCCCAAAAATGAATAAAATATTAAAAGAAATTACAAAACCTAATAATTCAGGATTTTATTTTAATCTTAAACGAATCTTCAAGTATAGGTAGGTATTACTACTCGTATAAATATACTTTTTAATGCGTTTAGAATAATAAGATTACTTTAGATGATGAATTTTAATCAAATTAATAAGTGTATCTTAATTGATATAATCTTATTTGTTTTAATATTTTTTACCTAATATATTTAATGAAGATGCACTTTATACACTCTGTAATATGTACCTATTTTAATAGGAATACGTCTTTGATTAAACTACCTATTATATATTTATTTTATTTTTCCAGTCATTTTTGAAGTAGATTTATAGAAATTGAAGTATAATAATATTAATCAGATCAACATTTGCATGAATAACCAACAATAATAATATAATCACTACATCAGTCTGTTATAATGCTTTCGATTGATTTCCGTCTATCGATAATATTGTAGGTATCAAAAATATGTCGAAAGTCGTGGGCGCTAATCAGTATACAAGTCACTGCGTTACGGTACGGTTTGTTCGCCGTCACCTAACAAATCAATTGGTTAAACAAATATTGTATTATTAATACGTTTTTTTTTCTTCTCAATTTCTTACGCCTACCTTAAGAAAACCCTTTGCCTACTAATTTACGGTACGCCGCTGCATCGTAAAAACGTGACACGCCAATAGTAACGACTATGTTGCGTTGTTTAAATGGCTAATACATAACGCTCCGAAAAAGTAATGTATAAGTGAAAACACAACACATTATATTATATTATTATTACTTATTAGATTTCGTGGTGTCGTAATACGAGTACTTATATTCATATGGGCATGTAGCCGCAGAGTGCATATTAAATAACAGAATATACCCACCTGTGTTAATAGTTGATTCACATCACAGAGTGAAACTTTTTTGACAAAATGGTGCATAATACGTGCATCAATATATGTGTTTTTCTAACTGCAGTCTTCTAAATTTTAACGTATTCCTAAAGAATGTATAATAGTTACGTAACACAATGACCTCGGAAATGGATACGGACATATAATTTAATTTCTGTTTAAAAATCTTGACAATTAGGAGGTACATATCTTTATATTATTATCGTTTTACTTAAGTTGCTGATTAGTGATTTTTCGTTAAGATGTTTATAACGAACGTTGATCGTCGATAATTATAATAATGTAAGATTATTATTTTATATATATATATATATATTGTTATTGATATTATGTATAGAGTACCTATTACACTTTAGATGCGTTATCAATTATTGAAACGAAAATTTACTCATCTTATAAAAATACTACCACTATAAATTACTGACAACGGTTAAAATGTTATTATTTACTATACATTGTTAATTCATAACACTCGTTCAACGTTGCAAAGGAAAAAATCAGCTAATTTTGCTAGTACTTAAATTAATAATGAATAATACACACCTAGGATTTTTAAAAAATAATTGAAAATTAGCCGATAAAAACTAGTTTTATTTTAATTCGAAATTCAGAATACCACAGTAATAATATACCTAATTCTATTGCAATTACAACAGTATCAAAACTTTAAATGTTAATACATTTTTAAAAGTAAACACAATAGGAAAATATAGCATAATATATTTGTTTACTAGTTTAATATTCGCAAGGGTTAAAGATACAATGAATGTTATTTAGTTATTAATTATTATACTACATATTGGTACTAGACCAACGAATAATTATTTATTTTAGTCTTAAATTCTTAACATAATTTAAACATTAAAAAAAAAAATTATTAACTTTAAAAAATATTTATAAATACACATATAAATGGTAGGTATAATATAATAGTAATAAGAACGTTAATATAATAAGTACCATTTTATTTGTAAATTATTTTGAAAATTATTCTATTTTAGATTTTTAGAACTTTTCAATTTCTAAATAAAGGAACTAATATGTTATACCTTTTATATATATATTTTTTTGAATATGTTCCTTATAACTTATAATATATAGATACTTAGTCTTAATATTTTATACCAACATTTTACAAATGAAATATGTAGAATGTTAATTATAATGCTTTCAAAAAGGGATATTTAGGAGTTTTCTTCAATATTGATAACTACTGAAATACACGTAATAAGCCATTTATAAAACACAACTTTTTTTTATTTAACTTATTTTGTATTTTGATTATTTATTTAAATTAATAATAACAATAAAAAAAACACACAATATTAAACTTACTACAATAATTTTAAACAAATTTATTTTATTTGATAATTATTATATAATGAATATTTCAGCATTGTTATAAACTTTAAATCTATTATAAAGAATTTTTAAATTAATGAAAATTTTTTGGTGATTTTTATTCTATAAAATTTGTAAACATTATATAGACTGCAATTTTTAACTTGGAGTAGTACGAGATATAGACATGAAATTTTAATAACTACTGCACATGTTCCTCATTTCAAATTTATTACTTTATCAATACACATTAAAAATCTCTACTCATGAATTATGTTTGTGATAATTTATCTTTTAAAAATGTGCTATATATTTAAATACTATAGATATATGAACTTTGGTTAGGGCAGTTTTTAAAATGCGACGAATTATCATTATTTTCTAATTCAAAAAATAACACAATAGGTATTGCAGGCCTATTCTGAAGTGAACGAAGCGAGACGAGTTCTGGTAGATATTCAACCGGCATTCACTGTATGATCATGTATATTTAAACATACATATATTATATAGTTTAAAATTAGGTTAGGTCAGTAATATTTGAAGTAATTTAACATTTAAATTTAGATGTGAGAAACATATTATATTGTCTTTAAATTTAAAATAATATTATGCAAAAACTAATTCACTTAGATGCAAATATTTTAGAGAGTAAAAACAATAAAAATAATTATTATTTTTTCGTAAATATGTTCACACAACCTTGTGACTCTTTTTAGTATGGTGAAAGTTTTCAACATTTTTATTTTTAAAAACGAATTTCATTATATTTGTTTGAAAAAATCTTTAAACTATTAATGATGGTTAAATTATGCATGTAGGTATAATATACGAAAATCACGAAACACTTAAAAATCACTTGTGTTATGAAACGTTATTGTTTGATTATTCGTTATTCAAGTTAATCACTTTAAGACAAATATTAAAAAATGAGTCCATTTATAAAAAAAAATATAATTAGTGCCACGCTTATTAGTGAAGTACAGGTGAATGGTGTAGCACTATTCATATAAGTGTATATGAACACTTATATTCTTTACATTTATAACTTTATAATTTTTATTTCCGTTTTTTTTTTTTGTTTTTAGTTGGAAACATTATAATATCGTTGTAATCAAGTATGCATGTATATTTTGTAGTTTAATACTTCAAACGCAAGCCTAATGAAAACGCGGAACAGATAAAAATCAAGTGGTAATTAATTAATTGTATTAATTAGTTTAGACTATAATTATAATTAATCTCTTATTTTCAATAACCTACTTTTTAATAGTTTTACCGTTTTGATACTGGTAGTATCATATTATGAATTCAATCGTTTTTTATCGATACGGCGACCCGTCATAGTAACATCATTATCATGCAGTAGGACGAAGGCGACGACGAGTTCCGTTTTTATAAACTCAAAATTAAGTAAAATTGCTCACCAAATGGCTCTCATACATGATCAGATATCATTATAGATTATTATTTTTAGTAATTTTTCGAAGTGATTGAGTTATGACATTAAAAAAACCTGCTGGGTGGCCCGGAGGATCCGGGAGTCGTCCCGAAGCCTATAAATTGGTCGGTTTCAGATATGGCTGCAGCTGCTATAGTGTACGCATGTCTCCGGGGGGATCGTGACTAATACTTGCGGTGACCGGACTCATGTTTTACCCGATTCATAATCGGTAACCGCCAAAGTCGATTACAAAATGGCATATTAAACACACCCCGGTAAATAATAATTACGATCAGGTCATGTGGGAAACAAGCGCCCACGTCGACGAGTGAAAGTAAACACGGGCATTCGTCATAGTATAATATATATTTTTGTCCCGCAGTGTCCGTCTGTGAAATCTCAGACGACTGGGAAATGATTTGTTTAGGTGAAATTGGATGGTTTTTTTTCCGCGACAATAGATTTTTTTGGAATGGTTTTTTCCACAGTTTTCTTCTCGGCCCTTCGAAGAGACGTTACCTGCACTGACCGTTCGTTACCGTAAACGGTATATTATTATTGTTGCCTAAAATAAATATAAAAAAATAAAAATAAATTAAATGATTTTACATAAATTACAAATGAGAATTTCCACTGACAGAATTTATACGCGTATTGTATTGGTGTATTGTTTATGCGCACCTGGAACATAAATAATACATATTATGTATATTTTTTCAAATGTGTCTGATATACGTAAGTATAAGTACGTATTACATCATGTTTATTAAATACGTCTTAAAACGAATTTATATATACAACACGTTATCGGAAAAATTATTCTTAATTGGAAAATATAGTTACGATATTTTAAAATGTACAGTTTATTTTGTTTTTGTGAAAATGTCAATAACATAACGTATAAACGAATAAATCTAAAAAAAACATATATTATTATATACAGAATGTTTGGTCATGTTTGTTCGTGCACATTCATTCCCGCTTACTGTATTATATTTTAATCCTTTCTATGTAAACAACACGCACCTCCTGTCTAAACTTTAAAACTTTACGTAATTTTATTAATATATATACATACATAATGGAAATTATTAATTCAACTTTTAAAATATTTACATAAATTAGCACTATAAATTGGTTATTTAAAATTTTTAATTTATAGAGTAACACGCGATTTTTATATTTTAAGCACAAAATTAGGTACTTGAAATCACAGTAGAAGTGGCTCGTATTTTTCAGTGTATTGTTTTTCCAATGAACGTACCTATATCAAAATTATAAATTCCAATGCGAATTATGTCGTCCGCGGTGGCAAATACGTTCACGTTGTGATATTAAATTCAGTCTATAATATTGTACAGATTTTAAACGGTTGTGGAGCAAAATCACTATTACGATATAATATTATACTTGATGATGATTATTTTCTTTTTCAAATTATAGAATTGGTAAACCCACATAATATCATAATTATAATTGTTATGATTTCGGTAAATGCGCGTTATAAATTTCGCGTAGTCGAAATAAATAGGTTCTGTCGAATGATGGATGCGTGACTGGAACCCATTATTATATATACATACTTATGTATTATAATAGTAGTTATAATATGCTGCGAATACGTTGGCATAAAATCTGGTAGAGCGAGGAAATCGTAACATGTTAATTTATTCGGGCGGGCCCCCGGCGATCTTCTCGCTATCCACACTAAAACAGAAGCTTTTCTTGCAATCGTCTGCGCCCAATTTTATCTCAGATCCGTTTGAAAATGTGCGTATACATTTAGATTAAATCTGTGTTGAAGATAACTTTCAGCTGCACTGGCCGTGACATTTTATTGCAAAAAAGTATATACTGCATTTAGGTATTGTGCTATATAATGTATTTTTGAACGAGAATGATATTTTCAAATTGTTTTTATAATTCGCGTATTACTTGTGCAGTGTATCATATTATTATGGACCAATGACGAATCGCGGTGTGTTCGACTGTACAATTAATATTATAATATTCGTCGGCAGATTGCATTAAGTAACATTTTTGGTGTATAATCCACAAAATATTACGATTTACGATATGATATTTTCAAAAAAAAAAATAAACTGTATCTGTATTACGTATAAATTATAATAGAAAACCGTCCGTCTTGGTATGGTCTTAAAACGATGAAATTATTTTTCAGTGCGCGTATACTACAGCGTTTACTATAGGTACGGTTTTTTGTTTAGTATATATATTTTTCTATAAATATCGAAAACAATTTTTTTTTTGGTATCTTTTTTTTGCTTCGATGAGTGACTCATCCACAACATATCATGCTGCAACACTACAGAGCCGGTGAGCAAATAAATCGTCACTTTCCTCGCGTCAGTCAAGTACTCAAGTGCTTACACGAATATTGATAAAAAAAAAAAAAATAATAAAAATAACAAAACTAATCAATCACGTAACTGTGATGGTTTCACGTAAGGTTGGAACAGTTTAGTAGTATGGGCACGAAACAAGTATCGCGATGATGAACAAAAAACGAAAAAAAAAATTGACATACTATACACATTATAGCCTGTAAACGGATACGTCGTATATTATGACTGAAGTTTGGTGAAGGTGTATTCTGTGTAGTTCTTGTCGAATTTCTACCGAACAAAATATAATACTGAAATATTACAGTAGCAGCAGCAGTTAAACCGTACATAGGCACACAACGTAAAAAAATTAATCTGGTGACCAAATTTCATGGTTGTGGTTACGCTCAAGTTTGTCAATAACTACGACGTGAATCTGTGAATCCTTTATTCGATTATATTATTTTCATCGCCATCGCCATTGGAACGAAGTGAGTATACGCGCGCCGGCTGTAACCACAAACAATCCGTTTTATTGCGTTATTTATTTTTTTATGTTTGAACAAACGGCTCGTATATACGTAA
Organism: Rhopalosiphum nymphaeae; assembly: GCA_036289425.1. Lineage (NCBI taxonomy): Eukaryota > Metazoa > Arthropoda > Insecta > Hemiptera > Aphididae > Rhopalosiphum > Rhopalosiphum nymphaeae. Next base: position 9,201,083 of record JAZAQC010000012.1, on the reverse strand, counting down.
ACTTAGTTATTGGTGTCAAACAATAAATTATTTACATTTTTTTGAAATATCAATTCTATTGATTATAAAATAATATGCGCATATAATATTATGTTATTATAGATATTATTATTTTTTTTATTATTATTCGGTCAGAAACAGGACGTTTTTCTTATTTCCGTGGACCACTTCAAAATATATCTTGAGTATAATAATAACACCCTGTGGAACAAGGTATATCATCCTAATTCCGAACGGATACAAACAAATAAATATATATATATATATACCATAGTGCCGTTCATTTATTCTGTCTGTGCTGTTTTCACAAGCTTATAACATATAATTGCTATAAAGTTTCATTAAAACCTATCAAATAGCCAATGAAATTTTTTTTTGAAAAACAAACACATACCGCACTAACGAACGCTTAATGAGGTAATTTCTTTAAACTCTCGTGTAATCGTGTTACCTACCTATCCGTTTCCCGCATTGACGACGCCGTTCACACATGCAGTACCCATACAGATGGTGGAAGTAAATCTTGAATTTAACTGACAATTTCCAATTTTTTTCTAAAACCTGGAAAAAATCATGTACCTATGATTTACTTTCCATTCAATCCGTTGAAAAAAAAATCAAGGAAATCGTTCACAATCCAATTATTATTATTTAAAAGTTGCATGGTTATCACGAAATTCATATTTACTCTCAGAGCTTTTGATACTGCAGCGTGTTTGTTATTAAAATAATATGATATTTGCATATTATATTATTAATTCCTACTGTTCGTACATTATTCTTTCGGTATTGCCAAATATTGTATTGAAAACGTCGAAATTATAATATTTCTGCGTTTGGAAATTGGAATTTGTTCAATATCTGAATGTTTTAAAAATAAATAAAAACATTGAATTATTGAGCATACATATTAAAATTCGTTTAATAATTGAAATAGTATTAAGTTGTTACATACATTAAATACCAATCAATGAAACAGTTGTATATTTATTTATAATGCTCACAAAGATGTTTTAATAATATTCAATTTCTATTATATTATAAAGTAATGAGTAAATGTTTATAAAATAAAATTGTTATGCACAGTGTAGTACATTTTATAGATAATGATAAGATTATTTTTTGAGATTTACGTGTGCCAGCTTATGTGGACGAGACTAGCATAATTATTATTCCTTTTTACTTTTATAATAAATTATAGCTATATGCCTATATCTATCTACATAAGGTAAAAAAACGTATTATTTTACCAAAGCAATATTGTATTTATTCTGTGATGTTATTTTCGAGTTCATAATTTTTTCATCAATTTTATTCTAACTATTTATAAAAACCCGTTGTATATTTTTAATATTTAAAATGCACTATTGTGTAGCGTAGCGAATTAGCGATAAAATGTATATCTGAAAATAAACAATACTAGTGTAGGAGATTTCACAGTATAATACAATTGAATTAATATTCTAATAATAACATTTACATAATTAGATTATCCAGTCATCATTATGCCTCTATTTCGGTAGTGCGTCAAAAGTGGTCGAACTTTTGATCCTGAAGCTTCCACCATACGACATGATATAGTATATATAGTTTGTCATTCTTTTTTATCACAACTTATAGGTTTTTATTTTTATGTACAATGAATACAAAGTATATAGGTGCTGAGATATTTAAATGCAAGTAAATATAATAAGCCTACCTCTTGTTACAAAAAAAATAAAAATGCTGGTCACACCACTGACCTATATAATAAAATAAATATTGCACTATGTTTCAATTTTCGATTCATGTCGAACAAGATAAGATAAAGATACGACATATATAAATAATATAATAATTAACGCATTGGTCAAAGTATGGGTATACACATTTTAGTGCATCTCGCGCATAAATACCAAAAAAGTTTAATTTATAATCAAGACGAAAATCGTTTAAAAAAAGGAAACGGTCACACTTACCATTTTCGGTAACGAACCATTCAAATGTTATCTGTGCCACGGCAATTACGAATGTTATTCACGGTTTGTTGATGAATCGGTTTAATGCAATGTGTAATTCAAAGATCGCCGTAATAATGACGTTGTTGACAATCACACACAACGGGATCGTCTTTCGTTGTCTGTTTGTCTCCTCTTTCTTTCTGGTTTTCCAATTAAAAAAAATAAATAAATACGTGAAAAAAAAATCAAACAGTTGAGTAAATGTGCAGCGTCCTCATCCGATGAGTATTTTTAATGCTGCGTTCTTCGGGACACATTAACGATACAATAATATTATTATGATAATAATATAACATGTACCTATGTACTCGTATAGGTAGGTACGCATTACAATAACTGTTGGGCATGTTATTATAACGTCTGAAATAGAAAAAAATAGATCGACGAAATTATATATATACATATACATACATATACGTGTGTGTGTGTGTGTTTCGTCAAAAGCATGTATTGTAACGGAGCGTATAGGCTTTTTTCATTACCGTTTTTAATGTTTATAATTTGTTTTTCGGAACCAGAAAATGTCTTTCTACAATAATATAATACTTACGTGCTTGAATTACTTTCTATTTTTCGAATGTTCCGGTTAACAACGCTTATATTACAATATTACAATAAGATATCATCGTTATTATTACAACCTGCGCAGTATTAGGTGCTATGAGATTTACATTACTGCTGGCTAGTCAGTCGCTATCGCGAGCGGTACGTCCGACCACCGCCGTCGAGCTCTGTCGAAATTACTGCCGAACAAATATTTATTTTCGAACCGAACACTTCTCGCAATAATAATATTATACTATCGTCGTATAGCATATATACATGATATACTGAGATAACCAGCTCTGTCTATATAGTATAATCTAGACGGATCCACGTTTAGTATATTATTATGCATCTCTATCGGGCCCGAATTGTTGTATGTTTAAGCTAAATTGTAATAAAAAGTATTAAGTATACATAATATAGTTAGGTAATTCTGAATAGTTAAATGCTCTTAAAAAAAAAAAAAAAAAAATACGTACGTAAACAATGAGAGTATAAAGGTATTAAAAATTATAAAATGGTAGGTATTTTTTTTTGTGAAAAAATGGTATAACTATTAAAATATAAGCCCTATATAAATAGGATTAATATATCTATACATCTTTAGCGTGATTGCAATAATGCTATAATATAGTATCATGTTGTGATGTCGTATGTTGTATGATTTAGTTTTTTTTATTTTAAAGGTGAATGATCGCTATGATGTTAAAATCACATGAAATTAAACTAAAGTGTTTATTATGCTACATTATAGTTTGAGTGGACATCAATCATTTAGTTCAATGTTCCTAAACAGAAAAATAAAAAAAAATACGTTGCTTACAATATATTGATACACTAAAAATGCTCATAGTTCACTACTAGCTTTTATCATTCGATAATACATGCGTATTTACATTCTGATTTTTGAATACACTTATAAAGACTATAAGTATATTATTTAAAACACTTAAATTATCTATACCATTTAATTTTGTACAGTATATAATCAAATTATAGTTTATTTTGTGAAGATATAACTTTTTTTTTAAATGAGAAACGTAATTTTTTTACGCCAGTTCAAAAAAAAATTGTAGGCACGTCTACATAAAAATTCAGACGAATATCTTTTGAACTATCAAATCTTTATGTAATGGTAATAACCTTAATAGCCTTTAGTACATTAACAATAGTTTTACATAAAATATATATAATATTTAATCTAGTATCTACTTATCTTTGTACAAATTAGAACATTTTGATTACTATTAAAAACTATAATTTTCAAATCATCATACCTCCTATATTTTCTAAATTTAAATAATTATGAACTACTATTTGTACTAACATTGTAATAATTCAGTAATTACTAGCTTAAATTGTTATTTATACATACATCATCGTTTTCAAAATATTATTTGAAATAGTAAACAAGTGGTTCTTATTTTCATAAGATAAAGTTGAAAATACTTGCATAATAATTCAATTATTTGAAAATAATTAAGCCCTTAAGTATGTTTAAAAAAATAGCAGAAATTAAATAAATGCATTACTAAAAGGGAAAATTCAGAGTGAGTATTCTTAGAAAATGAACCCTTTGTATTTATATTAAGATATGTACAAATATGAAAATAAATAACCATTTAAACATGGCTTGTTTAGAATTATTTAAAACATTTATCATAAAGTTGGTAAGTAAATATGAGAAACAAAATATATACATTTGCATAATATAGATACCAAGTACCTTCTAAATATATATCACAAGCACGAGCACTATAACAATATTATTTTACTGAATATTATTGTTATCGTTGGTCAAGTAGGATGTGATAGATAACTCATTACGACCGGTCGGGGTAAGGACAACTGGACAGGCTCGCGGATGTCATCATTGATGAATTGGCGTGTAGGTACCTATATATATTTAATATCTACATCGCATGTACCTATAGTCCACTTGTGTCATTTTCTTTACGCCGTTTAAACGCAGCAGCTGCCCCCGTTATCCATTATGTCCGCACACGTCCTGGTATATCTCTCCAAGTGTGTGTCATGACCAGCGACGTCAGAACCCTGTCATAACTTTAGGTCGTGTGTGTATGCGCTGACGTTTTGTGGGTCAATCTCGTACGTAAAAGCAGATAATCGATCTTGAAAGTCGCTATCCATATAATATGTACCTATGTATAATAATATATGTGTATTATGTACCTGTATAATGTACCTATATAATGTACTGAGCGTTTTTTTTTTTGTCAAACCACGCCGTATTATATTTATGTATAATATATTTATTATGCACTTAAATACTTTTACTTGGTGAGTTTAATATTATAGTATATTTTATTCTACTTTGAGAATGACGCGTCCAAACACGTTTAGACTTGTAAATACTGAATTTATAATCAGCAGACTTATTGCGTAACTCATAGCGTATGGTTCAGATGCTGAATACTTTAGAAACACCTGGTTAGACAAAAAACTTTTTAGCAAAGCGCAGGCTCTTTGTAAACTTTTTTAAAATTAGAATAGGTACTATTTAATATTGTGTTATGCAGTGGTTGCTGTTCAGAATACAGACACTAATTTAACAGAAACAATATTATAGAGCAACAATAACATCATTATTATATAATTAGTATTTTAATAAAAATAGTATACATTGCATCAAAGTAGAGTGTATTGATAACGCATAATTGTAAAATTAAATAATTGAATGTTTTAAACACCAACTTATATAATACTATTTAGTTTTAAAAATATGTTCATAAAATGTATAAATAGTAATTGTATTACATTGTTGTTAGCGTTAAAGTAAAAACGTATCATTATTAAAAAAGGCCTTGAAAATGAACACTCTTTATATCGATACAAAATGTAATATTTTGTATCATGTATAATAATAATAATAATAATAATAATAAAATTGAATTAGAAAGGTTTGTGAGTTAGAATGATATTCTTTGAAACTAATACATTAAAGAATAATATGAAATTCCAAGCTTGAAAGAAAACGTAACTAAAATTGTATACATACAACCAATTAACAACCTGCGAAGAATCATTGATTAGTGTAGACTGCAATATATCCGATAATTAATAACGTTTAAGTCACTAAATGAATAGCGATGGTAAACCATGTAAAAAATATTCCTGTATCAACTTCAGTTTATGATTTTGGTTGTGCTTTAAGTACATACATCATATAAAAGTATCATTTATTTGCCTTTTTTTTTATTTTAAATAAAAAAAATACAATTAAAAATCTGGTACATAATCTTATGATTATATATTTATCGTGCTATCGTGAAAATAAGACAGTGCTTAGGTAGGTTTAACCCCTCCAAAATCATAATAAAACATAAACAAAAGACATATAGTACGTATTTTATTAATATATTTTTCTGTATCTAAAATTTAAATATTAAATAAAATGAAAACGTATTAAAATATTTATATATTTATTTACAGAAAAATTTCGTTTAGCGAATAAATAGTGAAATTCACATCATCTTAATTGTATTGGTGTTGTACAATTTTATTTGCATTTACTTTTCTTATAGACGCATATATTACGAATCTGTGTCCTGTTCTATATTATGAGTGTATAACAGTGACTAATAAATTACTTAACAACACTCTAATATTATATTAGTGTATATTCGTATAGTAATTTAATCAAAAACACGCTCAATAGTTTAATTTAATAACTTGCTGATGATTATCTGCAGTTCACAATATCAATAAAAAAAATAACGTGTTATTCGTTTTAAAATAAACTGCATGTTATTAAACGTCTAATATACATAATTATAATTACTCGTGGCAAAATTAAGATGTTTACCTATATGTTTTTATTTTATTTTGAATAGATCATATTAATATAATACCAAAATATTATTATATATTGTATTATTGGCGATTATATCGATTGTAATTACGAAACGTGCGTAAAATTAATTTAATTAAGCAGTTCTCGTTTGGATTCGGTAGTTGTAATATTGAGTGAGCTTGTCCACTATTAACCATAAAGGTAATAACGTTTTTCATAATCCGATGAAAGTGCTTTTACAGTGTTTTAATTTTGAATCGAGTTACAAATGTATACAATTTTATACTTCAAAACCGGTCATAACTCTCTTTTAAATTAAAATATTTAAAAAAGAACATCTTTAATGCATTGTTACCTTGAAGCTTAATAATAAGTAAATTCACTCATTTCACACTAATAATAAGACTAACGAAGCTAAATGAAAACTACTGAACATAAATTTACCATGTTACGTACTTAAGACCGAGACAACGCATGCGGGTGAGACGTTCTCTTAATCATGGGTATTTATGTGTCAACGGTATGGTATATTATAGCTTATGAGATGTTTATTTGGTGTCTAGAAGTGAGTCTATGCTAGTCTGGGCGTTATTTTGTAACGAGTTTTGTCGTCGTGGAGGTGAGCAATCATTGCAGCACTACAAGAACAACGAGCTAGATGATGAATAAGTGCGGTGGGTGTAACGATAGCGGCATGTCGTTATAGTCGAAATAAAATATATTTCACAGAAATAGAAAAGAATCAGGTCAGAAACTCGAGAAAACGCAGATTAGCGGAAATTGAACCTGGGACACGTGCTAAAAAAATGTTTTTCTTTGCCACTAATACGACGATTATTGTGAACTTTTTATAATAAAAAATCATATTTCGAATAAAATAAAATAATAGGGGATTCTGTAACAAAATACGACATATTTTTAAAGTATAATATATGTATATATATATATTATATATTTTATATAGTTATAATACATAGTTAATAAATAATATTGTGTATCCAATAATACTGTGTAAAATATAATAACGGTGACACTTTTTCCTTCGTTTTTATGGGCTAATTCAATGTAGTTCATTTCTAGGTATATAATATCAAGATTATTTAATATATTGTCTGTACATTTAAATATATAAACATATGTTAGAATTAAAAAATCTATATTATATTTGTATTACATTTTACGATTTCAAATTTAATAATCTAAAAGCTATTCCGAATATATTAAATATGAATAATTAATGGCTTAGAATATTAACAAGATACATTTATAGACGTTAAATAATTGCGATAAATAGCTATTAATTTACACATTTTTTATCTCAAGCTTGTTTCTATTTAGGGCTTATACGTTTATTTTTTGTTTTTTACAACGAATATCGAATGAAACATACAACATACATTTTTTGAATGTTTAATAAATCAATAAATTAATATTTTCTAAATTACGAAATAATTATTTTTTACAATGTTAATATATGAATTAGGTAAGTACTTCTGTTTTGTAATAACCAAACAATAAAATTATTATTTTAAAATTTATGTGGGTTGTAAAAAAAATCTAAATAAACGCAATAACAATTTAAGTATGGACTAGGTCGACTATCAATTTCTCAGTACGGATTTTAGTAAAACAACAATAAATTTATTGGTCATCGTGATTTATCCATGTAACCCCTTTCCTCTTTAAGTATAACTCTATCACTATGGTGGTAAAGTTTGTGTGAATCTATCACATTCCGCGATTGTATATTTAAAGCTTAATCATTCCGAAAGTTTAAAATTTTAAATAATAACTGATTTTAGTAATAATATTTGTTTTTTTCAGGTACGGAAGGTAACGTAGGCATAAGTAGTCACAAAAACTCTATATATATATATATATACAATATGCTATATACATACATCTTTAAGTAAATTATTGTTTTGCATAATAATTTTGAAAAAATGTTTAAGCATAATCATCTATAAAAGCATATTTCAATAAAGTTTTATAAACCGAATTCGTATACAAGTAATAATATTAAAACTATAATTACCTAGAAATTCAGAATACCTATATGATTTAAAAGTGAAAATCCATTCGTGTCTAGTGGTAGAGCCAACGAACAACGTTATATGAATCGTTTATAATTATAAATGTTGTACATCGTTTGAACCGATACGCGAATCAGTAACTGTCCTATCCAGTATGCAAGTGGTATCTATCTACAACGGAAAACACCGAGACTACAGGAAGTAAATAGCATAGACGCAAAGAATTAGATGAAATTATATTTTGTACGTACATTGACTTCTATACGTGTACATGCGTACTAACCTAACCTGTAGCATCGTGAAACACATAGATTTGTCCGATAAAAGAATAATCGACTACTGTAATATTATTAGTCGATTGTTGTTGATTGCATTCGACCCGACTGCAGCATGTATAGGATTTCGTAATTATATAGTAAATACTGTATAATAATATTATTATAGTCGCAGTGTCGCACGTACCTATACATACATACAAACATATACACTACGTTATGCAGTATAGTAATAATAATAATAATAATAATAATAATAATAATAATAATAGTCGTGTTGTTGACGTGGAGCGTGTGGCAAAGGGAAATTACGTTCTTTGTGACTTGTGGGAAGACTTAAAATGGCTCGAGTACGTGGGATTCAGATATCTCCTTTTGAATACAACACTTGCTCAACTGCTGCAGCCTGCAACGGTATACTTAACCGCTCGCTCGAGTCTGATGATGATGGAAACAGGGTAAACTAGGTATACATCACGCATACCACCCGGACGCTATATAAACTCGACGCAGGAAATAGTTTTGTCGTGCATCTGCATTCCGCAAGTGTCGGTCTATCGTGGTATAAATAAAAAATAAAAGGCCCCAGGAACTGGATCAGCTGTATAGTACACGGATTTATACGAGTGTCACTAGTCGTTTAGGATAAGGTCACTGTAATGAATATATCGAATTTGCATTCAACGATAAATCGTTGCATACGCAAAATAACGATTTTTATTGCGGAGACAGCGTGTATAATATTATAGTTTATTTCTGAGGACATTTTATACTTTGCATATATCACACTCATAGTAATATGATAGGTAGGTTAAACTAATTTACGCCAAAAACATTGCATATTATAATATTGATAAATATAATATGATTGTTATTAACTTTACTTTTAAAAAGCTATATCGGCATTAGGTTAGGTAAGGTATTATAAACGTTATGGAAAAGATTGATATTTATTGTTTGATTTTCGGTTTTATTGGATTTTAAACTTTAAAGTTTATGAAACAAAATTAGTGCATACTATTTATTTTTGATATTTTATTAATCGTTGTAAGAAAACAACCTATGAGGAACGTTGTGTTCAATTATCATGGTTTTTAACTTAAAAACAGGAATTTTATCATATTTAAATAATTGAAAAGTAAACTCAACATTCTTAAATGTTTATAAATAACACCAAACATCCAAAATGTATTTGCGCGGGAAAACTTGAAAAATTACCCCACTCGCTTACACTTATAATATAATATTATATGGTTTATGATTATAAGATAACTCGAGGATGCCTACCTATATACTATACATATGATTTCGAGAAATATCGATGCATAGCACAGCCATCAGTTACACAGTAGGTGTATACGCATTTCCGTTGTAAAAATTCGGTCGCGATCGTGAAAACCCGAATTCCAGTAACCGTCGTATACAGTTAACTGCAGACTGCGGCGCGTTAAAGGATTTCACCGGGCGAATACCAGATTTCGGACGACAAAAACTAGATTGTTTCTTGCGATGAGGGGAGGGGAAACGATAAGAAAATGTACGCACACGACTCCGACGGTTTTCTTTTAACAGCCGTACGTCTCCCGGCAGGCGCGTTCGGATGCGTTTCGCCAACGTCCGTGACATACCACCCGGCGAGATGGACGCGCGCAGCGGCCGGATGAATGAATTTCCACCGTTCGCAATAATTATAACAACTCGCACCGTTCACTGTATAGTTTAACGCGTATACGGTATCACCGGTTGCAGTTGAAGTAGTAGTAGTATTAGAGTATTCTGTGTGTATATGTGTGTGTGTGTGTGCCTGTGTGTGGCGGTGCACTAAGTAGGACAGAAATTTTTCGGTGAAATTTTTCTCGCCGACATAACCTATAACCGTACGCCGTCTAAATATCCGACTGTGGCTCTAAATAATGTGTGGTGTATTATATTAAATGCATGTGTATGATATCAATATGATGTGTGTGTACCATGTATGTATTTAATATGGTCTGTTGCGTTGCACCCGCGAACTACGCATTCAGAGAAACGGCAATTATTATTACGACTAAAAGCGATTAAATGTATAATAATGTTATAATAAGAGATTCGAAAGGTCTGCATCATTTTTTCTATTAATTCGTACATAATAATAAAATGTTGTATGCTCTTGCTAATGGACGAGACCAAACTGCCTCTAAACAAATACAAACACACGCTCACACGCATTGATAGTTGCTCTCTCAAACAAAATATTTTACTGTTTCAATGAACGCCAGTGTAAGACTCACAAAACGTACGTAAAAATAACAATATATTATAACGGGTACCTAATGATGTCCGATATCCGGGTAATGTGCGCCTTGCCCGGTTAATTTGGCACAAATCGTATTTAACATTGCCGTTGGTTAATATATAATTTGGGGTAGAGCAAATCATATAGAATAGGTGTGTAATTTTTAGCTATATTTTGATTATCAGTATTTATGTACTTATTATTAGAATATAATTTTCAAAAGAAAAAAAATATCTTAATTTTTTATAAAATAAAACCTATATCGATCATTATTTAATATTGACTAAGCTATATACATAATAAAACACGCTTATTAATATTTGATATATGAGATACATAAGATATATATTATATGACAGTAACATATTATATTTTTATATCGATACGCCTTAAACCCGTTTTCTATACTATACTACGACGATATTTAATAATTCATTACGATTTTTTTTTTAAATCGTGTGTAATTAAATAGCTAATAATATTATATTAGTTGTAAATTGTAATCGTACTATATTGTAACAGTATGTGATCGCACTGCCAATATGATTTAATTTGTGGAATTCAAGAAACATATCGCTTTAAATGTTTATATATTGTATAGAAAACTAATTTATTATATTTTATTCCGTATATGTAATTAGTACAGACACATTTCTCGACCCGCTGCATGAGCAATGTACCTTTTTATTCGTAGATAAACGAGAATGAAGAAAGCTATTGGTTTTACGATCGCGTATATTAATATTATGTCGTATAAATTATGTGCGTGTGTATTTATTTTTTGGACACCGTTTTTTTGCGTGTTCGTACTGGTTTCTGAAATATATATATTATATATATATATATGATATTTAGTGTACTTTTTAGATAATTATATTCATAAATAATTTTTTTTCCATAACCACTCCGATATACAGGACGTACTATGTTTTCATCATAAATCGAATTTCTATATTCCCGTATATGGGAAATTAAAAAATATAATAAATATAGTCCGTTTTTGACAGTTTTCATTATATTTTTAAACGTAAAAGGTATCACTAATGTCGCACAAAATATTAACTTGTTTGATTTTGAACCAATTTATCTTTCAAAGCATTCTATAATAACATACCGATACACCATGAGGTCTTTCGAAATTTAAATATCATTAATATGTATTATAATTTTATAATGCACATATTATACGAGTATGTATATCAGAAACGGTATCCGTGAAATTAAATACCAATTTATAATCTTTACTTCTTGCAGTTTATTTTCATTTTCAAATACATTATTTTTTATGCTGAAGTCATATTTTGTTATTATCCATATCCAAAACGCTATTTATACTACTAATATTCAACTGCAATTCAGAGTATATAGGTATAGTAAGTGAACTGTACCATGTCGAACCTTTGCAGACTTTTGAACACCGTCTATCGTCCATTATTAACTTATAATATTAAATTTCTAATATAAACAACAACAGTATCCTCTGAAAAAACTCTGTGGACTTAGATGTATTTTTTTTTTAATCAATCGATCTCGATCAGACATTATAACACTTACTTGGTTGGTTGATATATTATTATAGTTGGACCTAGTACGAGTACCATCAGAATAATAGTTATAGGCACATACATAATAATAATATATCGTTGGATTGTTCCGGGAAGATTAGGCCAAAACCATTATGCCTATACATACACTATAACCGGCTATACTTTTCCCAGTAGCATACATTTGTATGTTACTATTTGTATCGGTAAAACATATATGGGGAGCTCATCTCGTTATTTTCACCTTTTTACTGGTCAATGTCTCAACAGATGGTCACTATATTCATTCATATGCGAATGCATATGTGCCATTCGTATTCATGAAATCGAAATATACCGAATCGAATTTTTCCATCTTCTGATAAATAGCCTTATCGTGTAATACAAATACAGATAATAATAATAATAATAATAATAATAATTGTACGCACTGTAGGAAATAATAATAATATATTTATAGGTTAGTAGTACGGATTTTCGATTTAAAGTGCTAAAAATCAATAGTATTATTTTATTACTGTAGAGAAGAAAATACTTAACGTTTAAGGGGACATAAAAATAATCGTTATTGATGTTCTTGGCAACGTATATTCGCGTGCTGCAGATTGTAGTACTACCAGTACAATCTCGTTGGTTTGATTTACGAGGAACTAAAAAAAAAAAAAGTGCAAACTATTTATACATTTCATAATAATTCACAATGTATACCTACGTAGAATCATCGAACTTGAACGTCTATATCACGATGAGCTTAAACTGTGGCTATATTAACAAAAGGCATCCGAAGGATATCTTGCTCGGTGATTAATTAACTTGTTCGTATTTTTTTCTGGCGATTAAAAAAATAAAATAAAAATACTGTTGAAAACGTTAACCCAGTTTTAATACACGAACGGCTGTGCAACTTAAATTTAACTTGATTATATAAAAAACATATAATATATACATGTATATTTATAAATATATCGTTGTTGTGGGTGTATACTGTATAGTATACCTATCTACGTGCATCAAATATAACTGACAGATTTAATTAACTTGCTATAAAGTTACTTATATTTTAATCAATTTCACTATGAGAAAAAAAAAATACATTAATAAAAACAAACGTTATCATAGGTAAGTATAATTTTAATTTGTTACATTTCATAGTTTTTTTTTTCTGTCATGCTATTTTACATGTATAATAATTTATTTGGTATCGTAAAAAGTAAGAAAATTGTAAATAATATTAAAACGCGTTTTAAAATCATAAATTGTTGATACATTTTCTATTTTTTAGTAAAACGATTAATGGTTTTTAAAAAATATGTTTACGACACACAATTAAATAATTAATTTTAGTATGATATGATACGTGTAAATGATGCAAAGTCAATGCTATCTTTGTATAGCCTCGCAAGTGTCATAACATCACGAGATTATATGTTTAAATTGCGTTTTTAATACTTTTGCATCGAATTAGTTTAAAGCTAGGTAGATAACGACAAAGGCACACAGCGAATTGTACCCTTTCACGTTGTCTCTGCGTAGTGTTATTATAGCATTGAGATGGCCAGTCAGAAGAGACTCACGAGATAAAGGACTAAGCCAATAAAAATAAAAAATAAAAACTGTTGACGAGAGCTTGGAAAATATAGAGGTACATTATTGCTCCGGACGGTATTACTAAACATAGAGATATTTGAAAATTTAGTAAAACGGGGTATTTTATAAATAATAAATTATAATATTATAATTTGATGATTATTACGTTTTCAATATTCATTTTTTTTTATATATTGGTAATAATTTGTTGCGTCTTTAGGCACGTGAGTCATAGATTGGTCACTTTTGTTACATTTTGTTGCAGCAACACCAACATATATTGTTCATATACATTTAGATACATTTTTTATTTTTATTTTCTATCAAACTATTAGTTATAAGCTATGATATTCAAAATAATTATTGTGGTTGCAAGAGATTTATACCATTTTTTTTATTAATTTTACTATTTACAATATGTTTTAAATTATCTATAATAAACATAATATTATTTTCAGGTTGAGGCTAGTGTAGTATTATATTATTGTTATAATATTTTTTGTTACATTTAAAATCTTTCACTGATGTTTTCTAAGTTAAATTTATTAGAGTAAATAATATTAAATGTTATTATTTTATCATATACGTCTCAAATAAAAATATAAAATAGTGTTTAGTAATATGAATAATTTTTACATTAAACTCAGAGTTTAAAAATCATTAATAATTTTTGATTCCGAATGGATCCCAAAAGTTATATTCGTATAGTTTCACTTTGATCTATTTTTTTTTTCAAAAACTACTTTTTTTGGCAATAAATTTAGTTCAAATGTATAGGTTTTATGTATTGTCTTACTATAAATCAATTGATCTAAAATTTAACACAGATTTTACATTAGAGAGTTATTTTTATTCTCTTGAGATATTAAAAAATGCATTCAAAAATAACAAAATTAATTGATATTTACGGAAACTATGTTTTTAAATAAAATATCGATCATTTTCTTTTTTTTTATTAAGCTGACAAATTAAATATAGAATGTTTTAAAATTAAAAATATTATAATATCTTGCCAATGTGAACTTTATGTGATTTAACTATTACATAGATATAATGTCCTTTCCTCGTATTCATTTTTCAATGTTCCTATGCTTTTTCTTGCTATTATACGTATTTTGTGTAGGTAACGCCTAATCTAAGATTGAAATTTAACATACAAAAATAGTCTAGAAATGAATGTCTACAATTTTATATGGTTAATATTTTAAATTAACATAATATCCTATTCATATTATTGTGTTTCCTAATTTCATTTAATGGAAAATTAAAAAAGCTCATAATACGTTTGTAATATTTTTACGCTTTAATACGTCTTGTATTATACATCACACTACGTTTATAGCTTTAATAAAACCTAAAAAAAAATAAATACATACTACACCTTTTTGAGATAAGATAATGACATAAGGTTTAGTGACAGACATAAAGCTATATTATGCCAAGAATATATTTCACGGATTCGAAAACATTTTGTTCATAGATTTACATTTCCGTCACAATTTACTCGTGTATTACCTATGTACAGTTTTTTGATAAAAGCACGGCAGACGAACAGTCGCCAGCCGCCACCGCCGTCTGATCGTATATTTTTTGAATCGAATATAACCTACCATATAGTATACGATATTTCCAATCGGTTGAATATATTATTATACATTTTATCGATGACTGCACACACGCGCGTATATATTATAATATCCGAATGGAAGTCCGTTTCTGAACGGAACCGATAGGATTTTTTTTTTACACACAGGTATCTACGTTTGCCAAACAATACAGGTAGGTTATAACGCGAAACCCAGACGACGTTTGAAGTCCGTGGACAAAGAGCAAAAAAACACATTAATTCACGGTTGCGTAATTCGAATGCTAAACATACACACACACACACACACCATGCATGACACACTCATATTAATATGTTACATGTGTTGTACAGCAGCAGCTTTCTCCAAGCGAAGATTTTTATGTCAAAAACGCCAATTATGAAAAACAATACGAGCGTAAACGATGCCGAGAAAACGGTTTAAAAAAAAATGTTTAACATTACACTATCGGCGACGGAGACGGATGGCCGATAAACGTCATCGTAATTTGATATTTGTTATTTTTCTCTCTATCTCTAATAAACAGAAATTTTGTAGTATTCACAATATACATACACTATACATATTACAATAATATATATTGTATTAAAGTACACGTATACAGGGTGATTCATCAAACGTCAACCATCATATAGGTAACACGAGATCAACATTTCTGAAGAAACGCATCTTTATAAATTTGAATCGCATTAATTTTTGCAGGACTAGAAACGTTTTAGAATTTATTTCAATGGTTGAAAAACGAAAACACAAATTAACATTTCACGTAACATTTTCATGTTTCCAATAATGATGAATCAAATAAACCAGAAACTAAGCGCGAAACGGTAATAAGTGGTAAACAGATTACCTATGTAGGTATTATATACAGCTTACAGTATGAATCATATATATTTTCTATAGCGTTGCTCACCGCACAAGATTTTTTAGTATAATTATGTATTTTTTCTGTTTCTGATTTTTTATTAAATATACTTAAATACCTAATTTTCACATTCACAGATTTTTTATACTATAAAAAATGACTTTCCATGGTAACACAAAATGATTTTTTTTTCAAATGAGAATATTTGTCTAGCATGTAAAATCTAAGAAGTACGGAATAGTTATCTATACCATACATAAAGGAGATTCCACTAGTTCACTACAAAATTTGAATACATGCAATTTATTGTTATACATTTTTTATAAATTTTATTAGTTAAATGTATGTGTACATATGAGAAGTAAATCTTGTTTATATTTATATATTATAACTTTTGATTTATAATGGATTTATAATGTATATTGACAATGAGCTATGATTTATTGAACTTATAAACTAACCCGATCGAAATATGCTTTTGTGTATGGGCTTGTGGACAGAGTATAAGTGTTTAGTTTAGGAATCAATCACAAATCACAATGACTCGTGTAATCCTAATTTATTTATTTTTTTATTTTCTATCTTCCAATAATATCAATATAATTAAATTTTTTCAAAGTTTTTTTCTCATTAAAGGTTTTTATTTCTAATAACTCGGCACTCGCAACTATAATCATCATTAATATTATAATATACTCTTTATTCACTCCAATGTGTGATAGCTTAAAAAATAATAATATTGTTTGTTGAAATTTCAACATGATAAAAAAAATTAATTATAAACATATAGATTATATAGGATATAGGGTTTGTATGATCTTTAAAAACTGCCTTGGATATTATTGGGATAGCATAGTATACACACGGATTTTTATATTAAACGAGTTCGTTAAGCGCATTTAACGCGGTCGAATTGGTGTGTTACAAAGTAGAGTTAAAACATTTAAAGCGATGACTACGTTGTGTCACATGAGAGGAAACTGTTTTTTTTACCAAACTGTAGGTGTATACGTTTTTACACTAGGAATAAACAAAAAAAACAGATTGTTGACAATCCAATATATGTAAAACGGGCCCGACAATTATAATCCTATCCCGTCCACCAGCATACAAAATCGGCTAACTCCTGCATACATAATGTAATATATATTAGGCACCAGCGATGATTCAATTAATTTTAGGTTTTCAGTTTTTACTCAAATACATCACGTACATTGTTCAAATTCGATTAATTTTACAGTCGCGCGACGATACTATGTACTGCAGTTCCAATTACTTTTATACACAAAGTTGTTTAATATAAATTATAATGAAATATTCGCTTTTATGTGAATAATAATACATTCTTATAACCGTTATTATATTACCATTGATGAAATTTGTCATTAAATTAATTTCGTTTCAAAACTTTAAGAGGATAATTAATATATATATATATATATATCTTTATTTATAAACATTTGGTGTACGTTGAGTATATTTGCGTTGCACTCCGAAACTATATTCAGCAGATTTTGATGAAATTATGATCAACGTGTGTGATTTGATCTCCATCATAAGATAGGATAGTTTTTATCCCGATTAATGACTTCAATATTATCTCTTTGTTATATTTAGGGTTGTGTGATTTTTTTTATTAATTGATTATTTTTAACAAATGATACATAATCGGTTATTTAATTTAAAAAATGCAACACTGGGCGGGTCAGTTATGTAAAGTTAATAATATGTCGGAAATAGCATCTACACACCAAATCAAAAAATCAAAAATAGTATTTATCCTCACGCTAAATGTTAGCATTAGGCAATTAAATTTAACATGGATGCATTTTGTACGGGCAACGAAGTGTGCGGGGCTTAACTAGTATATAATATAGGTATATATTTCTAATATAATATTATTTTTATCATTTTATTAAAATATAATACTTAGGTAGGTTTTACGTAAGGAAGTAATAAATAATTTTAGTTTGCTATGGATAATTTTGGTCAGAAGGGAGTAGGGGAAGCTAGGCTAATCTACTCAATACCGTTTATGTTTAAAACATATTATTATAGTTAGCACAATTTTTGTTTTTGAATTTAATTATAATTTAAAAAAATATTATAATATACGTACCATATACTTAATCCACTTATAAGAGTTTGTGATCTAACTATTAGCATGAAGATAATTTCTAGTTTTTTTTTAATGTAAAATATTATCTTATTATTTTTTAGACAGTTGTGTTGCATATTTGAACATATTTGTATTTTCGTGTAATGTATAATAATATTTTATTTTTAATGGTACTTAAATTGTAGTCTCGCGTATCTTTACGTGTTTATCTTATTTTAACATATTTATGCTTTTAAAAGTAAATTGGTATTTTCTTTGAACGATTTTGTATAGATAAACGAAAATCATTTTCATCCGTTAAATTAGACAATAAATATCTAAATGGTTTGCATTCAACGTATTGTGCGTAGTGTAGGACTTGTTTTATATACTATTTGATATTCGTAAGATTTGATGTTCAAATATATCGTCATAAATCCAATACATATTTTTCATTTAAGAACATCGTTTTTTTTTTTTTTTTTTAGTTTTTAATTTTAAATTAAAAATTAATGTTATAAATATTTTTTTAAATAAAAAACTTAAATATTGTCATGTTATTGTTAACACCACGTGCTATAGTTTATTTTAGGCGTGTCTCGTAATTCTGTAAAAATATGAATGATGAAATCATATTTTACTATATTTATTTTGTATTATACTACCAACGAAATCTATTTCGTTGGCTTTAAATAATATCCACATGTGTTCGATAACGGAATGAATAACAATATATTCCTTTTATATCTAATTATTATTATAATATAAACAATCGTATAATACAGTTGACACAACAAGATAAATACTACGCGTTTTTTTTTTTTTTAATTAACATCTCTCACATGAAATCAAATTAAATTTTTTAAAATGAAAGGATTTGTCGAAACACGTTTATAATAATATAGTACACAATATAATAATACCACAACAATATAGTGTAATATAATATATTATGCGGAGCAGTACCGTTCTCGTGGTCTAGTCACTTCATTATTGTTATACGTTTAGCATTATTATTATTATCGTCACCGTCGTCGTCTGAAGGATGAATGTAGACGGTACCTATATAATAATACAAATATCCCGCTGAGTCGCTGCAGTAGCCGCCGTCGTGTATACGTATAGGTATTCAGTTTCATTCTAGTCCGGACGATACGCCGAGGAGCACTTACTTTCTTCGAGACCGGGGGGACCCTTGTTCGCACGACCAACGAACACGCGATCCCGTAGAGCTTTCGTAATCGGGTGCACTTTCTTTTCGTCTTCCCATTGTACGTGCCGCACACGTCGAAAACATAATAATAATAATATATATAATGCGCGCACACGTATATCATATCATAGCACACGTACGAAAACGTTCTCTGTTGTCGTCGTCGTCGTCGTCGTTGTCGTTATTATTATTATTATAACATTATTAATTTTGTTTCCCGTCTGTTCTTTTGTCACAATTTATTTTTTGTCTCGCACTCAGCTTTTATGTTTTCGTATCCACGCATAACAATCCGATCGCCCTGCGGGTTGCCGCCGCGTCGAGAGGGAAAACAATCGAGCCCTTTATCCTTACCCTCCCCTCACGCACACACGCACGCACGCTTACGCGCTCACCCGGACCTATCGTCGTCGCTGTTGCAGTAGTAAGTGTGCTCGAAGCCACCTCCGGCCCGAAGAAGCGGTCGCACGTGGTATATATAAGTACCTATATAGTATTATAGTTCTTAAATAATAATACTATAATATGTACTTATTATTTTCTGGTCGACTGCGTGAAAGTCATACACAAACACACACACTCGGGGCCTGATCTATACGATCTATCTGCGATCGCCTGCGGTGCATACACATACAACCATATAGTCATATACCCATATATACATAGTATACTTACTTTATGGACGTCGAGAGACAATCTCGTTTTGATTACCCCGCGGGTCCCGGGGCGCACAGAATCCGGTATTTCAATGACGTCCCGAACACCTATATATATATATACATAATACTATAGTTGTCTATTATATTTTGTTATTAAATATATATATATATATAGTGGCCCCGTGTGCGTCTATTGTGGAAAATCAAAACTCTTATCACGCGACCGCATCGTATCGTATTGACTGCAGCGCGGTGTCTTATTATAGTCGATAGTCTGCGCGGTGGCTGATTGTTTTCACGATGGAAAATAAATCCATACCAGTATATTATTTTTACTCTGGTCATATATTATAATATATTATTATTTTGTAAACATCTGAAAATAAATCATGTCGCGTCTATCGTATAATCACGTGTATCGCAACGCAGATCCAGATCATATGTCAGACCAATTAGTTAGATATATGTGATATAGGTACACAATATTAAGAAATTGTAATGTTCAGGATAACTGATAGATATTCTCGACGAATAAAAATAAAAAGGAGAAGAAACAATTAATGAAAACCAACATTTAATGCATCAAGTAATTCCTACCCATATATGCTGCAGGCTGAAATCAATGAAACACTATAAAAATAATATATCCATTAAACTTTAATGTCTAAATCTTTAGTGATTAAAGAGAAGATTTATAGAGGACCACAATATAGAAGAAACGAATAAGAGGGGATGTGCATATAATTTGGAGTATATCCAAAGAATTTCCACTGTCATGATATAACATACTTTTGAAAATTCAAAAAACCCTAATAAGTAATAGAAAATGAAATATATAGAGAATGACGAACGACGTGAGCTACGAATGTACTCAAAGACATAAACAAACAAACATAAAGCTATTTTTTGAGTACAGGTACCTACAGTAAATGTGAGTAAAAAGATTTTTTGGAATAACAGAAGTCACAGACAAACTGATAGGAATCGCTGAATATTAGAAATAGAAAGGATTATATTTTCATAAGAAAATACTGACCAGCACGAGAAAAAGAAGTAGTTGACAAATATATCCTTCCAGAAAGATAAGTGAGAATATTATACGAAAAGTATTATTATAACAATATTAGGCATAGTGCAGGATACGTGTACTATGTAATCTACCTGCATTTTTATATTAAAAGCAATAAGAATTCTTAAATTCGAATAAAAGTCTAACTTAGTCACGAACAGGCACAAATGATAAAAGTGAGGCGATACAAACAATTGATAACACAGATTTCGATAATGATCTTGCATTACACCGGGATATATTTTTCAAACGGTCACGATATCGTTTTGCTGCAATCAGGATAATCGATACAGTCATGCAGAAATGATACAAACAATTGTATTACAGTATAATATCGTATTAAATTTAACCGACGATTTTATGTATAAAAGCATTCACTTGGTTTTTTATTTATTTATCTGGTATCATCAAGAGCGGAAAAAGAATTAAAGACGTAAATTATTTGATAAAATATTTATAACATTAATTACGAAGCTTCGTTTTTCTGGCTACAAATATCGGACTTGAAAAAATATAAAAATTGAATCATTTATGAAATAAATGGATGTGAGGTGGTACCTTCTATATTTAACAAAAATTCTTGTTAAATTCTTACAAAATTAAAAATAAATCAATAATTATAAGATAAGGTATTTTACAATGTTTAAAAATCTTGACCAATAAAAAATATTGTTATGTATAAAAGGGTCGAATTTTTTTTTTGAATATTTTTAGGGAAATAAATAAGTTATCTAGTATAAAATGTAGATTAAAATAGTATATTGACTATCCAAATTTCAAAATATTAGTTGTTATGAACCTGGAATGTAAGTATGTACTACGTGGTGTATTGTTTAGCTAATAATTTGTTAATTTGTATATAAGTAATAATTTAACCATGTTAAAAATATCTGCATTAACCGTTTTACCCCTATAACTTATAAGGATGATGACTATTTTTACAGTAAATGGTTTATTAAATAGAAAAGTATTAACATTTAAAAAATATTTTGTCATGTAATTTTAAATTGATACCAAAAAATTATTTTAAGTGTCAAATTTTTGCGAACAGTGGAGTGGGTACTCTAGCTGTATCATTTCACACTTAACCCATTTTAACGTCACGTATTTATAATTAATTAGATAACCATACTTTTCGAAATTTAATTTTCATATCATATACAAATTTAACCGAAAATATTCTGCTTCAGAAAATTAAGTATATTTGTTGTCATTCAGAAGAGTAAAAATTTGAAAAAGTATAATGATAAAAATTAGTAAAAATATAATGTTCCCAAAAACGTTGATCTTTAAGAGAAAAATCTTTAAATAAAAAAAAAAAAAACATTTTTCAGACCATAAACGTTTACCCATCGGAGAATTGCCAATGCACAGAATAAATTATTATAATACATTTAAATTTTAATCTAGGAACGAAATAAAGTTTATTTCGTTTTGATAACTATAGTAATAGCAACGGATATAAAAATGTCGTATAACATATGAAATACTTAAAAAAAGTCAGTGTTTACTCTTCAAAACGTATATTATTATAATATTAATAATTTAATAATCGTGATTTGAATTATACAGAAATTTAATATTGTTTAACTCTATATTCATACATAACATTATGTTACGCATTATAATTCAATATAACTAATTATTACATAGGTTCACGTAAAATGCAATAATCGTAGCGTATTATCATTGTAAATTTAATCTAATCAACTAAAACTAACTATTGATACAACCGTTGGTTCCAATAATCGGTGTTGTACACTATTTTAATATAATAAATTATTGAGATTAATAATATTGAAATGTACAACATTACTGCGAAATAATAAAACTAAGATACACACAGATACAGCGCGGTAGAGAATTCCGGATTGTGTCTCGAAATTTATTTCGTAAATTCGTTGTTTGATGTACTTTTCAAATTATTTTCATCTCTTGAATAATTTACACAGATGTACGTATGCGATATCGGAAGAACAAAAGTGTATTCGGTCCCAGGCAAGGCCCTGACCCAAATCCAATGTATAAAGTATAATAATATTATAATATACTGTAATATGTACATGGAAAACAATCATTCCGCATCGTTATGGCATGCATTATGACGTGATAATTTTTCCCGATTATTTACTTTCTTTTTTTTTAATTGAACCTGTATCTATTGTTTTAATAGTTGTATAACATACGTATTAAAATGTCTATACCACATAGGAGGTACACGTGTGGTACGCATTTTATAATAATAGTACTATAAGTATGCTGATGTTATTTAATTGGTTACCACACTAGTGAAAAAAAAAATTAAAAGTACTTATCAATAGATTTCTATGTTGTTGCTGTTCTGTTTTTTCTTTCTTTTTTCCCTAATCGCGTAACCAAATAGTTTTCTGCGCTGGAATACAAAACAGTAAACGATAATTGTGTTTGGAACTGTTGAGACCGCAAAAATCAACGATTTTAACTAGGTAAGACCCGAGTTGAATTGCTTCGTAACAAAGAGTGTTTGCCGTAAGAGGGTTTGTATATGTTATATATGGTCAGGTTAGGCATACACACAAATACACACACACGCTAGTATATATCAACTGTGTGTGTGTGTGACCGGAAACCATTTCACTAGAAGACGGTCAGACGAAAGGGGAGGGCAAACAAATAGGGATTTTCCATGATTCTCCTACTGAATGAGGCTAGTCTGCAGTCGGCACGTTGGCCGGACATCCGACATGGAATATTTCCTGTTAAGATCAGCTAAACCACCAACTTTTCGACAGTTTTATTTTCGTGAAATTGCCTTACAACATCAATAATCAGGTATATACTTTGATTTCTACATTGTTATCATTATTTCAAAATACAAATTTCATTAACGTTTTTCTCACCACCGTTGTTTTGTTATAATATGTACGATTATTTCACTATATAGTATCGATATTTTATACACCTCGTTTGGCCCAACATTGTACCTACTTTTGAAATAATTATATTGCACCATTTATATAATTGTAATTCGAAATAATTTCTGCAGTGAATCAAACAAACATCAAACAATACATTTACTAACGATAAACCAATACGTATACCGATTACACTACTTACCTATTTGATAATAGTGTAACACATTTACACATATCATATTACGTTTTTTTTTTTTAATTTGTGTTATTTTTCATTATATAATGCTACTGTGTACATAACTTCTTTAAAAAAAAATCACTACATAATTGGTTTATAAATATATAGGATATTTTATTGGGAACTGCATGATAATAAAAGCATATGCATACATATTGTAATTATTCAAAGTTAATTGCATTTTTAAGTGTAGTTTAATCCTCTTTATTTTTGGTTTAAAAAACACTTAAAATATTAGAACGAATATTGTATAAAAGCAAATGTGTTTAAAACAGTTTAAGACTACAACTATGTAAAGATTATATCAAATACGAATGGACTTTGGTCTCTGAGCAGTTTAGAAATCGAAGTATCACGTACTGTTTGATAGCGAAAATATAATATAAAAAGCGATATTATCAATATTGTTGTAAACTATCAAAAATAATTTTTGACTGAGCGTTGAATGAATTTATAATAGATTAGATTGTTGTAATCCATTTCATTTTTAATAATCTTATAATGTGTTATTATTTTAATTTGAAAACAATAATGAAATCAATATTATATTATACATTATTTACTTAAACTTAATAACTAAATAATAACAATAATTATTTTTTTAACTGAATTTTATACTTTATAAACAAAAAAAATTATATAATATAATAATAATAATAATAATTTATATTATATTATAATATAATGTGAGAAACCAAATCGTTAAAAATAATAATAATACCTGACCCGTGAAATATTATTGAAAGCAAAATAATACTGAGTAATGCATCTGAATGCAGAGAATGATATATTAGAGAAAATAATTTGTACCCGCACAACCAAATTTTAGAGTTGATAAATTATCCAGTACTTTTTAAACTACATTTTATAATAATGATATTTTATTAGGCATCGTTAAACACTATAAAATAAATGTACTCACGTTATTTTCCTGTTAAATTTAATTTTTAAACGTCTTCTTCATACGTTGCCTTTTTAATCGAGTGTAGCACAACATAGAATTCATAGACGCTTTAGATGCTTTATATAGACACGTTGAAATAAAAACAAAAGAACTGAATGTTATATTACATTATGAACTTAATAACACCGATATATATATATTTATATTTATACGTCATATGTATATAATATAAATATGCAGTAACGACTTCAAAGTGTTGAAGAAGTGAAATTAAATCAGATTTGGGTATCGCAATAATTCTTGAATTGAGAACTGGTTTTATTTATATTTTTTTTTTTACCTTTTGGCTCAACGTAACCTATATTATAATAGTTATTATATTTCAATTAAATATTTCAGTCCAAATACCGTTTCTAAAGGTGTGGATTCTGTCTAAGTAAAATTAAAAATATGTTAGTTAGGTACATCGGTTCGAAATTTAACAGTACCTACCTAATCCGTGCATCTCGTTATACAATTTCAATTTCGATTTTATCCAAACAAAACTGAAAACGTTATATAGATGGTAGTGATATTGGAATAAGCTATAGGTACTATAGTATTACATTTATCGTTGTTTTCATTAAAACGAAAACATATTAAGTAAAAACAACATCGTCAGCGCTAAGTAAAACGTATCAATTAGTTTCCAAAATTCGAATTTCCTTCACAAAATAGTATAAGTATAGTAATAGTATATTAAAATATAATAAAGAAAAACAATTGTACAATAGCTTTAAATTACTATACAAGTGAGTCACTTAAATAAACGACGGAAACGCGTTCGTCTTAATCCGTCAAGTTTGAAATAATTACGCGCTTTGAACGATTTAACTAAATAATAATAATAATAAGCGAAAAGGATTTGAACGTTGGCCATCTGCAGGTTTTAATGACTAATAAACGAGTTTTTAGTAACGAAATCAGACTTGCAGGAGTCTTAATATGCAAATATTAAGTAGTAAACGCAAAAATATTTCGTTTATTTGCGCATCTCATGGTCTATAATAATCCGAATATTGCCCACAGAACGCATATATTGTAAACGAAGATTTTTATTCACCAAATAGATAAAATACAATTTAACACATTCTAAATGTCTATAGTAATTAATTATTATATATTTATATCACTGTTTTCTTGTACTTTTAAGCGTTCAAACAATTTAAATCTATAACATAATGACAAATGTTATAATGTTAAAATTTATTGAAAAAAAAAATATGAATAATTTACTTAATCAAATACCTGGTTAACGTGAATATTTAATTAATTCATATATATTCACCTATGACATTTGAATTTCTTCTAAAATTATGGATGTATTATAGCTATCTTAGTTTTTGGTTTGCTTTTATAAATTATTTAATATAAAAATAAAACTATATGTATTTTAGTAATTTTGTTTATTTTTATTTTTTTTTTGATTAAATAACTTATATTTAAATTATAAATATCTGTTTCATTTTTAATCACACATTTTTAATCCTACCTTTTTAATTCTTTTGTTGATATTTTGCATATTTTTCTACTATACGAGAACTCGTTAAATGAGAAAAAAAAGTACGTTATTAAAATTAATTTTCTCGTATATGGTAGAAAAAATTATGTATATACCTACACGAGATTTGCACGTCATCGTATTCACCATGTTAACAGAATAATAATATCTCATACTATGAATTTTAATATTACAACCTAAAGGCGATTGGAAAAACGTTTAAAATGATTAATTTTATGAATAGTTGAAATAAATCACATATCATATTTTATTGTACATATAAAATGTATTGAGAATAAAATATACGTGCATATATTACGCGTATTAAAATAAAAATGTTTATTGGCACTATACGTTTATATAATAGTATATCTTAAAGTGCATTTTTTACTTTCCAAATGGAATACACTTAAACATGAAAAATGTTTTAAATATCTATTTAATATGTCTTATCCGAAGACGAATGAAAAATCATCGGACGATAAATAAGATATTTTTCCGCAATCAGAATAACTGCGGTATGCCAAAACGTTAAATCTATTCCCTACAATGATCCATCATGTGAGGCATTTCTCTGTGTGAACGGAAATATAAAAAAAGATAATAATAATAATCTGACGTTTATGATTTGACCTTTTTTGCGCGCGCATTACATCCACGCCATTGTATGAGACGGCACCGTCCGCGCTGCATATACATAGCAATTATCCGAATGAACAATTGCGCATTAATCACGGGCATTTAATAGGTGGATCAAGAAATCCGACACGTAAATCGTGATTCGTGTTTCGGTCATTAGTTCAATTTTCTTCTTCAGGTGCAACGCAGTGAAAGTTCATCTGATTTTCCTATTCTTCGTCACATGGGTTCGCTTTCTCCGAAACAATCGCGTCAACATGTTTCCTCGTGTCCCTCAGAAAAAAATTTGAAATACAGGATGATTCATCAAACATGCACGCCCCTCTTTTTGTCCTTTTCAAGCACATTTATTTAAATTCTGATTTTTGAAATTTTCAAGCATAATACTTGAACATCATATCATGTTCAGATATTTATAGATTATTTTATATCATTTGAGAAGTGTCCTGTGGTGGGTGGTATTAAGTTTTTTTCTAAATGACAGCCTCACTATTTTAGTGTAATTTATCAACGATATAATATTTTTTGAAAAATAAGTTGATTAATTTAAATATCAATTGTTTTTGAGTTATTAAATTATATGTACTTACACATAAGACAATAATTCTCAATATACCTAATTGCTTTATATAAAATATAAATAAGATGAAATATTCAATGTAATGATGTAATAATATTGTAGGTTACTACAGTAAATAGTAGTTATATAGTAGTAGTATCTTTCAGTAGGTACTTATTCTATGATTTATCAAACCGTCGTATAGTTCTCATATTGGCCATATCTTTAACCCTATTATTTTATCCTTTGTAGGTAAAATTGAATAATTCAGATACTACTCACTTGAATTTAGATATTACATTCATCAACGTTTATATAAAAAATAATCTACTTAACAATTCATTTATTATAAAAAAGGGTATTTCGTGATTAACGGTAAGAAGTTTATGTCGACAAATAAAAATTCTCAAATAGCATAATAAATCATCAAAGACCAATATATTATGCTCTTTAGTCATACTTAAAATTTCTAAAATTTAGAATTTAAATTAAAACTATCAAAGGAAAAATAAGGTTGAGCATATTTAATGAATTTTTCTGTACAAAGACACATATAACACTAAAATTAAAATCAGAAATCAAAGTCCTACATCCATATAGAAATATTTAATAACATTTGGTTTTACGACCAATATCAAGATCTCATATAAATATATTATATATATATCGGTAATATATGAATATAAATTAATTGGTATAATAAATCTGTGGTTTTGAAAAAATATTTTACTGTTAAAGAATACTCGAAAATCAAAATACTTAGTTAGGATTTTCTCTAACGTACCGTGAGGACAATTTCGAAAACTAAAAAAGATTCAAAGCTGCCAGTTCTTCTAAAGTCTGAATCACGAAACCTGATTTCATTGTTCAATGCATCCAAAAGCTTTCGTTTTACCACATTTGCCTTTTTTTTACGTCTCTTTTCAACTAGAATACGCACTGAATAAAAATCGTACATATTTAATATTATTATTTTATTTGAATAAACTATACAATACTAATACTATTTTCAATACACAAATATTTAGATATTCAAAATTATATTTGGGCGTTTTAGTTTTTTATTTTCAAAAAAAATAATCAAATATTCGTTTCCACGCTAGTTGACATGCATATAATTGTGTTTACATGCTTGCTCTAAAATTACGTATTTATGTGCGTTATTACATACGCGACCGATTTGATTTTCTTATATTGCCGAGCATACAAACTGTTTGGACACGATTCTATGATTTAATAAGAGCACGTTATTAATAATTTAATACACCTATAGTTAGATAATATTATTATTTATTAATAGGTTTAATATATGTATTAATTTCAAGAAAATGCTAAACTGTAACATATATCTTACATTTTTGATTCTCATGCGGTAGTTACGATTTACTCTTCCCCCTCCCATATTCAAGCGGTTTCGTTGTACGGTATACCTCGGTAAGTTCGTCAATAATATAATATATTATTTATATTGAAATATTGAAAGTTTATACAATCAACCACTTTGTGTTTAAATGTGATTTGTGCATCAATTACTCGAGAAATGGTGCTAGTACGCATTACCAATGGTAGCACGTACGATGGAGTGCAGATTATTTTGGCAAATAAAAAAAATACGAAATGAGTACTGATATACATTGTGTATCTACAAAAAATGTTACTATTTGGGAAAACGTCATATTAGATTAAGAATTGGTGAGCCAAAAACAAAATTTTTAAAACCTTGTACTTGGACTGCGATTTCATAACCCAACCGTTGTATCATGTAACACAATTTTAATACTTGCGCATCTAGTTACTAATACATATAGCCATATAGGTACCTAGTGAGACTTATTGATGTCTACATCGACAAATCTCTTCTTTTTTTCCAACTTATTATGTAATCAAATAGTACCCTCTATGTTGGGAAATCGGAGAAAAATTATATGACGTATCATTTCTTATTCTTTGCGTGAATTACCATTAAATATTTGTTTTTTGAATATTGTCATTATTATTTTAAAAATAAACATTTGAAAATTTCTGGTTTTTTAAAATAGAAGACAAACATTCTAAGTATTTCGTGCTTTTGATCAATTTTTGCCTGGAATATTTCACCTAACATGTTAAAGTAATTAGTCGTAAGAATACCCTGTACTGTACATATTTAATTGTTATTATTCTACCATCGCTGTAATCGATGATTATTCGGTCTTCAGATCATCACAGATCGCGGATAACTTGAAATGGGTTCAAATTGGACTATTTTAATGCTAAAAATACCGGTTTTTATTGCGAATGGTCACTAGTTGACATCACGATTGTCCACTATTGCTAAAAATCGACTGATAATACTAGATTCCTATAATATATTTTAATATAAATTAACGCTATTTAACAACATTTATTAAACACAAAATATTATTATTAAAGCATCAATGTATTGCTATATATATAGAAATTTGTTAGAGAATCAATACAGGTACTCATCGACCATTATAATATTAAACTATTGTCCTATAACTATATTATGTTCTATCGTCCCGTAAAATAAGGAAAGTCAAATTAAATATTAATATACATGTATAAATCTCTCCCACTCAGCATATAACCTTTAACCTATGTAACTACTCACTGTAATTATTTTATTACTATAAAACAGTAATTTACTAGGTAAATTTTGTATTATTGAGAAAAATATTATATAAAATCACAACACTTTATAAAACGTTATGATAACATACAGTTTTGAATTTCATATATTCCAAACCAAAATATTTTTTGCAAATTGTCCGTGTGGTATGAAAATTTGTGGTAATTAATTTTTTATAACCTATATAACTGTTATAATAACTTCAATATTTAAGATACGATAATGAAAGGGAGTAGCAGAATGTTGATACTTATACGATTGGTGTATAATTATATTATATATAATTTACTATTTCGCTATTTAAACATTAAATACATACTTTGGAAGTTGGATATAATAACTATTGATTTGAAATTACATTTTTATACACACTTAGAAATCCTTTGAAATACTGTTCAGTTTCAAATAAAAAATAAAAAATAAGGTCACAATTTAAAAATTGATAACGATAAAAAATGTGTTCAAATATAAAATCAATTTCTAAAACCCATAAATTAGCTGATGAGATTACTGTTAAGCGATGAAAGAATCGCCTTTTACGTCTAATATATTAATATACATTATCGTAGCGCTATAATACTTCTGCTAATATTTAGGCCGCCTCCTATTATATTATATGGCCAATATGACGACCGGAAGGTAATTGATGGCGGGCACGAAATTATATGGATGATATTAATAATGGGCAACCGTCGTCGGCTTTTAGTCATTGGCGGCGGTGAGCGGTGTGTGTGTGTGTGCGCGCGCGCGTTGTAGGTATAATAAATATTTTCGAAATCGAACACTACCACTGTTAAGTTAGACGTTGATTATCGGCTGGCGATTTATCATCAAACGCGGCTCGCCTTCTATACGTAATAATAATAATAATATTATATCGCATATGATAGACGACCGGTTGTTGCTGTTTTTGTTGTTGTTGTTGTTGGCCGCGGACGATGAGAAACACAAAATCGCCGCCGCGTCAACCTGTAGATATAATAAACATTATCGAATGGCTATATGTGTGTGTATGTATGTGTGTGTGATAGAAAGCACGCGAACTTATACTTGCCCGGTCGAGCGGCCAATAATGATCGTTTCGAGCTAACGCTTTCACGCATTGTACGGTATATGTCGTATACTATTAACTTGTGTATAGGTATGCACATATTATATATCTGTACGACTTAGTGTTTGTACATTATAATTTTGTTTATGATTTCAATTTCACACGCGCGTTTCTCGTCATATACCTACATTGTACATTGCATATATACAAGGTGATATACTGAGTATGCTCACCAATCACCACCGTGCCCTCCGATAATTAATATATTCATATTCTAATATTTAGAATTTTTAATCAGAAATATATCATCATATTTTTAACTTTTTAAGTGATTAAATTTTTATCAATGTTTGCAGCTTCATGTTATTCGAGAATTGTTGTGCGTCGGTACAGAATTGTATTTTCATACGTGATCGGACCGATGTAAAATGTGCCAATTTTACTGACAATATTTATCTTGTTTCTTTTTTCTTAAGATCGACTGGTTTCTGAATTAATATAATTTATAAATTATAATCTTGTCGTATTGCATAATTTGTGGAAGTTTCTTTATTTGTGATGATCTTTGGTTCAAGTAAGAAGCTTATGCTTTGAGGATATTTTACATAATTATATTAAATTCTTCGTATTTGTATCATGATTCGTAGAAGCCATAATACCTTATAAAAATTCATCTAAAAAACTATTTAATTAATTTTATAGTTTCATATTTTAATCTGGTCTATTGAAGTTATGCACATTATACAATGCATTCATATATCGTGGTGTGATTGCAACAAATATCTAAGTGCATCAAATGAATGTTTTTTTAACTCAATTTATAGGTTGCGTGGTGTATAATGAAAAGTTCTTGATTGCATTTTTAAAGTTGCTACTATTAAAAAGTTATCCATTAACCATTTTATACTGTTCATGTTACTTTCTAAATACAAGTACTTCATATTTATGTACATCAGATTATAACATTATTTTGTTTTTGTTTAATTCCAATTTGTATTTAATTTGTTTGTTTAACAATACATCTTTAAATAGTTCGTAAATAAAATATAAAAACTTTGAAGAGGTCCCTAAGATCCTATGCAACCAATTAAGTAATTCCTAATGTGCAACTAACTAATATTACATGATAACAGAACTAATATAATACGTTCTTATTTTCGTATTGTCTGCAGTAATATTATAGATATCTCAGTTACAGTTTAGCGTTTTTCTGGTATATCAATGTAAGCTATCATAGCAATATTATGTTTAGTTTTGGACATAAAAGAAAAAACAGTTAATCATAGGAGATAGAACTTATTAATTAGTTATAATTCTATTTCAGTATTCTATTTGTTAAACATTCGTTGGATTTTTTAATACAATAAGATTAAGTTGATGTATTTGTTGATGTTAGAATAAAATATACAATTTTATTAATACAATGTAATCCATCTGGCTAATAATTCATCGTTACTCCGTCATTAAAAACATAATAATTATGCTCATGGTTAATAATTTAGATTTATTTTGTTTGTATTGTTTATAAAATACACAAATTATTTTCATATTATTACATTGACTCATATCTTTTGCTATTGTCTATATATGTTATATCAATGATTTTTCGTCTAAATTTATGAACTTTAAATAATAGATAACATGATTATCACTGTAAACTTTTATCGTTGATCGCATTATTTTTTTCAAACTAATTATAGGTGCATATGGCATTAGTGTTATATTTTTATACTTTACGTGGACTTCATATTGCGATAACCTAACAGGAACGTCCCAGGAGGATTTGCCGTAATTTACACACATATTAGTACCTCGAAAAATCCCTCGTCTGGACTTGCGAAGTGTACCTGCTTGACCTATGATATTACCTGTGCATTATAATTACGAGTTGCGCTGCTAAGCTTATTTAGAATAATACCTAAGTATTGATGGTTATAATACTGTTTGTTTTTTTGCAATAAAAATATAAATTTTTTAAGCTCGTTTTAATTATTATAACAAAATGAACACGTTTTCAAATGAATTAATGCGACTCTTGTTTTGTTTGTTCAAAATCATGAGAGAGAGACTAATATTTTATTTTTTAACGACTTTCTAATAATAGTTTATAGGTACATTAAAATAATAATATATTATATTATTGTTATTGATACAAAACTATTCGATGAAATCCGTAAGTTGATATTATATATCCATTGATAAGGTTAAGATGTTTATGAATTTAAAAACTCTAAAAAATGCATCAAAATATAAATATCCCATTAATATAATCAAATATGAAATTGTAAAATTATATTATTCATTCAAAATGTTCTATTTATATTTTACACACTACCACGATTCATATTTCACGCGAGTTATTACACCAGCAATATAACGTACATATTATATTAGTTATGCAGTTATAATATATACCTCATCTGTATTGCCTATAAAATCATGTGCAGTGTGAACAAACACCTATATAGTATGGTAGTAAATCTTATAAAAAATGAATTTTTAAAATGTCTTTAAAATCTAAAATTTAATAATAATTACCTATACAATGTAAAAAACTTAACGACATAATATGGTTAAAAAAATGTATTTATAGCCAAAATATATGCAATGTTCAATATAATTATTGCTTTTATGTCATACCAAACAAATTTTTAATAATTTAGTCTAAAATGCGCATGACTGGAAGAAAATAATAAGTAAAATCCATAAACATTGTATTAACTCTACCTGCCATCGGCCATCGCTACAAATACACCATAATAATTCTACTGCAGACAGTCTAGTTTGTATAATAATAATAATATATAATAATATTATGTTCGTATGCGTTCACACGTCGTTCAAACGTCCGATTGAACATTTCTAAGGCTTAAGGCAATATTATTAGGTATATTCGGTCGTGAGCTCGTTGCAGTTTTTTATTTTTTATTGAGGGTTCTACGGGTCTTATATCATTGTATGATTATATACTGTTGGCAATAAAATTCACTTTTTTCTCTCGACGAAAAAAATATCTATCTACCTACTTATTTGTAGTCTAAATATGTGTCCGACCATCGAAACGCCTACAAAAACGGTTTATCAAGACATCATACGAGTAGTGTAAAATCAATGAATTATATATTATACACGTACCATTTTTAAACGGTTTTCTTTTACACATATAAAATATATATTATTAGAGTCATTGAAATCGTCACCAATATAGAAAACTATGAAATGTTTTCATGAAAATATTAATTTAATTAAGACAAAAATTTTTAATGATAACTAAAATTTGTTCTTTTCTCTGTGTTTAGTAAAAAAAAGAAATAATCAGTAAACTACAGCTAATACACACAGCTAATACTACATAGATATGTGGTCGATGCGCAAAACATATATGTACATCGTAGGTGAGCCAACCGATACCTTTTGAGTTGTATGAGTGTTTTGACCATTTGCCGTAGGTGTTAAAAATATAATGTTTTCTATCATTGTTTCCTTCATTGTATAAGAATATAAAATGTATCAATATAACGTTATTATATCATTTTATTACGTTTACAAGCAATAAGTTGTGTTATTGATGTTTCAAATGTTTCAGATAATATAATTGGTAGGAATAAAGTCCGAGTGAAACATTTAATCTGCAAAATAAATGACTTGATAGATCGTATGAGTGTTCAATTTTTTAGCGGTTGGAAAAAGTATATAACTACTTAATAAAAAAATAAATCAATAATAGCTACCTAAATATTTTTTTTAGTGAGGTGACATTGATATTTATTATATAATTATTGTAATTAGCTATTATTTAACAATAATTTATTGTTATGATAAGTTTTAAATTAATAGGTAACTTATAATTATTATACCTACCTACGAAAATAGATTCTAGTGGAAATTGCATCAGTCTTTATTTCTAAGAATGTATTAAAATATTTTTTATATTATTATTAGTAATTTTATATTTTTTAATAGTATTATGGTAGGTTGTATTTTATTTAAATCAATTTTATGATCAAATTATAAAACATAATATTATCTACATATATTAAATTTTAACATTTAAGCCACCAACTCTGATTTACTTTTAGAATATTATAAATAAGTACGTATAAATAACTTAAATATAAGCTAAATATATTGAAAACTTCACTGAAATACAAGTATAAAACAATAATATACGTAATGGTGAAATGTTTCGAGTCTATATAGCTTAAATTGTGTGAATTATAAAAAAAAACAATTAAAACTATTATTATGTATAAAAGTTATTCATTATTGTTCAAATATGAAATTTCATCAAACTTTGAATTGAAAAATATAACTATAAAAATAAAATGTGTAATATGTAATTTATATATTTTTAAGTCGCTGTTATAGAACAATTTAAGTGAAACCTTTTATTTTATTTCCCCCTAAATAAAAGGATTCAATAATTTTTGTTGTTGTAATTATTTTAAATTAATTTTTATTTACTTTCTATATAATTTAACATTAATATCAAGCGTATTTAAACAAGGATAAACTATAAACCAAAATGCAATCTCAATTCATTAAGGGGACGAACAATGACATTTTACCCCAGCATTCATAATAGCTAAATGTGTCATTGGTAACTATAATAATACTATCTACCTACCTAAATAACTAAAATATATTTTTATCCTGTTATTTTAATTTCGTTTTGTCATTTTGATTTATATTTACTGGCGTATTACGATGAAAACATTATCACCATTGATACATACGTGCAACAGGGTGGCGCGCTGCTGCATTTAATAGTGTAGGTGTGATAACCTGCCTACGTTGAGAGTTTAGATGAAACTGGATTGACTTTAATGGCCAGTGGAAAATAAAAAAATAAAAATAAAATAAAGCCCTCGGACTTTAATCTCGAATCCATAGAATGCATTCCGCTAATGGACAAAAAGAAATGCTATTATTACCGGCTAATGATTAGATAAAATGGGGGCTCTCTTAATCCCCGCTTTCGCGGACTACTGTTTTTTTTTTTTTGACTGGAACGTCATTCGTTTCGTATAGCTGTTGTGTAAATAAATATATATATAAATACTTATATGTACCAGCTGCCGTGTGATTAATACCCAGTCTTTGTCCTAGATCTCTTATAAATCACCTGGGAATTATCGATCAAGCTATAATATTATAATAATATAGTGTACTTGAGACATTCTTCTTTATTGATACGATATAGAATATCGTACACACACGAATATATATATATAAAAAGTATACAATTTGGGCATTTTATACAATACCCGGTATTTTTATACAATGCCCTGGCAATGGTCTTCGTATATTGGGCAATATAGATAATATAATATTTAATTATTGCTAAAATATAATGAATACTATATATTTTAATATTTATGTTATTATAAAATATAATTATTATTATTACTTATTTATCACTTATTTGTCCGTAACATATATATATATATTCGTTATGATATTATATCAAACCAATTGTTTCGGATCAAAAAACATATTACTGAATAATCGAACTAAGAAATTGACTACTTCTAAAATCACACTTTTATCGCACTAAATACATTAATAAATCACTGCATGGGTATTCTCGATGTTTGACGATTTATTTTAAGATTTTGCAGAAGTCTATAAGAAATTTATTTATATGCAATAAGACAGCAAAATATACCAACAACAAAATATATTATTTTTCTATAACTATTTAAAATCTAATTTTTTTATATTAAACTAGTTTTTTGAAGCTACTTAACGTTCGTGTTTTTATGATTTTATAGGTTTAAAAAAGAAATTAAAGTTAGTGCAGTAAATTAGTGTGTGTTGTTTAGAGAGCTCTATCTAGTAAGAATAGTTGTTTATTTTTAAGACAATTTAATGGAGGAAATTTAAAAATGTATCAAGGGACAATAATTTTAACTATTATAATTCTTATTAACATATTATTAATTTATTTTTTTATAAAGTTATACTTCAAAAAAGCAAATAATGTCAAACTGAGGAATAGACAAATAACTAATGAATATTTTTTAAGTATGTGCTTTAATGAAGGAAAATCAGACAATACATACATATCTATTACACAATGTATACATTTTATTAATTTATTAAAAAATTAGAAATTTAATATAATTATAATTTTGTCAATTACGATTATTTGATGAATTATTGTTATATTGTTTTTGTTAAAAAGATATAAACAATTCAATAATGTTATAAACAACTAAAAAAAAATTATTACATTTGTCCCTAGCGCTATTAAAATTGTACCTATACTGGATATGATATTGTTCTAGCAATAATTTTATTTTTAAATTCATATTTACTCAACAACTTTTGAAATTTAAAGCTCAATACTCAAATATTTTATAAATGCAATAAGCTAATTAATTGAATAAAAATGCAATCAAATGGAAAAAGTTTGAATGCTGTTTTTATAAATCAATTCTTGAAAATTATAATAATAGTATTTCCTATGCAATCTTATTTTTTTATAGAAGGGGTACTCCAAAAATTTTATACAGGTTTTCAGCTGTTAATTATAAATTAGACATGTAATTTGGTATACTTTGTAAATTGATAATTAAGTTAATTTTTTTCTTCATAATGTAGTTTATTAGTTCATAAATCTATGATCTATTCATTCTGAAAACAAGTTTATTCTAATACTATACCTAATTCAAAAAATATAGGAAAAATTAACTATGGCAATATTTTTTAGAACCGTTTAATCGCTAATGGTTAAATTATGTGCGGCGTTTTGGTAAAATAACATGTAATTTTGAACTTCTTTACACTTGAAAATTAAATAGGCACAATATATCTGATACATTTCAATACTATCATACACGGTCTAGCTAACGATATATCGACACTAACCTATATTTAAAACATGTCGGAAATCTCGTCTAAATTTTATTTTTGTAAACGTTTATTTTGTTTTGCTACTATAATATGAAAAACGATATTTATTAATGTATGAAATATGTACGCGAAAATCTTGTATTTATTTAGTTTATTAATATTGTTAAGCTCATGAGCTTAACCTAACCTGAGCAAGGGCTACTCAACTGCTAGTATAATAATAAAGAATAAAGTAAAAGTAAAAGTATAAATGAACTTCGAGGAATAATCTCGATATAGGTATCGTAATAATATATTAGATATTCATTTATTTCCTTTCAGAGATATTAGAAGTACTCGTCGCCAACCATTAACGCAGAGTAAAAAACAAATAAACACAAAAAAAAAAAAAACCATCGCGTTTCGCTCGCACAATGTAAATACACACACGCACAAGCATTGCAGTGTACACACTTAAAAGTGTATACATAAACTGTCATCACACCACTTGTAATTTGCAAACCCCGACCCAGATAATAAAATATATAAAATATATAATATATACAAAATACCTACACATTATATATGAATAATATGCGTAAATATAATATATAATATGTGTGTGTGTGTGTGTGTTTGTGACCTACAACACTTCAATGACCGCTAGAGTTTAACGCACCCGACGACGGTGTTTGAATAGGAAGTATAGATATATACTCGTAAAATAAGTGGCTTGCAGAATCCCACCGTAAAAGATTTGATTCTGCGCGTTATTCCAGCAATTATAATAATCTATTACAGATATGTTATCAAATTCGTAAACTGTACTTCTGTATCGGTTTAAATAATATTAATAACAATATTATTATGGAACTATATTTTTTTTCTGATTTCGTTTTCGAAACATTTTTTTCCACACTCTATCAATGACGATACAACATTATGTGTGTAGAGATTATGTAGAAGTATCCATTCAGTATATTATGCATAATATTAAACTCGTTGTGATGCGTGAGAAACCTCAGTACGGCGTAATATATATTTTAACATACATCAGTTATTATTTTAAAATTATACACCTTTTTTTAAAAAACAAATTATATTTTTTTAAAGTGTTTAAGTTTTTTTTTTTTTAATTACTGTGTACGTTTTTAATTTTATAAGTCGGATATTTTTCTGGAAATGTTGATACCTATAAACCTGATTTAAATTTTCCAACGAATAATTAATTAATTATAAGTTTTTATATTTATAATCATTACCGGAGTGGTGGACCAACTTTGATAATAATAATAACATTATTATTATTATTCTAATAATAATTTTGATACATTTTCTACTCTTACTTCGCTGATGTATATTTTAAATAAAGTTAAAAACTGTAATACATATCGAAATAATGAGTGTCTTGTGTTAAAAGAATCACCCTGCACATAATATTATATTTTAACATTCCAAACTTCCAAATTTTTCCTATATACAATATACATATATAGTATATATGCTACCGACGTGACTTTAAGTGCAGCTTGTTTTAATGACCCTAATTTATTAGGCGTATCGTATTTCGACTTAAATAATATTTCATT
Organism: Rhopalosiphum nymphaeae; assembly: GCA_036289425.1. Taxonomy (NCBI): domain Eukaryota; kingdom Metazoa; phylum Arthropoda; class Insecta; order Hemiptera; family Aphididae; genus Rhopalosiphum; species Rhopalosiphum nymphaeae. The sequence goes on along the minus strand of JAZAQC010000012.1, from coordinate 9,160,615 downwards.
TCATATATTATTATTATTATAGCCATCGTAAAGCGTGCAATATATCATGTATGTTTGCATATATATATATATATATATATACATTTGTGCGTATATAATGGGTACTTACTATCGGCACTCCTCATAAACGCATTATTCACCAAAGAAAAGAATGCTTAAAATTACGATTTTATCTATTATTATAAAACAAAATATCGCTATCGCATCGAATATATATATAGAAAAAATGTATCTTCGATATTAAATTGTTTGACACTTTTTTTCCAAGGAAAAAGTTTTGTAGGACGCACGAAAACTGAAATTTACATTTACAAACAATATGGAATTTTTTGTTTACTTATATTAGTTAAAAAAAAAAAAAAATAATAGCATTCAGTTTTTAACTCTCGCGCTTTTTATCTAAGTTTAGAAAGTAATTTTTTTTACCAAATTAATTTTAAAATCGGCTAGGTAATAGATGATATTTGTAATGATTTCAAATAACAAAATTGTGATATTATAAGTAATAGCACCTAAGTCCTAAAATACATAATATATTAAACCAATTACCTATAGGGATTCAATCTCAAACATAAAAAAATATATGTTTTTCTTTACTAGTACGTTACTAATTCGATGTAAATTAGTGCAAAGTTCATATGTTTTATTATGTATATTGTATAGTCTTTATTATATATACAGTATATAGAGTAAACATGTAATTAGTCTATATATTGTGTTTCAATCGAACTGTGCATATCAACAGATCAAACGATGAAGCCTAAGGAATTTATAGACTAGTTTATATTTGTTTGAAGTGTATAATTGGCATATATTTTGAAATATTCAAAACTTCATTTATATAATGTGATATTGCTTTGTATAAAAAATAAAAATAAAAACATAATAAGAATTAAAAAAAAAACTCTAATTGTACGAAACAGACAACCATAGGGGAATGCTTGTATGCAATATACTACTTCTTGGTTTTTCGTAGTAATTACAATAAGTTGTTGTGTTCGATTTGGAACTATAGGAATGCAAAAAGCAGCTTCAAGAATGCGTTCTGATCCTTTTTAGTCAATCGATAGCCAGAAACAATACAAACCGCTCGCGAGACGTAGTAAGAATTTGGCCAGAAATTTCGTCGAATTCCGGGGCGAGCAACTACCCTTCTACAACTAACCACTGAAAGAAAATATATTTACGTACAAAAGCATCAGGGTAACACTATTCAATACAACTATTATTATAGTATGTATTGTATTATATGTATTTATATATTGTTATATCAATATAACTATTTTCTGTGGTAAAAAATCGACATAAAAATATTGATATAAAAATGAAGATATTATACAGACATTTATGTGTCAACCATGCTCGACCGCCTTCTATCCTTCAATAATGTATTTATTGAATTCTTAATTTTTAAAATTCTTAAATACACTTGAATACCATATTTTAAAATATTTGGGATTTTCATACCATTTAAGGAATGTTTTGTTTCTTTTTTTCAGACCAGCACCACAATTTTTTCTGTGAATTGTTATGCTGATATATTTTTTAAAAATGTTCATTTATAAACAGGTATCTTGTCCTAATATAATAATTACTTGACTTAATAAAATATCTTATTTAAGCCTAAAGTAAAACCATTTAATTTATTAAAAATCATTATTCTGTGTAGATAAATACAATTTAATATTAGAAAAATACTTGTTTAAATTATTGTTTAGAAAAATCAATATTTTCAAAAAAAAATTGTACTTATAATAATTTATAGAAAAAAAAGATTATTCTAATTAAAAAAAATGTTTTCATCGCCATAAGACACACTCGTGGTGTAAAGTTTAAATATTTGAAAATATTATGTTTATATGTATATTTAAAATGTAAAAAATCGAAATATGATTAAAATAAATGTATTATTAATACTAGATAAAATGGGGTGTTGAGTACGCTTTGGCTTATTTTAGATTAGTAAGCATATTTAACAACAGTATAGTTTTGTAAGTAATAATTTACTTTTTTTAAGCGACTGCATCGCCAAGAAAGTATTGTATAGAATAAACAGTAGTCAGTCGTACGCGAATCATCGATTCATTCAGTACTGTGTTAAACCTAAGTTAATGAACTCATATTATAAAACATCTCTACAGCTTTAACCTGATAAGTATAATAAGGTTGAGCATTATGCTTACTTGGGGAATCATCCTGTATACACGCATATATCAGTGATGGTGGTGATGAGAGAAATTTCTATCCTCACTCCTAGAGACTTTGTTAATTCCTTTTTTTATGAAAATATTAAATAATAATAATAATTTATGGCAATTATTAACAGTATGAATATCGTAAACATTTTAAAATTTAATAATAACGAGACATATAAGAAAGCTTGGACAGTTTTCGGTGCTATGGTACTAACTGCACTACCCTCGTTATTTATCACTGCTACTGTGGTGTTTATATATTTGGTCCACCGAAGTAACGCAACCGTGATGGCGCTATAAGCTCGGGCGTACAATATATATTATAATATAATATAATATAATATAATATAATAACTATAATAATAATATTATAATAAAGTATTAGTATGTCATTGGTTTTTTATATACCAAATAAGTACTCGAATTCGGTTGTAGTTTATTATTAAATATAATTCACCGTTTATAATTATTAATTTGTCAACGTGTGCAAAAAAAATATATCTGAATAAAATACAAACCGCATGCCTAGAGAACGTGGAGGTGACTCGTCAACTTACGAAAAAGGATAGTTGTTATTATAGTAATCATTTGATCTCGCAGTATTCAAACCGAAAACGTTATTAACAAAATTACCATCACTGCCTTTGATCACTAAATATATCAGGAAAAAAATAACATGTTTTTAATTTTGAGGTAGCTGTGTGTACATGAAGATTTACCGCATAGTCGACAGTGTTTTTTGGGTTTTTTGTTGGTTTTGTTTTTTGGTCATATCGTTGCATGTTTTTCGAGTCCTTTTCGAATTAAAAATATCCTGATACATCAACATATTATATAATATATGTATGTAGGTACCTATGCACCTCAGTACCCCTCACTATATTATAAATTATAATGTCGGTCGGCCAGTTGTGCCATGAACATTTTTATTCTCTCGATGATTAATTATTAAACGCGGGTTGTAATAATATGCATGAATTCAGACTGGTTTTTATCCTTTAATTAAACACACACACACACACAAATATCTACGTTTTGTTTATGACGAAAATACGTGCTGCAGATGACTCGGTATTAAATACAAAACGGTAATATTTGAATAAATACAATTCCGTGGAGACATTTTTTTAATTCATGTTGAAAAGGTATAATTGTTGTAATTTTACAAAACATTTGAATAAATACTTAATATCGACTTAAAAACGTACAAATACCTATATTCTCGATCCTATTTTATTGTATATAATTATACGTCAAGTGTACAACGAGGAGCCATCATGAAATTTAAAAAATATACCTGCGTTATTTACGATTTAATATACATTCGAATATTGTTATTAGCACACCATATAATTTACTACGTTTATTATTTTTTATACATTATTCATATTGTCATCATTATAATATCAATATTGTAATTTGTAATCAATATCTTAATATCGGTACATACCTATTACTTTTGTATGTATAATACTCGATTGAATATAATAAGCACATGTACTTGAATAATAAAGTTAGATATGATATAATTTATAATTGTGTTAACTGCTGTTTGACCGGTATTTTTCAAGCAGGTATTAGATATAATAGACATATAGTTTAAATTTTCTCTTTTCCGAGCAGTCGGTGAAAACGTGTTTGATGTTGATAATAATATGATCCCGGTAGGAGGTGAATATTGTGGTGTCCTCTTTTCCCTCATTAATAAACCGTGTGATGTTTGTATGTGACTTATAATAATTTACATCAAATTTTCTGAAAAACTCTATAGGGAAAAGGGCCAAGAATTAATATTTTATTTGATTTTATGTAAAGTTTATTACAGTGGAATACGAAAACCTGCGTTGGTGTCATGTAAGTGTGCATTTATTTTCTAAGCTCCGTTTACACATAATATTATTTATTATCTCGGAGTTTAAAATGCATAATTTTAAGCGTATCAAAATCATTTGTTCGAAACCACACACAAGTAGTATTAATTAAACGCTATGCCATTCACAAAGCATTAAACTATAGCAGTAAGCTATAATAATAGATGTAAACAATTCAGTACACAATTTAAATTGTCAAGTGCTTTTATTAGAATGTAAATTTGTGGTCTGCATAATTAAATTATGAAACAATACGTTCAAACACTACATCGTAGTATACATTATACATTTTTTTAAACATAACCCTATCTAATACTTAATATAAATAATAGAATTTAATAAAGTCATATTTTACAACAGTAAAACATACAGCTCACAACATAACTTAAGGCCAGCTCAAAGAGATATGCATCTAAAATCAAAGACTTTATTTACGGTCCAGTAGGTAACCTAGTTTTTTGTGAACCCACTGTCCGAACACGAAATTCTTCTTTTTTTCAAATATGTGAACATATATCATATAGGTCATAGGTGCGTCTACACTCACCTATCATAGTGACAGTTTTGCAGATAATTTGCCAGTGTACACTATAGTGGCCTAGTACTTAGATATGGAAATAAATCAGGGTAAAAATATAAATTAATTATGTATCTACAAAAATAATATTATGAAATATATATTAACCCATATTAAGTTTATAAATATTTCAGGAGTAAGTGTTAGAAATACTAGAAACCTCTATTTATTAATATGCAAAATAAATATGACTAAATATAATAGAAAAAAAAACAATTTACTATAATACTACCAAATTTGTTTTTTAATGTTTAGTAATTTATTAACAAGTTTTAATATTATATATGTGCATTATATAAGACATCACGTATAGTGACATTGATGTTAATTGAATTAGTATACTACCTATTAACACTATTATCATAGTTAATCAAATACAAACAAAAAAGGTATGATATTTCAATAGGAATAATAGGCTTACATATTTGGTACTTTTGAACAAATTGACTGCACTTTAGGTGACTGTCTTTAATGTCAAAAAATTATACATTATGAATGCGTTTAAAATTCAATTACGCATGAGTGCAATAGACGTCTATCATGTTATCGTGTATACGATAGTTCGAGGTTCCGCCTCGAAGACTTCTACGTCCATTAAAATACGTTGACGACAAGAGCTGGCACCAGTTCCACCTTGACTATATTTCTTACTAGACAGTGGATAGCATCAGTAACACTCGCACTTGACTCACTAGGTTTTGTTTCTTATATGTAATGTTTGATTATTTTGGATATATTTATTTAATAGGAGTTCAATACTAGATGCTTAAGCCTCTATATAAGTGAGATGGATTATAATGTATACATTCAGATATTTCAAGTGTTTCATATTATTACTCGTATATTATAATTTGTATGCAATTTAAAATTGTATAGATGTGATTTTATGTTATTTTATTCATTATATCATAAAATAGTAATAATAGATATTATATTTTTTTGTTTTGCATATTAACTATTATTATTATATCTTTGGAAATAATTTTTAATTTTCTATTAATATCTAGCCACATTAAGTACAAAAAGTAAGTTTTATTTACTTGTAATAAAATCGAAATATTTAATTTCTTATATGAATAGATTCTTTTGATAACTTTTTTTATGTATCTTATTAAAAATAAAGTGTATATATTGCTACAGTAAAATTAATTGCTCATAATACATAATAAAAAAAAAACTTCTTTATTTTAAAAATTCATTAACAAAAAAACTAAACTCAAGTTACAACTTTTGATATTGTTTTATTATTACTTTTAAATAATAAACAAAATAAATTTCTAAACACTTATAAGTTAAAATGAAAAATGTTAATTTATGTATCATAGGTTTTTTTTAAATGTTTAATATGATAAATAAACGACTACATCTGAATTGGTTCTCGATAATAACTTTCGAAAAAGATGAAGTATAGTCTAATAATATTTATGATAATAACAGCAAATTCAACAGTTGCTTCTATTCCACACATCCAAACATCTTTCAATTCATGGATGTATTAAAAGAAGTCCAAATTGAAACATATGTAAAATTGTGAAAAACAGAAAAACTACAAAATCTTAAATTTAAAAATTATTTTTATTATTACTTACTATCTACCATACCAAAAATATTATAAAAATAAAAATGGCAAAAAATCACAATTTTTAACCTGCATCATATTTTGTGGACAGTCCTAATTCTGTATAAAATGGTAAGGAAAATTGAAAATTCTTTGACTCGAAAGCTCGGGAACCAACTCAGATATACCCTTTAAAACAACCCGAGACCAACTTCAGCCGTTTCGGAACCAATTCAGATACTCCGTCCACCGAAATAAACGTGGGTACCTATTTTAAATTTAAAATGTAATTGTAAAAAAATCCAGGTAAGTGAGTACCGCTCTGTTGTACATTAGGTGAGTTACTATTGTCGGTGTGTTAAATTTAAATTCAAAGATATATCACTAAATATATTTCGTAATATGTTTTTGATACATCCAAGTAAGTCTTTTATTTTACTTTAGGTATCTGGTTTATAACAGGTTAATAATTTTTTTTCAAAAATATTGCATTTATTTTATTAATAATATTTGATTATTATAATAATATATATTTATACCATCTTAATCAACTTATATAACTAAAAATCTAATAACTTATTTATATTAATATTGCAAATAGTAAAACTATATTTATATAGTATAAATAGATAAAAATATCTTAAGAAAATAAAAAATTGTCATTGCATATCAAAACTCAGAATAATATAGTGTATTCATAAATTTAAGTTCTCATGATTAACGTTTTTAAATTAAAACAAAATAATGAACAACGGTATTGATCGTTTAAATGTAAAAATACGTCGAAAAGTGAACAAAATATCTTTTAAAAATAATTTACTTTATATATTTATTAGACTTTGTGGTTAAAGTGTAAAATACTTATGAAGAATCTTGTATTACATTTTTAAAACTTTTATATAAAAACAAAAGTTTTTTATAACATTTTAACTATAAAATAGTTTGCAATTTTTTTGCGATTTTTACGAATTATTTTGTCAAAAGTTCCAACTGCAAATGCATATAAAAAAAAAACTGTGGCTATATATTTTTAATATTTTTATACAGATTTAAGATTATAATATGAACAACTTATATGGGATCTTATAATAAATTTTCAAATCTTAGGTATCAAAACAAAAAAAAATATGAATAATTTCTTACTACAAAATAATATAAGTACTAATTTTCTCGGTTTTACGAATTTTGTCCAAATGCTAACTTTTTGTGACTATATATTTTTGATTTTTTTTTAACTAAAAAATTAACAACTTTTGAGGAACTTTGTATTAAAATGTTCAAGCGTTTCTATTCAGCAAAATGTTTTTTCAGGACATAATATTTAGAAAAAAACCAAAAAAAAATTTTGAAAATTTTATCATGAACAAAAATCGATAATATAAATATTTGGTAATAATTTAAGTATTTACGGTAATTCATTTTTAAGATACACTAAAAAAAAAAAAAAGATTTTGTCGTAAATTCAACTCGCATAAAAATCTCTGTTTCCCGATTATAAAATTTAATTTTAGACATTTTTTACTTTTGAATTACTACTCCTTCCAAAGTATCAATAACTAGATCCAAATTATTATCAAAAATCCTCCAACTTTTTTACTTCCCTAAGAAAGGTTTAAAAAAAAAAACATATATCATTGAAAAACTGCTCATCATCTAAAATATATAATACATACATGGTAACATAAATGTATTATTAATGTTGTAGTATCACATATTTATTTTTTTTATATCTATGTAGGTAATACTTTGTGCTAAATACTTGAACATTTCGAAAATTACTTCTCGGTGATAAAAATAAAATATTGTTATATCTATAAAGATTAATACATTTTAAATCCTATCTAATTAATATATAAAACTGATCAAATTCGGGAGTCACATGTGCCACCTATCGTTTAAAAATAATAACTTTTTCTAAATAAGTATATTTTTCATTACTGTGAATGTTACAAACTATATGTACAGGCATACAAAATAGACTACCGTCGCCGACGTGTTAAAAGCTTTTAAAATAATAATGTTTACTTGAAAAGCGTCCGGATTTTAATAATAAATTACTTTTCTATAACTTCACATTGACTCACGGGCAGTGGACACTAGTAAAAGCTCGTATTGACTTTATTAAGATTTATTTTTATCTATTTACGACAGAGGAAAATATAGTTTGAGCCATCTACATGCATTTAACACTTATAATAATATAATATATTATTACTTTTTACTTTGCATTACTTTATATTACTAGTCGACATAACCAATTTTTCCCGATAACAGAAAAACCGCCAATGTCATATTATATTGATTATCAAGTGTGGATTTTTTTCTAAATCTTGTTTTTTCATGTTCACTATCTTGTATTTTATTGTTTACGACGATATTCACGATTAGGTATTTGCGAGCCGTCTGTAGGCGCTCATTCGATTACATTGCAACAATAATTAATATAAATTCAGAAAAGATACTTTATTTTAAATAAATCACAATTCACACAATACACAATCGTGTACACTGTAGTGTATGTTATTTAATGAAAGTTTAAACTATTAAAAAAATTAAAGTTTAAATTACTTTAAACTTTAAACATATTTCCAGTCGTATATTCAGACAACTAACCACTTTTTATGTGACCTCCCAGTAGCGTTCGAATTACGATCAAAATAGTCTTATAATTAGATTAAAGAAGCTACTACATTATTTTAACATAGATTTGTTTGCTGATACTACTATTGATTATTTTAATTTCCTATATTATTTAACTCAATAACTAATTAAATATTTTATCTTATAAATACTGCTATTTTAATCAAATCAACTGTTATATTGCTTATATAATTTACTAGTAATTTTTTTTATCTGTATACTAGTTAGATCTTTAATTAAATCCCTAGGTACCGTGTTATAGTTATTTTATTGTAAATACTAGTGGTATAATAATATATACCATTGTAATTGGAATTTATCATTTAAAATATAGTTAATTGATTAAAATTTCTGATAATTAAACAAAAATGAAAGTGCAAAAATAATATGATTATTCCAAGTCCTAAATATTCAGATTATCAGATTAAAATCGTCCGAATTACCTGATTTAGTAATATAATACTATTGTGATGAATGGCGTAAAGGTGATTTAGACTTTGATGCCAAAGATCCAACTCCGCGAGGGACTCGCTTAAATATTATGCGTGGCCTACCCTTAGGGGACTCGTACGCACTGCAGTGTTTTACATTGGCAGTGCATTGTTTGCGCGTCACTATTGTTAATTTTGACCTTTTTTCATAAGACAAGATTGCGCATTGTTAGATTTTCGAGTGATGCATTTGCGCATCAACCGTTTACCTTACATAAAATTATCGTACACCATTTGTGCACCAACATAATATCTAATATTAAAACTATACGAGATGTAGAATACTTAAACGCTTAAATTGTTCACTAACCTATACTTTCAACTTAAAATTAAACATTTGTAATATTTAATATTGAAATGCTGTGCAGAGCGTAGATATTTCTAATTAAAAGTGTATGAGGAGGTTATTTCGATAAGATTAAACAACTGTAGTGTACCACGGATAATTCGTAACCACGATCAATCCATACTTTTTTATTGGAAGTGTGACACACTCAAAAATAAGATCTCGAATCGAACTCGTAACAAACTTTTTAATTATATGTCGAACCAAACTCTAACCGAACTTTTTTATCATATATCGAACAAAACACGAACCGAACAATTCAGTGACTATGTCTAACTCAAACCGAGAATTGTATTCAACATTGAACTGCCCCCGTTACGAACGTCGACTTTGTTAACAATATAAAACCAAAATAATTATATGTTAGTCAGTTAATCCATAAATAATTCACTAGCAGGATAAATAATCATACATAGGTTTAAAAACTTATATGGGACCTTATATTATATTTTTTTAATTTTAGGTAAATGAATGTTAAGAATCTTATGAATTTTTAATTAGAAGATAATTTTCTAATCATCTCGATTTTAATGAAATTTGTTGTAGATCTAACTTCAATAAATCTATACAGAAAAAAATGGTGCTTATGTATTTTTAATATTTTTATACTGGTATAAAAATAATTGATATGAGATTTTTAATTCAATTTTTAAGTTTTTTACTAGTAATTTACTAAAAATTTAAAAATTTTAATTAAAAAATTATAATATTACAATGAATTTAAACAACACAAAAAATTTTAAGATATTTTGAAAATTATATAGTCTATAGAAACTAAATATCTTGATAAGATAGAAACTAAATATCTTGATAAGTGATATAAACATTTTTCAATTTTCTATGGTTATTCATTTTTGTATTATAACAAAATAAAGAAGTAAATTTTATCAAAAACAAGTTTAAGGTAAAAATTTAGGTTTTACCTTATTTTTCTATTTTTAAGAAAAATACTGAAAAAAGATGAATTTTTAATACCCCAAAAGGTGATGACAAATACAAAAAAAAACATAAACATTATATATGACACATCATTATAAAATCGATACATTTATAGGTTCGCTAAAAATTTAAATTGTATAGTATAAGACATATTATTTTGATCATTAAGTGTCAAATGGTATAATATAGTGATATATTTGGTTACAATTGAGTTTCTATGAACCTGTCACACAAAATCAAATAAAAGAAAATGAAAATTGAAATTTAATTTAATGAACAGGATACCATATTTACACTGTCACTTGTAAGTTGTATTTATTTTTCATACATGTAGCTTAATGCAATTTTTATTTTACAATTTTGTATAAAATCACATATACCTTCTCGTATATTGAATTTATTTACGAGTTACAGAATAGATAAATGTTAAAATACATTATTGTAAAATCAATACATCCATCACTCCGTTCAAAATCTAATATATCAATAATTCAGCTAAAATGAACATTCGACTATTCACTTTAAAAATAATAAATTAGCATATAATTGGGTTTATATTATTTTGTCGACCAAATAAATAATGGCCATGATAATAATTTAAAAATAGACACCATAAACATTTATTGTCCACAATGTTTGACTTATTAAAATTTTTTCGATGTTTGTACATTCTTTGAAATTCCAACTACTTTTGAATTTGTATTAATTATAGAATTTCGAACTTTTGGTATGAGTTTGATACGGTTCTTTTTAAATTAAGTTCGAATAGTTTAATCAATTTCTGATTTGTATCACAATATGTGTTATAATTATTATAAATTTAACTTAAAAAATAAATGTTTAAATATATTTTTTAATTTTTTAAAACTTTTTACTATACTTATTAATTATTATGAAATATGAATAATAATAAATATTGAATTTTCAAGTTCAACCAGGAATTTGTTCTTTTAATATAAGTAATGTGATTTGACTACAATGTTTATAATAATTTTCGATATTATGCATACCTTTTTATTACTTTATATGTCGGTGCAAAATCGAAGTACGATATTTTGGTGTAGATAGAGATGATGCACAAAACGCCAAACAATACCCGGCGTTTTCGTCACGACGTAATGGCCCACGATTACAATAGGTAATATATTTGGGGCTCTGCTGAGTTTTTTTTTTAAATTACTGTTCGATTAGTTCCTATCACAAGTCTGTCGTAGTGTATCGCTGACATAACGTTTTTTACGTTAATTTCATTAATTTATTTTATTATTATTATTCTTGTTTTCTTACATTATTCTATAGCGTATTCTACCATAGACTCGTATAATATATTAAGATAACAGAGTCAGTTACGACAAAGTATATATATATAGTTTTATACACATAAAAGTAGTTTACTGCGATCGTTATAATATCTGGATGGACAGTTATGATATATAAATAAAATAAAAATTCTGCGCAATAATAATATAATATTGTACACCGTTTTAGATTACACGTCATACGAGCGGTAGAAAAGTTATTGGATACCCACCCCGCGCCCCTATCACCAACACACGCCGACAACATAAAACACATTTCTAGGAGTCGAAATTAGGTAGGTGGGTAGGTACTTCAACATGTTCAACCTATCCCGTGTACGAGTATCATATATAGCCGGTTTGATCAATAAGTATATTATGTTTTAGTATATAGTGAGAATTTGAAAAATTCCCTATAGTTTTCGAGGACGCCTAGCATTTCAGTTTGTTTTATGAATTCTTTTTTTTTCTTTCTGTTCGTCCTCCGTTTGAAATACAATAAGTTTTGGAATAGTCTTTTGAATACATGGTAATAGCAGTCTCATTCTAATAATACCGTATGTAATAAGATAACACATTATATAGGTAATATTTTTTCCTGCATTCAATCCACACAGTGCATAACCAACATACTTCGGATATACGTAAAATGCATTTCAATATCAGATTTTCAAATAATTGTACATCATGATTTTGAGCTTATTTTTGCATGAATACCGAATTTTTAAAAAATATATTGAAAAACCATTTGGGGTATAAAGTAGTTATGTGTGATAAAAAAAGGTACACAATATGAATAAAATCTTAGTCTTTTTATTTCTTAAGTTTCAGGTTCCAATTTAATAACTTATTTTTAAATTTTGAATTTTACATAAAAATAAAAAAGATAAACTATCGTAACTTTTGAAATTCCACCAATCATTTTTTTTGGTTTATACCAAATACATTATTAATATTAATAATGTTTTGAAATAAATATGAATTTTTTAATACATGGTTTATTTTTTTTTTTATATTAATTAAACATAATTTTAAGTCCAAGGTAAATTTGAAAATAAATAACGTAACAATTACTTCAACAGAGCAGATATTATATTATAATATCATTTTAAAATTGCAGTTTTATTACTTCTATTGTAAAATTAAAGTGTAAAATTCTGTATTACATTACATAAGTATATTATTATTAGTCTTTGATATTCACACAATGATTATGTTATAAATATTTTTACTTAAATCTAATATCGTGTTTTAAGATTGCTTTATACAAGTAAGTACTTAAAGGCAACATATTACTATTATGTATCTACTTGAATCGTTACAAAACAACATTAAAATTTGCGTGAGTACAAAACAATGATGATGTATATTACTATAGGGTACGCTCATTATTTTTGTAGCAATTAAAATATTAAAAGTTTTGATTTTTTTGTTATATTTTTTAAAATAAGTAAACGTGGCATTATTATTCTTATGATATTATATGATGAAAAATTATGTAATTTAGTATGTACATAAGATATTACATAATTAAGTAAAACAAAAAACATATTTTTCATTGGGTTATATACATTAATTATACGGTGAGTTATTTATCTTCAAAAAAAAATAAGTTTAACTTTTATTTATTCATAATTAGTTTTCGAGCTCAACTCGATGACACCAAAGTTACCACAATTTATGCGCGAAATAAAAAATCTTACATTTCGCATTGCCGTCGGATAAATTAGGTCTTTATTCTGGTTTGAGTTTTTAAGGTCTAATCAAAACTCTGCCGCGCACGATGACTATCTCGTTTCGGCTGCGGGTTTATGTTCCGGAGAAGTAAATTTTTTTATTGTTACTGTTGTCGTTTTGCAGGGATTTGGGACAATACAATAATATAATATATGTCGCAACAATATTACCATATCATAACCATCGCGTATTCGCGTCTCGCCAAATCAAAAGTTTGTGTTATGCAATCTACTGAATTTTCGAATTAATAACTCGCATAAAATAATTGTAGCGCGGCCGGCTTAAAGCAAGGTGTTATATATATATATATATTTGTAGCCGCTGGACCTTTGCAGTACCTACCCATCGTATTATTATAAATTATACGACGCCGGAGAAAATTATTTATGCATTCCTCGGGACCGCAGTTGTATTTTTATTTTTATTTTATTCGCTATACGCTCAAAAACCGAAACGCAGCGAATATCAAAGGTTTTGTGCAGTCACCAGAAAAGGTTGTAAGTACATATGCAATGCTATATGCTACATCTACCTGTAGACACGTGTACAGTAATAATGATAAAAATAATAATATAACGTGCGCCATCGTCGTTTCGTCCGGTCAAATTTTGTTTAAAAAATAAATCGTTTTACAAAGTAAATGGCCAGACGTGCGTTTCAAACCAGAAACCGCTTGTGCGTATCGGCAGTTGTATAATTATATTACAGTGGCGAATGGGTATGTTACCCACTTCTATATGCGCTGTCCGATTAAAAACGACTTTTCGAGAAAAAAAAATTTGTTTTATGAATATTATTATTGTGACCACACGTCATAATAATATTAACTGTAGTACACCTCTGCTAGCTACGACATTAATATCCGTATGTAATTTACGTACGCCATAATTCGCGTAAGTTACGTTTGATCGTTGTCAAATTTAATTATGACACGACACGACATGCACATATGACACGTATGTTACTGATAAATGTTACTGATTTTGTACGTCCGCGTAGCCTACTTATTAAACTAGTAGCCCACCATCTGGTTTTTTTTTTTTTTTTTTTGATAATTTTGCTTACTATTCGATGCGAGATATATTATACATGTACGATTTAATTATATTACTCGCACTCTTCGAGTGACGTAGGTATAAATATTATTATATCGGGTGATTTGTTAAACATTATTTTTATCTCAAAAAATATTTACCTACGTTTAAGAATTTTTTTTGCATGCTATTTGAAGTTGTTGTATAACGTTTTATATTTTTATACACTGTTTTTTTTTATTTATAAAATGTTTTATTTTTTTTTTTTTAATGACAATGAAACGAAACAGCAAAATTATATATTTTTTTTCAAAAATATTGTTTTATATAATGACTTTAAAGTTTAAACTATGTAAAAACAATATTTTCTTGAACGTCATTAGTTTTTATGAAATATGTATAACATTATTATAACGAGTGTTTTTCTATAAAAAAAAAAAACACCCTGTATGGAGTACTCGCTTATAAAACGTATACATACATCAATGTACACGTTTTGGCAAGCCGAACTCCGAAATGTGTTGATATCTAATTTTTTACCCTTCAAATCAATTTATATTTTTAGCAAGCCAAAATCATGTAAATTAAAAACCGGTATTTTTTATCGGTGTTTATTTTAGTGATTGTTGAGATAACTACAAATTAAATACTCTAAACTTTATCTAATTTCGAATTTATTTTCAGGAATATTCTAAAACCTCGACTGGCCGCAGCAGTACTGGCCTGCGGATTACAGTCATAAATAATAATTATATTCAAACGAAAAGGTCGTGTGTATGGATTTTAAACGTTAAGCGTAATACTTATATACGGTCAATATAAAGAAAGGTTTAAAAACACACATGGAAAAAGGAAAAGAATTTCACAACTATATTACGTTTATATATAATAACTTATAACTTATAATGTTATATTATATTTTAAATTTAAAAATACAATAAAAGCATAATGGTATAGCTCAAGAGTAATAGTGAGTTATTCATAATATATACATAGACGTCGTGATAAATATATAACAATCTACTTAACAGAATTGTGAGATATGTATATTTTATATATTATTCATGTTTGTGTGTACTACAGAATAATATTGTGGTATAGGTATATGCACTGAAAATCTAGAGAATTTTTTAGTGAATTTTAATATCAGTAATAATAATGCACTTGTATATTTCAAACTATAGTCCATAGAACATACAGCGAGTATCTATATTTACTGACATAGTATTATATAATATATATATGTATATCATTATAGCCATATATATATATAGACAGATTTTTTTTTATATATTTGAGACAGTTATTTACATTGTAAATTATATATTAAACATATTTGCGTGCCTTACATTATCAATTAATAATTAATAATTACGTATTATTATTATATACTATAAATGTAAGTCCTGCAACTGCAATGGAGACTGGATGAGTTATTATAATATTTTAATCACAAGGCTTTGGTTATTTTAACAGTAAACACTAATAATCTCTAAAAATATTAATACCCTTATAAAAATCCAATTTCAATTGAGTAGTAGGTTAGTTATAATAACTTATAGCTATTTAAACTTAAGACCACCTGAGTGTATTGGAAATGAAATACACAGTAAAATGATGACCTAGTTCTGCTCATCTTAATTTTGAATACTTGTAAGTTATAGTTAATTTAATTGACGAAATAGTTGTTCAAAATTTAATTTATATGTATCGACTTTTTCATAATAAAATTCTGCTTCTAAATGAGATTAAAAAATTGTAATGATAAAAATAATAAAAATATGTTATTTTTTCCAAAAATGTTGTTTCATATTGACTTCAAATAATGTACTTATACAAAACATTCTTAAAAACTTAAATGGATAATGAGTGTTTATTATTCAAAAAATCACTCAGTATATAATCTTTAATTTGCATACTATTATTATCGTACATTGTAAATAGTTATAACATAATTATATTATTGACGTTGCAAGTAGATATATATAGCGTAGATTAACATATCACATATTAGTATACTACATCTAGATGCATAATGATTATTATATTATTTATTAATCTTATTAATTAGTAATAATCACCGATTATTAACGTGAACAAAACATCAAACGGCTTTTTACAATTGTACTTAACCGTCTTAACTCAAAACATAATGATGACAAAAGAGATAATAGATATAATATGTATTGTTGTGATTCATATATTTTGTAGATTATCAGTCTTATATAATATAAATAGTTAATATATAATAAATCAAACCAATTAGGTTCATTATTTACAATGGTTAAATAACTTAACCTTGTGGGAAACTACGTCATCGGGTGAAACACGATTGCGGACATCCGCTATTTAATAAAAAATATTGTTTTATACTCAAAAAAATAACCAAATGATTGTGGATAAAACTTAATTTAATGTTGCTAAGTTATGCAGTATACTGAACCCATATAGATAATTAATTTTTAGATGGTTTTATCGTTCAAATTTCTCACGTGAGTAGCAACTTCACTACGGTTAAAGATATTCTATAAACCTATATTATGTCAAGTATACCTTAAACTGTGGAAGATACAATATTAATAAAATAATAATACAAATAAAAATGATGATAACTGATAATATTAATGTATAAATGTATGATGACATTGACGTCATATTATTTATTAAATCTAATATATTATGATTACAGAAATAGTTTAAAATCAAAATGTACAGTACCTATTAGAGGAGTCGTAGAAATAAAAACAAGAAGCTTTAATATGGTAAACATTTAAATTTATATTTTTATCTCTCTGTTATAAGTTATATAACAAATTATTTTTAAATATTGTAATATGTTATTGTAATTTTTATAAACATTATAACTCTTGTTATTAATACTCGTTTAATAAGCTCATGCATAATTCCCACATTATCAAAATATTATTTATAAATTTTGCAACATTTGTCCACAAACGTTTCGTTTTATGGAGTCCATTGTCAATCTGTAATCGTCAATTGCAATCGTGTTCTTAAAAAGATCGCCTCGATAAAAATCGTTCGCAATCGTGTATCACTGACGTCAACCTTATAAACTTATCTATTTCGTTAAATATTAACGGAACAGTGCCGTTGTATAGTTGAGTCGCCAAAATCTTAATACGTCACTACATTAGTGGCCATGCTTCGTTTGAGTTCAGGTCGGATGGTGCTGCACTGCGGACGTCACGATGTCGCGAATCGTATGATATCGCAATGAAATCGCGTTTGCAACGACAACAAAAATCTCTAAACAGTGTCGAAAATGAATTTCGCCGTTCGAGAGCCGCTTTGTTGTTATTATTCCGTGCAAACAGATAACATACTATAAAAAAGTACGCATAATAATATTATATACTATATCACACTTTATATTGAATCTAAACGTTATTTTTCTTTTTCTTTTTTTTTTTATGTTTCTATTCTACCTGCCGTCGAAATAATGACAACAATGAAATCCCATACACCATAGCGTCTTCGAAGTAATAATAGTTTTAATGATGGACGGCTGTAGAGGTGAGAGAGAGAGTGAATCAGGCCGTTTGCGGTGGCTGTCGCCTCTCGCCAGTCGGTCACTGGGTTGACAGACCCGTCCTCTCGACTGCGCGGTGACGTGGCGGCGGTAGAGGTGGCGGCAACGGCTTCGTCGTAAATTATAATTCTTTCGACGACATCGCCGCCTCCATCTCGGCTATAATAATAATATAATTATTGTCCCTTTGTGTATCTCAAGTCCAAACAAAGGCCGTATAGTAACCGTTTTCGTTTCTCCGCTCGGTAAAAGAAACGGTCGATAATAAGAGAATATGCTGCAATAACGCGTTATCACAGAAGACGGCACGCCGAAATCTTCGTATAACAATATTTATATTACTCAATTATTATAATAAGCGCAAATAACTTTATAAAACGACAATAATATATTGTACTTACTAAATTGTTTTTCGTTGCCTCCTCCTTCATCAGACAGATGCTTGGACCGAAAAACATAGTACGATAAAACTTTAAAATAACGGACACTTCCCGTCACCGATATTCTGTATTCAGTGTACACTATTCAATAGTATGATATTCTATGAAGTGGAGTGAATCAATATTATGTAATTAAGACTGTTATTACGATAAATTAATAAGTTATAACAACCTAAGTAATATAATATATATATATTTAATTATTGATAATTACTATTATTTATAAACGTAATTTATTTTACAAATAAATAGATAAAAATTTACATTTCCGTAATAAAATAAAAATAGAGGACGAGAAATGCGCATAATATTATGATTCAGTGAAAATAATCAGTTACTTTTGTTTATTAAAAAGCTCAATTTGAATGCAAAATTAAACAATTACTTATTGTTAAAATAAGATAAAAATGTATATTATAGAATAGCGTTCATTATTTAGTGTTTTCGATATTCCCGAAAGAAATGTCCGCTATTTGGGGATTTCTGCATTAAATGGTGTCTGCAGGGGGAGGGTGTAATCTCGCTATAATCTATATCTGTCGACCTATTTTTGAACAGTCAAAATGATTTAATACAACTATACTCTAGGTATATTGAATGAAAACATGATTTTATTTTACATTTTTTACAAGATAAAAGTATAGATTTAAACTCTCATCCCGCTGACAAAATTACATTACAGTCGATCGACGTTATATTTTATTTATTCGGATATAGCTGTGTATAATTGAAATGTAACTTCTGTAAACTATCCGGTGATCTAAAAAATCATTTTGCTCAGACCGACATTTTTTTTGAGCCACCACGTACATATGTTAAAAAAAAAACCAAACGGTTATAACTACTTATTAAAGATTTAACGAGTGCGTATACAGTTTTCTTTCGTGATCTAAAGTGTATTTTTTGACTACACATTCCTACGCAGGATCGAACTTGACCTTCAGCCGTCTATAATATATGTACGTATAATATTATTATCGCGTATAATGTCTATAATCACTATAATATATTCGGTACGCTCCTTTAACCGATTTGCCGTCCGTTCGTTCTCCCTGTGACCCGTCTCGATAATATCAATCTCGTGCGACAATAGTAGCCGGCGTTGGTCGTATGCGACGCTTTACGGCACGTTTTACCGAAGTGAATTATGATGCTAACGGGTGAGTGTTATTATTATTATTCGTTACTGCAACTTATCGATATGCACACTGCAGATACGCGTTATTTTGTGTATGCTTTATAGGTCGTCCGCCCACGATACACACTATTTTGTGTAAGTATATTACGGTGACATTGTAACACGAAATGTCGTAAAAAAAAAAATTATAAATATAATAACACCTTTCAGTAAAATAAATCACATCTACTATGCAGTTATATACAACTAATATAATAAAATATTTAACGGACCATTTAATCCATGTACACCGAACCTGTTGCATTTGACTTTTATTTATAAAAATAAAAAGTGTAAAACGGTTACAACGCGCACTTCCGAGAATCGCAATACTTGGTGGTCGTGTTTTACCACTTATACGCATATCCAACACATGAGATTATTATTGTAGATCGAGTAAAAAATAAAAACTTTTTAAATCCAACATAGGCTTACTACGTACGTATATATTATGATACAATCCAACGTATACGTATTCGCACGGTGTTCCACGGTCGATTTAAGTATTTACGTCGGATTCTAAGTATACTATTTACCGGAACTTTGTACCCAGTTCAAAATACAATTTTTATCGTATTTTATAAGTACAGCAATGCACGGGGTTGCAGTCAAACCGCAGTACATAATATACGTATTGCAATGCTGTCCTGAATGTCTTCCAGGATATCGACATTAGAAACATTTAAAATAAACAATTGATTAATACGTTACAATACTACAAGAAAAAATATTAAAGGTATACGATCATTTCGAGTGAGATTGCATAATTATTATATATGATATCATCTACCTTCACAATTAAGTTTCTGTATACACACCACACAAAATTCGATGAAATAATAAAGTGAAAATTTAAATTTAATTTAACGAACACGGTATCAAACTTATACCTACTGTATAACTCATAAATTGCGTTCTTCACACATGTAGCCTGATGCAATTTTTATTTTACGATTTCGTTAAAAATCAAATGTACTCGTATTAATGGCTTGTATACAAGTTACGAAATATACGGCTGCTAAAGTAATTTAATATCATATAACGCTCTAATAGTAACCTAAATAAACCATCCATAAACATGATAATTATTAAACAGCAGACTGATTTTTCGTAGATATAAGATCGAAATCTTTGTCAAATATCACAAGCTTAATTATTCCTCCCATATATCGCGATCGTATTATATTTGTGTTATGTTTAATAAACTCTGTTTATAATAGTTGACATCTCTACGGTTGAAATGGCCGTTTCAGATTCACTGTTAACACTTTCTCATGGTACTCATTATTAAATTTTATTAACACGTCGTTTGACTTTCTTGAAAGTGTAACACAGAGAAAACGAGATAAGTAATAATATAATTCCGACTGTTCAACAACCAGTTCCGAGCATAATTTTTCGGTTTTTGCCGTTAATTTTTCTTCGGACCAATTTTTCGCTTTGTTATTTTTATACACATGGCAATGATTTCGATTTTTCAATTTTTTTTTCAAATCGTTTCCCCGCACGCACGCCGGTCGGTGACTAGCACGAGATCAACCGTTCCGTCAAGAAAGCCGTTTGGAATGTTGTCTGCCACATCTTCGGATGACTTTGGGAATTGGCCGAAACCTGCAATGTCAGTTTAGAAACGTAGAACAATATTAAAACAGTAGAATCGGCACTAAAAATAAAAGAACAAAATTCCATAATAGTTCGTGTAAAATTTCAAATAAATTCTCAAGTAACTACGATAATACTGTCGGCGTGTATTTAATTTTCGTAACGTCTTTAATGCACTTGAAAATATTTATTTGAATTAAATAAACTATCGTTTCGACAATTGTATAGTTTTAATGTTTACGGATTAACATTTAAAATAGTGAAAAATGTATTTTCAAAAACTCCTATACTGTTTTGATAACGAACGGTGTACTGTTTAAAAAGAAGATTCGATATTATTAAAACTTTATAACGTGAATTCTAAAATAAATTACATTTTAGACTAAAATAGAAATTATACGTTACATTGAATAACTAATACTAAATATATAGTTTTTACTCTGCACAGGTAATAATCAGTGCTAATTAATAGTAATGTGTACTAATATTAACAATAGTTGATTGTTTCATATTATTATGTTAGTAACTCTAGAATTGGTTTTTGGAATTTATGTATTATAATAAATAATCTAACCTTAAGTATACCTAACATATTTTATAAATTAAAATTCGGTATCTAAGTGCTTATAACCAACACGCTGTCGTAAAAATATATTGACGTGTTTTAAAATACTATGAATATATTATACGAAGTAATGCGATACGCTTTGAAAATATATCATATTTGTGTAAGGAAAAAAAATAAATATTGAAAATGATTTTTCTTGTATCATTGTTAATCTGTATTTTGAGTCACTTTTTTATATTTATAATTCTTACATGAAAAACTGTCATAGTTGACCTATTTTCTTCCAAATACGTTAAATTATTGTTAATCCATAGTAATAGTTTCAGGAAATAAATCATAATATTTGTAAAAAAAAAAAAAACAAAAATAAAAAATAAACAGTAAAATAGGCGGTTCTTATGAAAAACTTCCATGCTTGACCTATTTCTTTCGAATTCGTTAAACTTAATTCTGATTTTTTTGTAATTATAAAGTGGACTTATAATCATTTCTTAAGACAATTTCTTAATATCTCGTTAACACCTCTCTTCGAGAGCTAATTAAAAATTTGCATAAAAAAGGCTATTATTTTTTATCGCTGAACTTATAATTTATAAGATATGACTCATATCTTAGAGTTATATTTCACTTGAATAGTTAAATGTTTTTATATATATATATATATATATGTATATATATACTCGTACTATATTAATAGTCTAAACATTTCGTTTTTGACAAGATAATATAATTTTAAATTTAAATTTTTAAAAAAAATATACATAAATCATGCTTACCGGAATAGCGTGAATAGTAAAGCGTTATATAATAGCTGTGAATATTAACATAGATCTGTAACCACTGAACGATTTATAGTCTTTTTATAATATCGTTTAATATATAATAATATTATTATGACGTAATACTCAAATGATAGTGTTATATAAACATTGTTTATTTTAATTTAAATGAGCAGCTCAAAAATCAACAGTCAATATTTATGGAATTATACAATGACATGTTAACTTATTTTCTGGAAACAATGCGTTCAAAAAAGGTATTGTTTTGTATCCCAATTATTGTTCACGTCATTATTTCCTGTTACACATATTGTATAATTTATTATCAAATGTTGGTTACACGTTTAATAGGTAGTGTATAATAATAATATTACAACTGCTACCGACATTGTCATAAGTTACCACAGTAGACATTTTATAATTAATTGTGTCACTTGTAAAAAAAAAAATTTAATATTCCCGCGCGCGCAGCGAGTTGAAGAAAACAAAATTGTCCTATAATTATAATATTTATTTTTACGCAGATTTATCAACTTGCATTCAAACAATGACAACAAAAAAAAAAACTATGTCAGTCACCGTTTATATGTTTAAAATGATTCGATTATTATTATTATTATGCGACCAATTATAAGACAACCGAACAATACAATAATTGCTAACGTATATCTACGTATATATATTATACATTATGACAATCGCATTTACTATAATATAATAATAATATCGCAGTGTTATGCATTATATACAAAACGATTATACTTGATCATTGTTGTGCATGTGTATGGGTTTTCACTATTATTTTGTTTAAAGGCATTCGCGTGTCAATGACACAATAGATATACGACAAAGAATTCGTTGGAGATGACGTGTTTCGATTGAGCAACTCACTCTTTTCATACACACACACATATAAATATAATAATGTACAGGTGTACTTCAAGTTAGGTTAGGTTAAGTCTTTAACAGAGTGATGTGTTGTATAGTTGTTTGAATTTTCTTACACATTATTATGGACGTGAGACGTGGGAGACATAATGAGGAGTAATATCTAAGTACAAATGATGAATATGTGGCGTAAAGGTGCCAATACTCCTACGTTACTACTGATAGAGATTCGAATTATTGAAACTAATGTACTTATAGTATTAACTAGTATTTATAACTAAATTTAAATTAATAATGTTAATGGCATTGTAAGAACTTAAAAGCATACTTGAGGTTCATATTTTTAAATATTTAAATTTGTTTGTCATAATCAAGTGTCTTGTAGTGATATTAACTTTTTTTATTAAAATGTGAATCCCACATTTTCGAAAGTGAAAGTAATTTTTAACAAAAACATCGAGTATATTATATTTTATTTATATATAGGTATATACACCACTTCTTTTATACCTAAAAATCAAAGCGATCACTCTAAACAAAAGTTTCTTCTGATTCACTCATCTCCACGTCAAAAGTCTCGCATCCGCTTTGGTTTAATAACCAATAAAATAACTCACTAACTTCCTATGAAAACATTTTATTTTTTTTATATACATAATAAAATATACTCAGACTCTTTACTTCCTCTAACAATGAGAACTTTTAAGTATTGTTTCACTTCCTTAATCTGATAAATCGATTGAAAATCTTTTTTCATACCACCCTATCAGTTTATTACTACAATTTTTTTCAAATTATATGATGGATTTCTCTTCAAATCGATCATTTTCATAATTAATATAAAAATAACCCTACCTGATACTTAATTTGGAGTTCGTAACTCCCATTCAAATATCCATAAATTAATCGATTGATTAATACCATTTCTTTCATATTATACTATAGTATTGTATTGCAACTGTGTTTTCTTAGTTATTGCTCAATGCTTTGATCATACCTACCATTTTGGCCTCTTATTTAAGTAAAAAAATACGCTATTTCTTCTTTGTTCTTGTTCGTTAGATTATATCTTAAAAACCGACATTATCTCATATTCTCGTTAGAGTTTCTCAAGAAGCAATGTTATCTTCAATTCTATTGAAAATGTTCTTAGCTAACTAACCAACTATTCCAAACACTTCTCTAGCATAATATGCAGTTTACAAAGCTATACTGCATATTATGCTAGAGAAGTGCACCACCTTTAGTATCAGTTAGAAGTTTGTAGTGATCAACTCTCCCTTTAAGTAATATAAAAATCCTCAAAAATTTGAAGAAATAATCTTAAAGTATCATTGACAATTTCAAAATAATCAGATTTCTAATAATTGCATATTATTATAAAGAAAAAAAGAATAAACATAGTAGGTGAATTTCTTGTTTATATATTATTGTAATGCCAGTAATACATAAGCCACTTAAAACACGAAATATACGTTATAATATTATATTTTTTTATTATTTTATTAAATCGTTATGTCATTGAAATTTTAATATTGTATACCTCAGTTGAACATTTAACATTTTTATTATAAATATAACATATTATTTTAATATCTATTTATAACAATGTGACTTTATTTTATCTCTTAAAGTACAATTTTTCGACAATTTTTAATAATAAATGCAGTATTAACCGAACATCAATAGAGAAAGAAATAATAATAAATACATTTATGTACAACAATTTTTGCAATCCACGTACTCATATAATATGAAATATATGCATCAAAAGTAAAAACAATATAGAGAATTATGACCTAAAAGCATAAAAAACTCAAAATATGTAAATATGTATATAAAAATAAAATTATACTTAACTATATTACCTTTGTCTACAGAGTTTTCATAAAACCTGCTTGTAATTTACTATGATATGTTTGAGTTGTTTAACGCAAATTATGAATGAATAAATACAAGTAATCTGTCCTAATAGATAATAATATTATATACAAGTAAATGAAGAAAAAAAATATTTGAAAAGTGAGGAGGTGTCAACATTCTAAACAGTAAATAAGTGAGTTATGATACTATACAAAAACAAATAACCAACGAAACAAAGTTTTGACCGACATTATAATGTATAATATATATATATTATTATTATTTAGAATATTAAGCAGTTTCAATATTTTTCGTATGAAAAAAAAAGATGAACTAGTCCACTCGGCTGAGCGGTGCAATTTCGGAAGTGGTCTACGTGGTATTTTATATACATGATTTACGTATATTTATATATTTGTATTATATTGTTATACCGAAGATGACCACTGCGTATTATTGTAATAATATTATATGCGATCGAGGTATCGTAATAGTTGTCCTTGTTTGTTTTTGTTTATTCGACCGTATCGTCTGTAACAAACCGTCAATATCCTGTTTTCGTAAACGATTTATTCACGATCTAATAGTGCTGCTGCTGTTTAAATTGCACTCTACATGTAAACTTTATTATAATAATTTTATAAATCCAAACAACCGAAAACGTTTTACCGAATAATTCGTCGACCTCTTTTGCAGTGATAACTGCAGGTAAATAGTGTTTTTTTATTTTTATTGAGGTATGTTTAAATCGCAAGCGTGCAGTTATATAGATCACCCGGCGTATACCGTCGTCATCTCTCGAGGGCCTACGTTCGCATTATTCATTTTTTTCTATTTGTTTTTTTTCAAATCTACCGTGTAAGTATTGGAAAATTATCTTGTAACATTGTAATTCAGTGCACTTTGACGATGTTCTAGAAATTATGCTCTATGCCTCAAAATATTATACCTACTTTTATACATGAGTATATCGATAAATAATACATAACGAAATACTTAATATTAATAACAAAGTATACATACTTGTATATCATATAAACAAAACGATTCTAAAACTTACAAATGTTCTTCAACGTTGATCGAATGCGTTTATATTCGGCATATGCATAATATATTATACCTTTTTAGCATTTATAGATTTTTGGTTACATTTTCGGAATGTATAGTGCATTATATATACTGCAGTTATTAAGATTTTCAATGTATTAAGTCCAAAACCTTAGTAATTTGTTGTAAATAAATAGTTGTTCGCACAAACATTTTATTCCCTAGAAGCTAAAATTGTGTTAACAGTCAACAAAGACAAACTAATAGTGACACAACCACTTAAGAATCCCGCCACTCAAGTACATACATTACTTTGTAAATGCGTATTTATTGTTTTAGTCTTTAAATGTCCATATATGTTCATACTGAAATACATTTTTTTTTAAATGGTTCCGATTCAAGCAAAAACTAAAACTATTTTCGTTTCAATTGACACGAGACTACATCTGCAAATTCTATTCATTTTGACAACATCAGAGACGTTGCGTAAACGGGTTTAAAGGCTATGTCACGAATATGACGATTAAATAATATGTGAGACTAATGCTAACAATCTATTGGGCGATATCTTTTATAACGACAATAATACCTATACATTTGTATCGTACTGCCTTTCCAATTTTTATTATTATACTTTTCGCATATATTTTTTCGCTTCTATTGAAACTACATTCCGTCAAATTCAACCAGATGACATACGTCTCAACCACGTCGAATGAAATATCGAATAACTTGTTGAACTCGGACGTCAGTGAAAATATAGTTATTATTTGACGCGTATATTCATCTCGCTACAAGTCACCCACATTATTTTCATAATATTATACTAGCCTTTAAACTATATAAGACAACGTATTAATCTCAAGCATTCCACAGACATCTTAAAAATTCACTCGATTTTTAGATCACTAAATTACAGGTCATTATTAATTCTTCATCTTATTTATGAATTACTGGTCACGTATTATCGCATATTTTGGACATATTTTTAGATTTGTTGATATATTTTTGTCAAACTCTACCATCAACATTTTCCCATCTGGTCCACTCATTGTCATTAAATTCCGATAAAATTTCTCTAACTCATAAATTATGTGATTTATAATGGGAATACATCCCAACATTATGAGCCCCTGTTTTTAAACTGATTTCCTAATTCAAATCCTGTTGTCCAAATGTAATTAATTAATGATTTTTAATCGTACCTATTGTACTTCAGGCAGCGAATGAATTATAATTTGCTACCAAATCACGTATTAAAGTTAGGGTTTAATCAATGTCCCTAATCGTAGTATACCCAATCCAATTGCAATAGGTATACTATATGTTGTGATTTTTTTAATCTGTTATTTAATAGCCCCTGTTCTTTCATACTCAAAAGACTCAATTTAAAAATAATTTTCAAGTCTATAAACCAACTCTCCTATATCGATTTTATACTCTCCAATAATTATATCCTCATCAAATCCATTCTAAATTGTATTCTTTATATAGATTTTAAAATTGAATAACTAAGATTTTACTAAGGTTCACTACATATGTTTTAAATTTATAATATGCGATTATTGATAACTGTAATGTATTTTAACGTATAATGGTTTAAATATATTATATTTTCTCAATGATTTTTAAAAAAAAAATGTAATTGGTATTATAGTTGCATTCGATTCGATAGCTTGAAAGAGTTTTCAACATTTAATAATGATACAAAAATCGAGATAAAAATAAAAAAAAACAATAGGATTTTATATTACATCTTTAATTGATTTTTCTATAATAATATTGACTTTAAGCGCTTTTTGTTAGAGATTCTTAGGAATATTACTGTAGTGCTGTATACTTGTGTACACTATAAGGTACAGTTTGTCACTAAATTAATATTATTAAGCACAAATTGACCTCTACTTTTACCTATACACACATTATAAATTATAATAAAATACGCATTATGACTTATATGGTCATGTAATATGCACAGCTTGTCGGCCGTCGATTGCAATAATTATCCATTTTATTTTCATAATAAATTCCGACTGACGTTGTCAACTGAAACGATCTGCAACGTCTCCTGTGACAACGACGCAACGCAATTACTCTACTGCAGTGAGAATATTATTATGATACGCGATATGAGTATATCGATTCTTTATCTTTTTTAAACGATTTGATCATTGAGTGACGTATTTTAACAAAGCATTGATCGTGTCGAGGTACATTGAAAATCTGTTACACAGAATAAAAAAATATAAACACGCGCGCATACACCATTTTTTAATACACGAACATATAACACAATATTATAAAAATTTGCCTGTAGGTATTATAATGTACGATTTGTGGACACATTGAACAAGAATAATTTATTTATCTATAATATACGAGTAATATGCGGAAAAAAAACTAGTAGCGTCAAAGATAACAAATTTTATTTGGGTACATTTTTGTTTCACAAATTATTTTCAACCAGATCGATTTTTAACGAAGATTATTCGATTACAATTTTTAATAAAAGTAAATAATTATTTATTTTATTACAAAAGTTTTGTTACTTTTAATAATAAAAGTTTATTATATTTCTATCTATATACTATAATAATATTGAATTTTTGGGAAAACATATCCAAATATTTATAAAAATATATTTTGTGTATTTATGACATTGATAACAATTGATTTTTGTATATATTATAATAATAAAACACTATTTTCCATTTTATTTATTTTCATTTTTTTTTTTAAACGGTGAAATTTTATTACCTAAAACGTCTATTATTCTAAATAAAAAACTGGTTAAAAGCAGTATGGGTAGTATTTTTTACACTCCTACTAATTTTATGAACCTTTAAAACATTACTATAATGGCATAAATTATTGCCAATAATATATATATTATACAGGTATAAGCGGGTGTTTCATTATTATTTGTACATAATATAATATATTACTTGATTTTATATTTTATTCAAAGGAAATATATAAAGATCAAACAAATGTATATTATTATATAATAAATTGTATAGCGTACATCTTATTATCGTACAAAACTTGTTTACATTAATATATTTCAATATTCCAAAGCGAATGTACGGACAAAATATTATAAAACTTAATACCTACCTATAAAATAAATATTTATATACTTATCGGGTCTTACTATATATAGTTACATCCGATCGATGCTCGCATACTGTTTATGTATATTTTGCGAAAATATGCGTTTGTCAGGTTTTAGCTTTGAATTAATTACTTAATGTATATATTATATGCGAATGTTTTATTTAACTTTCTCGCTTTAATAAGAAATAACGTATCCATTAACGAACTTCTGAAACTATAAATACCAATAAGACCCAAAACCTGTGCACATAAAAATTCGACATTGAACTTATTATTTATACACATATTATAATACAATTTATTTTACGGCCGCTTATGTAGCGTGACTTTTACGGGCCACTAGGTATTACCCGTATTCTGGTTAAGTTAGGTATAATTTTTTATTAGATTCTGAATAAACAGGAAATTTCGATACTCTAACCGTCATTACAAATTAAATATTATATTCCCTTAACGTGTATTTCGATTAATATTTTAAAATATATGGAATATTTAATATTAATTGTATTTACGACGTATGTAAGAAAACGTATAGCTCTTTGACGGTGTTTCTGTGTATTTTAATCAAGCATAATATTAGCGAATACAGTACTATGACCAAACACGAACGTACCCTCTGCTCCTAAATAATTTGTTGTGTACAACTGCATTCTGAGATAATAGTTCTCATCAAGTCAATAAATTCCGTTTAATCCCTGGCGGAATCGAAACTCATTATTACAAATTCATTTTTTCACCTCGTCGGAGCGTATTTTAAATTTTTATGCGCAGGATGAGTCGGGAAGAAATTGGGTCAACATAATATTATACGTATTATAAAACAATATGTACAATACAAATATACTAAAACGTAATTATAATGTACAGCATGTATCGTTAATAGTTAGTGTAATTTATTGAATTTTAAAAATTTTAAAAAGGAAATTCCAAAAACTGAAACTTTAAATTTTTTTTAAATTATTATTTTTAAGATAGTCATTTGGCAAAACACCACGTGGCCATAACCATACACAAACAATTTATTACTTTTTAGATGTTTAAAAATGACAAATTCCATTACTTTATTTTTTTTTCAATTTAATAATATTAAAAAATATTATGTGTAATTATGTTTACAGTTAATATTGTTTAAATAATGAATTATGTTTAGTAATGTGACATAATTCGTGTATAATATGTGATAAGTATTGATCCCTCGTAGTATAATTTATATACTGTTAGTTCAAAGTCACTTACATGTAATTATGGTTACAAATGACTAAATCCATAATTGAAATTGAAAAATTTCAGACGCAATATTTACCACGGATACGCTTTTTATTAAATATCCAATGAGGGTATAACATATAAATTACCAATGTCAAAAAAAGTCATATATAAATTTCATCTTCCACTTAATATAATTTCCACGGCAACCAGTAAATACATAATTATTACAATTGAATAAATACTAAAAAATTAAAACTCTCTACTATTAAATAACATTTTGTATATTTTAAATTGCAAGACGCGATAAAAAAAAGGTCGACCCTTGTGATCGACGTGAGCCGATTGGCGAGATGCTGAGGGGGAGGTCTCGACTCCCCGGGGGGTTGGTGACCGAAGCCGGCGGGGGGCAGAGCCCCCTAGTTTATAATGATATAATATTATATTTGTACGCGATTTGAATATGACGCGAGTGTTCGTAATGTGAAAACATTAATATAACATATTATATGTATACTAACGATTGTGTGCGTAATGACGCCGATCAATATGGTTTTAATCATTTATTATCTATTCGTATCACAAAATTGTGATTTATGCACGCGTATTATACGTCGTAATAATATCATCGGATACGAAATGTCACCATCAGATTTGTTGTCGAACGTTTATTTCCTTTTTCGCGTAATCATTATTAGTGTTGCACACGGTCCATAACGACATTGTTATTACTACGCAATATCACACGGTCCGTCGTCGGAATTAACGGAGTAGGTGCACACAATGTAACAATCACATGATGCACATGTATAACAGTCGTATTATTATAGTCGTCGTATACGCTTTTTATACATACAACTTTTATTTTTTCGCGCACAATTATTTCGGAGTATTACCGCCGTTTCGCCGGACAATCCGCGATTTCCCTCGGAAATTAACGATCTCCCGGCTACGGACGACGTTTATTTTTTTTATATTTATCTCTCTAGACGCATACGCGGTATATATATATATATATATATATTATATGATAACTGCACCGACGTATATATTATATTATAACGTGATATATTATTATTATACGTCTCGTACACTAATTATTGCCGCGGTAGTCGATCACAATCTACGGACAACCAATTAAATGGCCCTTCGATTTCATTCCGAGCTCCGCGTACGACTCGCAGTTCGGACACGTGTACAACAGATCGGTTATAAGTAGGTACACAGTACTGTATAATGATAATATTAATATGTTGTGCGCGGGCCGGTCCGCGATAGGTCTCTGCATAGGTACTCCATACTCACTCGGCGAGCGCAGAGTGCACTTTCTTCGGAGTCATCGAGAAAGTAAAAGGACGAGAATATTATATAGGTACCTACGATTGCATCTATCATCGTGTCGAACATTATAATAATATTATCTCTCTCGTCCGCATATAGGTATGTGAATATAATAGGTACACACGATGTGTTATTCGCCCCTAACCGCTTTCCTCGATTCCTCGCTCTCTATCGCCGCGGCTTTATCTCAAGTACGCTCTTCGGCCGTGTTACACCGCAGCCGCACATATACGGTAACTATTACTATTATTATGTAGTTATTATATTATCGGAAATCGGAATGTATATAGCTGGTACATATTATAATGGTGTATACGTGTTGGCAAGGAGATTTACTGTCGCACACGTTTATAATATAATAATAATAAATTTTACGGGCACGATAAATCCCCGTACAATATATTTTATAAATTATATGCGTGTATCAATATTACATACGCATATATTATACCTGCAGCGCGCTCATTGCGCCTCGCGCCGAGTAGACGTAATCCGTATTTAAAATCCCATTTGTATGAATTGCGAAAATCCGTACGAAATTACAATACGGTAATCTCCAAACAACCATACATATACCTATGTGTACATAGCTATAGTATGTATAATGTTAAATATATATATTATATAATATGCAGGTACGATTATAATACGTACGTATACAGCTAGTATACACGATATTTATCCGTAATTATTATAAATAAATATAATAATTTAAATACGGTTAATTTGTTTTTATTTTCGACGACCCAAAAAATTGTGTTTTTACATTATTTTATTTATCTCCTTTTTTTCCCTTCGTCTCCCGATAACGACATATTTTCTAGTATGCTTTTTGCGTAATCTTAAAGTCAGATTGGAAATCAAAGGTTATAAAAGTTATAAAATTAGTAGAATTATTAGAGATACATACAAAATATAGTGCTTATACAATATATTTGTTATAATGTAGTAATATTATCAAATCAACTAGTTAAAACTAAAAACTATATAGAAGTTATTATAATGAATACTTTAACTAGATAAGTTATTAAGTTAATTATATATTTAACTAACTAGATGAGTAAATAAAAAATGACGTTTTAACTCGGCTTTAACTTTTTAACAAGTTTGTATTATTTTGTGCTTATTGGAGTAATTTGCGTATTTAATTACTGAACTTACTTTATTTGACGATGATTTACTTGACGTTAATAAACAGCGTCGTAAACACTTAATTTGACTTCGAATCCTTCGTTTCGGGATTATTTTTTGAATTCGCTTCGTTTATTTTTGACACAGCTTTTTTCATAATTTATAAAACTAAATTATTATTTATGATACAATTTTATTTATTTAATTTTGATACACGTCTTTTCTTCGTATTTTTTTATTACATTACCTACTGTTTAGCCACTTATAAATTACGTCTTTTTTTATTGAAATATTTCGTCTTAGTTTACAGTGTTTACTGCTTACACGTATAATTTTGAACGCGTTTCAAATTTCTGAATTACGATTCTTAGAACTGGATGCTTTACGAGATCAAACTCTAAATATTTTATCGACACAATTAATGATTACGTACTAAAAGTAGTAATATTATATTTTATATGCAAGTATTGAGTAAATCACGTAATATACTAATTAATTTAAATATCGGTATTGTTTTGGAATCGACAGAAATGGAAAAATAGAAACGCATAGTGGTCGCCACACGTACATAATGTATGTATAATATACATATAATTAGACTAATATGATGATCCGTCACCGACGAACAACAAAAATGAATTAGGTGCTGTTAGTTTATATATTTCCGCGTATTTAAACTCTATTTATATGAGTTAAAAACGAATAAACGGAGAGACAGTATTCAAAATATACAAACGAGATAAGGAGCTTTTTTCACAATTGTGATTTTTATTCACCATTCACTTATCTGTATATTATACGCGTCCGCCCATCCGCCGTTTATTGTACACCGCTGTTCAACTTTAATGTACGGATTTTATTTTATATTTTTTTCGGAGTGATATAAATCTTCTCTGCTGCCGGCAGTATATACATAATAGTATTATATACTATTATATTTGTGTATCTTTTTGGTTATTCTTTTTTTATTATTATTATTCACAGCGTTTAACGTGTTCAAAGGTTTATGGTTGTTATTATTCCGATTTCATTTCACGGCGGGACGGGCGAAATTATTCCTCTGTGACAATGGTGACGACGCCCATCGAAATCGAGTGGCGGCAAGATATCATGCTTTCGGCTGCTTTGTGTTGTCTATACGGAAGCGCTTCCGGTTCAAACAATAGAAAAGGCCCAACTAACGTCCCGTTGTCACGCGGAAGGCCATTCATCAGCAATCCACCGGACTGATAATAAACTCCGTAAGCATTATTTACGGTGAGTGAACCCGTATAAAACGACGTCCTTAAGTTTTTAATTGCTAGCCACGATAAGCTTAGAAATAAAGAGAAGAAAATATCGACTCGCGGTTGTATGACTATATACAATATTATACTATAATGTAATATATTATAAATAATAAATAATGACACTACACACCGCGGCGTTTTTCATACAGTAGAACTCACTACACACGACAAAGTTATATTATTTTTTAAATCAGTTCGACTAATGATAAGTACCCAATGTACAGGATAAGCACCAACCGAGGTGAATCGCATATAACTTTGAAAAGGATTGAGTATGCATAGCACAAACTAAAACCTCAACATTTTAAACGGCTGGTGTTGGGGACTTAACCGAGGGCTGACTAATTATCCATTTACCAGTGTTGATAAAAATCAGTTTGTAGAAGGCATGGACGTCATGAACATATTGTGGTTCACCCTATTATACTCGTACTACTGCATACGATAACATTAGCGGGAATATGTGTAATATTTCAGAAATAATCAATGATAATCTTAAATCCAATTGTCACGTATAATATTCTACAGAATCTGTTCAAGGGTCTATGAAATGGTATTATCGTTGTAATTCACGTTCTGTGTAATTCTAATAAATGTCGTTAAAATTCTGTAGATAATTTTAAATGACATTTCAATTTTAATTAATTGACAATATAATTTAACTAACGAAATTCTCATTGATATTACGTAATCGCAATAATATGTGCATTGACGCTAACGTGTTCAATATTTATATATTTATCATTTTAGCAGCATCTCCGACTAATGAACTTACGCCGACACACATTTAACTTTCAGTAATTTAACAATATTATAATAACAGGCCAATAATAAACGAAACGTTTTTTGGGTCATACTGACATTAAATCATTATTAATTATGCATTATTAGATGATGCTGAACATTTAGCGCGAGTAGAGACATAAAAAATGAATTTGTAGAATAAAGTTTAAAGGGAACATTTAAGAATAAAAAAAAACTAGGATAACCATTTATTTCTAATTTGTCATTGGGATAACAGAGAATCAAATTGAACGCATTTAAACATATCACTATCGGTCACTCGCATATTTAACTACTTAAAAAATATATAATTTCCTAAATATTTAAACAATTAACTGAATTATTTCCTTGTAATTTATATATGGTTTTAAATACAAAGATTGGATGGAGCATTTTTAAAATCTGTCTAAATACTGACGTCAAAACGCAATATATTGTTCTACAATTTTAAAGTTTGCAAACAATGGCGAAATATAATATATTAACTACTAGTAATTTGAAAATATTGATGAAAAACGATAAAAAAAATAAAATAAGTCATTAATTCTGTAATTTATAGTTATTTTGTATCACTAAAACAAAAAAAAGGTCTTCTAAACTATAATTTAAGAGGAGGGGGGGGGGGGTAAATTTTTGAAAATGTACAATAGGAGCGTAATAAAAGGTTGTGAACCACTAATTGAAACCCATGATTTTGTTATCAGTTAACAGTCCACTGATTACAACATTATCATCGATTGTATTTTATTATTGAAATGTAATTGTTGATTGATAATAATTTTATATGTTACAATTTGCCAATCATATTCACCATCATCACTGTCATTGTTTTCTTGTATGACCATTATACTGCTCTTCATTAAAATAGGATTCAAATAAGTCACACCTTTTTATTTATTTTGATGAATAATTTAACGGTATACTTTTATAACTCTTTTAAAACATCCTGGTTTAGCTGGTTTTCCGATTATTAGTGTTAAATTCGTTTACAGAAGCACTTTCGCCACATATTTCTTCGTTACTTTTTACAAAAATGTTACATTCCAACTTGCTATTTTATCACAATTTTATATTCGAGTTAAAGAGACTAATAATGATAATAATAATAATACGTTGAGTGTTACAAGAATTCAAAGGGAATAAAAAAATATTTAAGTTGTTAAGTTTTCTGTGTTTCGCGACTCGGTTCTATTTACTTTATAGTTTATACATACGTAAAATACCACGCGCAGTTTCTACAGAAATATTTTTGAAATCTACTCGTTTATATAATGAAGACCACGATACCAGCGGCCGCATAAATATACGGTCAGCTCGACGTATTAAGGCGAATAGCTACATAATTCTAATATTAATATCATTCGTATGATGTGTAAATTATTTATACTGCAAAGGATTTATGTCACGACCGAGCTACGATTTATGCGTGGAAAGTATATATAACTGTACGTCGTACATCGGAGGTCTGAATTCCGGTACGCGAAACGACAGTTTAAAATTCGATACCAGAATTTGTAGATATTGATTTAAACCTCTGCCGATCACCGACGTTATAGATAATATTAAAACTAGTAATAATAATACTATGTATATGCGATGAATACACGGACGGGTTTTATCTAGTCCGCAGAAAATAAATGAATTTTTTAGATGTTAAATTAAACGAGATTTTCATATATTATAATTTAATTCTTTCATTTTTGCTTTTATTTTTTTAGATTAACATATATATTAAATTGTAATATCCTTCCTCGAAAAATGTCCGAGTTTCTAATGTGTTCTTCAAAAAAATTGATTACTAATATATGTTTTTATATCGCATGATGTACTTAATAGTCAATAATACAGGTACCACTCGTGGCATTATCTATCTATCCGTATCCATCTGTGATTTGTCTATTTATATTCTAAAATATAAATACGAAAGTGCTTTTTTAAAATATATTTTGCTACTCTCCGGAGTCATTAATTAACCAATTGGCACGAAATTCTCGGTAATCTCGGAAACCACGAAAACTATCTAAGCCATATTAGATTTGGTTGGTACTCATATAGTTTTTATTTTGATTGGGTACCACCAAACAAAAAAAAAATATACTTATAAATATATATTTAAGCACAAAAAAAAATGTTTACTGTCAATACAACGTTTGCCAGGTCAACTAGTTATAGTTTAATTTATAAAAAATTGTATTCATACTTTATATACAGATTCTCAGTAAAAGAAAATAAACACGGATTCGTCACTTTCTATCGCTTAATTTGTTCGTTCGAAAATATATATTATAATATTCACACACATCATATTATAAGAAAATCACTTACCAATGTCTACACTATGTTAAAAATTTACGATTTCGATGTGCCTTGATCTTGTAGTTTTGGGTAGGTTAAATTTGTGTACGCACGTCTGATGTATATTATATTGCACAAACTATTTATCAATAATAACTATTTACTTAGTTAAATCGTGTTCTCATTTCACAGCTAAATATTGCAGTTACATCGCCGTTGTATAGGATGGAGATTAATATACGGTAATATTCACGTAGGTAGTCTTGATTTTTGTGAGGCAGTTGAATTACGCGGAACAGCTTTACGTGGAAATAAAGTTATATCGTACAACTAGGTACTACTTTATTTCTTCGTCTCTTTTGATATTCCCTTGGACGTAATTATTATAATTTAAAACTGTTGGTTTTTACAGAATATGAAAAATGAGAAAAAATATTTCAAATTCATTTTTCAAAGAAAACAATAATGTATATAATTTTTAATTTTAATAGTACTATCGTTCGTCCGTTGATTATTTCATATTTTATACAGTTTAATGAATGTTTCCTACAAATATAAACATGATGTAAAATTAAAATACTTGTGAACTACAGAAAAAACTGTTGAGAGTAAAATAAAAATAAAACGATTTTCAAACGCCAAATGTTCAATATAATGTAATACGTAATTAATAGTGCATGTTATACGTATACTTATAATGTATAATATATATTTATTTAAACACGTATTTATTACCTCGTGAAGGTTATATTAAAAGTAAAAATTATTTTTAAAATGTTTAATAATACGTGATATAATAATAAAATATTATATAATATTTATAGTCGTTAACTAGAATTTTTAAGTATCAACGTTTTTTAAAGACACAATCCGTTATTACACTACATAAATAATTAACAAAATTCTTTAACAATACTTTTTATTAAATATTATGGATATATATATATAATTTGATATTCTTATAGATAATCAATACCAATAAATACTATATAATATATGAGTGTATACAATGCATAGATAACCAACACAAATACAATCATTCGTCACTTATAATTTTAATTTTAATTCGATCAACTAGAGACGTATTTCGGTAGGAGGACTTGAGAAATAAGTACTTACTGATCTCCTGCCACCGTCCATCACTAATGGTTCGAATATATATTAAATTAATGAACTACAAATGATTGCATTGGCATTGAATATCTTTATAATATATATTTTAATATATGATTTAAATTATTAAAATGTCTGTGAATGTTTACGAGTGTTTTCACAGCATCATATAAAATGTATACGATTATTTATAATTTATGTGTAAAAACAGTTTGAGCGTGCTAAATGTGTAATAATTTTTACATTTTATTTAAATCAGTTATAAATATGACGAAACAAAATGTATTGTTGTGTAAAATTAAATTCGTATAATACTACAATGGGTAAATTTCTTGATTTGAATTTATCGGAACACAATTTGTGTGAAGCTACCATTTTTCGTCTATATACAACTCGTATATTATCACACTAAAAACTTCTAGATACAACTCGTGTAACACAAAAAAATGTACAGGACACAACTCGTGTAATTAGTTAAAAACTTATGGACAAAACCCTGTGTTAGGGACATAACTCGAATTATGTTAATAGCGATCTTTATTGCAGCCGTTACCGTATACCGTAAAATACCGAAATAATTACCATTGCCATTGTTCAATATATAATAGCATAGGTAAAATTTAGTTTTTTGTTTTTTTATTAGGAATAAAGTTTTCAATTACTATGGGTAATTAACCTACATTTACATTATATATGTCTTCCTTTAACTTAAGTAATAATTATGATTCGTGATAACAACCTTAACTGTGCTAACGTGAAATGTCATTTTTCAGCGTCATCATTACACTATTGTTATCAATTTTAATGTGATTTATCTTGGTACTAGGATATTGAATTCTCCTCTAGATGGTAAACAAGAATAGGTATTTTATTTACGGCAGCTTAATTCCCTCTAAACGTTTTCTAAAATTTCGCAAGCCGGTGTTATTTTTTGTATTGTTGCTTCCTTCTCAAAAATTACTTAAAAGGAGAAAAATAATTTTTAATATGCTACGGCATAATCAATTTTGAAATACAAATTCAACGAGAAAAACGTTTAGTGTTAATTTAATATGATAAACATTTAAGCAACGGATTACAGCGGTGTATTTAGTAGTTAAAATTATATGCATATAGGAAAATATAGGTTTCTTTAAAAAAAAATTGTAGTTTTAAATTTTTATTAATTGCCAGTTAATCCCAATTTAATGGTTTTTGAAATAAAACTGCGTTACTATAATATTTTTTTCCACAAGTAGATTCTATCATACATATATTTTTTTCTCATATTATAGAAAACAAAATATTTCATAATTTACGATTACAGTATTTTTTCCTATTTAAATCCACTTCAATGTTGCATTAATCTGTGTTAATGCACGACGCATCTATAATTTGACTAACTTTATCTATAGTACAAATAAAAATTAAAGGGACTCGAGTATCAATTGTTGATATCTTATGTTAAGGGATCAAAAAAATATATAAAACGATAGTTTCCCTAGCCACGTATTACTTTGTGAGGTGAAAACTAATTGATTGATGACATTACGAGTATATTATCAAATACATATTTGACCATTTGCATATTGAACATTTACAAACACAAAATTATTTTTCGTACTTTTCTTATTATAAACCATTATTTATAAGTTATAACATTTGTCGATATAAATAAATAAATCTTAAGATTAGGATATACGATCAATAATATGTTTTATGGCCTGTCACAACAATGAAAAAACTGAATTATTTTTTTAGTAAATCCTCCGCGAAAGTTTTAATGTATAATATTGACGTCCACTAATATGTAAAAGACTAATTTCCAACTATAAGGAGATAAGCGCATAGGCCACGCTTTGTTTCCATCGATCTACAGGGGATATTCCTGTAAAATATATTTTTTAATCACAGCATAAAAATTGTCACTGTTACAGTGACACTGAGATATCCGATATCTGATAAAATAAACGAATTCCAATCAATCTCGGTCAATTTGTTTAGTTTTTTATTGTTATTAGTTTTTAATAAAATACGTCTAATTATATGGTTTCGACTCATGCAACTGTAACCAACACTAGTTATGACAAAATGCTGACATGGTGATTTATATAATATGACAGTCGGGTGAACGAATTAAAAACATTAAACGAACAGCAAAGATAAGTATAATACTTTATTTAGTTACTCGAGTTACCACGAACAAACGGAACAATTATAGAGCGTGGGCCGAGATTTCTATTACAATTTATAGTGCAGTTGTGACTTGCGACAACATTATTATTTTTGTTCTGTCTGTCCGTTATAATATTATTATTATACATAAAAATGGTATTCGCAGTACTGCTTTTTAATAATTTATATGCAGGAAACAGGTAGGTGCGTAATCGTACTGTTTACCGAGCAATTATTACTTATATTGTTATTATTTATTTATCGTCACAGCCATTCATTTGAGTAGGAAAACCCACCCACCATGTACTGCTGCGTTACGCTGTTATATATATATTAATACATGCATTATATTTTTATACAGCGCACATAAACATATACTATTGTTGTAAATGTCTCGCGTGTGGATTAAATCTCCATCGCGGTCAGACTTGTGCAATTATAATAATAGTATCACTATGGCATTTGAAGCTTTTGAACGTCGAAAGTGCGACGTTTATGTAGTACGTTTCTGTAGGCGACATATTAAAATACCTTTGGCACGGGTGCATATAATATAATATATATTTTGAACGTTAGTTGTTATTTTCGAATTTAAATAATTTAATTTAGTGTTTCGCAGAAGGTTCGTCGTAACAATGTTTAATAATACCTACCCACGGAATGAATGAATAGTATACAAAATATTATACACCAACGAATTAAAAAGTAAAAACGACTAATCGAAAAATATATGTTTCCTATAGGTTAAAAAATGTGATCACTGAATTGAAATATAGAACCCCGTTGGTTTTTAAATGGCAGAAATCAAAAAAATATTATACTACTGGACTATCACTGTGTCTTCAAATTTAGTGATAATGGCCTTGAATTTGAATTCGAGGAGGCTCGGTATACATACTAAATTATTGAATTAATCATCACAGCATTGTTTGTACAAGTCTCGAGAGTAGAGAGAAATAATAATATCGATATATTATAATTCTTAATTCGTGTAAAATGAATATTGGTAATACGCTAATACGACAAAAACTGATGGTACAATACACAAGATTACTGAAAAATGAAAATTTGAATAAATAAAAACGTATTTGGCCGTCAATATATTATTTCCATTTACTCGTAACATAGAGGGATATACGTTACCGACATTCTATCAGATTATGGATACGATTTCAACTCTTAGAGCCAATTCTTCATACTCTAGGGATACAGTGGACCGATC
The DNA here is from genome assembly GCA_036289425.1 of Rhopalosiphum nymphaeae. NCBI lineage: Eukaryota > Metazoa > Arthropoda > Insecta > Hemiptera > Aphididae > Rhopalosiphum > Rhopalosiphum nymphaeae. The sequence goes on along the minus strand of JAZAQC010000012.1, from coordinate 9,118,364 downwards.
AGCTGATCGAGTGTCGTTTCCGTATTGTTCAGTGACAATACGGATATACAGTAGACCCATTCGTATTGTGTATCGTCGTCTTGACATTATACGTAATATATAGGTCTTCTGTTGTAGTCGATCTTATGCTGTGATATTATTATTTTGTTTTAGTCATAATATCATATTTTATTACCATTTTAATCTCTGCACGTCTATTAATTTTCATTTGTTGATTTTTCCGCGCACCGGTTAGGTACATATTGAAATATCTTTTAAAGTATAAATACCATTGAAATAGCACAAAAACAAGTAGGTAATCTATAAAGCTACTTTATATAATATAACGTACTAAAATCGGCTTTTTGTATCCAACTGACCCGATAAGAATTTTAAAAACTAAAAGCTTTATACTTCATAAATACTTTTTTTTTCTTTTTTTTTTATATTTCAATCGTAGAACCGTAAAATATTGTATCGTTCGTTTATGCCAAACAAGTGGAAAAATGTGTTCCACTGTGTTCTCGACAATGGAAATTATGTGGCGAATTAAACATAAATTCGCCACGTATTATACATATAATTCAATTAAAAATATAACTGTTCAATTTGTGTGCTGTACGCGTGCAATACGCATCGTAATAATATTGTCGAGTGATTCAATTTAATCATAATTCGGTCCCGATTGTGCGTTATTTGTGATGATCGCCTAAAAGGTCGTCTTAGCGGGCTGTCTACACTTCACAAGTTACGCAATTTGTACTTTCCTGCATCCTTTTTCAATCTTATTTGCACCAACATACAACATACAATACCGTATTAAGTGTTCTAAAGTTTAATGCAGCGTGTCAGCCAGTGCGCATATTTACGATTAATTTTCATACAATAAATCAACAATTGAAGCACTTGTTGTTCTCTTATTTATCACCAATTAATATGACATTGAATAATAATCATATTTAATTTTACTTTTTTTTATTACTAAAATTTTTAAATATTATACTTTAAAATATACTTATAGATAATTAATAACTAATTGGTTTAATATCCTCTGATTATTATTTATTATTTTTGAAACGTTGAAAATATATTCTGCTCAAAAGAGTGGTAAAAAACACTCATAAGCGAGTTACCTGTATGTTTCAAAAGTAAAAAATCTAAAATACAAAGGCGTAATGATACGAGTCAATAAATAAATTATTTCACAAATTGTATTTTTGTAAATATTATTATCTCGTTATTTTATTGATTATAGATAACTACAGTTTCCCATTAAATAATAATATAAAATTTACAGGAACTTAATATCCAATTTTGTTAATAATTAAACAATATATTGGAAATAATTCAGTTTAATTAATTCGTTTACGCTTATCAGTGTATATATATATATAAATCAATAAGACAATAAGTATGGAGCGTTAAGTCAAAACCGAGTAAAATTATCTTTTGTCTAAAATTATACATTAAATTAATAATTGTATTCATTATTTAACACAGCCTGATATTGCCATTCATTATTTAATTCGTTGATTTCTAGCCATTTTCATAATTGCCAAAAAGCTAAAATATTATCATTGGCAGTAACATAATAAAAAATTGTATGTGCATTGTACATACTACAGCTATTATATTATATATTATAGATGATAAAATACTAAATTATTAATATTAATAATCATTATTGTAAATTAATAATTATTATATAATTTTTAAATAACACTTCTTGTTACACTTCTATACAGGTATGTATCCAGGAATTTAGTTTTTGGAGAAGACCTCCGATTCCAAACCAAATTTCTAGTTCTACCGTCACGACGTATTTAAACAATTTTAGAGAACAGAAAGGGGATTTATACACCATAGACATTGGACTTTCGCCTTAAATATATACTTGCAGATAATATGTATAGTTTTATAATCGGACGCCGGGATGAATGATATGACAATGTGATGTCTATATTTTTTTAAATTATATTATTTTACGACTGCAATAACATTTTAACAAACTAAACATTTAGGTTTTTATTTTTTCCATTAATAACAAACGAATATTTATCCCCCGTGAGTTGTTAAAAGTTCTATTTACATAGTCAATCTTATGATTTTTATTTAAGCGTACATCACATAAAGCCATAAAAATAAAACTATGTTGAAAACACAACACTATAAAATATTATTTATCGGTAATTTCAAACACCTCGAATTCGAGGTTGCATATATCCTTACTTGATTTCATTAAATAGGTTTCATAGAAATTGATAATTTTGTCTATATTATACCCTAAAGTGGTCACATTTAATATACTATATAAATATATACGTTATTATTTTATTTGTACTTCGTTCGTCGGACGTAATTATTTCGCGAATTCCGTACCTTAATCGAATAATTACAACTATTATACTACGTCGTGGGAATATAGCTGCGGCTTTATACATAGGTACAAGAAGGACACAATAAAACCGCGACCCCGCGGCATTACACTAAAATGTCAACCGCTACCACGAAAATCCGACAAATTGGTTTAAGGTAGGTACTTTAAACGGCACCCAAACTCTGCCTTTGTAATTCGGACGTTCAAACTTTGCAATCAGTAAATTCGATTTCGGCCATTCGCTATCGTTTAAGCGCGATTTAACATCTAACACGGGGACACAATTTACAGCAATAAACGTACACGGCGTAATTGAATTAGTCCACGACGCCTACGTCGTATAGGTTTGTAACCTATTACAACCAAAAGTTTTACAATGAAATTAAAGCATGGAAATCATACGTAGTGATTCATCGGCCAGCCTTATAAAATCAAATCAATTCTCAACAATTTAGTTTATTAAATTGCATAAACATTATTTAACACTTTTATCAAAACTCTACGATAAAATATAGAATTAGATACGTAAATGTAACAAATATTTATTTAATTTTATTTCTAAGGTCCCCCGAGGAGTATCGAAAAACGGTATTTACGGAAATCTGGAAAAATCAATAATATTAGAATTTTTTAATTAAATAGTTTATCATTGTTTTATTAGGTATTGCATTTATATTACAGATTTTAAATGATAAAAATGCCAGTATCTTTATAAATAAATTTGAATTTAATGATAAAAGTGTTGCATTGGTATAAACTGGTATTAAATTTAAACATTTTTGACATTCTTCACTTACTTAATGTTGGGAAAAAAACTTTTTACCTACAATGTGGGAATACTATGTGACTATAATACCTTCTATACCTTGACTACATCGTCTGTATCCATGACTTCTAGATGTTCTTTTACAGTGGTCGTAATTTTTATATATTTTCATCGTACGGACAAATGATCAATCATTATTAATAAACCTTAGGTATATAATAACTCTTCGTTAAATCAAACTGGGGTTCTTAGAGCATTGTAGAAAATAAATACTCGATAAAACTTCAATACATTAGATGTGCTTGATTTTATTTCAACACGATTCGGATAGTTCCTAAAAAGTTTATGTACGATATAACAAATAAATAACATATTTTTAATTTTGTTCCGTTTAACACGAGCGTGGATAACATTATAGTCTCTTAAAGTAAAATGTGAATTTAAATGCTGTTTCATACACGATACACGAATAGTTATAAATGGTTTAAACTTGTGCGGTATTATTTACTATGCGTTCTTTGTAACAAACCATAATACAGCTGATAGGTGTTGAAATAGTAAACGACGAAATCAATTGTTCGAAAACATCGATGTAGGATTGTATTGTTAATAACGTTTAGATATTATATTAGTTCTAAATATTGCCACCCCGTAATTGTTTTCGTTTTTAAATATCTATATTTCCCATATTCCCCGAGTCCCGACAACAGAATTATTGATTTTTACTTTTTAGTGTTCTATTGTTTTGATAATATTATACAAAACATTTATACATTAATATTGTACCCGTGCATACTATACGTTTATACTACTCATACTGTAAACATAAATATTGTTACCGACACAAAGGCGGTGGTACGTCATTTTTAATACGTAACATTATATTTATATTTTGCATAATATTGTACTGTACTTTTTACTGTAGAAAAAAAAGTTTTAAAAAAACATTTTGTAAATAAGTATAAACTATTCAAACACCGCGAACAGGCACTAACGAACGTTAGTTTCTTAACATTTACGAGTAGCACGTCAAACTATATTAAGTTTAGTAACAGTAGACGTAAAATGTTACGCCGTCCGAAGTGTTATTACAGACTGCGGACTGAACGAAGTTGTACTCATAGTTGCCTATCCATGACGCCGTGTGAATACAATTTGAGTACGATTGAATTCATTGAAATTAGCAAAATTAAAATGTTCATACTAAATTAGTATAAGAGACTTTATGCATTTTCTCATATTGTAACTATTTTAAGAATTCGTTTGTCCATTTCACTAATATGTGACTATGTTTATTATTATGATTTGCTGACCCAGCGAAATAAATTTATTGAAAAAATAAAATATAAACAATATTAAATAATGCAACAAACGTTTAAATCGTACTCATTTAAGTAATTATGACATTTAATATACATGTTTAATTTTTTTTTTTTTTTATTATTGTATCGAGAGCCAGAGATATACAATTATAATAAAAACAATATTATAAAAAAAGGTGGGCAAGTGGGTACCGTTGTATTGTAATTCATTGTGTTCAATGATATATCATTGGATTCGAAAAATGATTCTAAGCTTGGTCGGTCTGTATCACTAATTAGTAAGTATATTACATAATATTATTTATTTTTTTTTTTTGGTATTTTTATTAAAGTAATTAAATTTTCTATTATTTTTACGGTATGTCGATTCAATTTTTTCGAAAAGAATATTTTTTTTAATAATTTCTTTTCCATAACAACTATAATTATTACAATTATCATATTATTAATATCGAATTAATAATTATTATACAAATAATTTATGCCATATAATATTATTGTTATTAACTTTTGAGTCAATACCAATTTATCATAAAACAATGTACATTTATTTGTGTCATAAATAGGTATATCTTAAAATAAATCTAAATTTTTAAAAAATGTTTTTTGAGTCACATTTATACATTTTTAAACGTAAAAGTCTTAAGTCACTACAAAGAATGGTTTTGAATTATAACAAAAAAATAAACATCAATTGTCATTGTTTAAAAGGTATGTTATTCTGTCCAAATTTGAACATCAATATCTAAAAAAAAAAATTTTATAGATTATTGTGTTCTGGTATGAAATACTAATTAAGAGTATATTTTTAAATTTTCAAATCTTAACTATAGGGATTGAAGATTTTATAAACTGTTTAAATATATACATATTGTATTTTTAATATTTTTTATGGATGTAACAACGACTTATATAACATTTTTAATAATTTTTAAGGTAAATAATTTTGTACCTACATTTAAAAACGAATATGTGTCGAATATTATGTATATATAATGTATATAATATATTGTCTTCAGCCCATTGTTATAATCACGGCCTACCATTTATTAACAATGATTCGTTGAACTCGTGTACAACGAGAATTTGCAGTTAAAGTTTATTATCAAAATAACGAAATTTTTATTTAAGCACTTTGTGTTTTTGACGGTATTTTAAAATATCGCTCAATCAGCATTTTATGTTGCATAACGAAGTTTAGACGTGGGTAAACAATCACAAGCAAACCGGATTGACGACTAAAAAAAAAATTGTGAAAACAGTTCGAACCCCTAAAAACATCGAACGTGTTCGACAGGCGATACATAAAAGTCCACACCGAACGGCCATACGTCATACCACACGTCTTACAATGAGTGAAAGATCAGTGAGAAAAGATTCTGTCTGGATCTTTATTTTCACCCTTATAAAATGTACGATGGTAGTAATTTCTTAATCTAGGTGATATCAACGACGAATCCAATTTTATGAGGATATTATGCTCAGGAGGTTTGAAGTAAATGATAACCAAATTAATAACTTATAAGTGGCCAATAAGGCGTACTTTCACTAGTTTCACTTTTCAGGTTTTGTGAACAAAGAAAATTTCAAATATTGCCATATTGGTCAGATTCAGACTTACTATTTGTTTAATTCGTGTATTTGGGACGAGATTGAAGCAATACCCGTTAATATGCTGCGGTAGGTCAACAAAAACTTCTATTTGCGGCAACAAGAATAAATTTATTTTAATGAAATTCAGTTGAAAAACGTTGTTCATAGAAAAAAGTTTTTTATTTTTTTACTTAACACCAAATGGTAACTCATGCACTTTACATTCATATTTAAAAAATAAATTCATTTTTTAAATAATATAATTAAATACTAAAATCGTCTTGTTTGACTGCCGGATGTTATATATATATATATATATACATATATACAGTGGATTCCGCCTAATGTGGGCATCGGTTAATATGGGCAAAATGGTCTGGTCCCAATACAAATAATTAACTCAACTAATTTTGATTTTTATGAGCAACCGCTTAATTTGAGCAAACAGGACTGGTCCCGATGTGTCCACATTAAGCGGAATCCACTGTATATTTATTATTGTTTGTCGTTGGTAGTAAGTAAAGCAATAACTACATAATAATAAGTTTTGAACTTTTAGTAATGTACACATAATATGTTTATATCTTAAAACGCATATTCGATTTCTATGAATAATTACTAGTGCGCAAATATATCATGATATTAATAATATTCTTGACGTGAATGTCAAAGTCACACTGTGCGAGTTGTATGTATTTAGTTATACAAATATGATAAAATTTAATACATATTCGTATGAATTTAGAACTTTATATAATTTTTGCTCAAAGTGTAGGATGATAATTTATTTATTTCAATCCCAAGAAAAAATTATACGTTTAAATTATTTATAAGCCTCGTCAATAATTATAACTTATTAAAATGATTAGACCCGACTGATTTGCATTATTTATTTACTATAGGTATTTGGTGTACAGTGTACAGCTACCATAGATTTATAATAGATAATAATATTACCCTATTTTAGTGTCAATCGTACACTTTTACAGAAGCATCTATCCGAATAATCAAGAAGTTTATAAACCACTATATTATAATAACCAAATTGTGATGAAATACTTACGTCCAGAATAATTATTTAGTAACGAGTATTTCATACTTTCTTCCACTATAGAATTATAATTTATGTAATCATCTGATATGAATAATAATATAATAAGTCTAAGTAAATCAGACGTGAAAATTAATCATTTCTAGTCTAAATAAAAATGTCTAAATTTTTCTTCTAATAATTTTAGAATTTTCTAAACAATAAGGAGAATAAGCAAAACACTCCAGCACTATTGAAAAATCAATTTCTAACTCTATAGAAGATTATTATAATTTATAGATTAATTTACAACTGACTTCGTACAAAAATCTATGCGTTTTATTAATACATTTAATATGATCATAATATTTTAATAATTATAGTATAATTCTAATTTATTGTTGAAAGCAACATTTGTAGATGACGTACGTTGCTGGTAACCTATTTATTCACTTAAGTAGTAATTAAAATGATTTCCTACTCAATTAGTCGTTAATTTATTATTATACATTTATAGGTGCCATTTAACATTGTAGTTACCTACTAAATAATTGTTTAAGTTTGTTAAGATCATTTGCTCATTCTTGTTTACTGTAATAATATGAAGGTACACACTACATATTATTTAATATTCATACCGTACCGCGCTTGGAAATTTATCCAAGCGACTGTATTAATAAAATTATTTCACAAAAACTAAGATGAGATGTTTTCATTGAAATAAATTTCCAGATTTCAACAGAATTCCAGAAATTGTTGAGTATTTTGACGGTGTAAATAATAGGTGGTAAATAAATATTTTATGTTCAACCGCGAGACGCTGCTTCATTATAGCAGGTGTAAATTTGCAATATTTATAAGGAAGTACTGCACCGATTATATCATGGGAGTGTCAAACTAGATATTATTTTAATAATTATCGCTTTAATATTAATAACAATTATTGGTTGAACCTTCAGCAACGTATTGATCTTTCGTTACTGTTTGGGATCAAACATTTTATTGTGTTCCCCAAACTAATTGCAATTAAACGAAGGTCTTGCTTTATTTATTTGACAACTTCATAACTATATATATATACAATAAATTTCAGCTATATATTATATACTGTAGTAAATAATTGTAAATAGCGTATGTGATAAACTATTCTACTTTTATATGTAACTCGTGTGTCAGAATAAAAGAGATAAATTCTGCATCAGTGCATTACATCATACCTGTATAATAAAAATCGGGTTTATCGTCATATCGCACGTGAAGCAGACAACGGTAATACATAAGCCTCTGCGCGAACGGTTGTCTTCTTTCAACGGTCCGTTTTGTAACCGTCAACGTTCAGTAAAAGATTACGGCAATGATCGATGTAAGCAGATCTACACTATATATAGCGTCTAAGACGTATTATATGAATCACTTAAGCGGCGGGAATGCGGTTGAAATCATCGTTGAAAAAATGACACGTGAAAAAATAAATAATAAGCGCTATAATTTATTACTACTTATTTGATTAAAATCGCAACAAACACACATTCGAATAACGCGCGAAACTGTGAAAACTTGTATTTTCCATTGGTCGCATGATCTGTATGAAACGAATTTATTAACGTCTCCGTAAAATACTATAATACCCATAAGTTTTAGTATGCTCACCACTATAAATTTCCCATTTATTTATATATTCAGTTAATATATTACCAATGCACAAACGGACGTTTTGCTGCTCTCGGAGATATCATAAATGTGGTTTATGTATGATAGAATGCGCCTAAAGTTGGGAATATTGTGATGTACATGGTGATTTATACAACAATTAATATTATTTATATCTAAACAAAATATTATTTATTTATTTCAGAAGATTATACCAACTTACACTTAAAAATGTAATTACAAAATAAATTTATTAAATTTATTCTCTCAATTTTCAATTATTTGAAACATTTACAAAACGTTTTTATCGGTATATTGTATAATAAATTATGTCTATACGTATATAAATTCGGCAAATGATAAATGTATAATATTACTATAATTTAAACATTAAATAAGTTCAGTTATTATTATCTAAATAAATTCATTTATTTTGCGTTAAATTCGTTGGAATTTGTTTAAATTTGATTCAATTACAAGTGTATAATAATTGCAAACAACTATCATATGTTTACGTTTATTCATATAATTAACGAATAAATATTATATCGCAAATGCGTAGAACATTGTATTTGCGTAGCTGTAAAAACTACAAATTTAGAGTTTTATTTTATAATTTCTTTACACTTATTCTTAAAAATTACAGCACGCGTATACACAATATTTGTGTAAGCGTTTCTATATATAGGTAAATAACAATAATCGTTTCTATGGAAAAACATATTATATTGACGTTCGAAAAACCGTCACGTGCAATCAGTTTTCGCGTATTTTTTATTTTATTATTTTTTTTATGTATAAGTTTACTAGTAGCGAGCCGCTATCTGTGACATAAATTTCGCTTTAAATATTTAAAAAAAATAAAACTGTAAAACTGTCTCAGAAAGAATCATACTACGCCGTGTTCTATGTGTATTTGATTTGTGACTTAATGTGCGTACGTTTGGTTGCCTATCAAAAATGATTAAAAGAAATCGCGTATTGTAATAAATATTTCAATTTCAGTTTCAATAATATTATTTAATGCTAAAACGCAAATATTATGAATAAATATCATCCAACAAACAATAAGTGTTATTAAATGTACCGAGAGATTTGTAAAATAAAACAGTTCGCAGAGAATTTAAACCATATATATATATATATATATCGAAAAATACTTCTAACCATCTCGTTAAATCACGACGAATGACGGTAAATATAACTATAAGGTATATTAAATTTACATGTATTATATAAATACGCTATATATGAGACCAATGAGTGCAGTGAAGTAATAAAAACGTATCGAGTTAACAGTTTAAGAACGTAATAATTGCGCTCGCTCGCGACATGTCATAATAATATTATTAAGAATTTTCTGCGTTCCGGATGACGTTTGAAAAATATCCCGAAAACTCGTGGCAACTTGCGCTGCGATTGTATGCTCTAGATTTAAAAGCGAAAACGACGAATCTCGAGTACGAGTGTGCTGGGGTGATGATGTTTTCAAAACCGTATCCTGTAAATCTATCGTTGCTATTTCAAGAAAACCAACTATTGTCCATTCGGTATTGCGGCCCAACCGGGTATAAACATTTTCCCGGAACTCCCGGATATGTACTGGAAAAATAAACAAAAATCCATTAACGGCGTTCACGCTGTATATTATTATGTTTATTGTAATGGGATGTTCTCTTGTACGTCGTGCAGTATCGCTAAACCGCATAAGTCTCGACACAATTTGTAAATCTTCACTCGCGCCAAATTGCGCGACGGTGTTGGTTGTGTACATATTATTACACAAAAACAGCGACGCGAAACTAACTCAAACAACGCCCACTTCGGACGTGTTAGAACACCAATTATTATTAGACATTTCAGTTCAGTCCGTATCCGTCAATCATATTGTATTACGTACATTGTCTCGATCTCTCAGACCGCTTATATTAATTAAATTCAGAATTCGACCTACGCGGATGCAATCGAATAACGATTTTTATAGTTACTATAATTTTGCACAATATAATTTGTATCAATAACCCTTGGCGGAGAATTCAATTTCAAATTTAAGTATCACCGTCCGCGCTATATCATAATTATTATTATTTTGCATTAGACGATATTTACCTTTATTTTTTTTTTGGCATCCTGAATGCCATTATTATATGCGCCCCGTGAAAACTCGTACCGTATAATTTTCAACCAAAAGTATATTTCTCTACCACTCTCACTCTTTTGGCCCCATCTATACTCTAAACTATAGAGTCTATAGTATAACAAGTCTCCTTAACCTACAATTGTACCACCGCGTATTTGTACGAATACGTGTACCTGTATATACTTATTTAACTGCAACGTTATTATTGATTATTAATATGTTCGAATGTTCAACAAATGGATATGGCGAGGAAAATAATAGCATTTTCAATTCTCAGAATTTCCCTTATAAATACATATCATATATCTGATATAATAATGGATCTATTAATTAATTTAATCATATATTATCTTGCATTGCTTTCTTGTTAACAGAAAATTAAATAGCCAATAGGCAATAGGAACTGCAATTTATTATTTTTGAAGCCCATTATTTGAAATGTAAAAATTCTCATTTCTCACATGATATTTGTGTGGAAAGTAAATAAGATAAATATTATACTTAAAAAATAATAAACTATAATAATTGGTATACTTGTTTTGCATTTTTATGTTTTCGAAAAGAGAACTCTTTATTTTTCAATAGTGTTATAACCACTGTTATAAATTTAACTCAGTTGTACTTAATTATTCTGCATATTTTATATTATGGTTCTTACTTCTAATTTGAAGATAATTGTAATAACGAACTAATGGTAACATTTTTCATTTTATTTTTTACACTATTAAAATGTATAACAATTAGCTATACTGATAAGTAGAATAGTTGTTTCATTAACTATTCTTGTCTTAGAAAACACAAAAAACTGGCGATGTGAATTCGTTTATCCAATGTGCAAATCGGAAAAAAATGAAAAATTGTTCTCTATACGTAAGTAAAAATTTATAACTTATAAAATAAAAATAACAGCTATAGTGTTATAGTTAATGACATTTTATATCTTTTTCCCTGGCCATGAAGTATTGCATCAAATATAAATCTAATATATTATGTATCTATCTATATGTTTAATAATACAATATTTTTATTAATTATTATTATGGCGGTGGTATGATACTTCGTTTTAATAACTACAACAACATATTAACGCACGTTTTGCTATTAAAATAGTTCTGATAATTCAATTGAAAAATTACCACAGATGATAATATTATAATTTACTTAATGACAATGTTTTCGATTTATACGCATAAAAAAAAAAAAATAATCGATGTAACTACCAATTATATTACGTGACCTGCACTGCGACCTGTGCATTTATGACCTATACTATTTTATATCTATTTATAATACCATTACGGTGTTAAAGTATAAGTATTTTTTTACACAATAATATGCCTTATTTAAAAAAATAAAATGACGATCATATGCTAAAAACATAGGTAGTAATATTAATCATTATTATTATTATTATATATTATTATGAATGTGTTTATTGCGACTCGTGTTTACCAATGCAAACCGTATTTACGACTGCTGTCGTTCTGTTGCGGGATATCGTATGCAAATCGAGATAATTGTTATTTATCGCATCTATATGTAGTATATATGTAATGCAAAACACTCGGCGTATCTTAAAATTCCACAGGCCAGAGTTATGGTATTTAATATTTATATATGTTATGCTTGAATTTTTTTATCCGAATGCGATCACGAAAACACCAAAATTCGTGTTGTGTATACACTCACGTCCAATTGCCAATATTAAAAACTGAACGATAATCTCGGATATACACTTATTTTGTAATACAATTGTTGTGTTTTTGTATATTTGAAAAAGTTTAAACTGTCTGATAGAACTCGTCTAGTTTTATTACTATATAATATATATATATATATATATAGTTAATTGGAATTTTTTTTAATTATTCCTTTATTATTAATAATAATATTTTAAAATACATTATAAATTGAAATAATTATTGTAAGTTGATGATGTATGATATGTTTGTGACGCTGTCGAAAAATTAAACTAAATATAACGATATCATATCGTAAATTAATAATAATAAATATTATACAATAAAATAATATAGAATTTTATGAATAAAACATTGTTGTCAATAGGTCATCCAATAAAAATTGTGGTACTCGCTCCATTGAATAAAAGTTGTCGAGTGTACTTTGGTATTGAGTAGGTTAACACAATTATTATTATCAATTGGAATAATATCCAATTTAATTAAAATTTCCACTTCAAATGTCTATTAAATAAAATATATACATTTATATTTTTGATACAACTTTCGAGGAACATTGCATTAAATTATCAATCTTTTTGACCGAGAATACAACTTTTTATCTACATAAAAAACATATTTTAAAAGTTAAAAGTTTGATGTTTCAAATGTTTATAAATTAAGAATCAAAAAATACCAATATAAATATTTTATGAAAATTTCAAGTATGTATACGTTTATTGAAAAATCTATTTTTACGAAAATATATAATAATATATATTATTGTAAAAATAAACTTCAAAAATGTATAGTTTTTAATTTACTTATAAAATTTATATAACCAGTTCAACTGTAGAACATAATATAATATGTCTATTATGTGATGAAAAATAGATTTAAGATTTCGTTGTTGTACAGTAATATCTATTATATGATTTATAATACCATTATTATATGAGTACTATTTTATATTATAGTCGCAGCTGCTAGTACGCGTTTTCTACATTATTGCAATACCCTAGCGACGATTAGTCACGATCTAAATATTTTTGTAAAAGGCCCGAATTTTATCAATATGAAATAAATTCATCTTTTTTTAAATAATATCCCAGCGTTCAATATGTTTTAGCTAAACGTTAAAAAAATACACTGACGATTGACCCAACCAAGTTTTTATATCCATGGCCTACGAGCGTATTCTTATTTTTCTCGTCAACGAAATTAAGTATAATAGATTTTACTTTAAAATAGAAAACCTTATTGATATTTTTTGGGGAAAATGTCTAACACGCGTGTTTTTTTTATCGTATTATTAATATTTAATGAATTTTAAGAAAATATCGTTTAGCAATTCACGGAAAAATAGACTTTGACGCTGATTATACAAGCAGTAATAATCGTTAAATTGTAATACATTATTATAATTATATCTTGAATGTGTATAAATAGTAAATACTCTTACAAATATTCAATAATATTCACCCTGTTTGTTTTACAACTATTATGTTTGGCACCGTATGAACTTTTGATATTTATTGCTGAATATAAGTTGTTCTATAAGTACGTACATAATATACATAATATATACAGATATAATTCTAAAAACAAACTCCTCAAACTTTACTTCTGAAAGTGTTTACGTGCCTTTACAAAATACAATAATTGTGTAAATTTGAAAATATTTCTTATACCTTTGAGTAATTTTAGTTTTCACTATTTAATCAGAATATAATAATAATAATAATAAAAAAAAAAAATTACTCATACAGTCATAATATTATAGAAAGTAAAATTATAATAATAACATCTATAATTTTATAGGAAAAAAAATTCAGATCAGATATTTACATTGGGTTTCTTAAAATACATAATAGTGCACAGTATTAATTTAAAATCGGTTCGTTTGATGTAATCTATATACACTGTAACAGCAGTTATAAAAAAACTTTTACAACCATAGCATCTTTGAAAAAAATTTGTGTTTCGTGGAACCCCCTTTTTTTAAATAATATAAAATAATAATTTTTAATAATATAAATAATCCAAATAAAATATAAAATAATTTTTTCAATAATCACATACATCTGGTGGAACACACTTTGGGAAACGCTGCACTATAACCTCCAATAATTACCTAGGTATTTTATTGTTTCATCAAATCATTCATCTACAACGTAAAACTTTTATTGAATATTATGTTTATGAGATTATGCTTGCTATGTTTATTAATTATTTATCGAGTCAACATATTTTAATCGGAAAAAATATGTTGGTCATGACATAGTAAATAAATCAATAATCATCGCACTAAAACACTGACACTGTAATTCAATATATGTTTTTAATATAGAATTAAAATAATCTTAAAAACCTCTTGACATTTTATTTGAATGACCTTTCTGCAAATTAAAATAATTTACTTTTAGGTTCTTCTCTTTAATTACCTAAACGTAAAGCTTTATAATCTTGTACATTCTTTTGTTTTTTTACTAAGATAGTTTGCAGGCTAGCAGAGTTCATCCGTTTCTTCATTAATCATTATAATTAAATACTAAAACAATATTATTATTATTATTATTATAAGGTCTATCATCAATTTGTGTATATCCTATAATAACACTTAAACCGATTAAGTGTGCTTATTATAATTTATTACAATCGTTATGCAGCTAAAGTGATGAGTTTTATTTCTATTAATTACAGTACGATCGCGTATCGATAATAAAATAAGAATTAAAAACTATTTTTTAATCTATATAGTATAATATAATGTCTGATCTGAGTTTAAAGAATAGTATAAATATCAATAATAATTTCATTAGGAACTTGACCTATGTTAATACATTAATGATATCATAGGCACAAAACATTGTAATATTTATATTATACGATCATACGAAATCGAAATTAATATACAGTAGGTATACTTTAGTAGATTTTATAATCAATACAAAATTCACAGGGTTGGACTGGAGCTGTTCTTTGTTATATTTTATAATATGGTATAACTCTATATTTTAGAAAGTTATAAAAAATAAATTAATTTATAGTAAATCACTCATGTTTTATTTGAGGAACTTGTAAGTTGCTTTTTTGGGGGGAGGGGGCGTTCAAATAGATAGTCTAAGTCACCACACTATTTGTGCCATGGTAGATAACCCAAATCTAAAAATTATAAGTTATGTGTGGGGAAACCAATGTAAAAAAAAATCCATCTACATGGCATTGCAGAAACTAAAAGCTTATTAAAATACTTACCCGTTTTGAACAATTAAAATCGTACATCATCACGATACACTGAAGATAATATTAATTAAGTGCCTGTGTCTTATTTTACATAATATTTTCTAATATTGCACTTTATCTCGGATACTGTACTAATTTATTGCCCCAGCCCTATCCTGGGACCTTTTACAACAGCAAACCGCTTGCAAATTAAACACTATACCTATATATTACATGTCACTTGGCACCTCCCATTTGTCATTGTAAGACTACAGATTTAGCGCACCTGCAAGTTATGGGAATATTATTATTACGACGGTAATCGAAACTCACGACTTGGCGCGCATTTATATTATTCATCGCGCAGGTATTATGCCTACAAGACGGATACGATAAATAAAAAACCGTATAGTTTAAGCAACTTACTACTGTGGGACAAACGTTTTTGATCCATATTACTATACACTATCACCATTAAAACACGGGAAAATCAACTCCTGTTATGGATATCCAGGGAGATTTTCGTCTGCGATGAAAAACAATACCGTACATAATGTTCAAAATATATTACGTCCCGTTAGGCGTTCACTGACGCACTTATGTAATAATATTAAATTATTTTAATACGATATGTACATAGTACGTTACGGAATAGATTCGTAGAAAATTCCGTTTTTGCGCAATAAATATCATGACATCAATGGCGTGGATAAAATAAATAAAGGTTTATCTACGCCTACGTATATCGTGAATCAAGTGCACAACGCGGTTTTATTTTGTGCAGCGCTGCGAATAACGCGATCGTGTCTTAATTGTTTTACCTGTTTGTATACAATATTATTACACATTATTATAATAGTGCAAATTGAAAACGCTGATCGTTACATAACATTTTGTTCGAAACATGGCCGGTATTATATAGATATGAAACTGATTTTAAGTGCACATAATATTATAATAATAAACGGTCGACAGTCTGGCACAGCAGTATACTTATTGCGACGAGTCGAATTCTAAGTACAATAGTCCCAGAGTAGGTACATATTATTATAAATTGTAATGTTGTGTAATAACAATTTTATGTTTTATAAAAATTTCCCACGAAATAATTCCTGTCTTTGTATATACACATATGTATTATATATATACATAACATTTTCGAGATATAATTGAAATTTTTAACATTTTATACGCTTAACGCTTATTATAATAATATATATTCAGTACATACGAAAAACACATTGATAAATACAGTAAATATGTATAGCAAAAAAACATTGTAATAATATAATAACGACTAGATTAACTTAGTTTTATTCAACCGTTACACAAAACATCGCGATTGTTTTAAAATTGTAGCTCTCGTCATTACGAATAATAATATTAAATCGAAAGTATTAAAATATTCGCATGATTTTTTTTTTTTTTTGTTTTACCAACTACGTAGGTTTCAACGGGTCGTATGATCAGGTGTACGTATATTATGTATAATATATGACGTACGGTCCGAGTACACAAATCAACGGTAAACAAACGTAATTGAGCATAATAAATTTGACTATTTATAAATTGTGAAATTTTATGGACCTTAAAAACGATTGACAAACTGTGTAACGTTCGATTACTATACTTGTAAAAATATAAAGTTTAATATTACTAATAATAACAATTTGTAGATCGCTCAATATAATAACTAAACACTTTTAATTCTAACGAAGCTCTATATTATATCAAGTACAGTTTAGTACCTATGCGTGTATACGCGAATAAGTCACAAAATTCTCTGTGTATTTTAATTAAACATGCCATTGCAAAATGTTCTCTTTGTAAAAAACTGAAAAAGATCTTCACTGCAGCTGCAGAATAAGAATCTTTTTAATAATATGTTATTTATACAATAAAATATATTTGTGACAATCTGAAAATCTGACACTGCAAGTATTTGACTTTAGTCGCTTTGCTGCTAAAAAGTAAAAGGAAACGTTACAATCTTTAATGATGTCATTGAAATAATGAGATAAGTAAAATACAATGGGAAAACGGTTCGTAAGATTCACGCACTTCTCGGATCGCACAGCGTAAAAACAAAAACGTAAAACGATTAAATGATTTTTGTGATTTCAATAGTTTATCAGATGTTTCCCGGATTTGGAATATTATACTTATAAACGCACTCATTCCCGCGATGCGATCTCATTTTCGTCACAAACAATATCTCACAGTATAGATACTAGAGTACAGTAGTACACAGTGTAAAACAATATGTACATATATTACAAACAATAAGTCCAGCAGTATGATAGTGTATTGTACGATTGTATTCAAGTATACAGGGTGATTTATTTAAATCTAAACATTTATTTCGAAAATATTTTTGACATCATTTTAAGTTACTGTAACACAAGTATTTTAATAAAAATTATATTTTTTCTAGTTTTATAGCTACATTTTCTGTATTAATTACTTTAGTGGATGACAGAAAAACATTTTTAATTTCATATTCATGAGTATAATACTTATCTGAGAAATTTGAATAATAAAAATCGATTTCAAATTAGTAATTAATTATAAGTATTTAAGTATTTAAATTTTAGATGAGCGGAGTAATAAGTTAACGTTTTTTGGGATACCTCTGTGCCGTTCCACACCATTCATCACAAGTTTAATTAATACTTAGATGTAGAGACCGGATTTATAAACACAAAAAAAAAGTAAGAGTTTATAACAACAATTATAAGACAGTTAAATTAATTCTAATCTTTAAAAAAATTGTTAGCCGTATATAATGTATACTATGGTTATATACTGGTGTATATTTCTTAATTATTTTTTATATGTATGATTGTAGCACATAGTTTTATATAAATATAAATCTAAGATATTTATGAATTAATAATAAGTAATAACACGTTTTAACAATTAAAATAAAAACTAATTTTATGTTGAGAGTGGAAACTGACTGAGGTCAAAAATATTTTTGTATTTTTTATAAGCCATAATATTTTTTTTATAAAATATTCAAATTAAACTCCAATATGGCAATATATTCCTTTAACATATTGTTCATAAAATCCAGTCTCTACTTAAAACGTTACAAAATAAAAACACGTTCAAAATTCTCAATTGGAACGTATCATAATTCTCAGAAAAATATTCCAATAATGAACGTGATAATTCGAAAATTTTTAAAAAAATCAGATAGACAATAAAAAAAAAAATAATTTTTCGACGATATTAAAATTCTTTGAGATAACGAGTGTTAAAAGAATTGGGCGGTAAAAATGCCACCTTTGAGCAAAACGATGAAAATATAGCGCGTAAAAACTCCGTAATATTGTACTATTATATTACATTATACGTGTGTGCAAAATGTCCCAGTAGTCTCCTATTTTTATTATCGTAATGTAGTGTATATTATATTTATACGAAGGCCAGGTCCATAAAGTATATTGGCGTATAAGTGCTGAATCGGCGCACACTTTGTACGTTATGTATTACGGCAAAGTTTAATATACAATCGATAAACATTTTTCGCCCGTCGTGCGGCCGAGTACACGCACGGCGAGGCAGCTGTGTCGCCTGAGGTTAATACATACCTAAATGCATATTATATATTATACGAAGTACCAGATACGCCTGTAAATACCTACTTTATTATAATTTTATGTGGCTAACGTGTGAAAACGGCCGTTTCACCGCGAGGTCCGTCCGCCGCTGAGTTCCAACCCGACCTGGCCTAACCCTTGTTACGGCTTTAAAACGTCACACAAATAGAAATATCGGATGATATAATAATTAATAATATGTATTATCGTATTTCGGTCATTACTCATTAGTAATGCAAATGCCCACTAATGATTACAACTCGAAAATTTGACGACGTCGTTACACGACCCATCCATTGACCCCCTCACAGCATATTATAGGTATACCTACTATACGCGCGTATAATATAATATTATAATAATTTATATATACTAATAAAAAACAATGTTTGTGTATGCGTGTAAGCAACCCATAGCAAACGGAACTTGTGGTTATTAAATTAAATTCATAGGCAATTCTTTACCCGCAGATGTACATCTCGAGGAAAAACGAATTTTTTTTGTTTTAATTTTTTAAATTTTAATAATAACCTAAACATGTAGATTTCCGATATCAAACTTAATAAGTGCAAAAATTTCCTGAATTTGAAAACAATATATCTAGGAGATATATAGATATAATATAGACTATTATGGCATGCACACTGACACTAATTTATCGGTTATAATCAATATATATAATTTTAAAATGTTTTCAATATTTAAAAAGTACCTATAAGAGTATAAATGTACCTACTTGTACCCACTTTACGTACACTGTACACTAACAATTTTTATATATAAATTAAGAATTTTATTTAAACTCATTTCATTGAAATAAGAAATTAGAAACAAACTATTGTAATATTTGCAATATAAAATTTTAACGGAAAAAAATCATTTTGAATATCATAATACCGTTAGAAAGTTTATTAGGTTTTCGATTATGTTTCTTTTTAATCATGTAGTGCAAGTCATGTACGGTTTATACTATTAAATTTACATCGTCTGACGTCTGTACGCTTACTAAACTAGTATACTGGGTGATAATTTTTACAGTTAATACGTCTTATCATATCGAAAAGCATTTTTATAAATATTTTTTATACTCAATTTTAAGGCATTAAAAACATTGAATAAAATATGTATTTTTTTAATACATTTTTGCATGAAAATTTTACATAATATCAAAGTATAAGAATACAATTTTCAATGAGCAGTTACAACTTATGATAAATTAATTATTGTGCTTTGGAACACTAAAACCTACAAAAAAGGAACGACATTAAAAAAGATTATAATTTTTTAATCCAACAATTTTTTTACAGCTTCAATTAAAAATGAATAATTTAAAAACGTATATTTTTAAAAATGTTAATATTTTTCTAAGCAATGATCGTTTACTAATAAAAGAAACACCCTGTATGCGCACTATGATACGCATAATGTAATACACGCACTCGCACACATATAGATATAACTATAATATAATAATGATATTTCTCATATAAGGCGCAATTGAATATTCACTTCCGACTAATATCTATTCTACCTTATAAGTTATAACGGATAACGATGTTTACTGTTTATGCTATATATAGTGTAATTATTGTCGTCTAATAGTGTTTTATTACTTTAGGAGCGGTGTATAAACAACACAATATCTTTGTACGAAATTCGCGCACGATAAGATGAATGTCAATAATATGATAAATGTATATTATAATATTGTGAACGCACGAAAAAATATGCTCATGATGTTTTTAATTATTACTCGTAGAAACCTTAATCAACTAGCTCACACATTGTGCGTCTGCAGTATGTTTGTTTTTAATTAAATTTAATCGTTAACCGATTGTCAAATGTTATTATAATAATATTATATATATTGTTATATTATTATTACATATACCCACTCAAAGTGTGTGTTATCGCATTATCCCGCCGTCGGTGTTATTCGGTATTATTTTGACCACCATCTACACTCCGTTGAAAACGAGTAAAAAATATTGGTACATCGATTATCACCGCAATAGTAATAATTATTGATCAAAAAGTTAATTCCTATAATTTTAGGAATGTGGACTTTTAACTTCCAAAAACCGCAATTTAAGATGCACTTTAAATTCCAATAAATGCACTAATGTATGCATTAAATATTTTTTTTTTAAATATCTAAAATCCGTAATTTTTAATCTATAAACAATACTAAGTTATATTGAAGAGAAAAAATATATAATTATTGTTAATATTTAGTTATCAGAAAAAAATTATTGATTTAGGTAAGTTGTTTTCTAATTGTAAAATACCAGTTGAATAGCCCATGTACCAAAAAAAATTTATATTTCATACAATGTCTGTAAAAAATGTTAACTTCTTTAATTTTTTAAAACACCATGAAATACATAAATACTTAATAATGTATTTCTATAAACTTTTTACTACATGTTTATATTGTATTGTTTTTAAATAAACCAAGGGACTGATCAATCGCCTAATGAGAATTTGCACCTATTCGCGCCACCGTAAAAAATATATAAAATGTAAATACCTAGCTTAACAGTTATATTGAAACAATTATAAAATAATATTTTATTGGATTATCTTAAATCATTATGGTAATTTAATTATCATGTAACAGTCCCGTCGCGTTTAAATAATTATCTCCGTATTGTCCCTGATAGGCGATAACCCTTTATACGCGAATCCCATCAGTTTGGCATCGCATACGCCGGCTGTAGGTATACTCAGTGTTTAATGTACACGTTATCATAATTCATATTAAACATTACACTTAGACATAGTCTATCTACGCTCGCCTTATATAGTTACATCCCATTTACTACCTCAGGCGTTTTCGATAATTTAGATGACCTTAGACGTACCCTTAGTATGATATCTGTTAGTGATTTACATACCTATAACATTATATTATTATGCGTATATTCAATTATTATCGCTCTAAACAGAACACCGCGTTTTATCGAATTGCGCAACCGAAACGTAATAATAATTAATAATAATTAATAATACGAGTAATAACAACATTATTATTGTATTAAGTGTATACGTTTATGTCGTAATCACAATAATGCTAAAATAGATTGTACTCACAAGTTACAATTATAATAATACGTGATCAACAATTAACTGCAGATGATGATATTAATAAGTTTATTACCCATACACTTTGTGCCACATTGCACTGCAGTCGTAAATTATTACGATATTCGATTTAATAATATTATATATTTTGAATGTATCATGAATTCCAAACGTAATCGATAATTTGATTTTTATTTCATGATTATTTCTATTTATCAATAATAATATGATGTTTAAGTTCTTTGACCGCAATTTCAAAAATGAAAAACAAATGTATTCAATTTTAATCTGTAATATTATTATGTTCGAATTTATATATTATTGAGTTGTATCGTAGTAACGTACTAACATAATATTATGTTATTATTGTATTAATATCACGTTTGTTTTTAAATAAGATACGTATATGTATTAAAAAATAAATAAACAAAAGGACCAGAATGAATGTTTGTCTTTATAAAAACTACATATAGAAGTCGTTGGTTGAATCCTTGCTATAGATTTTTATTAAAACGATTAAAATACTTGACGAACTTTAATTTGTTTTTATATAGAAACAATCAAAATATAAATATTAAACATATAGTTCTTATTGACACGTTAATATTGTTTAATTTATATTTCAAGCACTAAGTTATACATTCTAATAAATATTGTATTATATAACATGAATATTACAGGACGTCATAAACAAGTGTAGGTTGACAACGGTTATGGACTTATAAGTTATTATAACGTCAACCAAACATAATCTAAGACAAAATGTTAAAGAATAAGGTAGGCGAGTTGATTTATTAGATCGTCAGCCGACACGTATTTTTTTTTTTACTTTAAAATGGAAAAACACTTTATATATTTTGTAAGCGAAACAACGATGTAATATTATACGCTTATAACTTAATAGTCCCCCATAGTGGTTTCCGTTTTGAATGCGCATAATATTAGGTATAGTTTAAACGTTGTCAGTAGTGAGTGCCGAGTGATATATACAGAGTGACTCGAAAAACATGCACATCCCCTTTTAACCATTAAAAATGCACTTATTCAAATTCTGATTTTTGTTACTTTTAAGTATATGTCTTAGGGATCAAATATTTTCAAATAGTTATTTTTGTATAATATAAATATATATTTTATGTAATTTTAAGAATTAATCAGTGGTGATACAAACTTCTTTTTTTTTTAATGAGAACCAAAGCACCTTTTGTATATTTATTGATACGAATGATTTTTTTTTTAAATGTTGATGATATAAATTCAAACGAGTAGTGTTTGAATTATTTAACTTTTTGAATAAAAAACAATAATAAATAGGTACAACGTTCATGAATTATAATCATATGAAAATACAGGGGCTCTGATAATTTGAAAGCTATTGTGATGAATAATATTATGTATTTATTAACATTTTATAATTCTAAAATATGATAGTACTTAAGTGTATACACTATATTTTAAATATGAAATGAAAATATAAGCGTGAGTATACTTGGTCAATCACGCTGTATATAGGTACTATGTATTGACATATTATTAACTACTTACTGGTCGAGTAGGTTTTCTCGCACCGATGAAAAATATTTCGAAATCGATTTAGAACGATTCATTTTAAATAAAAGAAACATAAAACATGTAGGTTATGTGATTCTCTATTCATCCATTTCCGTTATTCTCGGACTATCTTAACTCAATATAATATTTCTGGACTTTAAAACGGATGTCACTTTATGTTTTGAACGAAAGAAATATTATAAAAACGTTTATTATTTTATTGCTATAATATACTATAATGTTATGATATTGTTATAACGTCATCCCACACTAGAATAAACAATTACCTATCAAACCGTAACGCATGCAATGATAAATATATTATTACAAAACGGTCAGTAATTTGTTTTTCATCCATAAACGGTTATTTTCGGTTTGTCTCAATAACGCATTTTCACTTGATTCGAATTAGTTACGAACAAGAACGGTAGCGGCTGTTCCATAGTATGTGCACCTATACGTACTTACATCGCATATTATGTCTGACTAATATTAATTGAACTAGGCATAAACAATTTGTAACACCAATATTAGATCGATCGTCACTCATCATATAGAATACATTATAAAGGCGGAAAAGATGTATAATATATTATGCGTATCGGACGTAGGTAATCTAATATATTATAATATACCTACGCTATAGTAATACAATAATAATATCAGTAGTTCCTGTAATATTATAGTGAAAGTTTATTATAAAAAAAAATTATTAAGCTATAAATTATAATGTGATATTATTATGACCTTACGTACGTATAGTAACTGAACTTTATGAGGCAATTTGAACTTTTTTTTAACCAATAACTTCCTAGATAATCTATACCTATTTATTAGTTATTTCAATTTTTTTTTTTTAAATTATTGTTTTTAAATATGTCAACAACTTAATATTTTTCATTTTTTGAAACCAAATTTAATCGATAAAAATAAAAACCAACAAATGGTATAAAAGTGACTTTCTTAAATAGATACTTCCCAAATATTTGTATTCTTGTATAATATAAGTATAATTATAGCTTAGGTTATGATACTAATACTTATATAAATATAAGTCAATTCATTTTATTTTGTATAGGGATAATAACAAACAACTCGCTGTAGAATTTCATGTTATAAATTTATAAAATATGAATGATTAAATATTGAAATATGAATAGGTACCACGCTAAATAAGAATATATTGATAGGAGTTGAATTTCGAATACTATTTTTAACTTTAACATGTATCTTATATTTAATAATAATAATAATGCAAATAAAATTGCATAACTATAACTATCAGTTGGAATAATATTATAACATAATATATTTTACATCGTAAACATTTTGTGCATTATTAAATAATAATTTATCTTTAACGCCTTAAATTGCCCTATATTTATGATTTAAATTTATATTAGTATATAATATAATTATTTTGAACAATTGTTTGCTTCTACGCCCCTTTTTTTTATTGCGCTCCAAGCCTAGATCAATCTCGCCAAGCCCTAGCAACGGCTCTAAGTAGATACCTATGGTACTTATAGTGTTTTACACTTTAATTATATTATAGAATTCAAAAAGTATTTGCGGCTAAAATAACTTAACTAAATACTTAAATCAATTTATATCACTGTGTCCCAACCAAGGGTATGTAAGAAGGTATGAGGGGATATGAAAAAATAAAATGTAATGACCAAAAGTTAAATTTGATATATTTGTAAAATATTTAATAACAAAAATCAGTTTTTTCATAATATGTTTAAATATACAAATATACTATAATAAGTATAATATAACATTATAGATAGTGGTATTGCCCTAACCTTGAGGAGTTGTACCTATGCCTATAAATGATATCTCTTATTATGACTCACGAACGTTATACGAATCACACATTGGATATTCATGTTTAAAATTTTAATGTAAAAAACAAACGACGGATTATCGGCCATCAGCAATAAATAGGAAAGTGTATATATAATAATAAAATTATATAATTAACAACCCAATTATGATATAAATTATAAATCAATATCTTTTTCACAAACACATTATAACCATTATGTTATGTTTCACAGTCGCACATAAACTTTATACTTTGAGTAGCAGGCGCACATATATTTTTACAAATCATATTATACACAACTGAGATATCGAATTATTAACAAAATCTAATAGCTGATTATTATAAATTATATTAAATATTAAATTTCGTCGTCAACTTCCGCTGCTGAGCCGTGTTTTAAGATATTTCATTAAACGATAATAACCACAACAACTACATAGGTATACACGATAGTGGTTGTACAGGTATTAGCTGTTGAGCCATATTGCATATAGCATCTAATATTATTACATGTGACCTATATTACTATAGGAGACGAAAATGAAGCTATAAACCACCGCCCCAAGACTACTCTGATCGTAAATAATATTACTTATATAAATGATAAATTGTGGAGTATAGTTATTAAAGAAATCCGTCCATCTCCCAGAAGTGCGCCCAAAGGCTAAATGTACCTAAATAGGCATGCAGTTGGAAGAATATTATAGAGGAAACACCCGTCATAAAAACTAAAAAACGTAAAAATATGATCGTTAAAATAAACGCTAGCTAAATCTTTCTCGTGACCACTATACGTCTATATATACCTATCTAATATTATATTACAGTCGTACATATATATGTTATTATTATTATTATTAGCATCATGTGTTCACTGCGGCACGATCGATACGAAAATTATTATTATTATTTTTATTTTTCTGCCCAAAAGTTCTTTAGCCAGGTGTGTGTATTATGACGAGTTGTAGTGGTCACCGCTAGTATATTAGTATACCGTTGTCGTAGCTCACCACTACACGATGGTAAAAACCTTACATCAAACATCATATTCGCACGTATACCGCGCGCCCGTGTGTGTGTTAAAAAAAATAGGTTATCTCGTGAATTGTATTATTAAATAAACACGAAACCGTATGCCGTATAATGGTATTACTATTGTATATCTATGAACATCATAGCAAGTCTTACAAGCCGCAGCGTACCTATTATTCGTACACGACACGTCGGCTTAGGCCTTAAACAATATAATATTATGTTATTTTAATAATAAAATGAATAAACTGTGTTTGGTGTAACGTTGTTTTTTACAATTTGTGTATATAGTGTGTTATATTACAGTATATATATATACTTTAACTGTACGGTTATGATGTAAGTTAGGTACATACAGTATAGGTAATAAATTAATAAACACTATATATACTAGGCAATTAATAACATAAAAAAAATTATTATTTAAAAAAACCTATAGTTTTTTTGGATACTTTTACGTTGCTACAAAACAAAGTTTTAAAAAAATATATTATAATTTTATTTATAATTGTTTTATTGTTGTCATTTTATTAAATTAATACTTTTTGAATGACAATATGGATTTTTAACTCTATATTCTTAAGCAGAATATTATTTGTAGTATTTTTATATACGTATAAAAATAAAATTTCAGACGAATAGTTAAATGGTTGATGAGATATAAAAGTATTAAAAGTTTAGATAGACCATAGACAATAGATAGTAATAGATAGACATTTCACGGAGCAAGGTACTCCACTCATCTATATTTAAAATACTTATAACTCATAAATCAAAAATTTGAATTTTTATTTTTGATGCATCGATGTACAAAAAAAATATGCTGTATGTTATCATTAAGAAAAGTAAAAACTATAACAATAAAAAATAGTTCTAGTATCAATTACGTTGTTTCGAACAATATTAAATTATGTAAAAAAAAAAAATATTTTTTGAAATAATGAATGTTACTTGATAAAATTATCATCGGGTATGACAAATGATTATGTAGTCAGGGGCATTAAATATCGGAACCGGAATATTGGAGGTGGAACTTTAGTACAATTTATCGATGGTGGGGACTATAAAGCATTTTTAAATACGATAAGATAAAAAAAATGTTCTCACATCGTTTGGAAAAAATATTGGTATTATTTTGTGACGGATGTCATAACAAAAATATATTTAGTTTTTGTTTGTTCTTTACTGTTTAGTGCTTACCTTATCAAATGTGTATCAAACTATGTATTGAACTATGTTTATATAATATATATACACATATATAGTCCAATATCATATTATATTTGTGGTGATCGATGGTTATTTTTCTATGCACTTTTTATGGTTTATTTAAAAAAAAATAGCATGTGGTAACAATTTGCACGACGAGAACTTCAAGAGAAGTGAGGAAGAATATCTGTTTTAAGTAAAAACGGTACTTACTACTTTTACTAAGAAAATATTTTATATTCTTTTTTAAAAGTCGCAAATATTTAAATTATTTTTCAATCATTTTATAATGTCTAAAAGTGGATGTTGTCAAATTATTATTATTTCCTATATTTTAATCTGGATATTATTTATTTATAAAAAATAAGGGCTGGTAGTTTGTTATTAGGATTAAAAATATATATATGTAATAAATAAGCTTAAGTAAGTATTTATATTAATAAAAATGAATTATAATTAAAATGTATATTTTAGAAGTATAGTGATAAGAAGAAGAGAAAGATGTTTCTACGTTGACAATTCGTATGATCTGTAAGGAAAAATAGTGATTAGCGTTATTATGGTGATAGGGAATAATATTGGAATAAGACAAAAGAAGGTTATTATGTAAAGAAGGAAACTTTTAAATTGGTTCACGAGATAAGAGGATGTATCTACTAATTTATACTTGGGGCGGACACGCCGGACACGTCTAACAAAAAACGAGAATTTTTAATGTCTTAATAACATCATATAGAAACGTAATATCTGCACTGTTCTTTAGTCTGCCTCCCCTCCACCATTTTTTCAGTTAAAAATCGAGCCTCAAGTCAAAGGTTCGAGTGCTTTTGAATTGTAATACTTTCGAAAACCGTTTCGCACCTCGAACATAGTGCAATTGTCGCAGCTGTGCGTTCTCAATTTCGTTTTCACGTGTTTTTTTTACGCCATTTTAAAACGACCGTATTGACTAAAAGCGCTCACCGCTATGTAGATTTATGAGTGCTGCAGTATTGCCTATTTGGTTATTACTGATTGAAAAATCGTACCACCGCCGCTCGTATATCAGCATGTTTATACCGCGCGCGTATACGGCAGTCGTTCGGTGGCGCACAATACGAACGAATATAAATCATGTAAGTGAATGTTTAAATTAAAAAAAAAAAATACGTAGGAAACTCACGTGATGCCAGAGAAAAGGTAAAAAAAAAGCGTTCGTACGCGACGCATTTTGTAATATCGTATCATTGTCTAAGAAATAAAATTTATCTATTTTACGAAATACAATGACACCTATATTATACGAACCGACCGTATATATAATATATATCTACAGCGCGAGACGCGATTTAATAACGCGCGTAAATAAACAGTATTTACTTAGGTATATAATAAACCTGCACACACATAGCATTTCGGATTTCACATAAAATAGAATTACATTTTTGGTGATCATTTCATTTTTCTAATTACATTTAAATGTGTTCATCGTTATTATGATTTACCCATAAATTATTATTATAAGTAATAATATACCAATATTATCTAAATGAAAAATGTGCAGATATTATAATAAATCATAAATAGTACAGAATTTAAACATTACTATATGATATGATATGAATAAAGCTATGCAGTAGACTACATTAGTTAATTTTTGAAACATTTTATTTTTTATAAATATAGAATATATCGTCCTGAATAGAGTTATTTTTAATTTTCAACAAGAAAACGTATTATATTTTATTATTTCATAATTATTATTCATTAGCCCTATTAGCACCATTTGGTTCATTTTTTTTTTACTTCATATATATGATATATTTTTTTACATATTATATGTAGAACAATAGGTCAATACGTATATTTGTAATAAATCTAAAAATATTAGTTAGTAGAAAATATTTAAAGGTTACAGACAAGTATAACAAATTGAAACCTGAATGCAAAAAAATAATAATATCGATCGCAAATGTGCAGTATGTTACAAAAAAAAAATGGTAATAGATTTTTGGTATTTTATAAATAAATATTTTTCACGTAAATCGAAATGAAATAAAAAAATATTGTTTACATTAGAAATCGTATAAACCACAGTTTACTCGTGAACTATCGTGTAGAATTTTCTCTTAGTTATTATTTCTCTATTTTTCTCCATAAAAAATTTGCACCATTTTTTACACCTTTTTGAGAAGAATAAGATACAATTACCTAAGTACGATGATAAACATCGTTAAAAACACAAAATCTTCTGTGCAGGCACTTTATATTATTATTATAATACAGTATAAAAGTATAAGTATAGTATTATATATTATACGAAACTTCTCGCGCTATATCATATTATAGCTTATAATAAATATAACATTATTTGTTTTATTATTAATTATAATTTGATTCCGAGTATTATTACACAATTTTTTTTCTTTTTGAATCAATTAAAAATTTTAACTATACTTATATAACTTTTAGTATTTTATATAGCGATACAAACTCATTACTTTATAAATAATTACTACCCTTTTTGATATAAAATATTAAGATTAAAAGAGTTGACTATTTTCAAAATGTCGATGAAAGTATGTAAATCGAAATTAAAACAAGTACTTAATATTAAAGATATTAAGCATCAAGTATTTAAAATAATATATGATACATATTGTATATTTGTTGGTAATAATTTTAGAGAAAATATGGGACTAAAAAAATAAACAATTTTATTTATTAAAATGTTATAATTTGTAAAAACTATCCAAGTTCTAAACATAACACATTATATATTTTATATAAAACCATTATTAAGGACTATTATTCTTATTACATAAAATTTATTAACTCAAAAGAAAATCGTATGAAATTTTATATAGATGCCTAAATAAAAAATTTAAAAAACAATCGTCCGATCAATAGTAAAAAAGAGTGTAGACTGCAGCGTATGATAAAACAAAAGTTTTATCACCACAAAATATGTATATACAGTTGTAAAAAAAAATGCAACTATTTTAAAATAAGATGTTTCAATAAGTGTACTTGAAGATTCAACAAATACAAAATTCTATAGATGCGTTAAAAGATAAAATAAGGGTTAGCCAGCTTGGTGAATCACCATATGTATAGACGTATATTTGCAGTGCCACAAACAACCCTGTCTATATGAAGTAAGTGCTGTAATCATATTTGGAAAATAATCGATTATTTTTACCTATACGCGCGTGTGAACACAGCACACGTATACATAATACAATGGAAGGGATAAAAACTCATCATATACTTATTACATGTATAATAATAAATAATATATAATATACAACTTAACCTATTCGTATGAGCATCGGTGTACACGCGCGCCGCACTAAACAATAATTTAATACGAATAATATGCGTACCGTGAATATATATATAATCGTAATATAATTTATAACACACAGTGTTACATTTTATTGTCACAGTTGTCATGTTTCTGTCGAATACGTGGCTTCAAAAATACGGTAATTATTATCGTAACATATATTAAATAGGAAAAACCTAGCCGTTCCAACCACAACAAGCGTTTATTGAACACACTCATATGGCTATAATGCAGTGTGGGAAAATTGTAATCAGTTGTGTTTACGCAAATTTATCTATGGATAATTTATTATTATACCTGTCTCGCTAGAAAACTACGACAAATCGAACATGTTTTCTTCGGATACAGCACGTGTTTCTTTAACTCTCCGTTAATTTGAAAATTAAGCACAATTCATGTAATACTATATTCACTGGATGTTTGTCCCATTAGCATCACGACTCCCCATCACAAGAAATCCCAGTTAGATACATCATCTGCAGAATAAAAATCTATATCTACATTAAAATGTTAAAAAAAAATGATAAATAATAATGATCAATAACAATAGTAAGAGCCAATAAGAGGTAATAAATTGACAACCTATATACGTTATATTTCTCATTTTCATTTTATTTTTTTAAAGATCATAAATATCTTATAAATGTTAAAATATCATACACAAAAGCAGAATATTTTCTTAATAATATTTGAGGTACCTGAAAATTGAATATCGAATGAGTAGTTAATTAATTATACCTATAATATCACCCTATTTAATGTATATAATATTATAATGATATTAGACATAAATATATTTTTTTAAATATGCGTCATGTTACATAAATCAATGAATACTATTTATATTATGATTTATAAGATATAAGTAGAAAAATAAAATCCCTTATAATATTTTTGTTATATTGCAAAATATCGTATTATCGAGTGTAGCTGAGATACAAACAAATATTTTATAAAATATAATGAAAATATCTGAGCAAATAATAAAAATATTTTTTAGAAATTATAGTTGGAACAATTTAAAAAAGAGAGTACAAAAAATTATTTTTGGCGTGAAAACTTAAGGCTTCCCTTACCTCATTTGTCGGTACTCGTATTTGATATTGTTACGATCTCACAGCATATACTATTCGATATTATCGTCTCATAAAACAAACATTGTCACATTATAACTAATGCAATTTATCGCTCTAAAAGAACTTCTTTGGATTATGGTATTATTTTGTTAATTTTCCATTACGAATTTTTTATCTTAATATTAAAGCCATTTCTAAGATATTGCTGGATTCGTCGGAAAACCACTCTAAAATCTTAATATTTAATTTTTTTTTCAAGTTATATTATGCAAGTATTTTTCCCGATTTTAAAATTGTAATCTACCAATAAAAACATTGTTTTGTCTTGACTTTCACTAGAACAAAAAAATAAAATCATGAACAAATCCTCACCATCGGACATATTTTGACATCTGTCTCAAAGTAATTTATTATTTATTATGATTGTCAAATGGCGATACAAATTGTGGAATTCCTATTAATTGTAAAATCGACGTATATATCACATATTATTATTATAGTAACATCGCTACGGTATATATTCGGAGTAGCTTGTTTATATTTAATTTAAAATTCCAACATGATCGTATCTATAGAGGTACTCCGCACAATGGAGATTTAATAATATGCCTTACAAGTTATTAAACATTTTAAATGTACGTACATTATTATACTTTAATTTAAAGAATAATCGTATTTTAATTGGACAGACTGCACTATTGTCCATAGTTATTAGTTTACTTTGATATTATTGAAACAAAATAATAATATTACTTCCTTTTTATATAACGTGGAAATAGATTCGTATTTGTTATTTTTACACGCTTAGAAGCTCATCGTAATAATAATAATAATAATTGATAAACGTATACTTATTTACCGTTGTAGTAATACTTCTACTATCTTCATTCAGGTAATTCACATTATTCAATATTATTATAACGTTTGTACAGATTTTTACATTCTCACTATTGTATATTTGTATATCTAGTAGGTTAACGTATAATATTATATGGAATATTTGTATGTAATACGTTATTACATTTTTGTTACAATTTATTCAAGGACCATAACTTTGTTTATAATGTTATTTTTTTTAAACGTTAATATTAATTGTTGGAAATTAATTTTGTCTTTATAATTTATATATATATATACATATGTATATTTATCAAATAATAGAGGCTGTTGTGTGAAAAAACAATGTTTTTTAATTGTCTTAGTGCTATAAAAGAAGGTTCCAGTAATCCACGATTTTAGTTGTTATGTATATCTTTTCACGTGCGGAACATTACTATCAAAATATTTTTGTTCCACTGATAAATTTTATTATTTTTCTTTTGATTAATGTACACTGATCAATAGATGAAAGTACTGTTATCTTAATATTAACATTGTTGGATAAATATACGTTTATAATTGATATTTATCGACAGAATATAGTCCGTAGTACACTAGTGCATTAAATATATTTATTATACAATATATCTAAATGTATAACTTATAAATTTTGAGCGGAGCGATGAATGTATTGATTTTATAACGGCGTGTGTATGTACATGTGTATGTGTATGTACATTTTTTTATATTTATATAATAAAGAGTTCAAAAAATGTTTCGATCAACAACTGTTTAATTATAATTATAAATACTTGAAATTTTTGTCATAGGTACATAATATAAAATATTGAAATATTTATATAGTTATCTGTAATTTTCGATTTTTTAAAATTTTTTTTCTATTGTCAATAAAAATATTCCACTTGGTCAAAAACCTAAATAATTTAATTCGAGGTTCTTCTTTATTTCCTCATAATTTGCACGCTTTTAGGAGATATTTCTCTAGCCCCATATAACATAATTATATTTATTTCTATGTTAATATTTAGCACGCAATTAGCATTAATTCGCACGACCTGACCCAAAATTCACACGTTATACCTCCATCCTATTAATCATTTTTCCGTTTTTACGCATTTGAGCTTTTTCCCGCCCTCCCACACACATACACTAAATCGTGCAAATAAAAACTAATCACATATTATAAAAAATTTAATATTTCAAATATAAAATAGCAGAAATATGTACGTGGACATTTTACCTAATGCCTATTGTACACGGTATTATAGACGACAGAGTCAAAGTAATAATATATTAATATATACAATATGTACGCGCGAATAATTATTATCTATTATAGTTACACATAAACATACGTTGTACGCGTCCTGTAGCACATAATATTATATAAATTAAAGTTTAATGAATATCAATTTTACATGATAATAATTAATAGTAGTAATAACTGTACATTTATAGGTATAGTTTGCGGTTACAATTCGACAGTCGTTGAGCATTAATGCTGCGCATCAATATTAATTTCGTACCGTTTCGGGATTATGTCAGAAAGCTGTGCACACAAATGGCCTACACTACTGTGCAGCGTTCTAATAAAACATATTATATGGCGTATTGTGCGCTTTGTAATATACCTACTTTTTTAAACATTATAATACGCGTTATGATTGTGTAAAATAGGTCGGTAAACGAAATAATGAATACGAATTAAATCACGGGCGCGGGTCGGGTGAGTGATATAAATGCGAGTTGACGACGTACGAAAAAAAAACATGTAGCCGGATACCGCGTGTACGTATAATACGCGTACCTATTGGCTATTATGTCCTGTACGAATCACTATTGTTCGTGCCGGACAATATTGTTGTATAATCTCCGACTATTGGGGCGAGTACAGGTAAAAAATATAACAATTAGACGTTTTTATTTTGTGTTATTGCTGCCCGAGCTCGCGGTTATTATTGTTCGAAACAAACGTTGTATACCTATACATTCCATGGCCGGTATCGTTAATAGGTGTATAATAATTAAAACACGCGGTCTCGTTCGACGGTTATTATTGTACGCGCCATATGTGTACACGCGGTCGTACATTATACTGTGCGTAGGGCGCGTAGGCCTCTACGCGGCTATACGGTGAAATAAAATATTAGTTTTGAACGAAAATGAGTTAAAAATACGTCACGACCCTTCGGCCGATATAATATACATTATATTTAGCTCCCACTCAACCCGTCGTCGCGTGTGGACTTGACGAAATAATACATTCTGTCTGGTGCAGTTTATTTTCGCCGACTGCCTCGACGGCCGAGGGTAAATCATAGATTCTCTGTTACTATACATCCACGTCCCCGACATCGACCGACCACCTACATCGAAATACCGAAACTTTAATTCGGTTTTTCGTTTGTGTCAGTGCAGCTATCGTCGTTACTAACGATATCAAACTATT
This sequence comes from Rhopalosiphum nymphaeae, assembly GCA_036289425.1. Lineage (NCBI taxonomy): Eukaryota > Metazoa > Arthropoda > Insecta > Hemiptera > Aphididae > Rhopalosiphum > Rhopalosiphum nymphaeae. Next base: position 9,082,598 of record JAZAQC010000012.1, on the reverse strand, counting down.
ATACTGAGTAGTTAGTGCGTAATTATTTCTGTACATCGATTTTATAGACGGTTTCGTACCGTTTTGATAAATTTCCTCAGTACAAACCGCAAGTGCTATGAACGGTTTCTAGAGATGTTTATTTTGATGCATTATATAATATCTTTGAAACACAGAATACTGTGCTACCCAATGCCCAATGTGATCTGTATAAATCGGGTAAAAAATATACTGTACAAATAAATAGGGGAAATAAAAATAATTATGTATAACCAAACAGTAATGGCCATAATATTATTTCAAAACGGATACCTATATAATACCTAAAATAGGCATTGTGACTAGGTTTAATTTCCGAAAAAAAAATAATTAATTTTGATTGCCATGGTTAAACCCCAAATAATATAATGGGTCATTTTTCGGGTTTTAAATCTCACCTTTTCTTCCGGTTTTGATCGGGTTAGGGTAGTAGGGTACTTTATGAATTATTTAGGTTTATAAAGGTTTTATACGGATTATCTACGTTCTATAATATATTATACGATTACAAGACTAGTAATTTTTTTCAACGGCAATTATTATAAAGTTGTTTTTTCATTTAATTCCATGTTTTTGATTTATATTTCCTCTTACATACTATAATAATATTATTATTGTGTGACGTCTTTTCTCTGGCAAACAACAGCGACGATGAAATACCGTTACGCGTGATTTTGTGTTTTTTGTCAATTCATTTTTACACGTTGTCAAGTCCGCTATCAAATACAGGCTATGTACCTACGCACGGTGCGGACATGGATTTCTTCGTCTCAATAATATCATTACCTGCAGAACTGTAGGTCTAATGGTTTTGCACGTCGATGCAATTCTGAACAAATTTGATTTGAAACATATCTCCGTACTAAATACAAAATTATATTTTAAATATATTTTTACAAATTATCTAAAATGTTAGTACTTTTATAAATTTTTTTTAAGTTTTTATTGCATATTTAAGAAGAAAAAAATAGATCTGGAGTAAAAATTAAATATCAATTTATATCTATATTTATATTTTGTATATTATATGTATACAAGTGTATGTTTTACGTACATATTGAAGTCTTCAAAGCTTAATTATACATTTATTAATTATTTATTTTTAATAAATTTCATTTATTTTTAAAAGTTGTAGTGCATTCAATTTATAATCTTGGTTATCACACAATAATATACTCGGCTGTATAGCATCCTTATAACATTATACAAGAGTCAGAATCCAAAAGAAAATAAGTAATAAGTCTATTAAATCTATAATTGAATCTATCGTAACTTAGTCGGTTGATCATTAACATAGGTACATGGTATATACGTATATTATAAGTGAAATAAATACCTAATACCTACGTTTTTAGTTTTGACATTTCCCCTCCTGGACCTATTAGTTATTACAATTACATATTGTAATAGTAATTAACGATTTGTATACTCCACGTATTTATGAATTTTATAACATCCATGTAGTACTGTTACTGCACTAATGTGGTTACGCGAAATTGGGTTTTCTTTTTTATTGTTGTTATTCATCTGTACCACATGTGTTCCATTCGTATTTTTTAATCGTTGTTGTGAAAACATTTATTACAAAATTATATCCATTTTAGTATATTTAGTATATTATATACGCCGTATAAATCGTAGTATAATTTTCCGACTACAGTAATAACCTCGACGGCTCGACTACACGTAGTCAATATTAAATTTATAGTTCAATTCAATTACTAAAATGTTTGTTATGATACATGTATAATATACCATACGGTTTTTATATATTAATGATAATAATACAATTTTACTTTTTCAGATGTTTATAATATAATTATAATACTACTATAAAATATAATGCGCATCTCAATAGAAAATGTTCAAGTTTGTACTACTGAATAATTGCAAGTTTAACGAACAATTTTTCGAAAATATTTCGATTACATCATATGAATTAAAAATTAGAAAATACTTACAGGTTTGAAATGTAAAAAGGAATATCGTTATTTAAAATGTTTGACAATCGATAATTATTATACATCATAAAATATAATATACGAATATTGCATTGTATTTAATGAAGGACGAGAATCACATTTTTGTATATGATATTTGTATTTATTTTATATAATAAGTGTTGAGTAAATATATTACAAATATAATTATTATTATGTACCCGCTAACCGCGATCGGCCTTAACATCATTGTTTGGTACACCCTATCTCTCAATGTTATTATTGGTAATGAAAACCAGAGCGTGACGTTTGCATGTATAGGGTTTATCATGAATTATCTGCAATAGGTATAAATGTGTATAAACAGTGAGTGACAAATTGAAATTTATTCGGCAAAGTGCGATTCGATACAGTCGACGTTAGTAACTGTTGGTAATTAGCGTGGTATATAACGGATAAGCTACCGACACATTTTAAAAAACTATTATACTATGATGACGATCGAAATAAACTGAAACAAGACGACTGTAGGTTTGAAATGTTTACCCGTCTTATAACTATATTATCTATAATAGCCGTAAATGAACACAACACTATCGATTATATTTTGGAGTTATCTCTGCGCCAGTGTAAAACAATCTATACAACTAACTGATGATAATAGTTTAAACGATCGATTTTATTAGCAAATAACTGTCTGTTAAACTAATCTGTTAACAAAAAAAGATAATTAAGTCGATTTATTATGATAATAGATGATTATATAGATGTTAAAATAAAAATAATTCGACTACGAAATAAATAAATTAATAAAATATATTGTATGTACCTCCGAACAATTTTAAATTTAATCATTATTCATTATCCATGGTTATTACTAATAATAATAAGTTAAGTTTATTTCAATTTCAAAAATTATGATTTAGCTTTATTTTTATTTTTATTATTTATTTTACCAAATACAACAGATATTGAAAAATTCAATGAATGTACGTACATTTATTGAAATGTATGACTTTTAAATTGTATAGGTAATATAATATATCCATATGAACTCTATCCGCAGAGTTGTTTTAACCAACATTGCTCAGCATCGATATTCTTTATACTCGAGATAATCGAAAAATCCATCCTTTTCATACATACTGTATTTTTTTTTATTCTTATATTATGTCGTACAATATTAGTTTTTAAGTTTCAATGCAGTAGTTTTTATTCAAAATAAAAATTATGTAAAACTCAACGGGTTACCCATTTACATTCGATATGCTACCTGCTGCTTAACCTGTGTATAACTTTAGTAGATATTATATTATTTACTTACCTCTATAGTTGTATGGGTGTATTCTATTATACATATTATAAGTTGGTATTTGGGTCATTTTTTTAGCTTATACATATTACATGTAAGTCCATATTTTATTTTCTCATTGTTTCCGTAAAAAACATAATCTTGTACATGATTTGACGTAGGTATTTATGTAGATAGTTTTATTATTTTTTTATCGTGTAGTGACAGTTTATACGTATTATATTTTTAAACGCTACCAGCAACAAATTTATTTTTAATATCATATTTTCTGAAAATGTGTGCATAAATATCGGATATCAAACAATAGTTTATTATTGATGAGCATTCGAAGTTTTGATGAGCGGATTAGAACGGCAATGTTAAGGAATATGCTCTATGTATACATAATATAAACCACACGCATTCTTAACTTTCCTCGCCATCATAACTTGAAATGCTCGTAAATAATAAAATATTTGTTCAAAATTCCATGTATTAAAATATACAGATACATTTTTAAAAAACATAAAATTAATATAATTTTAAACTTAAAAACAAAATTAAAAAGCAGTATTATGAAAAGTAATAATAATAATAATAATAATAATAATAATAATAATGATAAAAAAGTGTTAAGAAGTATAAATAGTTTAATAAAGAAAATTATAAAAGAAAATATATTCAACAAAAGTTGACAGAGTATATTCAGTGGAAATTTTAAAATACAAATTTTTAATACTCAGCAGTCAGCCTCCAATATTTATTTTAAATATTTTCTGATAAAAAAGTGTAAATACAATTTTTTGGTAAAATCAAAATACATATGTATTTCTCAATAGCCAATAATTGTTTATACTATATTACATATCATGTATTCACATGATAATCAAATAAAATACTTTTTATTAGCATTAGTTTCATATATAATAAATTTTTACAACCAAGTTATCATTATTATTCATGAGATTTATTTTAAAAAAATGCATACACAACAACGTTTGTCACTCATCTACTCTGTTATAACATCAAATTTTACATTGATCACTTAATATTTTATTACCACAGTCGTTAAATAATATAATAATGTATTGTTGATTATATTTTTCCTAGGAAATAATGATGGTGTCGTGCGGATGATGATTATTCTGTTGGATACATTTATTAGAAATCAATTTAGACTTATTATCGAAGAACGATATGTTACAGACTTACAACAAACATAGTTCAACAAGTTCATTTTCCAGTTACTGGAAAATTAATTTATCTGAATAATTTTACATGTTCGAAAAATCTTAGCGTCTTTCTAGTTAGATTAATTATTATTTTCTTATAAATAGTTATAAATTATCACTATAGCACTGGTATTTAAATTAAATGAAAAACGTAGTGTAGTAACTGGTGAGTAGTTTGACTGTCAGTCAGTGTCAAATAATTGTGTTTTAAATTATTTAAACTTGACTGGATAAAAATTATAAACTTTTAATAATTTTGCATAATTTATTCCACTGTCCATCTTGTAGCGGTGTTTGTGATTTTTGAATTACAGTTTTAATCCACAGTATATACAACGTGAATTTAAACAAATTTTCTCAAAACTCACTTATTATTGCATAACAAACTCTGCAGTGTGTCATTATATTACTTGGCTTTGTTTTAACACAAATAGATACGTAACATAAACCACTAGAATTTTAATTCACTAAATTATACAAAAAGTTCTAATAACTATTGTTGTGAATATAATTAGAATACAAGTACACTACGTTCACAACACTCAGACTCGGCTGAAATATATTATATTATACCTGTTGTGCGTTCTTCTGTCTTAACATTAAATACATAATATTATACCTTTTCTTTATATATATTTTAAATATAGATATATAGGGTAAATCTTTCAAAATACATATTTTTTTTGAAAAGATTTAACTTTCTTTTTACAATTTTTTTAATAAATAAGTGAAAAAATACATTTTTAATTTCATATTAAGCTGAAAACTAATGTAATATAAAACTCAAATTTATAAAAAAAAATTTATAAATATTAAATAGGTATTTCAAGTTTAGATTATTAAAATAGTAGATGAAATTTTTTTGAGATGCCCCTTTGCCACTAAACTCAAAATCATCATAAATTTTAAAACTTTTAAGTTATAAGTTATAACCAACTAACTACTCATACGAAATTAATTTTAAATATTCAGGAAAATATAAAATTAAAAATGTATGCTGTGACTGTAAAAAGTAAAAAAAAGTCAGATAATATAATATAACGATATAAAATAGTAAAAATAATATTTTATGATATACTGAAATGAAAAAAGAAATTTTTAAAAATGATAAATTTTTCAAAAAAAATTGGGTGTTCCCCTATAGAAGAATCAATTGAATTCTACAATAATACAAAATATTTATATATTTTAAAAAATGTCAGCTTTTTTCTGAACTAAAAATACAAATTGTGTGCTTATAAATTATTATCAATTCATTAGTGTACGGGTTTAATAATATGCAGGTTTTGGCGAGGGAATACAAAGACAAAAAGAGTGGACGAAAAAATAGTGTCACAAATAAGCGGCGTGCATGCGATGGTCTTCTACGAAAAATAAGAAAATGTTGTAATAATAATAATAATAACACCATGATAAGTATAATATAAAGTCTAAGCACTGTACACTACATATAGAGGCGGCTTTGTTTATTGCACATAATGATACTGTAGAAGCAAAAGGCTTATATTTATAATATTATATTGTACGTTGTGTGATAAAACAAAAACAAAAAATGTAACACGCGTCTTGATTGCCCGTTATATTTTTGTAAAACATTTTTTTTTGTTTCTTTTTTTTATGGCGTCTAGTTTACGCGTCATAATGTAGTTTTTGTACATTGTTTCACAAGCGATCACACAACAATTTGGATACCGTCCACTTTTTATTCGGCGCAGTTGTTGTTCTTTTCAGTATTTTCCCATTAAGCTTTCTTAGCCGACCATATGCCATGCAGTCGTCTGACCCGCATTCTTCTACGTGTGGCCCGATGACCTTGAGTTCTAAAACACAGTTTGTGCCCTCGCCAACTCAATAATGTACAATATTATCATGATATAATTTTGTATAATATTATGTTTTCGTTATTTGATGAAGATATAATACATCATACTTACGCGGAAATTCACGTATAGTCGTTTCGTTGTTATTAGTTTTATCAATACTGTTCTACTATATAATATTCTATAATATATATATTATACATAAATATTTTTTGTAAATTTTAAACTTATATTTATTTACTATACCGGAAAATTACTGCCAAACGCCGTGGACAAATTATTTCGTAATTACGTATTTGATTTCCATGACGTTAAATTTAAAAAATTAAAGTTTCAAGAAATTCCTAAGAGAATTTAATAATTAAAAATTAAAATCTAAGACAATTTAATGTAGAGATACACACTTTAAGTAATTTCCTGATTTTGAAAATGTATTTAATTATGAATTACTAGCAATGCATGTTATAATATTATACTATTGAATATTTTAAGGAAATATGGATTTTTTCTGAAATGAGTTTTTGAAAACGCTCTTCTAACATTATCACTACATATTGAGCTCAAATTTATTAAAGTGCTTAAGTTTTAAAGTTTATTTAAGTTAAGAATAATAGAAAATATATTTGCTAGCAATGATGACAGTTTTTACACAAATACACAATCATTGTTTTTTTTTATTTATTCATTTGAGCCTTAACTACTAAGGTTATTGGCTTACAATATTTATGGTAGGAAGATATAAATTGACATTACAAGACAAATGTTGGAATATATGTAAGAGAAAAAAATAGAGTAAATGATATAATTTAAGAATTGTATCATTTTGTTGATATTTTCTAGCACGACTCGTAAAAATTATTATTTTTCACTGGCTATAAGGTAAATTTTAAGTATTATTTAGACTTTTTAGGCACTGGTGTATGTAGATAATTTTAACAGTCGTACGTGGTGATCATCACTCATCAGACATCACTAAACATACAATAAATAGCGTTAATTATTAATTTGTTTATTATTGTCTTCTAAATTATCTTAGTCAATTTGCTCTAAAATTTTAAGTTAAAAAAACAAATTTGGTTCTACTAAAGTAATTAATTTTACATGTACGTTTATAAGACAAAGACAACACAACAAATTCATACACTTCTAGATTTAGATCCCATTGGCCATCAGTATGGCTTAATTTAAGTGTGTCACATGACTTTGTATTTAGTTGGAGCACATTATAAATCAGTAGCTTTGTCAGCTAGCGGGATAATTATATCAACTTTAATAAGTAACATTTTTATTTCTTGTATAGCTTTAAATACTCCAAATCAGAACTGATTACAATCTTTGTATATATTAAATTAAAAATATTTTTTTTCGATTAATTAAAATCTACTTACTTTGGAGCGTTACTCAATAATGAAAAAAATGAATTTCGAAACGAAAAATCATGAATGAAATAATAGTTATGATTAAAAATACGAGAAGAAGGATAGCAAAGAAATAATAGGTAATTATCAGTCACTCAAACAGAAAATAAAACTAATGTAGAAAACTATACAGTGCTTTTTTTAACGATTGGGATGTATTAAATTATTTTATAAAGTACAGATAGGAATATTTAATTATTTTACCGTGAAATAAAAATTACTTGATCATATAAAACATGATTACTTTAGATTCAAATGAAAATTAAATTACTTGATGCTCAAGTGAAAATCAACATTCGTGATTCCTATAATGTATTTCTTTATTTTATAATTTTTAGCTGAATAATATGTAATTGTGTTTTATTTTTACTAAATTTGTAAGTATAATAATAATAAATAGTTTAAAAAATATAATGTACAAATCAATTAGTTAATAAATGAATTACTTGCACCGATGTGATCAAATTACGAGTAGGTACACCATGCTCATACATATTGTGTTTTAAGCGTTTTCTAAAAGTATACAACATAGTTGTATTCAGCAAAACTAATTTTATCTTCTTATCTTTAATATTAGAGTAAATCGACTTATTAAAAACTACAAAGTTAGAGTATTTCTGAGTTTAAACATTAGTTTTTTGCAAAATTTCAATTTTTATGCGAGTACTGAGTATGTAATTAATATACAAATACACAATATAAATATAAATTCTTATTATAAAATTACTTAAAAACTAAAACATCGTAACAAACCAAAACTTACAAATACTAATAATATTTTAGTTTTTAAGTTTGATAATATATTAATATGTAGTCAATTCACGATAATACCTACTAAAAATTAAGAACACACAAAACACCTGGTTCTGTCGAATGCAAAGTGTCTATGTTCTACGACTTAAAGACGGAACCATCACAATATGTGATTGCTCTATAAAATCGAATTTTTGTATAGCAAAATACAAAGTTTGTTAAAAGTTATAAAAGTCTGTACCTACAATAAACTAAAATGTACGATCATGATAAATGATAATGTAAACTTATGGTCTACAACATTTTTTTACTTACGATCACAAACAAATCTGTTTCAAAGACTACCAATTAAAATGCTATAAATGGTAAATTGCTAAGAATGCTCACTCCATTTTTTTTTCAATAACTAAGTTGTTTAAAATTTGATTGAATTTTTAAATATAATATATCACATTATCAAATAATTTAAATGTTTTGTATTACTTAAGAGTAAGGAGTATCTTATAGAAATTCAAATTTTTGTTTTTCAAACAAGAACCTCCCTTTTCTATGATTAATTATTTAGCAAATAATTTTCTAAAAATATTCACGTATTAAAATCAAAATTCTAATGATAAGTTTTTTGAATTTTTGACTTAGTATTCTGAGGAAATAATATAGGTATGTCTATGCTTGGCTAAAAAAGTTATCTTCAAGATTTTAGTAATTTATATTAATCTATTAAAATTTTTAATTTATAATAATCGTCTATAATCTATGAATGTTATATCTTTTTTTTATTTTATAAAAGCAATTTAAGGACTTCTAGCTATCTTTATCATAATATAAACATTTTAATAATTTAAATACTACTCATTTGAACTAATATATCAACAATTTCAAAAATATATCAAATTTATATTTTCTCAACCTAATCGAAACAAAGCTTTGGCTGAAAAGAAAATGGTCTAAAAACCTTTTAATCTAGTCATTATTCGTATTCATTTTTAGAATTTTATTGAAAAAAAAAATAATACTTTAACTTATTAACTAGCATAATATCTACAGTTATAGCTTATTATCACTTATATATAATATTAATAATTGTAGAGTAATATCAATGGATTTTTCTTTGAACAAATTTACTTGTATTGTATTACTTAATTAATATACGTGTATGCTGTGAATAAAAATAAGCAATAATAAATTAACAGATCATTCGAGATTTTTATAATTTTAAAATTACCAAATGACAAATATTAATCACATTATAGTCACAAACACCGTTGGTACAAGATGATATTTTAATTAAATGTTACATTTCTCACTAATATAAACGATAGGTTATAATATGTTATAATTATATTTTAAAATAAAATAATACTTTATAAAATATGACCATAAAATAAGTAATACGCATTGTGCCCACGTATATTATCCTCAAATACTAATAGTATTGTTTTACCAGTTGGTTTGTTTATAGCCGATTCTAAACTCTTATAAAACACTTATGATGACAATAAATAGATTTAAATTCAATCGATATTTCATATTATTATGCCTGAATAAAACAAATAAGGTCTATGGTCAATTCATTCTGTATAAAACGATACTTAATATTTATTATGGCATTATTGTGGTTTATGGTCTTTATTCTATTATCAGGTAAGTATTTCTATACACATAATACCTATATTAGCTATTTGGCTACATAGCAACTTCAATGTATTTATTTTTTAGAGTAAATATATATTTTTTTAATGATAAACCAAAAGCATACGAATATATACCTAAATACCTTATCAATATACGCATAGTTTATTAGTTATAGTATGCATTGTGATAGAAAAAAATAATAGTGTTTGCGTGATTTGAACTTTTATTCGAGAATCTGCGTCGAATTTATGTAATTCTATTTTTTGTGTTTAGTTGTATCCAATTCCTCGTATAATACTCGTATGGTTAGGATTTAGGAGTGTAATTTTTCTAGTTTCTCTTTTCTTATAATAAAACTTTGATGCAACGGCGTATTTCAACACTATTGTAAATAAATGAAAAAAAAATTGTTTGAGCTAAAACGTGTCGGGACATTATTTTCTTCTCACACTACAGGGCAACAACTTCAATGTGTGGAGAATTTCTTGTATAAAAGGTTTTCACCCTCAAAAAAAAAAAACTTTAAAAGAGAAGTCGTAATGTCTGGTCACAAATCGTAAAAGGCGTGGTCGTACGACATAAAAATCATTGGGGAACCATTCCAGCAGACCTTCCGTTCTCCATATACAAACCCACTGAATTTATCTGGTCAGGGATAAGGAGTATTATACAGTTTTATTATACTATATACTAGGATATACATTTTTCGTAAATTTCCATCAACCCATTTACGATTTACATGTTTATATATTTTATACTATTGCGGTCGGTTAAAATTATATACGCTCGTGGTGTTAGCATATTTCGGTGACAAAAAAGCAGTGCAACGATTTTTGAATTTACTTTAAAGATATTATTATACATGCATATTATTGTATAATATACGACGTGAATATGAAAATAAATAAAGTATGTCTTCTATTTTTATATTTTATTAAATTGTATTTTAATGGGTATACAAGCAGTGACGAAAGTGTTCTTTGCTTTTGTTATTTATCTTGATATATCATCAGAAAGATGGGTGGGTTTAAACAGAATACGTGTTTATATTATTCTATATAAGGATATTCACTCTTTCATCGTGTTCAACAGTAGCAATTCTCGTACAAATAACAAATAGGTAAAGTAAACTTCCTGTTTTCAGTATATGGCTTCTATATGAATAGGTGATCGCATGCAATGTGTATAATTTATAAAACTAAAACGAAATATTATAATCGATAATATATTTACGGCGTTTTGTCCCCTAATCAAATGCTTATGTGTTCAATTTTCGTGAACTGAAAAACTATAAACAATATTATACGAACAATTTAATATTTTGTGAGCCAGTAATGTTGAGGATTATACCCAAGGTTCTAATGCAATTCCTACTAATTGTATCACTCGTAAATTTAAAGACTGTAGTTTGTATTCTATGTATTGCATACCATATAGTAATTGTAATTTATGTGTAAAATAATAGTTATATACGATTTAATTAATTTACAGTTTACTATTAACCAAAGTTAACCAAAAAATACATTATAAACACTACTGGGCTCAAAGTGAGAGACAAAAACATTTTTACTCTTTTTATATTTTTTAAAATTAAAAATGGAATTGTTGTAATCTTCATGGCAAGAATAAAGTCACTATTGGGCCTTAGGGGACCTCAAAACAACTCACATAATATATATTATATGTATGTGTGTATATGTGTGTGTGTGTATATATATATATATAATAAAGGCATAAAGTGTATGTTAGGATAGAAACCTAAGAACATATATTTTCTATAGTTTGATAATTTATTGTTGAATGAAATATATTTTCTATTTGGCGTAAAAAACACAGAAAATATTTTCTCGATACAATATAGTTATACTATTTAATAATATCTTATTAAAATATGAGATCTATTAACTGTTTAAACTTTTATTTTTATTTTTATTTTTTTTTTAATTTTATCGTAAAAAACATAAATAAAATAATAACATTATTTAAAAATATTTATCGCAATTTAAGCGCAATGCTTGTGATAGTGGTGGAGGGTTACATTATAAATGAGAAAATTCTATTTATTGTTCTAAAGTTTAATAATTCTGTAAACAATAATTACTTAACGCAACTCTTATAATATGATTTTGTTATGTACATGTTAACACGTACACTATTCATTTATGATTATTCAAAGTTCAAACTAGGTATAAATATCGGAAAAATCAATGTGGAAATTAAACCGTGTGAAAAAAAATCAATGCAAAGCAAGAATGTTGTTATTTGTTATACTGTAGATAAAATATATTATATTTAAATATAAATATTTTTTCGATAAAGTTTCAATATTAAACAACACCATCATGTATCAGTGTGTTATTGTGATAACAGTGTGTAATATTATAGTTATTACGATTTTTATTTATTTGTAGTTTTAATATTTTTAATGCTCAAACATAATTTATGATTAATGTAACTATACAAATAAGTAAATCGCTGATGCGATCATTGTATGTTTTCCAATAACATAGCATGTATGTTACTCGGATTAGAGTCGTAATTCGTATGTAAATAAATAAGGTTTAAAAAACATTTGTCTTCGACAATCGAGTATCGGATAGAGTCGTGATTACTTTGTGAACTCTACAGAAGCCACACATAATGTACGCGCGACAGGGTTTTGTGGTGTTGTATCTGGCTCATTTCATATCTATATAAATATGTGACACAATAGTAAACGTTAGACGAAAGAAAAAAAAACTCGTTGATTTTAAACAGATCACAGTTTTTTTAGTCCACCTTATATTACCGTAAGTATACGATGTATAATATATTAATATAATTTAAAATATTAGGCATATATCATCGTTCACTCACGTCAAACCGCTCCCTTTGTATAATTATATAACCTAACCGGCTGGCTACCGCGTCAAGAGGCTTCGCTCCCCTGCTGATTATAAGACAAAAACAGATTTCGTACCCACAACGTAAGGATATATATTTACGGTGTCCACACACTAACGTTCTCCATCAAAGACTCGACGCCGTTATCCTTTCGTTGCACGAGTGCTATATGCTCGAGTTTTAAATATAAAACAGTGGCGTATGTCAGTGTGTTATTGTTACGAGTTTACAACAGGGTGTGTTATTTTCTATAAATATATACAGATTATAATAATAAATAATCGACATTCGGGTACAGTTAACAGAGTTCGTCGTAAATATAGACTTTAGCTTGCTTGAATTATCATATTTCATTATAATATACACAATATTATATGGTGTGGGCATGCAAAATACGCCGTATTATATTAAAGATCGTTTTTAACCGGTAAGAAAAATAATTATTATCATATAATATGTAATATTAACATGCGACTTAAAAACGCGCACGACACATTGCCGTTGTTCTTGTATATAATATATTAATATACATGAATAATATTTGATTTTTTTCAAACTTTAATTATATAGGTACGCATCGTAACTGAATTTGTTCTGAGGTTATAACATGATAACTATAATATAAAAGGTTTATCCGCAATCGTGTGAAAACTATATCTGAGTTATTTCGTAAGATAGAAAACCAGAATCCTAATAACCATATGTATACATGTTTATTATAATTATTGATAAAATATACAAAACAACTCTTGACAAAATATTATTTTTAATCTATATTTTTATACAAATAAAGTGTATATCGCGGTGTTGAAATATAATTTGTTAATAAATAACCTATAGTAGTTATACCTATAATTAAAAATAATATTAAACATTTGAAATTCATTTATTAAATTTAGTTAAAATATACATTTTTGATTTACAGTTAGATATTTTATTATCTACTAAAGTCAACATATTTTTTTTAAATTCAATAAATTATAGACAGTATTATAATAGCACAACTCAACGTAATAATTGATAATTTTAAGGTTAAATCAGAATCGTAGAATTTTAATTAATTAAGTTATAATTACTAATATAAATTATAATGCAGAATAAATATTATTTTTTTGTTTTTGTAAGCTTTGTTTAGCACTGACAATCTACGTTCTACCAACAATACAAATGACACGTAGTAGAACTGTAGAAGTATAATGTTTCTTACAAGTTACAAAAAGTTATCGTATTACAAATAGCCCCTTACAAAGATTTAACAAATTACTTGTAACTATTTCACATTATTTCTTTTTGGTGAAAATACTTTTTTAACTATAACCATAAAGTAAATAACTAATTGGATTTACTTGCAAAAGCATAATTTGACGCACAACAGATTAATACGTTTCTTTAGATTTCCCACAACTTCCCCTCTAACTCAAATTTAATACTGCAAACTTATTTTACGTTCAACAATTTTTTATTTTTGGACATATAAACAAATATTATGGCAAAAATAAATGTATTTTGCAGCGTTGCAAACTTCTCACTTTCAAGAATACAAAATTATAAATTGTCTGTCCACATTTTCTTGAAATAGTCATTACAACAGGCAACTGTTTCATTTTCATCAGTATACATATATTTTGGTAATAAATAAAATATATACTTATATATTGGTATTGTATAGTTTTAGGAAATATAACTATGAGAAAATAAAATAAATATTACCTATTTATACATTCCTATAGAGTCATGTTAATAATATTACTTTTCATTTTATCAGGGTAGTGTATCTATAATATATACTAAATGTATATATATATATATATATATTAATAAAAAATGCATTCATGTCAAGATACTATAATAATTATTCAGTTTGTTAAAATGTATAGAAAATAAAAAATAAATACAATATTAATACCTAAAAACATAAATACTAAGTGCAGGTAAATATTTATAGATTTCGTGTTCATGTCTATAAATATAATATGTAGGTAGATTTATTATTTTACCCATTTTAACTTTGTTTGAATTAATGATAGAATTGAAGTTACTGTAAATACCGTAAAAATAATTAATTAAATAACTTTGTGTACTTATTGAAATATAAAAACAACATTTCAAATAAATATAACAACACAATCCAAACTTGCAGATATGATAATAAAATCACATAATTACATAATGCTGGTATAGATATTATTCTAATGACGGCGGAAAATAAATGAAGTATTTAAGTATATTATAAGTATATCATATTATATTATATTATATTTGCATTTTATTACTTTTTTATAGTATAATAAATTATTATACAACTAAGGTTATTAATTCTTATTACTATTTTATTTTTTAATGCGTTTTTGAACGAACGAATAATACATTTTATTTTAGTTACAGTTAAATAACTTATAAATTGCATTAATTTAGAAATACTTTTAAATAAGTATAATCTTTCTCTCATTGATGTGCAATATTTATCATCAGTTAGAAACTGAAATCACTGGAGTCTGCGATGAAGTTTTATTTCTGATAGATGTTTTTGCAGGTTTTATGATTAAAAATACATGAGAAATAATAAGGAATTCATAAAAACTGCATGGAAATTAAGTGCTCTTGAGTTTTAAATTAATTACTTATCAACGTCTTCAATTGCAATATTTATATAATTATAATACTATATTGGATTGAAGACAAAAAACAGAAAAAAATATATTCCTACATTCTAATTCGATGAGTAACAATTTACAATAATTATTATAAGTTATTAGTACTTGATCGTTGTCAATTAATTTTAAATATCATATTTATTTATTTTATATTAAACAATATGTATTATAAGTAATAATGAGTCACAATATTTGGTAAAAGGTATAAAATATGATAATATTTTTAGCAAAACTGCCAAGATTCAAGCATTTTTGTCGTTTAAAAATATTAAAATATAATTTACTATAGATATAGGTAAAAAAGAAAATTATTTTATCGTCATATTGATAAAAATATAAATTTAATTTTTGTTTAAAATTATGTTCTAAAATTTTTGAATTACAGTAAATCAGTTACGATTTTCAAGGAACAGAGAATTTTCCTCATTGTAACCAGATAAAACAACTGTTTGTTATTAAATAAATGGTAAGCGAGAAATACAAAAAACCAGACTATTTTATTTAAACTACGTGTAATTAAAACTGTATTTTTTTTATTCTCATGAATAAAATATATTAAATATATAATTTAATTACGTATTTAACTAACATATTAATATTATTGTGCAAATAAAATACACCAACCAATACTTATGTATATTTATACATTCATACACACAAAATATTATAAACCCTTACATTTTATTAATAATCGTACATCAATTTATACGATATTAGATCAATATTTATTATAGTAGTATAATTATAGATATGTTTAAACATAATGATTAAAATTAATTTAAAATATTATATCCTAGGTAAGTTAAGGTAATTTTACTAGGTAATTAGTATTTATATTTTAGATAAGTCATATAATCATAACTAATAAAATTAATTTCTTGGTGATAAAATATAAAATTGCTTTAAAATTGAACTACCGCCTACCTTTCTCAATAATGGGTTGAAATTCGAAAAAACGTCTAATATAAATGACAGTATATTCTATGTATATATATATATATTGCACACCATGCGCTCCTTAACGCAGTAATGTTTAGTATTGAAATGACTAATGATATAATTAATACTTCTTTTGAGTGCGTGTTGTTTCTATCCGAAACAATTTATTATTTCTCGTGTTGTAAAACGAAATTACTAATAATCAGTATATATTATTATACAAGTCATAAAAATGACGTGATTCGAAAACTTAAATACTAAAACAAAATACAAATTTTCACAAACTCATTGTAGATATTTCACTTTTGAGTAATATTCGGTTCTTTTCATGTATATGCGCAAGTATTTCGTTTTTCGCGAGCTTAAATTAAGTATCGCGCATTTGCGAAAGAAGAGTGCCGCCGAATCGGATATAGGTATATGATACAATAGTTATAAATTATAAACATGGTATGGACTATACATATCTACAACATATGTTGATATAGTACAACCAAGTTTGGATCGTTAAATTAATCATGTACGCATACAAAACGAATACGATAGGAAATGTGTTCGAAAATTATATGTACATACATACAAAACGTATAATATATATGCGAAGTTTCATTACTATTTAGAAAATTTTTTTAGAAATGTGATCTCAAAACAATTTATTTATCCCTTTCACCGAATGATAGATGGATGCAAACGTTGTGTAAAATTTAGTAGATATATACATATGTATATACATACGATTCGGACAACAATTCACTTCTACCTGTTTAACTTTCATTCAACACACTGACCCCTAAACCCGCATTACTGGCAATGAAATTCATTACTTTCGGTTGCCCTTATGATTACATTTAAGTACTAAACTTGTACTGTCATTTACCGAGTTCATACTAAATGGTTTATAACATTGAGCGAGTATTTAATCAATTACCAGTTTTAAAACTATTCGCAATTCCATTACATTTAAAATATATTTTGTTTAAGTTATAAGAAATTTCATTGACGAATTAATTTTTGGTATAATACAGTATACACTTATAGCAAAATAGAATATTTTTAAACTATTATTTCACTCATTGTTAAAATATTAAATATTATTATTAAACACTTTAAGGAAATTAATAAGTATTGTTTGTTTTATTAAATCTAAATTAGTACTTAATACTTTTTATAGAAGATAACGTTAAAAGTATTACGATGTAAAAAATATATTGAAATTATTAAAAGGATATTATACTTAGTGTAAATGTGTGATCGATTATCAAAATAATAATTTACAAAACTATTAAATTACAAACTTGTATTTAATAGGTTTAAATGATTTGTTATTAACGTTATTGTGTATAAAATATAAAACTCACAAATTTATTAAAGAATGGTGGACTTACCGTTTTGAAAAATAAAAGAATACTTAGTAACTATAAAATACGTTTCAGTAATAATGTTTTAATTCCTATTTATTTCTTTTTCTTTTTTATAAAAAGTAATAGTTTTAATTGTGTACTTAATTTTATCTTTATTTTATATTCAACAATTTAACATATACATTACTATTGGTTTTATATCATATACCTATTATAATTAAAATTAATGATTTTATTTATAAACATGAAAATTAACTTTAAAAAAATGTAATGCACCCATAAGGAGTTAAGTATTAATTTAACTTGTAAAGGTACAATATTTGATTATATGACAAAGATAAAAATAATATAACATTAAATCGTTGAAAAAAATCATCTTATTAACTAATTTGTATTGATTAAAGATGTGTAGCTCTAATGGACGGTGAATATTTAACGGTATTTATTTGTTTTGACAATATTTTAATAGTCATTATTTTTTCGATCACTTATATTACAATAAAAACTATAAATTAGTCATGCTATACAAAAACTATTGATCAATTACAAAAAATAAAAGACATAGTAATAATTAATAGCAATAAAGATTATACAGTATACACATATATAATATTTCTAATAAAATTTTTATAGTGTATACGACGTATTCTTATTATAAAGTTCTGAAATACTAAAAATACGTTTTACGTGCTGCTTACGGGTAATTAATACATGGACGAGTAAACAAGTAAACTTAAAAATTAGCACATCACTTTTTATCTATTTTAGTGAACTACAATTTATGTTTAAGGAAAATGTATATTTAGGAATAAGATAGCTAATCCTTTGAGGTAGGTACATTTTTTAAATATCTATACTCTGTAGTCTATATTACAATAAAAATGAAAAATATTATACATTTACTGATATACGTATGTAAGTATCTTATAAATAGGACTGGGAATTTAATGTAAATTTAATCCCCAAAAATCTCCAAATATCCCTTTAAAAAATGCAAAAATTACTTGAGAAAATCAAAAAATGTATTTATAATAGATTAACAATTAAAAACATTGTATTACATTTTAAATAGTATTTTATTACACAAACGTTTTATTTTATTGAATATATTGAAAAAAGTTTTTATTTTTTATTGTTACATTAAATCATGATAGCGTGCTATTTATTAGTTTTATTTATTAATTTAACTATTTTTAGCGTATAAATATCTTATAAATTCATAGTAAAATTTTAAATTCAAAATCCACAAAAATGACCAAAACCCTTATAAAGCCATAAAAAAAACAAAAATGCAAAATAAAATTTCTTATTTAAAAATACCTAAATTGTATTTATAATAAAATGACAATCACACAGAAAGTTTCTGAAAACAAAGCAAAGTGCATCAAAATGACAGCCCTTCTTATAAATTATTACTATTTTCTATTTTAACACAATACATAACAAATTCACATTCATTACAAATTCGAATTGTTTTAATCAGTCTTATTATATACGGTCAAAAATGTTTGTAAATAATAATAATATTAATAAAGGTAGTATACTTATACTAAAGGTAAGCGCCATGAGTAAGCAAATGGCGGTATTTGATGATAATTTTATTTGGTCGCAAATAAAAAAATAATTATTTTAATTATTTATTTATTTTTATAGTGAAGTAAATTAGATTTTCATTTTATTTTTTAGAATTTATACATTTGACGTAGGAGTGAGAAATAACGTATTACAAGTTTTAGTTAAGTTTTAAGCTACTGCGGTCTACTGTATCTACGGTGCGGTAAGCGATTATTGTAATATATTTAAAAAAATTTCTGTCTAGGAAAAGTGGTAGACGATGCTTATCGTTTCTCTTTCACGTCTTCATCTCCATATGAATCTCAATCAAAATATTTTCACGTCCTTGTCCAATTCTTGATGAAATCGTTTTTGCGAGTGAATATTACCTATTAGTTTCAATATTGTGCATGTGCAGTGCAATGACGTTTCGGTGAATGAGTCTTGAAATAATAGATGGGTTTTTGAGCCCGTCATCGTCATCGTCGCAGATGTTTCGGGCTAAAAAAACGCGTCGACGCCGTTGTCTGAGAATTATGTGCCGGCGACGCGTTAAGGTAAGATGCACCAGCAGTCACCTATTAACTATTAAGTATTCTTGTTCGTGGGAACTAAGAATAGGCGATAGTTTTGTGTACATTACGACCGTTAGAATTTATAATAATATAATTATAGTATTATTTTGATAAAATAAAATCACATTCAACTCATCCAAGTATTTGACAAGTGAATATCATCACAAACCAATCTATAGATCTATGGTTACTAAACAATAATATTATAATGATTGTTACAGACGTTACCGTATAACAGTATGTTTCAAATACATTTTAATAATACTGTGAGGTTTGTGCAAACCGGTTTGTACGTGCGTAAGGCATCGCACAGACCACTAGATGGCGACGAAACCGTCGTGCAATAACAGCTGGCGCGTTGCGGCAAGACCGTTCACGTTTCTACAGTTCGACCGTTCGACGTTTGTCAGTTTCGGTCAGTACGCGTTCTCACTCATTATGGTCGGTTGTGCATCTGACGATCGTTGTCCCAACGTGTTTTTGTTATTGTTTTAGTGATTACGCGTGTTTAAACGATAATAATAATAATATTTACGCATAGAATTTTCGTGTGATTGATGGTTTATTTTTATCGTCGTCCTTCTCTAGTCCTCTACAAATCGATTCGTTGAACATCCGAGAATTCACAGTCCGGCAAGATTTATACACGAGTGAGTACCTACTTACGTGTTATAATACTCGTCAATTTGATTTTTGGTAAACTTAATAACGATGGAATTCCGTCTGGGTGGTACAACCGAAGGGTTAGAGGAGGTACGAATGGGTTTGGCAGACGTCGTTGTACTATTTCTCACGGGATGGTTTGGCGTACCACCCGCACGTTGCTCCCGCCACTACCACTCGTCTACCGGTAGGGCGGCGGTGGCGCGCAAAACCCGTTTGACCGCATTCTGGTGCCGCCGCCACAGTTTCTACATATGAGAAACCTATGGAAAAAAGTGTATGCATAATGATGAAAAAACGACGATACCTACGATACCCGTATAATAATATAATATAATTATGATAAACACGCTGCCCGTTAATCGGATGATTCGATTAGACATTTTTTCCAACCCAGTCTTCCGCGTCCTAGTTTTTCTAACACGAAACCCCAGCCCTTGGTGGATTACTTATAGTCTCTTAGGTCGCTGTATAATTCAATTATTGTATATCTATTATATTATATATTTAATAAATAGATGTACCTATTATAGTATTATCATAATATACATACGTACGACGTACCGCCCGATGATTGTATATGTGTAATAACTAATAAATAATAATATATTGTATGGAGGTGTGTTACACGGTGTGTTATACTGTTTACGGTTCATTGTTATTGTTGTCGTTTTATTATTATTGCCAACGAGACGGTGCACACATTATTGAAATGAGAGTAGGTATGCGGCCCTCAATGGGAGAGGTAAGGCTATTTTTATTGGAGATAACGATGTAATGTGGTAGACATGAGACATCGTCTCATTTTTGGGGGTCTGCATTCGTCGGGTGCGGTGAGATTTTTTAAAATAATCGGTTTTTAAACAATAAAGATGTGTTTATTCGATATCGTGTTTTACTTTCATTCGAGCCCGGTGTCTGACCGTCGCTACTTGCCAATGGACGATGTTGTTAATAATAAATAATATAATGTATTCATGTGTTCAATTAATCTACTTGAATAATGACAAAAGTTGTTTAACAAGATTGTTGTGGAATCGTATTTATATTGTTTTATTATGTCCAATGATAGTTACACGTGCAAGGCGCAGTCCTTTATAAAGCTTATAGTTGTACTGCGTCTTTGGTTTATAGTTTATGCTAGAATAATATCCCAAATTTCATATGGTATTAAATAATACCCATCAATTAGAAGTTTTTTTATTTCCAATATTATATAGGAAAGTAATTCAATTAAACTATTAATAAAAATCAATAGGGGTATCAACATTTTTTTTAATGGAATTAAAGATAAAGTTTTCAAATGATAATAATTGCCGGTTTACTTTTAATAATGTTAATCATAATTTGTGTTAGTATTTACTTACAATATCCCTATGACCCTATAATACATTTTACAAAACTAAAACCTAGATACTTATAAATTAAATAGTGTTTAAATGTAGTCATGTAAAATGTATAATGTATATAGTATATATTAAATATTATCATACAAAAAATACATAGATAATATTACATTTTACATATTATGTATTGAGATGTATAATATTATAATGGAATTTTATATTAATACCATAATACGGTTTAAAAAATATCGTTTGATAAACATTTTGCTCGACATCAGTGTTATAGAGAACAGTGGTCACCAATCGGTGGTCCGCCAGTAAATGTTGTTTGTCGGCAGAAAAATTTAAACATTAATTGCAATCTTATTTTATATCAACCTAATAATAGCGGACGTGTGTTGAACAATAAATACGAACAAAAGTGTAGTATATAATTTCATGTAGGTTTTTGTAAGGTAAATATCAAATAAGAATAAACTCGTAATAATGTAATCATCATTATCGCGTGTTATCATTTTTATCAGTGACAGTAATTAAAACTCAGCACCGATCCTGGCTGGAAATAAGTAAAGCTCTTCGCTTAGCTGTAACTTCATTGGAGCCAAATATGCATGCAATTTTTCAAAACAAACAAGAACAGACATCACAATATCACATTAAAATTAAAAATGTTTAATACTATATTAATATATATTAAGTTTAAATTTCTTGTAATAATTGAATTTTAAAAATTATTTTATTACAAGTGTAATTGGAACAATAATCGGCAATATCCAGTTTTTTTATCTATATTTTTAATATTTTATGATTGTTCAATTGAATTAATTGGAATATCATAATTAGGTTATAATTTAAAATAATTAAAAACAATTAAAATTGAGAAATTCGTTAGTTTGACATTTCATTATATAATAAATTGAAATTTGAAATACATTGTCCATTTAGTTAAATATTTTTGAATTCATGACTTTATAGTATATTTTTAAAAATATTTAAAACCTATTGTGATTATTATTAACTATTTTAGGGAAAAACTATTTTAGATATTTATATAGACCTATATAGGTAGTTTACTTTTTATTTTTAAATTGTTTACACTTAGAACGTATGATTAATAATATTGTGTACTCAATGACTAAAGCATGCACTTAAGCTCAAAAGTCAATATTTGTTAAGTGTTATGAGTCTTATTTTCACATTTTATGACAAGACATCGTTGCAGAGTGCAGACACTTGCAGACTGCAGTTCATAATAATTAGTACGTTATACCTATTATGTGTATATCATGTATTCATGTGTATAGTGCGTGTTTATCAGACAAACAATAGTATCCCATGTATTATAGTACCTGTGTCTTATAATATGTAAATTAAATTAGTTTGCATAAAAACTAGAATAGTTAATATTATAATATTTATAATTGTTCATATTATTTAAATATTACGAAATAGTGTAATAATTATATATAAACTCCGGGTGCTTCATCTCTATCGATTAGTCAAAAATTATTATTGTAGTTGATTTGTGCTGTTGGAATTTATTATTTTTACTATAACTTAAAATCATTTATTTCGACGATAGTTAATAATCAACACATAATAATAATATGAATCAATAATTGCAGTATTTTGTATAAAATCTACAATACGTTCCGTATTATTGAAATAAGTTGCACTGTAACTAGTATATTATGTATATTTATTTATACATTCTTATTTTTATTACAATAATATGTAAATAATGTATTTAATAATATTCAACAATATGATTAATTAGCATGTTTGACTGTAATTCTAAATGATTGATTAGTTATCTCTCGGTTATTTATTAGTAAATAAAAGCCCTTCAGTGATGATGCTTTTACTTTGATTTTAACTTTTAAATAATTATACATAAAATTAATTTTTCGATGAGCTTCTAATTGTTTTTAACTAGTTTTTAAACAAGGATATCAAGTATTTCATGTGTGCCTTACATGGACTTAAGTAGCTATAACTTGACTCACACATTGTATAACACTCTATATAGTTAATAGTGAAAGATCTCGATTACCCATAGTCGTTATTAATAATAAAAAAAGTGGATAGGTATTTGGTAGGTACACTATTTTATTTTTTTCCGTAGATGTTTGACTTATCGCTTTCGCGTATATCTGCCACATGTTGTCATAATATGATATCCCATGATTTTTACGAGGACTGCAGTGTTTTATATAGGTACATAAATTGTAAACATCGAACTCTTATTTGTTTATTGCTTGTATCGATCTCATTCAAAAAAAAAATCGTTCACATGTAGTAATAAGCGCCATATGAGATTTATCGCTGCAATGTTTTCATATTTAGAAAATATGAATATAATCATATTGTAGTAACATATAAGAGTTGGAGTCGTGAGAGCGATGTGCTTAATATTATGAGCTGCATGACGTGTACGTGTGGGGAATTTAACACTACGTTCATTTTTCGTGTCTTAATTCATGTCAATATTAATATTTTCAATGTATAGTTTGTGCATCGTGTACAGGGTGTCTTAAACATTTTACGAAAACAATGCATACATACTAGCAATTATACGTGATTGAAGCAATTTTCGTGACACTTGGATCATTGAACCAATTGAAAATCGTGTTAACTTTTGTATTCAACAATTGGTAATAATTGTATAATCATGTTTATCGTGTGCTTTAAACAAATTTTAACAAGCTAGTATTTTATTTTTAAATTACATACTATTCATGATGTTTTTTTGTCTCGTAAAATATCATTACGAAAGAAGATCGTATTTTACTCTAATTTGTAGTTTTAGAAATTTAAAACACAACGATGCAATACAATATGATATTAAATATCAATGATAATCAATACCTGCTTTCTTTATTTTAACATTTCCAAATTTAAAAAAAAATAAAACTAATCTGTTTTAGTTATAATTTATTTTGTGACATTGAGAGGTTAGTGAAAAAAACTTAATTGTTTCCATCATAATTATTCTCTTGTTTCTACATTCACAAATTCTCAATTGAAATGTTATATTGAATTAAAATTTGAATTTATTTTTTATCACTAAAATAACATGTATATACATTATATACATAAGATACATTATTTTATCAATAATTGGTTTAAGCAATAATTAGTACCCGAAATTTAATGCATTTGTATATTATTTTTTTCTTTTACTTCTAATACCTTGCTCGTCTCTACAGAAATTTGATTCATAGAAAATAAAATCAAATAGTACAATTTGAATTTTGAATTTTTTTCTTTTTTTGAGAGTTTTATGTTTGGCAGTCATTTTTTAGTATTTTTTTGCATTTTATTTATTTTTCTACTTTTTAAATATTTAAAACTGCATTTTTCTTGTTCAAAGTTACACTTTCTTATAACGCATTATTAAATTATTCAATTAAATAATAATAAAAAAAAAACATAATAAATTATCGTATAGCTTTCAATAATTTATAGAAATATATTTATTATATTTAAATTTATGACAAAAGAAAAAATTTCATTATAGAGAGTGTATACTATATTTATTTTTTCAAGTGTAAAAATTAATAATAATTAATTAAAGTATCTAATATATAATATACAGTTTTATTTAATTAATATATGAGATTTGTATCATAAAACAATGTTAATCGTTATCAATTTATTTTAATAATTTTTGCAGTAATATAAAAAATTTAATATTATTATTTCATTAATTTTTACATATTTTTAAATCAAGTTTCGAGTTCTAGTAATGACAAATAACTGAGAAAAAGTTGGATAGAATAGGTAATACATTTAATGTATTGTATAAACACTTACTTAAACGAATTATAGTTTATCCAAATAGAAAGATTTATTGTAGGTTTTGTATCTACCTATGTATACATTGAACACATATTATTATAAGTACATAAAACGTGAATAAACAGAAACAGTTTATTATCTAGATACATACTTAAAAGTATATTGGCAACATGAATGTCGTTGTGTTTATAATTTTGGTACTTTATATAAAGATAAGTATTTTTTTTAGTTAATTAACAAAAATATTTCATAGTTATTTTGAAAATGAGTATATTTTTAATTTTAGTTATATAACAGAAATATACATTAAATGTTATATTGTTTTATTGGTAAATTCAGTTTTAAAAATGTCGATATTTAATCATTGCTTATGGTCCATATTTATATTGTATTATTATTATTTTTATACATTTATCGAACGTACGAGTTGTATATATATATTATATATGTATAATATATATGTTTATCGACATACATAAACAGTATAAAGGTTACTGTATTAATTTGTTAATTTATCATGTTTCAAAAATACTTTATTTATCAAGTAAATTATCCAGAACCCAAACACGTATATATTTCGTTTAATTCGGTTCTTTTAGAACAACAGGTACAAAGTACTATCCGGTCCTATCAATTTTTTTTTTTTATGTTAATTTTGAACACTGGGTATTGTGATATTTTAAGCTTATATAACATCGATTTATAATATTAATACGCTATTGTGTTAACTCCACGTGTAGTTAATTTTATTTGCGTAGCGGCGTTGTAATGCTAAATATGCTTCAATGTTTGTATATATATATATATATGTGTGTGTGTGTGTGTGTATGTGTGTTTACATATGCTATATGTATTTGTACATTTCTACGCGTTAACTAAAACTACCTGTAGGATATTATAATATTCTGTGTTGGTTATTTATATCTTATACAAATCGAGATCGTTAAATAATCATAAAATGTATTACTTATGCAGTGGTAGTAAGTTTATATTATTGTCTTTATTTTTATAAACGCTATGCACATTTTTCGGCCGACCAAGTAATCAATTCTGGTGTTTCCGATTCTAATTATTCTGGGGTGAATTGTAAACAACACATGGTATTTCCTAACCTAACCGTAAATATTTGAAGGAGCTATATTTCAGTGATATGTGTACTATATATGTAGTATTGTAGTAAATATAGTATTTATGGATGTATGTGTGTGTCTGCGTATCTGGAAAGGGCTTTTTTTCTCATGTTACGGTAGGACTCGCGGGATGGTTTGGCGAGGAAATGACGACGGCGGCGGCTTTCACCCCAAATGTGCGCGTTCAAGTCTTTTCGTCCCCCTATTATACGAATCGGTCTCGGAGGGTGAATCGTTTTTCCTTTGTTGCCGCGGCGACGGCGCAGACGAACGCAATACTCAACACTACACTACTGCAGCTTTAGTTCCATTTATTCGTCGTAAAATAATGATTAATAAAGTGTAATATATCGCCTGCACTTCTCAAAAATTCATTAAAACAATAGGATATAATTAAGTACAAAATGCGCGTGTTTTCTATAGTTTCTTTCTTGTGTAGTATATAATATATATTCACTCGTTTGAGAAACATTTTAACAATGTGTATGTGTGTGCGCGCGCGTTCATATTGTGTATTTGTGTATGTAATTACATTTGTACACACATAACAACGAGCATGATCGACAACGACGTGTGAAGATGTTAAGATTGATTTACGTTTTATTTTCGCTTTTATTTTTGCTGTTATTTTTTATTCACATTTTATACTGCGGATTCGAAGCGCTATTAGAGATAAACGAATAATACGATATTTTACTTTTTTTAATATATTAAACAAATAACGACCTGTATGCCGAATTGCTGGGGGATATCTATAAAAAAAATGTATATAGATACACCTGTAACAGATCATTATATATACATCATGTTATATAGGTATTGTTCACCGTGACAATTCAGAATAATGGTCCTTTTAGAGATTTACAGTGTTTGCTGCTTGTATATATACACGGGAATGGTACCGGTTTATATATATAACGGAACATTCTCACTCACTGGGTTAGTCCGACATGCTGCTGTAGCTATAATATTACGTTCAAGTCGTATACCGACGTTGACGCCGCCACCGCCGGTGTGTATGTGTGTGTGGGTCTGGATTGTAGAAGTAACTAGCTATATTATTATTATTATTCTATACGGTCCGTCTGCGTATGTGTGTAAAATAGTCAATAGTACCGAGTCGGGTGGGCAGGGGAGGTAAAAACGTTTTCATAAAACGTTAGCAATATAATAATAATATGTACATTATCATGTTATTATGCATGTATAAATACTGTACTCGTATATAATAGACTAGTCAAAACGTTAGTGATACTCATACGCTATTATATTTTATATTAGATCGCAGCGTATAAAATAACGTGACAACGGTTCCTGGAACGATTCTTGGAAACCGTTTCCTAGGTATATATTGTAACTGGCTGCATAGGTGCATTTATTATATTATATATATATTAATTGTTATTATGTTTCTTTATATTTTATATTTAACAAAACCGCATTATTTCGTCGCCACGGCCTATATAATGCGTAAGCTTAACAACTTTGTCATCTACCTAACTGCCTGTGCACGATATTATTAATATCATAGTCATTCATACGTAATATAATATTAAATATTAACATGTACTTACTAAAATGCGCTTGGCGGCAATTCTTCATTATCGGTACGTGATGTTTTTGACGTATTTTTGGAAACTTGCAATTGAACAACGGCTGTAAACAATTTAAGATGTTGAGTTCATTATAATTTATTATGTATAATCGCGTTTTCTGGCAAACTATCTTTGAACGTTTGGTCCGGTATCATAATATGTATCCAGGTGGACTTCTAAGTTCCTAACATAAACGCAAAACGTAGATATTTATGTATGTGCATGTACTCAAACTATGCGAATAAAGTTTAGTTAGATCATTAGTGCACTTTGGCAAAGTTATATATGTTTTTGTCCAGTTTAATGACTTTGGTGTGTTTAAAGTATACCATGAGATATTTTAACAGTCCAAACTTTGTGTACTACTTAGATCAAATGACATTCACGAATGACGCATATCCGCGATAGATCGTATAAAATGTTACATCATACGTTAACGTTAATAGTTACCTATACAACCAAAAATGTATTAAAAATCAAATATTTAGGTATTTTAATATGGATGACTGTTAGTTTTGCATAACATGGTAGGAATTAATTTCAGTAAACACATATTAGTGTAAAGTTGTATATTAGTTATTA
This sequence comes from Rhopalosiphum nymphaeae, assembly GCA_036289425.1. Taxonomy (NCBI): domain Eukaryota; kingdom Metazoa; phylum Arthropoda; class Insecta; order Hemiptera; family Aphididae; genus Rhopalosiphum; species Rhopalosiphum nymphaeae. Next base: position 9,053,408 of record JAZAQC010000012.1, on the reverse strand, counting down.
TTATATTAGATATGCGATTAGACGTCATACTATAAGTGACAACTTGCCATTTGTTAATAACTATTTAGTGTAGGCGAAAAATGGGTTTGGTGAATAATATTATACTCCGTAATTGGCTAAACTGAGTTAGTCGAGACATTAATCGATACATCGATATGACGATATAGAATGAGTAATCATTTTTTTAAAACAGTAGTTAAATTAAGTTAATTTAATTTTTCCATTTCTCGTGTCTGTGAAATTAAGTAAAATTTAGTGCGAAAATATATCATGATATATTATCTATGTGTATATTTGTATGTACCTACACAAAACACGTCTGTACTGCATTAAAATGTATATAGTATTTAGTGCTTTATTATTTTCTGAACTCAACTTGTTTTTACATTTTACTTTCTTCATTTTTACATGACCTCAATATTTGTTCCATCTACCTAACAAACTTACAGGTACTCGCAATTTCAATATAAATATTAGTTCTAAAATGTATAATTAAATTTTAAGCCGTTAAATAATTTATATAAATTTAAAAAAAAATGAACAATGATTATTTTTATTACTTAAGTACATTATTTGCATACACCAAACTTTCATTTTTATGTTCACAACATTATACTAAACTAACTAAGTAACTACTAATTATAAAAGTGAAAATTCCAATTACTTAACTCGTTTTATAAAGTGTCCGTTTGAATTATTCAAAGGAAAGTAAACCACAATTCGATAACCAAGATCGGGACTGGATAATGAATTTACTAAACATTTTGCAAACACGAAAATGTTCTAACACAATATTACCCTATCCATAGTATACACGTAGAATTTGATACTGTTAAACTATTATACAGTGTGTGTAACAGGAAATATAAAGGTGACTAAATTAATTGCAACTTGGTTAGAGGTACACAACTAGTCACCGGCCAAGAAAACTGGCCACGAGTCGTCCGCCCGGTCACTTTCGTCGGCTTTCTAACAATTGTATTGTGAATGACAAGATTTTCAATGAAAAAAATGAGGGCTTCAAACAGGTTTTCTAACGTAAAAGCAAAACAATGGATCAAGACATGTCTTGTGTTTCGTATGTGAAAATATCTGTATAAAAATTACTAAAATTAATTACAACCCATTGCGAAAAATTATAATATTTTTCGTTAATTTTATTATTTTTGCTTACAAGTCATAAGATGTTTTCGAAACCAAGTTAAGCGTTATTTTATGAAAATTTTTACTGAAAGTTTCATTTTGATAAATTAGATCAGTAAAATTTCTATGATACGTTTACACTATTAAATGTTTATATCATGAGAAAAAAAAATATTCATACTATATATTATAAATTATAATGTATATATCTTAATTAATTTGTTTGACGAGACTTATATATAAGTATTGTTAGAGATCAGAGTAACAATAAAATCGGAATTATATTCGTAGTTTAATTTTTATTACTATTAACTAGAACATTTGTTCAATTGTTTTCAACTAAAACATAATAAATAATAATATACTAATTTATTAGACTCAAAAGTGCTTAAGTACCTACGTCTCGTCGTTTTTTAATATTTTACTAAATCTATTATTTTGTATACACAAAATATATAGCTATATAATATAGACAATATAATTACAAGTAATAATTATAATATATTAACAAAGAACGGTAAATTGTTGTAAAATTAAAACTGAATAAAATATGTAATGTTTAATAAACATACAATATATTAGCTGCTGTATGCTAGCATCTTATGTATTGCAATTTAATCATCCCAAAATATTTATATTATATTTTATGGGATATTTATTCCTGTGTAACGTTGTACCTACTATATTTATATAAAGTGTTTATAACCATTTAATAATAACGCCCGAAAGAGAAATTCAATCAAAAGTCGTGGAACTTGTAACCATATATTATGTATAATAATATTAATATTTGGTTGCATATCAATAGATGCAAGTTTAGCCCACTGTTCTATGTGTATACTCTTTTAAATAACAATTAAAATTTTTTTATGTATTGATAGTGTAAATTTATAATATCGATAATGTTGATTGACGTATTACTCGGTTTTACGAATGGCTCATTTATTTCAACGTTACGAGCTCTGCATTTCGTGTCTATATAGCCAATAATAATTATTTATTGTGATATTATTCTGTTATCTTCTCCTTAAATTATGACGTAGAGTCATAGACTCTAAGAATGAAAATATTGTATTTTAAATGATAACGAGTTTGCCGAGACTATCGTAATTTCATTTAATCGTTTCCCTTGTATTAATGTATTTTTTATTGTTTTCATTATTAGTACCGATTGGATGGAGCTGTGGGATTGCCTTTTAGTGTAACCAACTCCCATGCAGTATTCTGGTGTACCTGTTAAGTTTTGATACACTGGTTGATTCTTTTATTTAACTGTTGAAAAAATATTTTTGACATATCAATGTACATAATATTTCATCATTTTCCAGACTTATTATTACGAAAATGATATTGTTGTTGTTATTATTATTATTAATTATTCGTTCGTATCGGAAATGGTGGTAGGACATAAATTTTCAGTATACTCATCGACAACAATAGAAATTATTATGTACGGTTGAGTTGTATTATTACACTAGTATAGTATCCATATATAAGTAATACTAATTGTATGAACTTAGATACATATAAGTATATGAAAATAATCTCTGCGTGCAGTGTCTGTGGTCGTATTTAAATGATACTATGCTACCACCACCTGTTCGAGTATAGACAATAATATATTATAAAATGCCGTGTTATTCGATTTGTGTCGGCAGCGGCGGATACCTAAACTTACCTTAACTATAATTCTGTACCAACTGTACCACTATAAAATTATAAGCGACAAGATTTTTGTGGTTATATTAACGTAGCGCATTCGATACAAGTGTCGTCGTTATAGAGAGCGGACTCATCACCGCAATAACTTAAAAAATAGTTTACGCCTCACCGTCTTCCTTGAAATATTATCTCCGTCTTAAGTGTCCATCGCTGTTCCCACGACTGGCGCCGCTTCTTATTCACTCCTTCGTATATACATAATTTAAGAAATAACATATTACTATTATTATTATTATTATTATTATTATTATTATTATATTATTATTATATATAATAATATCACATTATTGTATGATGCTCTTGTCGTGCGCTACCCATACGCGGGGATGTGTTATAAATTATAGTAGACCTTCTCTCTTTATGTAATCTACTTTGGAAAGTGTGTAATATATTGTTGGTAAATAAAATATATTACTTACCGTCGTTGTCGGGTTAAGTTTTATATTTGGTGGTAAAAAAAAAAACACTACATAATAACCGCCGTGTCGAATGAAACGAAAATCGCGTTGGCATCATTACAATAATACTATACAATATACGTGGTGCCTATAATAATTGTAACGATGCTTGCGTGGTGTGCGTGTGTTCGTGTGAGAACCTTAGATTGGACCGATCCGCATGGCCGGCCAGGCACATTTTCTGGATAATCGTCGATATCATCGCGCGTAATCATAACCAATTGATAGCCGTAGTAGATTTCCACGATGACGCAATAGGTGTTTCGCGTGCAGTTTTTTATAGTCAATACACTATAAAGGGTAAGTAATTTTCCAAACATACTCACTCCAATTTTCATGTATAATTTATTCAAATTCTGATTTTTCGAATTTTTAAATATATTTTAACCCACATTTTTAAATTTAAAAGATTTTTTGCTAATTATTTAGTTAATTTAGTCAACTTATATTTTTGAAAATGTTGACGTATTAAATTCAAAATTCGAACAAATTATTTTTTTAGTTATAAAAATGTTTATGCTAAGGATAATATTATAGTCCTTAAAAATATAAAATAGATATAGTTCTTATTACGTATTATATAAAACAAATTAATGTAATACTATTGTAGAATATTTTGCACACGAAATATTGGACACGGTCTTTTTGGAATTCGTTGTTATCGCGTGCAGCGCTTTTCATCGGTTTAATAAAATATAATATATTATTATACATGTCCGACACATGTAATATAAAACACTTAAACTTCGCTTCTCACTCAATACAATACACCTGTACAGTATATAACCTGTAATAGGAACTCGCAATTAAATTGCATCCAGCGTTGGTATAATGTATAATTGCAGTATGCAGTTGTGTGTGGTGCGTATCAATTATATTTATCAATATTATCGTTAAATGTTTATTATATTCTCGTACTAGAGAGACGCTGTGCGAGCATATCGGCTTACTTTATTTTTTAAAAAGTCTGCAGAATCTTACTGGGTTATTTTTTATAAACATATTTTTTGCGTTGTTGCCGCGTACGATCGTGTTTGCAAAACCGTTACGCCTGTAGGTCGGAATCTTAGCTGCCGTATTCATTATTGGCACTCGTTTAGAGACTTACTGCTGTTATATCTAATAATTGCGACAGTTATAATGATTATTACATCGGTGATGGTCGCACGCGCTCAAGAAAACAGTTCGGAAATCGCTTAACCGACATCATCGTCGGAATTTATGATCCACACGGGCTCAACTCCAATTAACGTTTTATGCAGGCCATTACGTGACGACGACGATGTTATTAAACGGTTTCGTACGCGTATACTATTAATATTAATTAATATTAACTACTAGGTATATAATATAATACATTCATCGTTTATACACGTTACTACAGTTTCTTACTGTTAGTCATCTATATAGTATGAAGTTACGTAAAAGATATCGTGTTTGGCCGATTTTGATAATATTATTTTATTTTCAACGAGCATTATAATTATACTAAATATATTTGTGTTTTATGTACATATTATAATTATTATATTATATTTATTATAGAAATTTGTCCTGGTCCTGTGAAGTTATTTTAACGCGTACCTAACCCAACACGATCCGGCCTTGTAATTTCGGTTTAAGTGTACAATATTATTATTATTATTATTATTATATAAGTATACGCGCGTCTGATATCAATCGTATAATAATGGTCATAGTTTTAACCTGATTTTATAATAACGGCAATTAATCAACACTACATTATTAATTGACCTTTTTTTGTTTTTAATTTAGTTTAATATCGGTATTTGTATACTTACATTTAGACAATTACATTTTACAACGGACGGACCTTCAATAAGTGAGGAAAATATATTTATATAATATCATTGATTATAAATACTATAATCATACATATACTCATTTACTTTCGTTATTTTAATATATCGTTATAAACAGGCAAACAGCTATATACAATAAGTTTTATTTTAATTCTGCTCCTTAGCAGCATTATTTCAAGTTGTTGCATTAATCTGTAATCATATGTGATTTTGTTTGTTGTGTTTTGTGCAGAGTGTTTAAATGTTTGTTATTATAATTTACTTTATTGTATCATAAATTATATATTTACACACGAATACTGAAAAAAACCTAACGTTGACAAACAACAAATACCCATAAAAATCGATTAAATTTTTTAGTTTAAATTGGTACAATATTCTATATGTATAGGTCAAATTAATTATATTATAATAGTAGTCTACTCATTCGAGTAGTCATTGAAGGTTCCCCGGGAGACATAAATGTCTAACCATGGACGGTCACTATAACACTAATAACTAATAATATATAATACATTAAATAGTTGTTGATGATTCAAGGTCCTTTTGATTTCTTGTTTCTTTGTGTTTCAATCGGTTTTTATCTTCGATTCGTACATTTAGTGCTTGTAATTATTATATTATACGTTTTACAATTTTTGAAAAAATATTCTTGAGAATTTGTCAATTGAACACCGAGTGGAAATAAGACATGTCATGACAAGTGGCAACATAACTCGACATGGCGTGGTTTTTATAGGTAAAACATAATCGGGCGGGTTGGCTAGGTATACATACGAGTTTCTTTTCATTCATTTTGCGTCTGGAATAACAAACATTGTGCGGGAAAGGGAGGGAATTGTTTTTACATAGTATTATTTGGTTGTTGAAAAATCAGTGATCGATCTCGTTGAAAAACGCCCGTCACGTCACCCATACGGATTTCAAATTCTCCCCTCGCGTCTCCGCGGCGGCGACACACCCACGATATTGGATTTTCAGCTGGCTATCGGCCTGTACACAAGTATAATGTATTATTATGTGTGTATTGTATATATATATATATATATATATATGTCCGTGTCCTACAACGTAATTGCCGCGCCGTTTGCAGACTTTGCGGTTAGCTGCGCACATGCGGATCGGTATCAACGCAAAAAAAAAATTCGTCTCCAGCGATCTGTTATACTACAGATTCGATGAATTTCAAGCTATTTTACTACCGGGTTTTTTTGTGCTCGTGATGTATCTTGATCGCTGCCAATCCTGAATAGACAAATTTTTTCTACAGGTCCGATCGATTTATTTTATGTATAGTGTATTGTAATATGTATAATAATTTAATATTATTGTATACGTATGGACACTATCAATACAATAATAGGGTTCCACTTGTGTAGTGTTTCGCCACAAGGTTACGTGTACTGTTGGGCCGTGACATGATCGGCTGCTGTAGACGCGGCGGCTCGGGCTCGAACGTCAACGATCTTTATTCTATTATAATATTATTAAATATTTCAGAAACTATGATTTATCCGAATCGCGTGTCTGTTATAGTTATTAAATATGTTAAATGATATTATAATACAATAATCAAAAGAACACATCGGTTTTTATATTGTATTAAATTTAATTTTTAGTGTACCTATACATTCATTATCTCCGTATTGTGTGTCGCCACAATATACTAAATACTTATAGTGGAAAATATTCAACTACTTCGCAATGGATTAGAATGATAAGATGATCTTATAAGCTTGGTCATTAATGAGTCATTAATAATGACTGTAGAGTGAAATAGTTTTATTTAAACAATTTTATTTAGTTTGATGAATAAAAAAAAATTTAAATGCGAACCACACGATTACAAGAAATGCGGGGACAGTGTATTACTGTAATAATAGAATAGTACCTATTTATATAGGTATTTTAACGGATACGCCGTAGATAGTCGCACGGGTAGATGACGCCATTACGTTGACGGTGCAGCATCTAGTCTATATCAGTTTCCGTCGGCCCGTACGCTATATTATTATATACATACGAGATACGACTATACGAGTAGTCGACTTTTTAATTCGGTTTGCCCTTTCGATTCTGTGGAACCGTTCGCCACCGCCGTTGAAATGTCAATAGTGAACAGGAAACATTTTTATTATAGTCATTTCCCCACCTCGTTCAATTTACGTACAATATACACAGCGGACAACGTATTATTTTTAACAGATCGACTTTCTCAGCGTTACGAGAAACGTCGTCGTTTGGAATATTTATCTTAGTTTAATATATTTATTAAGTATATTTTATTTATTATATTATGGCGTATGAGTGTATATACACTGCAATAAACGCTTGAATGCGTAGAATTTCGTCGACTCTTTGTGTTTTTGAGAAATCATAAATAAAGAAAACGAATTATATTGGTTTATGATATTTTTGTTATTACTTATTATTATACTTTATGTATATATATATATATATATATTCTAAAGAGCGCGTAGGATATTCAAGGCGAAATCCGCCTGCCGCGGTGTTCTATTTAACTTTTGCTGTTTCTATTGCTACTGCTAATATATTTGATTTTTATTGAAGTCAATGATTAGGCGTTATTTTAAAAGCACTCATTTAACCAATAATCATCTTCGTCATTTGTTATGAAGACACTTGTCTGAACCAATAATAATAGTCGTCTGTATTCGGTTTTTATTATCCTACTCATTAGTCACGAGACGTTAGCATTTTAAAATGGTTGCGCCGTACCTATATAGCCTATTCGTTTAACGTAATACAACATTTTAAATTAAACGAGTTAATTCGATTAAAATAATATTGGTACCCGTTGTACGACTTCATTTGTTAATTTTAGAAACGGCGAAAAATAGTAAAAAATTTAATCATTAGTCATTACTTCTAGTTTTGGTCATGCACGGCTTAAGTGGCTTAATGTTATTATAAAATAGAAGGTAAAAGAGGTAAGATGAAAGAACATTTTCAAATAATAATGTTTTCATAAGTGTTTATTACGATAATAAATGTAAAGTTATTCATAAATTCTAGAAAAAAACTCTCACTATAAAATACTAACTATAATATTATACTTCTTTAAAATCATATAGGTATCAGCTGTCGAGATTTTTATTTGTTGATACAATATAAATGCACTTATACAATCATATTCTGAAAATATAGTATAGGTACAACTTCACGCTGCAGATTGCACCAATCATTCTTTTGTGCGTTTAAAGTGAAATAATTTTTTTTTAATTTTGATCTTATATGATTTATAAATATTGTGTTATCACATAATAATACTTGTAAGCTAGTGTTAAAACGTTTTTTTATATTATCACTATTTTTTGTACTATGTGATTAACTAATGTTACATTATTATTTATATTTAATATTTTATTTAAAATAATAAAAATTAAATCAAACTCTTACATTATACTAGTATAGTTATTCAATTTAAGGTGATTAAATTCAGTAAATGTGTGATGTATAATGTTAGAAGAACTATAAAACCATTAAATACTATAAAATTAATCGTAATAATATTTGAAATGTTAGCAGAAAATTCAGGCTTTCTATTATTTATTTCAGAGGGTACCCTGTATTTTAATATTATTTTATAGAAACCTACACGAACTATTTTTTTGTTTTATATAATAAAAACAAGTTATGGGTGTGTAGTGTATTAATATTCTAGTTTTAGTGATAATAAGTTTTATTTATTCATAGATAAAAGAATATAACTGGCAATACTATGTTAAGTTAAGACTTAAATAATATGTACATTTTTAAGTGATTCTTTAGACTTCATTATTGTTTTCAATACACGGTATTGTCATGACTTTATATAAATAAATATATTTGTATGCATAATTAGTCCTTATTTAAAAAATATTAGATAATGTTGTATTGTTGCTGTTTAGTTTACAAAAATTATTTTCGTGTTTACAGGATTATGGCAAATAAAAAATCTGAAAAAATCGTATGTATCGTTGTTGTCCGCTTTAAAACTAATTGATGAAGCACAATGTCACCGGAAAATGTATGTCCGAGATTCAAACAGAATGCCTGGAAAAAAGAACTGTGCTCAAATTGTTTTCGTCCGAAAGAGGAGCACCCCGAGAAGCCCAAACGGGTACATATTGACTACAAACCACTACCGGAAATATCTCCAGCTCAGGTAAATATGGCTCCTCGCCAAATATACACTCATGCAGCCCAAAGTGTTATACATTTGTTTTTGTGCTTAACTTTATACAACATATTTTCTTACTCGTTTTTTATTTTACCGTAGAGTATATTGAAGGTTAATGGTTCGTGTGACAAATCTCGGAAAGTTTCGTTTTCGATTGTCGAGACAGAAGTCATCGGATATGGCGGTGAAGAGTACTCGACCGATGAAGAATATTCATCGGACGAGGAAAATGGTTCAGAATTCATTGACTCTGGTGATGACGAAGAGCTCAAAAGACTGACGGAAGCCAACACGAACCTAAACAGTAAACCTGATATTGTATCCGAAAAAGTTGTCGTCGGTGGTAATGTTGCAAAAACTCCGATCGTAGCGGTAACTGCGATGACAGACAGCAAATCACCCGTGAAAAAACCAATGGTACAAAACAAGTCACCGCCACTGGTCACTGTTCAGCCGTTCTGCGGGGAATCGCCTAAATCGCTTGTGTTCAACTTCCTAAAAAACAAAGAGATTGCTACGGCTGCTACTGCCACCGCCGCAGTAGCCAAAACAGGCTGCGAGGAGGTACAAAAAATCGAGAAAAAAGAAACTGAAAACATTCAACTTAGAAAGACTGAGATAACAAAAAAACCAACTTTAACCAGAAGCTCGCTGGTAGCCAATTCTAACGAGCCATATTTAAATATAAGACGGTGCAGTTTGCCAGCGGAGGAAGAAGAGGTGAAACCGACACCGCCGCTGCCGACGTCAATGTTAACGTTGACGAACACAGAAATCCCAAGAGCGAAACTCGTTCATCAACCGGAAACTGTTGCATCCGTCGAAATATTAAGAGGTGTGGAGGAAACCACTGAAGTCGTCTCGTCGACGAGAGAGTCGGACGCCGATATAGCGGGTAGTGGCACGGCACCATACAAAACGAGAAATAATGTACCACGAATGGGCACTATGCACTTCAAACTGAAATTGGCTGTGGCTTCATCTCAAAAACCAGAACCGTTAAAACTAATTGGTAGTAGCGCTTCTGTGGATCCTCCGCAAGATTCTTCGTTGTTGACCAGCAGAGAAATGGCGGGTGAACCCGACGGTAAAGCGGATTCCGACGAACCCGGTGACCCGATGACAACCCCAGTGAACCGATCGTTCCTCCATAACTTCAAAGATCATTCATCGCCCTTGCGAGACACCTCTACTACACCACCAAGGACCCCTACCAAAAAGGTCAGTCATCTATCATTCTTGTTCTTGCTTTTTATAATGTAATTTTTATTTTTATAGGTCCCAATATTAATTGATTCCAAAATTTGTCCGTTTTTTTTTGTATTATTTTACGTTTATTTATAAACAATTTTGTTTTAGACTTCAATTACCAGTAATAGCCCACCTGAATGTCCCAGGAGCATCAAACGCCAAGCTCCAAAACCTCCTCCGCCTCCACCTTCGTTGACAACGGCCAAGTGTGCTGAATTCGTTTACCACAGTGTTAACAGTTCATTTTCTGACGACGAGTTCAAACCTGACGATGTGACCATCACAAACCGTAAGCTGTTGGCTGAATACTGCGAACAGATCGAAAAAGAACAGTTACAACACTGTGGTAGTGGTGGTAACTGGGAACGACCATCGTCTGCGGCTAATGTCACCTCCAATGGTGAATCGGTGCGCGAATCGTCCACACTTCCATTACCCGGAAAACGGCCCGCCTGCGAAAAAAAAAAGTACGGAAAAGCCACCAAAGTGGGTCTTAAGATCAAGAAATTTCTAAGGATACCCAGTCGGGAATCAACGGTTACTACACCTCAGCAACCGTCTACCAGGCCCAAGCTGGAAATTATTCATCCGCTAGACATCAACAAATCCGGCGTGGAAATTATTCATAACTACGCTGTCGACGGACTTCTATACACAAAAGAGCCGTCTGCCAAAGCGCTATCTAACCATCATCCAGGTTAGTGTGATATGCTATTTAACATTTTTTTTCTATATCCGGTCTTCGAATCGGATGTTTTTCATTCGTATCTAATCAACTAACGTGTTTGATCGGATTCCGCACATCGTTAATTATTTAGAAATCCTGTTGTAATAACCAGTACGTTTTTACCTGCACCACCACCACATATTTAGTTATCTATTGGTTATCTGACCTTTTCAGCGATTATTTTCATGTATAAATGTATATATTTTTTTTCATTTCCCTTTATTACATTCTTAATCAAAGTATAATACATTTAAAATCATTTATTATCCATACCTATTTATTGTATGTTCTATATTATACCAAAATAATCTGTTTTGAAAAAAAAAAATCATTCCTTCCTAACTTATTAAGTATATTATATTAGTTAAAGTGTATGTTTGTATTGCATAAATTAAATATATCAGCTTTATAATGTACTTACTACTTATGTATATTATATTATAGTACACGGTACCTAATTAGTAATTTTAAATTATAGTAATGAAATCAGCTGTTGACCTAATTCGTAACAATCGTAACAAAATTTTATTTTTGATTAATTGCGTATAAGCTAAAATTTCCTTAGCCTTAACTCTGTTTTATCAAATTTTAATCAAATTCAAATTAGAGGTATTAACATATTCCTTTCTATTTTTCAGTCAAATAACTCGTATATATTATAATATTTCTCTTGAAAAATTAAACATTTCTTAAGTATAACCTTTACAGTATTTAGGTCAACCTTACATCAATAGGATATGGTAATTTGAATATTTTTATTTATTAATAATATTTATTCGATGTCGATCTTTCTATGAAATAACATTCAATGTAGGTATTTAAATTTAGTCATTTTAGTGTATTATTTACTTACTATTTTCATCCTAGGACAAAATTAAATAAACTTTCCCGTTTTCAATTAAAGTTGGTTCTTCTTCCATTATCTTGTTTGTATTATATATGTTCAATTGTTCTGCGTATGTAAAACTATTGGTTGACTTACCTATAGTTTCACTATTTATTTACTGATAATATGTTATTTTTTCTATGCAGTATTCTACCCACATTATTATTTTTTAACAAACTAATTTGTTGTCCCGTTCACTCCGGCCACATAATAATATAGTGTTTGAAATAATGTTTCAGCACGACCTACAAAACCACCACCGCCGCCCAGAAGTCTTCCGCCCGTCTCAAAGCTGCCGCTTAAATCCGTCCCGTCCACGGAAATCGCAGATTACCCCGACGCGTCGAAAACATGTGATTCAAGCGCGTCCGATGAAGCTTACGAACCGGTAAATTTTTCGGCACCAGAGTGTGACCACAGTTCGCCGGAAATGGCACGACTAACGTCAATGCAGTATTACGGTAGCGAAACCGAGTCGGAAATATATCCGACCATCCAATTTGGCGACGACGTAAGTTACAATAGTATATTTTTATTATTATATTATTTACGTTTTATTCACCAATATACATATTATTTATAAAAAAGTTTAATTAAATAATTATTATAAAAAGTTATTTAATAAGTTCTATTTTAAAATATTTAATTTGATAAATTTAATAAATATTTTTATATTTTTAAAAATATATATGAAATATTATACATTATTAAATATATATAAAACTTTTAAAAATATATATTAATTATTATATATTTATTAAATGTGTTAAAAATATTTTAATTTAAATATTGTCAATTAAACGAAAAACAAATATTAGTTTAATGATTTTCATTGAAAAATGTTGTGTGGGACACACCCCATATTTTTTTTTATAGCAGAATAATAAATTTATTTAAATTCAAGTTTTTGGAATTTTCCAGTATACATAAGGACAGAACTATATGGTTTAAATTTAGATTTTTTATATAATTTAAAGAGTTTCCTATTCTAAAACAAACTTTTTTTTTCAATTGAGAACCAAATTATTTTTATTATACATTATAAAGAAGATAATGTTTTTTAATTTTTGATATATCTAAATTGAAATTCGGACGACTATAAGTAGTTCTGAGTTATTGAAATATATTTATCAAGAACAATAGTCCTTTAAAATTATCTAAAAAATATAAAATATCTGTTCGTTTTTAGTTAATACCGCCAAAAAAATTATTTTACTTTTATAAATGTGAAACAATAAAAATTAAAAAATTTTTTTTTTAGTTCGGAGCCGAAGACAGCATTAGAAACACTCAGCCAGGACATAATAAGAGTCTTGAAGAGAGTTATGATGCTGTCGTAATCGCCAATCACGAAGCTCTGACCAAACTCTTGGATCAGGTAATTATTTCGCTACGTAATCATAATAGTACTATTATACAAGGTGTAGTATGTCGCGAGGATCTTCCAACGTATAGGTATAATCATACCTAACCCTTATACTAACTAGTATAAGTTCTATGGGTATAATTACTACATTTTCATGTGTAAAACTATAGAAGTCAAGTTCTCACAGTACAAACCCCTATTTTGTATTTCATATATAGGGCTGACAATTGCAGTGTGATTTTATAAAATGTTCTAAATCTATTATTGTTCTTCACATATATAGGCGACAAGCTGTCCGAAAATACCCAAAGAGTTGGCGGTGTTGAAGACGAAAAGCTTGGAATGGTCCAGTTTCCACGTAGATCCTACGAGTCGGTTGAAGAAAGCTGGTTGTGCGTTCTACAACGGCAAATGGTACGACGTGCCGGTGGTGTTGAGCATTTCCGAAGAACCAGTTGAGCTAAACAACGTACTGAATAATCATTTTACCATGACCAAAGTGACGGAGTTTGTGACGTGTGTGGAAAAGGAATACAGTCCAGGAGCCGAAAACGAAGAAGGTGTGTATATATTATTACATTTATTTTTATATAAGGTCGTTATGTAGAGGAGAGAGTAATATTTGTACACTAAATCGACCCCTATTATCGCCATTTCATAGTCTCATATCGGCTCAATCGCGTTTTGTTTTGCTTTGCATTTTTCCAATATTTTGTTAACACTTATAAAAACAGTTAATGACGATATTGCAGTTTACGTTACGCTATGGAATGCCCATCGTATGGAGGCCATCGAATCGTATTGCAAAGAATACAACGCCAAGTACGCGGACGTCACCAAGGAAGCCGGTCTCATCCTAGTGGAAACTGTCAATCTGTTGATTAGCCTGCAGGCATCAGACGTGAACCGGTATAGCCTGGAACCGTTCGTAGTGACTAGAAACTATTTCGGTGCTGACCCGACTGTGGCCATGGTTCAGCTGGGAACCGATTTACAGGTAAAAAAAAGTAAACTTTTGTTAAATTTATAACTATTTTATACGTTATTCATTTACTGAGGGATTCGACAATTAATTGGAGGTACACTCAACTATGTTACCCTTTTCCCAGTTACATCCTGCATGAGTGTATCTTTGCCGCAATTTGGAAAATTATGCATAACGGTCATTGTTACACCATATGTGGCATTATTTGGGTGGAGGGAATGTCCGTTTTCAATCTATTGAATAAAATGCGATGGGAAACTATATAATATGTTGTAGTATTTATAATAAATGAGTCGTTAACGTGCAGTAACAGTAACAGTTTAACCAGCTCCCTCATCTTCTCGACAAAACATTAGCAAACAAATTATAACATAATATTTTAAAGACCAAATCATCTTCGCTGACTGACATACAATATGCGTCTCATAATATAATAAAATTATTCGTAGCAACTCAATCGCGCGTTGTCTTGATTTCGGATCTAAGGCAAGGTGTTAAAACGAGGTAGTACATGAAGTGGGGGGGATTATTTATATCTACCCAGCCATCCACCTTTTGTAAAGTATATATACAACGTACGACGTTCTTGTACGTTATAATAATTCTTTCTGATTTATATAATAATATATATATATAAATTCCGTGTTTTTGCAGGAAGCGGAAGATTCGCTTTGTGATATTATGCTTAAAGTGCTCAGATTGCTGGCGCCCACGTGGGAGATGACCGTGTGTCTGTCGCAAGTGTTGCGACAGGACCGGCCCAACTCCTTGTCCAAATGCAAGGCGCTACTCGAGTTCTGGCTGTGGGGTCCGACCGGAGTGACTGTGTCGCCCGACCGACCGTTGTCGCTGAAAAGGTAACCATCACCATCTCTACAATCACTTATCCTTAACCACCGACCTTTAACCACCACCACACATGCACCTCATCACACCTATTACATATCGAGTGCTACGTCCCGGATTATTGTTACCAGATGGTTGGACCTGGAACGTGCTAACGTCCTGCATGGCCATGTGTGTTCCCGTTCCGCCGACCTCCCCGTCAAGCAGATATGCTACATGTCGTTTTTGGTGGCCAACGACGATAAACTGTTCTCGGACGCATGGACCTTGCTATCCGATCGCAAGATGCGGCCGCCGCGTGATCCGACGATCTCTAAATGTTAACGCACAAACATGTTTTGTATTGTTTTGTTTTTGAATTATTTCCTTCGAGTGTCAACAAATTTTTTTGTCAAAAAATCTCCGAATCGTTCTTTTCTCTCCAACGTTCTTTATTCTGTTATATATTTTTTTTTAAGTCTTAACTCTTAGTATAACAATATGATGAATGTAGTTGCTAAAAAATCCGTTACTGCTCTTTCGCGTTTGTTATTATTATTCTAGGATAAAAATGACACTATTGAATAAAATTATTATTGCCTACTAACCCAACTGTTAATTATACTTTATACGTATACATGTTTGCTCATTAACTGTTATTATTATAATTTAAATAATATGTATATATATATATATATATATATATTATTGTGTTGTTGCAAAGTGTTGATTTGCAGCCCAATATCTGCCATGTTAAAAATTAAGTATTTAAAATATATTTTTGTTAGTTATAAGATACTTAACATAAGACATGAGTATTTATTTGTATAAGAAAAGAAATGAAACAAAAAAGCTCTCTATTTTGTCAATTATTTTTGTATCAAAAGAAAACTATAAATATACCGTTTGTGTATTTTATGCTAAATCTACTTGATATGCAATTTACCTACTATATTTTTAAACTTTTAATTATATACTTATTTTTTTACTTGTTATATACAGTATCTATTTGTTATGCCTAAATGTATTGTCATTTTAACTTTTTTCTGATTGTAATAATCAAAGATTTTTATTTTTATTAAATGTATATTATAGATATACTATAAAATTACAATGATTATATAAATACAGGTAAAATAAATAAAACAATTTTTTTGAACAAAATGTCTATTAATATACTATTTTTCTATAATTTATAAAATATACTCTATGAGATATTTTATTATGTGATATTTAAGTACAATTCATGAGGTATCTACCTAAATTAATTTTTAAAAGTTGATAAAAAGTTATGTATTTATTGTATATCAGTATATAACAAATATTATACTAATAATGATCAGATAAAATATTTAATTTAATTGTTGATACCAATGACCGGAACTCTATCTAAAAGGACAAGGAATAACATTTTAATTGTGTTGTTATTTTGTTATTAGTTATTAAACTTGATTTTTTAAATATATTTAATTCATATGATCACTATATATTACTCATGGAAGACTTATTTTTGATACAAAATAAATATTAAATCTGTAAAAATAACTATAAAGATGGTTGATATTTAAAATACATCAATGTTTCTGAAAAATTTTTTTGTAAATTAGTAACTAGTTCTGTTGAAATGTTACTTAACATGTTTTAATTTTTATATTGTTTAATACCAAATTTATTTTTAATCTTCACTAAAGCTGACAACTGAGTATGTTGTTACATACTTTTATGAAATATTAATATTTAAATAAAAATAAAAAAGTTACCCTGATTAATAAGAATTTAAAGATTTTTAAAATTTAATATGTGGTTAATATAATTCAATACACTTACAGCATAAATATCAATACGTCATCGTGAAGATATTTCAAAGATTAAATAGAATTTTCACCTTAGAGAAAATTTAAATTTGATTTGACAAGTTTATTTTATTAGAATAATATATTTTCAATTTTTACATGATATAATCAATGAAAATACTACAAATATACTGTATACAGTAAAATAAATATTGTTTCATAGTTAATGTATTTTATAATTTGTTAATAGTTCTTTATATTTTATTGAAATTAATCAATTTTAAATTATATATATAATGTTTATAAGTGTTATATTGCCAGTTAGTGATACGACACTCATCGTTTTTTCCAAATATTGAATGAATTCTGTCCCATGCTTATTATGATGTGCTACAAATAGTTTGTTCCAGTATAATATTGTTAAAATTATATTTTTTAACTTTCTTGTTTAGTTTTTTTCTTATTTTGTATGATTTACATTACAAGCTCACAAAAATTAACATTTACTAAATTTTAAAGACTTTAAAGCATTTAATACAAATATAATTTCTTCAAATTATGTGTTATTTAACTAAACTCATTTTTTTAACATTCATGTTAATATTTTGTAGTTTTACAAAAAAAAAGTACTTACTTTTTATTGATTGACTTACAATGTTTACTTTAAACTAAACTTTTATAAAATAATTTTAAAAAAGTTAAGACAAGTATAGTTTATGATATTAATGACATTTCTAATGAATTAAAATATTTATTTTTTTTTAAAGTAATGTACATGTTACTATAATTCTGACTATTTCCAATGAATATTGACTTATGCTTGTAACATGTTTTTAGTGTAAATTTAATCAATTGGTATTGGTCATAATATTGACTAACATGGTAAAATAGTATTTTTGCAGTAACATTTATATTTCATTCTTATTTGTTGTAATACTTATAATTTATACCTAATAAGTAATAAGTCTCAAAATTTCTTTATTGCAAATTTGAACAAAATATATCATAATTTCCAATGATAGTATAAAAACAGAAGTCTAATATTTAGATCAAGTTAAATATATAAAATAAAAAAAACTGTATACATTTAAGAAAACGTGTAAATGTTTTATATTAACATTTAAAAAACAAACAATTATCACAAGTTATTGCTAAACCTAATTAATAAGGTAATTAAGTATCTTTTAATTACATTAAATAATACTTTAAATGGTATCTAAACATTGTTGCTTAAAATAATTAATTAAATTACTTAGTTCGTAATCTTTTAATTTCTTTGTATTAGCTTCATACAGTTCATACAAAGAGGGGTTTTCATTTATTTTCTTTCCCATAACAATTACAAATGGAAAACCTAATTTCTTTGCTTCAATTAATCGCTTGCCAATAGTCATATGAGTTCGATCATCAACAATAATATCGTCTCCAAATATTTTGGTTAAATGATTGTAAAGAAATTGTATGTTATTCAGAGAAGTGTTTTCCTCTATACTGCCTTCTTTAGCTGGTATTATGCAGACAGTAAATGGAGATAATGCCCGTGGCCATTGGATTATTTCTTGTGTGCTCAAACATTCTATAGATGCACCAATTATTCGAGAAACACCTAAGCCATAGCTACCCATGTATGGAGGTTTCAAAGTGCCATCTGTGTCCAAATATGTGGCACTCAAGGCATTTGAATAAAATGTACCGAGGTCAAAAGTGTGGCCAACTTCAATAGCCTTTGTAGACTCAAGATCAGTACTAGAGCAATTGGGACACTGAACCAACTCTGGTGACATTTCTTTGTTCATTCCAAATCCACATTTTTTACATTGCAATAACGTATCGTCTCCAACTTCAGCTGGATAATGAAATTCGTGAGATTGATTTCCACCCATCATACCTGATGCACCTTCAACTAAAACCAAATTCATAACATTAGCGGTTTGTATAATTTTATTTATAATATTATCTAACCTTTAATGAATTTAACCCCAATGTGCTTAAATATCTTTTCGTAAGCTTGACATACTCTATTGTACGTGATTGTAGCACTCATTTGATCTCTATCAAAAGAATATAAATCTTTCATAAGAAACTCTTTGGATCTAATAATTCCCAACTTAGGCCTAATTTCATCTCTGAATTTTGTGCCAATTTGATACAACATTAAAGGTAACTGCTTGTACGTCTTAGGATCTGAACTAAATAAATCAGTAACGACCTCTTCATGAGTCTGTACAAATTGTATAGTAAATTACTTATATAATAGGTTAATAATATTTATGTAATACCGGACTCAGTAGGAACTCTTTTCTTTTACGATCATTCACTATGTATAAATCTTCTATGTTTTTGCTTAATCGACCTTAAAAACAAAATAATTAAATGTTAAGTAATTATATAAAAAGAAAAATATATATTAGTATATCTAGTTAATAATATAAAATCAAATTTTATAAGCGCATTATTAATATGTTCCATGTTTCTGAAAATATTGATAGCACAATTTAAAGAATCAATAGTTTGAAAAAAAATGTACCAATAGTATAACCGATAATTTACAGTATTGAGTATACATTTTAAAAATGAAATTTTAAATTATTCAAATTTACTAGTTGAATATTGATCAAATTATACATTTTTATATTGCCTATATAATTTTAGTATATAAATTTATAACAATATTTAGCAATTAAAATTAAGTTGATGTAGAGGCTCCCAAAATGTTTTGGCTCACTGCACCCTTTTTAAACTAATACCTCAGCCCCTAAGTCATGGTAACCTAATCTAAAGTCATAGCACGACTCATCATAAGAAATAGAAAATGTTTACTAATATAAAAACAAATTTTTCCAAAAATCTTAAATCTTTTAATCAAATATCAACATAACTATAATTATCTCCATCACCACCATCATAGAGATTTCAAATGTATTTGTTTACTATAGGTATATAATTATACAGTAGCGCTGTGCCCCAGTAAATACAATGTGGCATACACTTTGGGAACTGCTTGGTTAATATATAATATTTTATAAAAAATAAATATATTTAAGTCTTTAATTTAAGTTTTAATCATTAATAATGTGAACTGAATATAAGTAATATGATTTGTACATTATCAAGTTATATTAACATGTCTTGATAATTTGCTAGTTAAAATAAGTATTAACATCAAAATGTAAAGTTTATTATCACTAACGTAATGTCAATCAGCTAGAATATAGTTATTGGTACTTCTTATCCAAATCTATGAAAATAAATGAGCACAACAAACCTGTTTTTTTCCATAAGTTACTATGTATTAATACGGGCATGGAAATCTTCTGAGCACCAACATCCATCATGTGTTTATTTATAATATTAATTAATTTATCTAAAGATCGCTGAGCGAGGGGTAGTAAGTGGTATAGTCCATTGGCACTTTGTCTGATGATACCAAGTTCCAACATTAACTAAAACATATAATTGATTGATTTGTATATTAAATATTTGTAAGAGACAAAAGTGTGTAGTTCAAATATTGTAAACTAACTTTTTGACTGTTGGATATGAATTCGTCCGGTTTAAATGAAACGTTTTTCGAAATTGGTTTCGTTGGTCTAAACATATTTTTTAGGCTGTTCATTTTGACTTAAACTTTAAAATATTGTGAAACAGAATAAAAGACAAACTATAATGTACGAAGTTTTACAATAATTATTAATTTAAATTAATATTGATATTAATAATATAATGGTTTGTGAATTTGTGATAACATATCTTAAAAATCACGTTTGTTCGGTAAATTTAAACCCTAACCATAACTAACTTGGTATATCATTTTGAAAGTAAGAAAAAATAAAAATGTGTTTAGTCCATGATTTTATTTCTTGATAAGGAAATTATATTATGATTTATGATTGTGACTGACATTGACATTAGTGTTCATACTTCATAGAGCATAGTTCACATTCATAGTAACATAATAATAATTCTTCACTGTGCTATTGTAGTATTGTACATTTGTTACAATAATCATATTTTAAACACATAAACTACTTACATAACTAATATGTAAATAGGTCATGTTGTGACATATAAGCCTGAAGTTTTGTAATTAAGTTAAGTTTTTTAATAATATTAATCTAAAGTGGCTAATAAATTATGATGTATATTAATATAAAATAATAACAAAACAGTGGATGAGTAAAACATATTTTTATTAGTTAATATAAAATATCAATTATTTGTAAACAAAACAATATCATATACATGTAATATTAAACATTTTAACACAATAGATTGAAAAGCGTTCAGAAAAAAAAATAAACAAACCCATAATATGTAATGGAAAAATGGCACAAACAATAAAAATAATAATTAAACATTACATGATAAGTACACCACCTGCAGATTCTTGTTTTACAGCGCCCAATTCATCCAAGAGCCCCGGAAGACCTTCCGGAATCCTGCCTTCATCGACCTCGACACACCAAGTCCTGTACTGTGAAACATAGACATACAATAAACAATGTTACACTACACCGAATAAGACATTCACATTTCACAGCAATGTTATTAAATATTCAACAATAACTATAATCTAATATTATGATGTATGTGGGATAATAATAATAATATACTTTGTCCAGTTCTTGTCGCAACGATATAACTGCCTTTTCACGGTCTGTAACTAATTCCTCCAAGTACTGATACCGTAACTTTTTTCTAGCACGACATTCCCGAGCGCTCTGCCGGCTCCTCTCTAACGTCGTATGAAAAAAAAAAACAGAAAATAACGACGACGAACGTTTAGGTCCCACCTGGGTTTGAACCTAACCTAGTTTGGCTCTGATGTCCACTTTATCGCTAGACTTCTTTCCGGGCTTACGTCCCCGTTTGTTGGCCACCGGAGGCGGGGTCGTCGTGGTGCTCTCTTTCATCTCCTGCGCTTGTTCCTGTAGTACAATCGAACGGACGTCACGTTTAATATTACAATAATACCAAGTCAACACAGAGATTGTTTAATAATGAAAGGTATGTAACATGTGTATCTTACCACTTGAACAAGATTGTCAAAATCCTGAGCGTTCATGAACGATTCCTCGAAATCCATATTGCCGTCAACGTTCGTCGTAAGTCGTTAATTTTTAATACTCGAATTGTGTCCGAAATCGAAAACCCGCGAATGGCGAATGTCCAATGTTTATAAACAACAAATCGTCGAACAATGATAAGCGAATAAATAATAATAATATTAATGTTTTAAATTTTGTCTTGAAAACAACAGTGTTATCATTGCACGAACTGCCGATGATTTACTATCGATGTTTGATATCCTATAATAAATCGATGTTACCATAACAACTTCGACGCCACTGTATTTTATAATCCTACAGCCTTTAAGAGTTAAAAATCATAAATACACACGTTTGAATGTGTGATATTATATTTTTTGATGTTTAAATAATAATTTTTATAGTTTTTTAACAGCAATGCTACCATTGAAAAATACAATTTTTACATAATATCAAAATTTAAGTATCTAAACTATCGATTTACGAGATAACAAAGAAACATATTATTATTAACCGAGGACGTTGTGTGAATAAATGCATTGTTACGAGTTATGAACATAGACCATAATATTAAAATAATGCAAATTAGCAAACAAAAATAATTATCTATCTCATTATTTTAACTCGTTATACAGCCTCTATAATAGCAATCAGCTGGTGACGCGACACGGTGGTTTCATTGTTCACCATACAAATTGATAAACGAATAAAATTATTAATTCCATTTATTCCAACCATAGTTGAAAAACTGTATTATTATTTATCCATATGACTCCAACGTAAAATTAATAATTAAAGATAGATTATAAAATAGCTATAGATATATAGACGTATACGTGGGCATAATATGGCTATCAGACTATATAATATAATATAATATAATATACACAGACCAATTTAAGTTCATATACCTATTTATCGTCAGAAGCACAGTTTCAATGAATAAATTTGAAATGCTGGAGTTCTGTTTGTTTTCAGTTATAGTCTCGTGATCTGAGTGATCGTGGATTACCTGTCGAGCCACTTGCAGTTCACCCGCACAGCCAACCGCCAGCTATCCATTCAATAATCGAATATTTATTAATATGGCATTGAACAGTATAAATATTATTTTATTTATAAAAAAAAACAAAAATAACTTTAATTAACCAAAAGTGGCATAGATTTTTTGTGTAATATACTCATTTCAAAACTGGGGGTGCTTGGCACACCTAAACTTTTTGTAATTATGCCTACATTGATTGGTAATATTCTAATGTATTAAATTTATATTTTATATGTTATTTTCTTATAAGCATTATTAATTTTTTTTATTATTTATAAAATGTACTTATTTACTAGAAAATTAAATTATTAGTTTCTATCGAACAAGCATAAATACATGCGATCTTAGAACAAATATTGTATAGTATTGTATAGGAATACACTTGGTAAAATACTATCATCATAGATACGTAGATTTACATTATGTGATTTAATTTGAATTTCTGTACTAATAGCCAGTAATAGATATCACATAAAGTAGACTTTAGTGACCTTAATTAATATAGTAGTTCAGAAAATATGTAGGTACATAAATTTCTTTTTTCAATATACAAACAATTCACTCAAAACATGCTTTTTTATAAATTAATATAAATGTTTTATTTAATAAAAATAAACCTGTAAACATTAATTTAATATTTTACACAAAAAAAAACTTTATTTTCATAATATTATACATCAATACACTTATGGTAAATTTGTAAATATAAAATTACAAAAAATAAATAAAAAATAGATAACATTTTTATTTTGAACTTTGTATATATTGCATATGTTCTCTTTCGACATATTGCGTATCAAATACATAAATTCGTAATTCAAAAAATATTAATATATTATAACTACAAACTGTCTAGAAAAAAAATCGTTTCAAAAATTAAAATTTTTTTTATAAATTATGTTTTTACCTTTAAAAAAATCATTTGCTGCAGTATACCTATATCAACACTAACGATATTTTTTTAACCGTTGTTCGATTTTAAACGTCACGATTTTTATGCAATTATATTATTTTGATTGGATACATTTCTCCAGAACTGTCTACTCGGATGCTTTCTGATATTGACATTTGTGTGTGGGTTTTAATCTGGTCTATCTATCAAATATGGGTCCTTTTTCTACTCTTTTTTCCTTCGACTTTTCCTTGTCAATCATTTTCAATACCTTCTCTTTTTATATTGTGGACCACGTATGTGAGTATTTGGCTCTGAATTGTGATTAAGAAGTGGTCTTGAGCTTGTATGTTGAGTATTATAGATATACTTTCGTTCTATGGTTGGTTCATGAGATTCGTAACATCTTTTTATATGCAATCATTTTGAATACTTCTATGATTCGTTGACACGCAGAATTTAGGGTCGGTGATTCGGAACTATATGTCATTATAGAGAATATCAGATTTTTTATTATAATATATAACTTCGTTCCTTTTCTGACATTATGATCCTTTCAATATTTTCATATTTTAACAAGTTTGGAAATCGCGGCTTTAGCCATACCCACTCTTCATTTAATTTCTTTTTCTGAACCACATTTATTTGATAAAAGTGCGCCTAGATATATTATACTGTTTTTAAGATCTATATCGTGTATGAGGTTAAACGTGAGAGGTGATGTTTTTGTCTTATATATTATTGAGCATTTTAATCTAGTAAGTTTAAGGTCTGCCTTTTGCTTATTTTTTCTACTAGTTCTAGAAAATTGGACATTTTCATTTTCATTTACTAAGAGCACCGTGTTATCAACGTATTTTAAATTAAAAATTTTTTTTAATCATCAATGATTAATGATTACTACTTCATTTCATTGTTGTGTAACTCAGTGTTTTTCAATCTTTTTGTTGTGGCGGCCCCTCTTTGAATTTAAATTTTTAGCGATCCTACATATATGTTCTTTTTTAAAATTTTCGCATTGATTTCAAATTTAAATCATTTGATTGCGACCCTAAATAATAAGTTGAAGACCCTCAAAGGGGTCGCGACGCCCCAGGTTGAGAAACACTGATGTAGCTTATCTAATTATCTATTATTAATTTATGTTAAAAAGTAATGGTAATAATATGTGGCCTTATTTTACGTCTTGTTCTATTTGAAAATTCTTGGAGAGATCGGACTCCACACGGATATACGCTTGGTTATTGGTAATACCATTTTTATTATTAATATTAGAGCACATTTTTGCCACCGTTTTTTTACATTATCTGTTTTTTGTTCTCTTCGAGTCTTATATATATAAACGATAGTGCAGTATTGCATTATTAAAAAATGCAGCTATTCATTGCATAATATATACACGAATCGGGTTTTGCACTTTATTGTTTTGATCTATTTTTTATAGCTTTTGTATTATTTGTTCGACGACTTTATTAAGGTTTTATATATAAAGAAAGCAAAGGCCGCGGAAGCTATATATAATTAAAAGTAACTTTATGCTTATATAATATATATTATAATATACACAGATTAAAATAAAACGTAATAAAGTAATAATAAACGTAATTTAAAGTATATAAAAATAATTACATGGTTACTTTAATATTTGTTTTGATGTTAGTATTATACAATCCATTATTTAAGAAATAAAATTATGCTACTTAATTATCTATGCAATAATATATTATACACAGCTGATTATTGTGTGTATTGTCATGAAATACCGTATGTAAAATCATATGAAAAATTCTTACCATTATTAGACTTGGCGTCACCTGTATGACTGTATACAACTATTAATTGATCTATTTTTCCGATAAACGGTAATTGCATGACGTTTTTCAATAACGTATCGTTTGCATACGAATTGCATCCCTGTTATTTTTTAGAGTCATACAAGTTGCATCTCGAATTTTTTTTAGTACATACCAATTTTGTTTGGTAATTATTATAAAATTAAGCAATACTTCCCTTCCCTTCTACTTGGCCTCTCCATTTCTATACAGATTTAGGACAGTATAATACTACAGGTACCTATAGGTTAAAAAAATTTTTTTTCCTTATTATATTATTATTGTATTATTATTATTATACATTATATTATTATAGAATTATATTGTATTATATTATTATATAATTATATTGTATTATATTCTTATATAATTATTATTGTTTATTTTGTAATTGTAACCATATAAAAAATATTATTGTTTTTGGTAAAAATATATTGAGTTTATATTTTGTTTTCAGTTTTATAATTTTAAATATATGCAAAATATTATGGCATCGGTAAAAATTTGAGTGATAATTTTTTTTATGAATCGAATCTACTAGTTTATATTGATTAAAAATCTTCCATTACTTGTCATTTTGCCTTTTAACATTTTAGATATCTCAGGTAAATCAGATGCAATTCAGGCGTACTCAAGAAAAACTCAAAACGCAATTATACCTTTTTATATGGAACGCAATTCGTAAGCAGCGTTTGTATCTTTCATGTGCATTCTGATAATAAAATAATAATAAAGATAATAAATTATGATAACAATAATGATTCCAGATACATAAAAAAATACAAAATGTCAAATTAGTATGCTGTTAATTTGATACAAAACTCATATTTGCTAATTTGACTTTATATATTAACAAATTATTGTTAAATTAAAATTTTTTACATACCAATATGGTTTTTTACTGTATACTTATTTATTCAAAACGCAGTAGATTTAAAAATTGTTTTTTTTTTAATTTTATGAAAAAGTAACTATGCCTATATATATAATGACTATTTTTGAATTTTTATATTTATCATACTATAAAAGAGTAGTTCTTATAGTCATAAGTTGTATAAAAAACAGTACTAAAATATTGTTAGAATGTCACTAGATTCATGTTGAATTATAAAATGGCTTCTTAAATTTTGATTAATAGTAATATATTTTATATAATCTAATTTCTTATATACTAATACTGTGAAAATCATGTATTAATATAAGAAAACCTACAATAATTTGTGATAGAGTCGTTTTACGCTTACTATACAATATGGTTTACCAAGAATAAATAATTATGCCGAAGAGGTGCATACAAAGGCTTCAATAATTTACTGAGATTATGTCATCCAACTATTTTAAAATTTATTGAAGTAATCCAAAACAAACAAAGTTAGAACGTAATTAAAATAAATCAATAGATTGTGGGTACAATCAAACTATACAGAACACGCAAAATATATTATATTAAACAATCAGTTAAAATGACAACGAAAATAGAGGCATAGTAACCTAACCTAACATTTTATTGTCATCTATAATGTATAAAATCAAATTATGATTATATTTTATAATATTTGTGTAATTTAAATTTTTTGTTTTATAATATTATGTGCTAATTTTTTTATATCTTGTAAGTTTAGAAAACTATATTGAAATTAAAAATAAATTTTTTATTCTTATTGTAACTTAGGAATTAAAATTTTTTTTATTAATTTATCTTGGATTGACGAAAATACTTTTCCATGTGATTTATTTTGATTTGTTTGCTGTAAGATATAGTTTAATGCGTATCTTGGTCAAAACTCCCATCATTATCAATTAAATAGCTAACCCAATCAAACTAAATTTTTTAATATTATCAGTTAATTTATATATAGTACAATACATAGAAATACCTATATCGGAACGTAGAAATTTGTTAAACGTTAAATGTAAAATTCAAAAGCTTAATTCTAATATCTAAATAATAATATTAAAACAACATTTTTAGAATGTTTTAGTTATTTGACTAACTTTTTTTTTCAAATTCGAAAAAAAATAATAAAAAATATCTTATTTCAAATTCCTTCTAACCATTTCTTATGATACATGCTAGTCGTTTCGTGATAAAAGAATTATAGCCGCAAGAGCGCATAATAATATTATATGTACCAGAACTGAAGAGCCATCACCTCGCATCACCCATAAAATCTTTTTAACTTTTTTATTTTTTTTATAAATCATGTACATTGTTTCTCGAAAAAAACAATCTCCGAGTAATGCGTATCTATATTAAAACGAACAGTATAGTCATATACAATTCACCTATCTGTTACAGATCTTATGTGCCACTCACTTTTAAACATAATATATATATATATATATATGTATGGTATATACAATAATTTTATGTACCTAAGGCATGCTTTTATATATAACGTACAATGATATGATATTAGAGTCACGTCGAATGCACCAGAGATGTGAATTGTTTTCTCTCTCAACTATTATTGTGGTAATGGCGTCGCTGAATGAACGAACGCTGAAACATATTCGTGCTCGGGGGCTGCGCACGCACGTGTAATCTAATAAAGAAGAATGGAGACTGGCACCGAATTGTTACGATCTTGCGCATGGTCCCGAGAGGGTTATTGAACCTTCAATATCAAATCCCTAGTGGAATTTCTGATGTCGATGTCATATGTATATTACAGATGATATATTCTCACTATTGTTTTATTTAGTTAATTTCCAACAAAGCTTTAAAATAAAAAAAATACAGAAAATATTAATTTATTATTAATTATTATAATATATTTTTCAAGTACTGTATTATTTATTAGAGTTTATATAAATAATTATCTATTTGAAGTTCTTTCTCGGACTTAGGTAAAATTATTGAATACAATTTTCAGTCAAAATAAAAACAATTTCATAACGAGAAACACATAATCAATGACTACCAATAGTATCCAGGATTATTAGCTTCTATATTAAGATACTCTACGATTAACAGAAATTATAGGTTATTAGACCATTGTTCTAAAGGATAAATGAAAATTACAAGTAATTGTATCATGATTTTCAAAGATTCCAAACGATTTTTGGCCATTCCGCACTAATTCTTAAGGTTTTTTGCTTCTACAGTAAGATACTCCATGATTAATGGGAATTGTAGGATTTCTGACCATCATACTTTCGGATAAATGGAAAGTTCAAGATTTTGGACCATGATTTTCAACGATTCCAAAGGATTCATGGCCATTCCGAACCGAATCTCAAGGATAATTTGAGTCTACACTAAAGTACTCCATGTTTAATGGGAATTATAGCATTATGGCCGATGATACTCTCGGAATATTTGGATTTTCGGTTATTCGATCCATGATTCTCAAAGATTCCATATGATTCATGGCCATTATTTAACGATTCTCAAGGATTATTCGATTCTACAGTAAGATACTCCACGATTTATGGGAATTGTAGGATTATGATCCACAAAACTCTCGGAATAACTGGATTTTCGAGTATTTGGTCTCTGATTCTCAAATATTCCAAAGGATTCATGGCCAATCAGCACCAAATCTCAAATATAATTCGACTCTACACTAAAGTACTCCATGTTTAATGGGAATTGTAGGATTTTAGTCCATGATACTTTAGGAAAAATGGAAATTTCTAGTACACGGCCCATGATTCTCAATGATTCCAAAGGTTTCTTGGCCATTTGGTACTGAATCTCAAGGATTATTGGTCTATTCACTTAAAAATTCCTTGATTAATGGGAATTCTAGGACTAGGGGGCAATAAACTTTCGTAACAATGGGATTTTCAAGTATTTGGTCCATAATTCTCATGGATTCCAAAGAACCTTTAGCCATTCTTTAATATATCTCAATGATTATTCGACTCTTCACTAAGATACTCCTTGATTAACGTGAATTATACAATTATGGACCATGAAACACTTGGAATATTGGGATTTTCGGGTATTCGGTTCATAATTCTCAAAAATTCCAAAAGGATTCTTGGCCATTCATTAATGATTCTCAAGGATAATTCGAGTCTACATTGAAGTACTCCATGTGTAATGAAAATTGTAGGATTATGACCCATGACACTCTCAGAAAAATGGAAATTTCTAGTACACGGACCATGATTCTCAAAGATTTCATACGATTCTTGGCCATTTATTAATGATTCTCAAGGACAATTCGGTTCTTCACTAAGGTACTCAACGATTTATGGGAATTGTAGGATTATGAACCACAAAACTCTCGGAATTACTGGATTTTCGGGTATTAGGACCATAATTCTCAAAGATTTCAAAGAATTCTTGGCCATTCTTTAATGATCCTCAAGGATTATTAGTCTATTCACTTAAATATTCCATTATTAATGGGAATTATACGATTAGAGGCTACTAAACTCTCGAAATAATGGGATTTTCATGTATTTGGTCCATGATTCTCAAGGATTCCAAATAACCTTTAACCATTTTTTAATGATTCTCAATGATTATTCGACTCTTCACTAAGATACTCCTTGTATAATGTGAATTATAGGAGTATGGACCATGAATGTCTTGGATTAATGGTATTTTCGAGTTTTTGTTCCAAGATTCTCAAAGATTCCGTATGATTCATGGCCATTCTTTATTGATTCTGAAGGATTATTGGTCTATTCACTTAAAAATTCCATGATTAATGTGAATTATAGGATTTTTGACCACTATACTCTCGGATTAATGGAAAGTTCAAGATTTTGGACCATGATTTTCAATGATTCCAAAGGACTCATGGCTATTCTTTAAATATTTTCAAGGATTATTCGACTCTTCACTAAGATACTCCATGATTAATGGGAATTGTAGGATTATGAACCACAAAACTCTCGGAATATCTGGATTTTCGAGTATTTGGTCCATGATTCTCAAAGATTCCAAAGGATTCATGGCCAATCAGCACCGAATCTCAAGGATAATTTGACTTCACTAAAATTCTTCATGTTTAATGGGAATTATAGCTTTATGGCCCATGATACTCTCGGAAAAATGGAAATTTCTAGTATACGGACTATGAATTTCAAAGATTCTAATGAATTCTTGACCATTCATTAATGATTTTCAATAGTTATTTGCCTCTTTCAACATTATTTTTGAGTATTTAATTGGATTTTTTAAATAAGTTTAGGGTATCTTCATCAAGTTACACCAAGTCTTTTGGGTTTTTTTATTTTAATACTATTTTTTCGGTTTCGGTTTCGATTTTGTATACCGGTTTTAAATTACTTGGTTTTGATTTTGTATACCATTTTTTACATATCTCGGTTTCTATTTCAGTATCGATTTTGTATACCGATTTCTACATTTTTAAAAACTGATTTCCAAATAATATCTTTAAATTATAATTTAATGTAGAATAGAAATAAAATATGAATACACACATGAAATATGTTTTAATCTCATTATATTTCTTTAAATTAAATCCTTCGACTGTTAAACTTCTTTATTTAAATCTAATTTAGATTATTAAAAATGACTGTCATGTTATTCATAATTGCAATTAGAATATTATTTTCGTAATAAAAAATAGTATTATTATTGTTATTATACAAATAAATATTGTAATATTATTATATTTTCAAATTCTAGTTATGTTTTTTTTTTTTTTAATTCAAAATAAGTATACATGTTTTATATTTAAGTTTCACTGTTAAATAGTTATTTTAAAATTATTAATTTTTGAATAGTTCTATTTCTACATTGGCTATATTAAGCTGTTTTTATTACGAATTTTTATTTTTACCATTTTAATAATATTATATTACTCAGCTAATCAGAAAAACTCGTTAAGTTTAAGTAGCTTTAATATTTTGTTTCATAAATAACAATGAAACATTGTTAAATTAATTGAAATGAGTTAAATTTTTTTATCACGTAAAATATGCATGAAATTATGTTTTGAAATATTGTTAAGATAAAATGAGTTAATTTCATAAAATACTTTAAGTATAGGTATACCTACATAATACATGGTTAATTAAATGTTTAAATCAACATAAACGTTCCGTAGTATAAGGGTTAGACCAATATAGTAAATGTATATTAACAAAATACGAGTTTATTATGTATTCTATTAATTTTATATACTTTTTCACTCTATAGGAAACTATTTTAACTTTGTGTTGTCATGGTGACTGATATAATAACAATAGTTATTAGTTTATTAAAGTTAATAATGTGAAATATAATATGAAGGATAGCACCTGTCTAAAATAATGTGTCTAAATAAAATTGACGACGTTTGGCCTGAAATATAATAATAAGACCTTGGTAACGGATCTGTCACAATTATTCCCCCAGTTGGGCTTCGTAAATTTCGATCATACTATAATTTACAGTGAAACTAATTCGTTTTATAATCCAAGAACCGAATCATATACAAGTCGAATAAAATTATTATGTTTCGTAATATTATACGCGTATAAAATATTGTATAGTTATTAAATTACTCGTTGGTGTTAAAGTCAATATTTCTAAGAGGTTATAACCGACATATCGTTCTGAAAATGGTTTTATTTATATGTCACTGCTTGTATGTAGTTTAGATTTAATGCAGATTTTTGAATTTAAGTTTTAAAGGTTTTTAGTACTTTTTACGGGTGTCAATGTCTCGAGTCAATTTTGGAGTTGAACTTTATATATATTTACTGTACGGATATAGTTTATACACGTCATGTGCCGGAAATTGGATATTTAGACGTATAGCATAGATAATACACCAAACTAACAAAGTCACAGAATTCCAAAGACACGACATTATATTGTATACAAAAATATAATATCCTTTAATCCTTTTACTATATTTTTATATCAATTAAACATTTTGTACTTGATTAATGAAATTATATAAAGAAAAATATAATTTATATTATATGTTACCACTTTTTTTTTTATTTATTTATATTAAGACCCTCGACGAGATAGGCCATTGGGTTAAGATATAGTTTAATTATTACATGATATTATAATATTGTCTACTTATTCTACTTATTCTAATTGTTTAAATGTTGTTTTGAAGTTTGTTACCACTTTTATTCTTCAACTTATGTAGGCATTGAATAAAAAAATAATAAATCTATAAATACGCATTAATCGACTAAATATTACTATATACAGAATCTTTTTCAAAAAAGTCAATATCAGATAATTGCATTCAGGGTTTACAAGAGAAATAAATATATTATATTATACGTACAACTAAATCATAATAGTATCGATCACCGACGAGTAATAAAATGAAAATATTATATTTTATAGATCATGATATAGCAAACATCCACTTAGTATACCGAGAAAAAGATAGAAAGACGTAGAAAAATATATAGAACTGTTACATATAGAGGCGCATCAATAGACTGGACTTTGGATAGAGAAAAATAGAGACTTATTAGTAGCAGCGCAAGTCTTAATAGACTGTTAAGCTGCCGAGAAGAAGATCACGATATTGGACCACTGCTACAACTGATTTATAACGATTCAATCTCAAGCCGTATACCAGCATATTGTCAAGCTATGATTCGTGTATTAATTATTTTATTTTTGTTGTAGTGTCTATAATTGTAAATATTATTGATAATTTACAACATAAGAAAAGTGAGGCTTTAAAACCAAACGGTATAAATACAT
Organism: Rhopalosiphum nymphaeae; assembly: GCA_036289425.1. Classification (NCBI taxonomy): domain Eukaryota; kingdom Metazoa; phylum Arthropoda; class Insecta; order Hemiptera; family Aphididae; genus Rhopalosiphum; species Rhopalosiphum nymphaeae. The sequence goes on along the minus strand of JAZAQC010000012.1, from coordinate 9,019,778 downwards.
TGTTTTGTTCATCTTAGAATATTGTTTTCCATAAGATCTCTTTAAATATGAATATTTTGTATTAAATAAAATTTCGTAAATAATATTACATTTTTTACTGTAAATTTAATAGACAGGTCACAGGCACGACTAATCTTATAACTGATTTGTATACAGTTGAGGCAATTTAATTTAAAATATCTATTAAATAATAAAAATGTTGCTCTAACCCTGAATAATTATTTTATTAGTTCTTTTGTAATGTTTGCGGACCGGCTCATTTTCTTTAAGCAAACTATTGCACCCTGGTGCGTTTTTAATTGTTAATATTATCATTTTGCATTATATTATTATATTAATTGTAAACACAAACTGAACATCATTTTTTTTTCATGTAAATAATATTCATAATATTATTTTCTACAAACAATGTTTTCGCTTACCGTTTGTTTTGTTTATTTAAAGACACTTATTTACTTTAAGTAATCGTGATTTTCATTGTTATTTTATTTATTATTTACCTTTTATTCTTTGTTGAGGCAGTAAAAAATTGAATATAAGTATAGTTATGTTTTTTCTATTTAATTATAAAAATACATGCGTATTGCTATTATTGCGCTATATAACAATATAGTTATATAACTATAAGTAACAATATAGTTTAAATAACTCAATGAGACTAAATATTCGGAGATAATGATTATTTAATTTTGATTTGGTGTAGTAGTTATATAAATATTTTGTATACATAGTATACCATTTAAAGATAGAAACATTTTTGTTATGACTTATGTGCATAGTTTGATCATAAATACTTTTGACATAATGTCATTTTGTTATACATAAATATTATTTCATAAGTTCAAGATGAAACTCCATCATTTATTCCACGACATTTAGATTGTTTAGTCTTTCCGACAAGGACATATTTTTTCCATTTACGCTCGTCAACCGAACGAACAGATGCTCTGATCTCTCAACTATAATAACCATCTCTTTTATTACTTTCAAGTTTAAATTCTTTTTGATGGTAATACGAAAGTATTATCTGTGACGAAAGATTAATATATTATATAAACACCAGTGTGGTTCAAAATATATAATATTATAGAAAATTTTATCATAAAAATATTCTTTATAATAAATTTTGGAAAATCTAAAATGATTTGTAAATTGTATATTATTTTACAATATTTTAGGGGTGGTTTGAGGGATCAACTTTAGAAAATCAAATTGGAATCTAGACATATTTTTTTTCACAAATATAATGTAAAGATGCATTTTAATAATTGATTAACATTGATTAATGTGCAACTGCATTTGAGAGTGATTTAAGTTTTTAGAAATAATTCCTCGCCGCTAATAAGCAGTCAATGACACCACACGACGTTGCGACGAACCCGCACAAGTAGTCATTAATAATAATATTCCGCTGTATATCCGTAAATACTATAAAAGCCATCAGAATTAAATTTATCATCATTTTTTTTTCTATTTATTTACATACACTGTATAAATATTTAATTGATGTTAATCAGCGACAGCCTGGCGGCATACGAACAAAACGAATTTTCATAACATTTTAAATTTCTCTCAAAGTTTTCCATGGATTAAGTCAACTATAACACTATGAATGCGTAGATTTTTTATTTTTGTGTGATAACAGACTATTTTTGGGGAGTGTTTTTTTTTCTATCTAGGTTCACTATAAACGTATAGGGTTTTGATCTACGCATACTGATACACGAAATAGCAATAATATTATACAATATCATACTCACCGCCTTACATATAGTTACATAATATATTATAAAACATCCGCAGCGTTCAATACGTATTACCGTTAATTATAATTTATAATCAACGACGGTGTTATTATGCACGGTTATATTATATTATAGGTATTGTAATATTCTATAACCTATTTACTTATGCATTTCGGGAGAATATTAATGATTTTAGGTTTATGCAAAACGATAAAGATAGCTTGCTGTGCATTATGGAAGTTTTAGTAAATTGTCGATATATTCGATTATATTGTCAGTCGTGAATTTTATTATTGTTTATCACATTCCGGCCCACTAGCCAATTACTTGACATATAATATTATGTATCTTTGAGTTCGTCACGTTCGATAAAGATACTCTGAGCGGAGCACAGTATTAAATCGACGCTGTTAGACGGAATTCCACCGACGGTTGTCGGCATTGTTTTGTCCCTCGTATGAGCTTAAAGCAAGTTTTGACACAGTTATATATTGTAAGAAAGGTATTCTCTAAAGCACCAACTACTCAAATTAGATTTTCAAGTCACATAAATGAGTTACGTTGTACATTTGGAGCACTCCTTTCATAATATCTAATCGTCGAAATATTGTACACGGAAAAAAATAACATTGTAAAACACCAATACAAATAGTAAATACCTATGTATTATACATCATTGAGTAAGTTAGTAATGAGAAAACAAATTAAGTTTACTTAGCTAAATCAGTATTAAGAAACGTTAAATCATAAACTTATTAGTCGATAGCGTGTAATCAATATATTTAACTATAACATTTAAAAGATACTAAACAAATACTAGCACAATTCAGTTAAAAAGAAGTTTTTTTAATTAGTACCTACATAGACCGTACATAGTGATTATTAAGCATTCAAACTTAGGTTAACATTTGTCAATTAGTCGGTTGATGAGCATATTCCACTATATTGTTTTATATTTATACATTTTTAAGGACTTTAATCTTATTCTATATTTCGCGTGACAAAAGTATATTGTAATTTAGGTTTGCCAAGTAGAAAATATGCACGTACAGCTAAATATATAATATGTATAATGTTAATGTACCTGTATTATAATTAATGAATAATGTCTTGTTTCATTTATATTATTTAATTTATTAACTAGATTACAATATAATATAATATTTAAAATTTGATTTAAAATATTTTTTATGATTTGAATAACTGTTAATTTATGTATCGGGTTACATGTTGTTTATCTATCATGCTGTAACAATAAATATTTTTGATAATTGAATAAAGTATTTCATTACTCATTTTTAAAAGCACTAACCTATTACATTTATTACGCGTTAGTGATAAACTGAATAATGACATTTAAATATAAATATATAAATATATTAATGAATTTTCGATTATATTGAGTTATATTTAATTTTCTTTTGTAAATGTATGATGTAGCTCTATTACTTATGATTTTATGAATATCATATAACATTTATCAACAAAAATATCCTTTTCACCAAAGTATACTCTCTGTACTTAATCATTTTTTTGTGATGGATTAATGCACTATATTCGATGTCATGAAAATCGTGTTATACATTAAGCTATGTAAATACATTTTATGAATCCAAACAATCAAATGTGTCAGCTGCTGGTCCTGTTCAAAATCCAGACAATTTCTTGAAGACTTTTATAAATTAAGTATCTTTTTTTTTATTTATTTTACCCTCTTAAAATATATCATATTATGGTTGTTTAAATAAAAATTATATTTTATTAGGAATCATTTACATGCATGTAGTTTTAACATAATATTTTGTATTAATTATTAAAAAAATTATACATTTATACATAAGAAGTATACTTTTTTAGTTTTTCTATCGAAGCACAAGTGTGATATATTTAAGACTTTGATAATGTCTCTTTACTCTTACAATCAAAATTCAATAAATGATAATAATTGGCAACCTTTCAAGCCCAAACTTAAAACTAATTGCTAATAAATCATGATTACAGTTTGTTTTTATGTTTATAGTTTTAATATTATGGAAGTAATAAGTAATTTTCACTACAATAATATAAAATGTTAAACACAGTATTGCTATTATTTAAATTTAAAAGTTATAGTGTTTTTTTTAAATAAATAATAGCAGTAATGGAAAAAAACAAAATAAATAACCTTGCACAAGAACTTCAATATAATTAAGTTCACAATTGTATTTTTAATAATTTTGAGAATACTTACATAGTTATAGGAATATGTACTAATATAAAGAAAAATATACTAAGTATATTCTTAAATTTAATTTAAAATATTTTGCGTATACCTAAATTGATTTATTTTATATCATTTTAGTTTTCTTTTTTATTTTAGTTTTAGTTTTTTTATAAGTTTATTTAAATTACAAAACTAAACTAAATTGGATTGTTTTGATTACAATACTTACGTACTCATACATTATACACAAGGTGATACATATTATTTAATGAAAGTGACAGTGACTAATGCATAAAATATAATTTATAATATCATTTTAAATTTTATAATGAAATGATTATTTAGTCATAACATCATATTATGATAATATGCAAAACTAGGCGAGTTAATAATACTTTTTAAATTAGTTTACATTAAATCGAGAGAAAAAAATACATGTACTACTTTTTAAAGTTAATTATTTGTTTTTTGTTTTGTTTTTTTTTTTTAACTCATTTAAGCTAAGTTAAATTATTTTTAAAAATATTTAAATAACTAATAGATGGTATCAAAAATAAGTATTTTACTACTAATTAACTTTTAACTTCTTACCTTGTTTTTACCTATCATTATTAATATGAATATAAATTATAAAATAGCATCGAAATTCGAAATCGATCAGTTTTAATTTTATTTAATAAAATAGTAATAACATGCACTATTGACTATTTGAACACGTGCATTTCTAATAACCATTATGACGTGTTTCTAAATACAAATAAGTCTACGTCGCTGATTCTGTTTATCTATACCATTAGTTTGTAAATATAAAACATATTTTTGAAATATGAAATATCGTTAATATTTTACCATGTAATAATGAAAAGAAACAATAATTTTTATTTTATTTTTAACCATTTTACGTGGAAAACTATTAATATTCAAACATATATTATTTTTTAATATTAATCATATGGCCGATGTATAAAACACAATCGTGTCACGGAAAGCTGTCAAATACAAGATTATGAAAAGTCTGTCATTTGTTGCCTTTGATTAAACGCACGAACATATTATATAATAATATATCTGGCGTGAAACTAATTTTCTGGAACGTCACTCTCGGGTTCATATCTATCACATATTATTTTGTTTGACAAGTCAATTCCAATATTTAACTTGAGCTACAGACCAATATAAAGTACGCGTAATATGTACTATATATATATATATTGACATAGCGAAGTGATGAATTTCTCAGATATATAAAATATCTTAAATATTTCATTATCATTCTATACAACGTGTATTTCAATTGAAACTACATAAAAACAACATATTTTTTTAAGTACGTAATATTATTATATCATTGTACTGTGATCCATGCGAGAGCTTAGTGTGACCGTTTTGCCACCATATTGTGTATTATTACAGCTTAGAAAATTCGACAATACAACAACTTTTTTCCCTAGAATGACATATTTTTTAGGTGGTAAAATTGCTTATAAAATGTTTCAAGCCATACCAACTGCTGAACACAGATTGTGTTTTAGATGGATATCATTTTTCAAATTTCTCTGCAGTATTATATATTATTGTCATGGTAGTTTTCCAGGAAATCACGGGAACTTTCAGAAAAAACTAATTGTGAATAAATTATGTAATCTAATAACTGCTTTAAATTTAAAATGAAAAAAATTTAAGTTTTTCGTTGAAGTTGTACGGGTTTTATCGAAATGGCTTTTCTCTTGGCAATGGTTTATATATTGTTGTACGATAGTTAGTTAAACACATTTTTGTCAAAACATATTTTTACGACTAAATTAGATTTATTTATTTATTTATTGCTATATAGTTGTAGTAAGTTATTTCTTAAAAGAATAAACGATGTGAAATTTCTTAGATCTTTGTAAAAATATGTCAAAAGTTATAAAATGTCCAGTTGTTTAGTTAATTAGTATACACTTCGCAATGCAAATGATTTAAATATTTTATCAGTCTTTTAAATACTAGACTTCTAAATTTAAAAGTTGTATGTTATACAATTACAATTATTTCAATGTAAACTATTATAAATGTCAAATAGTAAATTATATTACACCTATTATAATAAATTATAGTGAGTTGAGATTTAGTCGGATTTTCAAAAAAAATTCTTTACTATAAATTATAATGAAATAAAACAAATAACGGATAGATATAATATAAATATACAAATGACTTTTTATTTTCGTAATTTTATTAGTCGCCATCCGTCCATCTATAGGTATAAAATATATCGTTGATTCGATCATGCTCACATAAATACAGCGTCGTGTTTATCTTGTCTGTATACCAAATATTATACAGCCACTTGGTATGCAAAACAAGTATATATACGTTAGGTTTATGCATATAAATTAAATATGACGTGGTTCTTGTAAAGGAAAACATTCGTTTTCAAGACAATTTATAACATTTTTGAAATTTTTTATTTTTTAACAAATTAGAGTCGTAACAAAACAACATTTTTACTATTTTTAATCGTTATGATTTTTTAAGTTTTTGATTTTTTTAAAAGACTGCACACATTTTTAATTTTATATTTGAATATAGAATATTCTTTTAGATAATGTAATTTCATACATTTTAAATAATTTTATTTTCGATATTTAAAATTTTAAAGATTAGACCTACTTGAGTAGAATATTCACGTAAAACGCTCACGCTTATCTAAATTTTAATACTTGTCTTAAACACACTTTAATACTTGTCTGTGCAACTTTACAAATTATTAATGAAATATACATTTAAAATTAAATTTTTACATATGAATATTAATTCGGTATAGACGTTAATGTATAAATTGTAATTGCGCTTAAAAAACAAAATATATGTGTATTTAAATATTCTACTTCAATTACTATTAAATTAAAAATGTATGCTCCCGTTGAAAAAGTGATAACTTTAAAAAAAAAATAACGAAAAATATTTATTTATTCATATTTTATTATTATTTAAGATCGTATAAAAAAAATATTTCTAAAAACGTCAAAATTGTTCATGACAATATAAATTTTTAATAATAAAATAATTAACTTGTATACACTGGCGTAACTTGTGCTATATTAATCCACATACAGGTGATGTGCAAAACAAATAAGTAAACAGAACTAAGTATACAACCAACAAAGTTATAAAACGCAAATCGCGAAAATGTATATTGTACACTAAATCCGACGTTTGTACGTAAGTCGTTAGGTTAGCCATGTTATCGTCCGTTGCGGATGAGAAAATAAAAAGTGATTACTCAACTGTCGAGAAAAACTATTTGAACAGCGCAGTTTTCGCAACGAGACAGTTATCTTGAACCTCGTACGTTTTATTACATTTTTTGAATAATATCGTTTTCTTATTGAAAAACGCGGCCTTTTTATTTCGAACATAAGACTAGCGTTGAACACTCGAATAGGCTGTATACATGATTATACTTAGATGGGAGTACCAGGGGTTGCTTTTCTAGTTGGCGGCTAATTTTTTATTTTTAATTCAGATTTTTTTTAACCGTTTTATAACTACAGTCACTTATTTTCCACAGCATTTTATTTTTGTATCTAGTATGTATTTAGTTACAATAATTTAATATTAAATGTCTTAATTGTATAACACTATAACACATTAAACCGTGGTTGAAAGTTACATGATCTTTACAATCATTTATAGTAAAACGATTAAAAATTTTTCTGATTTACAATTTAGGAAAAAAAATTATATTTTTTAACATAAAAATAATTTGAATTGTTATCATAACAATTTTTATTTTTATAGTTCAGTATTTTTTTTTTTGCTCCTGTTCAGCAAATTTTTAAATACACCCTGCTCACAGAATAATTTACCATAACATATGAAAAAAAAAAACAAAGCCAAGTTAAGTTTAATAAATACCTATAAACAGGGGTGTATTGGTACGAGTACACAGGTATATGCCGTATATCCGTCAGCAGATTTTCAATTTTCGGCGTATACCCAATGTAAAATCTTATTTTAAAGGTATACGCTCTTAAAATAACCAGAAAACCAAATAAAATTTAAAATTTATTTAATAGTTCATTAAAAAATTAATAAAATAATGTTAAAAATTATGTACTAATTGAATTTCAATAACATTATATATGATGATATGATTTGATCATAATATTAGTTACCTATATGTTCTAAACATATGAGGGATTAATAAATTTTGTTCGGAGCAGAGGGAGATAAAATTGTTGAACGGAGTGAGAACAATTTTTTTAGGTTACGTATATATTTTATTAGTGCGTATACCCATAAATATATTTACCAATACACCATTGCCTATAAAATATTTTAAAATGTATTTTTTCATGTTAGCTGTTTTATGCGTATAAATTATTCTTAAAACGTATATTTTACTATTGCTATAAATAACTATGGAATTATTATTATTATTATTTTTGAACCGTTTAAGAAAATATTACTTATTTTAAATTTCCCTGTGCGTGATGATCAGGAGTATACGTATATTGTACCCATTTTACAAATTTGTCAATAACGTCGTTAATATTTTTAATTTATTCATTTTATTATGCAAGTACTCGTATAGTCGTATATTGAGTTATGTGCGATGTGGTAAACTAAATTTAATTAATTATTCCTTACCGCTGACGTGTATTATAAATTATAATGTCATACAATTTACCTACCACAATGTGCAAGTTCTGCCCAAAAATAATTAATTATTTTCGAGTTTGCCTAAAGCAACCTTTAGACTTTTAACAATTTAGAATTATTTTCAAAAGTCATACTCACCATTATGCTGTCGATCGACGAGGATTAAAAAAATTTAAATTTAAAGATCAAAATATAAGCAATGGATAATACTTATGTTTACACAGAATTAATTTAAAATGTGTTGCAATTCAATTGAAAATATTGTTGATTTTATTTCAGTCCGATAATGATTTTTTTTCGATAAAGTTTTAATTTTAAAATACCCAACACGTCGTTATATTGTGTGATCAAAATTAATTTGTGTTCGAAAAGTTATTTCAGGCAAGAAGTGTGAGATGTGTAATATACTCGTAGATTCTATTTAGAGTATTAAAGTTAAATGAAACTTCAAATGTGTGGTTGAATAACCTTTATATTAGGGGTTTTCAAACTGTTATATATGCAGTAGTGACTTATACCTAAAGAACTTCAAATGATGATTCAGAAATTATTTTAAATTTCATCAATTTGTGTAATTCATAGGTTTATAGTATTAAATAATAGAAAAATATCATAACATTGAGAAATATATGTATATATTTTAAATTCTTATTATATTCTATATAACATAGAATTTTAAGTTATTATACATTATATTTTAATAACAAAAAACATTTACTTGTCATTAAAAACTATACATAAACGATTTATATATTAATAAACGTATTATTTATTTTTACAATTTAGATACAGAACACGTGCCTACACATATGATATCAATTAATTAAAATATATGATTGCATATTGTTGTGAATTGCAATAGCATTATTATGAACTAGAATTAAGCAAATGTGTCATACATTATTATGACGTTCTACTTAAGTCTTAAGTATTTTAATGTTATCTTTGACAGTAAAAATCCCTTTATAAATAACCTTTAATTTAAGATGCAGCTGTGGTCATTTAAAAAAATTGTCTAAAGTATGTCAATGTTCAAAAATGTAACGTACATATACTCGGATTTGAATTTGAATATTTATATTTAAATATTATTTCTCTATCAACGTTTTTCATAAGCTCAAGTCAAAAGTTTATTTTTAAAGTACGTATTGGATATGTTTTTAACTATTCTGTTGCAAGACTCTCTGAAAAAGTTTTGGTCTTAAAGTTAAGATAAGTTTCTTATAAACAAGCTCAAAAAATATATTATTACTCGTTTCAAGTTTTCAACCTAATGAATCGCAAATGCTGACGTTAATACCATATATTGGACTACCTAAAACTTATGCAATTTAATTTAATTAGAGTTTAAGCTATAGTGACATGATAGTATTTAGAAAATTAAACGGTGTTATTAAAAATAATAATTTTCTGCGTCCATTTCTTGTGAAATATACTTTTGAAATCTAGTTTATAAGTATATTTTAAATGTGGTATCATTCTAAAGATATATAATTGGATTGTGTTTAGAACCTTAGAAAATGAATGGAATTAATTTAATTGCATGTACAATTAATTATCATCAAAATACCATTTTAAAATTTTCATTATATTATCATTGTACCTGTGTCCTGTATGTACTTTCTTATTAAGTACTTAATAAATAGGGGCTCAAGAACGAAAATACAGTAAATACTAAGAACTATTTATAGAAGATCATTATTTAACAGTAATCACTATTTATTTCAAAAAGCATTTAAGTTGTAGAAAATATATATATATATATACAAATTAAATCATAAATTATATAATTGTAACCCATAATTAATATGCATACATTTGTAATGGCTGTAAAGACTTATTTTAATATTTAAAATTTATAATAAATTAATAAATAAAACATCTATATTTATGAATTTCAAAACTATTAAGTTCATTATTGATCAAGTAAAAGTATTACTAAATTAATACAAACTCTATAATAATAATAAAATAATGTAAGAGAAGACAAGTAAAATTGTATTAAAAACGTTTCAATTAATCTGATTAAAAATATAAAAGTTGATATATAGACTTATGACATCGATGACTGACGAGTTTGGTGTTTACTTAGTATTTCTGCTTAACAGACTTTTTTAAAAGCATTTGTTGTTTACAAAAATTAATTTAACATGGCAGTTTAATGTACAGAAAAATCGATGATAAAATATTATCAATAACTGATTTCTAACTATACATAATTCAATTCACCATTCATTATATTTTACCGTATGATATTTTTATCCTAGAAGTTTCACTTTGGTCACAACTTAGCTCTAATGTTCTAATGAACTTAAAAATTAAAAAAAAAATCTACAGTTACAGTAACTGAGTTTTTTTCAAATGAAGCTCTAAGACTTATTTATATATATTGATATGTTTTACACAAGTAACAGTGGTTGTTCAACGGGCTTGCGTAAAATAAAGCACTTTCATAATTACAATTATAAAAACAATTTGTTATACACACAGATAACTAACATAATATACTTAAATTTTTTTTAAAGATTTAGTTTAGTAAAATGAAAATAAATTGAGGAAAATAATGTACAGTGTATTATTGTTGTTTTGAGGATTGTCACTACACCACGTGACACGATAAAAAATAAAAATAGGTCTGGTAAAAAAAAAAAAAAATTGTAATGTACCGAAATACTGTGTGTAACAGCTTTAAAAGGATAATGTGTGGGTAAATATAAATAATATTAGTACGCCAGCCCAGTGTACAATGAATTTGTTTTTTTGCAAAATGACCTAATAGTTAACAGGCACACTTTTTTTTCTTGTAAACATCAAAAGCTGTAAAACTTTTTTTATTTTTTAATAAATTATTTGTAAGTACGTGCATAGAAATAAATTATAATTGGTTATATAATTAAAATAATTCTATTAGAGGTGATTAATGTTTTCCAAATCCAAACGTGATATCCGTATTCCCATGCCATATTGGAGCGCCACCTTAAAAAGTAAACACATTGCGTTAAATCCTAAAAAACCCTAAAAGGATTTGCATTTCAGCTGTTATTATAGCTTAGCACATTGGTTTTTATATAATAATATAAACATATGTATACCTTCACACACGTCATTCAAAACTTTTATAAATACGCCTTGCTCCGGACATGTCGGAATTTGTGAGTTTATTTCGTTACAGAAAGAAAAGCGAAGTCAATACTATAATATAACTTATACATACGAATCGTTTGTTTTTTATTTGATTTAAAATTTTAAATTCATCAATGGATTGATTTTTTTCCAAACTCTCATCAGTGATATAATGGGATATTATTGTTTATGATTATTTTGTGCGTTATGTCAGCTTAGTAAAAAATATCGTTTGATTTTCATAAAGTTATAAAGATTTTCTTATTTTATATTTCTTTTATTTTCTTTTTTATACGTTGATAAAGTATTTTATATAGTTTTTATAAGAAAATTGACGACAAAGTTATCTAATGTGATATGCAAAACCAAAAGGTTTAAAGCATGTTGACTTCTCAAGAGATCTGGCAGTACTTGGACTAGTTATAATACAATATTATTTTTTTAAATATTTTAAAATAATTTACTTAAGTAGATATGTAAGTATCTAAATTTCATCTAGTGATATGTTACGCCGCAACTGTATGGTAGTGACAAACAAACGTCGTCGACGTATAAAACGAAAGTCACCTACTAGTACTTATATATATAAATACATCACTATAATTAATTATAATATAATATAATATTAATATGTTTCGACATGTTGTAAAAACGTAAACGTGCAGATAATCCCGTAAAGTTACTGAACTGTATACACATTACAAATAAAATTGAAAATTCTAAAAAAGATCTACATTTTGGCTGTTTAGCTTTGCTCGTCTGTTTTTATAATAATATATAGATATATGTATAATGTGTATATTACACATATACAAGCATCTCTCAAAGCCTTTGCAAACACGACTGCAATAATATACGCATATGTTTATACAAAACCCATCAATCCGAAAAACATTTTCGCTTGATTTATTGTTTCATCCTACGCGCGTGCAAAAATCACATACATTTACGTATGTATATTATAATATGCTTTCATCCTTTGTATACAGGATGTGCCACCGCATTTTTTCGATTTCACGAGTCAGTCTAATGGGGGAGAACGCGATAAAGTATGTCGGGTCGTCCTGTATTATATAGTACGTTGTAATATTATGCTCGCGGTCGACGTAAATCATCATTTTTCAAATTACCCGGTACAACATTGCAATTGCAGCTATTCTAGTATTATTATTAGCATATCATATCACTCCGCGATCTGTATAGTGTGTACGTATGCATTATAATTTATACAATACCACGTATAGGCGACAACATATACGCAAAAGTACAATAGCGCAGTTAAATTATGCATTTTGGGACCATTGTACGCGTATTGTATACAGGTAAAAACTGTGGAACGTTTTTATTTCGAGCGGAATGCGGTTTTCCGCAGAGACATCGAAAATTATGATTAACTAGCTATATAACATATAGGTATGTGTATGTAATGTATGTGTACATTTTACGAGGCTATCAGAATAATATACGAATCACTGCAAATAGGATTTGTCGTGGTTTACTACAATGCGAAAGGATTGTGGACTTGTAAAGTTTTATATATATTTTAGCATGCGATCGGTTCGCAATGATAAAAATAAAAATAATAACAAAAAAAACGAAAATACATGGAACGAATGTTATAAAAATATAGGTGATTCAAATAGAATAGGAGAAGAATGTCACACCTACTGTATTTATATTTTGTATTCTGATTAAAAGAGAGTACGAGAGTACTCGTATATTAAAAGTTATAATTATTATCTTTTTTAATATAAAATTATACTGTAGAATGGTAACTGGAGTAGCAGGAGCGTGGCATTCATAGTTTTGCGTAGTGCCCCATGTAATATTATATAATAATATATAGACTTGAGTAGGTATTTAGAAGTGATGGTTTTTTTTTATTTTTTATTTTTATTTTTTTGTTATAGTGAGCAAATTTTGCGAGGAACAAAACTTTTTACTGAAAACTGTCAGTTTAAAACAAATGTCTACAGAGTATAATATATATATAAAGCGTACTTTAAACTAAAATCAAAATCGTTAGGAGAGTTTCGAGTGCGTGACAAACGTTGACCTATACGCTGTACAGTATACATATTATTATTGCATCGTTGCTTTCGAATAATTTAAAATCACGACACGCCATGCTAACGACATGGGTCCTGTCGACGCTATTTTAGGGAGACTATATGATATTTTATACATCATGTAGGAAGTGTCACATCTGACATTTTTTTGTTTCTCAAATCGTTCGTATCAGTCGGACTCCCGAAAAACTTTTCACGACGTCAAGTAGGTTTGATAATCGTCTTATACGAATTATCACGCCGCACTTAATCTTTTATACATAAACGCGTTGTTCCAGTACTATAGAACGGAGTCGGTTAAGCCGAGAAGAAAGGATGAATCTGACGCGAAATAGACGTTTGTGTGTAGCGAGTCCGCTGAGTCCGCCGAGTCCACCGACCGAAATACCTGTACAATGTTACTTCTGAGATGTTCTTTATAAATAATAATATTATGTAGACGTGTCGTACGTGCACCGATTCCACCTGCGCTGCAGCAGTTGGTTCGAACATCACACACGAGAGAACGTATCTAAATACGAGCTCATTTCGTCTTTTTTTGCGAAAGCCACGCCGTTAAACTGAGATTTATGTCAAACAATTCAGACGAGTCGACATTCGCTAGTTTATTTTTAAAATACAAGAAAGCGTGTATACACTTTCATTATATATATATATGCATATATGCATGTATTTATGCTATTCGTTTGTTTTAGATTTTTCTAGAAAATCGTTTTTATACTTTATAATATTTTGTACTATACAAAACGATACGTTTTACCGTGTGAGTGTTTATAATAAACATATAACGATTACTTCAGTCGTATCGATTATACATACACAGTATAATAGTATAATAAAAACCGTATCCGTCTTTTGCTTTCTCTCTCTCTCTCTCTCTCTCTCTCTCTCTCTCTTTCTGAAGACGGTCGTGTCTGGTGGGACAAAAAAGCCGATTGCCGCCGTGACCATCGTATAATATATAATATTATATTATATCGCATACGACAGAGCCGTTCACACATATATAGGTAGCGGACAAATACACATATATATATATATATACGCTCCGGTCGTTGGCACATAAAGGTCGTCGAAGCCGTCGTCTACCTTACGGGCTATACACACGCCGTCGTAAATGTATTATATTATTTAACATGCGTGTATTATATATATGTGCGTGTGTGTGTATGACCGGACAAACGATAAAATAGATAACGTAAACCACCACCGCCGCCGTAGCCGTCGCCGCGTCAGGTTTTTATTGATCACTGACGGCGGCGGCGGCGTTGGCGGGCGCACATGGCGTGTGCGTTTTACTTATTAACTGTTGAGTCCCGCGAGCGTATACACACACATACGCACACACGCGTGTACGTAGTATACACAAAGTCACTGTATACACTCACGCGCGCACACATTATAATGCATAATACGCAAACCGCACGCAAAGGCCTGTTCGGTTACGTGCGAAAGGCAGTGACGGTGTGGCGGTGCGGGCAGTGGCGTAAGTGGCGCGACGCGGTGGTTTCGCGTGGCGTGTACGCCAAAATCGCCGCGCCGGCGTTACAGTACAGTCGCACGCGCCGTGCCTTTGCACACACGCGAAATCCGTCGTCGCCGCTGGCCGCCGACTTCAGTACCGTTTTCGCCACCATCGGGCACGCAGTGGTCGTAAGCGCCAAGCGCCGTATTCCTTTCGCAACACGCGCACTATACGATAAAATGTTATTTTACGTTATATAATAATAATAATAATAATAATATATAAACATAAATATATATTTAGTTAGCGATCTCACGACGATAATAATATTATTATTATCATTAGGTACTATTATGAAATGCTCTCGGCCAACAGCATCACGTCATTCGTCACCGCTCTCATCTGCACCCTGTCCTGCATAGCCGACGCCAGTAAGCCATCATACCTATTATATTGTATACGCACACACACACGCATACACACACTTAATAATAGGTGTACTTATATAGTTGTGACTTTAACTACGACGATATGATATTACATGGTTATCGTATTTATATAATATTTTCGTGTCGCCAATGATTTATTGTACATTATATATTGTGAACGGTTCAGAATTTCATTAAACGCAAATTATATAGATAGATGCGCGCGTATACCTAACCTACCCCTGCGGTTTTTACTGCACGTAGGTCGTTATCTTTCCTTTAACCGTCCACGCTGTTACTTATGCTATATAATATTAAATACCTCAATAATTATTCCTACACCCTCCAACACGAAAAACGCAATTTTCTAATTATTTTACTACCCGTATTAAAGTGATGATATACTGGGAAATTTACTGTCTATTGTAGTCCAGTCGCAATGTTTTCATACGTTTATATTATTATTTAATGTAAAAATGTACTTCATCCCCGTTCGAATATAACGAGAAAATCGTGTCACTTCTAAGATGTCATATGATTTTTTTATTCGAATAATGTTTGGTTGTCGCGTTAATAATCACTATCATGCATATCAAAATAAAATACGATTTACATAATAATATAATGTAACACCACAAATGGATAATTATTTCCTAAGACTTTGGGTGTTTTTGAGTCGTGTAATTCGTTAGGGTTACAAATTTTAATACCACTTATATTCCCCGGTGAATAAAAAGGAGGATACCTGTGGGTATGATTTAACTGCGATACCGGTCGTCGTAATATTAAGTTATATTAATGTATTTTACCATTTTTTTTTTTTTTTATTATTATTATTTAATTTACTTGCTGATATAATGTTGTAAAAGTTAAATACTAATATTGTTACTATGTAATGTTTTACGTGAATTAAATCATTCGACTCGTTGAAAACTCGTATTATTAAAATGAATGCCATAAATAACTATGTGTGTATATGACGCATACGTCGAATATATCGATCTACTATTTCCGTCGGCGTGATCTGTCAAACTATACTTTATAATAATATCATATGTATATCAACTGTTTTCGAACGAGCAGTGCACACTGTACTCGAATCCGTCAGTTATTGCTCTCATGCCAGTACGTAATCGTAATTGTTGCCAAAACTTTAACCCTTGTCTGACTACTATTGCTGTGGGCTGGCTTTTTTTTGTTATTTAAATGTACATTTTTTTTATTTGTTTTTTAACGCTCGATATTATTACGTACGTGATCCGAAAATAGAAAACCAAATTTTACTATACCTGTCCGCCAATCTTCTGTGATGATGATGGCGGAGTGGTGATTATTCAACACTTTTTTACGATGGAAAAAAATGTTGGCATGTTCTAAACGCATGTTCTACACCTGCTGCGAAAGCGACAAAGTTAAGAAGGTATTAAAAACGTAGTGCTACAGCAGGTTTAAAGTTTCAGTGGTGTATCTGAAGCTCGACCAACGGTTAAGATTTAATTTTTTTCAAGTACAGTTCCTGATATGGATGGCTCCCCCTTGACGACCAACATCAATCAACTTCTTGAATATTTTTATTTTAACGGCATTATTCATTTTTACCATTTAATTTAATGCTAATTTAATAATAAGTTATATTATTATAGCCTAAAGGTACAATAATAATACTTAAAAAGAACCAAACGCGTCCCACTCATCGACGTTTCCTTTAAAATATGTCACTGCTGGATATAACGTTAGTAAAATCTGGTATTTATTATCGTTAAAACGACATACAAACTAAAATAAAATAAATTACACTGAAAACGATAAATGGTACGAAGCAAATAATATATCTACGGGGTTCCTTGTTTTTATCAAGTAATCTATACAATATTGTACAAATCACTTTGTACGAAATACATGCCACGAAAAATTAGTTAATTCAGTTAAAAATCGGAAAAGAAAATGTTAATATTTACGATACAATTAAAGTTTTTAAAAAATTGTCGTGCTTCGTATTTTTCCCCGATCACTGGTGTTATATTTTAATCGTTTATCATTCGTTATATGTTTATTTATATTTTATTTGTAACGTTTTAAACAGCAGTTGGTTGCAATTTATTTACATTATCCACACGCATGATGCGAGTTGTAAATCTTATTAAATTATGTATACCGAGTGTTAAACCTTAAAACAAACGTTCCAATGTTCGGATATCAGTGACAGGACGAAAATAAATGCGTACGATTTATTTGGGATAAGAGCATTAAATCGCTGAGGGATAAACAAAACGCGTGAAATAGGTCGACGTTCCGTTTGCGGTGTGAATTTTCTGGTAAAAAAAGTCTATTCTAACACAGATATGTCCATATGCTATGCCACGAATTCAACTTCAACTATTAAAACATAAATAATATGAAAATAATGTGGGTATATCGTTTTTCTGACGGCTGGACTTTCAAAATAGAGTGATAATTATTATTTTATATTAAAATAACATTACTCATGGTAAAATATTTGTACGTACTTATATTAAGTATGTAAGTAAGACTTATTTCGCATATTAATAAATCACATGTTTTACGAGACCGTAACAGTATTATTATGATTTCTAAATAAATTCTACACTCGTTTTTTAAATGATGACTCATGCGGAGAACATATTATGTCAGAGGTGTATTTGAGGGTTGATGGAGAGAAAGGAGTTTTTCCCCCTCAGTCTAAGAGCTTTTTTATGGATATCATCCATATCCATTGCATATACATATTTATTACAGTATAACTTTCCTAAAAGTCATATTATTCAACTTATTAAACTCGAAATATATTAAATTTTCCAAAATGTAGGTGCCGCGTATTGCTATAGTTAATTGATTTATGCTATTAAAAAATAAATAAATAGGTAAATGAAAAAATATGAATTTAATTAATATTATTATTTTAAATTTTTGCTTTTTCTGTACGGCAGTATAAAATTTTTACTGAGATATGTAATACATATTTGTAGCTAAAGCACATTATATAATGCAGTATATTATTATACATTAAAAGCGAGTAAATCTTTTATTAAAAAATAATAATAACACTATGTTTATATAACGTAACATTATACGGTGTTCAAAACTATCGTAATTGTGTATTTATTTTACATTATCTGTATAGTCACGGTGTGTAGTGTAGTACACAGGATCGAGACAAACTTTAATCCACTTAAAATAAAATATTATAGTAACTAATATTTTTATAAGCATTTGTCGATATATATAATAAATTAACTTCGTAAAACTTATTTGTGAACGAAATGTAATTGTCGTTGTTTGTATAATATTACATACAGAAATTGTATACCGATATAAAATAATTGTAAATAATAATAAATTATAATAATGCAATATATCATACCAAAAATAATGTATGGTTATTCGCTATACGTCACCAATGAAATATGAATAAACGATTGCTGGATAAAATAATAGCGTTTATCGAAATAAAAGCAATTATTTTATGACTATGATCGCGCATTCATCGCAAGTGAAAATTTTAAAACATTGAGAAAAAATGCATTGATTCAATGGTATCATATTAATGTAATTGCATACTACTATGAAAATATTTGTAAAAAATTATTCTGATAAAAGTTACTGTTATTTTGTTTGCATTATACATTTTTTGTCCATGTTCTTTTTCAATACAATATGGTACGTCCGCTACTTAACTTATATAATATATAATGCGATGGTGAACCTACCAGTGTTGTTTATCTTTCTACATAAGTGCAAAGTTAATAATAACACAACTGAAAAATAAATTTTAAATTCATCCGTGATCGAGTTTTATTAATAATTATTAGTATAGAAAAAAGTCTGAAAGTTTTCTTTTTATCGTACAATGATAAGTCAATAACTGTGATAAATAGCTGGCAGCCGAAGAACGTTTGATGTTTAGTAATTTGAAAAAGTTTTATTTCCAACATGGAAATTCCAAGCTATATAAAACAAGATTTATCTTCATATTTATTCATGTTATAATATTCTAAATATTCTAATAGAGTACCTGCAAGTGAGTGGGCGTACATAATATAACAAAAATATATTGTGTACAGAACATTAACATTCCAGATATACATAAATATAAGCTGAACTTTTACTTTTTTTTTTTTAATATTCAAGCGTTATAAATATATAACACGGTATTCGTATACGGTATCGTTGTATCAAATTTTATATAAAAAAAATATTATATTTATCTATATAGCATCATTGAATACGTATTAGTGAAATGATATATTTTACATAACAAAAAGGGTGTGAAAAGGTACCTATACATAATGGTTTCTCGTGCAAATGGATTTTTTGCGATATTTTGTAAAAAAAAAAGAAAAAAGGGATATTAAATTATATTCTATCTTCAACTTTTGAGGGTAAATCATATACACATTAAATGTACAAAACATGTTTTTCGTCCATTTAGGAAGTGTACTTTTATTTATATTATTGGAAATGCGTTAGTCTTGTTATGACATGATAAATTTTTGTTCTGCATATGACAAATTAATCCAAAAAAACAACTAGATATTGGTGTTAAATATAAAAATATATACTGCAATAACAATATAGATTTTTATAGAAACAGTTCAGCTATCGTTACGTGTAATTGCATTATGTATTTTTTTAACTCGATAACGCTGCGTTCACTCAATTTAATTTTTCTTAAAAAATGCGACATTTTCATTTTTTTAAGAGTTAAAGTATTGGACATTTTAATTAAATTTGTATATTATTATTAAATTATTAAATATTTAGTTGCTTAGATATAAAAGGATATTAGTTATTATGTTTGAATAAATTTGGTATTTATGGTGAAATTACGAAATTTTTTGACGATTTAGTGTGAAAAAGAACCAAGTATGTAGTAAGGTAAGAAACCACATTTTTCCCATAGACAAAACTTGTAATGTGGTATCTTGTCTTTTATTTTTTCAATATTAAGTTTGCAAAAAAAGTTATTGAAGTTTAAAAGACTTAAAAATAACATTTTTTTTTTAAACAATAACAACTTTTTTATTGATATTAAAAAAATAAAAGCAATATTGTAAGATCAAAGTTTATCTACTTATACGGTAAAAATATATTCTTTTACTAGGATTATAGTTCAAGTGAATCTTTTCAATGTTAAACAGAATTAAATAAACTATTTATGAACGTGTGTAGTATGCTTTAAAGGAGGAATACGTGTCTATGCAATACATAGGTACATATATTTCTTATGTACAATAAGTAGGTAATAAATGATTTAGCATAATGCATACTGAAATCGAAATTTTTTCATCTAGTTTAAACAACCCATTACCAAACTTTAAAATAGGAATATTTTTCAGTTAATTTCATATTATTATAATAATATTACCTATTTCATATAATGTTATATTATAAATATTATTTTATCTAACGAAGAAGTCAATGCGTTTTACGTTTTCCCATATTATACTCTAATAATTTAATTTATATTAATGTTATATCATCTATTTGTATATATAAATGTAAAAAAATGAATCGTAAATGCCAATGATTTCAGAAATCACATATCCGATCATTATTTGTTTTTTTTTAAACTGAAACAGCATACTATGAAACAGATTATATTCGTAAGTATAATTGTATAGACCCAACACTCGTCAACGGAATATTAAGTGATAAAATAAGAATAAATAGAAATATAGAATAAATTGTAACGTCAAAAAAAAATTTAATTTAAATTTAATACAAAAAATTTTTGTAACAATTTTTTCTTTGATGAATTTGAGCTTAATACAATTGAAAGAATTGTAAATATTGTATTAACTTAATTTTTTTCAGTTATTATTAAATAATGATTATAAAATTCTAAAAAAAAATAACTGTTTACCAGTGAACTGATAGGTATATTAAAAGCGATAAATAACGATGTAGCACATGGTGTTAGATCATTGTTTATTGGTAAAACCCGTGTTATTCAGGTGTAGGAGGTTTAAAGCCTATTTCTGATTCTATAAGATAATTATTAATTAATAATCGAATTATCAATTTTTTAAATAATCGGCAAATACGTAAATAAACTCAAAATAAAGGTATAAAAGGAACACACTTATTGTAGGCGACACCTATAAACGACAAGTATTAAAAACGAATTAAACAAAATTTGAATCACATAAGAGGCGCCAATTGAATGGGCAATCAAGTGCACGAGAACGACAAGTGACAACTAGTTATATTATATTCGTTAGACAATTATGTTTAATGAAAAAGTATAAAATATACGTCATTCTCTCGGAAATAGTTTTTTCTTCTTCTTGCTAATAGACGTATATGCGTCGTTATTAATCGACAAAAGTCACGGTTGTGTAAGCATGTTACACGTATAATTTATAAGCAGAATTCGCAGTATATTCATAACGTCGTCGTAGTATCTTTTTCAAATATCTACCAATAGTAAACGACTAGACAACGTGATATAACACATACGCGTATAGTATATACATGCGCAGCAACCAACAACCATAACCGAAATTATATATTCTTGTTGTTATTATTATTATTATGATTATGATGATGATGATGTATAATTGGCACGCGATTCTATCGTTTTCAGACGCCGGTATCGATTGTTTCAAGTGCGTTTCACTGGAATGGCAGAACCGTGCGTGCGACGATCCGTTCCACAACAATTTCAGCTCGGGGCTTTTAGAGTCGCCGTGTATGGGTGGGCGGAAAGGCCGCAACGGTTTGTTTCCGGCTACCGCGTGCATCAAGCTCACCGGTTACTACAGTGAGTATTTTATACGCACGCGGTATGATAATATACCTACTGGTATACTCTACTTTTTCGTCAGTACAATGTCAATATATGATATGATACATTATATCTATATTGTATCTACATAGCTACGTGTAATCGCATCTCCTCTCAAATACAAAAATCAGAAAATCGTGTTTCAATGTTTTATCGTATAACAATAAGCATGCATTTAGATAATAAAGATGTATAAAGAAATTATTCATCAAGGGTAGTTTTATCTTGCTATATCTATTTTGTGGAGCTGACAGGGATTTGTCTTATTTTCTGTTGTTTTATCTGTCTTAATGTTCAGAAATATAAAGGAGTCGAACATTGACAAATTATCGTCTGAGTATCTATCAACTCTCGTTTTCACCGATTTCTACAATTACTTGATGATCGGTGTATGTTCCGACCATGTTTTAGCTGATACTGATAGATTTTTGAGACCTAAGTTTATTTTAAATGTTAACGATGTCAATAATGATAATAAATTATGTAACATGGTATTTTCGATCATATTTTTGTTATTTTTTTGTCAGAAGAGGGTACGTTAACATATCTTAAATAATTATTTATCATAAATTATGATCTATAACTCGTTATTTTTAAGCTAGATATATTATTTTGATAGTTCGAAACAGGCCGAGTATAAAATACAAGAGCATCATAAATTATACCATGTTAGTCTTGTAATTACTAATTTCTAGAGAAATATATTTGTATACATAATATTGTTATATTATAATTTAATTCATCTAATAGCAGATTCTTCGATCCAAAACCATCATATTTATATTATTGGTATTTTTATATTTAAAAAAATTATTTTAATACAAAACTACTATATTAAGAATTAGGATTTGTGACAGTCATGCGTTTAAAAGAAATTGTGCTGAGTTAAATTAAATCACAAACTATTTTAATGTCTTTTTCTAATCGTTTTCTACCGCAATTTTCAGTAACGTCTTTTCATTCATTTAAAATTTGCACCGGTCTTCCCCGAAATCATAATATATAGTCGAGTCACGATAACTCGATTTTTTTTTTATTCCCTTAGAAATATAAATTATATATAAATTAATATAAATTCAAGTTGGATATCTCGAAGCGAGTTTTTATTTCCTTTCAACTTCGAGTTATCGCGGCTCGACTGTATTTGGAATTGTCATGATATTTTTGTTTTAGATATTTGCTATATTGAAGTAAAATTGTTATGTATATAATTTTTTTTTTAGAAAATACTGGACAGCACGTTACGGTTAGAGGATGTGCATTGGATAGTGGAACCTTGACCACAGACACAGAAATTATTCGGATGTCACATTGCGGAGGATTCTATTTTGATGACAAGTAAGGTTATCTAATACACAGGACGATTAACAAAGCATATTAAGTCGAATTTTTTTTCAAATTTTGATTAAAACAAAAAATATGGTTGATTAAGTTAGACGAATCGCCTTACAAATAAAATATACCTATATAATAAAGATGACTACACCGATCATTTTATATAAAACACCAAATTTAAATAATGTGTAGGCGTTGATTCTTTTTTTTCAAATTTGAATAAAATATTATTTAAAATGTATTAAACGTGCATTGTACATTTATTTGGCAATAATTATAATATATAATAGAAAAATAATTTTATTAATGAAATATATAAATTAAATCAATCTGATGGTCATCGAAAATTAAATTTATTTTAAAATTGTTTATTTCATGGTGTTGACACAATGAATAAGGCAAGAAAATGTTATTCATCGATTAAAACTATAGTTATTACAACAAAATAATACATAAAATCAAAAATAAAAATAACTATATAAAATCGTTGTTTTCATGTTTTTTTTTTTTTAAATAATTAGATACAACCAATTTACACAGAGTTAATTTTTATAAATATTTATAAAAGTTTAATTACTAATTTTAATTAAATATTCCATCATTCGTTCATTCGTCGTGATTACGTTTATTTGGCATATTCTGTTCAGCTGGTTTTGTATATTCTTCTTTATATCGTTCAAATTTATGAAATTATTTATATTTCATTTTTTATTTTCCTGCAGTCTCACTCTGGCCAAATGAAGACATAAGTTTTCAATCGATTTTCCTCCACTCTCAAGCCAGTGCTATTTAATACATTTTTTTTTCTTACACGGAGTGCGCATTTTCCCCGGTTTATTATACTTATTTTTTCTTTTGTGTGTCACCAGCCACCGTGATACTCGTTAGACGACTCGATTTCCTGCTTTCTTACAATATAGGTAGTCGAATTCGTTTGCTCGCTTTAGTACCATAGACCGTGTTTTGTTGTTGCATATTATATTATCGTATTCCGATCAAAGACGAGACATTTTTTTCGCGACAGTCGTATTGTATGGTAATATTTTTGTATTTTGTTCACATTTTGATGTTATTGTTATTTGTTACGTCATCCGCAAATCGAAATTTGTTGTATTTTATGACGACATCGAATCAGTCTATCAGATATCGGATGTTGGCTGTAGCCTGTAGATATAATACAAATAAAAATAAAAACTCGTACCTATTGTATTACTTAACATTAATAAACTCAAAGAATATTATTTTGCATATAATTTCAAATAAAGCGACGAAAAGGTGTGATTAGATATATATATATTTGATTTTTTTTTATACATTTTGGACTACTTCGTGAATCCCCATTTTTACCTCTGCACTTGGTAGTAGACTATACTAATATAATAAGTTATTCCACCTGCATACGTTTTTAACAGTCTGGATTAATTAGGATTAACCTGATAATATGTACATTTTCATTTTACACAATATATTTCACATAAAAACAATGAATTCGTGTAATCGACAGGGTCCAATAAAGTGTACCATGGATATCCATTGTTCATATGAATAGACCAAGGAATATAATAAAATATTATGTAACTAATCAATCAATGTGATTAGTATGGATAATAATATATACCATAATATAATCTGGATATCCTGTTGTTTTAATAAAAAATATTATATTGAAACTCACTATGGATGATTGCTGAGCGTTTTGAAACGTTCTGTGAGTAATATTTATATAATACTCAAGTCGGCAATGTTAATCGTCAACAGATTGTAATTCATACTCGTAATAAGAATATAATAATATAATTGTTCAACGGTTTTCGATGTATTTAATATATTAAGTACATATATACTATATTGTATATTAATCTCATTGGCTGATTTAATTGCTATAGTACTAAACATAAACTAGTTGAAAATTTAAGTTCATTTTAAATTTTAGCATTTAATCTATATTAACTATAAACTTTTAATTTGATTTAATTTTATTGGTACCAATTTAATAAATGAAAATTATTTTCAATCAAATCCATGTTACGTTTATTAACTATAAATAATAATTATAAATATAATAAAATTATTATTGGTGATATTTTTTAATAGGATATTTTTGCCATTAGTAAGGATCGCTCAATAAAAATAACTTACTACCATACGCACATTTATTTTAAACTATCTAGTTGGCCATTTATATATATATATATATATATATATATATATAAATTAACTTTACCTCAGTTGGTACATTTTAATGGTTTCTATACAACTATATTAACTTAACTGAGTGAAAAAAAGTTAACAATTCACTTAAAATTTTTTCGTTTTTTTTTTTTATTAACTTAACTCGGTTAAAAAACCTGCACAGTCTTGGCAATGTTGGTCGGACAAAAAATCACAGTGAGACGTGACAACATTGGTTACCTTTTATAAAAACTTTTCACTGTGATATAGGCAAACTCCAGAATAAAATATAGGCGTGACCGTCTGCGTTTGCCAACGAAACGGCTATTATAAATCCACCATTGCTATGTTTGTGGATTTCAATCAGTATATATGGGTTGTAATCGTACAAAAATCGATAGTTGTGTTTTATTATTCAATTTAATTGTATATGTACTTAGGACTTTTAGCATGTTTATAGAAATGTTATAATTTATGTACTTTTTTTTTTTTAGGTATGTCGACGGCTGTTTGCAGAGTTGCGACGACGCAGACGGTTGCAACCCGGCGTCGCCTACCAAGTCTCTGGACATGACACTACTGATAATGTTGGTGGTGATGCCACTCGTCGTCCGTTTTATACCGCACGAATGGATACCAGACGCGTGACGACTGCTCGTGCGCGAATGTAATACCATGTCCATAGGTGTATATTTTTTTGGGAAAAAAATACTCGTTCGAGGTCATTCGGGCGCGTTTTCTAACGACGATGCCGTGAACAGACACGTGATGATCAATTATTAAACGGGGTGCCTTGTACATACGTATACGATGTAATAATATAACGTCACCGTGAACATCGAATTTTCACCTCTCTTCTGCCCACAACCTAAACAACCCCATACGATACAATATCCCGACATTATACTGCCTTCCTCCACTGACTAAATACAAGTAAACGGTTGTCGAGTGTTTGTATTCAACGTGTAACGTGCTTTTCGCGTGAATTGTTAATTATTATTATTATCATTATTATTCATTAACTATTATTATAGATTATTAATATTATATTGTAACAATGTAAGTAACATGACATATCCCAGTTGAGCATATCTTACTGATGAAACTATTTCCATTTAAAAACACTTATTATTATGTAGATGATATTATATTACGATATTACGATTAAAAAAAATCAAATAATATACATATTATATTATACTATTTTAAACTTTCTATAAAAATATATACGATATATATGTATTATATTATATATAGATGGTAAATTACGTGTTGAACTTATTAAAACATTTGAATGTATTGTTGTTTTGTAATTCAATATCACTTTTTGTCTTTTCCTCAATTTTCTAATTACAGTGTTTGTTTATTTTAATTTTGTTTTATTCGTGATAGGTATTACAGTATACCAATAAAGGATATAGGTATTTTTAAATATTTTATATTAACTTCTACACAAAATGATCCTTTTAAAAGTAAACACTTTTTTTATTGAACAAGTATTAACGTTTCTGGGAATGTTTTTTTTTTAAACCATAATTTAAAGCCAATATAAAATAATATTTTTGAAAAATAAATATCAAAGACAATATACGTATTTAATTTTATATTCATTAGCAGAATATATTTTATTAAGAATTTTAGTATATAAAAATCGATTTTCTTACAAGTACCTAGTTATAACTACTAATAACTAATAAGTGGTATGTATTTAATAATATACTATCCACTTATCTAACCTTTAAAATACTTAATGGCTATCAAAACGTACTCGAAATTTAATATTTACACATTGATATTCTAAAATAAATATTTTATTTTGGAATATATAAAATTGAAGATATCTTATTATATGAAAAAATTAAATTCTTTAAGAATTATAAGAATAAAAATACGTGAAACATGTACATTCTTTTCAACATTATTGTTTTGTAATGATTTTAGATTATGTAAGATATATTATAAATATTTAAAAACCGTTAATATTTTTCGAAATAGCATTAAAAGTATTTCCTTGTATATAACTACTTCATATGACATTTCTGTGCGTAACGCCAAGTCACATACTTAACTATATTTTTTTTCCGAAAATTAACTGCCAAACGAATAACGTTAACCACGAATCGAACGTATCCCACAAAGTTTATACCATAAATATTTATTGTAGTTTACGATGAAACGGCTGTGTGCATACCTCTCCCTTTCTCACTCACTCACTCTCTCTCTCTCTCTCTCTCCCTCCGTGTAATATAATATATAATGTAACTCGTTTCGTGTGACGGCATTGCGTGCGTCGAAGATGAGGCGGAGCCGAATTTCTGAATGGATTTTTTTCGACGGTACGGCCAAAGGTAGAACACCGAGGGTTGAACAATTTAGGTCAAAATCATGTTTAAAGTTTTGATGGTGTACGTGAGTAACAGTTTTATAAGCACCCAGTTTTGTAAAAAAAAAAAATATATATACCATATACAATTATGGATTTAAATTAATAACCATAAGAAGTTAAAACGCGTAACGGGTATACCATCGAAAAATAACTTACTGCGTTTTACTTCCGTCATATTGATTTATTATTATTATTATTATTTATATTAATTTTTAACAGACGTCAACGTGGTCTCATACAAATTTTAATCATAGTTAATTACATAGTAATCATGGCCAATAGAATAGAATCTAAGAACAAAATAATATTATTGCAAATACGCGGAGAGTTATTTAATATCTTACTACAAATGCAACAGGTAAGTCGCGATTTAACTATTTTTCTTATACATTATTACGTATGTTTTGCGACGATGTCACTGGTTTCCAAAGTCTTTATTGTGTACATAATATAATAAACGCACACATATGTAATAATAGTGGTCTATATCAAAAATAATAGCCGACCGTCTACATGAAAACGAAACACTATTTCGGAAAACAATATTATACTTTTATAATAGTTGTTTATCAAGTATCGAACATTTTTATCATGTTGGCCATAATTTTTGAAATATATGTTCACACATTGATTCCGAGAACTAATATAGTTTCCGGATCATTATATACCTACTTACTACTTTTTACGGAAAATTCAGAACACCGCAATACGTCAATTATTAATATGTTATAGGTGAATTCTCGGTAACCCAAACTTTAATGAATCGAAATTCTCGAT
This sequence comes from Rhopalosiphum nymphaeae, assembly GCA_036289425.1. Taxonomy (NCBI): domain Eukaryota; kingdom Metazoa; phylum Arthropoda; class Insecta; order Hemiptera; family Aphididae; genus Rhopalosiphum; species Rhopalosiphum nymphaeae. The sequence continues at coordinate 8,990,617 of JAZAQC010000012.1, read as the reverse complement.
AATAACTTAAATACAAAAATTCTTTTTCAAACGCCGTAATACATTAATGGTTTTTGATGTATCGAAATGTTTAATAACTTGATTTTTTCCCTCCGAATTCAGAGTTACAGAGGGTTGATTATATATAAATAAAATAATATTGATTTAAAATTGCAATACGTACAAAAGTATCGTGTAAAAAGTGATTGGTTTTTTAATTAAACCGTCGTAAATAATAATAATATTCGTGATTCCCGTTCGTTAGGTCATTGGACGCTTTCAATGTAGGATGCATCCGTTGATCTATCTACTACTTTATCGTTTTTAATAAAAATAATTGAATTTAATTTTTAAGTAGATTCAATAAACATGTTGAAATTAAATAACGTGTTGAAGCATAATATTTTTTTGTACTAGAAATTCTTGATAAAAAATTCATATTCTAGCTAAATATAACGTTGAAATTTAAATAATACTTTTATAGCACAATTTACAAATAAAAATATGCTCATCCAACTATGTATATAGATAATAATCTCGCATCTAAATTTAATTATAAATAATTAAATTAAAATTTTTCAAGCGATATATTTTTTAAGTTTTATGATTGTAAAATTTTAATTGTTAAAATAATCAATAACGTCCGTTTTACTAATTTATGTATGTTCGCAAATATTATATAATTGATAAATCGATTATGAATTAATTTTGTTATCGCTAAAACACTTGACAGTTTTACGTTCAATAGGATTATATTAATGAAGTGCATCATTAAAAATATTTCTAGACGCGTATATACAACGGTTATTTCAGTGTTCAACAAATGGCAAGCGTTCAAAATAACTCAATCCATCATGGCGTGAAATAAATATAAATGAGAAAAGACTCCGGAGACAAGCTAAAAGGTGCGAACACCATACTTAGGCCAACACGGCACGAACAACAGATTTTTTTTCGTTACACGTATTTTTGCTCAATTTGTTATTTGCTCGATTTTATGGAAACAAAAAAATAATAAATAAAGTTTAGTCTGTTTTTAAACATAAATTTCTTTTGCGATCGATTAAATATAATACACTGAACGACGAAACATATACTGTGTTACCGCAATTTTACTTCCCTCGAACCATGCCAGATTTATATTTCTATCGAGCGAACAAACAAACATAAAAAACAGCATTGATTATAAAATAATAGAAACCATATACAGTATACACACACTCGCCGACGCGTGCGCGCGTGCTTATAGACAAAACTAACAGAATACAGAGGACGATCGATGATTCGATACCGATGTAACTACGAAAATTTACTCCAATGATATTTTAACCCCCTTCCATCCATCTTAAATTATTCCTAGTGGATATTATTATTCACTCCACATCATTAAAACTTCGTCACTATACATAGATTGAGAGAATAATACTATATTGAATTTTTACTTGAAATGTTTAGAAGGGAAAATATGTTATACGATAAAATATTATGTATTCTCTAGGGAAATTTGAGCCTTGAAATTTTTTTTCGGGGTTGAAAATTCATGGGAAATATTATACGGTGAGTAAAAATTCACCAGTAAAAGAGTAGAGGTAAAATAATTACGAAGACTACATTTTAACGCGGTTATTATATCATATTAGTGTAGGTCGCCGTTGTTATTACTCCGGCGTCGTATCGTAAAACAATATTAATTTGGTGGCAGTGTACACAATGTATATTGATTCCCCGCCTGAATACAATCAATCCGACTTCCGATCTATTGAGCCGCATTTGTGTAATTACCCATAAAATCATTTACTCGACAAAAAACACATTGTTTTATATAAATATATATAGGTAAGAGGTAAGCAATATAAATAGACCTTCGAGACTGCGGTCAGACGTCGAGTCTAAAACAAATTAAGTTTATTTTTTTTTTATATTAAAAGTCTGTATTTTCAAATGTAGTCCGTTCAATCGAATAAACGAAATTGAAAAAATCCTTTTTGTGTTAAAATTGTTTTCGACTTCAAATTGCGCTTAATACGTATATTAAGACGGTCGCAGATATAAATTCAACGAGTGCGATCGTTATTCAAAAATGTTACATATTGTTTTGTCGACCAATCTAACGAAACATAACCTTAAATTATATTATTCACGTAATATCATGATAATATCTACTATATTTCGTACACAATTTGTAGCATATCATATTGTTATAGCAATACATATGATCTATATATATATTAAAAGCATCGCTGAGCATAATTTTTGTTTTGTTTTTTCATTGCATTAAAACTTTTTCTGTTTATTTTAAACTAATTATAGCTTATGATTTATTGATATAACAGTCGTTTTAATGGTGTTATCGATTTTGTTTTTAAAGCATATACGCCTGCGTTGTATAATTAAATTATGTGCACCTGCTAGTAATGTCGTAAGCGATCTACCAAACTTTTCATAATCTATAACTTATGTTTAGCGATCTACTAAGGACTCCGACAATCACGTTATTAGATATAATTAGTAAACCATTTCACTGATAACTATGTGAGTACAAGTAGCAAAACTGTAGACTACTATTCTCAGTGATAAATTAAAAGCCTACATGATTTTAAATCAATTTGGATTTATCAATAAAAAAGCGTACATTTTATAGACCCACAAACCGGGGTCAAGGGACCATACCTAGCACATTGAATGCATACGGCGTAGGGGTATTTCAAACCAAAAATGTAATATATATATGATTCAATACCGCTTCCTATTTGATTGAAAAGCTGTTGCAAGAAATAATGGTGAAAATCTATAAGCATCCATCAAATGATTCAATATTCAAAGATTTTCTGAACGATGTGAAAGCAACCTTTTGTGAGTGATTTTTAAGTATTATTTTTAATGTAGGTTAAGTACAACATTTTATAACTTAAAAATATTTTTTAATGTAACAAGCTATTATTTTGATAAACTAATATTTAATAAGGATAATAACCCAACATCAGTATGTGTATAAATGTAAGAACGTGTACCCTATAAATTAATTTTTTTACACAATGTATAGCATGTAGCCTTAGATGTCGAAGCCTTTCTTTCTTTTCAATAAGAAAAGAGGATAGGGATAATATAGTTTAATATATTTGTATGTATTTTTTCATTTTTTTTTTTTTTTTTTGTTGCAATTCTACAAATATGTGTGCATTCAATTCGAACAAGTATAGTCAAACACATAAAATGAATAAATTAATCTCACGTGACATTATATGTATCGTATGTAATTAAATTAATTATTGTGTTTGACGATTAATATATCAATTAATAATTTATGTTATGTTATATATCACACGCTAATGAGCTTTTAAGTATATGTAGGTACAAACCTATATACACGACCTTAGATGTATAGTAGTCGCATTTCTATAACAATAATCATATATTATTCAACAAAGATATCATGATGGAATAATGTAATATTATTATGTAAATGTAATAATATGATAGTCATATTTTACAAAGTCATATAATAATATTATTGTAATTACGTAGTATGCTATGAATAGCTCACGGCCGTCAACGGGGTTTCGTGTTATTTTATTTTATTGTTTTTATAATAAATACTATAATACTTCATTGATTGGGTATCTCGGTCAAGAGAGAACACGAAAGAAACACGATCGGAATTGTGCCGCATGCAATATGAAAATAAAAACGCCGATCAAATCAAATGATATAGTATCTAATATTATCACAATACATTTTTTTCTTACGATCGAGTGCATAAAATGGTTCATGTTTTTGATGTTTAGCGATGTCAAATAAAAAATATATATATACCATAATATACGTTAACCAGTGATAAATATAATTTGTGTAACTTTTCAAAAAGAACTATTACGATAAAAAATTTAAAAAGAATACTTCTACACGCCATATTTTTATAATATACTACGATAATAATTACACATCAAATAAAACTAAAAAGTTATCTTGTTTGTTTATACCATATGGATATACATTGTATTTTGGTATTTATAGACTAGATAACAATCTATAATGATGATATCATGTTAAACAAAATGTAAAATGCATCTAAAATGTCTAATATTATATTGGTACGTTACATATTATACATAGACAATTTAACACAGAAATATGATCAATATTAGTGGCCAACTATCACGGTATGGTATTTTATAATATCCTATAAAAATAAAAATATACATCTAAGTGAATTAACCATAATAATTCTTCATCAACACTTTTCTTAAATGGATTTTGATGATTTTTTTAAGTACTCAAAGGTAATACTGTAATAGTTTTAATAATATTTGTAAATAAATTTATTTTATTTCGTTCGAAGAAAATTACTTTAAGTTAATATAATAATAATAGTGTTATAGTTACATTTGCTTACACAAAATTATTTTAAAAACGACTAATTAAATTTATTTTGTAAAATAAACTCATACACATATGTTATAGATATTAATGTATTATGCGATGAACGTTAACTAAACTAGAAAATGAGTAGTACCTCATTGTATAATAATTTAAGGAGAGAGATAAGTCATCGAAGCATCTCTAAATTCTAATTCACTTTATTTATTACATACATTTCGGCAAATTATGTGAGCAGATTTAATTATACATAAGAAAGAAAATATGGTATAACTACTATGTAACCAAACAGATTAAATATTTAAAACATAATTTTATTTAGGCATAAAATATTAAGATAGGTATTCTCTTAAATTTGTAAGATAATTTTAAAATATTTTTTTAAAAAAATACAAATAATTTTTTTTATTCAAAATGAAATGAAATACGCTTAACATATATAATACAATAATGAATATTAAAACAATATAATTTAGCAATAAAAGATTAATAAGGTATTTAAAAAAAAAAAAAATAATAATAACAATTTTCGGCTCTTCTCAACTATTGATAATGTTGGTATCATGACGTGATGCACGGTAGATCATAAGATACTTTACTAATTCAAACTTAGTTTTTAATAAGAAACTCTTCGATTTTACATTTAAAAAAACTAGTATTTATAATGATAAAATCAAATGTACTAGATCTATTTAATATTATAATAAATATAAATATTATTTATTTACTATTTAAAATTAAAATACATGTTATATTGACTTAAAAGTAAATGTTATACAATAAGCAAACATTTTATGCCTTTTTATTTAAAATATTTAAATACACTCAGTTCATATTGCTAGTTACATATTTACACTCAAATAACATAATATGTGTATATTTACATTAGTACAGTAACCAGTGGCGTATTTACGAGGTGGGCGGACTCTTTTCTGGCGGGAAGCTTGGTTTTTTTTTGGCATAAAATTATATAAGAAATAATTTCAAATTAAATTTTTTAATTAAAAATTGAAGTTGTTGGGTGTGGAGCTTTTTATCAAGAGTTTAGAATTGTATTTAAAAAATTGTATTCATTCATAACCTCCTCCCCCATCTATAGTAATTGTATAGGTACTTACTAAGTAAACATTGTGTAGAATTTTTAATCACCGTAATAACTTTTAAAAACTTATTTGAATTTAAATACCAGTCAGACGAAATGTTTTATGGTTATTATAAACAGTAAATCATTATTAAACAAACAAATGAAATTTAAAATGTACTTTATAACTCAAACTGACATGAAGTCTGACCTTAGCTTAATAATATACATTTTATCGTTTCCGCCATATTACTGTTGTAATCGGAGAACGTTTATTTTGTAAATTGAAATTTATTGACAGTACATACCTATTTACTATCCCGCACGCATTGTCCCCAGGACGATTAACGAATACAGCAATATTATACCATCAATGAGAATGAAATAATCATAAACGTAGACATTGTGAAAGGTTTTGTAGTTTTTTTCAATAAGATAATTTATGTTCACGAATTCAAATTATAACCTTGGGTAGTTGGGTGAAAAGATTTGGCTTACATGTAGAGCTATCATCTAGTTCCGGAAACTGTTTCGACGACAGCAGCAGTAGTTTGATAAATAGCGATTTCGATGATATATATTGCGTATTATTATTATGGTATACTTACACATTATTAAATCCGCTGACAAGTCAGAAAAACCGTGTCATGACTGTACAATATTTTATAGGTGCCTACCTATATGTATCTATTGTGTATACGGATGCAGTACAAAGAATTCCTAATCGAGTTCCGCTGATGTCGACAAACACCTTTAATATATTATTTTATACATTACGCAAGTATAAAAGAATGTATTATTTACAATGTACAACCTATAACTATAATATGCATTGGTAAACACGACATACGACACGCTATGAATAATTATTAAACGTCGCGGTATAGTTCGAAGATTAGAGAGGTCATTACTATATAACCGCGTATACATAATATATTATAGTAGTAACATTACTCCACATTATATATATACTTAAATATATATAATATACATACATCAATTATCAACTCGGGAAGTAATTTGTTGATATTGTTACGATTAATGGGTATTAAGAAGTCAAGTACTCGATTTAATAAAAAAAAAAATTTTTGAAGATTTCTGGTCCACATTAGTTTATACTATTTGTAGTTAAAACCTTTTATAATGACAAGGGTTGTAATGATGTACCGGATTTCATGATTTAAAATTTAGGGTCTCACACCAATGAGACCTGTATTTTATAATATTATAATCTTAATAGATGTTTAATAATATAATATACCGTGTAAACAATAATTAAAGATATTTTATGATGACTGTAATAGTATGTATAAAACATATAAATAATAATCTGTAAAAAGTATTTCAATAAAATTAAATTTATTTACAAAGTTGGATAATATAATGAAATGAACACCGTTTTGTAATAACTTTATTCTTAAATTTCAGTTGCTAAATTACTTTTGGTTATGACAGTCTAATTTTTGTGGTACATTAAACATGATAATAAATGATTTCTGCTGTACCATTATAATGATAAAAAAATATTTTCTTTTTAAATGCGCATTTATTTATTTTAGAGATAACTCTATTATCGAATACACTACAACTATAATTCTCACATCAAAATAGTAATTATGGTAATAACAATTTCTATAAAAGTAATGGTGCTAATAATTATAAAAAGTTAGTATCACTATGTAGTTCTTATAAACACTAAACGATTTTTTTTTAAGTACCTACAGAGTTCAGATATTATGATAAACGTTGAGTATTATCAATGAGTTTTGACTTTGTCGTTTTTAAAAGTGTACTTAAAAATACATTTAAAAATCTTACAGACTAAAAATATGACTAGGAAAGTACAAATCAACATTACAACTATGACGTCCAAAAGTAGGTATTGATACCAAGTCAAATTCAAGGCGTGAGATTTCAAATGTGGTGCACCTTTGTGACGGATCACATACTCAGTCCAATATACGACCGACTGTTGAGGCGTCATCGGTCGGTCTTTGAATTGAATGGAAGCGATTTTAGCATTTTTTGCATAACTATAAGCAATATACTCATTTAGTATAGATATATAACAAATAATATTGAAAACTAATATTAGAAATCATATTATGCATAATATAATATAATATAATATAATATAATATAATATAATATAATATAATATAATATAATATAATATAATATAATACATGTATTATTCTTAATAAATATAATCGAAGACTTACTTATCGTCGTTGATTAATTTTGAAATGGCATTAGACAATTTTTCTTTTGACATCGACAACAGGTCTATGGATATCGCCATTCCAGCGAGGACCAAATGTTCAATATTTCTTGGCTGATCGTAAAACAATGGAAATCCCAGTACGGGAACACCGCCGTCCACTGCTTCGTACACTCCAGACATACCTCCATGACTAATAAACAGTTTCACTTTGGGATGCACTGTAAAAAATATAATTGTTTCTATATTTTACTTTTTCCTAAAAACGAACATTGGCTTATCTATCATAAGTCATACCTACATAGTATTTCCCTTTGAGGAAACCATTTTTTCGTCATCACGTTTTTTGGTTTGTCCTTCATTTCGCCTTCGTATTTCCACAATACTCTCTGAGGAACCTCGGCCAACGCATCTTTAAATGCTTTTTCAATGTGTTCCGGTAACGATGAGACTTTAACTGTGGAACCGAATGTGAAGAAAATCACTCCGTGAGGCGAGTCTTCGATAAAATCTAATATATCCTTTAATAAAAATATTAATAATTTTTTAACAAATTAACACATTGTATTTTTTTTTTAATTTTTAAAATGTTAAATACCTTAGCTAATATAATAATTTCAGATTCTAAACAGAGCAATAAATATATTGATTCTATATTGAAATTTGTTTTATTTTGTGCATGTAGATAGACAAGTACTCAAATAAATGCTCAACTTTGGGGGTGGTTTTGGATATTAAATTAAATCTAGTTTACACATTACAGACAAAATTAAAACTTTCCAGAATTTTTCGGAACAATGGGGCAAAAATATTGTACCTAAAAAGTATTTGTGATTATTAAATAAAAAAAATTGCTTATAATATTTACAATTCATAATTAGAATTAAATAACAAATATATACCTATAACCGTATAAATCGTTATTTTATTGTATAAAATACTATAAATTCAAAAATGATATATTAATATTATTAGAGCGATTAGACTCTAAATCTAAATATTATTGATAATTAATTTGTCGTATTTTAAACTAAAATTGTACAACATAACTATTAGTTTGAATAATGTTGTCATTATTAACGTGGTTATTATTTTAACATGAACACGATCACCGACAGTAAGATGATATGTAATTATAAAATATTATACAATTTTATCATGAAAATCACTGGAATGTATAATAATAATATAGGTAGTCAGCTATTTCTGATTTTTCGATAATACTAATTAAAAATTATTTTAAACTAATTAAATTAAGTTAAAAGAAAACAAGCTATTATACAGTGAAGTATACTATTAAAATAGTTAATATATATTTTAAATCTTGGAAAATATAAGCAATCTATTTATTGAATAGATTTTTTTTTTAAACAATTTTGGTCTCGGAAATCGCTGATAATAATTTCACAATGGAAATATTTCAAGAATTGAATTTCTAAATTTAACATCATTAAACACGATCATGTGATAGGTATAGCAAATAAATAAGACATAATACGATAATTTAATAACCATTTACTTTCGTTATAGTTTTGGCAGGTTTCAGGTGTATACCACCTACGTAGATGACATTTGGTGTGATCGGTCTCGGGGACTCGGTGACATAATGACTGTTTTGGAAGATGATGGACGGATTGACGGTCGGAGCCAGATCATATGATCTAGTATCCGTAATCAGAGTGACTAGCTCATCGTACCTAGACCTGACCAAGCTGTACGTCAGTAAGGCCGTGTTGATGAACCTCTGAGAAAATGTGCCGGGCACAGCGTGGCTGGCCAACAAGTTAGATACGTAAGAGGGGTTGGACAAATGACCGGTGAACAGCCGTTCGACGAAAGTGATCATCGGTGACGGGATCAAGTAGATAACGGGCACACCAAGCGCATTTGCTATGTACGAAAAGCAATCTAAGCTTAACGGTTCGATTAAGAGCAAATCGTAGCGGTCACGTGTTTCAGAAGTTAACAAGTCTACCAGCTTCCGATTTCCGTGTATCACATCACAATAGAACCGAGAAAGGCCAGACAAAGTCTTGACCAACGCGAACGGCTCACCAAAATCCTGGATTGTCTGCATCGCGTCCAGATCGAGCTTCATCGGAAAGTCGTCGGACGTATTCACCTCTGTGTAGTTTGTTCGGTCACCGTCCGGAAAAGGCGTAAAAACGGTCACGGTATGTCCGGCTTCCACTAGTGATCTGAGCACCGAGCTCATGAAGTTCCAATGACTCTTTCCCGCTACCGTTTCGATTGCCAGTATCCGAGAAGCCTCTGTGATTGGTATCGTTTGCAGGTTAACCGATAACCAAAACAACAACGTCAGCGAGACCATGTTGAAGATTTGCATCGCCGCCATCAGATGTTTTTTTTGTTTGTCCGATTATTACTGAAAAATATAAACAATCCGTTTTAATTACAGATGTAGTGGTTATAATATTTTCTTATAAGGGTAAGCTATAATATTATTTGTATTTATATTGTAGATTACTATCGCGTGTATATGCAAGTCTGTACGCGTTGGAACAGCTACGGACGCGAATTGCGGCTGTGCGTTGTCGAGTTTTGACAGTCATTAACACATTTGGCGGAAACCGGTACACTATATAAAGTACTTACCTATATATTTTTATCCTTAATTATCGTTCATAACTACGTTATTATAATAATGCGGAAAACTTTCACATCATAACATTGTATATCATACTATTATAGATACGATTCGTTTTCTTATTTTTTTAAATCTTAATTATTACATTATACGCACGTACCTATACGTTTTTATATTAAATTACATAGTATATGCCTACTGCTTAGTTCCTCTTGCTCGTTTGTTTGTTTAGCTATAACTGGTTTTCAATGCCGTATTGATTTTTTAGGTTCTTTTGATCGATCACATTAAAATACTGATGGTCAACCGAGGGCGTAATAAAGGTCGTGCGAAGGGAATAAATCTCCCCCGAGCCTTATTTACTAAAATTTTACAATATTTACAATTTAATAGTAATCCAACTATAATATTATAAATAATTGTGCTATTAATAAAGTTTAGGCTTTTATTTTATTTTTTGAATGTTTTCTATAAAAACAAATTTAAGCCCCCCCTCCGCAAGGCAAATTCTTAATAAGGCTATGCTACGTCAACCGTTTGTGCAGTTTTTATTCTAAAATAATATATTTTAATACTATACGAATTTGAAATTTATGGTTATGTATGTTTACTTAAAAAATACAAAATTTTTAGTATATAATTTAATAACATAAGTAGGATTCAAGAAGCAAAATTATAGGTAAGCGACATAATGTTTTGTTATTTAAAGCCAATACCGTAGGAAAAGAGAGTCCCGCTGTTTTCGTAAAGTTCAGCAGGTGTGTGCGTGTGTCTGTGACTCTGAACGCGGAAAGGCGAATGACTATTATACGGACCTCAGTGAAATAATTTAATATTATGTTTGCTTAAATATAATAAAAATGTTTTGGATCATAAAAAATGTGTTACACTTTTCTTGCATTAGTTTAATATTCGACCTTTAAAGACTGAACTGTGCTAAGGTATAAAACGAACATAAATACTATATGATACGATGAGGTCTTAAAAGGAATTGATGTAAACCGATAGACATATGTTATTGTACACCAGCTTAATTTATTTATCTCAACCAAATTAAATTATTTATAGTTATTAACTTAGAGTGTACGATGACAAGGAGTTTTAGGTTTTGCGTGTGTCAATTAATACAAGTGGTGCCCAACGATATATACGGACTAGAGCAATTATTGTATTACGTGTGCTTTGGCATTTTTTTTTATTTTTTTTTTCCAGAAAAATATGAACATATCTATGATGTATATGAGGTAAAGAAGTAAGGTATAGAGGCACTATACTTTTCTCATGTAGTTTAGTTGGTTTATCACTGAATAAGTTATTTTTGTCAGTGGGCTTGTACACTATATCAAACATATTATTCGAGTTTAAAGTTAAGATAAGCAACTTAAACTTGTAACTTTATTTCTGTCTCACGGCAAAGACACAGTGTTTGGATGTATCTATGTCAACGACAGACTGGACCGGGAGCTTGATTGTAAAATTCCCATTGGGTCACTTTCTATGATGATACCACGAGCCAGTGATACAAAATAAATTATGAGGACAACATTTAATTAAATTATCATATTGTAATTTCTATTCAACATTTTTCTTGATTGTTATTTTAATGTGATAATGTAAAATGTATACTTGATATTTACATATTATTGCAATTCGAAGATGAAATAATTAAAATTACTGTATTAATAGTACTGAAGTGTCGTATGTAGATATGTAAGCCACAGTGTAGTTTTTAATTTTTTTGAAGAGTGAAAATTTTTTTTTTTCATAACATGCTGAACAATGTATACACTTATTAGGAAAAACACGATTTGAAACAGAAAAAAATAAATATAGTTATGATACTAACAACAATGATAATAATGACATAGACTATGAAGAATGTAATTACGATCACACAAAAACAAGTACAACAAATACAAAAATTAAAGGAAAAATATGATACTGAGCAATGTATGTATTGCTTTATGTGTTGTAATAAAATCTTGTATAAGAACAATATATATTTTATTGTCTATAAAAATATATTTTTAGTACATATATGAATATGGCAAATGGCATTTGAACTATCTTTCACACAAATAAACTGTGAAAGGTCATTTAGTAAGTTAAAGTTTATAAAAACAAGATTGAGAGCTACATTGGGTCAAGATAAATTTGAAAATTGTATGATGATGAGTGTAAAAAAGGTCTTTTACAAGATGTAAAATTCAAAGAAATACTTGAGTGTATTAAGAACAATTCATTATTAATAAAAATAAAATGCTATCATAAGTATAATATACAACTATGTAATTTTGATTAATAATTAAAATAATTAATAAATATTTAACCTTAATCAAATACTATAAAACAATAATTTTTTTGTCACTACTATAAAAACTCCAAACGATTAAGTAATAGTTTATTATTTGTTGAAAAAATAATAAACCATGAATGAGAGCAAGAGGAATTGTAGGAAGAATGTAAAAATATAAGTATAATATATAATTAAGCTTTTTTTTTGTTTTAGTGAACGAACTGCTATTGAATAGATAAAAAAATCAAAAAACATATGACTTACATCCAATTAATAATAATAATAACAATAGTAAAAATAACTGTGATAATAAGTATCAAATTTTTGTATGATAGAGCAGTATGTAAAATCAATGAGTTTCGACTTTGTCGTTTTTAAAAGTGTACTTAAAAATATATTTCAAAATCTTACAGACTAAAAATATGACTAGGAAAGTACAAATCAACATTACAACTATGACGTCCAAAAGTAGGTATTGATACCAAGTCAAATTCAAGGCGTGAGATTTCAAATGTGGTGCACCTTTGTGACGGATCACATACTCAGTCCAATATACGACCGACTGTTGAGGCGTCATCGGTCGGTCTTTGAATTGAATGGAAGCGATTTTAGCATTTTTTGTGTAACTATAAACAATGTACACATTTTTTATAGGTATATAAATAAAAATTATTATTGAAAACTAGTGGCACAAATCATATTATGTATTATTCGTAATAAATATCATCCATACGACTTACATTTCGTCGTTGATTAGTTTTGAAATGGCATTAGACAATTTTTCTTTTGACATCGACAACAGGTCTATGGATATCGCCATTCCAGCGAGGACCAAATGTTCAATATTTCTTGGCTGATCGTAAAACACTGGAATACCCAGAACGGGAACACCGCCGTCCACTGCTTCGTACACTCCGGACATACCTCCATGACTAATAAACAGTTTCACTTTGGGATGCACTGTAAAAAATATAATTATTTCTATATTTTACTTTTTCCTAAGAACAAACATTGGCTTATCTATCATAAGTCGTATCTACATAGAATTTCCCTTTGAGGAAACCATTTTTTCGTCATCACGTTTTTTGGTTTGTCCTTCATTTCGCCTTCGTATTTCCACAATACTCTCTGAGGAACCTCGGCCAACGCATCTTTAAATGCCTTTTCAATGTGTTCCGGTAACGATGAGACTTTAATCGTGGATCCGAATGTAAAGAAAATCAATCTTCGATGAAATCTAATATGTCCTTGAATAAAAATATTAATCCAATTTAATTAAAAATTATTTTAAATTATTTTGTATTCTAGGAATTCAAATATTTTCCAATAAATAATAAAAAGAAATATTACGTTTTTAAATATAAAAAAATTGTTTTTATTTCTTCGCGGGCTTCACATATTCATAAATTTGAAAACTAATAAATTGCACATTGTACACATCCTAGTTCCTTTTGTTTTGTCTTTTTTTAAATTACATATAAATTAAATGTTTTTTATAATTTAGGTAAACACGATTGTCAATTAAGTGAAAAAATATATGACAAATAGTATTTTTCTTCTATTATACAGGTACACGTAAGTAATTTAACATTACATTTAATATTATGTATACTTTAATCGCATAAAAAGCCAAATAAGCTAATAAGTGAATAATTTAAAAATAAAAATAAAAAAATACATGGAATTTCTAAACACAATACTTTGATGATTCAATCATTTCACAATCACAATTTATAATATGAACACTTAAAACTATTATTATATTTTAGATTGTTTATAAGTTAGTGTAATAGTAAAATTAATAATTTAATAAATAATAATAGTAGTTAAATAAAAATATTAAATATTCAATAATATAATAATATGAAACTATTTTAATTCATATTTTTTGGGGTATTATCATTTGTTTTTTCTATGTATATTGTTATGTATGTTTTGCCAATTATACTTACCTATTTTATCATTGTCATACTTATTTATAAAATATAGTTTTATATTTTATCATTAATCGGGTGCTTTGCAGACCAAATTATAAATATGTTTAATTTAATTTTGTCTTTTATATTTTAGTATAATTTGGAAATTTTAGAAAATTTTGTTAAAACCTATTTTTTTATTTTATATTATTGACCGTCTTTTGTAAATAGATAGAATATAATAGATGTATTATACGTACATAATTATTTTTTTTTAGATATTAGATTTAAAAGAAAATGTTTAAAAACCCTATGAAAGCCCTATGTAAATTTATAACTAACCATCATGTTAAAACTATAAAATGTTTACAATATCTATAGATATAGATAGCCTAGATGGCTAGAAATACATATCTTATTTTTATTCAATAAAAAGAAACACATGTAGATATTAAAAATTAATATTTGAATATAAATCTAACCTAACTTAAGTAGCTAAATTTTTTAAAAATAAAAATATTTAAGCTTTAAATAAAGATTAATTAATTTTAATTCTTTAAATTTAATAAGGAAAACATTTTATCGTATCCTATAATTAAGTCAAATTTAATATTTGATTGTTTTAAAGGACTAAGAAGTTCATAATTTTTTTATCAAATTAGTACATATCTATATTTTTAGGTTTTTAAAAAGTTAAACAAAGTAATTAATATTATAATTTCAGATTCTATGCAGAGCAATGAATATATTGATTTTATTGATGGTGTATTTTTATTTTGTGTATAATATGTATACAAGTCTTCAACAAATTGTTTCGATACTAAAATTTAATGGTAGTTTTGGTTATTACATTAGATTTAGTTTACACATTTGAGAGAAAATTAAAATTTTGTAGAACTTTAAAACAATGTAGGAAAAAAAGGGTGGGCAATTGGGTATCGCTATGCTGTATAGTAGAGATGGAGAGTAGGTCACTACAATGGATGTGTTAAACCTGAATGCAATGACGGGTATCATTGTATACGAAAAACGATACAGAACGGAGATGGTTTGTCAGTCTAGAATATATCATATTAATACCTAGTATATTTAAATTGTAATATATCGTTATTTTACGCGATTTCGTAAAAAAATTAATATCATATGCTCATAAAATTTTTTTTAAATTGACTCTTGAATTTTTTTTTACTGTTATTTGAAGAAAAAATTATGGAAACCCTAGTATTGGGTTTTTCAATCTGAGATATAAATCGCAAAAAAGTTATGAATTTTCAAATTCAAAATTCCTTGCAAATATTCGCGATTTTGACATATTTCATAAATATTTGAACTTTAAATGCTTATAAACAAAAATTGTGACTAATGATTTTTGCTTTTTTTTACTACAAGTACAACTTATAATAATCCTTGTATTAAATTTTAAAGATATTTTGAATAGCCAAATTTTTTTTATAGACATTTCAAAAAAAGAAACTTGGAAATCGAAAATTTCAATTATCTATAAATAGCTTAAATAAGTCAAAATATTTTTAAAATTTAATCGTAAATAGATAATGCTAATATAAACATTTGGTAAAAATTTCAAGTATTTACAATAATTTGTTTTTGAGTTATAGACAAAAAAAAATCGATTTTGTCGAAAACTAATTATGCGTAAAAACTCCTGTTTTCCGTTACTTTTTTAGGGTTTTTCCTGGACATTTAAAAACTACTGGAAATTTTTTATTTTTAACTCCCCAAAGTACCTACTAATTTTCCTTTTCAAAGAGAGGCTGAAGTCAAAAATCAAAACAATATTTCTACTCCAAAACGTGATAACAAACACAAAAATAAAAAAACACACATCATTGTTAAATCAATACATTCATCTTTTCGTTCAAAATCTAATATCTATACCTTCTTAAAACTTCTAATTATAAAATTTATGACATTTTTATAGTATTTATAATTCATAGTATTTTTAAATAATATAATCGTGTAAAATTGTCCAATTTAATTCCCCAGTAAATATCTTCTTATAATTTATCAATGTTAACGGTCAACGACTTTTTGATTTAATATTCGTACATTTTTATTATATTTGATTCAGTTATTATTATTTTTATTTTTCGAAATGATATAATTTTAACTAATCATTAAATTAAGTTAATTATTTTTAACCATGTCATGATGACGTCTGAAGTCGACATTTTAGCTTTTTAATATTTTTTTTTTTGTTGTTTTACATTAATATCACGCTGTTTATAATGAATCATTTGTATAATAGGTAAATTAGAATAAGTTTTATTTTTAAAATATAAGCAGTCTATTTATTGAATAGATTTTTTTTTAAAACAATTTTGATGTCGGAAATCGCTGATAATAATTTCACAATGGAAATATTTCAAGAATTGAATTTCTAAATTTAACATCATTAAACACGATCATGTGATAGGTATAGCAAATAAATAAGACATAATACGATAATTTAATAACCATTTACTTTCGTTATAGTTTTGGCAGGTTTCAGGTGTATACCACCTACGTAGATGACATTTGGTGTGATCGGTCTCGGGGATTCGGTGACATAATGACTGTTTTGGAAGATGATGGACGGATTGACGGTCGGAGCCAGATCATATGATCTAGTATCCGTAATCAGAGTGACTAGCTCATCGTACCTAGACCTGACCAAGCTGTACGTCAGTAAGGCCGTGTTGATGAACCTCTGAGAAAATGTGCCGGGCACAGCGTGGCTGGCCAACAAGTTAGATACGTAAGAGGGGTTGGACAAATGACCGGTGAACAGCCGTTCGACGAAAGTGATCATCGGTGATGGGATCAAGTAGATCACAGGCAGTCCAAGCGCGTCGGCTATGTACGAAAAGCAATCTAAGCTTAACGGTTCGATTAAGAGCAAATCGTAGCGATCACGTGTTCCGAAAGCTAACATGTTGACCAGCTTCCGGCTACCGTGTAACATGTCGCAATAGTACCTGGGCATGCCGGATATAGCCTTGACTAATGTGAACGGTTCGCCAAAATCCTGGATTATCTGCATCGCGTCCAGGTCGAGCTTCATCGGAAAGTTATTGGATATATCCACCTCTGTGTAGTTTGTCCGGTCACCGTCCGGAAAAGGCGTAAAAACGGTCACGGTGTGTCCGGCTTCCACTAGTGATCTGAGCACCGAGCTCATGAAGTTCCAATGACTTTTTGCCGCTACCGTTTCGATTGCAAATATTCGGGAAGCCTCCGAGAACGAAATCGTCTGCAGTTCAACGGACCACCAAAACAGCAACGTCAATGAGACCGCAGTGGAGATTTGCATTGCCGACATCGGAATTCTTTTTTTGGTGTTCCTATTACCAAAAGCTGTACACCATCCGTTTTAGTTACAAACATGGTTATGATATTTTCTTATAAGGATAAGTTACACAATTTTATGTATCGCCACTACAGGTTACTACCGCCTGTATATTATGCAAGTGTGCGCACGTCTGTACAGCTCCGGATGAAAATTTCGACTGTCTTTGATCATTATAAATTTCACGGTAACCGTGGTACACAATATAACTTATTTTTTTTTCTTAATTATCTCACATAATGACCATGTTATAATAAAAATGCGGAAAAGTTTCACACCATAACTTCGTACATCATAATATTATAGATACGATTCGTTTTCCTATTATTTTAAAATATAATTATATTATACATGCGTGTGAGTTTTTAAATCAAATTATATGTATATTTTTGCTGCTTGGTGCCTCCTATTCGTTTTTTGTTTAGCTAAAACTGGTTTTCAATGTCATTCGGTTCATTTGTGCGATATTATATTGAAATACTACTGGTAAACTGTTTGTTCCATTTCTATTCTAAAATAATATGTTGTAATTCTATACGAATTTTACTGTCTACGATTAGGCAGTAATTCATTTTTACTTTAAAGATGCAAAAAGTGCAGTGAATACAAACGACGAGATATAATCAGAGTATATTACGCTCACTTGTGGTGATACTTGTCTTGAATAGATACAAAATAAAAACAGATGTGCTAAATTTATTTTAATAACATAACCATGTGTATCAAGTTCACTGTCGAAATCTAAACTATATTTTTTTCGTGATACTGACTCTATGATGATATACAAAAAAACTACTGTAAATCTGTAATATTTACTTTCATATATATGGCTTAGGTATATCTGTTTTTAGAATAATTGCAGGTATCAATTCTTGAATTCCCGAATTCATCTCCTTTTTTGACACACAATTTGTTATAATATTACAAGTATATTGTACATCATACTTATTAAATTACTTTATAAATATTGTTTTAATGTCTTAAAATTATGTTATTGAATAAACTGAACAATAATTATTAATAAATATGTTATTAACAGTATTTAATGTCACTATGCACATTCAAAAGTATTAGCATAATATTTTGATTACATTTTTTTTTAAGACTAAAACATAATAAAAAAGATTAGTTAATAGAAATTTGTTATAGGTATCTGCCTAGTTATGATAACACATGTAACACATATAACTTATAAGGACAAATACATTAAAACGTTAAAAATAAAAAGAGAAAGTAGGTGACTGCTATTCAGTATTTTATGTTTCGATTGTACTTCGTCATTAAGGAATAGTTCACTATGATATTTGTATAAAAATTGAATTGAATAATAAATAGACAGTCAATAGTAATATATTAATAGTCAATAATGTAAATATATAAAAATTTATATATATTACGATAATATTATTATCAGTTTTGAACGTCTAAAAATTACTTACTGTATTTTATTTTATTTTTTATATGACCTATTAACATAATTCTAAATTTAACATTTCATTATCATTATTATTATTATTAATGTATGTTTACTCGATTAAGTAATGGTAATAGTAACTGCAATGATGGTAACCAAAGTACATCTATTCTATAGTAGATGAAAATAGTATAATTTCTATAAATAATAATTTTCACAATAATTAGGTATTAAAAGATTTTGTTCCTAGTACTAGGTCATAATGAACACGCTAAAAAAATAAAACCATAAAAAATGTATAAGTTTAAAATCGTTATCCTCTAATACAGAGATATTACAATTTTAGTAACTTTGTATATTGAATTTGGTTTAAATACCTTAAGAAAGAAGGTTTCGTGTACCAAAAATAAAATAAAAACTTCTCGTTAGAAACAGCTATTATAAATTAGTTCCTATATTTTATGGTAAACTTCATATGATATCTGTGATCCTTAACTTAGTGCATGTGATTTTATAATATCTAATTTTTATACAAAGACAGTTTTGTTACAAAATAATTGTACAAGACTAAGTGTAAAAGCGTTTACGATAACTCTATATTGCGAAATAATATATAGGGTAGGATTTAAGCTTTTACTCGAATATAAACTTTGCGCTAAACATATATCGGGAGAATCCATAGATTGAACTTACATCAACAAGATATTCTCAAGAAGAGTCAATTCATGACTACTAACTATGCAAGAGTTGAGAAACTACTCCATGAACTATGTAATGTGAATACCGACAAATACATTAAACGGTCATTGATATTATAATATAATATTTATGTAGCATAGAGACACAATATCATTATAAAATATATGTATAATTCACATTTAAGCATATAATTCATTAACATCAGTAGGACCAGAGAAGCCACATAATGCTTTTTTTATTAAATGCCGCTACCATAGAAGAAGAGACTAAGAGAGTTCCGCAATTTTTATAGTGTTCAGTAAGTATGTGCATGTGTCTGTAATTACAAAACGTGGAGATGCAAATGGCTATTATACTGATCTCAGTAGAATTGTATAATATTATATTTGTTTAGATTTAATAAAAATGTTTCGGTT
This sequence comes from Rhopalosiphum nymphaeae, assembly GCA_036289425.1. NCBI lineage: Eukaryota > Metazoa > Arthropoda > Insecta > Hemiptera > Aphididae > Rhopalosiphum > Rhopalosiphum nymphaeae. The sequence continues at coordinate 8,970,264 of JAZAQC010000012.1, read as the reverse complement.
CATAAATATTGTGTTACACTTTTCTTGCAATAATTTAACGTTTAACCTAAAAAAAACTAAACAGTGCTAAGGTATAAAACATATATAATACTAATAATACTGTATGATTCGATAAGGTCTTAAAAAGAATTGATGTAAACCGATAGACATAGGATATAACACATCAGTTTAATATTTTTATATTGACCAAATTAAATTTTTTTATAAAGTCATTAACTTAGATTGTACTTTGACGAGGAGTTGTAGATTTTAGCGGATGTCAATTACTAAAGTGGTAGTTTAGTATAAATATATACTATATGTATAGGTACTAGATGAAGACTTAAATATTTTTGTGAGTATCTGTGTGGATTTTAAATATTATACAAATCAACAATTTTGATAAAAAAAACTTACATTTGTACCTTTATTTCTGTCTTACGGCCAAAATGCAGTGTTTGTATACATGTAAGTATATATGTGTGTAATATGTATGTTATATCTAACATATTAATGTGATTTAAAAGTAAAATAGATAATGTACCTAAACTATGTTGTATGATAACTTTTTTTAAATTTCAGCTATTATAATTATCGGTAATTATGACATACTTTCTGTTCAATATTTTTCATAGATAGTTTCTTTGTATATATAATATAATAATATAAATAATAAAAAAATTTTTTAATTTTTGTTTTATTTTAGTGAACGAATAACCATTGAATCAATAACAATATCAATAAATATAACTCTTAGATCAAACATCAATAATATTAGTAATAAAAATAATAACAGTAATTGTGATGATAATAAATATCAAATATTTCTATCATAAGGTAGTACCTAAGTATTATCAATGAGTTTTGACTTTGTCGTTTTTAAAAGTGTACTTAAAAATATATTTCAAAATCTTACAGACTAAAAATATGACTAGGAAAGTACAAATCAACATTACAACTATGACGTCCAAAAGTAGGTATTGATACCAAGTCAAATTCAAGGCGTGAGATTTCAAATGTGGTGCACCTTTGTGACGGATCACATACTCAGTCCAATATACGACCGACTGTTGAGGCGTCATCGGTCGGTCTTTGAATTGAATGGAAGCGATTTTAGCATTTTTTGTGTAACTATAAACAATGTACACATTTTTTATAGGTATATAAATAAAAATTATTATTGAAAACTAGTGGCACAAATCATATTATGTATTATTCGTAATAAATATCATCCATACGACTTACATTTCGTCGTTGATTAGTTTTGAAATGGCATTAGACAATTTTTCTTTTGACATCGACAACAGGTCTATGGATATCGCCATTCCAGCGAGGACCAAATGTTCAATATTTCTTGGCTGATCGTAAAACACTGGAATACCCAGAACGGGAACACCGCCGTCCACTGCTTCGTACACTCCGGACATACCTCCATGACTAATAAACAGTTTCACTTTGGGATGCACTGTAAAAAATATAATTATTTCTATATTTTACTTTTTCCTAAGAACAAACATTGGCTTATCTATCATAAGTCGTATCTACATAGAATTTCCCTTTGAGGAAACCATTTTTTCGTCATCACGTTTTTTGGTTTGTCCTTCATTTCGCCTTCGTATTTCCACAATACTCTCTGAGGAACCTCGGCCAACGCATCTTTAAATGCCTTTTCAATGTGTTCCGGTAACGATGAGACTTTAATCGTGGATCCGAATGTAAAGAAAATCACTCCGTGAGGCGAATCTTCGATGAAATCTAATATGTCCTTGAACAAAAATATTAATCCAATTTAATTAAAAATTATTTTAAATTATTTTGTATTCTAGGAATTCACATATTTTCCAATAAATAATAAAAAGAAATATTACGTTTTTGAATACCATAAAATCATTATTATTCTTTCAAACACTCATGAACCTTTAAATTAATAAATTATGCATTAACTAATTGTATATTTTCGTTTTTTTGTACTTTCAAGTATCATTCCTAAATATTTTATAAAAATAAAATGTATCTTTTAACAATTACGATAGGCAATTTTTGTTTTAGTGAATAAAACATAACAATTTTACTATATCCTTATATGGATTTTATTTACGTAATTAGTCAACATTTAAAATTCTATAGTCTTCATCAGATTATGTGAAAGAAGCGGTCAAAACGCTGAAAATGTTAAATATTGGCATCTGCATTACTAGTATTTATTGCTTTTACATGCCTATTTTTCTTTTTAATCTTGCACATTGCATACTTTAATATAAATAATTAATATATTTAATACGATGTAACATCAAATGAATCAGTAATATTAGATTTAAATTTACATATTTTAACTTTAACTTAACTTATTGTTTTAGTAAAATTATTTATTATAAATTGTTTATATTTTTCTTAAGTATTAGATTATCAAACCATTTTTAAGAACTTCCCAAGTAAAAAAAAAATGTGTTCATACTTTGTGAGTTAATATTACTTATATAATTGTTTAATAATATTATAAAAAACATTCAGGAAATTATTTTAAGTTTTGTCTTGAAAATATAATATAAAATATTATGTTAATTGAATAGATTTTTTTATATTGGGTTTTGCCAGTTTTGATCATTGCTGGTAATAATTACATCATCGAAGTTTCTCATGAATTAAATTTCCGAAATTTAATATTACTTTATACACAGTGTCGGCCGCTGGGTCCCTCCATTTTTTATTTTATTTTTTTTAGTGTCGTAAATTAGTTTGTTCTTGGTAGGTGTATATAAGGAATAGAGACCCCGTAAAGTATTTATCGAAATATTCAACCGTAATTTTCAGGAGCAATTTTATTTTCGTAGCCCAGGAAATTGAAAATTGAATCAATAATCAGATGCTTGCCCATTACCTATAATATGAGCAGTGCATAATAGTATGATTGTCAATAACAAGTTGAAGGAGGTTTTTTGAATTAATTGGGTTACTACAAGTTCAATTAAGTTTTATCTTTCTTCTTAAAAACAATGTACTCAGACAAAGCTACGAGGACCCCGCTTGGCCGACTCTGCGGAGGCCCCGCCGCCCCCTGTTAAATTCAGGGATTATGGAAATATTGTATACAAAAATATGTATAATGTATTAATTTACAATACTATATGTCTATACCTGTACAAAATATAAAAATATAATAATGATGAAAATAAGACATTTACTTTTAAAAGTTAACTTAAATAATATTATTCTTTTACAGCTTATGGATTTATATCCAAAGTTGAAATTCTATAATAGAAATATAATTTTAGTTTTCGTAATTTCGTTTCTGTGTTATTAATAATTATTATTTATGGTTTTGTAGTTTCAATAGTTTAATAGTTTATTTTTAAACGAATGATTTTCACCTCTTCGGCTTCGCGTTAATATTATATAAATTTTACCTCATTAATGTTAATGGCTATAGAAAAAAATATAGCTATTGATACTCAAAAACTGATTGAAACAATAACTTATTCATCTAATGAATTAAAAAAATTACTTATTTAAAAATTGTATTTTATTATTTAAAAAATTCTTACTGTTTCAAAAATAATTAGTTGTAAAATTGCTTTTACATTTAGGTTAATTCATGATTATTAATTATTATGTATGTATACTAAATTATATACATTTTTTTATTATGATCCATAATGATAAAAGTGTAAAGTACACTTTTAGAAGTATTTTAATGTGTTATTTCAATAAAATATCATGTACATTTTTTGGGGACCTTTAAAAAAAAAACTGATCCATGGGGCTTTAGTGTGCTAAGCCGACACTGTTTATACACACACACATAATTATAATAATATATTGATTTTATGAGATATAACTAAATATTTTAATAATTGCTTACTTTTGGTATGGTTTTAGCGGGTTGCAGATGTATGCCACCTACGTAAACAACGTTGGGCGTGATCGGTCTCGGAGACTCAGTGACGTAATGACTGTTCTGGAAGATGATGGACGGGTTGACGGTTGGAGCCAAATCATACGGTCTCGCGTCCGTTAACCAAGTGACTAACTGGTCGTACTTGGTTGTGACCAAACTGTATATCAGCAGGGCCGTGTTAGTAAACCTCTGGATAAACGTGCCGGGCACGGCGTAGTTGACTAACATGTTGGACACGTAAGAGGGGTTGGACAAATGACCGGTGAACAGCCGTTCGGTGAAAGTGATCATCGGTGACGGGATCGAGTAGATCACGGGCAGTCCAAGCACGTCGGGTATGTACGAAACGCAATCAACACCCAGTGGTTCGATTAACAACAAATCGTACCGGTCGCGCGCCCCAGAAGCTAACACTTCGGTCAGCTTCTGGTTACCGTGAATCGCATCACAATAGTATTTGCCAATACCGGATATGGCCTTGATCAATGCAAACGGCTCTCCAAAATCTTTAATCGTCTGCAACACATCTAAGTCAAGCTTCATCGGAAAGTCGTGGGACGTATCCACCTCCGTGTAATTTTCCCGGTCGCCATCAGGAAACGGCGTAAAAACAGTTACTGAGTGTCCGGCATCTACTAGTGACCTGAGCACCGAGCTCATGAAGTACCAGTGACTCTTACCCGCTACCGTTTCGATGGCCAATATCCGGGCAGCCTGCGAGACCGGTATTGTCCGCAAATCAAACGACAACCACAACAACAACGACACAGAGACCGTGGTCGACATTTTTATCACTGCCATCGGATTTTTTTTTTTTATATTAGTAATATACAGTAAGCTATGTGCAGTCCGGTTTGGTTATTAATGGTTATGATTTGTGTGTAAAAAGATATATATAATAATACGGACAAGTATCTGCAGCTATAGAAGTTACCGCAGCGCGTACATTATAAAAAACATCTATACGTGCGTGCAAGGAGCTCCGAACGCGAACTGCAGGAATTAGCGCACGAGCTTTATATTATTTATACCTAGTTATTACGCATAATTAGACGGAAACCGGTTATTGGCGTTACGATTACATTTATAGACATATATCTATTTTGTTATCGTACACTTGAACTATGGTTTTATAACAATGCATAAAAATCCACGTTTCAATATTATACGTCATATTATATTATTTCCTAGGTATTTTTCCATATTATTATAATCCTATTACATTATGCGTGTTCTAATTTTAAAATCAAATTACATACAATTTCTACTGATTGCTAGTATATTTAATATTAAAATAGGTTTTCATTGAGATTTCGATTTTTTTCAATTCTTTGCTGCACAGCTGTTTGTATTTCTATTCTAAAATAATTATTATGTTTACTTTTTCGACTTCATTACGACTTGAAAATCTTATATATTTACTTGAAAAACGTGAAAAGTTTAGTGAACGATTGTCAATACATCAATTACGTGCTCACGTGTTCCGACGACACGCGTTTTAAATAACGTATTTATACATTTATTTTAATAACACTGATTACACGTACCAAATGCATTGTCAAGACGAAACAATTTTTTCTCGTGCACTGGGACTCCGACTCTCCGTTATGATGTACGCGCTACTTTAGTACCTATCTAAGTACTTAACATGGTGCACATTTATATTTTAAACAGCGGAAATCAATACACAAGTCCTTGAATTCGTTTCCTCCTTCAATTTACCAATTGTTATAATATTACGTCGTACAGTATATTATAATATCCACTTATTTTATTATTATTATTATTATTATTATTATTATTATAAATAAGAATTCAGTATCATAGAAACTTTAAAAAAAAAAAAAATCAATAGATAAAAATCTATTATTCCTAATAAATTCCTTAAGTAATAACTCATTTATTCATTTTTATTTGCTTAATAATTTAACGAAATTGATTAGAAAGCATTGGAAACGTGTTCTCTGCTTGATGCTGATTAATAGATATATTATATCGATTTTATAACACAATATATGTTTTATTAATTTCATTATCAAATGTTTTCTTCATTATTATATTATTGTACACATTCAAGATTAAAAAAATTATTATTGTTTATTTTTATTTTTAATACAAAATCATAGTAAACTAGCTTTGCAATGAACAGTGATTTATTATCAGTATCTACCTATTTACTATAATATATACGAATAATTGCATTTAATAAAAACATCAATAATTAAGCTGAAAATACTTTGTTAATGTATTTTTTATTTCTTAAAGCATTTCTTATTTACGTCTTAATGGTAAAACTTGATTGATAAAAACTAAAATTGAAAATATAATTAATTTTTCACTTACACTAAGTAAGGTATCTGATTTAATAATATTTGCAATAGGAAATTTAAACAATACATCTAAATACATCTAACACATGCTATAAATGCTCCGGAATATAAATAATAACCAATTTCCGATTTGCATTGTATTATTAGACATACTATATTCATTTAAATTAATAATTATGAATTATTTAAAATTAACTGCTTTCAGTTAATGCAGTTTTGACATTTTTTTAGGATATATAGCTAAATAGTAAAATTTTATAGAATATTATATTTTTTTATTTGAAAGTTTATGTATGATAATTTTAATAATATTTTGAAATAAAATAAAAATATTTATTGAGCGATTTAAATTTAGATATATTGGTTAGTTTTTCTTCACTTCATAAAATTTTATTTTATTATTATTTATAACATTAATTTAATGTTTATAACTTAAAAATGTTCTATAAATAAAATATATATTAAAGTTGAGTAGTGATCAGTTAAATCTGTTAGCAAAACACCTATATTTATTTCGTTGAAAGAACATGCGTCTTTTTATATACGTATATCTTTGATCTTTTTATATAATATAAACACGAGTGTTGTGACCCTTGTAATGATAGAAAAGGCTGTACCGGGGACGGTTATATGTCTTTAAACCAATTACTTATTAATTATTATATCATAATTTAGTAATATTACCTCTCCGATCCTTGTAGCGACTTGCCTATTGAAACCGTGGTTAGTGTTTGAGATATAGAATAAGGTGACCGATTTATATTTTAAAATAAAAAGACTTTTTGTTTGATTCACTATTTGTTAATTCTATTTAATTTTTTAATACGCATATAAATTGTAAATCATTATTACAAACGTTTATAACTAACTAATTATGTCTTACTGTATAGACAATCTGCGTAGCCTTTTACACTTGCATTTGATCGTCTGTACAAAAAGACAATAATAACGCGTCTGATATGTGAAAATTGGGCTCTTTTCGAAATTCGATTATCTTCTCCCATTTCATTAATTAATAATAATATTTTTGTATTTTCTTCCTAAAATTGTTGAATTTAACACTTAACTTCATTGAATCATTTAAATTTTTAAAGTTGTCATAAAAGAAAAAATGTATACAGGTCAAAAGTAACTGTTTATTTTTACAGGTTTTTACTTGATTTGTTTCTTTATCCAAAAAATTACAAATCAATATATATATATATATATATATATATATATATATAAATACCAATAATTTTGTTGTAATAAATTCATGTAGCTATTTTATTTTTTTCAATAACATGATATTTCAAAAATATTGACTATTATACTATTTCAAAATTTCACAATTAAACACTAATATTTCATAAGTTATTGAGACTTAACTTTATGACTGTGTTTATATTTCAACACGTATTTACAAATAAATTTTAATACTTTATAAGTAATAAGTAAAACCAGAGAAGTAAAAATCAATATTACAGAAATCACATCCAACAGTAGGTATTGATACCACGTCAAAGTCAAGGCGTGAGATTTCAAATGTGGTGCACCTTTGTGACGGATCACATACTCAGTCCAAAATACGACCGATTTTTGTGGTGTAATCGGTCGGTCTTTGAATCGTTCGGAAGTGATTTTTGCATTCATTGTAAACCTAGAAAATGATTTTTTGGATAATTATCATTATTTTTGGAACCAATGGATTTTTAGAAGGGAAATTGTTCTCACAAGAAAAAGTCTTACATATCGTAAATAATAGTAAATTCTTGATAATTATTTATACTTGGAATGGAATAATGAATGTATTAATTTTATACTGTATTTTTTTTTTGCATCTAAAGTATATTTTTAAGTAAAAAAAACCGATTAAATTTTGAACTTTAATATCTTATCTAGTAGAAATGTGAATCTAGTAAGTACTACTTAGGAAGATTAAAAGTAAAATATCCTTAGTATTTTTCTTATAGTTAGGAATATAAATAATGAAATTACCTATAGAAAAACAAAATTTTTACGCAAAACCAGATTAACAAAGTCGATTTTCTATTTTATTGTAATTCAAAAACGAATAACCTTGCAGATTTTATGTTTTCGCCAAACTTTTATATTAATATTTTCTATATAACAAAGTATAATTTTCAATATATTTTGACTCTATTTAAGCTATTTATAAACATTTCATGTTTTTGAATTTTTTTTCTATAAATACCGATAAAAAAATATTAGTTTTTAAAAAACTTCAAAAATGTAATATAAAATTTTTCATATTTAGTTATTATAGACGTTTAAAATATATTAAATATACATAGACTGCAAAAGTTTATTTTATAAGCATTTTAAGTCACAAAATGTGTAAACACAGTATTTTTTACAGATATATTAAGTTAAGACTTGAACGAAGTGAGATAATATTTAAATGAAAAAAACGATGGTATTCATTTTGTTATGATTTAAAAATGTTATTTATGGGTACTTGAAAGTCTTTACGTATATTAATTTACTTTTAACATACAATGATATTTTAAATGCAATGTTTTTGGAAAAATTTAATTCAACCTAGTGTATTTTTAATAGTAATGTAAACTATTTTAATAGTAATATAAAAATATCATAAAATATACATTTAATATGATAGTCTGACAGACGTCTTCACACAGAATCATTTTTCATATGCCATGATTTATCATTGCATACTTATCATTGCTATATCTACTATACAGTATAGTGGTTACCTACTTTCGTACTTTTTTTTTTTTTGAAAAATGAAGACTTTACAGGTTGGATTGGTCTCCGATCATAAAAACTTTATTTTCAAAAATTTTAATAAACTTACATGATATTATATATTCAATATTTCGAATTATATTTTTCTGGCGTTTTTAAAATTAATTCAAAAGTCAGTGTTAAATTTTACCTAAATTCTATTCACGAGGCGTAATCGTTTTTTTTACAGTGTAATTTTTGTTATTGAAAGGTTTTATTTTATTTTCCATACTACCTAACTAAAACTGGAAGCTTTAATATATATATATATATAGGTTTATTTGAAACTCACTTTTCATTATTGATGATTTTCGATATTGCATTTAATAACACTTCTTCGGTCACAGTCATTAGGTCCAAGGCAATTGCCATTCGGGCGTTAACTAAATTGTCTATGTTTCGCGTCTGGTCATAGAACAAAGGAAATCCGAGTACAGGGACACCACTATCTACTGCTTCATACACTCCGGATATACCACCGTGGCTAATAAACAACTTGACTTTCGGGTGCACTGCAATATATTTTAACAACATCATTATTCTATTTCTCTTCTAAAAACTAATAGCTTTATATTATATATACTAGCGTACATAGTACATCTCGTTGAGGAAACCATTTTTTTATCATCACGTTATCCGGTTTATCCTTCATTTCGCTTTCGTATTTCCACAAAACTCTCTGGGAAATATTAGTAAATGCTTGTTTAAATGTTTTTTCGATATGTACTGGTAACGTCGATAGCTTAACAGTCGAACCAAATGTGAAATAAATTACACCGTTTGGTGATTCATCGATGAAATCTAATATGTCCTATAAAGCAAAAAAAACAGTTAGAAATAAAATCATTATATTTTAATGTAATCGAATTAATTTCGTTAAATCGGCATTTAAAAAAATCCTTAATTGACTGTGATGTACCGCTTACTTACTTTCGGTATTTTACTTTTAGGTTTCAAATGAATTCCACCTATCTCGATGAGGTTAGGTGATACGGGCCTCGAAGCTTCGGTTATGTGTTGGCTGTTCAGAAATATAATTGACGGGTTTACTTTTTGAGACAATTGGTATCGCTTAGGATAAGTCATTTTCATAACCCAACCATCATACTCTGTCCTCAGCGTACTATATACCAACAAGGCCACATTGACGAACCTCTGAACGAATGTTTTGGGCACGGCATATAATGCCATAATGTGCGAGACGCTAGCGGGGTTCGATACGTGTCCGGTAAAAGAACGCTCAGCGACAGTCATCATGGGTGTCGGTATCGTGTATATAATTGGCAAGTTTAACGCGTTTGCCAAGTACGACGTACAGTCTAGGGTTCGAGGTTCCATGATTATCAAGTCGAACTTCCAGTCGGAGTCACCACCACCTCCATGTACGAGCTCGTCGAACTTTCGGTTTCTGTAGACCGCATCGCAGCACATGCTGTCTAAGACTGTCAACATGTAAAAGTAAGTGACCGGTCGGCTGTATATCTTCATTATCTGTTTCAGGTTTAGATCTGTTTTCACTGGGAATTCTTTCGACATGTCCACTTCCGTATAATTTTCCCGATTGCCGTCTGGAAACGGCGTGAACACGGTAACGCTGTGGCCGGCATCCGTTAATGATCGGAGCACTTCACTCATGAAGTTCCAGTGACTTTTGGCACCGACTGTTTGTACGGCCAATATTCTGGCGCCTTCCACTAGCGACACCCATTGACAGGCCACGATCAACAGGACCAGCGTCAAAACTACGGACGAGTACAAACCGTTTACCATCGTGGCCACTATCGTGTTTGTGTCGAATAATAAAAAATGTTCAGCTGATAACTACAATACATTAATACATACATATTAGATAGTTCTAGTCGAATTTTAAAGTGTCACTTTATTTTTTTTATTTTAAATTATAACACACTCGAATCCATTAACTCCTTACAGTTGTAATATAAGAAATTAACCTGTTATTTGTGAAATTATAAAATGGTGAGAATAAAAACAAAATCGGATTATTAATTTGACCATTTGACATCCCCACAATCGAGTTTTCATATAATCAATATTTTTTAATCACATTATCAATTTAAATAATCAATGAATATTGCTTGATTTGTCTCTACCACAACCAAACATTGATAAAAAATTCGTGATAATTTATCAAGTAATGTATAATATTCATCATTCGGTAGTTAAAATAGAAAAATAATTGTATGGAAAAATCTAAAATATTTTTATTGACCACATCTGCCAAAATAAATAGAAATAAAATATTTTAAAAATATAAAAATAATCATTAATAATAAAAATTTTTTAAATATGCATGCTTTAAATAGTCGACGATTCTGATGAATTTATCAACTAAGTTACACAAATATTATAGTTTTTATAATACTTTAAAGTTAATAGATGTTTCTATTCACATTATTTTATGATAAATAGTTTAACAATTAAAATATTAAAAAAAAAAATGTTTCTGAGAGAACACAAATAGGGTATTATTTTGTAATTAAATAGTTCACTTTAATATAAAAAATAACGCAATTTAACGTGAATCGCTAAACACGAGTGTGTCGGGTATTTAAATTTAACACTACAATTGATATCGTGTGGTAACCTTGTAAATATCATCCGTTTATCTATAAACGTATTTGATTAAAATAATAGTAATAAAAAATGTGTTTAAACAAATCAAATGACTTGCTCGTTTATTCCGCTCTTCAAATTTTATAGACATTTTATTACCAAATAAATACCCATAAAAAAGTTGGAATACACTACAAGTTTAATGCGAATTTCAGATTTACCGAAATAGACTCCGTCGTTTAATCACGTAATATATGTTTTTTAAGAGATTATTAGCAGATTACTGTAGGAGGCAAATCGTACGGTCTCGGGATGGAAGTTGTCAACCCTAATCGTCGAAATTATTTGGTTTTCAACAGTTGGGTTTCGGTGAACGTCTGGTCTTGGGTACGATGAGTCTCTGGTAAAAGTGCACTCAACGAATTTAATCATGATGGATGAGATAATAACGTGCTACATTATCGGGCAAGACTGTAGCCAGAATTTCTTTTTAAGGGAGAATTTATCTTTTATATCAAAACATTATTTTACATTGTTATTAATTTATTACTTACTAACTTGTGAACTAATACTGACATACCGTAGAATAGTGTAAATAAGTTATTAGTAAAAATTAGCAATAGTATAATATCTAAATGTTTTACAAAATATACCAATGTACGTATAAGTTTCAAATCCTTTCAAAAATGTTTTTGAATTACAACGAACTAAAATTATTAATCTAATATCTAATTTCATCAAAATATTAACTTAAAATGTCTTTAAAAAAATGTGTATATATATTTTTTAGATTTTTCGGTATTATTGTGAAACACAGATGAGAAACCTTTTATTACATTTTTGAATATTGGTTATAAAAATTGAATATTGTATAAATTTTTAATAACAAAATAATTTGTTCGTTTTCATAATTTTTACGGACTTTTATCAAAATATAAGTGTAGTCAATGCATATTAAAAAAAATCTTGTTCAAACATATAATTAATAATTTTTTTATTGTATTAGTAAGCAGATTTAATTATCAAAACTAAAAATTATTGTATTCTGTTATCTTTATAATAGAACCGTTTAAAGTGTTAAGTGCATTAGCCATATTTTACCGACATTATCAGTTTTCGATTATATATAACTTAATCAATATTTTATTCACAGAACACTAGTTAGTTTGTGTATAAACTAATTGGATAATGTATTTATTTATTATACGCTGTTTATATATATAGGGTTAACATAACCTCGTTGGCGGCTTGTAGATTTTTAATGAAGTAGTGCACATCCAAGAAAAATATAACCAATATTATATTATAGATTATAGATTATAATAAATAATTATTTACACTTTATTTTACAAAAATTATCACCTAATAATCAGTAAATAATAAATGAGTGAAAGTAAAAATAAATTATAATGCCGATGAGTGACGGCGACATCGAAAAAATCTAAAACCGTTAGTCACAATTATTGTTTATAATCATTTAAAGTTCAAATTGTTATGAAATACATCAAAATCGCGAAAATTTGCAAAGAATTTTACTCAGTACACCGCCCTTAAAGAGGAACCAACCCGCATTTCAATATCATGAACAAGAAAGAATTGATAAGGCCGACACATTTGAATAAGATTTTTAGAAGTCACTACTGTAATATGCTTAACTTTATGTAGTAGTTTTATATTCTACTCTGCAAAGACTACATAGTGGTGCATATTATATAGACTAAGTGGCATGTTAAACTATTATTTATTATTGTCATTTAAACATTAAATTGTCTATTAAAAATTAATATTATGTTAATTGTTAATGAAATTAAATGAGCCTGTAAAAATTAATACAAATAATGATTTAAAAACCCGAATATAATTAAAGTTTTATTATTAAAATACTCCGAGGACCAAAGTTCCGTCTTGATATTTATCAAAAACGAAACGTCCGTAAACTTAATTTTTTTAACGGGAATGAAACGGTAAGTACAAAACATCCGTAAACGTTGCACAACCCTAAATAAAATAAGCATTTTTCCCTGCAATCATTTAACACTCGACTATTAATATTTTAACATTTTCCATCTTGAGTTGTTGTAGCGATACACCAAATCCAATTATACACACCACTACCATTATTGTAGTCGCGTATAAAATATGTTCGACATATGCATTACGGATGCATTTGAAAATTAGAGCGTATTTTATTATAGGTATACCAGAAATTAGATACCTACTCAACTATCACAATACGTACCGATCAAATTTTGGATTCCAATAATAAGCATTCAATATATTTTATCGAAGTTTGAAGTGTTTACTTTTGAAATTATAATTTACATTCAACTTTCATCAAATGTAACATTTGTAATATTATCATGCTCTAGAGATCGTTTTATATCATTACTCAATTCTCAGATAAATATAATACATTTATTGTTTTCACTGCTGCACTACGTAAAATCTATTTTTTATTATATTATTATAAATATAACTTTATATTGTTTATACGATTATACTTATACTTGATATGATAGTAAATCGTAAATAGAAACTGACGTTTATTACAACCGTATAGATATTAAATTTAACCGTTTATGAAACTGTTTGTGAGTTAGAACAATATTAGTATTTTTTATACCATTTTTATCTGTAGATTTACCGTGAATATTATTTTATATAACTTTTTTAATTTAAAAAGAAAAGTGTGTTTCTTTTCTTAATGATATGTTTTGTTTTTAGAATAAAAGTACCACCAATTATATTTTGTTTTAATTATGAGTTATTTCACTATATTTAAATAAGAACGATAAATTAGTGGACTTCTTATTTTTTTTTTTTTTTTTTAAATAAACATAAAAAAATGAAAATGTCTATACAAGTAAGTAGTTTTTTTAATAATTATTTTATAAGTTTGTTTAGTGTACCTAATTCATAAAAAATAGTTAATAATTAAATAAATATGAATACAAGTGGAACTATAATTTTATTCAATTCCAGGCGTGAGCCCATAAAAGCTTAAAATGTTTGAATAATAAATAAGATTAATGCAATGTATTCTCTAAAATATGTATCATGCGATAATAATGGAATTTAATTATAAACATCAACAAACAACAGTGGCTAATTCAAACGCGTTTATTATTTAAGATAACACTTACTATTTTCACTTTGAATATTAAAAGAGTCAAATTTGTGTTCTGTTTGTTATTAGTTATAAATATAGTAATAATAACGACTATAACGAATAATAACTATTATTTTAATAATATACTTAAGTCCTGCGAATTTTCAATTTAAGAAATATAAATTGTATTTCGATATACATACATACATTTATATTCTATAAGCGACCCTCCCATACACTTAATGACTTTAATAATTTCGCGCAAACGAACGAAAACACGTTACCGTATCGAACGTAAGTTGTTAATGGCTACTTTCCTTGAAACTAGAGAGGTGTGTTTAGCTTCTTTTCAATCAATTTTAGCTCACGAAATTCGAATATTTTTTTATTTTTATATATTAATTTATAAATTACACTATTATTATAGTTATTAGAAATATGGTAGTACCTATATTTTTATTTTGTTCTTTTTATTTATTATACTTACCTATATATAACCAGTGTCATTAGAAAAGTGTTTAGATTTTTACACATAAATAAAAATAATAACCTTAAGTACTCATTAGCTTATCTTAATTTTTTTTAATCATTAATTTTTGCCTTCAAGTAATATACCATTATTATTATTATTATTATTATTATTATTATTATTATTATTATTTATATATAATTGTTACTTCACTATTTATGGGAAACATCATAATTATATCAGCGGCCATACTCGACACAAGATCGATAACTCTGTCACGCACTCATGCCACTCTAATTACAATTTTATGGTAGTCTTAAAAAATAAGTATCAATAGTATGCCTACCTATCGACTATCAGTAACGTAACCAAGATGAATCAAATAATACAGCTGCAACCAACGGTTGGACACTAAAGGGAAATAGGCCTATCGGCAATTTTGCTCCCGGTCACAAATTTTAGTAGTTACGACACTACTACCTATTTTATATTTAAATAAAATAGGTCCATCACAAAAATTTTATGTTTTATAAATATTATTTTATGAATTTTAAGTTACACGTTGTAGGTGTGACGGTATAACATTGTAAGCACAAACAAATTATAATAAAACATGATATCTTTTTCGTGTTTTTTAGACTATAATAAATATTACTATAAAATATATAATAGAATAAATTATTTTTTCCCAATCAATCATTGTATATATACTCGTTAACTACATTAACATAACAATGCAGCTATTGTAGTACAAATCTACGTCTTGTTCAGGCATTTACAATAAATGTGGTTATTTATTACGACGTTTGTTTCATCATGTTACGTACTTCGGAAAGTGGAACGCGCAAACTGAGAAAACCAACAGGAGACAGTGGTGTGTGTGTGTGCTCCTTCCGCATCATCCATCTGCCACGAATACATGTAGATTCGTAGGTTGTGGGCGAACGTTAAACATCGTCTTTGCCATTGAGAAGGTTTTGGAAATTTAACAAGCGGTCGGAGAACACTACTCCGACTGGGATTAAGCGTAAAACGTATATACAATACACGAGTGATCATATGGCAAACAGAATATAATATAATATAATATACAAATTTAATAACCATAAAATAATATTTAACGTTACTCGGTTTTACATAATATCAATATTATTATTCTTTTATCGCTAATAGTTATTAGAAGATAATTAAATTACGATGGCTATTATACGCGATTCGTCAGTCCTGATTAGTATCTGATTTTTTTTAACAAAAGTTTGTGTAACCTAACCGTATAAATTAAAACTAATTGAAAAAATATAAATACATAATATCCTTAGAAATATAGGCCAATCAATAGACCGTCTTCGCTAAGAATCGTTTAATTAAAATGTTGCCATACATAGCTTAATATTAAGGTAGATGTATACTGTATAGTCCTTTTTATCGTTTAAACTTAAAACAATATATGTAGTTATATGATGTATAAGTACGGTGAGTGAAGAATGTTTATATTTTATATAGGTAAAATACGCATCGAGTTATCATGGAATATTTAAATGTTCACTTCAACGAAGTAATTTTTACTGTTAATTTACTTTTCCATTTAATACTATTAATAACAGAAATATTTAATATGTACACGCGGATGTTGTGAAAATCGATTGCGAGTTATTAAAACTTTACTCGGAGGCAGGATCGGTTCTTCCTGAAGATATAATAATAATAATATTATTATTAATATTAATAGTAATATTATATATATCATTGTGTTCAACAAAAGTTATTCACAGTTACGAATAAAACTGGTGCTGATCCAAGGGGGCGGGGGAGGGTCAAGGGGTGATGAAAATGAATAAAATACATTGTCACATTGTCATTACATTATAAATTGCATTGTCTTGCCGATAGCGTTTCGGCCGTGTTCGTTTTTATCGACCACCCCCTCCTTCACACAATAAATATATTCTAGATCCGCGCCTGGAATAAGATCGGTATAGGTAAATGGGTAAATTGAGTCCCAAATGACCTTATCATTGTAAATTGGATCCCGAAGGAAAAAAAGATAGTAGATAATAAGTTGAGTCCTAGAAAAAAAACAGTAAATAAATTGAGTCCCAAAAAAAACTATTAGTACGTTAAGTATAATATTACATCAAATGTTATAGTTATGGTATAAATATTATTTAAATTAAGATATATGTAGTTTTTATAATATCATATTCTCGGTAAAAACTTAAACGACAAAGATTTAACAAATTCAAATTCAGCATGATATGATTCACAACTATTTGTAATACATACAGCTGCAAATTCAGACCAATTATTTGGGGTTAATATAGCATCAGGCGAGATAGAAGTGTCTAGTATATAATCACAAAATATCTGTATTTGCTTGTGATTTAGTTGTATGGCTATTAAATCATCTACAAAACATTCACCAACTACTTCAGGTCTTAGAAGTAGCAAACCAAAAAAATATTTAAAATATTGCTTTTTCTACGTTTAAACTGTTGTAAAAATATAAAATATTAAAGTTTTAAGATTTTAATATTTCAGACCTAGTTACGCCAATAGTTTATTGCCGGAATCCAACACCGCTTTCAAATGTATACAAATTATCGCGAACTCAATTTACCTAGCCCCCGATACAATAGGTAATACTTAGTAGAATTATTTTAGATACGTTTGTAATACATTTCATTACGCAACGTGTAATCCGTCGTGTCTAGATAGTGGAAACATATTTTTTTTAATTTTACCGTACACTTTATTTTTTACTATTAATATTACCCAATATATAATTGTTTTTTCAATATAATAAAAATAATACACTAATGTCTGTGCCCGCGTTTATCTTGGACGATATATACGCCCTCATTCTCCATCCACGATTTATTATCATCACATGAGTATTTCTCTCAACAGTAAAATTATTAAATTTTTGATGACTTATAGCTGCATACACTTTTAACTGTCAGACGTTAGTCATTTAATTATTATAAAAATTATGAATATTAAATACTTACGAAAAACATAGCATCATATTTATATTAAGTATAAGATAAATTATAATGATTCATTACTATCACAATACTAAAAATATTTAAATCTTTTAGTCATTAATTAACTAATTATAAACGCGTATAACGGATATGGTAAAAAATAATCTCCACAAAATAATATCATTTATTATGTAACTCATCGTGTTTATATAGAACGGTAAATGGTAATACAAAATAAAACGATAAAACCACACATAACGCCGACAAACGCAAAACATTAATTATTTATCATTTCTTATCAAAATAATTACTATTAAAAAATAGATGGAATTTTTGATCATTTCGTTTAAATTTTAATCATTTATTTTAATTATATAAAAATTAGTATGTAAAACGTTGATAAGCTCAATTTTTTCCTATAAGTAGTAAAGAAGAAATAATGTATCCAAATTAAAATAATAATAAGTATTTTTTAAGTTATATGATTTAGTAAACTAAGCAAAATAATAGATAATAGTTTTGGAAAATATAGAGGCTTCAATGATTTCTAAATTATAGCACTAAACTAATATTTATCCATCACATTTTATAGTTTTATAAAATCATTTTTAAGTCATTTAAGAACTGCTAATTATAATCCTTAATATGTACATTTTACAAACTCAGAAGAAACTACTCCTTTCATATTTTTATTTCGTAACACCGACATTTCCAAAAAAATGCTTAAGTATTTTTTTTTTATTCGCCACAAGTGAGTGTGATAACATTATCAATGCCTATAAACGGAAATCTAGTATCATTATGACGTATAAATATAATATAGTGGCAATAATATTATTTTTTATATTTTTTTATTATACTATATTCTTATGCTCTGTATTACCCGGCTCACATGTGACCTACACGGAATAAAATCGATTATCCGTTAATTGAGATGGATACGTCTCGTAACCGTTTTGTTGGTTTACGTGTGACAGCAAATCGAATAAGTACAACCATTTTTCGTCCGTACGAATTATTCTCGAATTAAGTCGTATATGTCATGATAATTATTGTTACTATTATATAGTAACGCAAAATAGTATGTGATGGTGGTATACAAGTAAAAGTGTAACATATTATAGATAACCGAATAAACCCGAGCGTTACACCCGCTGCGGCTGAGAAAAGATCGAATTTCCAGACCACCCGCTCACACACTTTATAATACTATAATAATATATTAGGTAATATTTTAAAAAACGACGTAGCTAGGGTGTTTAAATTTATTATAGTCTTTTACCTAGAACAGCGCAATTGAAATCGTAAATAATTCGTAATCATATTTTTTTTTACCCAAGAAGCGAGATGCAATTATCTTTTAATTTGATGTTTAATATTTAAGCAGTTTCTTGTGAATGTTTTTTTTTTAAATATATTTTAAATTCAGAATTCTATAGAAATGAATTTAACGTTAGTTTCTTTAATTTTCAAATTTCGATACGTCAAATATTTTGTTAATTAATATTTATTTCTCATTAGCATTGAACGGGTTTATTAAATGCGAAAATTATTAAACGTATACAATTACAAGATACTTAATAAGGGTTTTTAATAAAATTAATAATTTAATAAAAACAACTATGGTTATATTTTTCCAAGGAGAAAGAACATTGTATATATATATATATATATATATATATTAAGTCTCACACACCAATTCTAAGAAACAAATATTTTAGTACATAATAGTACAGATCAACATACATGTTACATATTGAAATAGTACATTTCATCAAAAGTTATTTAGATTTCCAATATCTAGTAATATTAGGAGATATTGGATTTTATAACAATATAGGTTTATTTCATTTTTTTTTTTTTGCTATATAACATCAGTAAACATTTTTTCCGGTAAAATGTTAGAACTTCAAAAGTTTCATTCGTTCATAGGTACTATCTTTTTATTAATTGAAAACCAAATACAGATGTTATTTACTTTTTACATCAAGTCATTTTCATACATATTTATTTGTTTCGGAAAAATATAACAAAAAAAATTATACCTACAACAACAAAATTAAATTTGTAGAAAAACTGTTAAAATAAATATAATACCTAACTGCAGTTATACATATCATTTTACATAGTATTATTATTAATGATTATACAATATATTAGAATCAAAAATGAAAACATTAAATAATATTAATAATTAATATTTTTAAACCTTTTTTATATAATAATATTTTATACTTATAACCTGACTTTATAGGATTTTGAATAAAGGATTATATTATTTAATTATATACACAAGTATTGTAATATTAAGCATACACACTTAAAATGTTTATAAGTTAACAATGCCATAATAACTTATTAAAAGTTGATCTACCATATCGTATAAATTTAAATAATCTCAACGAATATGTAATATATTTAACAAGCATTTGTAGAGATTAAAAACGATACTAACCCTATACCAATATAAATATAAATTATAAGATTGTTTTGAACGTAATAATAATCACAAGTAATATTTTTAATCTAAATGCAGTTTTATTCTCCGCCATAAACCACAGCAATTGCTCTGAAGCGTATGAAGAATTTACGATTTTCTACTTTAGTTTTTAAATTATATTAATTAAAATCAGATGAAGACTTATCTGATTCTTTTCAAAAATGTTCTACTGACAAGTCATCAATAAATGTTACAAACTAATTAACTAGAAATAATCAAATAAACCTTAAATCTTTCAAAAAACATTCAATTCCGAAATTTACTGATACAGGACCTTTCAGGAATTTAAATATTAAAAGTATACCTCGAAATCAATTGAATTATAAAATTAAAAACATATATTTTACTTTCCTAAAGACTTATTTTTTACAATTATCTATAATAATTTGAATTAAAAAAAAATCATAAGTAAATTTTTACTTAATTAATATTTATTGAATAATATATATTATTATATATTATGTTCAATAAAATATCATGATAATTGTAACACATTCATGTGCTTAAAAAAAGTACATAAAACAAATGGAGGCGGACATACGGTCTTTACATAATATTATATTTATACCTATTATTGTGTGTATTAAAGTTTATATCTCGAAAAATGTATCTTTATGAAAATATTCTAATTAATGACCAACTTTTAATTTATTAAAATAAAAAAATTAACATTTTTTTTTCAGTTTAAAAAAATTTAATTGCAAGAATTTTTTTCTATAAAACAAAATATAGTTATACCTATAAATAAATAAATATGTATAAATATTTGCTACAATGATGGTGGTAAAAGACACAGTTTTTAATAAGTTAGTACTTAATGCATAAAAAAACTTAGCTGGGAACTAACATCATTTTTTACCTTAAAACTTAAAATATTGCTGACTTGAACTACTTCATAAGATCAGTTTAAAGTCGTTTCAGTAAATATTAACGTCTGGTTACAATAATTATTTTGTCATGGCTCGTCAAATACTAAAAATCTGAATCCTACAACAGTACATGTAACTAAATTGCCTAACTAAAACGCCATGTTAGTATAATAGAAATTGAATTTTAATTGTAATTACGTTCTTCGTGGTAATATCATACTATCATAATAACAGTGATAACAATTATTTTTTAGATGCAATTTTTTCAAACCAAATTTGATACATAATACATGTAATAAATATATTAGGCTCATGATAAATATAATAACTGCAATATTTCTGTTTAAATAAAATTAACAGTGTACTTTTTGTAGTTTAATAAACTGTAATAATTAACTGAAATAAAGTAAACGTTCGAATTTAATGACTATAAAATTAAATATATAATAATATTGTGATATACTATATTTGTATGTATGATAAATTTATAATTTATAAATGTGTATGACGTTCGCAAAAATTGCGCTTTTAGGAATTATGTTTTGAATAATAAAACGACAATAAAAGAGGTGCGACCTAGTTTTAGGGGAACAGGTAAACTACTTAAAACCAGCAGTGTCAGAGGTGATGGATAGGGTTAGCATAGCAAAAATATTATTATTTATGACACCCTGAAAAATCAACCTATGACATCATCGGTGGCATAAACGACAGCTGTGTAATCCACGTCGTATTCGTTGGGATTTAGAGGTTAAAAATATCTCACCACTCTTTGGTCATACACGGCCATAACCGTTCGCAAGACTCTTTGGACAAATTAATCTTTATAATGATGGTACATATAAGTAAACAGACAACACCTTGAGTGCAAAAAGTGTATTGTACGATTTAAATTTTTTATTGCGATTTCACGTCTTAATTTCGAATTGCAAATGTCGAAAAGCAGCATTATTTTTTCATAAATTTCACGGCTAAGTTATATTTCCTTTACATAATGGTCTTAAGTAATAAATTTATGACATAGGACGTAAGATAATTATTCATGACTCAGGTACATACTAACATATTATAATATTAAGCATTTATGTTCGATTAAGCGTATTAATAAAAAAAAATTCTCTATTAAAACTATAGGTACATACCAGATATTATTATTATGGTGTATGTGTATAATTACTTTTCAACTAAGATATTAAATAAAACGTCACTATAAAGTTCAGTTGTTTAGAAAATGTGATATTATTTTGTGGAAACGTAATAATTTTATATTACGATTTAATTAGCGTAATATTACCAAGAATGTATTTGTCAATCGAGATATTATTAAAGTTTTCATCAACAAATAATAATATTTATTGCCTTAACACTGAATTAAAAATTTTATAAAATAAAAAATTGATTACGAAATTATAATTTGTCAACAATTCCGTGTCCATTGTTAGCCATTATTTGAAACGCATTTTATATACACGCAATCCCCTCAAAAAAAATTCTCAATTGATTTCTTACAAATTAGTAATATAAATTATGAAACCAAATTTAAAAAAGTTTACAATGAAATGACATATGCATAATATCCTAATGATGCTTTTAAATGTCATTATAATAAAAAAATCACTGTTGTTATTTATTAATTGCATTTTTAAATATTAGTAACAGAAATGATATATTTATAATAATATACCTACTTATGAAACCTTTAAGTATAATCTATGAAAAATTACTTTGTTGATATTTATTAATAATTTAATTTTTATTGTTGTTTGTTCTTATAACTTATATTTAACTATTTTGTTTAAATAAGGTTTATTTTGTTCTTGATTATTTTGAAACTGTCGAAGATCGCATTCTTAAAAAAATGTATTGAGGCCTCAAAATTTATTTGAATGGCTCATTATGTAGATACTAAGTATATTGTTATAGATTTAAACACCATATATTTTATACCTAAATATTTTATCATTATTTACAGCAATCGTCGATACAAACGAAGCATGATGAATAAATATAATATACAGGTTGACTTTTTTATGAAAGTAAATACTCACTGTTTTTATCGAAAACATTGTTTTTTTAATTTTTATAAAAATATGTTTTTTCCCCTAACTGTCATTAATAAATTATTCATATGCTATAGATACGTGGTCAAGACTGATTCGGAAAGTAGATATACCATATCGCACTGTGTCACATCGTCTTCAATAAATCTCCGCAATCCGTTCAAGAGCGCTATCAATGTTATCGAGCGTAAATGTAGAGTGTAGGTATATGTTTGCTTATAATTAATCATTAGTCTTTAACAAAATCGTTTATAAATCGTTATACGACCAAGACAAAATCTTCCAAGAATATAAAGCCCGTTAACAACTTTCATTAGTGATATAGTTACCATCACATGGCAGATATGTTGTTGGCAGTACCTATAGGTTCCACCATTTATTACAATACATTTAAGATATTTTAGACGGTGCTTAATACCATTCAAAATCGATTTTGTAATATTTTTTTAATTAATTGTGCCGAATGCACATAATATTATAACATCAAACCAATAATAATGAATGATTTTTACTACTAAGTACTTAAATGTTATTAAAAATGTTGAATATTAACATTTTATTCATCAAAATTTCATAAAAACATATCAATACATTGTCTATGTTATGTATTAAGTACATTGAACATAATTTATTGAATTTATATGAGTCTATATTAGTCAGTTTTCTTACTAATTGGTAACATCTATATGAAATAAAACCCGTTAAAAGCATTAGATTTGTGCGTAATCGGTCTATTGTAATATGTAAATTTTAGTAGATTTAGGTGTTGTATTGGTATGACATTGTAAGGATGAGTATGTTATGATGATGTTGAATTTCGAAATTAAATCTGGAGTTAAGTATAGGGAGAAGCGTTATTGATTTACGGTATTAGCATATACATCTTCAATGAAGACTCTTCGTGCATCTAGGCGTTAGTAACAAGCAAATACAATATTTATTTGAATATTTTAGAAAAGTACCTATTTAATTTTTAAATTTGAATTCCTATTAAAAATGGGTACAGAACTAGTACAACGAAAAGAAAGAATTAAATCGAAATATGTAATCATCGATGCGATGGATGTTGGACTTTATTTGGGCTCGGTGGAAAATGACAAAATTGCTCCTGTCCTAACCACGCAAAGATGCAACATATTTTCAAATTATTAGTAATTAGTCAAATAACTGTTCAATTGTTCTTCCCATTATGATTCTGTTGCATAACAACATTCAAACTTTTGTACAACTAAATATTGTAGATATTCCACTTATACCACCGTCAAAGTTCGCTTATTATTCGAATGATCGGACACTGATTATATGATCAAATACTAAACTACTGTTATTAATATGAATATATGTTTGGCACGGCTACAGTTGCTTACACGAATATGCTGCTTTAAGCAACGAGTCGAAATAATATTATTAATTAGCTATAATAATCTAATAAGCTCATAACATAACATATGGGCGCGCCGCATAAAATAAATCGTTAAAAAATACAATATTACATACTCGCTCTGAGCCAAATGTGCATACAAATACAATTACGGAAATAATATACCGTGCAAGATCGCAGGTACCTATATCCAAAAATATACGCGTAAGCATACATACAACAATAGTTTAAGGTATAATTGTATTATAAGCGCAAACTATAAATTGCTATATCATGTATTAAATACTAAAATAAATTAGTGTTATTATTTTATTACGGTAATAACAATGCGCAGTACCAGTAAAATTTAATATACATAAAATTTAATTTACTACAACTTATAAAATAATATATGTACAATACAGTTTTCTAAGCATATTTTACATTCACTGCATATGGGAGTAAATATTAGTCCTATACTCTTATTATATAGTACCTAATATATAGGAAAAATATTCTTGCATTGAAAATGTATAATATAAATAATAAAATATAAGCAATAGAATGTGTTTTGCCATACATATATGCTCCACATTCAAATTTATTACTTCAATAATGTGTTAATTCAAATTCTGATTTTTATATTTTTTAAACTAAATGCTAAAAGATCATAGCTTAGATTTTAATTCTTTTTCTGTTAATTAATAATAAGAAGAATGTATTTTAAATGTTGATGTATTTAAATCGAAATTTGAACGAGTAGTTCTAAAGTTATTCAATTTTATACAGTAAGAATAATAATCCTGTATGGATTTAGATTTCAAATATTATATTATGTAATTTGTCTAGTACCTATACTTTATTATAATTCGATAATTTTTACAAACTATAAATTATTATAGATTAATATAAATTACTGTAATTTTCAAAATATCATAGTTCCAAAATCTTATAATAATATACATTATCGTTTAATTTTGATACATTTTAATTTATATACTGAAAAATGTTAAAAAAAATCATTTACTTAACAATTATAGGAAAAAATATGGTTTTAATTTAAAAATAAGTTTGTATAGCGCTTTTTTACTGGCATAAAAAATCCAAATATTTGAAAATATGGTCTTTCAATAAACTTAAAAATTCCAAAAATCAAAATTTGAATAAATGTATAGTTAAATAAAAAAATGGAGATGACATACGTCTTACAGGGTGACTTAACATGTTTTCCGTTTCTTCGTTAAAAACTAACGCGAGGAAATGGGAAATCTACTGTAACCACCCTATACAGGCGTATTTTACAGTGCACAGGTGAAACGATAAAAGAGGATTTATCCTTCGTGCTATGCAGATGCATGTACACCTTCTCTAAGACGACCAGACGCGAATAAATATATATATAATATACACACACACTACAAGAAATAATCCAAATGACTGATCTCACTCATTGTAAGGGATACAAAGTATAAATATATATAATAATAAATTATCGTGTGAACGCGTGCGTGTAATTTTATTGCTAACGAAAAAATGCGAACGAGGTTCATGTTCACAGAAAGGAAACAAAAAATGAAATAAAATGGATCGCGTAATTTAGCAACACGTTTCGAGAACACTTAAGTAGAGACCGTCATACACTGCGCACAGTAAGTAATATATATGGAGGTTTTTTTTGTCAAGTTATACAGGGCAGCAGGGACTGTGTTATATATAATAATAATAAATACAGCAACATGATGATCCACTAAACGTAAAACGGATGTGCACGTAGAGACGTAAAGAAAAGTTTTTATCACTTTGCTCGTAAACTCTAAACTGCAATAAAAAAAAAAATCATACCATACTATACACGTACACCTACAATCTACATATATTATTATATTTTTCAACGTTCTAATATATGCAGTATTTTGTATACCTAAATAATGTTCAAAAATGTTATACCATATCCATATGGTATATTATAACCTATAGGTACAGTTGTACCAAATCGCTAATACAAAAACTTAGACAAAGACAGCCGTTTTAACGTTACATAAAACATATTAGTATTACATAATATATATATATATATTTAAATCTAGATAAATATAATATTATTAAATTATTATGGAAAAAATTGTAAAATCACTTACTTTTCATTGAGAGCCTATAATGTATAATAGTTAGAATTATTATTTTGTTATGCGGCCAATTATAGTTTTCTACCAATTTCGTGGAAAATTTTTTTTTCAGATCTAGAATAAATACGACTAAAATTAAATATCAATTTCTTAGATATCAATTTTGGAACGATTTAAATTAGTTAATTTTGGCCAAACATATAATAAAAATATACAAGTAATTAACAAAATTATAATATTATTCAAACTATGTATTAGTTTAAACTAAATTTAATTAAAGTATATCTTTCTTCCAACCTTAAAACTAAAATTGATTATTAACTTATAGTTTTAGTAAACTTATTTACATATATATTACACTGATGTTAATTTTATTAACTTAATGGTTAATTATATTGGTGGAATTTACATTAGCTTATTACTAGAGTAGGAAGTGAGTGTAAACTCTACCAAATTGGATAAGTAAACTATCCCGGGTCGACTTCATTCAATTCTAACCAAAAATAATATGTAAACTCTCATGGGTCAAATTAATTTTTACGTCTGGAATATATGTAAGCTCACCTGTTTGAGGTATATTTCACAGTCACATCAATATAAAATGTTTTTATGTATCAACAAATAATAAATATTAAACAATCCATGTACAACCCGACAGCCGTTTACATTATATATCCATAAAATAACGTTTCATATCAATATTAATACTTTAATCATAAACTTAATTTATACTAAAACTAAAAATTATTTATAACGGAAATAAAGGTATTTAATAGATATTTGTAT
Organism: Rhopalosiphum nymphaeae; assembly: GCA_036289425.1. Classification (NCBI taxonomy): domain Eukaryota; kingdom Metazoa; phylum Arthropoda; class Insecta; order Hemiptera; family Aphididae; genus Rhopalosiphum; species Rhopalosiphum nymphaeae. The sequence goes on along the minus strand of JAZAQC010000012.1, from coordinate 8,942,475 downwards.
GTATTTATTTATTCAAACATTAAAAAAATCATTGGCAATATATTGTGATTAAAAACCTGCATACAGAACTCCAGATAAGCCCGATATGAACGCACGACAAATTATATATGCCTTTCAATCTTCAGGTAAAAATTATAGAACTGAAGATGATCTGGAAGAATTCACATACCACGATATTTTTTAAGTTCAAAAATAATAGTGAGCCTTACTATGAAATCCAAAGAGTGTATTACTGCAGAGTTTACATTTATTTAACCTTTCGGCTGGTGCGCTACTGCAGTGTATTACACGAAAAGGCGCGTGCTATATTTTACACTTTATGTTTTTATAAACATATTTTTTTTTATAATTTTTATAATAATTTAACATAAATAATTTTTATATAAATGTCATAGTGAAATAGGAAAAAACCCTGTATTAATCGAAATACGTATAAAATGTATGTCAATAAATACATAATTTTATACAAAATGCGCAAATGCGCCAACTGAAAGATTAAACACGTCAAAAAAATTAGTAGTGTTAAAATCAACATTTTTCTAATCCAAGCTTAAAATTTATTACATACTTAAAAACCTGTGGAATTCACACAAATGGACTTGCGTACATAATTGCAAAGCCTACTCCACAGTTCTATTTTTATTTAAACTTTGTTTTAAAAATTAATTTCGACAATTAATTCTAACAACAAATGTAAATGCTGATAGTCATATAATATATTTTATATGCTAGAATTAAGCATAACTTCAAGTATGATTACTGTTAATGATAATGATGTAGTAATTTAAAATAATGTAAACGTAATATAAATGATTAAGGGATAGATATTATTTAGTTTAACGTTTAACTTATTTAAAACAGTCGATAGTAACTTAATTTAAGGATATAATATGTTTGAGACTTCACTGACGAGTTTGGTTAAATGATCAGATAAATCAACTAATAGATTTTTAACTGCGATATCGGCGTAGGTTCGGTTGCAATTGAAACTGCAGGAGTTCTAAGACTGAACAAGGTTAGATGATCTTGAAATGGAAGGAAACAATTTCCAAATCATATGTTTTTTGAAGGAGGCAACGTGCTTTTTGAAAACTAAGTATCTTTTGTAATATGATATATGGGCTCCTGTGCAGAGTTTGCATTTAGTCATGACAGGTATATTTAAAACTCAATATAATCATAGTATTATGACCAGACCACAATTGAGGCGACTTACATTGTAGGGCCCAACACGAACGGCCTCATCTCAAACATCTTTAGTACGAACAGTATAATATAATAATAATAATATTAATTTATTATATGCTGTAACTTGTATATTATGGTTGCGGCGACGTCGCTTCCTCATACAAAGTAGAAACAAGAGCGTACATCAACGTCGAGCATAACGCAAACATAACCACTCTATACAATTTAGAGTTGGTCGTTAGTATACGTAAGTGATGTACAACGAAAACATTAAAACTCAGTTTGAAAATTCGATTTAGGAAAAGCGCGTGAATAATTTCCACCTCAGATGTTATAAACATAATCATTGTTTTCTACTAACGTTGAAATATTGTTATAAAAAAATAAAAAACAATGATTTAGGTTTATAAAAATAATAAAAATATAATTTAAAAAAAATGATAACAAATATTTTCAATACAAATCCAATCGAAGTAAAATTACTAAAAAAATATATAACAATACAAAATATACAAATTTTGATTTTATTGTTTTAGTGTGAATATTTGTGTCTTGTGTAATTGTGTAAATGTCGTTTGTTTTTCACAGACCTAAAAATATCCTAAGATTAGTTATTGTTGAGAAGTATAATACTATATTAATGACTATTGAAAGTATGCTGCAACGTTTAACAGGTAGCTAATAATAATTGTAGTATGCCAATGAGAACAATAAGTTTAAAAATATTGTTAATTCAGAATTGACAAAATTAGTTCTTATCTATTATATAACTTTATAAACATCAGCGTACTATATAAAATTATAAGATATTAGTTATGATTATTTAATTATTATTCAAAGTAGGAAAATAAGTATAATCAATAGAGTAAAACAGTATTTAAAATATACTTAGATTAATAATGGATCTAGGATTTTTTCATGGGGGGTGCTAAGGTTAAGGTCTTGTATTCTGTATACTCCATCCTGAAGGCAAGGCCTTTTTTAGTTCTCAAAATTAATGTGTTTTAGTATTTAATATTCAAATTTTCAAAAAGATGAACATTTTCAATATAAGTAACAACTTTAAAAACAAATCTAAAATTAAAAAAATTAAATTTTAACACATACCTATCATATTCATTATAATTTAAGTAAATAACAAAGACATATCAAATCTGGTTATCAATCATCAATATTGTACAAGGAAAAATTACTAGTCAATTATTATTTTTTTTTGTTCTTATTTTGTGTATAAATGTACCTAGTCTGCTGAAAAATACATGTTGTGTAGAGTATTTGTTTTCTAGCAAGCAACATTCCAAATGGGTGCTATAGCACCCTAACAGCCCTCTGGATCTACGCCTGCTTAGATATTTGTTGATTAGTATTTAAAACTAAAAAAAAGTATTTTATACCATTATATAAATAAGTTTACTCATGTGTTTTACAATACTGATTTCATTGTGTCATTCTATATAATTACCTAAATGTAGGATTTAGGACGATTGATCCAGGCAAAAAAAAATACCGTTTGCGAATAAGTGGACAATAGTTTTTTTACAGAGAAAATAATTATTGGTCTTAGGCCAATTGTTTTTTTCTACGACATTCTCAATCGCTCAGAACAATAAAATTCTATTACCTATGTAATATTTATCAAGGAAAATATTAATTGATATAAAATATGTACTGTAATCGGTGTAGAATCAACCACTAAATAATATAGATCATGTTATATTTCATAACAGTTTATATAGTTATAGTATTTATTATCTATAACCAAATATAATACATAACTTATCTTACCTTATTTAAAAATGTGTCTCAGCTGCTATAATACTCCGTGTTTGTCGGCGACACTAAATAATAAAGTGTAAGTTTTTGAAAATCGACACGTTTAAGTAAGTCATACTTTAAAATAATTAAATTTTAGAAATGACTGTCTCTAAGAAATTTCTGAAATTTTAATATTAGTTGGTATAGTGGAAAACGTGATAGTTCCGTACGACTCACGATTATAAAGAATAATAATAATAATAATAATAATAATAAGCGTGGTACGACTCGTACGAGTAGCAATACCGTATGATAAGATTTTCTGAACAATAGAGTCAAAATAAAAAAAAATATTGATGTTTATACTTCCATGACAATATGTTTATTATTATCGATAACTGTTAATCTCCTTTTCTAATAAATTCCTGCTCAAATCCCCATTATCACAAAATGAGTTTAATCACAATTTTTTTTTCATATTTTGATGATTAAAAATGTTTACAATTCATTCTGTTTGACATCTAATATGAGAACTGTGTCAAATTACGTAAAAGTAGAAACTTACAGTTTATTTAACTATATAATTTAGAAGAATATTTTTATTATTTTTACTTAATTTCTGATAATATGCCATACAGAATTGCCCCAATATTTTATAGGTTGTTATTACGTTATTTTATTACCCGTTATAATTTACATGATAATTTTTTATTGAAGATTGTTCATAATTATGTGCCATGTGCGCAAAACAAATCGTCAATTGTGGAAAGAAAATTCCAGGTTAATAGCGATTAAAGTAGTACCTAACACACAGACAAAGTGCAGTACCTACACAACTTATGAAAATTGATTGTATGAGTTACCTATGCTATGGTATTGAAAATTTGAAAAATTATGTAAATGATAACTGTAAAAATTAAGTTATCGAAATATAAAAATTTATATTAATGTTCTTTTTATAAATTTTTTTTTTTTTGTTACTTAATATTAAAGATCAATGTTTATTTTATTATTTATACCTCATATGTTAACTATCTTAAAAATGTATTTTTAATTTTTGAAATAAAAGAAACATAATACCTATGACGCGTATTGAGTTATTAAACAATTTTTATGTATTACATAGCATCATTATCATCGATTATATTTTTATTATTATTTTAGATCATAAAACCATCATACGGTTTTGCCCCAAGGCTAATATGGTTTAACCGCACCAATGAGACAAACTCATATTTTTAAATACTTTCGAAAATAGATTATTTTTTCAAGTTAATGTTATGAGTTTCTAAAAATGCATATATATTATTGAAGCTAACAATATTTTGTGGTATAAGTTATACAAACACAATGCTTAGAAGTTAGTAGTACGATTATGCCAAATTTTCTCTTATGTATGAGACGATAGTGTAATATCCATATTATATCAAATGGCATTTCTAGTGACTATATTATAAGATGTAATATAGTAGTTTCGTGGATGTTTACGAACTCTCCACCGGTCAAACACGCGCGTCATATTAAACCTTCTACTATCGTATATTGACAAAATATCGGTGCGAAAACATACATGTATACGATAGAAGTATAAACATAAGAAAGAAAATGACGATGGTATTATAATATGTATGTGTGTGAGTGCATATATACGGCAACATAGCCATGTATAAAGGTACACGCTCGACACGACCTCTCATGATGCGTCAATATATATAGAACGTTTTGTAGTTTGTACAGTCAGTTTTTCAATCATCTCCCGGGGAACATTTACTCTCCGAAATCCCATAGGCATACGTTACTACTTTATGTATAATATATATATATATATATATATGCGTGGCCTGCCCACCACCTAACAGTCATGTGACACCAAAGAGGAGAACAAAAGCTGTCAAGAAATAAACGTGGATGGTACTTCTTGTCCCGAAAATCGAAAAAAAATGTTATTACATTCTTCGTTACCCACTTGCACGTATACTATACTGTGCGTCCTGCTATAGCCACCATCGTCTCTAGTAATATATGAAATATTATGAATATTATCGATCACGCGTCTTACCTACATGATCGTGTGCGTCTATAATATACCTACAGGACTATTTCAATAGCATGTCGATTAATATAAGTGGTGCATTTGAGCCACCTAAAATTGTGGGTAGATAAATATATTTAGCCAAGATAGTTAATACTATTATCATAACAAGTATAAATTAGGTACTTGTTACGTATTATCTAGGTAGACAAAATATCTAACCTAATGTGAGTTAACTTTATTTTAACTAAAATTATAAATTAATAATATAAGATATCTCAAAATATTTTCATGACGAAGAAGTCGACAAGTGGACAAATGAGGTGGTGGCAGAATTCTACGAGGTAGGCATAAAAAAATTAATCTGCCGTCTCACAACCTGCATTGAAAGAGATGGTGACTATGTAGAAAAATAGCACACAAATATATCAATGTAACCACATAATTTTTTTGAAGACTACAAAATTTGAGTACACTTACTTTCTGGACACGCCTCGTATTAACATTTTATTCCTACATAATAAATAATAAATTGGTAAGAATTAAAATAATTTTTCATGTTCTATAAATATTTTCAAACATGATGAAATAAAAATGTTTGTGAAAAGTAAACAGTGTATTTTATTGAAATAGGTACATAATATATTGTAATAAAATTAAAAATACAGTTGTTTAACAAATTTGTAGTGGAAAGATAGATATGTTGTATGCGAGCGAAATGAATGGCTTTGTGTAATTTGGTGTTTTAAATATTTTCTTAAGTTTTTAAATAATAAATTGAGTGGGTGGGATTTGGTGAGAATTGAACTCTTGGTGAATTGAAATTTTTAACTGAACTCGGTGCCACTGATCAACACATTAATCCTAATGGTAAGGACGAGTTTTTAAATATATTAACAAAAATAAACAGATGATCATTATAAAAATATGTGAACTGGTATGCTTTGGTATTATACATTTTCGATGCACATTGGAAGTGCATACGATAAGAAATACTAAAAACGTAAAAACACGTGTACCTTATCTATTACTATAGTTGCACTTTTCTGAAATACGTTTTGTACCACACACCTGGTCTTAAAATATAGTTATTCTAGACATGCTGATCTTAGATCTTCTAAGACCGAGACTATACGTACGCATAATCATTCATATAATAACTGTCAGTACATGTAGGTACTATCGTCACGGTTGTATAATTGGTTTTTATTAAATAATTGGCAAAACTGAAATAATTGTATATCTAATTATTACGATAAATTCAATATCAAATATTGATTTTGTTTTTACATAATATATATATATATACATACATTCTGTTGTACTACAACAACAACTTAGGTTATTAGCTTACAGAAATATGTGAATAAATACATTAGTTTTCTTAGGTTGAGTTATAAAAATCATTAAGTTTGAGAAATAAAATAATTTTATTGCTGTTATCTTCAATTTAGCTACAAATATTGATTTTATTTAGTCCAGCAAGATGATAATTAATGAAAACAGAAATATGTATATCATACAAATACAATAATGAATGGGTTAATTTTAAAATTACTTGTATTCCGTAAGATATTTCCATCTGGTTCGTGGTAAAATAATCACCGTATACAATTCATATACTATAATATTACATGTATATATATATATATGTGTGTGTGTGTGTGTGTGTGTATTATATACGATATAAATTATAAAATAATAGGTTTATAGCATGCACACGCCACATATCAAATTTACGCCCATCTGTCTTCGCCACATATATATACAGGGTGATTCACCAAACATCCATAGTCAAATGTTTTTCTTTAATAATATAATAATAAATATATTTAAAATATGATTTTTAAAATTTTAAAGAATACTATTATGTACTATATTTTCAAAACCTTGGTTTTTTACACCATTTAATGAGTATCCCATGACAAAACAAATGTCTTTTTTCAAATGAGAACTAACCTTTTTTACTGTCAATTATGAAGAAATTGATTTTTTTGAAAATTTTGATGTAACACTAAACAGAAATTGGAATGATTAAATTTTGAATTATTAAAATATGTATATATATATATAATATATATTACTAAAGATAATAGTCTTAAAAAATCTATCAAATAAATATAATATTTAATCTCGTATTTATTAAACTTACATAATATTTTTAAAATACAAAATTTTGTTAGATTAATATTATTTACCATAATTTTAAAATCTTCAAAGACTCCACCAACCCTATTACCATGAACCCATTTTCAAAGAAAAAAATCATCAACTAAAAAAAATAATTTTACATTTGAAAAAATAAGTAAGTTGATAACACAGCGCAGGACACTAATTAATGATATGAAAATTTAAGTACTTAAAAATATCAAAAATGTATTATCAAACAATTCAAAAATAGCATGAGCTTGCTTGGTAATTCACTCTGTATACGCAATGTATAAACAATATGATAAACGTTAAATATGAAATATATATTATTGCACACACATATACATATTTGTACAATATTTAATATATTATATTATACGTGATACCTATGGAAAACAATGCGTAAGTTGGATATTCACACGAGTGCACATAAACTTTCCGCCAACTACTTTGCTCTCGTTGCGTCTATCATCGTCTCGACGATTTTAGTTATACGTAGATTTTATATACATATACAATATATTTGCACTATACAGGTAATATATATACGATATGCACGCATATAGCTCTGGTTAACGGTCTAGACTCGTCTCATACACACCCTCTTGTCACGTGCAGCAGCAGCAGCATCAATCCGCGTGACTGACAACCGCCGCGTGATTCTCGCACCCCATCATCCTAGAACATTCGCAAGTAGTCGTTTTTGCGACTTCCTCGGAGATCCGGGCCGATGCCATCGCAGTGATTAATTATAAAACAACGACGAAAAACGAACGTTACCTAATATTATAACAAATGTGCATGCGCGTATGGACAATATCGATGTCGAAAGTAGAGCAATAATTGAGATCCAATTGATCCAAATCCAAATTTATATTGTAAATATATACATAATTTATAAATCCTATACCTATTTATAGTATGTATATATAGAAAAATGATATCTGTTTAACATGACTAGTAAGAGTTTTATAATAATTTACATAAAGACGTAGTTAGAAAACGGTGAATTTTGCGATCAATATAATGGTTTACTTATTGATTCGATCCAACCGTTTATACTGAGGTCTGCAAAAAATTAAATACCTAAACCAAATCACGTGTTTGCATCGTCAAATTTACATTAAATCAGAATCACCATGAACCGAGAATAATTGAAGCATTTTTATGTTTTATCTGTTTAAATAATAATCATATAGTTAATCAAAGCTAATTGTATTCGTAATCATAACATAACAAAATAATAATTTTATTTAAGACTACCTAATGAGGAAAATAAACTTCGCGTGACAATCGAGTGCAATCAATAATAATAATAATAATTAATAGTTTTTTTATAAGATAATTAAAAATATACCTATATATTGTGTGTATCTGCATATCGTAAGGTGTGTACATAGTTACATAGTAGTGATTTTTGTATTGTTACTCACAAACTCATATATTGTTCCTAAAACATTTTATAAAATAGCATTTATCCCTCGTAGTAAATAAAAAGTTCACGTTTTCATTTTTATAGAACTGTATAGTATTTTATTCGATTACCCCCTTGTAAATTCCTTAAGAATAATATCAGTCGAAGCTGATTGGCAGTTTTTATGATCAGATGTAGAAAAAAAGGTGAACACGATTCATATAATACCTATGATTATACTGTATAGGTAGGTAATACATTATTGTATTGATCAAACAAATAATAAATATCTAAACAATTATATTCCACTGAAAACAGTCTACCCTATGCGTATATGTATCTATAGAAAAAATTCTTGGAAAAATATTAAATACAAAACGTAAGTAGAAACCTTTACTTAGTCATTAAAAAATGATAATTAAAGTAACAGTACAATGTTTTAAATTTCTATTATACATCTTTGTTTTTACCGATTAGTTCAAAAATCATCGAGATCAATTAATTTTTATCTGCTAAAAGTGCCAACTAGATTCATTTTCCTATTAGAAAATATGTTGAAGTTGAGAATCGAAGCATTTCTTTTTTTTATCATAAAACATTGAAAAACATTACAATATTGTATGCATCACATGCAATTCAAGTGGATACTGGTACGCGCACGCCAATATAAAACATTAGTTCATTATTATATCTGTAACAATAAACTGACCACTCTCGAAGACAAAATAATATACACTTTACGATTTAACAATTTACATTGTTAACAATACAATTTATTATCGTTATATATTAAGGAAATTTCACTTCTGATTGTAGAACAAAGGAAATCCGATTACAGGAATTTCCACGTCTACAGAGTTAAACTGCACTCCGCATATTATAATCTCCGTGAACTATAGAACCTTGCTAATAAATAACTCGGCGATAGGTACAATACAATACTTAGGTAACGAATAACTTAATTTATATACAATACATTTACACTCCGTCATAACTCTGAAGAATATTAACAAATGCATATTTAAACCATTTTTCGATACGCTTCGTTAATGACGAAAGTTTAATAATCAAACCGGATGAGAAACGAATTAAGTACTCCGTGCGGCGATACTTCAATGAAATTAAAGTGCGTTCTAAATCGAAAAAAACTACGATTTTAAATACGCAATTAAATTGGTTTATACCAATAATATATGTGTATATAAATTTATAAGTTTGGACTGTCCTAAATGATTTTTAAACGTAATGTTATTTTATTGTAAAAAAATAATAAAGTGATTTCTATAAAGTATACTTGTCGAACACCTAAATATTCGTGCGCTACTAACACCTGGCTCTGATACCAAAGCATAGGATCTATCATTCTATTGATGTTTTTGGAAATTTTTTAAAAGATCTTAAACTTGGCTTTATATTAGCAATTGAGATTTTGATAGGGTTGTCATTGCTTGATTTTGGTTAACTTTAGCATTGTGGACGTTATTTTTGTTTTTACCGAGTACTGAAGAAAAACTCCAATAGTCGTCTAGGATATTTCTTTACATTATCTCTGCTGTTTGTCATAAATAATTATTTTTTAATATTTACATATTGAAAAGAATTAATCAAGTCCCAGGTTAGGAAGCAGGGGTGCGATCAAAATCTCAATTGCACATTTGTATCACGCCGAACATAAATCTTGTTTACATGCAGTCGAATAATAATTATTGTACACTATATATACATAACGATTTTGATATCTGTACATAGGTAACATAAATAACAATAACATTTTGCTTACTGAGAAAAAAATGTGAACGATAATAATATAAAATACCGATCTCGTAAATTTGTTTACCGATCCGTACGATCGACTATACTCTTTTTAATAATACAATAATTATATACGATAGCGATAGTGTTTATACATGATCGATGTCCTGTATCCGTCATCGTCACAAGTGCATCCGTCAATGCCATATTGATGGCGTTAAAAAAAATTAATAATCGAAAAACAAAACAAAACATGTTTTATAGCATCTAAAATTTGTAAGGAAACGCGAGGTGAGATTTTTTATAACCACTATACTTATACACAGCGTAACAATATTATATAATTGTATCGATGTTGCATACACTAAACAATTCTTTTTCTCCTAATAAAAGATCCGAATAAAAAGTTAAAACACTGAATTTTTTTTTATGTTATAATATTTATCCGAAAACCATTATTCTCCAGGTAATAAAATATTTTACGGTGTAAAAACTATTATTATCATAATTTCGTTACATGTTCACTTAATACTTATATAATTAAAAAATATTTTTAATTTACAAAGAACTTGTAACTTTATGTAAAAATGATGAAATATAATTACACAACTGTCATTTATTAATTGTATACCTACTTATTGTATGTAAATAATTACAATGAGACATTTTAGTGATAAATTAGAGGAAAAAATGATTAACAGAATTCGTTTTAATATAAAACGATCAGGAAAACAGGCGCGGATTCAGGGGGGGCTATGGGTGCTCGGGCACCCCCTGTCGTTCGTTTAAGCACCAACAAAATACATTTATAAATTTAAAATTACATATCTCATTTGTATTATTTTTTAAAATAAGAATAATATTATCGGTGAATTCCGGGCATCGTCGTCTCATAATAGTATGTCTCATACGACGATAACAACAGCTATCTTTAGTTTCTATCGTCGTCGTATAATACCCGTATATTGTAACGACGTCGCGCGACGGCGGAAAGCCAGATAATTATTATTATTATTAGATCGCTGTAATTATTATTATTATTATTCGGCATTCGCTGTCAATAATATTGCTATATTATTATTTTGTTTATGAGTCTCAGTAGTTGGCTCGTGACTGCCTGTCGAATATAATATTATATGATTGTTAGTAAAACACGGTTTTTTTTTACACCCGGCTTTAAATATATAATAATTATTTCACGATGTCGGATTTTAGAAATGACTGTGAATCTCACAAACGTGATCGTTCTGTTAGTACTCAGAGATCATTAATGTCTTTTTTTGCAAAGAAAATTCGTTCAGATGAAGTGCAAGATTGATCTAAAGTAAATAATGTAAGTACTAGTAATGATATTTCTGCACCTGTACATGATAGTAGTTCTAATGATTTACAAACCGATGTTGACAATCATGTACAAAAAAATATTTTTGCTGATGCATTAGATATTGGTAACTTTATTGATAGTCAAAGTTCAAAATTAAATAATGATAAAAAATATCTTGCATTGACAAAAATATGGAGACCGGATATTTTATATAATTTTCCCAAAGATAAAGATTCAAGAAAATTTCAATTAAAATGGCTTAATGATTTTCCGTGGTTATCTTATAGTCAAATTAAAAATAGATTTGTAGGTCACGGTCATGAAACGATTATGCATTTACAATATTTAATACCATTTTTTTTACACGAAAATACAGACATCGAAAAAATAATTTAATCGGCCAAATTTTATGTTGATGATCTAATTGGATCAATTGAAGAATATAGAGGTGAGGTTGCTTTATGGAAACAATTTTGGAAATCCCAATCAGATAAACCGAAAACTGCTATAGAATCATTAAACCATGCATCTGAATTTTATCCGAATATAAAGGAATTGCTAAAAATTATTTGCGTTATACCAGTTACCACTTGCACTGCAGAAAGAACATTTTCCTCACTTCGACGAACAAAAACTTATCTAAGATCAACAATAGGAGAAGATAGATTAAATGGACTTATGCTCCTTAATATTCACAGGGATATTAAAATTACTCCGGAGGAAGTGATTGAAGAATTCAGTAAAAAACACACCAGAAAATTACAGTTACAATACATGTGAGAAAAAAGAAATTAATGTTATTTTTAAGTTTATATTTAATAAATATTAAATACAGATGTTTGAAAAAAAATTTAGCACTTATAATTTTAATATAAAATAGAATAATAAAAATGTATAATTACAGTTACAATATATGTAAGAAAAACGAAATTTATGTTATTTTTAAGTTTATATTTAATAAATATTGAATACTGATATTTGAAAAAAATGTAGCACTATGTAATATAAAATAAAACAATAAAAAGGTATGATTATTATTTTTTTTTTTTTAGCACCCCCTGTTAAAATTTCCTGGATCCGCGCCTGCAGGAAAATATAAGATATTTATTATAAGAGTACATAGAATACACTGCAACTGTTTGCCTGGCGTATATAAAACTTTTTAAGAAAAAACATCGAATATACAAAATTGTATAAGTACCTATATACTTAGTTTGAACGTAAAATACTCAGTTTTAATTGAAAAACTTTAATGTAAACGGTAATTCATAATTTAAAATATAATTTTTTTTTTTTAATACATAATATACGTTTTACTGAAATCCGTTCGTTTCCTGCAATAGTGATAACTGATTACATATAATAGACTTGAACGACTAAGACCTATAACGGAAATCAATAAAAAAGTATGATAAGACAATAATTACTCAAAAGTATACAGCTTTGAATATTGCTGATTACAAATTATATTACCCATAGATCCTAAACGCTATAAATAAGATTCGTCGCAATATACGTTTAATGTCCACCAACGAATTGTATCACAAACAAAATTATTTATATTTTTAATCTCTGGTGAACAAAAAAAAAGTTGTTATTTATGTATTAAATTGATTATTTAGCTATCGTTATCTCCAAGTGCAAATAATACTACGGGGTTAACGTTCGAGCATAAAGTTTTACTTTTTAACATTTATTAATTTATCTAATTTATGTTTAATTTTAACTGAAGCTCGCTGCGTTTAGGGACAAAATCGAGTAAATAAATAATAGTTATGAAAAAAGCCATTAATATAGTACCAGTGACTGTAGAACATAACAAATGGAATATGGATACTATAATAAATTATATACGAGTAGGTTGAGTGCAATTATTTTTGAAGCAACAATGGTTTTAAAAGTGAATGTACCCGTAACTATTTACAACAAATATTTTAACACGGCTAATTATAAATTCGATGATAAAAAACACCAATTAAAATATATTTTTTTTATGAAGGTATTAAATTATTTGAATTTTAAAATTTTAAATAGAATTAAATAAATGTGAAAACTTTTATAATTTTATATATTATATTAAATAAAAATTACATTTCCAATTAAAATTCTTTAAATTATTTTCATTAATATATTTTAGGTAACTTATTAAAAACATAATTTTTTTAGCCCCCATATATGTCTAAAAATCAAAATACTTGATAAAATTAAGCAAAAATTGTCGAGAGAAAACCATGAGTAGCTTTCTCTTTAACTGACATATTTTCTAAACGTGGGTGGTGGTTTAAGTGAGCACTGATAATACGAAACGTTCTACAACCTTAAGTGTCACAGTTGGTAAAAATATGTGAGCCGGTAAATAAACATGTCTGAAGTCTTCCTGGATTTTTTAAGTCAATCTTAAATATTTTTAACCATACTCTAAAACTTTATGACGAATTATTAACACTCATTTTATCATGTCTAGTAAATCTATTTTATTTTATACTAAATTTAAATCATATTTATTTCGAGTCTAATGAAATTAACATTTTTAGTGAATAAATAAAATACTAATAGCAATTTAAATTAAGTGGCAATGTGAATGCACATTGTACACACTACACTCTAAATGCATTTCACCTGAAATTTTATCTTAAGATTTCAATTAGTTAAATGTGAACAAATGAGAATGCACATAATACTATTATTATAATAACTAATTAACATTATTATATAGTATTATTTAATACAGTAAAAATTCGATAAGTCAAAATAAATGCCATTTCCTTGCGAAACCTCGATTACTCGAAAGAAAAACTACAGATAATTATGGATAATTTTTATATTTGTCTAATCTGCTTGTATACATTTCGATAATTTGACTTGATCGCGTTTATTATTGTATTTTGTACTCAGTTTCTATCACTATATTCAGTATTGTCAATTACGATTGATCTGTTACACCTTACACGTGTACATTGGTACCAGATGTAAAAATTATTAATTATTTAATTACATTTATAATAATAATTTTAAAATAATAAAAAATAACAATACACGCTGTAGTTATGTGTATAGTGTATATACTATAACTATATAATAATTAAGAAATACGTACACACGTTTTAAAAATTCTTGAAGTTCAAAAAATTCGATTCGTCTTATCGAGGTTCAACTGTACATTGACATTGAAATAACTCGTTCATCAATGTCCATGACCTTAATGTACTAAAATTGCCTATTCAACTCGCCGTGTGATAGTTTAACCATTAATATTACGAAAAATAGTCGGCTCGGAATTTTTTTTTCACACGATTTATCACTGTTTACAATTATGTAGAAACCAATTAATTGAAACATTTTCTATATATATCGTAATTTGTGTATGCGCTTAATTTATTATTGAAATAAATGCAAAATAGTTATTTAACAAACAATTTGAGTTTATAAAATAAAAATAGATTTTTCAAATTTATACATTGATAACATTTATATAAACGAATTTAGAGTTTCCAATAACACTAAAATAGTATAATAGCAGTAGTGTTTATTCATAATCGATATCCTTTCTATGATCGCTAAAAGTGGATCTGTCAATTCCATGCTGAAGCTGTTTATATAGTTATTACTGAAGATATTATAAATTACCAATCAATAAACAACACAAAATATGTTAATGTTTTTTTAACTTCTTCATTTTTTTTTAATGTACAAAATATTTTATAATAAATTTCGTAAATTTAATAAATAAAATGTTTTTAGTGCGAAAACTTATGTAATAATTGACACAATGAAAATAATAATTTATCGCTCGACAAAAAAATATAAAATATAAAACAAAAATTATAAATAGTAAAAAATGTAATACCGCAACTGCTGTTGCTTGTGTTGAAATATCGGGAAACGATTAATAAAACACTTAACATACTACTTTTAATAATACAAAATAATTAAATATCTAAACTGTTCACTGATTGGGAATAAAACGGGTGCAGCTTTAACATGTACATTACTTCACGTTCCGGCTGCTCACTGCAGATTTGAATCGAATAAGTCTTTGATAGTATCACAAGATATTATGTAGCTATCATTGGACAGTTTTTCGTCAATTGTACATTGTACCTGTTGTAGACCAAGCTCGGAGGATACCACGTGCAATGTGCTAGCGCTCCACCTCGACAAAGGAGCGTCTGAAATTAAAAACACAAGGAGTAATGATTTCGTTATTGTCGGTTACAAAGCGTGTCGATATTATTATTATTGTATCGACCTTGTACACTACATATATTATTTTTTCGCAGTAAGAGATATGAATTAAAAATTATAAAATTGGGTTTTTAAATTATTTTATTTATCTAAAAATCATTACTATCTGAAGATAACAGAATATTCCATGGTGTAAACATTATTATTATATTTTAATTGAACATTAAGCTGTTTTTTGAAAAATAGTACAATTTAAAAATTATTATAATAATTATAATACCTGTAAAAATAATACTAATAATTTTAAATTAGAAAATATTCTTGATTCACAAAAAACTTGTAATTTGATATAACGTTACTAATTACATAACAGGTGTTAATTCAATAAAAATTATTATAACTACATCCAGAAATGAAAAATAATTGTTATCTTTTAACCAATTACAACCAATATTGCTCAATTATACTTGGGTGTTACAGACTGATATCAGCAAAATATCTATCGGGGAAGAAACTTACACCCACTAATTTTAATGTGTACTATATTTCTATGTATTCACATACCTTTTACATAACACTTGTGTGCTGTCGCTGGTAGATAGATAAAATCCTTGGGCATTTTACAAATGTCTTTAACATTTGTCAAATAATACTCCAATCCCCAATCCAAGAAATAGACCATGTAGTTATTATTGTCGTTTTGGTTTAAATCGTCAGGGACTTTCATACATATAGCTCTATACCACAACTCGTCAACTAGAACATAAAAAAAAAAACATTTTTTTTACGATAACAACAACAGAATAATGGGATTTATGGATTTGGGACGTCAATTCATGATTGTTTACTACTCACCGAACTTGGCTAGACAAAGTTCGTTTTCGGCCGGTATATACAGAGGATCGACAGCAGTCACGCAATATTCTTGGATTTTTGCTTCCAAATCCGTCAATGTATCGTCAATCAGATGGTCTCTCATCATCAAACAATCACCGTTCACACACAAGAATGTTAATGTTTTCACAGCACCCTTTAACCATCTTGCGTACTGTACGTCTTTGATAGTTAATATGTTTGAAAACCGCTTGCCGTGCTCGGAAACACCAGTCGTATCCTGACGCAGAGTCGTACACTGAAAACAGTAAGTGTGTAACATAATATAATATCTACAAGATATCACCCCGATTTTAATATGTGATACGGTGCAATGGCAGCTTACCAGTAGGTTTGATTCATTGCGGCTGTTGTTGAACTGAAACTGGCCGGAATCTTCGGGAATGGGCGTCGAAGAAAATGAGGGTAGCCCGACATTATCCTGAAACAACGAATTAAAAGACATAAACATATATTTCGGAACAGTCGAAAACATATTATCATTATTAATGAGGTGTTATTTACTATGACGTGTACACTACGAACCAGATCGTCATAAGATTGATCTACAGTAGATCCCAGCAATACTTCTACGACTGTGACATTGTCCAACTGTAACAATACAATTTATTTTGGTTCAATTAGACGTAAACAAAAAACGTTGTTATTCTGTTATAATCAGTTTTTATTCATTTAGAAAATATTAATAAATAACAGATTAAAAGCAACATCGTCCTAAAGTTAATATAAAAACACAAATAGAAATTCTTAAGTATGCACGATATCAACATAATATTTTCTCACGTGCATACCATGAAGAGTGGAAGTTTTTACAGTTAGACAATCTATTATTATTAATTAAAAACAATATTTGCAATTCGTTGAATTACACACTATTTACATTAGGAAATTTATAAATTATAACAAGTCTCAAAATATTATTTCTCCATCTATTGTAAATATTTGTATAAAAATCCAATTCCAATATCAATTTATTTTTAAACTTAACATTTTTGTATTAAAATAAAATATAATTAGTTCAATATTTTAAATTATATTAATTACACTTTAATGAAAATATATACTATTATATAAATAAATGAATACATAATATAAATAACAAAAATATAGGAATTAACTATTTAGATTTAATTTAACATTTTATAAATATAAAACAATAAATTATATAATTTTTATCTAAAATAACCATATTATTGAATTACAAATATAAAAAAAAAACCTTACGTGTTTTTTAGCAACGATTCTGAAAGTTGTGACTGATAATTTTTCTTGTGGTTCTGGTTGTATCTCGATATTCACTAACTGAAACAATTGGCAATAAATAGCTGATTAATATATATTAGACATTTTATTTCAAATATCAATACTATATTTAATAATCCTAATTTTTTTATAAGATTAATCACATCTCAAATATTAAAACTGAGCATTTGTGGAAAATATTTATCTATTTAAAAAATATTTTTACAGAAATAATCTATTCTTCTTTTCATTTAAAGGAATTTAATTTTAATTATATATATTAGATTAAATCAACAACAACATAAATAAATTATTATCACAAGAAATGATATATCACATCTGATTTTTGTTGAATACATCCATCGTTCGAATTTTTGTTAAATCAAAATAACATAGAATAAAAATCAGGACAAACAAATTGTGGTAATAAGAAAACGTGTTATTGATGAAGAACTATCATGAAAATGTGCACGGTATATAAGATGATTTTTGCTAATAATGAAGTTTGTAAATAAAATAAAATCGAAAAATATGCAATATCACTTACAAAATTTTACTTAAAATTTAAAAACTATAAAAAATATATACATTTAAAACTATATTTAATATACTGCGATGGAAATATTTTTTTTTTAAATATAATTGTTATCAAACATTTAGCCGTAAGTACAATTCATACACGATTATTTTCAAATTGATATAAAAATAAACACGAATAAGTTTTTGACACAACAAGTTATTTATTTTACCTTTTTAATAATCTCACGATTAACAGACCTTTATATAATTAATATGACAAACTTTTCTCGTTTATTTAAGCTATTTATAAGATATAAGATTTACATTAAAAATAGCTATGGTTAACACAATAAATATTTTAATAAACAACTAACCATTAACATTAAATTAAGTAAGAATTCCAAGTCCTCGTTAACAATATTAAATAATAAATACATAAAGTCGACTATAAATGTGCATAACAAAATATATAGATATACGTCATTTACTGTAATAACTAATAGTTACTACATATCAAGATTAATTGAATTCTTAAATAACGAATTTGTAGATTTTGTTTATTAAAAATAAAGATTAATAAACACCTTAATTGGAAGAAATCAAAAAAATATACAAAATATGTTACATAAAATCATTAAAAAAAAACAAGTAGAAATTCGAATAAATATGTAAATTATAAAAACTGAGGTAAAAAAACTTTACTAACTATAAATAAAAAAAAGCAAATTCGATATGCCCAAACAATAATCTTCCGTTTACTATTTCTATATAACAATGTGCCTATAAACGATTTGTATAAATATAAAAAAAAATTGCATGTTCAATGTATAATGTGTGTCTATACTGATCGTATATTCGTATAACACTAAAATATGTATTTATAAATAATTTTTAAACAATAATAAAATGTAGAAACACATTATATAATAATTATTTGTATTTACTGGTTGGTATAATCAAATATATAATATGTACCTAAATATAATTTATTTCGTAATACATTGTAGCACTTTAAACTATATATATATATCATACAAAAAACCAAATACTAAACGATCTCGGAGATTAAATTATTTTACAAAAACCCATTAAGACCGTAATAAATAATGATCTTAATATAAAACATATAATCAAACAGTAGAAGAAAATCCTATAAATTTGATGTTCATATAATAGTTATACAATACTACACCACACACTATGAAAATATTGGGCTAATGTTCAGTTTTTTTTTTCTAGAAACACATTATAGTTGGTAGGTAGGTAATAAAACATAATGTCGTTCGATTGAATCCCGAAGACGTAAACATACATTGCCGTTGAATTGATCGAACGCACACAATACACACCGTATGCGTTGTAAAAACGGCAGTTTGTGTTAAAAAAAATATATAAAACACACGCGTCGTATGGCACGAAATCCGGACGGAAGATTTATTTCGCACACCAACAAAACGGGCTAGTACTAAATCAACGACGGCGGGTACTATCATTGTGGTCCGCAGTTTCCGGAAAATTCGGAGGTGTATTTTGAAACAAGATATGATTTGTCGACCGCTGTTTCACACGTATTTATCGTCGCACAAACCACAAAACAACAATAATAATAATAATACGTTCAATCTGTAGTCCACCCCAATAAATAAGTTCAACCAAAACTCAACCCTGACAGCGACTTTTATTATCCAACTCAAAGTTTTTATTGTTATTATTAGTAGAGCTAAAATCAGTGATGTAAACAAGGATAATCTTGCCACAAAAATATATTCTATAAGTATAGAATTATTTAATCTAGAACAGAGGTATTCAAACTATACGTCGCGGCTCCTAAGAGCATCGCGGGATCGGGAAATGGAAGCCGATTTAAAGAAACGGAAACTAAAAAGAATAAAAAAATATAGATAAAAAGTTAACGTTGAGAAGATGAGAACAACCAGGTATTACTAAGCTATAGAACCAAGATTTGAACATATTATGAAACATACGCAAGCACACCCATCTCACTAAATTGTAGTTTATTTTTTTATTAATTTGTATTTATGAAACATAAAATATTTTATTTCATTTAAAATATTATCTATTTATTTTAAATTATGATAATACAGTCGGGTCGCGATAACTCCAAGTTGAAGAGAGATAAAAATTCGCTTCAAGATATGTATTATTCGAGTTAAATAATTTGAATTTATATACAATTTATATTTCTAGAGAAATAAAAAAAAAATTCCGAGTGGTCAAGTTTTTCTAATTATAGCGACTCAACTGTAAATAAATATTAATACATTATAACAATTTAAATACATAATATACCTAACCATTATAACCATTGTTTTTGTCATTACTAATTTGGGAACCGTAAAAGTATTGTGAAGACACGAAGGAATCGTAGGATGAAAAAGTTTGAATACCCCTGATCTAGAATATAAAATATGTAAATTGTCAACTAATAACACGATTGTGTGGTATTTATTGTTATTTATTTATTTAAATGTTAACATTAGGATAAAATAACTATAAAGAACATTCTAAACATTAGGCATAGTATAAACTCTCCTTTATCATATTTATACATTTAAAGATTTTTTTTTAAATTGTCAATGCATATTTTAATACTTAATAATAGGTGAGTTTGTAATACTTTTAGACTATTACAGTTCTAGTCCAATTTATTACATATTCGGTACAAAAAGTAATTATAGTTTATACACTAACAATAATATTTTAATAATTAATAGTATACTGACCATCTGGGTGCAAATTTTTGACTGAAACTTTACAATTTTTTTTTTTAAATTTTTCGTTTCCGAATTAATAACTATATATTATGTAAGTAATTGCTCCAGCATACAAATTGCGATATACACATTATGCAATAATTATTATCTTTTCAAATATTTTACAACGTGGAAAAGAACGTTCCGAATATACGACTCACGTCGTCTGAAATTCTTACACGTCATGTATCATATTATTAATTACGATGCTCGAAAATTACTAAATACTTTATAGCGTATAATAATAATATAATGGTATAAACCCGCTTTAAAAACCTTCTTTTAGTCGACGGTAATCGTTTACTTCGATGTACAAAACGTTCGTAAGCTGTACCAGCTTGTCAACAACGCACCCTCTTTCATGACTAAACCAAAAAGTCCCAATAATAACATAGGCCTTAACATGATACAGCTTCAAAGATTTAACGACATAGAAAAACCGTGAATTTTGTAAAATTACTTTAATAATAACAAAACAATATCAATGATATTTTATAGGATTCATAATTAATTATCTATATTTTATTTAAATAAAAATATAAAACAGTCGCAACACATATTACGTATAATAAATTTATAATATTATTAATACAATATAAACACCAAACTCCCAAGTCTCGTTAAAAGCGGACAAAATAATTTATAGATTGTATTGTAAAATTGGAATATCTCATTACGTATATAAATGACATTGGTTTTCTCTTTTAGATCAACGCAATTATTAAAAACATATTTTACAAAAGCATGAAACGAGGGCTGAGGGACAAGTGTCATGAACCCAAAAATAACTACATACTCTATCGCGCTACTACAACAAAATACATTATATGTATTTTCAGAAAACATTATTGTTATTTATTTTTTTTATAGTATTTTTTTCAATCAATGCACAAATTAAAATTTGCATTTGTCGAAATTGTTAAAAATTTCAAAATAGAACTGCAGTATAAATCATAAATATTAATTGTTTAATTCTTATAAATATGCACTGGTCGAAAAAAATACTAATAATGTATTCTCACCTAAGTTAATATCACAAGATACATTTTGTATAAATGAAATAATAATACACATATATTAGGTAAATTTTTATAATTAGCATCTTTAGTTTTGCACATAAATAATAACCTCAGTTCTTAATCAAAAGTAAAGCCTAAATCTATAATCAAGTCACCGGCTAGCATACAAATATAGGTAAACACTCCAGTGGAATCAAGCTTAGTTAGACCTTTTCCAGTATCCCATTTGTAGGGTTTATTTGTGAACTTTGTCACACCCACATAGACACCTATTCAAACCTAACCTTACATAGATCTAATTTCTATAGTAATCAGTATACGTAACTAGTCTGAAGAAAAATAATTTAGTTATTTCATCTTGAAATTTATTACACGTTTTTATTTTAAAATTACTTTAAGTATATTATATATTTAATTTAATTAACAAAGTGTGCCCATTTCGTATTATCCATTTCTGTCCTAACAGCTAAGACGACGCCATAAAATAACCGAATATATGAATACGCTGTGTCCTGCAAACGCACTACACTGCTTATAGCCTTTTGGAAATAAATATTGAAAAATCTATAATCGAATTCAATTTTCAAGAGACTGGTAAAAAGTTGAATTAAACATTAGACAGTAAATATTGATTTTTTTAAGTTACTAACAAATTTTATAATTTGTTATTACACATTTCACTAATGAAGTCTACTTATAATAATATTTTATATTAAACTAGCTCATGATAGACATTGTTGGATTGCAGTGTGGGTGTTTTTAATAGAACCCTTTTGTTGAAATTATACTTACCTCTACATAGGTATACTGATTATTAGTTAATAGCTAAGAACCGGTTTTTAAAGAGTGCAACTAATTTAAGTCAATTTTAAATTAAATTATTAAAAAAAACAACAAATACAGGTGACAAAAATCATAAATAGCATTATCACACACATATAATCGTACATATAAAGTCACAACAACCAAACATAATTCACCGATTGTGAGTTGAAAACTAATAGGAAATGAATACCTTTTTTTAACCCCAATATTTTGACTAAATTGCCGCTTAAGCTATATGTGTTTTAAATGCTTAAACTATATTGATTTGAACAAAAACTTTTTGGATTATAAAAATAATAAACATATGCGTTTACTCACCAGTGATTTTCCTTTGTATTTCGACGGCATGCGGAAAATTTCTTTGATACTGCGAACGACACTAAAATTTCCAACGTCCACGAGACCAACTTTTGCTGTAACTTTATCAATTACTTCTAACACTTCTCCACGATACCTAAAAATCCGAAATTTTGTAGCACAAACGTTAAACACGTTTCTCAACTTTTTTTTATTTTACCAACTGGGACTGAAGTACACAATACACGGCATATTAACACTGATAGATTTAACAGATTCGAATGTTTTACTATCTTCAAAGATTCGATTCTCTAATTGTATGAATTCAAGACGACTTTCGCAAGTATGTACAGAGTACCTTGAAGAAGATTTTTTTTCAGCGACCCAAACCTAGTGATTATTTATCAAATCAAGTTGAATAATAATGATTATAATATATAAAATATGTGGTAATAACAAACCTGAGTGGCGACATCCAAAGGGGGTTTATAGAACTTTATTACGCATTTTTCAGTATCGATATTAATATCTAAAAATAAAACACAGTATAAATTAATATCAAATATACTAAAAACTAGAAATATCATACCATCATTGGCGTATACGTCATTTTGAATGTGTTGCCCCCCTCCAATATGTCTGTTGTCTAAAAGTTTCTTTACTTCTTTATTTATATTACAGTGTGTGTCGGCTGATATCAATACGACTTTGTTTTGTTCGGTGATGGAGTCCTAAAAAAATTACTAGTTAAAAATGCATTTGAATTTTTATAGTAAAATAATACACCTACAATTATAAATGTATCTGTTTGGCTGATGTTTTTTATATAGTACAATATTGTGGAATTAGCAGGTTCTGCGTCTAGTCCATGTAAACCGACAATAAACGTAGGCGGACAATTTTGTAGCTACGAAATTACAAGTTTAGATTCATACTTCAACATTTTTATTTTTGCATATATTTTACACGAAAAAAATGATATGTGGTTTTACCTGCGATTCGGACGGCTGTACTATATTACTCTTGTGTACAGTACCCCAGGATCCAAAATCAATGAAACAAACATTAAAATTGTTATTGTCTACTCTAGAAATAACTTCAGCCCTGTAGAATTTAGTTTCACCTTGTCCTCTTGCAGCTACTATTTCACCAACTTTAGGATCATTTTCAATAGGTTTTTCTATAAATAATAGAGATTAGAAATTACAATATATAAGCTAACATAAATCCAAGAACTATCAGTGGCGTGTCATACATGTGTGCGATGTGTGCAAATGCCACAGGGCCCTTGGCTGGGGGCCCATTATTGCTCAACGTTCCACAAAAAAAAATAAATTAAATAAATACAATTATGTACGAAAAATTAAAAAAATTGTTTTCAATTTCAAATGGTTCTCATTTTCTCAATCTGATATCAGTATAATATCATTGTTATAAAATATATAGACATTATAAGTTTATAATTTAAAGTATAGTGGACTTGTATAAGATTTAATAAGTTGAGATTACAAATTCTTACTTTAAATTTTAATTTATGTATAGTTACCTATATTATTTAGAATAAATAGATGTAGGAGGGGGGATTTTTTTTAGTTTTGCTCACGGCCCATCTTTGGGATAAACCACCACTGTGAACTATATATAAGTGGGACAATTTAATTTGGCGATAAATAACCAAGAAATATTTGTTTTGTGATAATTCAGATCAACAAAATGGACAGTAAATTTTCACTTTTTGATTAAAAACACAGAACAATATTATGAAGTAATAATTAAGAAGTATAAGTCCATTCTTTGTTGCTACGCTACTTACTGTTAATTTTTATTACATTAATTAAAGTTTATCAAATTATGATCAATATATGGTTTCCAAACAAATAAGAGTACTAAATTGAATATTATTTATCTTGTTTTTAAAATATAATTGTGTATATAATTGTGTTTTATACATAAATTTATTTTACTAGAAATTATGAAATAAATAATGTTTAAAAATAAATTGTTTAAATACATTTTTAAAAGCTTTAACTTTTTATGAGCAGTAAAAAGTTAAATATTCCAAGAGATGCTGTCAAAAATATTCTCATTCAATTTCACAATGTCTTAGCTTTAGAATAATTTTTAGTATTTTTGAAAAGTTACACACAAACAAATTTTTTACCAGCAATTATAGACAAAAAAAATCAAATTGTATTCTAAAGGAATGAAAGTACAATGTTTAAAAAAACTTATGTAAGGATAGGTACACTTTGTATTCACCTAATGCGCAGCAAGATGAAAAATTCTCCAAGAATGATTTAAATTTATCCGTGCCATTGTTGATACGTCTAACGTAAATAGCATGTAGATCCACAAACGTAGAAATATAGACTATATCTCCTTTGCTTAACATCTGTACCGTTTCTGGAGATTCTAAATAACAAAAATTTCATTATGAAAACTAAATAGTGAGAATAACAATGTATAAGCAAGCATAAGCACATAAACACAAAGGTCATTTTATTTTACATATTTTATAACGACTATTAAATTATATGTATTTATTATTTATGTTTGATGGTTAACGGTTTTAATGATTTTCTTTAAATGGTTTAACCTCTTTCTTTTTGGGCTAAAAGCTGTATCAGATGATTGTTAACATTTTGTTGGGTTTTAATGGTAGTTAACGTCACGGCATTTAATCCATTTGGACTTTTCTCGTCAAATTCCTAAAATGTATAAAACAAAATAATATTCAATAAAAATAAACTATACCATTAATATAATATAAAAAGACATACAATAATTAAAGGCAGGTTTTCACAGAGCATATTCACATAAGACATTGCTTGGGTGTTAAGAATTCCAGAATCAACACCTTTGAGACGTATTGAATAAATAGTACGCGGAACCTAAAATATAAAAACATTTATTAACAATAATTATAATAAATTAGTAGGTAAGAAATGAGCATAGTTATAAGTTTATGACATATTATTAGAGGCAAGATGTTAATACAATATGTAGATTTCCATTTATAACAACAACGTGAAAATCTCTGTGAAAATAAACACTATCAAACGTTATAAACCAATAAGTAATAAATTATTTGATTAATAGTTATTATACAAATTATTTCAAATGATAAAAATATTTTTTACACGTATATTCACGTCTCACGCTCACGATTACAATTATTTAGATTTCAATAATTCAAAATGTCAACATTACCACTATATTATGAATCATAATAATTTCACATATTTTTAATATTTTTCATGGTAAATCGGATTTAAATTTACAAAACGAGTAGTGGACTGGTAAATAAAAATTAAATCGTATACCTACAGAATTCGATAATTATTTTTGGTATGCCTACTTATGGGTTATATAAAAAATATAAACATCTTTTATTATCATGACTCATGACTTACAAGCATATATACGTATAATATACGGTAGTAATTCTCAAAAGATATTTTGATTGAAACAAAATTTATATACAAAAAAATAATCACTGTTATACAGTAAAAATATATTATTTACAATCATTAAAACTACACGCAATTTACTTCCCACGAAAGCAGTTCACGAAACAAAAAAAACTACAGTAAATCCTGTATTTTTATTTTTTATGTTATTAACGATTTAAAGAAAATAAACCAAGGGTCATAGTTCATATTTTTTTCTTCGAATACACGACGCGTCAAGAGGTTGTAGAAACTGCAGGCGGATTTTCCATTTTAAACTAGCTGAAGTACAACAATATAATAAAGAAAACTCAGATTTCAATTAAAAATTAATAAAAAAAAGCTGCCGTTCCACAACGTCGTAGACGATTTTACGATTGTATTTTAATAATTGTTCAGATCCTCAGCGCTTAATACATTTTATTACTAGAAGTTTTCGATTTTTTTTTTAAATTCTACTACATTGTGATCATGTTGTACCCAAACTCCGAAGATTTCATAAACGAAATTAAGTCTTTCCATTACATAAAAGTATACAACAATAAACCACACTACAGATAATAAAACGGTACCTCAAGAAGGACGATAATATTATATGCCATCATAACTGTGGCAACTGCCAGTTATAATTATACATATATTTTAAAAATAAAAAAAATGTTTATCTAATGACGAGAAACTGTTGTTGATTTTACTGGTGATAAATCGTGTAAACATCTTCCCTGTATACAGGTATATAAAATATAAGTAATAATATCGACCCTTACGGCAAAAGAAATTAAGAAATAAAGTAAATAAATAAAAAGGTAGGCAGTGAGTACCACTCTATATAAGGTTTCGAGTGGATCATTATCTTATAGGGTGTTAAATTTTAATTCAATGTTATGTCTTTATATACGAAAAACAATACAGTATGTTACCTACTATCTACATTACCAAAAATATTTCATGTGTTTTTGATATAATAGATATTTAATTCATATATTTTACTTTAAATATTAAGGTAGATTGTTATAATTTTTCCCAAAAACATTGCATTTTTTATTATATAATTAGTATTTAATTATTATAACAAAATATACCAACTTATGTCACTAAAATTTAATGACATCTTTCTACAAATATCATAGAACAATAACAATTTAATTGTAGTATAAATAGATAACAATATCTTAAAATAAATAAAGTGGCATTGCGTATAGTACAATTAATAACAATATAATATAGGTTAAAGTTCCTATGATTAATGTTCATAAATTAAAACAAAATAATAACAAACGTAATTTATCGTTTAAATAAGTAATTTCGTTCAAATTTGAAATTAAATTTTTTTTATATTTTTCAGATTTTAGTTTCAGTATGAACTACTTATAAGAAATTTTGTATTCAATTTCCATGAATTTTGATGTAGCGAATAATTTTTTATCGACATAATAAAATAAAGATATCAATTTAGTAAAATTCTAGTGATTTAGGAGAAAATTCGCGCTTTTCTTTGATTGTTAGTTTGTTTTACAAAAACAAATGTTTGTGACTTTCTATCCAAAAGCACTCTCAAAATTGAAAATAAAAATATTTTATCGATAACTTTTCCGTACACTTGTACATAAAAAAAAAAACGTAATTGTAAAATCAATAAATTCATCGCTATCCTCAGAATCTAAAACTATAGAATGAAGGTTTATTTTATTTTTATTTATATAACAATCGTAAAATTAAAATTAAATTATTAACCTCAGGAAATAAGTTTTTCTAAATACTGATAAATATTACACATTTAATATTTTTCTACTATTTTTAGTACTTAAGTTACTTATATATTTAAAATATAACAATTTAAGAACTTCCTTAAAAAATATATTTTTTTAATAAATAAAATATTATTATTAATTATCTTATATTAAGCACATCCCATTTATTATCAAATAAATAGATGTGAATGGAGCCAAATAAATATAAATTACAAGTGTGTAGTACTGTTATACTAGTATAAGTATATATTATTAGGTACATAATATTAAGTCTACATTTCTATACAACACACGGTATATATTCAGTTTTAGAAAATTTATAAATAATAAACTCAGGGAGAACATTTGTCATTTATAATGGTAAAATGCATTTTATGGTGAAGGCTGGAGAACAAAATGTATCAGTTAGTAGTAAAATACTATAATATACACTAGAATGTGCAAGACATTCAAAAAAGGTAAATGCAGGTACAATAATAAATATGAATCAACTATTATACCAGTATTTATAATAAAAAACAAAAACCTATTATCTAGGTATAATAATTTTATATTTCACAGCTAACTGTTAAGCTAAGAGTCATTAAATGTAAGACAAAACTTTGAAGAAAAAAATAACTTACCTGTTTTAAGTGTTCTGGAATTTCCACAAAACTAGTGGCCGACACAATATCTTTAGTACCTAAATCAAAGAGAACTACTTTGTATTGATCTTCGTTTAACTTTTCTTCGACAACACCCCTGTTAAATGAATTATCAGCAGATGATCTGATTCCAAAAACTTCTCCTACAACTGGGTTTACAGTAATAGGTTGAGCTGGAAAAAAACAATATTGTTGGTCATGTATACCACAGCAATTTTCTTTTTTAATTTATAATACATACAGGTCAAACAATAGACCGAAAAATCTTTTAAAAACTTATCAACTTCAGCTTTATCAAAAGGCACACTGATATAAATATCCTTTACACTAATAAATGCATGAATAGTAACTATGCTTTTATTAGTCAACGGTGGTATTAGCGGGACACTGATATCGTTAGATATATACTTCATACCTAAAGTTCAAATAAAATAAATTATAAACATTTCAAAAAAAAATTGTTTTATAGTTTTTAACTAACCAGAATTGAGTTGCAAAGAATTATTAATGATAGTATTATTCATTGTGATGCAGTCTTCATGTAATTTATTTAAATGATCTATGACATTTATGTTTTGGCTAATGATAGTTAACTTCACTTTATTTAAATCTTCAAATTCCTATATTTAATAATTATATATAATAAACAATTTCATTAAGTTATATATGATAAATAAATAAAATTTAAAATGTTAATTCTCTATAAAGTACAGCGGAAACTTGTGGTTATTAATAAACAATTAATTAGGTAAATACAAAATATATAAATATTAAATTATCTTTTTGTTAAAAGAATCATAACATAAGTAGGTAATAGAATAAATTATGTACCAAACCATTATTCAATAACAAAAAAAAAAATCACAAGATTTGCTAAATCTTTTCTGAATATTTATTGAATCAATAAACAGTATACAAATTAGGTAGCTTTTTACTTACTATTTTCATTAATTCACAGAGTAACATCAAACTTTCTAAATAATTATAGCCTTCTGAATTTAGTTCTTCAAAATATGCACCTTTAAGCCCAACTTTAGTAATAGTTGGAGTCACCTTCAAAAATATAGTACAATAAACATTAATATATATAAACAAGATGTATAATTAAATTCATAAGATGATTTAATTACTGAACTTTCGATAAATAAAATACTTTAATGTATCAAATAAAAGTGAAATTTGATAACTTGAACAAAAACTGACTTAAAATGGAAATGTTCTAACTACACAATGATTACTTGAACAAAGAACACTAATTATTTCAAACACTATTATTATTAAAATTATTTATAAGAAAAATAATCTTGAATAAAAATAAATTACTCAGTTTAAAAAAAATGAATAATAAAACCAAAACTAAATACCAAATTAATATTATAGAACTTAAAAAGTCACATGATTGTGACAAATCAACTGCACTTAACTTTCTTGAGGTTGAAGTTAAATATTATAAATAATATGTATGAATTATATTTTAAAACTTAATTTAAGTAATTTAACCTGTTGTAGATGTATAGGTAGTTCAACAATATTAGCAATATTCACACTTTCTTCAAAACCAAAATCAATAAAAATCATTTCATAAGTATTTTCATCAGTTTTATCAATAATCTTTGCTCGATAAAAACATTCATCAACTGAACTTTTTGCGCCTACAATTTCATTTAACTCTGGTGATTTATTTTTGTAAGTCTTTCCTATAAATAAATATGATATAATATTAATAAACAAAATTATTTCATAGGATAAAAGTACTGACCTAAAGTACAACAAGATTTGACGCTTTCAATGAGATTTTTCAATTCAACATTATCCTCAAATTTACGGACAAAAATATTATACAAATCAATATATGCCGTAATATAGACTATGTCTTCATTTTTCAGTATATTAGTTTCATCATAAATCTTAGAATCTCTAACAATAATATCAGACGCTGAAGGTATATCTGGCAATTCTGTTAATTCTTCTTCTAATAAAAAATAATATTTTAATTTTTAAGTGATTAAATATTATTTATATAGAAAACTTAACTATAAAAATTAAAACATTTGATAAAACAAGAGATTACTTATAATATTTATTTTGTTACAATATATATATATGTATACTCCATATCACATATTAAATTATAAAATAAAAAAGGTGGGTTCTTTGCTGAACAGTTTATTTCAAGTGAGTCTCTATAATAACTAATAAATATGTTAAATTTGTATTCAATGATATATAATTGTTTATGTAAAACGATTCTGAGCAGAAACTATATAACTAAGTGTATTTCATAATTATTATGTTTTTAGTTATTGCTGTTAAATGTAATTTATTTTACTGTTAATATTATATATTATGATAGGTTGATTTAATTATCATGGAAAAATTGACTCTTAATAAATAATAATAATAATAAATATTTATTATCCTAATATATATTTATAACATCTTATTTTATATTGTTATTAATTTCTAAGCCAAAATCGCCTTACATAAAAGTATGAACAAATTTTTGATATAATTATTAAGTAAAAAATTAAAAATTAAACTACATATTAAATTGAAAATGTCATTGTATATAGTATACATAAAAGTATTTAATTCACACAAAAAAAATGTTTTTGAATTATAAAAAATTAATTAACATTGTTATTCATCAACTAAATTAATAATTGTACATTTTTGTTATTTTAAAGAATCTTGTAAAAATTTAAACTTTAAATGCTTAGATCTTGCAAAAACAATTGTGCCCGTAAATTCTTAAATAGCTATAATAAAACATAAGGACCTGGTATTAAATTTACAAGAATTAATAAACATTTGGCTAAAATTCTAAGTATCTACAGTTATTTAATTTTGATTTGTTGAAAAAAAAACAAGAAAATAACATTTTTGTCAAATATTAAAAATTACCTATAATTTTAGGATTATTTTGTACTATTTACCTATTCCCTTCCCAAAATTCCTACTAGATTTAATTCACAACCAGAAACTATCTTCTAAGTTTTTCATAAAAACATTTTTACTGCCCAAAAATATAATGATAGACAGAAAAAAAACTAGTCATTAAAATCAATATATTCATTGCTCTGCTCAGTCTAATAATATAAACCTGCTGTTATTGTATTCTCATCCCCTTCTAATAAGAAATAAGTAGGTACTACATAAATAAATGACAATCGTTGGTTATAACTAGAAAGTAGGTTTTTAGATTCTTAAGCATATAAAAAAAGATGCTGATGCTATTTATGGCATAAAGCTTAAAAAAAGTAAAAACCTTAAAACATTCTCTGAATCATCCGTTAAAATTGATTATATACTCAGTAGAATACTGAAACTTGAAAATATACATTCATATGAAATTCATTTTTTTTATTAAAATATTTTATAAATTGCATCTTTATTATATTATTTATATTAATATATTATTATTAATAATTCTATTAAGAAAATTACATTGGATTTAATAACACAAACAGGAAAATAATACATAGATTAAAAAGAAAAAGTTAAAAGTGAAAAAAAAAGGAACTTCCTAGACTACAAATTATAAAAAAAAACCTTAAAAGAACTCTTACAAAGTAATATAAGGAAATTTTTTTGAATTATTAGTTAATATAAATCTTTTAACCTGATCTTGAAATCTATTGAGTCATAATGGAGAAATACTCATGGAATTAAAGGCTATAGATGAAAAGAATACTTTAAAAATATACTACATTTATGACACAGAAATAAATTCAAAAAACAGAACCAACCAATGTATAATGAAATGGCATAAGATAAAACAGACAGCAATAGGAAGCCAATAGAGCTGAATAGCATTGCCAGTTAGACAAAGTACCATTAGAACTACTCAAAATATAGAAGGCAAGTAATTACATTGTGTCGTGTACAAAACTACACAAGATTTATAAAAATAAGCAGATACCAAATAAAAATATAATTATAGGGTTAAATTAAAAAGGAGATAAAACAATTTTTGAAAATATTTAAAAGTAGTCAATGAATTCAATAGCTTGGTCATGCTATGTACAGAAATGAAGAGGAAACCTTTGAGCAGCTCTGGAATAGAAACCTACAGGAAAGAGACCTTGTGGAAAGCCAAAGAGATGGCTGAATAAAATAGAAGAGCATTTAAATAAATTAGGAATTCAAAAAAAAAGAGTAAAAAACCCACCTTTTTTGTTATAAGTACTTTTCAGCCAATTTTTAGAGTATACAGATTATTTTATCATTTTTAATATTTATTATTTTAAAAAGCAATAATGATAAAAAAAAAATGTTTTGTTTATACCTTGCATATGTTCATCTTCAAGAATATTATTTTCAACAATATTATTAGGTATATCATTATCCTTATCATTGAGAAGTGTATTCAACATTTCAGCAACATTTTCATTATTTTTAATTATTACTAACGTTACGTCTTTAATAGGCAATGTATTGTCAAAATCCTAAAAAAAAAAAAAAATTCATTAATAAATTATATTTTCTATAAAATCACCTATTTCTATATTACATAATAAATAATTATTATTAATTGTATATCTTTAGTTAAAGAATTTTCATACAAAACTTACTATAGACAACGGCTCATATGTTGATAATAAATTTGTAATATAGTTTGATGCTTCAATACTCAATGAATGAGACTTAATACCTTTAAGATTAATTTCTATTATAGTTGAAGGAACCTAAGAAACAATTCATAAGATAATATTAGTATATAATTAACTTTAATGGTTAATGAAGTATTACCATAAATTCTGTAGGGATTTCAAATATTTTTGACATAGGTACATTATCCTTATCACCAAAGTCAATAAACTGAATTGAATAAGTGACATCATCAATTTTTTTTAAAACTTTACCCCTATAAAAACTATTGTCTAATGTAGACTGAGCTCCAATAATTTGACCAATTATTAGAGGCCTATTAATTGGTTTAGCTAAAACAAAAATTTAAATGTAAAGTAAATTTGTAGTTAATAAATTCTAATTTCTAATTTGGTATTTGTATTTACCAGATGAACAGAATTCATCAACTTTTTCTAATAAATTATGAAATTCATCATCGTAATCTTCAAACTTTCTAATATACATT
This sequence comes from Rhopalosiphum nymphaeae, assembly GCA_036289425.1. Lineage (NCBI taxonomy): Eukaryota > Metazoa > Arthropoda > Insecta > Hemiptera > Aphididae > Rhopalosiphum > Rhopalosiphum nymphaeae. Next base: position 8,908,162 of record JAZAQC010000012.1, on the reverse strand, counting down.
TCATCCATATTAATAAAAGCAGTCAAATAAACTACAGTACCCGGTTTCAAGACAGGAACAACATATTCTAATAAAGATTGATCTAAAATATATAATATATATATAATAATAGCTAAAACAATTATTTATTTAATTTAAACCTGATTTGAACTCTTCTTCGTTTTCAATCAAATCATTTATGTTTATTTCCTTGTTATTTTCAAACATAAATTCCTTTAAACGATTGTTGATGTTTTCATTATTTTCAGTTTTTAGTATTACTTCATTTGTGCTGTTATCTATCATGTCCTAAATGTTAACTAACTTAATGAAAAAAACTATGATACAAAAATTATTATTTCAAAAAACAACTTACTATTATTAAGGCTTCATTTTCAGAGATAAAAGATATATATTTATGAGCTGATTCATTTAATTTAATGAATGGAACATTTTTTAATTTAACAAAAATAGTGGTAGGAATTACCTATAAAAACAATAAGACAACATAAACATAATATATTGCTTGTTTGATGTAATTCTTTTTATAAAAACTCATCAATGAAAATAAAAACTGTGAAATATGTATACTCTAAACAAATTTAAAATAAGAAAAGTTTATAAAATCATTTTTTGATTTTAAGATTTTAACAAATTAAAATACAATAATTTTAGTAATATATTTGTTTCATTTTACACAATATAAACAAATTTAATAAAAATGTTTGTAAAGAATATAAAATTAATTTCAATTTTTTTTTTTTTTTAATAAAATATGAACTCAGAAACCTACAAATTGTATGTATTTAATAATGATTGGTGTCATCAGAGTAAAAGCCAAAATCAGGATTAGGTTACAGACCATTGATTACAGAAGTTTAAGAAAATATATATGTAAGTCAACCAACCATGATTTGCTAATTAATTTTTTTTTAGATTGGTGGATTGCCCAACTCAGTAAAATTAGTTCACAAAGCCAAGTACAAAAACCCTAATTTTCCCGTGAGCTGATGTATACTAGAACTCAGTGGCGGCTGGTACTATGGGATACATGGGCACGTGCCCCACCTACAAAATTGAAAGAAAGAAGAAGAATTTATGTTAAATTAAAATTTAATAATCACTTCTTCTATCATAATATAATTGGTAATATTGCATATTATTATATTGAAATAAAAAAAATGTTATCAATTATGAGTGCTTCTACATATTATACATACTATACGTACAAAGTACATATTATATGGGTATTGAGCGGCAGGCACAATTTAGTTGTGCCTTGATGGTCCATTCAACAGTATTAGATTTCTCCTACTTCTCTACACGAATTAATACAGCGTTACGGGTCACAATCTGATTGGACCCCGATTCTGTTTTTAATTCGATTTACAGGATTTTGTCGGTCTTGAATATTTACTAATTTACAACAACTAATTTATTAAAAATTGTTATTATTTTTCATCATGGGTACATGTGTTACGATCGAACATTTCCTAAATATCAACTTTTCAAGTTTACCACTTGAAAAAAAGGTTGAATTATTTGTGGTAAAAAATACTTACTTAATAAGTATATATTAAAATGTACTTATATACAAAATTTATTTTATTTTATTTAAAAAGGGGAGGGAAATATTTGTGTCCCACCTTCGATGAATCCCACAAGCCGCTACTGCTACAACTTAAATATATCAACATAGCGCCATATTTAATCATGGATTTTTTCATGAGCTAAGTTGGGTTACAGTAACTGATATTAAATAAAAATTAGATATAGTGCATATAACATTTCTAAATATTATCTCTAATCTCAACACTTAAAAAGTGAATACTAAGCACTTCTTTTAAACATCTATCATTATTATTATTTTTAAATTAAAAATGAATTACATACCTGTTTTAATTCTGAGGAAAGATTAACAATATCAGATAAACTAACATTCTCCTCAATTCCATAATCAATAAATTTTACATCATAACTATTGTCATTTAATTGTTTTATAACTTTTGCTCTATAAAAAGATCCGTCAATTGATTTTGCTCCAATCAAGTCATTTAATTTTGGTAATTTTCCAATAGGGGTTTCTTTAATATTTAAAAAAATCATTAAATTTTGAAAATAATCTTTTTTTACGAATACTAAAATAAAAATAATAATTACCAGATGAACAGTACGAATTAACGGTTTCTATAAAATTAGTAAATTCATCATTATCATCTTCCACTTTACGAACAAAACAATTATGAACATTGATGAATGTAGTAATGTACACTGAATCTCCTTTTTTTAATACAAGTACATTTCCGTTACTGGATACCTTTTTATCAATATGAACATTATCATCTAAAACATTATATGTTAAATATTTATTTTTATAACATAAAAGTGCAGTTACATGGTTACTACGGGTACACTGCTATTATACTTCATTTTCTTCAATATAACAGAAAGAATAAATTTTACCACATTTTTTCATTTAAAAATAGTTGTATCAAAAAAGAACCTAACAATCAATCTATGTTTTCCATAATTATTTTTTACTATTTTCTACAGATATAATACAAACATGAAAATGTTTACAATATGAACACAAAGCATATTAAATCTACTATAGCTACCTGATTCAGGTTGATTTGTTACATTTGTAGTCGATGTACTATCATCTTTATCCAGTAATTCATTTAATCGTTCATTCACATTTTCATTACCGTTCACTGTTCTTAGAGAAACATCTTTAAGGGGTTGTGTAGGAGAAAATTCCTGAATTAAAACAATAAAAATAAATACTAGAGAAAGATGAACAAATAATTTTTATAGATAATTTATTGTCATTGGATAAAAAAATTATTTTAAACATGAATGATGATAAATAACATTATTTATAATATATTTGAATAATGATTAAAACTAAAATAAAATCTATAATATATACTACCCCATAGTATATTAACCTCAGACAATCACATTGTATCAATGAGTAGGACTAACACAAATGAAATTCCTTACTCTTGGATGTGTTACTTAATTACTTTTATTAATTTAGTAAACAATGTTTTGGCCAATGCTGACCATTAAAAACAAAAGTTGTTGACAAAAAATTGATTTTCCAGGGGATATGACATAATCAGATGAGATTTTGGTTACTGCTTGAAGTTAATTTTAAACGAGACATATTAAATATACAACAGATAGAACTGACATTTGGAATAACTTTTGTTCTAATTTTTTTTTTATTTAATCATTAAGAGACCCTAATGCTACATGTATAATTTAATATTTTTTGTTTATTTTTTAGTACTGAAAATAAAAAAATTAAATTTGATTTAAATTTTTTTGGATAAATTTAAAATAGCCAATTTGTGAATCTGATTATAAGAACAATTTTTATGGTAAAAAGATTTATCTAAGTCAAGTAGTTTATTTTTTAGAATATTTTTTGATTAAATTAATTTAGAACGTATTAACTTTTTTAAAAATATGATTTTTGAGAACTTGCTGATATGAATATATTTCTTAAATTATTCACTCATCATATGATATTAAAAAATTTTGTCATACATTTAAGTAGCATATTTTTTTGTTTTTGGTCAAGTCCATCTGTTATTAAACCCAGTATATAATTTAATAAAATATATTAAAGGCGACATTACCAGCATTTATTTTTTCTACCTGTCTTACACGTCATGTAGCAAGTAGCATTGTGTGCTTCCACTTTCAAGGCTGAATTGTTTTTAAATATTTTCATTTTTACCAAAATAGGTGTTTTAATTACTTAATTTCTTTTGTTTTATTAAATCATTAGTAACTTGGTAAAAAACTTTCCTTGCTAAATAATGAACAAGAAATATTCTTTATGAAACATATAATAAATCCTTTTGTGATTAATAAAATCAGAGAATCAATATCATAGAAGTACAGAATACCTTGCTATATTACATGCAAAACGAACGGAGAAAAGAAATGTTAGTATTGTGACCTAATATAAGCTTGAATATTTATGTTTATTTATAATATTTATAATAAAACATTAAACATAGAATTTCTATTAAAAATAAACAGATAATTATAGAATAATTATAATTAAGATAAAAATTAAACATAATTAAAAACAATAAATTAATTTACTAATCTAGTTCTCGGTAAAATATATGAAAAGATTTCAATTACAATACTTACGATTATCATTGGTTCACAAGTTGCTAATAAATTGGAAATATAGTTTAAAGCATCTACATTCAATGGAACATTATTTACTTCTTTTAAAGTAATTTTAATCACATTTGAAGGAGTCTATAAGAAAAAAATTAATATGAGAAAAACAAATATATAAGTAAAATCATCATTATATTACCATAAAATGTTTAGGAATTTCAAATATTTTTGACAAAGGTACATTATCTTTATCACCAAAATCAATAAACTGCAATAAATAAGTGGCTTCATCAATTTTTTTTAAAACTTTACCTCTATAAAAATTGTTATCTATAATAGACTGAGCTCCAACAATTTCCCCAATTACCAAAGGCCTATTAATTGGTAACGCTAAAACAATTTAAAATTAATTGAATTTATTTCAAGATAAATAAATTAATTTATACATAAATTATAAAACTAGTTTATAACCTGATGAACAGAATTCATTAACCATATCCAAGAATTTTTCATGGTGATCATTATGATCTTCTAATTTTCTAATATATATTTCTTTCAGATCCACAACACCAGTCATGTAAACTGTACTGCCAGATGGCAAGAAACATTCTAATTGTTGTTCTGGCATATCTAGAGAATCTAAATTTCAATTTTCAATTACTTTAATTAGTTATAACTATTAACATAACCCATCAAAAAATTAATGAACCTGATTTCACCCAAGATTTTACTTTTACAGGAAGAACTTGATTGGATTTTAAATTAAATAAATTATTGGAATCATGTACACAATTTAAACTGGCATAATCATTGTTACTTGATGGATTTTCCACAAATTTCTATTTAACAAACAAATAACATTTATTTATTTAACATAAATGTTAACTACAATTTTTTTAATATAATTAAAGTGCAATAATCAAAAACATTTATATTCATGGATTTAATAATAAATTACAAATAATACAACTGAATCACCATCTTAGTTCTAACTGTCCAGTGGTTTAGTAAAACAAATTTTTGGAATAAAATAAAAATGACTTTGAATAAAAACAATTACATAAAATGAATAACATCTTAATACAAGTTGTAATATAATAATTAACCATAGTTAAAACATATTATGTTCAAACCTTTTTCTAAAACAAAATATTATGTTTTTTTGAGAAACAATTGTGTATGTTATTATGACTTACATTACAAATTATATTATAATACATTTCATATTTTTTCTGTTCTAATTGAATCTAATCAAACTATCGTACTAATCAAAAGTACATATTTTGAAGAAACCACAAATTATCTACAGTAAATTTTAAGTTTTAAAATAATTGATAATATAATATTTACACACAATATATGTATCATAACAAATGTCAAAACCATTTTGCTATAAATTATTAATGTTCACAAACTACAAAAGAATAAACTCAAAATTTAAATAATTTGAGTACATAACTAGCATGATTATATAATGTAATCTTGATATTTATAATTCAATAAATATGTACTTCCAATATAAATATATAAATACAATACATTAAATTTATCTTACTAGAAGTTCTTTAATGTGTTCATTTACATCTTCATTGCTATTAATAACAGTTAAGGTTACAGAATCCAAACCAAAAGGATCATGGTCAGTGTATTCCTAAAATACCATAAGAAAAATAATAAATAAATAAAAAGATACGGTAATACAATATAATACATTAATGTGTTGTATAATATTTAATTTAAATTTTACAATATTCCTTAGGAGTTGATAATATTCTGGTATAACTGGCACAAAAAGGTACTAACCAAACAAATAACGAGTCAATTTCACAAGAATATTGTGTAATACAATGTACTACTTAACTTTATTTATTTTAATTAAATTGACATGGTTCCTTACCAATACCATAGTTGTAGAATTTTTAAATAACTGCTTAACATACAATGACGTCTCATGTGTCCAAGGCTTTAAAGTTATATCTTTTAATCCAACTAAACATACAGTTGGTGGAATCTAAAATACATAAAGGGCATGCACTATAAATATATTTTAACATAATATATCAATAATATATTATAAGTAATTTCACATATTAAATTAATATCAGTCCATACCCTTTTTAAAGTGTCAGGTAAATCAACTATACAATCAATTGAAGCAAATATTACATAACCACTATCTATTAAATATAAAGAAAAACAGGAATTTTCTAATATGTCAATGACTTTGCCTCTGTAAAATTTATCTGTGCATTTTACTGCAACAATATCTCCTGCAGTGAGATTTCTTAAAATATTTGAAGCTGAAAAAATTAAATTACTTAAATATAATACTTATACTGTGCACCATAATCATAAATTATTTAATTGTTGTAACTAAAATTACCATTTTCACATTGTATCTGTAATTCTTTACTGACATTAACAAAATGATCAACACTCCTAACAAATATATGTCTCCAATCATAAATTTCTTCCTTTGCTAAGACAACATAACTACCATTTTTAAACATAAGTGAATTATAATTTGAGTTTTCAGTATCTATATATTTCTGAAGATCCCAATTTTTTATAATGAAATCAATAGATATAGTCTTAGAATAAAGTTTCATAGTTTTATATGTTTCTTTATTTGGTTTAATTATAAATGGTTCAAATGTTGCACTATACTCTTTAAAATTCTGAAATTAAGACAAAAGTATAATTAAAATTAAGTAATGATTATAGGATTGGAATATTGTTGAACCAATATTGTTATTGTATTTGAAATTATTTTAATTCAACATTTAAGTAATTGACATAATCTATAATTTTGTTAGGTACTATATAATTGATAAACTTAAATATTTTGTTATACCTTAAATTATTTTTAAAATAAATCCCAAATATACTCTCCTTTAGACCACCTATAAGTAAAAACCCTAACAAGTATAATCAATAAATAATAAATTTCAATATATTAGATAGGCTTTATGTTTCCTTTAACTGAAGACTCTCTTGTTAATAGACAAAAATATTCAGATTGCTTTCTATTTAAATTAGTAAATAGTGTTATATCTTGTCAAGAACTATTACAGTCTATAAACTTCCATGTTACTAAATTTCATTCATGTTCTTGTGGCACATTTGAAATCCCTTTCCATCGAACATTTTACAGCATTTAATAACACTATTGATGGAATAGTCAGAGTGCAATAAATTAAAACTTAATTTTTTCATTATGAATGATTTGTATCTTTAAAACACTGTTTTTGCAGCCTGATGCACATCATTAAAATTATCACTTTATATTTTGTAAATTTAATTTAATATTATGAACTTAATTTATATTACTATTGTATTTGTATCTCTATTCTAACAATGTTATTAGTATATATTTTATTATCACCGTACTTGAGCACACCAGGATGTTTAAACCAAAATAAAATAAAATAAAATAAATTAATTAGATATTATATACTGACTAAATTAAATATATTTAATAATTACTATTACATTTTATTGCTTTATTGAATAATTTAAATAGCATTTATACTTAATATTCTTTTATTATCTTTACGTAATACAGTTATTTATTTGATAATGTAGAATATTCAAGTTATTCATGTGTACCTAAAAACTATAACATTTTATTTTTATTTTTAAAAAAAATGTTGAAACTATTAGAATTATTATTTATTTTTTTAAAATAAGAATGCTAGTTAATTAATTAAAGAGAATTATTTACAGACTTTAAACAAACTTAACAACTACTCATAATTACTAATTGCTTTTTATAAGTTCAAAAAACAAAACTATTAAGTACAATCTTAATAATCAGTAATATTAATTATTTATATCTTAAAACTTTTTTAAATATCTTTAATTAAACATGGTTATAAAGTTTTTGAATTAGTAAGAAAATACCCATGATATGTTTGTTAACAAATTTGACCTACGTATTTGTAAATGTATATTAACTTGAATGTTATTATATCAGTATTTCGTACACAAAATGTAAAACACATATTATACATCTTTATTTATACAACTGTTTGAATACTTAGATATTAGTATTTTTAATAGAAAAAATTGCTTGTTTTACTAAAAAACTCTGAAAATTCATAAAACAGTACAATGTATAATTACGTATTTAAAAAAAAAAAAAAAATTAATTTTGAATTTACCTCCATTAAATGTTGTAATTTTCCATAAGGACAAATACATTTAATCTCAGCTTCAAATGTAATAACAGGTATATGCTTATATTTATCTGGAATATCTTTAAGTTTTTTTGTTTTTGTCATATCGCCAGTTTCGCAAAATGCAACATTAACTTGATTATGCAAAATAGATACAACATAACACCGCATCCATTTTTTATTTTGTGGATGAAGACAAGCAAGTAATGAACCAGGTTGTACATTAGACCTTAATTTCAATTTAAAAAATTAATACAAATGTGTGAATCTGTATGCATAATATGAAAAATAAAAAAATAATTCATAAAATAAAATAATAATATAGGTAAAACTTGTTTTTCAAATTTTCTTTGATAGCAATTAATATCATTATAGTAGACAAACTTGTTTAAAAAATAAACAAAAAAATAATAATAATCAAACAAAATATAGAACTTACAAAAGTAGAACTGGTTCATTCAATAAAGCCAAATTAATTTCCTCGTCATTAATATATTCACATTCTTGCAACAACATATGAAAAATAAATATATTGTATTTATTTCTTACAATATTTTTAATTTTTCCAGTCATTCCAACATTCAAGTAACTTAAAGTGTCATTAAGTAATGGAAATGGTGATCTAAAAATAATCAAGTAGCCGCCTAGTGTTGCAATACTTTAAAATGTATTATATTAAAAATATAAATTACTACCTATTTATAGGTAATAATAGTTTTCAATTTAAATAAATAAATAGCAATAATTATAAATAATAATAATTTGTACCTACCTATCCAATTCCATGTTAACTTGAAGTATGAAACGCTCAATTATTACTTATATTAAATGTGCTGAAAACAAAAAAAAAAAATAATTAATTATCACATTTTTCTAACTACTAAATTACTAAATTACTATAAAATATTAAATATTAACACATAATAATACTAATTATAATTAAAATATTGTATACATGAATTAAATATTTATCACAAAAGATAGAGGTTATTAATAATATAACTTTGTAAACTCACCTTAAAATAATTTAAACTACCATGATTTCTGGGACATAGTTCTGGTAAAGCACTATCACTATGATTATCTAATCTGCATTCAATTAAGTGAAATTACAAGAGGTATGAAATTACGAAGAATACCCCCAATTGATGAAATTGTTCTTATTACTTATCTATCATGTGTATAATGAATGATGACATTAATTAAGACAAGCAAAAACTGTTCAACTCAACACAAAAAAATAGTAATTCTTAACTGGAAGCTCAAACAAAAAAATGTATTATAATTTAAAAAATGTACATATATGCATATTACTTTTTAAGAGCATATTTTAATAAGTTAAAAGAATAATTACAAATTTGTTTATGTATTTAAAGCTTTATATTCTATCTAGCTAGAGAACATGCCAGTTATGTGCTCGCAGAGATCTCATTTTCCCTTTCAAATAACCCAATCACCACACTAGCTGATTCAGATCGACTAAGACATTTACCAATAGGACAGTCTTGGTAAAAATACCATAACTATGTGATGTCTGGGGATTTGCCAAATGGCCTAAATGTTGTTGAACAGCGGCATATTCTCTTATTGGACAGAGTATAGACACATACTACATATATTTTTGTAAGCTATCTTTCTGTAAAAGGAAAAATGAACAAATGCCTCAACATAAAAAAATATCAAGATTACATAAACCAATGAATATAATTTTGATTTGATGTTGATTGAATTTGTTTAAACACACATACATATATACATATATATATAGTCATATTTCTTTAAGCATTATGTCTTCATCATGTATTCTGTATAATCTAACTGTTTATATTACCAAAATCCTACTTTTAAGCTATAACCTAGAGTATACAGGTAGTATGATTTAATATTATTTATTAATATTTTTTTTAGTATCAACATTTAATTGATACCATACAACAAACAGTATATTGTAACAATTTTTCTAAGTAGATAAATTAATTTAAATTACACTAAAATTCAAATAAATAAATAACTAAAATCAATAAAACTAACTTAAACTTAATTACAAATATAAATATAATTGAATATATATAGTACCTATATTAAAAATAAAAAAACAATAAATACCTAACAAATTATTTCTATTCAAAGTCATTTTAATTTATATCGATGGCTAACAATACAACTAAAAACCAATTACTTAGGAAATACAAACTTGTATAAACATAGTAAAAGCTATACCTAAATTAATTATTATTTATTATTAAAAATTAAAAATTGATATTGTCAATAAAACACATATTATAAACACTCATTATATTACATAGTATTATCTTTTAATTTAAGTAGTGAAAAAAATGTATACCTTCTAAAAAATAGATACCAACAACTTATGACAATAATTGTCTTTACACTAGATACCTTTAACAGTGATAAAAATAAAATAAAATCTAAGTACCTAATAAAGTAAAAAATTAAAACGTATAAAAATATTTTTAAAAAAATTACACAGTAGATATAATATATAGGTACCTACTAGCAGTTAAATAAAAATATCGGCGCCTACAGTTAACATTTTGTAAATACAATTGTAGTGCTTATATAGGCATAAAAAAATTTCTTAATTGTTGAACGCCTCAAATGCTATATAATATTAAATAGCTACCCAGCAAATAATAGCCAGTTTTACTTGTAAAATATTAATATAAACACGCTATTAAATGAAAAAACCTTGAAATCAAACACTGCAGAGTTAAGTAATGAAAAATACTCACTTGAAAGCAACAGCCAACAAAATGTATTCAAAATACAAATAAATAAACTTAAAAGTAATACTTGAGATTTATTCAAACATCCAAAGCATACTTCCTACTGATCAATTATCTAAGAAATTTTTTTTTTGAAAAACGTTAGGATATTAAGCTCGATAAATGTATAATTATAAAAGTAAATTAACAATAGACAAAACACATTATCTTCCACACAGCAACAAAGAAATGAGTTTTAAAATAGAAATGATTTTGGGTTATGCTTATGACCGAATGGCGAATATTAATTTTGAAAAACAAACTAAACTAACCTATAAATTGTAAGAACAGCCAAGCACGTCTATATTTAAGTTACAATTAAATGTATGTAATTTTGAAATGATTTGATTTATTTTTTACAATAAAAATATAATAAAACAAAAATTCAAAAAAATTATACCACTGATATAAATTATGCGCTTTTTCTTAGTCAACATTTGAAATATTATTCATGATTTTATGAATTAAAAAATGATTTTTTTTTTTTATTGTTTTGGATAAACTGTAATTTATTTTGTCAATTGTTATTCGTAAATTAATGTGTTAAAATTCTATTTTTACCATTAAATACAAGTATAGTACACAATCCATACAGCTGTTACAGTCGATAGTCGATAATCATTAATCGATAGCCAATTCAGGTTCAGAACATCAACAAACATTTTCATTATTTTCAATTTCAATTTAATCTATTTCCACCAATAGAAGTACAAAATTCGAATTTCAAATATCAAAAGCGATTAGTGTATATTATATTATTATGTAATATACTTTGATCATAGTATCATACAACGATTTAAATTTTAAACTAAATTATTGGTTTATCACGTATAATTTAAATCGTAAATCGTATGCAGTGGTACTGTCGCTATGTTTACTCAAGAAAATATAAATAATCCTAAAATAATATACAATTAACATTAAAAAAGTGAAAAGATTTAGCAAATAGTTAACTATTCGACTGTACAAAAAGTAACAAGCGTACCTCGTCATTAAGAGCTAAATGGATGTATTAAATTTGAACTCGATGATAAATAAATTATAGGTATGCGATGAAAAATGATTCTAAAATGAAGATATTTTTATTCAAATCACCATATAATTAAATAATAATGCTTAAAGTTTAACAAATTCTTTTTTCCCAATTATTTTAAAAAGTATTGAACGTTTTCAAACTCAAAAACACGTGTGGATTCAATTTGCTACCAGTTGAATTTGATAATGGAAATCAGTGCTGGATCTACCACATTTTTTACCCGGGGCAAAGTATATAATAAGCATCCTCTCATAATTCAGACTCCCTCTATCATGCCACTGTTATTTGGTTACATGGTGACCCTTAGACCCTGATCAAGACTTCCAGAACAAGTGCCCTAGTATGCCCCCCCTAGATCTGGCCTCGGGAAACATCAAACATCCTTAATACTGGAAAAAATGACTTCATACACAAAATAAAACATTTGTAAAAAATCAATACAACATTAGAAGTTACTCAGAACTTATTTAAATCCTTTTCCTATATTTTATACCATGACATCTAATTACTAACTTTTCTACTACATAACCAATTTTAACGATCAATAATATGGTACCTAAAAGTAGTGTTATTCAAAATTTGGACCTGGGAGCAAAATTTACCTCATACAGACATTATATAGGAAGGTCTGAGAGAAGAGTCCATTCATCTTACTTTTTTACTAAAATCATTTTATACATTTTTTAAAAATATTGCATGTTTTATTAATTCAAAATTGAATAATAATTTTTGATTATTAAAAAAAAACATTGTATTACTTTGAGATTCTTAAGCAAATAATGATCAAACCAACATATTCAGGAAATGAAAAAATGACTATCTAGAAAAAAATAGTACCATACTATACTGGTCTCCTTATTTGGTAAACAGTAAATAGTTTTTTTTTGTACATAACTTTAAAAATAAATTCTTTATTTATAACTAACAATAAAAAAAAAATAAAAAAAAAATATATTTATAAAATTGTAGATAAATAAAACAGTTTAAATTAAATGCATTTTATTATATTTTACATATTTTAGTCAATATAAAAACAATTAATTAACAATCCAACTGGCTAATACAGTTTTTATTCCATCTTCAAAATTAGTATGAGTACCAATTCCTAATTGATTTAAACGTGAAACATCTAATAAAGTATTAAATGGGCGTTTTACTCCACCTTGCCCATTTACTGGAACTACTTGCTCCATACTCAGGTTAAAATTCTTAGCTATTATAGCCACCATATCATACTTTGTATACATTTCTTTTCCACACCACTGATAAATTCCACTGATATCATTACCCTGTAAAAATCATAATTTTACGATATGTAAACAACTTCTGATAACGAGATATTAACTTACAGATACAATTTTTTTTTCTACTAAATTAAACACAATATGTGCTATATCATCAACACTTGATGGATTACGAAGTTCATAATTGGAAACTTTAAATAATTCATTATTATTTTGACACTTTTTTAATCCAATGAACAGATAAGTGATTGCACTTTCTTCTAAACTTTCAACTGGTCCATAAAGTACTGGAATCCGAAGAATAATATTATCTGTAAATTAGTTTTTTTTAATTACTAGTTTAATTTACAGCATGGGATTTACAAATAAAAATATTACCACAATACCATTGATTATAAATACTAGTATACTACATAAGCAGTGCTCAGCATTATTTAGATACTTTTTTTGTACAGTTTAACTCATCTAGATAATGCTTTACTTTAATGTTATATTCAGTATCGATCTAGATTGCCAAGGGAACACATAGCCAAATGAAATTATATATATATATATATTTAAATCACTTAAGAGTTGGAATTAATTTAAATTAATTACAAAGTTTGGTTTATTCAACACAATGTGCATACGACATTCAAATACATTCTTATACTTCAATGCACACACAAATGTGTATTTTCAAAACTTAAAATTATAAAAACTAAACTTACATCTTTGATAAACTAATAATATTTAGATAATTTAATTTGTCTGTGTTAAAGAACACATTTCCTTGTTCAATGTATAAACAAATATAAAACTATTAATACATAAACCTTTAGCAATAAATTAAAAAACTACTATTTAAAAAATAATTAATTTAATATGTATTAAAGTAAATTTATATTAATTGTATAAGTTATAAAAAAGTACCTAAAACTTTAATTTTAATTTTTTTTAATATAATATATATAATTATAATAAAAATTATTTTATTGCAGCGTATTAAAAGGTAGATGTAGATAATTTTTTTTTAAGTTGATATGATAAAATAGAACAGCATTCTATCTTACTCAATCCCCGCGAAGAAATTGTTTAATATAGTCAGTCAAATTGCTTCAAAGAAATCATCTAAATGGTGATATGCTTTACAATAAAAAAAATAACAAAATACAAAAGAATTATATTGCTGATATAATGATACATGATATTTATATTATTTTTTAGTATATATTTAAATGATTTTTTTATTTACTAAGTATACCAAAGTGTATATACTTAAATAATATTATACAAATTATGTAACAAAATATAAAATATCAATTTCAATGAGTTATAATTTTTTTGTAATCAGTTATACTCGTAGTTACTTTTTTAATAATCAAAATACTATTTAGATAATATATACCGTGTGTTCACCAATTTAAGGAATACTGAATATCTCAATCGCATTATATTTAAACGAATCAAATTTTTTTTACAAGCTAATGGTATATAAATACACATACTTTAAAAATTTCAATCTATCTGAATATGGTATCAAAAACACTAGTTACCATTTAAAAAAATACAAGTTGCATTGTGCATAACTGTACTGAGAGGGTTAAAAATTTGAAAATTGATATGAAAATATGTATTCATATAACATTAGCTTGTAAAAAAAATTTGATTTATTCTCATATAATTCGGCAGAGAAATTCAATATTCCCTAAATTGGTGAACACACAGTATATATATTAATTAAATTTATGTATTATCTCATTTAGATTATTATAAATTATCTATGCTAAGCACTGTATAAAAGTCATACTTAGATTAGCAGCAAGGACTGCTTTTTCACCGAGTAACTTCAACCTTCCATATTCATTTATAGGAGTAGGTTCGTCAGTTTCTTTATAAGGACTTTTGTCTCCATCAAACACATAATCTGTACTGATATACAATAACGGCACATTGAGATTTTCTAAGAGGAAAAAAAATTATAAAATATTACAATATTGAAATCAACAATATATTAATATAGATACCTAATAAAATTATTTTTTACAGATGAATATGTTATATTGTAAATTGGTACCTACCTTTAATATTTTTGGGAAGTTAATGATTTGTCTTATTTTAATTCAATATCTCTTAGAAGTTGTAAAATTGAATGTTATTTATATTATATAACTAGCTATAATGTAAAACATTTACTTGCTACATCAGCAAGATGAGCTGATACTCCAACATTCAGATCATAAGCAGCTTGAGGGTCATTTTCTACTTTATCTGGAAACCGTTCTGCAGCACAGTGAACTATAACATCAGGGCAAATGGTATTAAGGAGATTAGTGACTGCATCTTTATCAAGTAGGTTCAGTTTTGTCAACCCGGGACTTGTCCTAAAAATATTAAATTCTAATCATCCATTCGACTGTTATATCACAAGTTTAGCAAATCATTATCATACTTGCCTTTTGAACGAAATACCGCACACAGTCCAATCTGGTTCGTTCAGAAAACGTTCGTAAATAGACCTACCCAACAAGCCCGATGCGCCAGTTAAAAAGAGTTTCATCGTTGACGAAGCGTTAGGACTAGGACAGACTTGTCACGTCTTATACAAAAAATATTATCGAATAATTGATGTTCAACTTCAAGTAGGATTTCTGGTAATTTGATGAGAAAAAGTCGGAAAGACGAGAAACCACAGTAAACACTATCTAATATGTTCGTTCGACATTGACGGGTGTGTGCGAGTGGTGACCATGAATGTCCTAGATCAATATTAATAATTTATTATCGTAAACCTCAATTTACAATCAATACAATATTATGCTCGCATAATCGATATACCAAGGTCCACAATTTTATTTTATACGTTATGTTATAGTGAAAGTGTCTATATCTTATTTTAAATATAAATAAACGTATTTTTTAGAGGGAGACATACGGTCTACGACCGACGACCGTCGACCAGTATAGATTGTATAGATAGATAGTAATATGTTCTGTGGTAATATGTGGTAATATCATTTAAGATATCTAAATTGTAGTGATAAGTGATAATAATAGTGATAGTGAGAGTAACGTTGAACGTTGATAACGTGTGTGGCGCAACGTGTAGTACAATCATAATTTAAGAATTAAGATTTTTAAGTATATTTTAAATTCTTAAATCGTGAGTTCGTGAGTACCATAGGCAATAAGCATAATCATTATATTATACCACTATAAGATAGTTTGTATAGATTGTTACTATAAATTTATATTTTTAATAATCTATAAAGATTAAAGAAATATATCATAGAATACAATTATTATTGTAGGTGGTGTATTACCAAGATAAAAATGTTATAGTACTAACTATCAACTACACTATTGGAACAATTACTGTAAAACGTTGTATTATGCACTATTACTAATTACGATATTTCAAATTTTTGATTTCAATTAATTTTTGTGATTCATGTTATGACAAAATGAATGAATCACCGGAAACCGTACTTACAAAACCAAATCATGATACCAAAGCTGGCACTGTGGAAGAAACTGTTTTGAATGAAATTGGAAAACGGTCATTGGATGAATCAGAGGATGCTTGTGAAAGCAACCATAAAATATGTAAGCTGGAAGAGGAAAAAGATGCTGACCAATCTACTACTTTGTCTAAAAGGCAGCTAAAAAAGATTCAAAAGCAACAGATATGGATGGAAAAAAAAGCAATAAGAAAGTAATGTTTAATTTTAAATTATTACAGATCCCATAAAGATCATCTCTGTATATCATATACATACATCATAATCTAAACTTATTTATTTTTAGAGAATTAAATAAAGAAAAAAAAGTAGAAAAGAAAAAATTGAAAGCCCAAATGCGAGAGTTAGGAGTAGAAGTATCAAAAATAAAGAGAAATAAAATGGCAGATAGTACATGTAAACAACGTATTGTCTTAGATATGTCGTACGATGACTTAATGTCTGATAAGGTAATAAGTAATAACTAATGATTTTTATAATCGTTTTAGGTACTTTTTGTTTATTTTTTTTTATGTTGATTTTTACTGTTAAAAAATCATATATTTTACCTTATTATTGGCAGATTCATTCACTAATTTATTATAGAAGATAATATCTTCTATATGAAGGATTTTTTATTATTTGATATTAATGCATATTTTGCCTAATACAATAAATAATATAATTCAAAAAGTTCTTTTAACAAACAAGTCTTGGATTTATATACATTGGTATGGTTTTTTTGAAACATGTTTAAAAATTAATTAGTAATGTCCACAAATCTCCTAATACTGATATAAATGATATATTTTTGTTTTGCATATTTTAATTATAAATACAAAAATTGCATTTTTTGTAGTTTATTTAAAAACTATTTTAATAAGCTAGACACTACATCATATTATTTTCCTCCATTTAATTTAAAAATGTATTTAATAAGTCCAAAATAAAAGATTTAATTTATATATCATAAACTAATTTTGTTCAATTTATTTAAAAATAATGATAGCTTCTCTTTAACTTAATGATAGTTTAAAAATTTTTGTTAAATTAATTTTATATCTTACCATACTTTTAACTTATTCTAATAAAATAAAATTTATATTTTATTTTTTACACTATTTATCAGTCTTAACCCTACAAAAAAAAAATAGGTATTAATTTTAAAATATTTTATGTTATCAGGATTTATGCAAGTGTTCAAATCAAATATTGAGGTGTTATGGTCTGAATCGTAGAATGGATAATCCTATGCAATTATATATATGCAGTTATGAAGGAAAAATCAGAGAGATTATGGCTAAACACAATGGCTCTGAATTTTGGGATGTATGTTCTAATATTTATAGTAACATTAAAAAAAAAAAACAAGAATCAAAAACTTATCAATAAAAAATAATTAAAATACCTAGTAATTGGTAGTATGACACTTATATTATGCAAAACTATTATGCTTTTAATGATCATCTCTTTCCTTATAATAATAAATCATTTTCAATAAATATCTTGTAATTTGTCTGTCTTTAAAATATTTTAAAGACAACAACTTTAGTGGCTATTATAATTGTCTGAATGTGAACTTAACTCATAACAGTCATACCATATTGTATATAACATTTGATATTTTAGTATTTCGTGTACAGCCATTGCATTTGCTTATACTTATTGTAAAAAAAAAAAATATTTGCAGATTACACAAGAAATATTTTAAAACCAAAAAAGATATTTTAGTATTTAACTATTAATGTCTACATTTGAATACTACAATTTAATTTAATTTAAAATACCAAAAATTATAATGATTAAAATGTTAAACTTTATTACTTTTTTATTTAAATTAAGTTTATATTTTTAAATTGTCTTTCACGTGTCAAAAATCTAGAATATATTATACTATTTATTTATTCATTTTCAGTTAAAATACTTAGAAGATTCATTTGATAAAGTATTCCAGAAAGAAGAAATTGTTTATTTGACCAGTGACAGTATGAATGTTTTAGAAAGTATAGATGAAAACAAAGTGTACATTATTGGTGGTCTTGTTGATCATAATTCTTGCAAAGTATAGTTACTAAAAATGTTGTTATCTTTGTACTAATATTAATATATTTATTTTTATTAGGGGGCAAGTCTAAAAATAGCAAATGATCTAGGTATAGCTCATGCTCGATTACCTATTGACGAACATATCAACATGCAAACTAGAAAAATCCTAACTATTAATCATGGTAATTTCATTTAATATTTTAATTTAAAAATCTCATTTTTACTTAATTAGTACAAAATTGTTATGTTCTTATAGAAGTATATATTTTTATTATTTAAATGTGTTATAAGAATATATCAAAATTAAAATTAAAATTAATATATATATTAGAAAAATTCTGAAGAATAGCTCTGTTTTATAATACATTTTGAGTGCAACTCGTCATTGTAATGGATATTTTAAATTAAAGTACAATAATAAGTCGTTGTATACAAAAAAAACAGTTCTGAGCAGAAACAGTATGTCTTTAATCTTTATATTACTATTGTATGTTAGTACTTTATTTTTCTATTGGTAGTACAGTATGTTAAATTAATTTGACATTATACTATATATCATATAACAATTAATAATAATAATTTACAGTGTTTTCATGCTAAGAGGTACCACTAAATATTTCAGTTGCATAATCTTATATTGAAATGGAGTTTTTGCTGAGTGAAAGAGAGCAGTTAAATACACATTTTCAAATAAATGTCAAGTTTTTAACCCTTTTTATACACATATGCCTCAGGAGCAGATCTAAAGCTTGTTTAAGGAGGGGGGGGAAATAGGAATATTTATGTTTATGTGTATGACTCTATACCTATATTGTAGTATTAAAAAACGGTTACTCACCAGTCAAAAAAAAAAAAGTTGTATTCAACCTGAAAACATGGTTAAAAATGTTCAATGTTCAATGTTAAAAATAATACATTTTTTTGTAAATATTCATTACTCAGAATCTTAGTTAAAGCCCAGAAATTGTCTAATAAAAGTTAATAATCTTTTTCAGTTTTTGAAATAATATCAAAAGTGGTGTCTGGTATATCTTGGAAAGAAGCATTAATTAGTACATTGCCGAAAAGAAAAATGTTTTCAATCATAGACGAAGAGGACCTTCTAGAATATAATAATTGTTCTCTAGATTATAAATCAAAACTAGAAATTGAATGTCCAAAGGAAGAAAAAAATGAAAATTTAGTAGAAGAAAATGTTTCACTTGAAAATTAAATAAATACATTATTTTAAATGAAGTTATTACTTATTACCAAATCATTAAAAAAATAAAACACTTATATCATTGCACATGTATAAGTTTTGGGTACTTTGTTCTTAACACAGTTTAACTGTTGTTCTTAAGCAAATCACTGTAATGGATGTGTTGAGTTCCATTACAATGAAATCATTGTATAATCTAAAAAATGATTTTGAACGGAGATAGTCAGTCCTTGTTTTTAATGACATTTTATAATTTATTTATATTATTATTAGCATTGATTATACAATATCCATATTATGTCTAATCAATTTTATAAGTAATTTTTTTTTCTATTAGTATTATAATATTATAAGTTAATTTTGTTTTCACCAAAAGTATTTCATAATTTATTATAATATATTATTATTAACTTTTTAGTCAATACTGACATACTATTTAATAGTATTAACATTTTGTAAATATAATTATGTTTGAAAATATTATTGTTTAAATGGAAAAAATTTCAAGACCTTATTATAAATATTTTTTGAATTACTACAAAAATGGTAATCATAATTGATTATTTTAGTATTCAATTTTATTAAAATTTGAATTAAAAATATATATTTTCAATAAATTTAATATTTCTATATTTCCTGTATTGCAGTTTTTACCTAAACGATACATTTGACCCTTCAATGTGACAACTATTTGCACCAGAAACTTTTTTCAAATTTAAAAATTGAATCATGTTTTATTTTATTATTTCAATAGGTAATATCAAATACATACCAATTACAATATCATTGCAAATTTATATGATATGTAAAATGTTTAGCCTTAGAAAGAACTTATTAATTTTTTAAAACAATATTATTGAGTCATTACTAAATACTTAGTCTGTAATAATATAAATTATACATTTTATTCTATTACCTATAACCTACAGGTATTTAATTCTGTACTTATATAAAATAAATCAATAATACTTGCATAAGTAATATTGATTTTATAATGACTTTCAGGTTCCACTGGAGAAGCTGATATTTATTGATAAAAAAATAATATTTTCTGTATATATTGTAAAAATTTGATAGATCTACTGTAAATAATGAATTCGTATACAGTGAAAACTGTGTGATACGGATCCTGAATAAAACGAAAAACTATCCAACACTGAATTTTTCTACGATCCCAGCATGTTCTTGTACTTTTATATAGACGTCGAATCTCAATAAAACGGAATGATTTTGTAGGCCCCATGCAAGTAAAAATCTTGCATACACCCGAAATATGACTTGCGTCATATTAAAACGTCATGTTACGATGAGTTTATATGTACATCGTAAAACGATAATTAAGATAAAACTGTACTACATATAATAGCTAGGTAATTTGTATTTTTGGTTATCATATCGGCGATACAAACTTATCCTGTATGTATAGCTGTGAAACAGATATGCATCAACAGTCTTGCAAAGTTACACTGAACAATTTCCTTGTACATACCTACAAAGTGACGTCTGTTCAAATACATATAAAAATGCAAAAGTATCAACTTATCGATATGAAAAATTGATACGAATTTATAATCCCAAATTTTTCCGTTTTATTAAATAATGCAGAAAACTGTTTACACGGAATTATTAGTTGATCCAATGCTACTCCGCGTTAGACAGTTTTCACCGTATAAAACCGTTGTGCTATTCATTATATAATCTCATTATTATTCAACATTCATCGTAATTACTGATGTTGATTCACTTTTAAAATACATTGAATTAGTTTTTAAATATGTAAAAGATTAAATATTTTAATTATTTTAAAAATCTTATAAAAATGCTCCTTAAATAGGGGATGTATAGTGTCATATACTGTCGTCTTTAACAAATTTGGCGATAAATGAATTAAATTAGTAGGTAGTCAATTATGCATTTGAATACATTGCTGATAATATAATAATTTACAGTTGATGTTTATTAGTCCTCAAACCAATCGAATCCAACTGGAATAATAACAAGAAACCTGCTAGATTAGAGTACTATTTATTTGCCTATCCATCGTGCCGCATAATCGCAGTCTTATGTATTTTTAAAAAATTAGACATTGAACGATGTTAGATTTTTAAGTTTTTTTAGTCTTCACATGTTATAAAATAAAACATTATATGATTTGTATCAGTAGTGTTGCGAGCATATTTCAAACTCTAAGCAAAGTATTTAAATAATGACCCATCACTATACCCCCTACAACATAATATATAATCTAAAACTGTATAGTAATCTAAATTTCCATTATAAGACACAGGCCATCAACAATTTAATATAAAAAAATACTATATTAATTAACTATACATTCATCCACATAAATTTTAATTTTTAAGCTCAACATAAATTTCTAGGGCTAAGGAATTACATTAGACAAACATCGTTTACCACACCACTGATTTGTATGATAATTATTTGAAAAAAATCTGGTAATGTACAACTGTAATTTGATAAGATCTAATCTAAATGGACATCGATTATATATTAAAGCTTTGTACTAACCACCTCAGCTAGGTTACTACTCAAATAAGGATTCAGAAAAACGAACATGACAGGCATAGATCCAGAATATATTAACAATGTTGGTGTTGGTGAAGGGTGGGGTTACTGACAAAAACAGTCACGGCAGAAACGCTATCGACGAGATAATGTATTTAATCGGCTACCGAAAACAAACATCCCAGAAACTACAAATGGGAGGGGGTCTATCACCCCTTGCCCCCCTTGGATCCGCGGCTGAAAATTCTAGGATACAAGTTTTACGGGTACTTACGAATTGCCTTCCGTGAATTTTTTTTTAAAAACATTACTTGAATTGACTCCCGATTTCCAAAATAACATTCACTTGAATTTCCTCCCTCTTGTACTGCAATTCCCTCCGATAACTATAATTAATCGATTTAGGTATAACCTTATATATTATAGGAAATATTTATAAATTAAATAAACTGAGCAAATTAATATTAATAAATAATTATAATTAAAAAAAATTAAGTTTGTATAAAATTATAAATATCTTAGTAAATAGTCTGACTCAGCTGTAATAATTATTAATAATAAAAATAATAAATAGTCAATACATAAAATAATTTAGACGAAGGTCTAAATGTCTGAAAAATATCAGAATAAAAATTTGAAAAAATCAATAAAAATAACCGAAATAATAAAAAACAATTAATAATCAACACATAAAATTTAAAAAGTTATAAAAATAAAAATTTAAGTTTGTTATATTGTATCTTAGCATAGTTTTCGTGGTTTAAATTTATTTAACAATGTTTTGAAGTATTGCAATTTTGAAACTCCATTTACGTTTAATTTATCAATTAAATTATTAATATAATTTTATTTTATTTTTTGTGGTTATCTTAGTTGTTTTGGTTTTCATTTTTGGATGATCTAATTAATCTAGTTTTTGAAAATTGCGGAAATCGATATAATAATCGATAGTACACAGTACACGTAAAACTATTGATGATCTAAGTATGCTATGAGATGCAATTCGAATAGACTGTTTGGGTATACTCGAATTGCCTACGAAAATATCAGGAAAAATTGAAAAAAAAGGTTTACTCCTACCTAAATTTGGGAGGTAATTCGAGTATCACCAATTTCATGTATTGTAAGCGATTGTTTTTGGACCGACTTTTCTAGTATTTACGTATTAATATTTAATAATGAGTGTGTGTTTAAAAGGAATATATTATAATATAATACATCTTATTCGTTAATCGTTATAAATTGCTGTCGTAGAGTGTAGACTGCACATAGTTGGGAAATAAGTAGGTAGTTCTTTGTCAAGCATACTCACTGCTATTTTATCCTTTAATTGTACGTTTGACATTTAATTAAAATTCCTAAATCATGTAGATGTTTGAAGAAATATTCAAAGACACAATCTTAAAAATGTTTTAAATAAATAGAATAAAAATGTTTACCTCTATAACTTCCCTATTTTTCTGTAAAATTTTAAGCAGATTAATCCATCTGAATTGAAATTTGAACAATTAATTTGTGTGTTATTAAACCATAGGTAATCGACAATCGTGATAATAATTATAAAGTAGTAGGTACTGTCTATATCTGACAATTTTTACTTCAAATTTAAGATACATATTTTATAATGATTACCTACGAGCAGACTAGTGTTATCATTATGATTAAAAAAAAAATGATATAGTTAATCTCTCATAGCGAATTTCGATAAAGCTACATTTCCAAAAATTCTTCTGCATGACAATTTATTTACTATATATTTATTGAAAATAAAAACGAAAGTTTTCGTTTGCAAATTAATTTTTTTATATTTGATAATAGAATACGCAGTCTTTTATTATAATGAAAACTCTTGGTCTCAAAAATCGTAAAAAAAAAAATCAAATCAAAATAATTTCAATGAACGCATTGTATGAGACGGACGAAACGGCATCCGCGGTGAATCCACCGCGATGTGGTAGACAGAAGAAAAAACGTCGAAAAATTAGAATGGAAAAAAAGCGTTGATGGTGTATAATCCGTAAAGGTCGTTTACACCGTGGGAACTGCGGTGATGAGAAAAAAACGCGCCGCATCTCCGCCGACAATATACGACGAAGACGACAACGACGACGACATCAACAACAACAACAACCGCAACAACGATAATAGTAATAATGTAAAGCGTACGACGGAGACGACGACAGAGCGTAATCGACATTATAATAATAACAATATATAGGTATACGCGAGACGTTATAAATAGACGTGCGCGCGCGAGCGGAGAGAAGAGCACGCGCGTGAGCGGCCGCCTAGATAGATTGCGCGCGCGTTTATTGAATCCGTCGCCGCCAACGAAAAGAATATAAAATAATATAATATAATATAATAATAATACGATATCCGTTCCGTGTGTGCGTGTGCCGCGCACGTACCGCATCATTTTTTTTTTTTCACTCTTAAGCGGCGGCCTCCGCGTAACTTCTCGCGCGGGTGTCGGCCGGAGGGGCGCGCGTGACCGGCACGTCTGCGGCGCGGCGGCCGTCGGGTCCGCTTGTTCCCACGCCGATCCGTCACGTAACGCGCCCGTCGCCGACGATCCGCGGAGACGCGACGGCCGACGAAGCGCTCACGGGATCGTGTTCGTTCTCTTTCTCTCTCTCACTCTATCACTCTCCGTCGGTCTCTCGATTTTATTACGCGTATACGTGTTATATATATATATATACGTGTACACACACATAGGTACATCTAAGTACCGACGGCACTTGTGGTCGTTACCGATACACTCGAGCGCGTGTTTAGCTCGGTCCGGACCGGTTTCACGAGCGGCATACAATTTATCATAAACACGATGCACAGATCGGCACTACACTGGGTCACTGTCGGCGATCGTAATTTATCATTATTACTCGCCATCATCATCGTTTTGGTACATGCGGAGCAATCCGTTCCGTTTTTAATGTCTACGTACTTTACCGAAGACAATTATTTTAGTGTTATTTAAAGCAAAAAAATATTTCGAATACTGTATTACAGTTTTAGTAAAATTTCGTAACTTCACATTCACGATAAGGTGTGTCACCGAGTATATGCGTGTAAAAATGAAAAAATGTCAAAAATTAATTTTCTTATAGGAACCACAATCACATGTGGACGATTAAAAAAAAAAAACTGATTTTACGTATTTTTAACAGGGTACCTACGGTGTATGCGAGACATCTACAAATAGGCTAAGATGTATAAAAGAACGTCGTGCTACTTTTTAAAACCATAATAGTTCCGATATTCTAAAAATTCAATGTAAAAAATCCTCGGGAAATGTTTTTTTTTTTTATAAACTTACATTTCATGTAATATTTGGGTGGAGGAGTGCGTTTTCAATTTCGAAACTTCACATCCATTATTAGGAGGTGTGTTGCCAAAACAATATACACACATAAAAATTTTAAAAAGTCAATGTTATTTTTCTCATATGGATCACGGCCACTTGTGGAAGCGGTTTTTTCAAAAAAAAAAATTGTACGTATTTTTAACAGAATATGGTGTTTATGAGACTTAAATAAATAGGTTAGAGTATATGAAGAAATGCCACCTTATCTTTTTAAACCATTATAATTTCAATATTCTAGAAATTCATCACAAAAAAAGCTTCTAAAAACTGTTTTTTGAAAAACTACATTTTATGCAATATTAAAGTGAAGGAGTGAATTTTGAATTTCGAATCTTCACATCCACGATCAGGTGTGTTGCCGAATCACTCTATACGTATAAAAAGTGATATTTTTTTTATAGGACCCACGGCCATCTTATTATTGATTTTTTTATTAAAAAAACTAATTTCCCATCTTTTTAATTGTGTACCTATAGTGTTTATAAGACTTCCTCCAATGGCTAGAATTTTTAAAAGGAATGTCGTTCTATTTTTTAAAACAATAATACATTTCAGTGGCATTACTGTTGTCTGGTGGTGGAAAAAGTTTGTCTGCTTAACAATTTGGCAGCTCTATCTGAAATGGCACCCTTGTGTATAGGGTTGTCATTTCAAGTTATAGGAAGCAAAGTATTATTAAAATTGGAAATAATTTTAGATCTTTTTATAATATTTGGTCAAAATCACCGAAATGACTATATTAAAAATATGTGTAGTTAACATTTTATGGAGTTAAATATAAGATAAATCCTATTGCATTAGTTATTTTATTGTTATGAGCTACGTGCGCAATAAATCGGATAACTAAAGTATTATAACACTTACAACACCTTTATCACACTTCTCTCCCCTCCACTCATACACAAATACGGTCGTAAACGGGTATTGCAAGTTACATATTGTAAAATTTTCGACGACGATATCCATTGGTATCATGGCGTTGAAATTTAGTCAACAGAATAATAAATTGTTTTACTTTTTTCTTATATGAACGCTTAGCTTTATGAAAATGACAGTAATTCAATAATGAATAACACATAGTTAACACGTGTAAAATAATAAAATATAGTGTTAGAAAATTTCAATCGTATCATGATTCCACCAATCTATATAGTTGATAATTGATACAATAATTCATAATATTCGTTTCGTTTTTTAGTAGCCGCGGGGTTGTTAGGAGCTAAGTCTGCAGCTAGCGGCTCACAGCATATACTGTACGTTTATTGCCGCGTCCTTTACTAAAATATTATCATTTATCACAGATATTTTACGACTGGTAATAAAATATCAATAGCCGCAGGAAGTAAACATCACTTTTAAATTTTTTAGTACTGCATAGAATTATGTTTTAATTTCCTGTTCTCGAAATTTCACTAATTAAATGCATATGCTCCAAAAGTTAAAAATCATAATCATCAAATTAAAAATAATTCAAAATCTTTAAGTCATGATTTTAAATAGGTGTCTGCAGTTCCGTATTGTGTAGGACATTATCAAAACTGCAAGAACATCACTTTCAACGAGATTCGACACGCCAATATAACGATAACATTATATATATGTTATAATATATTATGTTCTATAGAAACATTAAATATAAACAAATAAAATAAACCATTCAAAATAAAAGTTTCAACAGTCAACGTTAACCGCCAAGTGAGTATATTATGATGAGTTATGACGTTCGATTTTAAATGTCTGTATTTTAAAAACAGATATATTATTTATATCTAAATATGAAATTATAACTTACTGCTAAAATATTACAGCTGATTTCCTTCATACGTCATATCCACATGGATATTATTGAGTGACGACCTAAGTCATATTCAATATTGTATTATTATTTAATAGTACCCAAAATTATAGAAATGTACATTAGTAGAGATAAGCAAAACTAGTAGACAATTTATTGCTTCCTAGTTAAGAATAAAAATAATTGTGTTAACCATTAATATTATCTATAAAATGCTTTGAGATAGTATTATCAATATCATCAAACAAGTTAACTCCAAATTTTATAAATGTATAGTAACACAAATATAAGATGAGCTAAACGAAAATTGTATTTCTTACGATTACGATTGTTATGAAAACCAAAAACAAAAAAATATATATGACGTAACTAAAACGCAAAAATTCAAAACCTTCATAATTCACAAGCATTGAGTACCTATTAGAATGTATCATAAAGCTTTTAATGAGAGTTTAAACTAAAAAAAATCATCAAAAATATTAAAAGTTACAAAAAGTTATAATATAACGTTCAAAATTATTATAAGTACAAACAAATTACAAAAACCAAGAACAATAAAGAAAGTAAATTCTACTGCTAAATTATTATAAAAAACGTGTTAATGTTATAAATACTAAATATCAGTGAAATGTACAACATTTTCAGAAATTTAAATACCACCTACTATTCTTTTTTTTTATAATCTATACGTATAGTTCTATAGACACATTCGAAGAAGTTTGCATGTGCCATAACAGGACCCATTAAGAATTAAAAAAACCGAGTTTCCATGTATAATGTTAAATGTTTGTCACTATAAAATACCTTGTAATACCTTGTAGGAATGGTCAAATTCGACAATTATTAATAATAAATTGTCACTGGTATATTACCTTATTATGGTTATGATAATCGATAAATCCTTAATGTGTCACAATTCAAAAAATCAGTCTATATATACTTAACAAATATATCCCAGTTGTCGAATCATTTTATTAGTTCCTAAATTCTTCGACCATTTGATTATTGTAATACTTACCTCTTGGCGCAAGTCTAACACAAATCATAATTTTTTGACCAATAAATTGACGAAAATACAAAATTGATAGATAAATGAGAAACAGTAAATAATTATCAATAGAATAATAATATTTCTATTTACACAATAATGGGTTATAAATGTTATAATATTATATATTTAATATTATCATATAGCATCTTTTTTAACTATATTAACTTTATATGAATATCTTTATTTGGCAATGAGTTCCAAAATAATTAAATGGCATGTTAGGTATTTTTAATATTCTACGTGATCGTATGGTATGTTAATTATACCATGACTATCATAAATTTTATTAGTGACATCATTACAAAATAATTTATTTAATAAAATATTTATAACTATTAGGTATACCTTATAACTCGTAAATTATTATATCAACATTTAACTTTAATATATTTTATTTCATAATGTATGTATATGAATCAAATTTGTTAAAAAGTTTAATAACTTGGTAAAAGTTTACAATGTGTACCTATTGTAATTTTAATATTTTATAGTTTTAAATTAATTCCTATCTTAATATAAAAAATATATTATCTACATTTGGTACGACACTGTTCATCTGCAACGATGATCAAACTCCATAGAATTAAAATTGAATTACAGTTTTATTGTTATTATGAAATTCAATCATAATATTTCTATAGCTACCTATATACAAGACTGTAGTAAAAAAAATCAAAATTAATTATTATTTATTTTTTATTCTCTGTAGTTACTATTTGATAATTACTCGTTGCCTTTAGCTGTATAGGTGTTTAATTACCTACTTATGACCTACTTACAATTTTAATTTTCTACAACTACAAATAACTTGGTTAAGCAGGTAGATATATACATTATTTTAAATTATAATAAAATAATACAATTTTAAAAAAATCAATGTATTATTTTTATGTGATAAAGACTAACTACAAAAATATTATTTTATGTAGGCACCTAACCATTTTGTTTGTTTAATTTCTTGATATATCAAAGTATTTTTTCAGGATATATATATACATTATACACCATCCACGCAGCTATTTTTTTCACTCAGCTTTCTGCACGAGTAAGATCTAACTATCTAAGTCCTTATAATAATAATGATAACTATGTATAAATTCCTATAATGAAATATTTAAGCTTTTCCGAATATTATAGACTTATTGTATTATTATTTCGTTTAAAAACACAAATTTCTAATAACTCAATATCTATAAATTTAAAACACATATTAGTGATTTCATCTTATTTTTGCAAAATTAGAGAAGACATTTTAGACAAAATAAGTACAATGCGTGTTCTTTCAAAAAATAAAAATAAAAATATGCGTGCCTTGGTATCATATGACATAATTTATATTATATTTTTCAAGAAGTCGACTTTACATTCTGTAAAATTATGAATTCATCTGAAACGCTTTGCGATACAGATTCTAGTAAGACAGTTATTTTGTGGGCAAATAAAATGCCTCTGATTAAATGCACACCTTTACCATTGCATGAAAATCTTCATCAACGTCGTAGTTATTCATACAAAGTACCAACTGGAATAACTGAACACTTTTATAATTCAGTAATAAAATCGAGCGAAGATTTCGTAAATGGAGTGATTTTAGATTCCGAACGAGCGATACAGTGCTATTTAAAAATGAATAAGTAAATTAAGAAGCTGATAACTATATTATTCTATATTTATATAAATAATATTATAGTAGATTTTATTATATTTTTAATTATCATTAAATCATTATTGAAATTAATTTAAAAACAAAAATTAAAGCTCTTAAGATTATATAGGTTAACGTAAGAATTTAGAGTATAATATAATTTATGTTTTATTTAAAAAAATTTAGTTTAGATACCGAAAATGTGTCAATAATTGTATGAATTATATTATCGATTCAAATCCGTATCTAGTATATGTTAGATTAAATAAATTAGTTACTTTAAAAGAAATTATATTATAGCTATAAGCTTATAAATTGATAAGATGTATATATTGTAATTAGTATTACACTGTACAGCTATTTCAAAAAACCCATTAGTAATAACTATTAACTTTATAAACAATAAATACTAAAATTATAATAACTTAATTAATTTAGAAATATTATAAATTATAATAAAATAATTTTCAAGTTACATTTCGTAATACGTTTAGATTACGATTTTCAAACTCCAGCTATGACACTGAAAATATAATGATAAATAAGTATGTCATACAAGCATGCAAAGACAGGGCACTTTTAGAATCCAATCGTTCATTATTTTCTAACCCAAGTTGGCTCAACGAAAACGGGATTTTCGACGACCAGGTAGCCATTGAAAATATTTCCGGTTATATAAAACAGCATTGGAACTTAGAAAAAAAATACATATATAGTGTTGAGAAGTCGTCACTGAAAATGATTGATGTTTCTTGTCACAGTTATAAGGTAAACTTAACGATATTATTCAAACTATTAAAAGAAATTTTACAAAGCTTAAACTTGAAGCTGACAAAAGTATTTTTAATTGATTTCAAAATATTAAGAAAAATTATTTGTATTGTCTAAACTTTTAAGAACAAGAAAAAACTATAAAAATTAAAAATATTTATTTTCCAATAAATTCTAATTTATATTTCGAAAAATTGTTTAAATTTAATACTATAAATTTTATCAATTTTAACATCGGTAGTAAAACTGTTTTTTTAATTTAATTAAATATATATATATACACTACATTTAAAATTGTGTATCATTGTTTTTGCATTTATAAAAATTCTTGTACTGACATCCCTATAACATTATAGGCAGAGTTTTCGGTGTCTACCAACGAGTATCCGATTCCTCAAGTAACAGTAAGCGCGTATTTCACAGTAAATATAACGCATTTGTTGTCACTTCCGACGGTGTACGTAAGTTGATAACATATTTATTTAATTTAACTAACTTACATAAACTATTATTGTCTAATAAAAAATTACGACGTGACAAGTTATTTATTAACCAACTATATGACGCCATGTTACTTAAATATGTGTGTTATAGATAAAATATCAGTTGGAGACGGACAGACATGTTTACGTGGTAGGCAGACACTCATTTAATAAGAAACATTTCAAGCGCCTGTTTAAAACCAAACGCGACATGTACATGGAGATCAACAAATATATAAAATGGTCGCCCAGACCAAGTCATAGAGCTGATTTTAACTCTTAAAATAAAATACTGTTCGGTTGTTTGTTTGTTGGACGTGTCTGTTAGGACATCCGAACTTCATAGTTTTTTAATGGTTTTGTTTTTGTTTGATATCTGACATTTATATTCATACATGCATGCTTTATGGATTTGAGTTCAAAAAATTGTCATTTCCATTTTCCAGTAAAAAAAATACATTAAAATTAAATTATTCTTTCTTTTGTATATAATAATATATTTATAATGTATATTCTAGAATGAAAGTAAATCTTATAAATTATGGTGTGCATCCTTTCTCTATTTAACATGCAGGGTGCATACCGCATCTTGTTGAGTTGTATAATATATTCTTGTGCAATAAGTTGTTTATTAATTAAAAAAACCTATATTTAATGATTTTATATTTTTAATAGCACAAAAATGCGATGACTTAATCAAACAACGTACACACATAAGCAGTTATTAATAATTAAATAGTGTATTAAAAACTTGATTGTTTTCGCAAGACATCAAAATATTTAAGGGGTAATTTAACATGTACCTTTGAGGGAAATATGGAACATAAAATAAATCAATATTGTGTAAATTATGAGTATTAGTTTTAAAATGTATTTGGTTAAGTAAAAATGAATCATCAATCTTTGTTTATTCATTTTAAAATAAAGTTGCTATAAGTATTATTTCTGCGTGTTTTTAGAGATTCTAAGTTTTATATTAAAAATATGTTCGTATCTTGAGTGGGTTTTTCTTGGTATAATAGATTTAAAGCATATGAATCGAAGGACTTTGTTTTGTATTTTTTCTCATGAACTTATTTTTCAACTAAATAACTAATAAATTCGTTTATTCAATGTTATTTGCCCAATATTAAAATATCCATCGTGCATAATACAATTTTTTTCATTAATTAAACATTACCAACAACACTATTCGGATGACGTGTTAGATATTTTCTTTAGACTCTACAGTTCTATTAGAATATAGTCTGTAATACTTTTGTTAGAATGAAGTAAAATACTTAAATATTAATAAAAACAAAAATAATTCGTAGCAAGTGTATACGTGTTATTGAATATCATTTGCTTGCACATTACTAAAAAAGAAACAATAGAAAACAAGTAAATCCCTCTTTAAACTACGAGAAAGAAAACGATATAATTAAATAGTGGTGGTATATGTGTGTTTGGCAGAAGGAAGGGAGTCCAGTCCAAGGTGGCCAGAAATAAAAATTTCGGGAGTGTCTACCTAATAAAAGTTTAACTACACTAAGACCTGTGCCGTCGCCGCCACCATCGTCGTGTACGACACATGGTGAAAGGCGGCTATAAAGGCGGTTTTTTACGACCGACGGAGAATTCTGTTGAGTATAGGTAGGGAAAGAATAAGAGTAAAAGAGAAGAAAAACTAAGATATATATATATGAGAACAAAACAAAAAAAAATACCAATTATTCCATCGTGTCGCCGGGTGTCGTTTTGGTGTCCGTGATTTTTTTTAATAAGTCGTAAAATATGATTATATTATTAAAAAAAAAAAATACACAGCGCAGAATAATATAAATGGTGGCTCCACGTTTTTTTTCGTTCGTTGCCGCCGGTCGTTAAACGATATTTTAAGACCGATACTTTTTATTTTGGCTTTTTATATTTTTATTTTTTGACAGCAGTCTCACCAAAAATAAACGTGAACGTATTATTTTCTTTTTCAATTTTTTATTCTTATTTATTTATTATTCTTATTTTTTTTTTTTTTAGGCTCCACAAAGCAATAACAACATCAGTCCATCCAAGAACCGGTTGCGTTGACGTGAGGGGATGGCCACACGCAAAAAAAATGCGCACTCCCCCGACCCAAATATGGTTTCGTGCAGATTTTTCTCGATTTATTTTTAGTGTATTTTTTTGCACACATCTGCGTTCTTTTTAATTAGTCACAGTGTTTTCATAATATACAGACTTCTTTCGATTGGTGACAGCAATGGGAACATTACAGAAATAAGTATATAGCATAAAGGAGAAGTGAAAAAAATAATAGTCTAAATTCGAATACGCTTTTGCAACACTTTTTATTGATTGCGCCTATAAATAGTTGTTGATAAAAAAAAAATCAATCAGACCGGATTAGTATTTTATAATCGGTATACAATATTTATACGATTTCATATACAGTAATATAAGCAATTAATTAAATACTTGGTATAGCATAGTCGTAAAAAATAGTTGAAAAAGTAAGTTTCATATTCAATATTGGAGTATTTTAGATATTTTAATTATTAAATCCATATCCCACTTTTAACAGTGGTACAGAAAAGCTAATATATTTTAATCTATTTCTAACTTCTTGCATTTTTCTTTGTACTTATTTATTTTATAAAACATTATTTTTTTTAAATTTTACGACTACAACTTTAGCTTAAACGAAAAAGTAACACACAATTTTACAATCATGTATTTAAAATAACAATACATCTAGCTTTTTTAAAATCAGTCTGGACATTTTGTGTATCAAATTTTTGACCTCCATCTATATTTTTAAATAGTAAAATTAATTCCATATATATTAAGGTACTGATACATCTCTACATTGGAATATTATTGATTTCTAAATCTCTTATTGGATGAAAGTAAACATAATAAATTACATAAACTTAAAAATTATTGGGAGTTTTTCAAGTTCAAGATATACAAGAATATTATTCCAAAAGGCAAATAGACCAATACCTTTATCACGGATCCCCTTAATATTAACTCTATGACAAATCAATATCTTAATATGCCCAAATAATCAAATATTCTATTCAAGATCTGGGGATACAAATAACATATTTTTATTTTATTTATTTAAAAGATAATCCTCCCACTAAATATGTTTATGAATAAATTAATATATGATAAAATAACAATTTCGTCATCTAATAAGCAGCAATATCTTTTCTCCTTATATGATCAGAACCTCTGATTCAAAGGTCATGTAACAACGTTTTATTGATATGTACTACGATTGTACAACTATATTTTTAAAAATTAAGTGGAGGTATTTAAGTGCTATGATAAAAATGATCTTATTTTTTTCTATAAAATCTATGTCAAAAACAATTTTATTAAAATTGTAAAAATAATAAAAATAATTTATTTTTGACAACTGCAATAACTTTAAAAAAAAATTATGACTTTGGGTGAATAAAAAAAATGTTGTCTTATGTCAATTAAGATGTTCAAAAATAGCTAACCATAATATTGAATACTTAATAGTTAGTATTTGAAACTATTAAACGTTTCTTCATTCCTTTTTAGGTAAAAATATTTTATATACTACAAGAACAAGTTTTGCTTTATTTTTAAATATTTTTATACTTACATTTTAACATC
Source organism: Rhopalosiphum nymphaeae (assembly GCA_036289425.1). Lineage (NCBI taxonomy): Eukaryota > Metazoa > Arthropoda > Insecta > Hemiptera > Aphididae > Rhopalosiphum > Rhopalosiphum nymphaeae. The sequence continues at coordinate 8,872,791 of JAZAQC010000012.1, read as the reverse complement.
AAAAACTCTATAAAAAAATTATAAAAATAAAAATGTAAAATGGCTATGACTATTATGTTCTAGTTGAAATATTTATTCAAGAGAATTTATTATTAAAGAATTATATATATTTATATAATTATTCAGTTTAAAATATAATAAAAAATTTATGATATTAACATATACTATTATAAGTAGATAAATGGTATATAATTTGTATAATTTGAAACCTAAATTTAGTTTACTGTAAAATCTTCTAATTAAAGCAAATGTAAAATTGTGTACTAAATTTCCATACATATATATACATTTTTTTTAAATTTATTTATTTAACGACAATTTACATTTTGCGATCTATACAAGTGAGTACAATAGTATTAAGCGATGAAAATAGCAAATATTAAGAAGCAATTTCACATTAGAAACGCCTGAAAATGAATGTTAATTTTAAGGAGAAATAACAATAAACACGATAAGAATGAAATGCATTAAAAAGATCTCTGGGCCAATTGTATTTCAGGCGTTTTGTTGGAAATGTTCAAATCTTAAACATAACTAGAAAATAATTTTAAAATTTTCGAGATTTTATGAATTTTATCAAAATTTTAAATTTAAACGTTTAAGCCAATGTAATGACTACCTATTTCTTTTCGATATTTTTTGATTGGAAAATGACCAACAACTTATGAAAACTTTTGTATTAAATTGGACCAAGAGAAAAAAATCTAAAACAAAATGAAAATTTCAAATGTCTATAAATAGCTTAAAAACAGTCAAAATATTTTGACAATTATACCTTGTCAAGTAAATGCCAACTATTTGGTGTAAATTCTAGTATTTATGATAATCCATTTTTGAGTAGTAACAGAAAAAAACATTATTTGTACATTAAAATTTTCTCATTCATTATTCCCGCCGATTTAAAAATATATACTGTTAACTTTTAATTTTAATCTCTCTAACTTGATCCAATTTGGTATCAGAAACCACTCTCTGAATTAATAATCGAAGCCTTTTTCTATTTCTATTTATCATGTATATGTGTACACAAAAAACACATCGTTGTAAAATTAATACATTTATTGCTCCATTCAGAATCTAAAATCATGTTTTCCACAGATACCTACAGATTATACCTAATCAAATAAGGCTATTATTTCTGCTAAGACTATTTCAAAAATCCATTTCTCATTAATTATAATTAATTTGTAAAAAGGTGTAGTATTAAACTAATTATTAGTTATTATTTACTATAATTAATTTCAAAAAAATGTGCATGTAATATTTTAAATTTTTATAGGTTTTCACTCTTTAAAAACGTAATTTTTCATTTTAAAATCTATCTCTGATAAAAACTTTATAGAGTATACTAAGCACTAGACTACTATTATAATATATATTTATTGAAAGAAAAAATTCAAAATGTAAAAAATAAAACAAAATCTGATGGTATAATAAAATATACGTATTTATTTTTGGTGTATATTGTAAAAATATGTAGTAAAAAACACATCGATCGTCTTTATAGGTATATACCTAGCTTCTGAAATGATTCTTTTACAATAATGCAGTCAATAAAATATCCATATCTTTAAAACGTCTACAATTGAACATAAAAATGAAAGATAAAATAAGCCGAACTTAACGAGTTTCAAAGAAATAAAATTGATGATAAATTGTTTTTAAAAATAATAATAGGTATAAATAGCGATCATGGCGTCACGGACTCGCAAGCACTTGAATCGTAAATTATTACGAGTATTATTCTGGCGGTTCGTACATAATAGGTATATGATAATTATTGAAACGCGTATTTTTTTTCCTACAAAAATACGAAACGGTTTATTAGTTATGATACCGGCATTTTACGGTCGGTTGAACTATACGTTATACAAAGATTATAGAAAAGCGTATATTATTTGGGAAACCCCGATCTATCGAGTATAATAGATTCCGTGAGAATATAGGTAAATCAAAAACAATATTCACGTTACAACACGCTTAAAGTCGTAAGTCGTATAATATGTAACATTATTGTATATATATATACTTGTTATTATTTATATTCTACCTATTATTAGTATTATTACTACACCCACGCGGGTCACACGTATTGTTTTCATCTTATAAAAAAACAACAGCAAATTTATGAATTTATTAACCCATTTTGTATTATTATAGCGCTTTAATATTATACAGTGCGATTGACCTATTATCAAACTCATCATATAGGTAAGAATATCTGTATTTGAACGTTAAGTTTTTTTTAGATATTTAATTTTAAAACGAGTTATAATAGCATTATTATAGTTAACAACACAAAAAGGCTCTCCGCTGAACTCAAGTTTATTATAATTTGTTGTACGTTTGTAAGACGGACACAACACATTTACACATCCTCATCTAGTCCTCTTAGTATTGGCGCCCCTGAGGGCTCTCGTTATTAGTCGTCGTTCAGCTGTCTCGCTTAGCGGCTTCTCTCTCTGTTTCTCTCTCTCAGTCGACCGTCTCGCTAAAAAGCGGTGGCTGTGAACTTTTTTTCCCCTTATTATATATACGTATATTATACTGTTATTAAAAACCGGTCTCGATGAGCCGGAGGCCGTCGCGCGTTATATACACATATATATTGTTGTACACACACATAGACGTAAATCTACGTTTGTACATTCATTTATACATATTATTTTAATATATTATATTATTTCACACACATACAGATCATCGCGCGCGCGCAGGAAGACTGCGGCGTCATACTTACATATTGCTATTATCGCGCGGCACTATCAACCACGCGTGTGCCACCGTGTGCGAGCGGATGAGGCCGGTCGTGAATTATATTATAATGATATTACATTTTTTTCTCTTCATTTTTTTAACGACCGGTCACTTTATAGTTTATATACAAGGCGATTATAATATGGGCAAATTCACGACGAATTTTTAATACTATAAATAACATTGATATTTGATAGTATGTTTTGTTCTTAAACTGTTTATAATGAAAAAATGAATAGCAAAAATGTCTCATATTTTCCGAGGCTTTGCCGGTCTAATGTCGTAGAATCGTAGTCATGTACGTAGCGCACCATTTTGGTACACTATTACCCTAAAGAACCAGATCTAAGCTTTAGGAACCCAAGGTATAAGTATATTAATATTGGAGGCTCATTAATCCTTATAAAGAAAACCAATTGCTATTTTTAAATATACATACTATGATGCAGATGAATCATATATATTTTTCGGTGTTTGATAAAACTATAAAAATGAAGATGGATTTAAAGGAAGAAAGTATTTTAACTAGGTGCCTCTACATGGCTCATTGCGTGATCCTTTAAGTCGACTCACGATTATGGAGTCTAGAAAAGTGCAGGTAATTTTTTTTTAAATGTATTCTTTTTTTCTTACCACGGTAATGTATTATTATCAATAATTGTATTCCTTACAAAGTTAAAAACATGCGTCTAGGTCTAGTCTAGGATATCAACTGCACAATGCACAGGCCTTTAAAACCACTTAAGGGCCTGTGCGCATCGCATCATTTGCATCCCATGACTACCGCCAAACCCGACACTGGTCTATACCGTGGTATGCTGTTGCAGTTTATACCGTCTGCAGCGCATATAAAAATAAAATATACAATAATAATATGTAGACTCGAGATTCCGTTTTTCGTGCACGCCGCCGCTGCGAGGGCGTGCGACCGGTTTATAATAATAATATTATCATCGTCGTTATTATATTTTCGTCGTGGCCGCGCCGCATCGGTCGCGGGCGCGCGCGAGTCCGGACGCGCGCGCCGTGTGGTAAGGCGTCTTCTGCACGCACGCGCGCGGGCCGTGTGACTACCACGACGGCGGCGACGGTCGTGACTCGGTTATCGAGAGGCTGCGTGCGGCGGCGGTGGCCGTACACGAAGAGAGGAAGGCGCAGAGGAAAATAAAACTCCCAATATTATACGCCGCCCGCGGCGTCCGCCGCTCACTTGTTACACGCGCGCTTAATGATATAGGACGTGTATTATAATACGAGTGAGCGTGTGCGTATATTATATATATTATAATACGTACAAGCGAAAGAGTGCGCGTCGTATAATATTATAATAATATGCGCGTCATGTTGTTATTATTATCGAGATGATTTTTATTTTTTTCGATATTCTTATACGACTATCGTAACGCCGCCTCTTTTACCCCTATACCTGAACCTCATCGATTATCGCGTTGCGGGGGCTTTATATGCTATATGAGTTTATGATGATATACCGCATTTATACATTTTTCAGCACATACGTATTATTACATAGGTTATAGTTCCTACACAGCGATGTGATTGTGCAATTCGTGTACAACTGTCAAAAGTATTAGTATAACTACAGAGTTCAAACTATATTATAATATTACATTAAATAAGTCGCAGCGAGCATAACTTCCGCTTTCTACATTCGAATTTTTGTACAGTTCAATAAAGTAGAAACTATAGTTCCATGTACACAGTTTAAAAAGAATTTCGTAACCTTTATACTTTGGTACCTATTTTTTAATACTGAATTTAGTATGAATCCTTATTAAATACTCATTAAATAAGTAATTATCTTAATATAAACAATCGTAGAATCGTAACTATATACAGATGAATGGTAACTAACGGACAAAATGGATACAACGAGAACATAAGGTACTCTAAACTAATGTTTAAAAACCAAACGCTTTGTACGTACCAACTATATTGATAAGCATATTATATATTGTTTGTAATATATGATGCTAAAATTGCGGAAAATGTATATTTATCGCTACTATATATATGATAATAATATTTAATCGACATGAAACGCGACGATGACGATTCAAACTTGAATGTTTTATGTACATCATTTGCGGTGTTAAAATTTACCAGCTCTTCTCTCGAAGGTGTCTTTCTTGATCACAATTGGACACTCGGATAGCGTCCTAAATGAATCATTATATTGAATATGATTATCATCAACAGGGTTCTAATAATTAACTCTTATCGATTTGGCTTAGTCCAAGATTATTGTACGGTCGAAAAATGCGTCATAGCATACAGTTTGGACATTAGGTTTTAATTTAACGAAAATAATTATATTTTTTTCCGACGACTGCGGTTAATAATTATTATACACGTATGCTTACATAGTTAAAGTATACCTATTGCGTAATCAGTCAATCGGGTGCTGCACAATACGTACATGATTTCTTTAAACATTTCTGACGAAATCATTCTTTAATTTATTAGTAAAAATGTTGTACTCGATTAATGAAATATCAAATAATATTCGACTTCCGAAATGGTTTCCAAATCCAGTCCAATACAGCGAAAGGTGATAAAATTGTTAGCGTAAAAAAATTCTTATGGAAAGAAAATAATATACGACTATATTGCTTTTAAAAAATGTTCAAAATATAAATAATAACTCAGTACCTGTGTATAGCTTATTAAACTATGAGCATACAATTGTATGAACATTTTAAAAGTATTTTATACAAACATACGACTTACTATAGTAAAAACGCGTAGTTTGTGGAAGGATTATATTATAACATAATATATAGATTACATTATATTATTCAATTCAAACTGTTCTACAAAACATCAACAACACTAAACACGCTGACCCCGTGCAAACGATCAATACCTGCGCGTTAATCAAGTTAATGTCTATCTGATTATTATCATTATCATTGTTGTCGGAAAAGTGGTCAAAAGTTTATGGTCCGACATATTATGAGCTCATTCGATCCACGCGCGTAAAAATGTTGAAGACACGTTTTGATAAATACGATAATAACAAATATATAAAATTACTGCTGTACAGTCAGTACGACATAAGCGAGTCAATATACAGTACATATTATAAATGTTGATACACAATTATTATAATATGCCGATAACCGTATGAATCGTATGGTATATACCATGGTGGTAAACATTTTGACGAAAAACATATTATAATAATATGTAGGTATAATTATGTACACCGCTTAATCGTGATATTGAACAGTCGTCTGTTAGTGACTATACGCCTAAGTAGGTATGTATCTGTATATTTATGTGTAACTATAGTTATCAATAAAAATAATTCCAAATCCACGCAATAATATATGCATATTAAATTTAGTATTTACTAACATCCGCACTTGTTATGTATTTGTATTTGCAGTAGGGGTATTTTGTATATAAAATTTCATAGATTAATTTAAACTGTAATTTATAAACAACTTAATAATAATTATTTTGTATAAGTAATTTGGAAAGTAGTATTATATTTTTACCATCTGTATTCTGTATTTATACAAAAAAAACACACATCATTGTAAAATCAATACATTCATCACTCCATTCAGGATCTAAAAAAAATAATGTAAACATTTTAAACCTATAAAACGGGAACTTTCATGTTCTAATTAAAGTTTTGCATGTATTATGGTGTTTTAAGAATTTTGAGTACATATGGATACCACTATATACTTTGGGTACTTAGTTATAATTTATAAAAAAAATGCAATGGATACCACCTCGGGTTTTCACCATTGTTATCTTTTTGTAGGACGGACGACCTTAGAAGTAATCAAAATCAAACTTATAATATACCCCGCGTAGGTAACAGTAGTACAACACTAAAGCTTGGATATTATACAAGAATAAAAGAAGTCTCTAAATCAGTAAACTTAAATAAATAAACGTGTATTACAATCAACCACCTGGTGTTCTTAATATGATTATTATATATACCTATAGGTTATATAGTTAATATAATCTTTTTTAACTTATAAATGTAAGACTTAATTTAAATAATATATAAAATATTTAAATATACCTATTATAGCTATTATATAATAATATATTAGATATTGTATACATCGATAAATACTATATACTATATATTATTACACATTATAAATAATAATCAAGAGCTTATAAAACTATTTATACTATCTATTACATAACTATTTCAAAACAACTATTTGAACAAAAATGTTCAGCCATACAAATGACTTATAACAAGATCCACTATTACTGTTCTTATAAGGGAAAAAATTAAAAAATAAGCCTTGAATACTGTCAACATTTATAATAAAATATATAAAATGATTTATTATACTTATTAGTAATTATATATATATATAAAATATAGCTATGGATATACCCCATATATGCATGTAATCAGTTGAATAGTATTTCTGTAGTTACAGTTTTAGGATGTGTCCTATTCATAAATATGCATAAAAAGTTGTCACGTCTTGGCTATTTATTTTTCTTCGTTTTCAATTAGGGTGAAAAAAACAGCCAATTAAAGAAGAAATCCTCGGCAATTTTTGGGGTACTAATATATAATATTTATTATTTCCAAAGAAATATATCCATTTGCATACATGTGGCATATACGTCGTATCACCATAAAACACATAAGTGTATAAATACTTTAAACCCTTGACAGTCTAACATTTAAAATGAAAAATGTGAATAACTCAAATACGTATGAGATTACGAAATGTCTTTTTCATAAGACGAATATAATACAAATACAATACATTGAAATATTCAATGCGTTAAAAAATGATACCATCGCACAATCTTATAACATTATCGTGATACAATAATATGATGTCGTTTATATTTATTGGTTGCTTAATACTGTATAATATTAGTTTTAAATGTAATAAATTATAATTTTTTTATTTTAGTAAATGACAGTTGAAATTTCAATCAATTTAGTCTTTCGATACTTAAAAAAATTTACCCTTTATGTATTAAGTATACAATTAAAAATGAACGTTTCCTATTATTAGGCCAATCAAGGATTTATAAAGTTTTCTAGCGTTTCAAAACCAAACCGACAGACGGACCGGTGTATCAATTTGTTGGCACGTCTGCCATTATTTTATAATTAATCGATTTGGGCAATCTTCCAACTGGGTGCCGACAATATACAGACAATTCACCTTCGAGCGTAATGTCAAGTTCTCACGTCAATAAACACGTCGTCATTCGATGTTTTGCCAATATATTCTGTTTAGGCTCCTATATATACTCTATAAAATATAAATATACCCTATTTAGATATATTGCATATATAGTTATTTGAACGTTTTTCTAATATTGAAGTTAAAAAAGATAGTTATTTCAAATTCATCTGGATAAATTTAAAAAAATTTGAAAATGTTCAGCTAGTTATTATTTATAATAATTAGCTTAAATTTAAAAACTTAACTATAGAAATATACGGATATTTGTGGAAAAGTGTGATGCTAGTTTATTGATTCATTTGATGTTCAACATTTTTATCGTAAGGTAAGTATATAAGTAATTAACTTTATAGTTTTATTATGATAGATAAACTTATTTCTATTAATAAATGTATAAACTTTTTATAACTTATACAGAATATAAAATTAATCTTTAGAAATGACAAAAAATATTTTTTACAGGTTTGTATGTTGAATTACCAATGGTATTAATACTTTGCTAAGTGGTAGAAAATCAATGACAGCGTGGGCGATAATATTATACAAAAGCGAGGAAGTTTTCTCATTTATAACTAAATTATTCTATAAAAAAAAATAAAATAATAATTCAATTTGTGAATGTTATCTAGTAGTGAATATTATGCGTGTGAGTTGCAAACACGAAAATCGATTTATTTACGGAGCTAACAATAACTTCTTAGTCAGATATACATAATTTCAGGCATATTGTCATATCAATATACACCGGTAATTACTGATAGTTAACACTCAAACATAGATTTCGACTTCATATTTTTTTATTTACAAATAAAAATTAGACAAACTTAAAACAAATTACACTTGACTCGTACACTATTCACTGCAGTTATGGAGTCTGGGGTATAATCCCCTTAAATTGAAAGCGAGTCTTCATATATTGACTTTAAGTAGGCAAGTTATTTGTTTTACACGCTCTACACAATATCCATCACGAACTATTAATATTTTATACACTTAAACCAGCCACAGTGGTAAATAAGAAGTAATAAAATAAAGCACAAGTATTTAGGTTGTATTAATTAAAATAAATTATCAATATAATGCAACATATTCATTTGCTTACATATAGATACTACTATAGTACTATACTGAAACAAACATTTTTTAAGATTTTAAGTTACCACTCTCGAACATTGTGATTTTACATTAGAAAAAAAGTACACAAATCTGCACATGCATTTATATTATATCCTATTATTACGCTTTTTAAAACTAATGAGAATTTAAACAATAATCACCTCATTAAAATACAAAACAAGATAACATTTTTAATCGAAAGATTAAAGTCACGTGTGAGACTTTTGAAGCGCCTTCTACACCGCCTACTTGGCTAAAATGATAACGACTAACAAACAAAATAAAAAAAAACCGCTTGTGATGTACGTTATTCTTCGCTTATATAGCTCAAAACGGTATCTGTCGATCGGACAGACTCATATTATACTGAATATTACAATTTAAATAGCTTTATAATTTTTATGGATACATTGTTATTATGTTATGGTACCTATGTATATGTATATAATTTTAACCCAAAAAATGGCAAAATCGTCTTCGAGACCCCATATTATGCCGGGCCAAACACGTAATATATTATAATGTGGGTACACCAGAAACCGGTACTGTCCCGAGTTCACCAGGATGAGTATATACGTATACATGACAACCCTAATAATTAATAAAATATTATGTCTGCACACACACACACACACGCATATATATATATATATATATAAATAAGTAAAGGTATATATGGTTTTTACGGTGTATTATGCTATACACCTTGTGCACGCTTATAGGAAAGGGGCGGGAGTCGGGCGCGCGTAGGAATTTATATACGCCGGTCGGCGGCGCGTCTTCGTTGCCAGTGGCTGTGTTCGTGTGTATATTATTAAATATTATTATTATTATTATTATTATTATTATTACTGTTTTTGCTATCTTTGTCGATATATACATTTTTTTTATAAAAATTATCGTGTGATGCGGTGTATGTGAGTGCGCGCGCGCGAGAACTGCTTGTTCGGTCGGTGGCGCGCGCGCCGCGTGAGCAGTACGCGCGCGTGAGCGTGCACGCGGAACAGAGATATTACAATAATAATATTATTGCGTTTCGAGCGCTCGGGCGCGCGTGTACGTAGAAAATGCACGGCGGGAAGAGCGAGACCGAGCGAGAGTGAGAAGACGGCGGCGGTGAGTACACGACAGTCGAGTGGAACGTTGCGGCGGCATGCTCTGTGGGCGCGTGACCAAGCGTCGGGCCCGCCACCGCCGCTCATCGGCGAGGCCGTGGGAACCCGAACCGGAGCTTCTCGTCGACACGAGTAAACGCGCGGCAATCACCACTGCGCGCCGCCACCGACCCGTTGTGCCCACGTTACGTTCGCCATAAATATGTATATATAAAATAATAATATATACGACGGCGCATAATACGTTTACATCGTTATACGACCGTATATTATAGTATTATTATTATTATTATATATATATATATATATTTTAAGACACGAACGCCGCGACGAAACTGTTTGATTCGCCATTCGCGTAATAGTGTGACATCGCCACCGGATTTTTTTCTCGCCACTAGGTACCAGATCACCGGACGTTCTATTTCCGTTTGATACGATCGATGATAAACAAAAAAAAAACGCCGACATAAAATATTATGTGCTTTAATAAAATATTGTATGGGTATTAAATTTTTCGATTTTTCGGCATCCTATTTCACGTTTGGTTGAATTTTTTTTTTTATTTCGGAAGAGTCCAGCATCATCCAGAATAAAATGACTCGAGCCAATCGCACCCCCATTTTCTATTTACACCACCATTCACGTATTAATTTAGAAGCAATTTAATGGTGGTGGTGGCGGGAGGGGGGGGGGGGGTAAAGCCATGCATCGAAAACTTCCATCAATTACTGTCCATACACTCTATCCAGTCCCCACATTGGAACATTATATAGAAATCAGTCTCTACTTAACATATAGGATATACGTATAGACTATAAAGGATTTCTTTATACTCCTGCATTGAATACGATAATATATAGCTGTGACCAAAGTGCGTCTTACGTTGACGAGAAATATTATTCAGTAAACTCATTATCACTTTACAGCAATATTTATTATAACTCGTGGGCTGGCTTAGAACTTACCTGAAATTCGTCACGTGATCAGAACCTTTGGACTTTTCTTCCAAAAAGTTACTACTGATCGAAATGTTTGCTTATCCCTTATTAGTTATATTAGTTACTTTTATATGTATACATCATATTATAATGGCTTTTCACCTAATCACTACCTAATCTAGACTCCAGAGTCGGATTTAGAACTTTTAGGCTTATCCTATGGTGCGGGTGATAATAATGCGAATGCGCTATTATTATTACAAGTTCATATATTTTTTTTAGGATGTGATTTGTGGTACTCTGTTGATTATATCAATACCTAATAATATTAAAATATATTTTAATTTATTCATTTTTTAAGAAAGAAAAAACATTTTCAAATTAAATAATATACCTACTATTTTGTGTATAATTAAAACATATTATATAGTTATTAAAAACATGTTTAAACCCACCAAAAAACCTTTGTACTATCTTGGACATTGAAACTTGGACATTTCTTAACCGTTTTATAAAATGCATGAAAAGTCAATCATAATAGATACCTATATATCGTACAATAATATGTTCAATAACAATTAAATTTCATCGACACCACAATCTGATTAGGTTTTGCCGATCGACGCAAACGAACAATTTTCAACTGTGGCAGCTACGATGGTAGTATCCAACAATCGGTGGTATTATATTGTATGTTCGACAGAAGACGCGACTTCATCAATGGGACACGCGTTGAATTATGAACATGTTTTTTATTTCCAATAATAAAGCTGCTTTCTTTCTACGAAAAGGGTTATCACTTAACAGTGTCGATCGCTTTTTTTCGATCTAGTTTAAATCTTTTTATTTGTATACCTAATTATTAATTTCATATTTATTGAATATAAGTTCCATGAATTTAAACGAACTCTGCTTCTGTGTAATTTATGCTGTGGGTTGCTCTTAACATTGTGAACGTGTCTAAATAAAAATAAAAACTAATAGGTACCTATTATAGTTATCCTTATAAATACAGTCGAAAGTGTTTATACTCATGTTATAATATAGGTAATATTACTTTTAATTACACAATTTATATGGATAATAACTAATAAGTTATATAAAAGGGAAAAACACCCTTGAAGGGCAATAAAATCGAAACAGCCAGAGGCTGCAATTATAACTTTACCTACGTTTACGGTGCAAATGCAACCTGACATCCAACATTTCTGTAAATTATATACCATACCCTAAACATATAAGTACCTTATACCTACACACAGCTACGCGTTTTGTTTAATAGTCATTTATATTTTATCCATGTGTGTGGCTTTTAAATTCATTTTTTATAATATATTCAACAAGCTCGTTAAAAACTGTAATTTTCATAATATTATTAGATTTAAAATTTAAGATTTAAGTTCATAACTACATTACCTGCAAATAGTTATATCTAAATATATATTAAAAATTTTAATCGAGTAATAATTATACTTTTTATAATTATTTATCACGAAATGTAAAATAATATTACGCACACAGTTATTTTTTTAAATTATATGTAAATACAAAAAATAATATGATTTCTATATTCTGTTTTTCTTTCTCATATAGTCATATCCCAATTAGCTGTAGACGACAAAAGACTAATTATAATTAATGGACAACGGATGCGATTAATGAATCATCCGTTTATTTACTTAAATAGTTCAGGGTTCTATACTACTTGCATTCATATAATCATTTAAGACATTATAGGTTTTATAAATGTGTTTAAATGGTTTAATGATGCTTCATTCACTATTCATATAATAATATGAATTAATACTTCAAATACTTTTTTTATATAAATAACTATGACACTTTAAAGCGATCCAACTATAATCTGTACAGCTATAATATATAAATAAAGTATGATTTTCAAATTTTGAAATGATATTCAAGTTTCATTTTCATCAAGAAAAAAATAATATTTTTAGTTTACGTAATCAACTATAAAAATGTATAACAAATCATTTACGATTTTATGGATTATTCTTTGTGTCAAGGAATAATAAACTTAATGAAGAAGCTACACACTGAATAAGCATTACTCTGAGAGTGAGTTGCTTATAAATGTATCGATTAAAAATAAATAACACATTCAACCTAAGTACGAGTTTTTGAAAAAAAAAAAATTAGAAATGACAAACTACATTAGGTATATTAATCATGGATTAATCAAGGCTATGGTGTATACAAAACTACAAATGTTAACAATAATCGCGGTCACTGTGTAACACTCGTAGTATTTGTAACATTAATTATGTTTTATGACGTGTGGTCGTCCACACAGGGGTCGGTGTTTTCGTAATATTTTCCAACGGTTTTTTAAAAATACAACTTGAAAAAAAAATAAATATAAAACCATCATATAATATTATACGAAGTGCCACCGTCGCACCCGTCCTTATCTACTGTGGTGGCGGTGAAATCACGCGTTTCCTGTGTTTACACAACCATTAAAAAATAAATAAAATAAAATAAAAAAACCGGCGGCGGTCACACCAGTGATGCGCAACTGTGTGTGTGTGTGTGTGTGTGTGTGTGTGTGTGTGTGACAATGAAACTGGATACATGCCGCGCGCGTGCGCTCATCGAACCGACTACGAAGACGGTCGGCGGTGGTCGGTCGGTCGGTCACGGGCGACGGAAAAGGCGGCGGCGACCGTTGTCGAAGGCGCGCGCGGAGGAGGGTCTCGTTGTCGGGCGGGTAGGCGGCGAGGAGGAGATCCGAAAGTCGAAACGGCAGGTGTACGCACGCCGTCATATTATAATGCCCTGCCACCCGTCCGCCAGCCAGTCAGTGGTCGTCGCCGACGACCGGTCTTCCACGCGATCACGAACCAAACGGACCGGCTCCGCACGCATATAATGATATACGTATACGTAAGCGCATAATATACGACGTGTGTGTGTGTGTGTGTGTCTGTGTATGCGAGTATACGAATCCAATCTTCTTTTCGTTATTGTGTGCCGCCGCCGACACGGCACAACCATATATATATTATATTATATTATTATACATTATACATATAATATGTATTGTATATTGTAATAGAAAGAAACAAACAGCCCAGACGAGTGTTAGTGTGTGAGTTCGACGGGTTTTTTCCCCGTAATATACTGCCCGAAGGGGTGAGGCTGCCGCCACCGATGGTCGGTTCCTATATGGCTACATATGTATCTCCAGGGGTACGCCACATACATCGTTCTACGTGACGTCGAAGACGAGACGTCGTTTGAAATAATATCTAAGATAATATAATATTATATTTTTGTATCAGTGAATACCGTAATTATATTGTCTTAATATGTATATAAATTAAACCGTAGGTCAAGTGGAAGATGGATATACTTCCCATTGAAATGAAATAATCTCATAATGCAGCAAGTATAAAAATAAATTACTGAAATTTAAAATTAGGTTATTTAATAATAAAAAAATAAATAATATTTTTAATTTTAATTTTAATAATAATACAATACAGTTTTTGACTCGTCAGTTTATCACTTTTATAAGGAGATATAAATTATATAATATTCTAAGCAAAGGGGAAAATGTTCATTTTTAGTAGGGTCCTAATGTCAAATAAGATGATAAAATTTTTCATTCGGTGGCTGTTTCGTCTCTTCGCAACATTTTGCGAGTTCCTAAATTACTAAAGACACACGCAAACACGTGGTAAATTATTTAATATTTAATTATTTATAATTGGAAAATACATCAATTATAACAGACAACAAATGTTATAATAAATATACAAACTTAAATGTTTTGCATCTAAAATAAAATAATATATATATATGACCAGGTAAAGATAATTTACATCATTATATTTGTTTTCTCTTGCATCCGCGCATGCATCAACTTCTTTGAAAAATATACTCTTGTCACCCCTAGGAAGCTTGGAACCACAACGCCGAACTCGTATTTTTAATACCTCGGCTATAAGTAAGTTTTAATTAGTTAAATTATTACCTTCAATGCTCACATAAAGTTTGGAGAAAATCGTTTTCAACTAGCGCGTTCGATATGGTGGATGTAATATTACATACGCGCATCGACTATCAGAGTTTAAATGGAGTTATAATCAAAATCGAAATGTTGGTATTTATCATTATGCTACTCAAA
The DNA here is from genome assembly GCA_036289425.1 of Rhopalosiphum nymphaeae. Lineage (NCBI taxonomy): Eukaryota > Metazoa > Arthropoda > Insecta > Hemiptera > Aphididae > Rhopalosiphum > Rhopalosiphum nymphaeae. Next base: position 8,857,496 of record JAZAQC010000012.1, on the reverse strand, counting down.
CTTCGTAAAAAAACTATTTTCTACAGTAGTCAGTCATCAGTGAGTCATCTGAAAAACGAAAAACAGTTTTACCTTTTTTAATAAGATTTTTTCGTGTAATCAATTTATAAACCTTATTATTAACTTACAATTACCTTTAAGTACGATGCCTTCCGGTTCGTGGCGGTAGTTCTTTGTAATAAAAATAAATAAGGGATGTAACGTACATTTAAAATGATGATTTCCGTTCATGCTGGTTACTCTTCAGCCCACAAAAATATATAAAATAAAATAATACTATTGTATTATAATCGGTGTTGTAATTTCATAGTTCGTACCTACCTTTTTATAACGTACTTTGTTATATACCTAAATAACTTAGTCAAAGATATTTTTGTTTTTAAAATGTAATTATTGTATCTATATATTTGATTACATAATATTAATAAAAACTTAAAAGTAAATGATTATCTGATGGTGTCTCGATATGAATAATAACAATGTATTAAATTATCCATGGTATAACTATTATTATACTGTGAGTAAAAATGTAAAATAAAATAGTTTGGTCTACGTTCTATCTTCTATGTAAAAATATTGTTTTGCATTTTAGGAGTAGCTAATGAATTATTAATGAATAATGATTTTTATTTAAAAATTAATACTCAGCTTAATATTCTCGTTTGTACAGAAATTACTAAACCAGGATACCTATTTAAAATCTTCTATGATTTATTATACTGTATAGCTCCTAGCTATAAATAATTAATAATTACTATTTCCAACACAGAACACAGAAACCAAAAATGATTAATTTAAGATTTTAATAAAAATATATAAGGATCAAGCTACAATCTTAACACTTTTTAATTACGCAAATAAATTGAACATTCTAGTTTATGTATTATGTATCACTTACAAATTGCAATATATATATATATATATATGTTAATGTTTTAATAATTAAATTGAAATGTAGTATAATTGAAACCAAATTTAATAATATTTAGTTTACAAAGTATGTGAAATTGAAAACAAATACGTTATGGTTTAATTATATTTATAAATATTATATTTTAAATAACTATTACAATAGTCAATAATAAAATAAATAACAATTATAACAGATATATAATTCCATACAGATTCAAAATATAAAGCTTTATTAAATACCACCGAATTACAACTACCTGCTACTTCGAAGAAAATATCTTCATCAAGTCCAAATAAAAAAGTATATCGATATATATATTATCTTTAATAAACACATAGTTATATATAGTTTGAATATCGTTAGATTGAGTATGACGAAGTTACATTTTTTACTATATTTTAATACTTCTTCAATATCATCATACATTTCCGGATTTAAAATTAATATGCTATTAAATTTTTTAAGTGGAATCTTTTGATTTCAAAAATAATAGTATTATGTAATTGCTTGTTCTTTGGTGTATACATATTGTAGATACTATGTACAACATACAACATAAAACATTAATTATGCTTCAAAAATAATTCCGTCCTAATCGGTTTTAATGGTGCCATAGTACTTAGGAAATATAAAAGACTCTCGCTAGCACCTACAAGTATATTGTAATATAGGTAAACTTAATGTTATATTATTATTACGACGATGATGACGACAGCGATACTACGTCAGTAATAATAATAATGGATATGACGCGTGATTTATTCGCACGAAGATCTATCGCCTTGATGGTATTTTTCATTATCATTTTAATTTCTTTTGCCTTGAATGGTATTTACAAGCCTTATATTATAAGTTATAATATTGTATTATAATTTTTATATTATTTTGCTAATACTATATGGGCACGAATTATGTGCATTAAGGGTCATGTATCCCAAACTCCCTTTTATTTTTTATTGTGTCTTTGTAATCACTTTTATACCGCAACACGATCATCCATTAAATCATCATTTTCATCATCATGGTCAGAAAACATAGCCATAATTTTACGATCTTGTTCGGTGGTAATATATTAAAAGCAGCAGCAGGTAAGCGCTTATTCGTACCTATATAAGCTATATCATACGCACATAAAATATTGGTCATAATATGACGCAGGTGATACGACGCAGATATGTGTTGCATTTTATAAGATTCAATTAAATAGTCGCTAAATATTATTATGTATTTATGTCTAATAAAATAAAAACTATAATAAGAGATTTTTTTATCGATTTTTGTTTTTCATTAGGTATTAGTTAAGGTTTTAATTTAATTGTACTACGGAGAAATAAAAATAAATATATAATCGAACATTTATTTTCCATACCAAAGCCATATAGTTTTCTTATGCAACTTGTATCAAGTGTACTAATTTAGCTTAATCCAAAATTTACCTTCACTCTAGAGTCTAGACATTCGACACAATATATTTTGGCGTTAATAAATAAGAATTACTTTTGAATTATTATGATTTTATGAAAATTACAAAAAATAATTCGTTTTACATGAAAAATTAAATTTTAAATGTTAGGGTAACGCTCATAAAAGGTTAGAAATTAATACTGCCGCTTTACTGTTCTATTAAGTCTAGACTCTAAACAGCATCAATTGATTTTTCTGTAATAGTATAAATATCGTCATTTGAATAAGGAATTTTGAGTGCTGGTCAATGGAAATCATTTTCTAGGCATTAAAGTCAGTTGTGTAAAGTTGTTAAGTGTTCTATGCTTATATTATGATTATCTATACAGCTTATTACATAATATATAATTTACTTATAATGTATAAGTTAATAACTAGCAGATATTGCAATTGATATTAGACTCTGATCAACGGTTTATAGGTCCATGTGTGATATAATGATAGATAAATGAATTATAATAAAACATATTTATTCGAAATAAATAAAATGAGTAGGTATTCATAGATTGTTACTTTATGTGCATTGTGCAAACCACAAAATATGTTGAAATGCGTCAGACGTCAATACTCAGTACCTAATAATTAAGTTTGTAATATGTATTATGTCCAGGTAACATTATGTGTTTGTCTATTCTCGTCTTACAAAAAAGTGTATAATTTTCAAAGACTATTATTATAATATTATAGTGTAGGTATGTATATTAGTATATGTACCTTGTACCTACTTGGATAATAAATAAAAGCAAGTTACGGTTCGTAATGATTGTTGCAGCCAAAAATTGACCGTTGTCGTATAGTTGTTTTATCGTGTACGTATAATAAACGTATAGGACTGAGCGTTATAATTCCTGTGCACACAAAATCAAAAGAAAACGAGTTTTTAAAGAAAACCGTATAAGCACACCGCCGCGCCGCCTTGCCGCTGTGGCAGGTGGCAGGTGCAATCTCGTCGCAGCACCGTACGCACGCACATTATCTCCATGATGGTTTTTTTTATATATATTTTCCTCTCTCCGAGTCCAAGATGCTTGAAATGACAATACTATCTGAATCCGAGATCTGGTACACCCGAATTCCATCTAAGCCTCGGTCGTGTGCATTTAATGATCGACTGCAAAAGGACACCAAAGATTTTTCTTTTTCTTTCATGTCCTCTTGTTTGCCGTAAGGACAAAAAAAATGAAACAAGTTTTTCTATATAATATGTCTATTTATAAGTATGTTTATCAACCGATGGCTGATTTACACCATGTACGACCATCGTGTATTGTTATTCATCGATACTCGTCTGTTATATAACTATAATTATTATTGCCTACCCTCATTACGCATCACACAATATAGGTACACAGTACACACCTTCTTCTGTCGTTCGCACCCGGCTGTAATAAGTGGTAAGTATTCTTTATTCCTGCCTGTTTATTCATCTTCTTATATATGCCCAACACTATTGCCATCATTATTATTATTCGTAATCATCGACTATTTTTTTTTTATATAAGACGTGTGATGCAACCCCGAGGGCGGACCCAACTCGCCCTTAACACCTGATTATAACTCTTTCGCTGGAGTCTTAGAGACCGCCAACACCATGATAACTATGTAGTTGCCCCACTAATCATATCACGTCGATACCGAATACTATACAATATACCGGCACGTCTACAGACCCCGATTGGGAGGACTCTGGCGGTGTATTATTGGTGGAGGTTGAACCCCTTTATGATTTTATCCTTACATGTAGTAGGTATACTTAGATAGCTTGTTGTCTGAATTCTGAAGGTTATATTCATATACGTAAACTAATTTGGAAGCATATTGTAACATACTTTAAGTCATTATACTGCGTTTGTTTTAAGATACCTAATAAATAATAATATCATATACCTTCATAATAATATTTATACAATGAAAACTATACAATATACATAATATATCTATTTAGATATATTCTAACTCATTGTTTCTTATTTACATGCATGGTGTGCAAACAAATTAATTTAAACCATTAAATGTAATTTGAAACATTTTATTTTGCACTTAAAGTTTTTTTTTAATTTATATTTTGAAGCACCTATATGCTTCAAAATATAAATTAAAAAAAAAAGAAACTTAAATTCGGGTTTAAATATATTTAGTAAAATAAGAAATAGTTTACCCATATTTATAAATCCATAATATGTACTAGTTATCTTATAATTTTAGTTAATGCTTAAATTTTTTTCTTTTTAACCATTTAAGTACGTGTTTTAAAAATGTCTGTTTAAAATTAAACCATGAAACATAAACAACATTTCCTGTTTCAAACTTAATGGATTATTACTTGTTTTTAGAATTTCATCGACTTGTGATTTTACCACAAGGGCGAGTACGGTCGGCATGTGTTTTGCTTAACACCCTAAATAGCACCTGTTTATCACATTTCAATACGACCTTCTATTTTCTACTTATTCACCCTAAAACCAGATTTTAAGACAAGGACGTATGGTTGAATACTGAGTATTGGTTTGTTTCTCAAATGGAGTCACTTTGTTAGGAATATTAGGACGATTTGTATTAGTTGAAAATATAAACCATTTGTCTTGATATTATTATATTATCTATATAATTTTAAAATTGAAAATATTTTTAATTTAAATTAAATAAGTTAATTTAACAGAACAATTTTTTAAAACAAACAAACATTGTTTTTTAGTAAGATTTTAAGAATGTATAAAAATATAAAATTTAGTAATTTAAATACACAAATATACAAAATAATATAATTTATATTATATATTTTACACTCATTTCAAACTGAAAACCCTAAAAAAGGACTAAAACCAATTTTTCAGGCTATGACAATTAAAAAATAATATATAGTTTATGTTATGTTCAATATCATATCTTATAAGGTAAGGAAGATAAAGGCGATTACGGTCGGCGCTACGGCACCGAACCGTCGTTATCGTCAGTTTACTACGTTTCGCCGCTTTGTAAAATTCATGCCGGACAACGTCGTCTAGCTATTTTAAATGCCATTAATTTATTTTTTTACAATTATGAATTATGATTATTATATTATTATAATATATTATTTATTAAATTGTCTAACAAAAAAATAAAAACAAAATGAATTAAACAAAAGGTACATAATGTTCGAATTATTTTAAAACACCAAATACAAATAGTAATAAAAATAATACTTTAAATAAAATCTACCGATATTCATGTACATAATAACAAAAATCATTATAGAGTTTTTATAGATGTATATTTACCAGCTGCCTTAGAAAATGTTAGTGCATCAGAGTATCAATATTGAACAAGACATTGATGTATTAGTTGGATCGTAAAAAATAATCCTGTAAGGGTATTTTTGTTACCCAGTCTCGGGTTGATAAACCTCCCCTTGTACGCTAAATATTCAGTTTCTGGTACACTGGTTATTGGATAAACGCCCCGTTATTTGTAGTTATTTGTAAGGCGTGTACCGTACCTACATGTAAAGGTATATTTTTACCTGGTGCAAAAAAGAAAAACACCAACTAGTATATACATATATATATACTTATGTACTATGCTACACATGAATAGCCTGTCATTTCAGCATCCACACTATACCTTTAGACAAAACGCCAACCCCACCGTGGCTACAGGTATAATTAGAATCACTGCTGGAGTTAAAACCCATGAATAACCTAAGAACGGAGTTAATAACTTCAGATATCCCGAGCAGGTGAACATTTTTGAAGTGGCATTTTGAAAAATTATATACGATTCGATATCTTTTGTAATGCCATGACTCGTTTTAAACACGAACTCAAGAGATGCTTATCAGTTTTGAGATCGGTGAAGTCGAGGGTGATTAAAAAAATCTGTCGATAGTATAGATGAAGTTAAACGGAATTTAGAAAACAGATTTAACTAACCCAAATATTCAGTATCTATTATTAGTTATACTGAATCGTTATTTTTTTGCTATCATAAAAACATATAAATTTACACATCATATTAATTAAACTAAGTTAGTTAAAAATAAATATATTTTTTTAATTATTAATATACCGATTTATTTGCTATAGAACCTATTTGAGATAATTACTTAAATATATATATATACATAGAATATATAATATATAAATTTAAAAGCTATTTTTTCGAAAACCACCAATATATTAAAAATACGTGACAATATAACTAGAATATAAATACTTTAATTATAATATGATCTTAGTATTTCAAAATATAATTTAAAGTTTAAACATAGTTTGAAAATTGTCAAATAGACATACGTTCAATATGGTGTATTACACACTTATTGTTAGTTTGAATTCATTAGAATTAATTTATTTCATTGAAAACAGGAAATAACTCTAAATCGACACTAAATCTATTCTCATATTACATTTTTTACCCTTGAGCATTATATACCTGGTATTATATATTGTTACAAGTGCCCTATTTATCATCTAAAGGTCTACCAAAACCATATAACATCACACGTCAATTAATACTATATGTAGACAAATTTAAAATTATGGTTAAAATCTATTATCATCCAATGAGTACATATGGTAATTTATTTCCGTAAATTCATCGAGTAGATTCCTCATAATTTATAACTTGTTGGATTTCAGTAAGTACCTACCTACGTTCATTCAAAATTGTAATACAATTAGTTCAGGTGCAAAATTGAAAAACCCATAAATTAGTCTGTTATAGTTTAATTATTAGTGTTTGTACAAAATACAGCGTTTGTAGCAAAAAAAAAAAAAATTAAAATTAAATTAATTTCCAACACTTAAGGTGTTTACATAGCCCGAAGAACAAACAATTTTTTATATCTGTAGGGTTACTTCAAAAATGTTCACGTCATATGTGCTCGATTAAAAATAAATACATGCGTGCTCTAACATTAAAGTTGTCCGGAGGCCAGTAAGTCCGAAATTCTACCACCCCGTGAATAAGTAGGCGTCACCTCAGCAAAACGGGCAAGTGAGCAAGGTGCAACAAGTTAATGGGCCATCTTTACACCTGGCTAACAATCTCGGCCAACCTGTATATTATAGTGTGTACATTCGGCACCTTGATAACAACACATGGTTAAAGAAAAAAAATATATATAATAATAAAATATAAGAGAACCGGAAAAATTGGCCCGTGATTACACGTCATATTGTAGCTGTCTGTTGTTCGTTGTTGTTTATAATGATTATCGTAGTCATTATCAGAAGCATACCTCTTCCATGTGATCATTAACGCGTCAGTATTTTCCGTCCTACAGCTACGCCTTTTTTATAGTACCACAGATAAAAAGAAACAACAGGCATCATGGTTTTTAGATTCTCCAAAGCCGCAAAAATAGTTAGTGGATAAATTCGTTCGTGTAAAACAGTAAAACAACACAAAAAATATATATATATTAATCCACTCATAGTATTTTAACTTTACAAAAATAAGGAAAGAAATAATTTGGTTATCCCTATTCCTATGATAAAATATAAAAAATATTCTTTAAGTTACAGTTTTAATTTGGAAATTTTACAAAAATATATACATATAAAAGTAGATTTATACGAAAATAATAATAATCGTGCTCAATTATTATCATAAGTAAACTATTTGAACCTAATACCTTTATAACGACATAGTATAATATACTATTGTCTTCATTTATCATACACAATCAATATACTATAATAAATTAATAAAATATTATATTTCGTGTAATAAAAATTGAGGAGTATAATGGTTATATGAACTATTTATTATATAAATTTTGTATATATTTATGAACTCTGATGCGTTCGACGACGGACGAGTAATATATTTTAAAAGTTAATAATATTAATAAATTTAATTCAAAAAATGTCATTTATAATGAACGTGTAAATTCTATATATTATATTCATTGAATTATTTATGCAAGTTTCAATACAATAATTTGAAATATGTATTGTATTTATTACACTTATCTATAAAAATTGTTTATTAAATTGGTAAATATAAACATGACATATAAAAACTACAATAAAGTTCTTATGGAAATTGAAATCTATTTTACCAATCCGTACAAACTGTTTGAAATTTTAAGTTTATGACTATTTCTGAAAAAAAAACGATTGGCCATACATGTCAAATGCATAATATAAAATCACAAAGTTAAAGTTAGGTCGATAATTTGACTGCAAATAAAAGATATGTATACATACGTATACCTATCACCTGCCGAACGGAAGGTTAGTTTCCGTTTTCTAACTTTATTCAAATTGACACCAAAAACTTAAAACGACTAATTAAATAGATGCGCATAATGGTATATACATGCTATACAGCTGACGATATTTCAACAGCTTTGGCGGCAAACCTGTGTTATGTGATTGTGTAGCGTAAATACTATATACATAAAATGCTGCAGATTGTTCCTCGTCGAGACCGCGAGTTCTTGGAAGCGAACGTCGTATATCCTGTGTGCATATTATAATATATATAATAACAACATTATATTATGTTATTGTATTATATACATATACACGCACGGACGTACACTTGGGCCACTTTATCGCGTTAAGGGTGGCCCCGGATAACATATGCCGGCAGACACTTCTACCCCATGCGCACACCCCCTCGCCCTGCGACCCCCGCACATTGCTGCTGCAGTGGCGACGACCATAATATTATAGCTATTTTTATGGCGAAACACACGGAATTAACACGTTTGGACGCACATCGGTGCGGACGGTTTTTACACTCGGACGGACGCGCATAATGGCTCACCGCCTTATGCACACGCCGGGTAACCAGAGATGTAACCAAACCCCATTGTGCCGACGGAGGTTATCCGCAAAATATTTTATACACACACCGCGAGCCAGTTATAATGGGACGACAGTATAATATATAATTTCATCAGTGGGTCCCGACGTCGTATTTTTATTTCTTTTTTTCTTTTTTATATTCGGTCGAGGGGATATACCTACGTCTTTAAAAACCCAATACAAAACGCGCATAATGGATTTACCCCCGGATTTGTCGACCGATACATTATACTACAACTGGTATTATATTTATATTATTATTATTATTATTATTATTATTATTATTATTATCATCATCATCATCATCGTTATATTGTATTATTATTATATTATTGTGAGTAGGCACACATAATATTATATACATATATGTATAATAATATAATACACAGACACACAAGAAAAATACATCTCGGGCGGCGATGTATCAAGGGGATGGATGTGAGCGCGCGTTATTTAAGGTAGCCCGGAGACGAGACCTCAGGTCTGTCGTCCTTTTGTGTTCACAGACGCGCCCCCACCGCAGCGACGACTCGCGCGAGAGACGCGTCCAAAGCTAGTGGTGTCCAAAACGGTCCACCGACACCGGGTCTGCGACGCGGCCGATGGTGGCGTATTGGTAACCCGCGGGCTCGTTAAGAAATAAGAAAATCTTTTTACCCATATACACGCACGACTGCGGCACCGTATAATATTATTATAATAAAACATGCGCAGTCTGCGGGTGCGCGCACAGAGGCTGCTGCTGGAACCGACCGACTGGAACACGCGACCGTGGCGGCGCGGCGTCAACGACGGCGGCGGTTTTGCAGATGCTGCGTGAAATCATTGTCTCGTCTCACATGGGTCGTGTCCGTCGTCGCCCGAGCTCGACAAGTCGCTCAACCTATCACACACACACACACATACACACACCCACTACATATACAGAAGCATAGCATTTGAAATTGTTCAATGTTTATTTATGTGCAAAGAAATCTGCACGCATTATAATATAACCAGCATATTGTGCAATGACGTTATTATGCAGCAGTATAGTGTATAATATAAAATAAAGAAATTGATATGTTAGCATGTCCATTGTCAATGCGTTTCGATATCGTTCTCGTAATCCTGTCGATAACATAACATAGTACCCTACATTTTTTCAATTTTAAATATAATATAGAATATTATTATAAATTATACGCGGATAATAAATTATAATATTGCGAAAACATTGTCGGTGGGAAAGCTTTTTTACGTTGAACAAAAACGTATTATTTTTCATTTCACTATTCAATTTCATCAAAATTATAGAACTTTTCAAATGTGTCAATAAATAAAATGTGTTTATGTATCATCAATATTTTTAAGTTACTATAAGTATAACTTATAAAGAACTTCGTATTGTCTTATTATGTTTTAACAAATCAAAATATTTTTTATCAACATTAATTCATAAAAAAAAATTAAATAATCTGAAAGTTTGAAAATCTCAAACGCTTATAAATATGTATAACGCTTGAATTAGTCTAAATATTTTTTAAATTACAATGTGTACAAAAATGATAATTAAATTTGAAGTAGAATATTTTAAGTTTTTACGATTATTATTTTTTAAATAACAAAAAACAGTTGAAGATATATTGTCCTATAAATATTTGTCCAAATTTGTCAACATTTGAAATTCAATCGAATATAAAAATTATGGATATTATGTGTGATTACGGTTAATCTACCTAATTATGATATTTCACGAAAATTACTTGTCTCTCCGGTTAATCATGTTCAAATTTTCAAATAACAAAAGAAAACCGAAGTCAAAATCTGCAGATGTCACCAAAATATTCCTAAAATACATACAATTTTCAAATTACTTTATAGTTAAAATTGGTTATAATTTTTTCTAGGATAATTATAAATCTTCCTAAAACAAATTAAAAAAAATGTAATATAAATATTGCTAAAAAAATTTAATCTGCAATTAGTATTTTATTAGTTCTTGAATTTTATAGAACAAAATAATAAAATCGATTTTGTCGAAATCTGGTTTGCGTAAAAATTTCTTAATGTTAACATATTTTTCTATAATTGTGAATAAATAATAATAATTTATGAATCAGATGACAGGGTAGTCGACGCAGACATGTGAAGCCCAACTACGGCAAACATGGTACTTCTAATCCGAAAAAATAATTTTGTATTCATAAAAATACTCATTGAATCGATTCATACTGTAACTATTGATTTTAATAAATGCTATAAATTATATAATGTATTAGGTAGTATTCTAGTAAAATAGCCATGTTAAATAATATAACACTTTGTCAATACCACAATAAATAGTATTAGAATCCTACTGTTTTCTTTTATTTTCGATGTTTTACTGTTGTACACAATATGTAGCTTCCAGTTACAATATGTGTTATATCTATAGTACAATGGTTTATATTATGCTGATTATTTATAAATTACAAGAATAAAACAACAAGTACGTATGCAAATATAATTTATACTATACCTAATAGATAGTATTGCCAGTTTAACTGTATAAATATTGCAATATTGTACACACTAGCTAATACTTTTATACGGTTTCCTCTTTCCTGAAGAAATATCTCAAAAAGTATAGCAGACATGAAAAAAATGATTTCAAAATCGTAAATAAATCTAGAATTAACAATAATTAATTTTTATGACTTGGTTATTTATAATTTATATAGATATTCTAAAACCAAATGTTTATTTTACGACTGTGTTGGGGTGGCCCTTAATCCTTATTCATAGTATATAGAGCTGGTTGATTTTTTTTTAAAACTTTTATCTTAAAATACACGCACATTACAACGAGCACTATTTATTTATGTAAAAATAAAAGTAAGATACTCACGACCAACTACAGGTGTTGGGCCGTAGGGTTTAGCCATTTAATATATAATATTGTAGTGTCTATTAAATTAATCAAGTGACGAACTCTTGTTACTCCATACTCGAATTGTCGGATTGCGTACCTATCCGACACCAATCACGTACATTATATAAGGAATGCACGTAGGTAGGACGCGTTGGTAAACAAATCGAATGAGGTAGGTACGTGTAAGAAATAAAAAAATAATTATTATTACGTAAATATATACCTGTATAAGGTGATATAAGCCGATAACGCGTAGCAAAATAAAGGGGTAAAAACGGTTATGTATTATTATGCGCAGTATAAGTATATGGAAATTCGTAAGCCGAAAAGGTTATTGCAGTGTACCTAATATTTATTATAATAATAAATATGGTCATGTTCAAAGATTCCTCCTCGCCATAATAATATTATTCCGTCTGGTGTCTGAGATTGAGAAAACAGCTTAAAAAAATAATAATGAGCGACCGTCTTGCAATAATAATTAAATAATAACAATCAAATATATATATATATATATACATGGTATATACTTTTATTGTATACGAACAAAACGACACGCCGGGGAACGGTGTGTTTGGACGAGACGATAAACGGAAATCCTAAGCAAACAACAACAACCATATTATCCACCGCCATGCGTCCGCGTGAAATATTTGAATTTCGCCTTTACCCGTAACGTATTTACGGCGATAGTGGCAATAACAAGTAATACCTATAACTATAATAATAATAATAATATGATGATGATGATAATAATAAATAAACAATAATAACGAGTAAATACTAAATAACACACTGCTTGGCGCTTCGGCGGGTGGGTGGCGAGCTGTTCGTCGGACGTCGCCGCCGCGGAGACGGGTCGCGCGCGACGGTCACGAGCAACAGGTCCCCCACCACCGCGGTGCGGTGGCGGCGGTCGGTCGTCCCGCCGATAGCACCTGTGCGTGTGCCCGCCCCGTGGCTCGCGTGCGTTTGATGTATGCGTGTGGTGTGCGCGCGTGCATGTGCAGCGCGCGTGTGCGTGTGTGTGTGTGCGTGCGCGTGTGCGAGCGTGTTCGAACGCGCGCGCGACCGTCTTCATTCCGCTGGTTTTCGGCACGGAAGCGCCAAGTGAGTAGTGACGACCGCATCGCGTCTACTCTTCGGCAGCAGCAGCTCGCACCGACACGCGTCGCCACCCGGTGGTCCACCGTTTGTCCGTCTCGTGTACACCCGAACGCGCGCGCTCGCTCAAGTACTCGCAGCAGCGACGAACTTCGTGCTGCACACCGTTCGCGATTAACCGCTGTGCCGTGCTCGACATTTTATCGTTATTATTTTTTTTCTCGTCATCTGTACGTATCTTAGCTACCACGTTTTTTAAAGATAACATAAAAAAAAAACCATGACTTCCGGAGTAGCGGACGATGATCCGCTGCAGTCGCAGCGCTCGCCTTTGGCCACCGACGCGTGCAGCCAAAAGAAAATAAACGAAAACAATCGTCGGGTGAGTTAAACAATTCAAAATATAGAAATTATGGCATTATAAACGCTTTGTGTTAATACAGTTCATAAATAAACCGTTATTGACTATGATGGATTTTCGGTCGTTGAGTGTAAAAAAATAGTTTTTTTTTTTTACTAGGAGTCGATAAAACTGTTTAAAATAATTTTGTATATTAAATATTTTAAAATTTATAAAATGGTCATAGAATTTGAAGATTTAAAAAAAAAATTTTAAGATGAATACGAATATATAATAAATATAGTGTGATTTGATTACAATTAACTGCGAAGTTTCAGTATTAAATAAATATTATCAGATGTTTAAACAACCTCCAATAATATTAATAATACCTACTAATACATTTAATTAGTTACAATAACAATAATTGTTATAGTCTATAATAATTATTAATATATCTAAAGTTAAAACAAAAATTGACTTTTCAAAATCCATTTTTTTTTGTTAAATGAAAATTATATTACTATTTTATTACTTTTTTTATGTTTATACGATATCTGTGCAGTTGTAAACCATTAATACCTTTTTTTACAATCAATTATCTAACATTTTCAATGATAATGAATTATATAAATTCAGATTAAATGCAATAATCAAAATTACATATTATGTTACATAATATTTAAGTATTGAAACGATCTCACATTTAAAGGAAAACTTAAATATCACTATATTTTATTTTAGTTTATAACATAATAACAAATGTAGTTAATTAATTTGTGACACCAAAAAAATGATTTTAATACCTATATTATACTTATATTGTTTATCTCTTTTAAAATTTAAATGCACCTTCTATATCCATGTTATTGAAATAAATCACAACATAAAATTATGTAAAATTTAAATACTTAATAGTTTATTAATAGACAATAGTTTCACTAAAGTACAAATATTTTGTTTATTAACTGTCTTATTATTTAAAATTAAAAATATTTACTCAATATAATTTTAATTTATATTAAATTTAATAACTTTACTTATCAAATTATTTGAAGGTGATTAGACTGCTAGAGTAGGATGAGTAAATATAATACTAAATTATTACAGTTGTAAGAAATAAAAATTTTGATTTATATATTTTATTATTTTGTAATGCAAAAATTAATTAGGTATAGGCAGCTTCTTATACACATGTGCTATTCGTGTGGTACTGTTGTGGTTACGGCTCACTTATAGATCGCAATTAAAATTTTATTTTATTTTATTAATGAACATTAAGAAGTAAAAATCTATTTTACTGTTTTTTTTTAATCGAGTGATTCTGGATTCAATATGTCTTAAGTCTAACTCTAAATAAATTATGATCATTCAAGATAGCCATTAATAGAATGAAAATAAACTTAAAGTTACAATTTTTTTTTCTAGAGCAACAAACCAATAATGGAGAAAAAAAGAAGAGCAAGAATAAATAACTGTTTGAACGAATTGAAGACTTTGATTTTAGATGCAACTAAAAAAGATGTAAGTATAAATTAATAAAAAAAAATAATTATAAAAATGTATAAACATATTAAATTGTTAATTGTATTTTATAGCCAGCTAGACATTCGAAATTGGAAAAAGCAGATATATTAGAAATGACTGTAAAACACTTGGAGTCTATGCAAAGGCATAATGTAGCTTTATCTGCTGCTACAGAATCTACAGTAGCCAACAAATTCAAAGCTGGATTTACAGAATGTACAAATGAAGTAAACCGATTCCCTGGACTTGAACCTCATGTTCGTAAACGTCTCATGCAGCACTTGAATACATACTTCAATAAAGAAAGTGGAAATAACAATTCCAAAATGCTTCCTACACCTCCAGAAAAACCAAATCTACAATTACATTTGGACTCTAACCAGAACGCTATACTATTGGGCACCACTGGTTCAGCTTGCGGAGTTCAACTGGTTCCTACAAGACTTTCCAATGGAGATATTGCTCTAGTTTTGCCTTCTAGATCTACTGAAACATCACCGCCACCCCTTTCTATGATTGCACCAACACCACCATCCACTCAATCTGATTCATCTGATACCGAGTCGCCTATGCCTGATAGGCCTTTATCGTGCTATTCAATGGGTAGTACTGATAGTACAGATACATACAGTCAGCCAGAACTTCCCCTAGCATTGGTTACCAAACACAGACGAGACGACGAACAGTCAGATCTAGAACAACCCTGGCGACCATGGTAGTAATAATTTATTTTCTGGTTTAACAGGATACTCTCATTAATTAAGTGTTTATATTTTTATCTTCAACACACGTGTATGCATACTATTTTGTATTTATTAACTTACATTGAAATATTTCTTTGTGCCATACATTTGAAATCGTAGAAATTTTTTATTAGAAGTAAAAGGCTGGTAGCTCATAACTATTTCATAAGACAGCTAACATTTATATTTTTGTTTTCACATTATAATTTGAGAAATCCAATTAACAATTCAAATTATTTTGTTAGGATTTTTTAACGCTAAACTGTATAACTCACCAAATTATTGAAACATAACAGGGTTCGTGCAAATATTATGTTAATATAATTTCAAGATCAAATATTAAAATTGCCGGGCATTAGTGCAACATATGTTATCAGTGTTAATGATTAATTCTTATCCAATTATCGTACATGATTAATACATATTATAATAATGATATTTTTATTTTTATGTTTAATTGTCTTTGTTTTACATACCTACCTTGTACCTATAATTACATACGATTTATTTATCAATTGTATTAAATGTTCATTTAATTTGTATTTATTTATGTTTAATCAACTTCTATGTAGATTAAATACTTACCTAGCTTAAAACTTTAATAATAAAAATGTAAGACATTTATAGAAATCTAAAAATTTTGAGTTAAATGACTTGAAATGCATAATCTATTTGTTTTTGTTAAATTATGTATGATTGTAATGTTGTATTATATATTATAAATCTTGAATTTTAAAAAAGTATCTTTTCAGCAATAATTGCATTGTCTTCCATTTGATTGTATTTTAATGGGCTTACCTGTTATTTGCATGTTACTTTATTTTAATATTGTGTTATTCAATTATATGAAATATATTGTAAGATTACTTGATGTTTAAGTAATACAATTATATGTTATTAAACTAAAAAAACATGTACATTCTTTATTCTAATTAATAAGATGAAATATTAACATCTGTCATCCATTATAAATAAACTACATAACAAATATAATTATAAAAAACGTTGAAAGTTTTTTTTTTAACCTTAAAATGAATATGCCACTTGGATAAATTTCGTAATTAGCATTTAAGCAAATAAATTAAACCGTTTAGCCAAGTATAATAAACTATAGGTACATTTAACATTATACCATTGTAATTATATTATAGAACAATACGTATACTGTACTTACTTGTACAATAGTTAATGTTTAATTTTGAATGTCATGTCATAGATGTCTACTGTGTTTTATTAATTTTTTATTTAGTTTAATCAAATTTAATAAGAGATATTGATAATATTAGAAAATGTTGCGTCATAATCGACTAGATACTCAAATATAGCGAATCAAATACATTTTTTTCTAAAGTATTCCAATACTGATAAATGATGATCCTGTAGTCTGCTCAGATTTGCAGTTTTCACTCTGCAAACGGTATATGGACCCTCCGTAAAATGTCGTCCAAAACGACACATATTTAAGTCTTATATTTGATTTACCCAAATGACCTACGCTCCTGTATATAATATAATATAATTCTAAAGAATTCGTCCTAACTGTATTGTAATGATAGCTATAAAAGGTATATCAACACACTATTATACATTTTATACCTATGTCCTATATACATGCGAAGTACTATCAATAAGCTATTGGTAACAAGTTTTATGAAGTACTTAAACCTTGAGTTGTCGAGTAAAGTATTCAAATACTTTTAGATTTTAGGTGACGCGATGATAAATCATTATGAAAAAATAACAATTCTGAGCGGTCTGTCCGTCTGTATAACATTATATCATTTACATCCAATAATACTATGATATTATTCTTCTTCCTCTTGTGTGTAAGGTCATAATACATATAAGCTATAGCTTAGTCTAAATTTTTGAAAATTTCATTATATAGTAAATAATAATAAGCGTAGACACGTATTAAGTTCTGAAAAATTGGGACTTTGCAAGTAACGTTAATATTTTTGGATATCAACAAAACAAAGAATAATCGTTATTTTTTATTTGAATATTCCATTTTCTAATACTTTGAATTTAAAATAATAATAAAAAAAATCGTACATTTATATTTTTGAAATGTTTAGATTGTTGTAAGAAATATAAATACTTATAAGTTATGAGATACCTTATAATTTACATTATTTTCAAGTATTAACTATTAAAATATTTACGATTTCGTTAAAATTTAACCTTCTAATGTTCTAACGCTTTTAAAAAAAATAAAGTCTTTTTATTTTAGTCATAGGTACTTAAATATTTATAACAACTTATAAGGAACCTTCTAGTAAATTTTCAAACTTAAGATATTAATATTGAAACTTTAAAATAATTTGAACTTATTCACAAATTCAACGAATTTCGGGAGTATTTATGTAACATCAGTTTTTGATTTTTTTTTTTTTGTTTTAACTCAAAAATACAAACATGAAATTTCAACAAAATATTCATATTATTTTCTAGACATAATTTTTTTTAATATTATTGCTATTTTTGTTATATATATATATTTTCCCTAGAACAATTTTTTCGATTTAAACATCATATTTTTGTTTGTTAGTAAATAAATTTGATACTTGTATAGTTGTATACAACATTCCTCATAAATTTTTCACCCGGAAATTAAAAAAAAATGCCTAAAATATATAGAAACAATTTTATTTTGAAATTGTCAAGGTTAAAATGTTTAGAAAAATCATTTAAATCACAAAACTATGTAAATAATTTACAAATTCTTATTATTTTGAAACATTCACAAAATTTATAATAATAACACTTAGTATAACAATACCACAAAGTTGTTGGATGTGTTACGAAATTCCTTTTAAGTTTTTTTTACTAGAGTTTAAAAATAAAGTTCATCGTTAAGCTTTATATATTTTTAATTCAAAAGTAAGATGCAAGTTCCAGTATTGTAGATATTGGGTTATCGTATCGTGTTTCATATATACAATAGGTAGGTCAACAAACAAATGCTGATAACATAGTGCGACTAATGTGTATCAATATTGTTACCTGTAGGCTGTAAGCAGTGGCGTTGCCAAGGGAGAGGCTAAAGGGGTTATAGCCTCCGCCCATTGGCCGTATTTTTTATATTGTTTTGAAATATTCAAATTTAAATATGGAGATTGTCTAACAAATTTTAATTATTTAAAATAGTAAATACGTTAACGGCAAATCAACGTTAATATATTATCAGTATTTTTGTTTTGTTGTTGTTTTTGATTTTCGATAACTCAAGTTAAAATTATTTAGTCCCCCTCCCATAAAAAAATCCTAGCTACGCATATGGCTATAAGCTTAGATCATGTACTATACTTGTATTGACATACAGTAGATTCTCGTTTTGTTGAATCTCAAAGGGAACAGGAAAAAAATCAAGATATCGAAAAATTCAAGACATCGATTTTTTATCAAATTTTATATAAACATAAAAATATATTTAATAAATTAAATTTAAAATTAATTTCTTGCGAAAGTTTGTTTTTTATTACTTCTACCTTCCACTGTATATTCCAAATAAGATAATGTAGAAAAATCGCCATCTTCATTCTTCCATACCTGTAGTAGTCTCAACAAAATGTCTTTGTTTTTAAAGCGTGTTTAACTTGTTGAATTTTAATTACAGTGACTCCTTCCATAGACCTTATACCCTTATAAACATATAAGGTCTATGCTTTTTTCTCATTTTATGGTTTGTATTCACTCTTGTTGGAATTTTCGATGGTTTCTGATAAAATTTCGTTACTTTTCCATATTTTTACTCTAATAAAAATAATATTAGTGTACTCGAAATAACGAAAAACAATTAATTTTACATCGAATTATTGAGAGTAAAATCACAGAGTTAATTAAATTTCATTTATTCTATTGTAAAACATTACTGAGTGTTATAATAGTTTCAAGGGGATTTCATAATGTAATTCATGATAACGAAAAATTCGAGATAGCGATGTTCGACACAATAGTAATCTACTGTACACATAATATATGATAATGAAGCCTACAATTTGAATATATCAAAGTATAATCTACACCAGTGGTTCTAAAACTAGCTAATACTTAAATTGGACAGAGTATCCCTTTTTTTTGCGCACGTATAATTTAAATATTTTTTAAATATGAAAATAAAGAAAATATTCTTTACCACGTATATCATCCAGTCGAACTCAACCGCGCACTCTCAAATATCGACTAGCAGGCTACTGGAGGTCCACAAAAGCGCAAACCACCTATTGAAGACTATTGCTCTACACAACACGTTGTAGTGTGAATTATATAAATAAATACAAACCATCTACTGGCTATCTACTCCCGCATACGAAATTATGAATAATGATATAAATTTTACTAAGAATCATTGAATGGCACATATTTATTTTATACATAGATATGTTTTAGGTTTTTTTTATTTACTTATATTTTACCTACTGGCTACTTAATACATCATATTTATATTTAAAGAAAATATATAATAGCCAATAGGTAAATATAGACACATAAAGTAATTCTTAATGACGACTGAACCTACTTAAAGGTGATTCAGTATACAACTATCATTTATAGTTAATGCCTACAAGGGACTACGAGAGACTTATAGTGGCAAATATTATATTGTACACTGTATGAAAAAATAGGGTTATAGAATTTAAATAGCTATAGAATAATAAATGTTGTTATTACTCGACCTAGGTATAAATACCTATAGGTGTTGTCTATATGGGTAAAACCAAATTAATTTACACGAAGACAACCACAAAACATATTTTCTTTTTAATTACCTAATTAATTAAAACACTTCGGCGTTATAAGCTCTTGAATTAAAGAATTTTCATAATAATTGAGCTGTGTATAAGATTAATCACCATAAAAAAATATTTGTAGGTAAATGATTATTGTGATAAATGTGGTTTGTGTAAGTTACTAAAACAAAATTATTGACCTAGCAACATAAATATTAATGTAAGATTATAACGAAATTATTAATTGATACCTACAAGACAATAATTATAATATTGTTATAAAAAAATTCATAATAATAATATTATAAAATCGGTGAACTAGTCCTTGTGTCCAATTTTACATCATGAATCCTTCGATTATACATTCACAACCGTTTACTATTTGCAGATAATATGACAACATGGTACGAACGTACGATACTGTTTTGAGTTTTCCCAGTCATTCGGTTTACACCGGACACGCCAGACAGATTAGTTTCAAGAAATTATCGTAAGTCTCCGTAGAGACGTTAACATGATTTCCTCTCACTTTACGTTATTTATAATTTTATTAATCATTTTTGTTAACGCCAAAGACACGATTGCTCGGTCGAAACCATACTCTAAGCCTAAGTCATCGATCGGTAAGTTTTATTAATTTGAAAAAATTATACGTACCTATTAATATTACTGAAGATTTCCTTGTTCAAATTAAAATGACTATACTAGTTTTATGATTATGGGATAATACTGATTGTTCTACTACATTTTTGGGACCAATAAACTTAGTAAAACTTCAGCTTTTTTTAACTTTAATATTATCTGTAGATAATCCATACAAGTATTTTATTTTAAATATACATTATAATTTGCGATTATCCATTCATATTACATATTATATTAAAAACATATATATGTCTGAAACGTAGATAATATTTAACTATGTAGATTTAGGTAATTTTACACCTATGCTATAATATTATAATATGTACACGCAGAAATTCGAATTCTGATTTTATCACATATATACAATACATCTATACTTATCTTTATTTGCCTACGTGTTTGTTTTTTTTTTATTCTGGATTAGTATTATAAATTACATTTTCTTCAATATTCTTGAATTTGTTGAATTTTCTAAAATGTATGATATATTATTTTAACGATTTATTATTTTACAATATATTGTTAAACACATTTTTCTAATAAAAATATACAAAGATTTTACATAAAAACTCCTATGTCTTTACAGTCGAGGTAGAACAAACTTAATCATTTTTTAAACGTCGACTTTTTTAATATTTTGTTCAAAATTAAAAATTTAGTTTAAGAAACATAAATCCTGTAAGGATTTTTAGGGAATTTTTAGTACATACTCTTATTATAATTCTAAGCACACATATTTAATGTTTTTTAGTGTGTATATAATGTTTTATCTTATCGTTCAATGACGTTATATTATCTATGTTTTATTAAATATATTTGACTATTTGAGTCTCGAAAATTATCATAATTGTATCAATTCTAGTCATATTTAAGTTCAATATATTATATTATACACATTTCACATTAATATATCATTTAAAAATAAAAAAAGACAGTAGGTAGTATAGATTATTATTTTGTTATAAATGAAATAAACATTTATTTTTTTGAAATTATGAATGTTGTGTGCGGTGTATCTTTATACACCTATTCAATTTATTATTTACAATAAACTATCGTAGTTAAATGACACATTTGCATTTATATTATATATATTATAAGCCCACTTAGTTTTCACGCTACTGATAAGTTCCATATGACATGATATAATTTGGTATTTTATATCAAATCATTCTTTGTTCACTTTTTAGTTAAAACATAAGCTATTTACAGTTAAAAATTATAACGTATAAGTATTACATAACAAATTTTTAAGTAATTTATGTAATGTTCACATATTTACTAAGAGGAGTACGTCGTACCCTGCACATCTGTTGTCTTCGTCTTATACGTAATATACCAAAATTACCATTCAACAGTCCCAATCTCCCAATGCTGTGTTGTTAGCTTAATTAATGAGGAAAATTGACCTATTATTATACTTAAAGGTAAAAACATCATCTGTACTCTCTCATGAGTATTTGTCATTTTATGGTATTTAAACTATTAAGTAAGATATGAGTATTAAAGTATGTAAGTTATTACAATTTAAAAATCTTATAAAAAAACACAGATAATATTTTCACATTTAAGTTTGATAATCAATTCACTTTATGGTTATTAAACCATATAACACAAAATTTGGTATTGTTGAACACTAATTTGGTGTTGCACATTCGTAAGATGGAGACAAGTATACAACATATGTACTCTATTCGGATATTATGTTTTCTTATAATATTAACACATTATAATTATCAAACATAATAATTTCATCATTTATATAAAATAGTAATTTTAATTTTTACTCATCTAAATACTTTCATATATTTATTATTTGTTTCTTTGAAATTTATATAAATTAATCCCTAAAAACAATAATAACTAATATTATTCACTTGAAAAATTATAACAAGTATAGATAAATATAAAATAGTATAAAACTGAATGTACCAGTATATTATAGTGTAAACTTTAAAAACATTTAAACAGATGAAATCTAAAAAAAAATCTTTTTAATTTTAGAAAATAAAAATTGTTTGTAAGTAGTAAAACTTAATATTATTGCAAATTTAAATATTTAGGTATACAACATATTAAATAGTATACACTGCAGTTCTTTGAACTCAAAACATACCTATAGTGATTAGTAGGTTCCCCTTAATTCCGTTTCCCGTGTGATTATCACATTTTGACGGCAGCGAGGTCGTCAGAATCAAAGTCTACCAATCATTTACATTTCTTGATACGGTCCTATAATATCGCCTATGATTTTGCACCCATGACTGCATTAGGGGTCAATCGTTACATATCGATTGGCATAAGATTACGACATAGCCATAGCCCATAGGTAGGTAACTACCCACATTGGCATTGATGGGCGTTTCGCATCAATTGGTTCTATTTGATTTTCCAGATGATTATTTCGCGGACAAGGGACCTCTACAGCAGACACGAGAATACGGTAAGTACGAATACTCCGAAAGACCACTTTATAACTATCAAAAAGTTTGCTGGTCCTGGTCGTGATTACCTTACAATATTATGTCAGTAACTATAAACATGCAAATTAAAAATATTTTTATAAATTAGTATCTATATTACTACTGCAGCCTGCAGGGGCGTTATTCAATAAGTTATAAGTTATACTTTTACAGTTGTGTCTCGCTGTTTTCTTGTAAGTACATAATACGTGCCAAATATAATGTTTCGTTTATTAACACATCAATCATATAAACGTGTATTGATGATCATCATTTCAAACACATACATGGACATATGATGTTTATGCAGTAAAACGTGTGTCTATAATAAAATAAAAGACAAGTACTGGCCTGGTCATCTGGATAATTATAGAGGCTCACATAAATATAAAAAATATTATTTATTATTAATTACGTATGTTATATTATATTACGTTTAAATTTATTTTATACATTCCATTTAAGAATAATATTTTAATAACATAACTCACATTCTTCTTACAGCCATCCCTGTGCAACTTAAATTTAAAGACAATTGATAATATTATTATACGTACATTTTTAATTTTATTTTTTAAAGTCGTTTTATAAAATTTGCCTTTTTAAAAACTGGAACGATGCTCCTGCAATATGACTATATAGGTACTTAATAATAGTAAAGGGTATTACTGTTTATTTATGTCTATCTGCGTTTACATCACATCACAATTCACAATATATAAATAATATAAGTTATGCAATATGTAGTATGTACATATATTAAGTTTTACTGTAGTACTTATTGGCTATTATAGTATAAAATATAATATCGTATATCACTTAAATTCACTATTTCTTTATTCACTATATTTCTTCAATGCTTAATAATTATTTTACTCAACTCATAGTATACCTATAACCTATATAGATGCAAGCTTTTGGATGAACCGGGGCATGTCCGACCTCGGGCGTAGGCTCAAAGACCTAGAGAATCCGATCGTCGGTCGGGCCAAGAACATAGTGTTCTTCTTAGGCGACGGCATGTCTATAGCAACGGTTACCGCGGCCAGAGTGCACATGGAACAGTTATCTGGCAGCGCGTTCCCTGATGGTAATGCTTCACTGACATTTGAAAACTTCCCGTACACTGGATTGGTCAGGGTACGGTATATTATGATACATTATATTATGTACTAGGTGTATTGTGTATTATTATTTATTCGTTTACGTTCAAACCCTCGAGGAAATAAAGAGGTGTGAATATATTATAGCCATAGCAAAGATTATGAGGACACGAATCATAGGCAATACAGACGGTATTATAATTAGATACGAGCGTATAATAAGCGGGAGAAAAATCTTTTTTGGACACGATCAAGCCTAAAACTGCAGATCTTTGACTTAAATTACCTAAGAATACCCATACACCAAACCATATTCCGCCATAATGCTATATTCTAGACTGTATAGCGTCTATAGCTAAAGTAATGTAAAAATAACAAAATCCTGGCAATCCTGCAAACGTTTTACATCTATAAATCTATACATACGGTTATCTTATTTATGAGAGATACCTAGTCGAAATTCAACAAATAAGTGTATAGTATTTACTATTAATACAATAAGATTCCAAAATTATTAAATACACATTTCACTTGTACAATATAGATTATGTAGTTATATCACATCGTGTTATACGTCATAAAGAGGTATACCTCTATACTCCATATAAGGATTTTTAATACCTATAATAATAATATTTTGCTTGTGAACATTTCTGTTTTTCTATGTATACGTGTGTGTATATATATATATATATATATATAGACGTATTGTGTCGACAAACAAGTAGCCGATTCAGCTTGCTCGTCGACTGCTTACATGACCGGCGTCAAGGCGAATTCAGGCACGGTAGGCGTATCGGGCGCCGTCCGAGAAAACGATTGCAAAGCATCGTTAGATTCCAAGAACCAAGTCGACTCGATATTGCGGTGGGCTCAGATAGCTGGCAAGTCTACTGGGATTGTCACTACTACGAGGTGAGTAAATCTGTTTTATATGTTTTGAGTACGCGTGCTATCCTGTACATGCGTACGTAGGCACATTATAGGTATTATTTAGGTATTCAGGTATTATTAGATATACCTAGTACCTACATATAGTTGAATTCTCTGAACAGGATTGAAAAAATTATAAACTATAAAAGTATAATTATAAAGACACATTAAATTAATTTAAATTTCCTGAGAATATTTACTCTGGGCTTGACCTTTTAGAGTTTTATAAAATATTTGTAATGTAAAAAAACTAAGTAGGTACTTTTTTACGTTTTACATCAATTTAATAGCGTATATTGACGTAAAAATACTTTGAAATTAGACTTGTGAACTACAAATATATAGTTATAGAAATACAACTGAAACTTATGTCATTATAAACGGTGGCAGTTTATCCCAAAAATAGGCCTGTGTGCAAAACTAAAAAAAAGCCCCCCTCTTACATCTATTTATTCTAAATAATATAGGTATCTACACATAAATTAAAATTTAAAGTAGGAATTTGTATTCTAAAATTATAAAACCCTATGCAAATCCTCAGGTACTTTCAATTATATACTTACAATATCTATAAATATTTTATAACAATAATATACTGATATCAGATTGAGAAAATGAGAGTCATTTGAAATTGAAAACAATTTTTTAAATTTTTCGTACATAACTGTATTTATTCAATTTTTTTTTTTTGTGGAATGTTGAGCAATAATGGGCCCTTAAGACGAGGTCCCGTTGCATTTGCACACATCACACATATGTATGACACGCCACTGATTATAAAGCTATAAATAGATCCGATTTGTATGCAGAATATAATACGCGATTGCCAATAAGTCATGATGGTAAAAAGTAATGGACAAATTTACATAAATCAATTAATATTTTTTAATTTTAACTGTACAGTCCGTAGAGAATATATTTTTGCGGTCATAAAATAATACATGAGTTCATGAAGTCATAGCAAACACTTTCGACGCTAACATAAATACATTTTAATTTAATTATTTATAGATAATTTTTTTAAACGTATTATGCATTTTCCTTATTTGATTAAATTTTTTTTGATAATACAAGACCCAGACCGGTTTCAAGATGATTAAATTTTAAAATAAAGGTGGTATGAACATTTTTTGATTATAGAACCAGATATAAGACCACCCAACATGAAAAAAGTACAATTATTACTATAATTATATAGCCTATTCTACTCTTATAACCGTTATTATTCTAAGCAATATAAGGTTATTAGGTATACGTATTATTCTATTACTTTTATTATATTATGTTATATTAATGTTCCATTAATGAGGTAATATATAAACTCTTTATTATTGACCCATTCAAGATATATATATATTTAGAAGTTTATTATTTAATAATACTTCAACAATACAACACAATAATGGATGGGTATTATAATAGTATACACGCGATACACACGCCCCACGACTCCCCTCACATATACTATATACTTATACCAACTATAATTATTACCAGAAGCTGTTTGATCTTGCAATTTCTAGATTTTGTTTAATTAGCTTACTTTTGTTAAATTTGAGAAACGAAAAAACAAATTTAAGCCTGATATAAGTACATTATACATTACATTGATATTTGATTTGTAATACATACTAAAAATATTATAACATTTTGTTAGATAATAACAGGAAATTATAAATATAATCATGACTGTTTCTAAGTTATTCATTAAAAATTCAAAGAAAACACTATCCAACGACTTCATCAGTAGTCTGATGAGTGATGTAATAATAATGTAGACAATATAGTACACATAATATTATAAACATCTGCTATTTACCTCAAAGGCAATAAATATAATGATTCATTAAACATGGTCATCCCCACTTTTTCTTTTAGTAATTAATTAATTTAAATTCTAATTTTTGAAATTTTAAAGTTTTAAATATATTTTATAAGGACTTTATTTTCAAATATATACTTATACTTTGCAAGTATATAATTTACAAGTATTCTATGTGCCAACTTATTTTTATCAAATTAGAATCTCTCCTTTTTTCTATATATTATAATGAAATAATTTTTTTTTTAATTTTATTTTAAACTTTTAGTTACTAATAAATTTAAGAAAAATATTGATTGACATTTAAAAAAAATTTATATCACCACAGGATATTTTAATGATATAAACAATTTAAATATGGTCCTTACCTAGAAGTACTTAAGATTTCCAAAAATCTAAATTTAAATACATAAATTATTAAAAGAAAAATGAGGATGAACATGTTCGTGGTAAATCACTCTGTTTATATACATATATTGTTTTTGGTTGACGTAATATATATATATTAATATAATATTGGAATTTAGAACTGTATTAAAAAAACCAAAACATATAACTACATGGTTTTCATTTTTTTCAATATAGATGGGTGATAGAGATTTATTTATAATTATTCTGGTTTAAATTTATTACTCTTCATTCACAATATATCTTGTTTTGTCGTCTATAGAGTGACGCATGCGTCGCCGGCTGGTGGTTACGCTCATTCAGCGAACAGAGGTTGGGAAAGCAGCGCACCAGACGATTGTTTGGATATTGCTCAACAGTTGATGACTCAAACTCCCGGAATTGAGTTAGATGTATAAAAGCAAAATCATTTTTTAGTCGGAATAAGATTTTCCAATATTTTTAGTTATAATAATGTATGTTACAATTTTCAGGTAATCTTGGGTGGAGGTCGACAAGAATTCCTGCCGAAAAATATGAACGGTAACCGAGAGGATGGCCGAGACCTGATCGCCGAGTGGAAAGTGCATATGATGAAGAACCACCGAATGTATGAATATGTGAAAAACAAAACGGAACTGTCGGACCTGAATCTAAAAGACGTGGATAAACTGTTGGGTGACTAATAACTATATAGTACATGTATATATATATATTGTTAGTTTAACAGCGAAACGTTTATTATTTCGAAAAATATCGTTTATTTTATTAAAATTTAAAATGTATACAATTTTGAAATTGACTATTACATGCCTTTAATTTTTTTTCAATCGTATTTCTCCATGTTTTTTTTTTCAAAACAACAATTTGTATAAACTGTAAAACAATTTCATTGATGTAGACACTATATAAATATCAATATACATATTATATCATTTGTAGTACACTGTTACCAATACAACATGAATGATTGAAATTGAATAATAATAATTTAAGGTCTGTTCTCTATGAGCCATATGTCTTACACGGGCACCAAAGAAGTGGAAAGAGACGAGCCATCACTTAGCGAAATGACTATGGCGGCTATCGAGGTATTGCGGAAGAACGAAAATGGATATGTACTATTCGTAGAGGGCGGCAGAATCGATCACGCACATCATCAGAATTTAGTAAGTGCATTCGGAATTTTACGCGGGTACAGTTGAAATATTATTTGCACAAAATACGCCGTATGCAGTGCCGGATTTAGAAGAGTGGAGGCCTCGGGGCATCAAAGTAGTTGGGGTATTTTCCAAATAAAATAAAATTTATGTTTATCCTATTGGCCACTTTCAACGGGACGGTGGGGTGTCAGTGCATTTGTAATTTGAAAGATTTTTCTTCTGAAGTCACTATTATGGAGGCCCCGGGGCTATCGCCCCGATTGCCCTCCCCTAAATCCAGCCCTGACCGTATGTATGTCTAATTTCTGTCTTAGCTAAA
Organism: Rhopalosiphum nymphaeae; assembly: GCA_036289425.1. Lineage (NCBI taxonomy): Eukaryota > Metazoa > Arthropoda > Insecta > Hemiptera > Aphididae > Rhopalosiphum > Rhopalosiphum nymphaeae. The sequence goes on along the minus strand of JAZAQC010000012.1, from coordinate 8,828,145 downwards.
TATTAATTACTAAAATTATATTACCCAACTCTGTCCGGGTTAAAATTAATCTATGGACATTGGCGTGCGCAAAAGAGATTCCTCGGGTATGCCTGCAGTCTGTTGGGCCAGCTTGTTTTCTTTACTCGTCTCTTAAGTTAGGCACAGTTTATAAACCTTGTAATAAATAGAAATCAGTTGAATAACATACCTATACTGATATTCTCTGCGCATAAAAAGTCTGCGCTCGCCTATGCCTATGAAAACCTGGTCAAGATTGGTTTCATTTCGAAGGTTTTCCCGAACAATAAAACAGAAGCCAGACGTCAAATGCGTTTGTATCTATGCGTGTTTTCATACGATATTAAATTTTATCGTGTTCGTTTGTAAAGCGCAGTAAATACAATTTTAATATTTTTTTTTGCGTTTGTGAAACGCAGAATAAAATAAAATACCTAATAATAAAAATAAGATCATAAATGATCACAGGTCTCAATTTCTCAAAACTGTGTAATGAACAACTTTTTTTTATATATTATTAATAAAATAAAAGTACGTAAAAATTTGTAAGCATGCCTATACGGCTATACCCTTGAACAAACAATATATAATTTTTCGTAACAAAATTTTCTAAATAAATTCTTGCCGTCTACATTTCTATTTTCATCTTCTTTTATACCTGCATTTGCATGTATAAGTATAATAATTCTTCTGTACGTGTATATGTCACGACGAACTAATTCTAAACGGCTGGACCAATTTTGATGACATTTTTTGTTTGTTTAACCCTGGATGGCTGGATGGTTTAGATTTAAAATTAAACCAAGTTCCGATAAGTGACGCTGCAATTGGGTTTTAGGAAATTTTGTGATGGATATAATATCTTAAATAACACATGCGTGAATTTTAGATGCTAATGATCTAGGGAACCAATTATAGTATATTGGTACCGCCTTCTTGTGAGCTTTTTTAATTTTGAGCGGGGCGCTAAGGAAGGTAATTCTATTATGACTAATTTTTATTGTTCATAATTTATTGCAATGAAATACATTGATAACTGGGTACAATCAAAAATAATTAAAGTTAATGTACTATTAGTAATATACAGAACTATGTAGGAATACCTATGCATAAAATGTATACATACTCTAAAAATTTAGTAGGTATATAAAAATAAAAATTATCTGTAGAATTTTGATTTTTACCTAAAATAAACTATATTTTTTTTTTAATTTATTGGGAAGACGGTGTGAGATATTTGAAAACAAAAAAAGGGTGTAGAATAAAAAAAGTCATCAGGTCCTTTTAAATGAAAGATCATACTACGGAGTAAATTTTAAGCACAATTTTATCGATCAAACTCCCTTCCACGGAATATTGAGCAATAAAATATGAATATACCAGTGGCATCCATCTATCCAAAAAATTAAAATTTTAATTTAATTTAAAAACTGTTAAGACTTTATCCTTGCTAAAGTCGAACTTAATAAACTATGAACTAGAAGAATTGCCAATATTCTATAAACTTAAATTTTTTCAGTTAATTTTAATATATTAATTCTTATTATTATTTAATAAAACCTATAAAAAAAATTAACGATTTTTCAGTGAACTAATAGGTACCTGAAACCGAGATACACCAATGTAAACCTAACCGGCATTCGTTCGAGCGGAAAAAGTTTTAAGCACTTAAGCCCATTTTTTTGGAATCTATAAGATAAAAAAATAGAATAAATTAATAGTAATCAAATTATTAATTTTTAAAATAATTGGAAAATACGCACATAAAGATATAAGAGGAATGCTGAGTCCTTTGTGAACAACGAGTATAAATAATAAATTAAACAAAAGTTTGAACCATATAAAAGACACGGGGATAACTACTATTGTCACATGCTCACATGTAAGCTCAGAAAACAATTTATACATATATGTCCCTGATTATAAAAACGAATTATTTAATTTAACGATAAATATTAGAAAATCAATGAAACTGTAAAGAATATTTAAAAAAAATATATTAGTCTAGCACCCGAGTGAAAAATAAATTTTAAAAAATACTGCTTTTAAATGGTCAAAAATATTTACATAAGAAAGGGAAAGCTATGTAAAGCCAATAAGTCGGAAATATCATCTTAACACTAAATCAGAAAAACAAAAATATTATTTATCCACAGTCTACACATACATTACGCTAAATATTAACATTAAGCAACCAAATTTAACACGAATGCATTTTGTACCGGCTACAAAAACAAAGCATACTAAACAGTTAGTGTACACACTACTTTTTTTCATAAAAACAAAATCATATCCAATCATAATTACTATTAACTTATTTTCCGCAATTACCAATGGAAACCCTAAACCAACTGAATAATATTTTTTTCAAATAACATTCATAATAAGTTATAACTTATAAGTGTTGTTAAAAGAACAAAATTCTCCGAATTTTGATTCTCAAAATCTATTCGATTTTTGTAAGCTGAAATAAAATTTATGAGTGAGCTAACATTTAGGGGTTGAATCCAGGGATGAAAAGTAATCTATAACCTTCGAAAGTTTCCCATAAGAAACACAGATAAAATGCAATCACAATTAGACCAGTAGATTTTAAGATTACCCTGCACAAAATAATGTATCATTACAGCTTTATATAATATTACACATTATATAGAGTAGATTTATTTGTATATAATATATATCACGTTGAACTCTTCATTATTTTTAGTATCTTTGTAAATGTGTGTGTCTGCTAAGACTGCTAAAAGAAATAAAAATATTATCTGATTAATTAATAATACAACACTATCTATAAACAATCTACCTACTATTAGGCACACATGGCGTTAAGCGAGACGATTGCTTTTTCTCGGGCTGTTGATATAGCCAACACCGTTACCGATCCAGAAGACACCTTGGTAGTGGTTACATCAGACCATTCTCATACGATGACAATAAACGGATATCCATCTAGGGTTGACAAGATCGTCGAGCGTGTGGAACGAGGCGGCGAAAGTTATTCAATTTTGAGTTATGCCAACGGGCCGTCTGCTAAATTCCACAAGTACCAGAAACAGCCGTCCAAATACGGTAAGTAAAATGTTAATTTGGGTGTACCCCGCAGTCGATATAATATGTGCTCCGCGCACTTTATCTATTACGATTAACATATATAATATTTTTCTTTTGCCATTCGGCAAATTCGAACTATGTAGGTGATAAATTCGATCTATACCCGTCGTTGGTACCCATGTCCCTGGAAACGCACGGCGGTGAAGACGTAGTCGTATGGGCTCGAGGACCGTGGGCCCATCTGTTCGTCGGGAGCTTCGAACAGAACGTACTGCCTCTGATCATGTCGTACGCGTCGTGCATAGGTCCCAGCAAAGGAAAGTGCTCAGATAGATAATAATATATAATATCGAACTATTAATTATTATGAGTAATATTCTGTATTTTACAACATTAATTTTACCGTTGCTCGTTACTGTGATGTTTTGTTAATTTTTGTATATATTTGTGCTCATTTTAAGATGACCATTGTCATTAAAATATTACTTTATTGCTTAACGTAATACATTATTTTTAATAGTATTGATTGATCATTGATACACAATAAAAAAATGGATAGGTACCTACTTACAAAATATAACTATTATTAACAATAATACTGTATTACAGTTTACAAAAAGTGGCCTTAATTACATATTTATAATTATTAAGGAGTGTATTTAAATTAAAATTATAATAATCAACTGATCAAAAAATAATTTTTAGGTATTTATTTTAGTGCATTAAAATCCACACCATAACAATTTATTATACATTATATATTGGCTATATTGGCAGGCTTATAAATTAGTAAATGGTTTATTCAAATAATTGAGGCACAGTGAGATACTCATTTTTAATTTTGTTTTTAGACATTGATAGGTTTAATTAATAAATTTAAATATGATTTTCAGATAAATTTATGATTGATTTATAAAATAATGATAAAATAATTTGAGATTAACTTATAAATTATTTATAAAATACAAAAATAATAAATTTTCTTTAAGCATCAATAATAAAATTCAACATTTTACTATAATTTTATCAAACAATCATTTTAAAATATAAACAAAGATTGGAAATTCTTAATCTGACTATGTAATTTTGGTAACTATATAAATTATTAAAAATATATATAATATTTCACTATATTAATAACAATTTATATTTTAAAAATGTGAGTAATTATTTATTTATTGTTCAATATATAAAATCACTAACAAAATAATTTCAAAATATATAGACCACTTTATTTATAAAAAATGAATTTTAATTAGAAATCACTTTCAAAATTATCCATTAGAATAATTAAGTGTTTTAATTTTACTACTGATGGAAAAAAAGTCATAGATAGAATATGAATCTGTAAGTGATATGTACTTATAGCTATACTATAATAGTATAGATAAATTATTCAGAAACATCACTTGAATACTTTTCAAACCATAGTGCCGTGTTTATTGAACTATCCATGTCTGCAGAAACAGTACTTAATGGATGGCAATCATTGTACATCAAAACTCTGCAATAAAAAAAATGATGAAAAATTTGAGTTAAATACAATTTTAACTTTACAGAAAATAGGTACTAGAATAAAATACTTACCTAGCTGTAACACCGTGCTTCTTAAGAAGATGATAATACGCAAGACCTTGCGACGGGGGAACACGTAAGTCTTTTTCACCAAGCAATAAAAGTGTAGGAGCTTGAACTTTATGAACATTTTTGCTTGGTGAACAATCTGCTAATTTTATCAAAACTTCTTTGGAATTTACCAAGCTATCTACTTCAGAGTAATTATAACCGCCTTCTGTAATATCCCTGAAAATAAATAATAATAAATTACAATCTTTTTTTTTAAAATATGAAATTCATACAAGTGCCAGACACTAGTTGATAAAAATTATTCTTACCAATCTGGTAAATCAGAAGTAACAAAAAGTGATAGTAAATCAATACAAGGATTTCTAGTAGATACAGCTTTAAATATATTCTAAAATAAAACAAACAACATAAAATACCAATATAAATATAACATACCAATCAGGAATATCTGTTGTCCCAAACATGGATACAAGATCAGTAACAGGATTCAAAGCACATACTGCTTTAAATGTAGACTGAAATTATATTATTTAAATATAAAATTATTATTGAAAGAGGTTTTATATACACAAGAAACATAAAATTAAATATTAATTGTTTCGTTAGTATACAATTAACCATTTAATATATTAGTAGAAATAAATACTCACTGGATATTGTCCACTTAAATGTGTTACCAAAAAACCACCATGCGAACCACCAAACAACAGTAATTTTCTATTTGACCATGAAGGATTAGATTGCACGGCATTATAAACATCTTTAACATCAGCATCACCTATGTTACCAAGTAATGATTCAACATAATCTTTACCGAGCCCTATTGATCCTCTGTAATTGATAAATAACACAGCAAAACCTAGTAATAATACATCAACAATAACTAATAATTAATAATTACAACCAAAAAAATTATTAAAAATTGTAATCAAAATATTATTATAACTTGTTATTACCTATTTGAATGAAGAATGCGGCATCAGCTATAAATGAGTCTAAAGACGCCGAATGAGGACCACCATGAGGCCATACAATCAAAGGACAATTACTATCTTTTGGTCCATAGAAAATTGTTGTAGGTTTATCTACAAATTAAACTAAATATTTATTTCAGGTCTCTATGATTGATTTAGTTATTTAAACCTTACTGTAAAGAGTATAACCATGCTCAACAACAAAGTTATCACTATTAGGAAGACTACGAGATGGTGAAATTTCATGAATAGAAATATTGGTAAAATCATACTCTTCAGATACAGAAGGTATTTTGATAGCAAATAATTGTCCAGGTTTATTTAGTGATGATTTATAACAAATCAAAACATCATTGCAAACATCTAATACACTAACAGATTCATGAAATGGTTTTGTAATTGGAAGATAATGAATATCTTTTGATTCTGGAAAGTTATTAAAACTTTATATTATTATATTTTTATAATATTTATAAATTTACTTATATTTAAGTGAAACAATTACCAGTATCAATAGCAAATGTATGTATCGAACCACCTTGAGGAGTGCTTAGCACAATAATTTTGTCATCATTCAGCCAACTTCTACTTGGTATCGCTTGATTATACAGGCCATAGAATGGTAATTGTTCATTGTCGACTTGAAGTATTTTATTGTCAAAATCAACAACCGTAGTAATCTAAATTTATGATAAATAATCGTATAAATTCATAATATTAAGTGCAATTTTCAAAGAATCAGAAAATAAAATGTTAACAAAATTACCTCTTTTGTAGACCAATTACAACACATTAATTTAAAACATGAATGATGCGGTCCATCTGCTAAGCGTTCTAACCATACCAGCTTTGTGCCACTCGTATTGAATATAGGACTTTTCACAGACAATTGTTTTGAATCGGAACTCAGTATAGCTAAAATATTAAATAATGTAAAATAACAAGTAATAATTAAAACAATTAAAAAAAAGTCTAAACAGAAAGTTCAAAAAGGGTGAAAAAATATATATATACTGTCATATCAACTACTAATTATACTAAAAATTTTCAACTGTTTTCCATTATCTATAAAAACTTACAAGTATCTGTTTACATGACTGTAACATATATCAAAGAGTGCATGTCAACCATTGATATATTTACATAAGTAGAGCAATCTTCAAAATTTTTTAAATAAGATTTTTAAGTCATAAAATATAAAATAAAATGTAATTAAAAAGATAAATAATATAAACTTACTATATTCGCCACTTAATGTGAGAGAAAATACATGGCTAGGACGATTTGTACAGTAAATTAGACCCAATTTACGAGGTGTGATGGTATAACCAATTGCCACAACTCCTTTTCCATCAGGTATCCATGTTGCAGTAGCAGGATTAACATCATTTGGAATATTTTGAAGAACATCTATGCTATCTGTTTTTATATCACATACAACCAAAACTGGAGTAATCTTTCCAACCAACTGTTCACCCCAATCTTGGCTCCAATCATATTCTTTACCCTACAGATCATTAAAATTAGGTATTAATATCTTAGACAGTTGTAAAATTATCATTAAGTATACCGGCAAAATGTCATTATTAACACCATCTTTATCAGATGATGCTTTTGATTTTTGTTTATAAAACGGTTCAGACTTTGGGACTTTTTTTTCAGCAATATAAACAATTTTTGTTTCATCAGGAGACCACTCTAAAGTTCCGAATTCAGCTATAAAATGATAATCAGAATATATAAAGAACATGAAATTTAATCTATAACAATAAATTACCATCAGCATAAATTTTTCCATGCACATCTAAAGCACTCAAGTCATAATTTTTTACCAGGGAACAATCAGCCCATACTTCTAAGTACTGCTTGATTTCTTTTCCAGATTCCACTTCTCTGACGACACAAAAATACTTGTTTGATTTTGAGTAGGCACTTATCAACCTAAATGCATATAATTTGTATTTATTAGTTTTTCATATACTTAAGTATATTGTCACTATGATTTAAATTTAATTTATACTCGTTTGTTATATCAGTTGGTGGTGATACTGAAGTATAAGTCTTATAATCTGAAAAAACTGTTTGCCGGAACCTAGTTTTGGCTTGCCTTTCCAAAACCCTTTGAAACCAAACAGAATGAACACTAACAGAAGTTTTTGAACAATCAAGTATTCTAGCAGATATTAATGCTGGATATTGAGTAGCTATACGATATGCTGCTACAATTTTATCTAACTATAACATTACAAAATTAACAATGATATTGATAACATACATTGATGTAATATTGGTTTTTTATAATATTTTAATTTCTTACTTGAGACATTTTTAAAAATAGTACTTAAATATATATTTATATTTATTCTTAATTATTCTTAATAATTGAATATTGCACTGAATAATAAACAAATCCGAATAAGCTGCTAACTATGCACGACCTTGTTAGCCTTTAAATAGTTTAAACTTACAAAAAACTAATACACAGTTTAGAGCACAAACAACCGTCTATCGTGGTTTAGAGTTGGAGGTGTTAGAATAAATACCAGATTATGGTTTGAAGGTTTGAATCATTGTTATAATTTTTAGATAAGATAATTACAGAACGATAAGAGCTATAGCAAACAAAGGTACACCTTTGGCCAAACGAACACCTCCACCGCCCCAACACAATATAAACAGGTAACCATGTAAACATTTTGTGTTGGGTAAAAATGATAATATTTATTTTAAAACATTGCGCCAACATCAGCATATGTTGTTGACTATTGTCTATATATATAGTGATGGTAAGAAATCGGATCATGGTAAGCGGAGTCGTCAGCCGTTCGTTTGGCTCATTGAACTATATAATCACAGACTAGATTAAATTTAATCTATTCTGTATTTCTGTGCCATAATTATAAAATGACTGGTTTATATACTCAATACGATTTAAAATATTATTATTATTAAAGATTAAACTATACCTATACAAATACAGATTGATTCACCAAACTGTATGTTCCACACTCTTTTTTTTTTTTTAATATTTAATTCGTTCAAATTCTAATGCATAGAATATTAAAATATACAAAATACCTACCATAATTTGAAATCATTAAGATTTCTCGTAGTACTAAAGAGTAATAACTGTCGTAATGTCGTTTGACAAAACAAACTTTTGTCATCAACAATTAGATATTTGAACCCTTTTTTTATGAATCGCGAGAAAAAATTCCTCACGTTAAACGTCCCACCTTTAATAATATAGGCTTGATTTTAGGTGTTACCTTTTATTTGTGTAATGATTGGCAGTCGTACACATACTGATAATCGTTTCGATATAAAACCATAGGTAATTGATATAATAATAATTAATAATAAATAAAATAAATTATAATAATAATCGATATAATAATATAATGAAATAATATATACAATAATCAAAGTCAATAATACATAAGTAAATATAAAATATAAAATACATAAATATAAAATTATTATAATAATACAATATACAAAACAATATTTTAATCACACCTCTTTCTGATATTGTGACTTACGGCTGTTAAAAAATCTAACACACCGATTTTGTCCTCTTATATTTGTATACATAAGTTTTTTAGACGTGTTTCTATTGTCCTAGTCTGTCCTAGTTTTCTAACATTTCTCGAATCTCCTACCGCATCTAGAGTTAATTTCGCATCATCTGCGGAAATATCCATTTTTATTTTTCTAATTAATTTCCATATTTCTAGTAGTGTACCAAAATACACAATAATAATAAAATATTATAGCCTTTAGAATTTAGGTATACTTAAAAATTCCAAATATCAAATGTTGAATAATTACATTATTGAAAAAAAAGTGTGTAAGTATGGTTGGAGAATCATTCTGTACAATTACAATAATGGCACTGTCAATCACAACATTCACAACAATTTATGACGTATACAATAATTTAATAATACGCAATAAACTAATAACCGATTATCAAATACACCATTTATAATTTATATAGAAACATTATTGCTTTCAGGATTATTATGCCAATTATGAAGATAATATAAACCTGGTCTTGTACTCGTACTTCCTTGTTTGTAGTTTTTTTTAATATGTTTATCTTTAATAAATATGCAACCAGACCACCTTCCATAAACGGAAAGATGGGGCGAAGAAAATAATCAATTTTTTAGATGTTAAAAATAGAAATAACCAGAAATTTTCAAAATAATCAGGAAAAAATCATTTATTTATTATTTTTTTTTTTCAATAAACAACACTTGAATTTTTTACCTAATATTCATATTAGTAGGTTATTTAATAAACATAATATAATTTTTTTTTAAATTTGAATTTTTAGAATATTTATATAATATTGTATATACCTACTTTAAATTTTCCAATATGTTTTGATATAATAATATGTAGGTATAGTATTTTTATTTGTGAGTAAAAATCTTGAAAAATTAAAACAAGGTTCCTTGTAAGTTTATCTAACCGCAAATAAAAATATATAAAATACATATTAGGAAGTATTTATAAGATTCTAATAGCGATGAATGGTTTTTGTTTTTGTAAAAAATGATTTGACCTTTAACCACTAGGCTAATGATTTCTAATAAAAAATGGGATATAGTTTGTATACTTTTGAAAGATCAAAATCAAAAATTCCCAATACTTTTTAAAAATAATCAGGAAAAACAAACAAAAAATTATTTAATGAAAACGTGAATTTTTACATAAACCTAGTTTTTGACAAAATGTATTTTGTAATCACATTGTCACAATGCTATTTAAAAAATATTTAGATTAATTTTTAGTTATTGTTTATTTAATCTGTTATTCATATACTAAAAAAACAGTAACAATAATGTATGATATTAATATATTATACTATATTACTACCTATTGTAGTATTATCTATATTATAATATTATAAATATTATGTTTTTCGAAAAAATAAATTAATTCAACCTGTCATAATATAAATGTATTACAATAGTAATTTTAACTTTCAAAGCGCCTCCAGTCAGAGTCGTTTTTCGTATTCAATTATTATTAGTCATTGAATTTATATTTAACCTATATTATACAATGGTTTAATGAATAGCAAGGAAGGTACTTACAGTCAACACCTGTATTATACAGCAGAGCAATTAGTTATTTGCCTCTGTTTTGTTTGATTTTTTTCAAACTTCAAGCTTCATTTTGAATGTATAATATTTCTATTCTTAAAGCTTGATAACTATTATAACCATTTAGTGGATTATACCAAAAAATCGAAACACATTTTTCAAAGCTGATATCGATAATATACATTTATATAATTAAGTGTTATAAAATTCAGCCTATTTATCCTGATTTAGGTAATTATAAAATTATAAAAATAGCCTTAAGTAATCAGAATATAGAATTTAAATTAAGATTAAATATAACTTACAACCAGTGGCATATATCTCTAACATTTTTTTTTAAATAGTGAGAGTTGGATGGAGGTTGTCGGTCGATACTTGTTAATTTTCCTAGTTGTAAATGTATATGATACTCAATAGGTAATCAATACTAATCTAAAATACGAGTACAATTATGTGTACTATATTATTATGCGATAATTATAAAAATTTATGTTAGCTACCCCCACCGTTTTTGCGTTTATATTAATGGGTGGGTCCTTGGTATATTTTTCTTTGACTCCGGACAATTTTAAATTCACCACGCCATTGTCTACAACTATTAACTAATCTGAATCTTTCCATACGAAATCTAGTTAGTATATACAAAACATATAAAATAGGTATGAAAATTGAACAGAGTTATTGTTTTAAGTGTGAGGTTCCTATATTTTACAATAGAATACACCACCGCTGAAATAACATAAGCTTGCTCGTTGAGCCATAGCAACGAATAGTAACAACAAATACTTTATTAGCTTTCGCCAGAAGCACATATGGCAATAACCAATATACCTACTTGTTAAGTACTTATAAGCATTAAATATAAAAATACAATAATATTAATATGTCTTACAGGGATTTATTTAGTAAGTATCTAATTAAAATGTTTATTATAAATTGGAAGTAACTAATAATGATAATGACATAACTATATACCTACCTACTTTTCTAAAACGTTTGTCATTACAACTTACAATATACTTTTACAGAATTCACTGAAATTATGAGATCATTAGGATATCATCAACAGATATCTATGGATAGTTTTCATAGTCCAAATTTTAGTTTAGTGTCTGAAATTTTATTTTGGTTGGCTTTACGTTTTGAGCCTGACACTAATTTACCACAAGAAATTGAAACATCTGAACAACGAGTTTATTTCATTCGCTCGATTGTAGAATTTTTTGTAAATATAATTTTAATTTTATATATAATTAAGACAGCTAACAAAATCAAATACTATTTTTATAGGTTCTCAAGACAAATATCAAGTTAAATGTAAAGAAACTGTATCAAGCTGATCGAAATGCAGTGGGTGAACTATTAAAAATAACTGATTTACTTAATGATGCATTAAATAGAAAACAAATTTATGAGGATGAAGGTTTTTCCAAATTGGAAACTAAATTAACTTATAAAGTATTGTATTTCAACTTTAATTCTTTAATTTTTAGTGGACATTTTTATAATTGATAAAGCTAATTATTAATATTATGTTAGGCTAATGAACTAAAAACGACAAGAGAATTGGCTTCTAAAATTACTCAAAAAGGTGCTGAATTATTTCGTTCTTTAGAAGAAGAAAGCGAACTGCGACCAATTAGAGATAGTCGAGTTAATGCTGCATTGGATATTAATGAAGTTGAACAAAGCCTTAAGACACTAATTCAGAAAACAAAAAAAGAAACTGAACATACTAGAGATTTAATAAAAAATATTTCTGCAACCGAAGTCAATCTGGATGCAAAAATTACAAAACGGCGAGAAGATTTAGAAAGAAATTCAAAGAGACTTCAAACTTTGAAACAAGTGAGGTACAAATTTAGGAAATAATTGTAGACAAACACAATCTTATATTATAAAATATAAATGTTCAACATAGTTTAAAATAAATTATTGTTAAAAAATAATCTGTAGATTATAAATGTTAGTATACTTACAACTTAAGTATATTATATATATTTTTTTAAAGGCCAGCATTCTTAGAAGAATTTGAAGATTTAGAATCTGAACTCAGAAACTTATATCAAGAATATATTACAAGACAAAGATGTATAAGTTACTTAGAACATCAACAAGAACAGGTCGCTCAAGCAGAGCTAATACACATACAAGAACAACAAGTAAATTATATTAAATGGTACCCAAGCGATTGAAATATGAATTAATGTATTTTATTAACATAAAGGAATTAGCAAAAAAAATTATTGAAAATAATAAACAAGATGATGATTTAAAACTATTGGAAGAGGTTAATAATGAACCATACAATAACCAATTTTTAGAAAATACACCAGATATTAGTATTAAAGGGAGAGGTAAGTACAATAAATATACTATACTATACTCAACATTGATTAAAATATTCAAAATATACCAACTGTATACAATAAGTACTAACATCTAATAATAATTGTTACAAAAGTTAAATTAAATTATAAAACACTTTTTATATATTTTACTAAATAGTATTTTTTTTAAATATATATAATTGGTGAATTAATAATATATTTATTTAAATTTTTAGTTAGTAGTGCAGCTACAAATAGAAATCGTGGTATGTTTGGCCGCTTATCAGATAGTGAAACAGATTCTGATTTAATGTTAGACGATGAAGAAGATTCCAATATAATGGCATCTGATGGAGAACTATCAACTTCTAGAGCTGAAAAACTAGGAAGTATTCACAGTGATAGTGTTGATAGTAATGATTAATAAGATTGATTATATTTTAATATTTTAAATCCAAAATTTATTATATAAATATTTATATATTTATTACAATTAACTCGAGGTTTTCATTTTTTAGTGCATAGTTTCTACTCTTTTTCAATTTTTTGAATCAATAGATGATTCTAAAACAAAACATTAATCATAAACATTAAATTAAATTAACAGAAAAATAATTAGGTATATTATTAGAAAATAATATTAAAAATATATAGCCATTTTATTTATAAATAATTAATTTATATAAATTTGAATTAAATATTACTTTCATATAAATATAAAAAATTATATATTAAAATAATTAAATGTTTTAATTTTGCTACTAATAGAAAAATAGTTATATATAGGATGTGAATCCATAAGACATGACTAATTTACATTTATAGGCTTATAGCTATACTATAATAGTATAGATTGATTATTTAGAAATACCACTCGAATAAATACTTTTTAAATAATAGTGTAGTGTTTATTAAACTATCCATGTCTGCAGAAACAGTACTTCATTATAATGAATGTCAATCATCTTACATCAATATTCTGCAATAAAAAAAATTATAATAAACTAGAGTTAAAAATTATATTATTTGTCTATAAATTAAATATGTACCAAATGTATACATAATATTAACCTTCATAGCTATAAACATCAGATAATTTACTAAAAAAAGTAAGCGTAAATAAATAATTTTTAAAAGACCTAATAAGCTAAAATAAAATTAATGTAAAAATCATCAGTATTTATATGACAGTTTTTGAAACTGTTACTGCTTAATTTAAATTCTTAGTAGTGCCCACCCTTACTTTATACAGACTATTTTCAGTATTAGCATCGTCAATGTTAATAAAAAAAAAAAATTAAATTGCTCTAAAATACAATAATCTACAAGCTATGTATTTATTTAAAAATATATACATATCTCTTATCATATTGGATAATTTATTAAAATAAAAAAAAATAATGTTTAAAATGCCATATATATTTATAATAGATATTACATCCAGATGCGGCTTGTTATAAGAATACTAGGAGCAACTGCTCCTGCCTCAAAAATGGAGGAAAAAATGTTTTAAGTTTAACAGGTTTATTCATAATTTATAACAGAAGATAGATCATTTAATTAAAAAATAAATGTATCTATATTATAAATTGTAAAAACTAATGAAAAATTTAACTAAAGAGGAATCTAAAAATATTACATTGATCCTAGTAAATGTAGTTGGTGGGTGGGTTGTTTAGAAACTTGCTCCTTGAGTTATAAAAACTCAAGCCGTCACTGATTATATTTTATTAAACATTAAATCTCAAGTAACAAATTTACATTACAGTTTTAGTAACATATTTTGCATTCATGATAATAATGTTATTATAATTTAAGACTAATTAATACTTTACTAAGGGAAAAATCTCTTTTGATCTGGTCATTTGTGCAGATTATAAATTAATTGAATTATTTAAGTTGTACACAAAATCAATACAGTTTCCTTGTACTATACTTGACCATTATCTCTAATGTCAAGAGCCAGTAAACCCTATTTAATTATCATTTTTTAATATTAATTTTGTGGACATATCAACCTAGTATGTACTAATGTTTTTAGATTTAAAACCTATTAATCTATAAATGGGTATAATGTTATAGTGTGAAACCATAGTACTATTTCTTCTACCTGAAAATATAATAAGTTAAAAAATATTAATCATAAAAAAGAATTAACACATAAATGCAAATTATACTGTTTATTTTTTATCACTTATTTTATTCTTAAGCCACTAAGCACATAGCATAAAAACATTATACTGTAAATAAAATATAGCTTAAAATGAAAATCCTTTTTATACAAAAAATTATAATTGAATTGAAATATTTTATACTTAGGAAAAATTATTTTCGAATTCTTAGGTATAAAATAAAACAAAGAAAAAAAATATAATAAATCAGTAAGTCAACATTCCAGTAAATAAAAAACAAAATTATTTAGACATTTTTAAAAATAATGTACTAGTGTTCTGTGATACAAATAATTAATACTTCAATAAGTTACTATAATTAATAATACATTTTCAATTACAAAATAGTTCTTTTACAATTTCAATTATTTGAATGTTAAAAATATGTTTATATAAAATAATTAATATTAAAATAATACTCTATGATGAGACAATCAAGTGTAAAAAAAAATATATAAATAATAAACACAAAAATTTCATCACATAAACATTAATTGAATTACAAATAATTAGTAATATTTAATGTTATTTAAAAAATATCTCATTAAAATGAATTACTTATTAATAAAATTGTTTGCTTCTAGTCTAAAAATAAAATATATTAACTTAAGGTATATAATTTTAAAATAAAATATTACTTTTTTGAGTCCAAATAATCAATTTGTTATAATATGTGAAGGAGATAGTAATATTTTATAAGTTAGTCTTGTTATTTGAAGTGTAACACGTAGTCCAATTCTTCAATAACAACTTCATAATTTCTGTATTACCATTTTTTGACGCAGATTGTAATAACGTAATACCAGCATCATTTATGTGATTCACATTTGAACCTTTTTCTATCAGTAAGCGAACTAATTCTATATCATTTTTAAATATTGCATAGTATAATGCTGTATTTCCTTCTTCATCAAGAAGATCATCCCATGTTCTAACATAATCCAGTAAGAATCGGGCAATATCACAATGACCTAATTGTGTAGCATATCCTACTAGATTTGATATAACTGACACAGGTGGTTGAACACGTTTAACAAATAACTTAATTATTTCTAAAGATCTAGAAAAACCAATTATCTTAAACCAAAATACTTCATCCTTTAAAATTGTTTCATTACTTCTATCAATCATGATTTTAATTATGTGTATATTTCCAGAACGTAGAGCCACGTTAAACAAATCAGTATCAATACTATATTTATATTTATTCAATAAAAATATAATCAACTCTTCATTAGCACTTAAGACGGCATTGTGCAATGGTGACATATTGTTTTTATTTCGCCAATCCATATTTGATTTATTCAAGCATAGTAACTTAACAGCATCAATAGCACCGCGTAAACAAGCGAGATGTATAGGTAAATCATTGTCTTTGTTTGGAATATTTGGATCGGCTCCATGTTTCAATAAAGTTTCAACCATTTTTTCATTTCCATTACAAGCTGCATAATGTAATGGTGTATTACATTGCATAGTAATAGCGTTAACATCAACATAACACTTTAATAGTTCTTCCACTACTAATAAACGATCATGTTTGGCTGCAAAATGTAAAGGTGTAACTTTGATGTTTGTTTTCTTATTTGGTCTAGAACCAGCAGCTAATAATATTTTTACAATTTCCCAATGCCCTTGATATGCAGCATAATGTAAAGCAGTAAGGCCATTTTCATCAGTTTTGTGAATATCTGCTTTCATTTCAACAAATATTTTAACAGAATCAATACTTCCAGAAATAACTGCATGATGTAAAGGTGTGTTACCCTCTCGTGTAATTCCATTTTGATCACAACCTATTTCTATCAGCTTTCGCAGTAATTCAGTAGAAGCTTTAAATAATGCAGCATAATGTAAAGCATTCCATTTTTTGACATTTGTGTGTAAAGGGCAAATACCACTTTCAGCCAATATCCAACTGTGTTCGCTTTTTTGATTTTGTATGGCTAACATCAAGGAATTCAAGGAATCTGCTGTAAAAGTCTTATTTACATCAGCACCATAATCAATTAATGTTTTCAAAATTATTGGAGTTGAAATGGATGTTGCATAAATCAGTGGTGTACCAACAGAACTTGATGTTGCTTCTAAATCAATATCAGAATACTCACATAAATACTTAACAATAGTTACATTTTCAGACTTAACAGCCAAATGTAGTCCTGTGAACCCAGTACCAGTAAAAGAGTTCACATTGATAGTAGGAAGTCTTAATAAAAATTGAATCAAGTGAAAATTACCCATTTCGATGGCTAAATGCAAAGGTGTGTAATCTTTTTGTAATTTATTTAATCTATTATACAATGACATAAAATTTTCAACAGTACTTGTGGTGCAAATATTTTTGTTATAACTAATTTGAAACATTGAATCAAATACAGGTAATTTTTTTTCATTAAAGCGACTTTGGGAAAGTTTAAAGTTTTTGAACTTATTTTTCTTGTTGTTTGAATTTGGTAATGGATCTTCAAAACATTCATACTTGAACACGGGCATCATACTTACCTAAAATATTATTGGTATTAAAAATACATAGTTAAACATATACAAATGTTTATAAATGATTTTATATCATATTGAGTTACTATTACATTTTTTGAACAATCTACTAAAAAATAAAATAGAATTTAAACTTTCTCTTGGTTTTAAATTAAATCAAAATAATTAAATGCAAGTAATTCTTCTAAAAGTGTTCAGAAAAAAATAAATAGCATACTTAACTATATAAACTTTACATAGGAATAACAAAACACATAACTGATTAAATATATTTTTAATATGTAAAAGGTATAGATATACTTTAGTGACAAACAATAGGACCCTTAGCACTTGAAAAATGATTTTTATTTGTAAATATTTAAAATAATTATTTATAATATAACAAAAATAAAATATAAAGTTATCTTGAATATATTTTTGGCAAGAGGGTAAAATCATTTTATTTTGTGCTACAGTAATATATTCACCCACTCATAAAAGTTTTGTTAAATCCATAATTGCTATACCTAATATGTTTACCTACACCCAGGCATTTATAAAGGTGGGTCTTTAAAAAAAAAAAAAATTAAAAATTAATATTTTTTTTATGTACATGCCTACTTGCCATTTCTCTTAAATAGATTAAAAATTTAATTTTTATTGCCAATATCTATATTTATATTAATTTATACTAATCATATAGCATAAGCTACCAATTAGATTTCTTCCTAGTTTCTACAAAAAAAAAATAAAAATAAAAATGAATCGGTGTAACTATCAAATACAATCATGAAAATCTAACAAGAATTAAAAATGTAATTAATTTATAAATGAAAATAAACAATAAATAAATACAAAAAGTATAGCTATATATTTATGTGTATCTGCTTGATTTGACAAATTTTCATTTCAAATGTTATTTAAACTGGCCAATGCTCCAGTTACATTTTATTAATAAAAATCGTATTAAAACTATAGTTATTAGATGAACATTATTTATCTAATTATCTGTGTATATTTTGAGATTGGTACTATAATAAACATAAATATACCTATATAATATAATACAATGTAATGTATTATATTATATAGAAAGCTTGAACTTTGAATATGTTTTTTTACACGGAAGTTAATAGTTAGTTAGGTAGATAAGTAAACTTACTTTAGCACTGTTAATATGATTTATTACTGGCGAAAATAAAATAAAAGTTCTGCGATAAAAGGTTTTTAAATAAAATATTATGAGTAATAAAAATTTAATAGTTAACTGTTAATATTATTATTCATAAATCATAATTCATAGCAAAATTAAATCATGATTAATTCATAGTATAAAACCATGTGTAAAAAGGTTCACCAACTACTGAACAACGTCCAACGGTCATGAGTATGACTATTAACTGCAGTACTGCACTAGTGCACTACTGTTACTGTGGGAATAATGACCATCAACTATCTAATGTTGTAGCATAGAATAGATTAAATGGTTGTAGTGTTTGCAGCTGTTGCCGTAATAATGTAATAATACTCACAAAATAAACAAATACCAAGGACAACAATTTTTTTTATATAATTTGGGAATTTCCATTTGAGGACCTATAATATGATAAAAACAACCATAAAGGTTCACGCATTCACGTCCATTGAAAATTCTGATAATATTCATACGCATAATAAATAATGATAATGACTAATGACAAAATAATTGAGGCAATAATAACACTGACGATCAAAAATTTATATTTAATATTAGTTTATAATTTATAGAATAAATGTTATTTATAAATTCGGTCCAGAAGGCCAGAAATAGAAGGTAATAAAAATATTGAATCAGTGAAAATTAAAATGACGTAGTAATAGGTAAATACAAAATTACCCGATTACTTGAATACGTGTACCGCGCGCATCAGCCATTAAATATATTAATTATTGAATAATTGGTTAAAATATACAAATACTAAATAGGTAACAAATCGTGAATTAATATCTACGACCTATGTAAAGTTAACACGGATTACTGCTTACTTAATATGTACTTGTATGTATATATATTAATTATTAAGTATATATATTTTTATGAAAAATTAAATACAATCTATCCTATGTTTAGGCATGTACAATTAATATACGAGAGTACCTATGTATAATAATACTATAATACTATATAACCTAGGTTTTTTTTGTAACAAAGAATATACAATAGTGGAATGAGTCATGAGAGATGGATAAAGCACCAATTAGTGCCAATGTGACGTACCTGGTTTCGGTGTCTAGCAGCTACATTGTCACAATAACGTACGATACGTTTCGTACCTCACATTACAGCAGCTCTGAGTGCTCTTAAGTCTCTAACTAGTCTAACTAGACTGATTGCTCTACTGCTCTAGTGCTCTGCTCCTCTTAGTTGAGGGTCGCCAAGACACGACCGCGGCACAGTACATCGTCTATGGACCACAAACCAGTGTGGCTAATCGTGCGTCCGTAAAAAGTTGTAAAACCCTCGTGAAACGTGAGGTTGCTTATAATGGGCGCAACTTCTCCGTAACTTAACGAAAACCCTAGCTATATGATGATATAGCTATGATCTCCGTCCCACCTTACCGTTAGTAATAATTGTCATCGATGGGACATAGTTCACTGGCCAGAACTCACGGCTATTTAATAAAAGGGGTTAATAGACCAACAAGTCATCAGATGCGGTCTCGAAAGAGTGACGTTTACCGCTGGATTCCGGAGACACGCACAAAACTCGATTAAAACTGAGACGCTCAGTGAACCAAATGCGGACCAAATTTGCTGGTCCTCACACCAGCACCACTGTAACAGTGTGCGAACAATCATAGAAACCAAACCGAACGGCCAATGCCGTTTCTAAAATTTGTTTCATTAGTCATCACTCATCTGCATCGTACGTGTCGGTAATCGGTATACACTCACGAGCCGACCACTTCAGACCGAAAGACCTGAAAAATATAATACTAATCTGTTTTTAAATAGATATATTAACAGCTTTTAAATTATTAGGAATCTTACATTCGATTTTCAAGCTTTTAACCGATAAACTTTTTTTGTTATCGTTTATTTGACTTATACAATCTATAAAATGTTTAGTATAATAAGCATAATAGATGATCAGAAAGAGAAAACAAAATATAACAGAAGGACTTGAGCGGAGACGCCGCCCACTGGCGACACTCCGGATCTATAAACAAAAAAAAAAATTTTAAATAGATATTAAAATATTTAAACTCGAGTATTATATCATGTGTAATGTGTAGGAAATGATTAAGAGGTATACAAAAATTTGATATTTAAAGTTTCACAATTATTCGTTTTTAAGTTACATTAAAACCTAAAAGATTAATTTAATGAAATCTATTCGTATTTTTCCATAAAAATTTTTATTTTTCCTCGACTTTTCCGTTTGTTGCTAGTATGAAAATATAAATTTCCGTTTTTCATCAAAAAATTTTAATAACTTCTTGTTTTAAAAATACCTATGTGGAGTAATTGATAATTGATCAGATATATTAAAAAGTCACACTCTCACACTTAAGTAATACTCACAAATTAAATTAATATAGAACACCTACAGAATGCTTTATAATATTCTTACTTTATTAGTTAATAAAATGAAAAGTGCGCCATTATTCCCCACTACCCCAGATTATTCTTCGTTAGATCACCAAAACTAAAGGTTGGAGGGCCTAGACTATGGGTACCAGTGTGGCAGTATCGCTCCCCTCTCCGATTGTTTGTGACTATTGTGTGACTGTGCTTGCCCTAATATATGTTGGCCTCCACCTCCTTTTTACCAATCACTAGGCATTTGAATAATTATTTTACTATTTTAACAAATTCTACTTTGTATTTAATTGCTTTTTATGTCATAATATATATATATAATTGTGTAATATTTTCCGTTTGAATTGTTTTTTAAAATATTTTTATTTAAAAATTATTATGTTAAACTGGGTGCACCTTGTAGTTTTTACCTATACTAGCTATTGTTAAAAAAATTACTGTATAATATGATAAAAGGGTTATTGTTTTACAAATATTCAGCGGAATCAACATAAATAAATATTAGGCGGAATCGATAGCCGACAGATTTAATGTTAAAACGGCGGAATCGATAAAATATCTATGATGCGTATTGTTTTTTATAGTTTAATATATTTATATATAGGCTATATAAGTATGAGCTCTGGAGTATTTGATGGGAGGGGACGAGGAGAAAAGATTTAACCCTCTCAGTTTATGTTTATGAATATAAGTATTACTTTACATTTTCACAAGAAATTTATGAAGATTTTCAATTATTTTGTCGATTGAAATTGTTTTAATGAAGTTTACGTACCTATGTTTCATAAATGCTCTGGCAGTCTGGCCGAAATGTATGTACAATTTACTCAATCTAACCTGACTTGTTTTTGTGGACGAAATTTACCTACTCCGATTATATGTATATATAAACTAGTTACCTTCTAGTTTTTTTTTTTTTTGGACTATTAATACACATTATTTTATATTATTTATAAGTATGTACTATGTATTTATATATTATATGTAGTTATTTTTTAAATTTTAAATTATTCCCGCTCTTATATACCATGGTTGTACAGATAACCATTGTATACCAAACCTAAAATTTAAAGTGACGCACTGACGCTTGTGAATGACTGTGGTGTTGCCGTAGAACACGAACATAATAAGTATGACCATTATGTTATTACTATCTATATTCTATTCATTCTGTTCCTTTTGAGTTGTAGATGTTTTAGTGTTTTTCATCTGGATCAGATCCTTGTTTTCGTTTAATTTATGTACTACCTTTGTAAGTATTATCCAGTAGCTTATATTTTGTCCATTTAGGTTATTATATTAACTTCTCAACTAATTAATCAGTTAACTGTATTCGTTCATTTTTAATACTTCGCAGTTTTTTTGTTTTATACTTTCATGTTAGATTTGGTTAATACAAAGAATTTATCTAGCACAAGTTTATTGCATGAATTTAAATTAAATAGTCGGTATAAATATTAATACATTTATTTTCATTAGGTAAATTATTTCATTCAAAATGAGATTGGGCGATAGAAACCGTGATAGAAGTCGTAGTCCACTTAGATCTCGGAAAAGTGGATGTAAAAAAGTATTTGTGTCAAACATACCATACGAATTCAAATGGAAGGAGCTAAAAGAATTGTTCAAAAAAGAAGGTAGTTATATATTCTTTAATGAAATAATATAAACTTTAGGTTAATTATTTAACTTAAGAATAAAATCATAAATAATTTCGTAAACTTTGTATTATGACTGCTGTGGTGGATTTATTGATAAAGGCCCAGTCCACAAATAGTACAAATAGTCAAATAAAATAATTATTAAATCAAGATTTTTGTTTTTTATTAAATTTATTTTCAGTTAAATGACCTTAATTATTTTATATTTTATAATTGATTATATTACAAGAACTACAAATTAATTAGATATATTTATAAAATTCATAGTCAACATTTTTATAATATAGCTTTATTTTCTGTAAAATATTCATATTAAAAGAGAACTTTTAGAAAATAAGAAAACAACATGCATAAATGATTAAACATTTTTTTATAAATTTAGTTGTAAAGCTATTCCTTACTTTAAGTTATCTATAATTAATTATAATATTTAAACTTGTAGATGATGATGATGATGTATACTTTAAAAATAAATAAATGTATTGGTACCTTTCTGTTATCCTGACTACCGGCCAATGCTGTGACTATTGCTGATCTAATTCCATTATCTAGAGTCTAGATTCTAGATTATACATGTTGATGACCGTCATCTTCAGTTAATCTCTGTTGTCAATACTGTTAAATGATAATATTGGTTGTATCTAACTGACGTTCAAATTTATTATTTTAGTTATAATTATGAATCTTTGGAATTTACCAAATAGTGAAAAAGATGCCATTGAATTCTTTCAAGAGAAGGGTTTACTTCCAAGACATCATCAATGTAAAAATGGTCTTAAAAAAAAAAATTATACTTTGGGAAAAATTAAGTTATTGGAAATGCAATATTAAAGCATGTCAACATAAAAAAAATATTTATATTGGTAATTGAACTGAAAATAGTTGTTTGTCTGTTTTAACAATACTTCGTTTTATATATTGTTGGAGTGAAGAAATTACCTCCATTAAATTTTGTAAACAGCATTTGAATATGAATTACGGCATTATATTAATTATATAAATGACAAATTCATGTTAGTTAAGACTTAGAGGAGGTAATAGAACTGAGACCCGTGGTAGTCAGGATAGATAACAGAAAAGTACCTGTGTATTAACTGCCAATACATGTTTGAAATATAGTTATTAGTTATTATCACTGTTAATACAAATATGTCATATCCTTAGATTTATTAGAAAAAATCATTTTGTATAGTGTTTTTCATATACCTCATTAAAAAAAGAATATTTAAGAACTCATTCTAGAGCTCAATGTGTAAAGTCCATATTTACTATGTTAATTCCTCCACGGATTATAAAGTAGAGTCATTAGCACAATTAGAGTTAATATCATGTAAATTTTAAAATTTATATTTATAGAGCTTTGGAAGTTTCCTGTGTCCTATGGTATTTTTAAATTACCTTTTAGTGTCTAAAATAAGGTCTAATTTAGATAAAACTATTAATTAAATTGAATTGGCTATATAATAAAATGTTTTAATTTTTTTGTTTTAGTTGGTGATGTGTCTTTTGTAGTTGTATATTCAGATGAAAAAGACAAATCTAGAGGTTGTGGTACAGTTGAGTTTGACAGAGCAGATTCAGCTCAAAGGGCGATTGACAAAATGCATCGTTTTGATATAAATGGAAGAAAATTAGTAGTTAAAGAGGTATTTATTAAAACAAATTGTATTATAATATTAAATTAATTGTATGTTTTAATTTGTTGTAGGATGATATTGAAAGAGATAAGAGTGGACGTCCACTACCAAATGGACCTCGCAGTAGTGGTGGTGGTGGCGGTGGTGGTGGTGGTGGAGGTGGTGGTGGTGGTGGCGGCGGTGGTGGTAATATCCCAACCAGCATCAGAAGTGCTAGTAGAATGCCTGTATCAGATGATTTTCAATGGGATAATACATATGGACTATCACCACAATTTTTAGAATCACTCAATATTCGTGGGCCACTTATCAATCGTATTTTCGTCGCTAATGTAAGTTAAAAAAATTTTTTAAAATATTTTAGTTGTTTAATTTGATGTTTTAATTTTTATTTAGCTTGATTACAAAGTTGATGAAAAAAAATTAAAAGAGGTATTTAAACTTGCTGGACGTGTATTAGAAGTTGAAATATTTTCAGATAAAGAAGGAAAAAGTAAAGGATATGGAGTAGTTGAATATAATCATCCAGTTGAAGCAGTTCAAGCTATTTGTATCCTTTGATTGTCTTTGTGTTTAACTTTTTTACATTTAATGAGTAATTATGTTTCAATATTTCTTAACAATTACCAATAGCTATGTTCAACAATCAATTTTTATTTGAACGTCCAATGTCTATACGTCTTGATCGTACAGATAAAGACCCATTAGCAAGACTTCCTGAAGGCTTAAAATCAATAGGAATGGGTTTAGGTGCAGGTGGAGCACCATTGCACGATGTTGAAAGTATGTTTTGATAAATTTTAATCGTAAGAAACAATTATTTTTAGTTAAAAAATATTTAAAAGATAAATTAATTTTTCTCTTAAAATTTGATAAAACTAAATATTAGTGTATGGTAAAAATATTAAAATAAATAAATAAATAAATAAATGTTATCTAATAATTAAAAAGAAAAACAACATGTTCACTTATGTATGTTTAAATTTTTTTAAAAAAAGTATTTCTTGCATTTTACATATGCTTAGACTTAATAAGAAAATGACCAGTTATGTACGATGGGCTTGAGCAATTAATTTTTAAGCTTGCCTGAATGTTGCTACTATAGTTCGCGTTACGAAAATACCATATTCTGAATCTTACTCTTTGCGCAGATAATGTTTCTCATTTTATTGTGACCACCTATTACAGTATGTAATGGCAGGGCAGCTCGTAAATTATTGATGTTATTTTACAATTTTAAATTATATTGTTGTTTGATAACTACTACAACAAATAGTACGCCAGTTTTTGCTATGAAGATTACATACAGTAATATAGAGCAATTAAATATCGGCTGCATAATACAACTATCACCGGGTCACTTTATTCCAGTTTGGGTTTACTTATTTTCCCTTTCGGTGTAGTTTGTGTATTTCAAGTTGAAATTTAAAAAAAAATGCATCATTGAAATAAATAAAACAATTTTAGTGTATAAAGTTTATATATGTATATATATTATTGTTGGGGGGGGGGGAACAATGTTCCGTATTATTAATATCTAACTAAATGATTGATATTAAATAAATATATAATATAAATTTGTTAATTCATTCAATATTCTATTGTGTTTCAAATATCATTTTGATAAACATTAAATTTAATTTTTGTAATTGACTCAGTTATTTATTTTTTACAGGAAATCTCCCATCAAATAATACTTCACCTAACCAATCTCAGTCATTATCTACGCCTGTTAATACATCTGCTTTAGCTGTATTAAGTGGATTGAGTGCTGATAGATTAGGCATTGAGACTCAGAGTCGACGTTCTCGTAAGTAATTCAAGAAATTTTAATTTATAGATTTTAAATGTGTTTTGGTTTTATTAAGTTGGTGGAGTTAACGGACTGGGAAATTTAAGTGCTAGTGATTTGGGCATTGGAACAAGTCTAGGGGCGGCTTTTGGATCTGGTATGAATACTAGTGGAGCTGGATCGATGAATAGTTCTTCACTACATCAAAGTAATTTATTTTAATTTCATATATATGAAATATATATATTTCATATGTGTGTGTGTGTGTGTGTGTGTGTGTGTGTGTATAATATGCTATAGATATCTAAAAATACTAAATTATTTTTAGTTAGTTATTTTAAAATGTTTAGTAGTTTACCATACATTTTACTGTTTAAATATGTATTAATATTTTACTTCATTGATGCTTGTAAACGTATTATTTATTATGTTTATTCAACCTGGAGTTGATTTAATTCATTGCATTGGTTGCCTTTAACATATTAATTTTAAGATTTATTTTTGTATTATGTTGGTAGAAATGGCCATCAAATTTGATGACCTTAGTATGTTTTTCATTATCAAATAAATTTTAATTTCATGTTAATAACAATTGTCAAAAATACAATTGTATTTTGATTTTAGATTTGAATGAAGTGATAAATGTATAGATTTTACAATGTATTTTTTTTTAACTATCACTTTATTGCTTTGAAGCAGTAAATATTCTTCATTTTTTCAACTTTAATGGTGATTTATATTAGCTAATTGGATTTAGTTGATATTTTGGGGTGTCAAAAGTAAATTAACCCAAGTAATTTAAAAAATAACCAGAAGAACTAAAATTCAACAAAATTGCAAACATTTATAAATTATTTTGTAGTTAAAAATTAATATAATTCTTAGTATTCATTCCTAAAATTTAAAAAAATTATAAAATGTTGTTTTGTTAGTATTAAAAAAAAACGTTAAGCTTATTTCCACCAATATTCTTTCATAATGTTATTCAAAACTAATGAACTTTTTATTAAATGTTTAAATCTAAATATTTAATATGTTTTTATACTAATTAATATTTATATACATTTGTAATTTTTAAGTTTTTCTATAAAATATGTTAAAAAGAAATATTAGTCAATTATAACTATTTAAAGACACATATTATGCACAATTTATTTTATAAGAATTTCAAGTTCAAATTTCAACAAAATTTGATAATTACTTTATAGTTAAGGATAGAAAATTTAATATATTATTCCCCAAAGTAGTTAATACTGTATCCCAAAAAAAATCTATAAAATTAAGCACAATTTTTTTTTAGAGACATTTAAAGTTAGAATTTTGATGAATTTAGGTTATATTTAAGTTATTTTATTTGAATTCATAAATAAAAAGTGCATATTTGAAATTTTTAACGTATATTATTATACTTTATACACACAAAGATTTTTTATGGGGGGGGGGGGGGGGGGGGGCTAAATACTTTTAAATTGAGTTATTTAAAATCAAAATAATAATACTGATAACATATTTACTATTTTAAATAATTAAAATTTGTAAGACAATTTCCATCTTTAAATTTAAATATTTCAAAACAGAGTTGGACCAGCTCAAACAAACAGCTCGGGAAGTAATTTTTTAACATCCTCCTGCTCTTAGCTCACAGCCTGTGCTATGAAGATGTTAGAACTAAGTAATTTTTTGCTCACTCACCCGCACTGCTTATTATAGCCCCCAAATAGCTTACTGTAACCCCCATAGGCTCATTTTCGTGGCGCCCTACCAGGAAAATCTTGGTGTCCGGGTGGCCTAGTCCAACCCCGTTCAAAACAATATAAATAATACGGCCAACGGGAGGGGGCTATAGCCCCATTTAGCCCCCCCCCCCTTCCTTGGCTATGTCACTGTACACAATGACATTTTCAAATGCAATGTTTTCAACAAAAATTATTTCAATCTCATGTATTATTAATAATAAAATAAATTAATTTAATAGCAATCAAAATATATAAAAATATAGTTAGCAATGTCGACTGATAAACTATCTGCTCAAAATCAATGATTTATTGTTGAATTAAAATTTAACATGTATATTAAAATGACTTATTTAAAGACAAGGTAAACTCTACACCTACTGCATGACTTTAAATGATAACCATTACCTATCTTTTCCCTTTTTGTTTTATTTTAATTTGTTAATTATTTATATATATAGCATTATATTATAATACATATGTTTATATAAATGTTTTAATTTGGTGAATATATATTTTAGACTCACTCGGTGGTCGTGATTTTGATTCTTTATCACTTGGTGTACGAAATTCAAGTAGTGGTGGTGGTGCTTTTGGTGCAGACTTTAGATCCGGATTAGGTAATTATTTATTCTTTAAATTTTTGTATAAGTTTTAATTTAGTCAGTTTTATTGAGGAATCCAATTGCTAACATTCCATACTAATTAATCTTAAAATTACTATTATTTATAGGTGGAGGTGATATGCATATGGGTATGGGTCCAAAAAAATCTGACACAATCATGGTAAAAAATTTACCATCAAATACAACATGGCAAAGCTTAAAGGATTACTTCCGTGACTGTGGAGACATAAAATTTTCTGAAGTTGGAAGTAAGGGATTTGGAATTATTCGATTTGCATCTGAATGGGATGCTGAAAGAGCAATAAGTATCCTTTTTGTTTAAAATGTTTTTAAAACAATTTATGTTATAAAATATGTAGATATTTTAGTTTATAGATCTATAAAATTATACATTTTTGTTAAACTAGGCATCGGATTTATATGCATTTATGAAATCAAAATATGTATTTTACTAATATAATTTATTTATTAGTATTTAATTATATAATATATCCATATGAGTTTCTAATGAAACAAATTATATTTTAAATAATAAAATTATTAAAAAAAAGTATACAAATTTTAAAATATAAATAAAAAAAGTAATAAAAAATAAAAATATTAATTATCTTGATTACAATTTATGATAACATGCATTTTTAAATTTTCAAATTCAATATATCTTCAATTTGATCGTAAAATTACCTTTTACCGACTAAATGATCTTTTGACTTCCACTGATATTATTGTACAGTATTGCATTTTGACTATGTCTGAAGGAGTAAGTTATATTGATCGTAGATTAAGTTCAATAATTGGTTTTATTTTATACTTTTGGAAATATGGGGAATTGTCTGTATTGAAGAATACAATTGTATATAATTAGTAATTATTAATAAATAGTAAATAAACAAATTGTCAAAATATGTAGGAAAAAATGGAATTATTGAGTAATATGTAAAAAATGTATACTTATGGCAAAATATGTAAAATAAAATATAGTTCATTTCATGGAAATCCCTTGAATCAAATTTATCACTTGCCTAAATTAATTTATCAAGTCACAGTAAAAATATGTATTAACATATAAATCCGAGGCCTAATTATAAAAACTTTTAGGAATCACATATTATTCATTTACAATTTTTATCATAATATAAATATGCAACATTTATTTCTGCTATAGTGACCTTATTTGTATTCAATGTGAAAAACAAATATAGGTGTTTATACAAATAAGTTCAATATATGAAAATTATTGATAATTTACACTTTTATAGTATTCATCTGTCAATTTACAGAATAATAAACAATTATTTAATTTCCTTAACTATAAAATTTTTAGCTTTAAAAAATTTGTCAAGATTTGATGGTCATCTTATTGAAGTAGTATATTTCTAACTACAAGTGTAAGTAACCATTATTATAACTCAAAAATAATACATAATTTTAATAAAAATACTAGTGTAATAATTAATGTATTTAGGCTTATTTAATTCAATATTTATTGTAACATAATTATTGTCTTTTTTTTGTCTATTGAAATTGTAGGCTTAAAATATTTTTCCAATAGGCTAATGACTGTGTGTGTTTGTGTTTTAGACATCAGTACTGTTTAAAAAATAACTTTCTTGGAGATTATAAGACATTTTATTCTTGGTCTATTTTTATATTTTTTGATTTTACAATGTCTGTGAGTCAATATCTTCTTTGCCGATTTCAAGAATTCAGAATAAAATTGAATTAGTTTGTAAAATTGTCTTTTTTTTTCATAGTTTGTATTCTTAGTGGTGTGTGAGAATAAATGACAAGATCAGATTTATGACATTTTAATTGGTTTGTTATTTTTATATTTTGAATTTGTTTTCCTCAACCTGTGTGTTCTACACCTTATTTACATGTCTCACTTTGACATAGCATATTTATTTATCTTATACATTTGATGGTATGTGATGTATATGATTCTATCCTTGAAATTAGAAAAATACAGTTTGTATTCAGAATCAAAAACAACTAAAATATCTTTAGATGCAACTAAATAATTTTGCTTAAAAATATAATTTTGAAACAAAATTATATTGTATGTTGATTTAACAGAATAAAAATTTATTTTATTTCACAATACATATTTCAAAGTTCCATAATATATCAACTTCTTAATGCATTTTTCATAGCGTGAAAAATGTATAATTGATTTAATTATGTATAATTTGAGTTGAAGTATATAATATATTTAATATTTTAATAATGCAATAAAAAAAAATTAAGTATGTAGGATAGTGGTGCCCAACCTGAGGCCTGCAAAGGTATTCTATATGGCTCATTACAAATTTTTTAAACAAAATATTCAAAAAAAAGGTAAAATTATTATAAAATATAATTTTTATTAATTTATTAATTCCAAAATACAATAATAGTAAAAATAAATATATTAAAATATTTTATAGTTATTTTAATGTAAAATTTGAGTTTGTTTAGTTAACTAATCAAATTAATGTACACCTCTATCTGTAATCTTTTCAATAGTATCTTTTTAAAAAATACGAAAACAAGTCTATTATATACCTACATGTATATTGTAAATTTACTATAGTCTATTCAGAATAAAAGTGGTACTACCAGCCGACTTGTACATATAAACGTGGCTTTGTTCTGAAGGTCGCAATGGCGCCTGCAATGAAAACTGATCACCTACCGGTACCACTCTTATTTTGAATAAATTATATGTGTAACAAATTTATATTTTTAGATTAAGATTGAGATTTTATATTTAGCGGCCTGCTCAAAGATAGTTGTTTACCAAAATGGACTGCTGAGGAATAAAGGTTGGGCATCACTGATATAGGATTTTATATTATAATTTCAATAAATGTGCTTTTAACTTTTATTATTGATATAATGTAAAAAAAATTAAAATTAAATTGTTAAAATAATAATAATACTAAACATAAATTTGTTGAGCTGGTTTTTTTAAATTATTAAATTTCACATTCAGAAAATATATTTTAAAGTACTTTTATGGCAGAATTTCTTATTTTCTACTGTGCATATAATGATAGTGTTAACCAACATTTTAATAATCATATACTTTTAAAGTACTGATTATGAATAGTTTAATAAACAGAATATGAAAGCTAGTGTATACATTAAAAAAAAACTTAACATTTTGTTTTATTATTGTAAAAGTATAATTAAAAGTGATTATGTTTGTTTTACATATCACCATAATTTACTATTGGAGAATAGTCTTTAGTATTTGTATATTTATGCTAGGTATTTTTTTTTTGTTTTGTATTTTAAACAACCATGGTAATTGAAGTGACCTTATTTTCCAGTCATTGTACAATTATTAGTAATTTATTATTTATGGAATCCAATACTTCATATTGTTAATAATTTTTTTTAGAAATAAGGTTTTTTTTGAATTCAGAAGAATTATGTTTTTCATTTAAGTAAATAATTCATTTTATTTTTTGTCATCCTTTTAATATAAATTTATTATTCTATTATAATATAAAATATTGACAAAAATATAAATGTATGTATTATATTTATTGTTTATATTGTATAATGAAAAACAAATTTTATCTATAAAGTATACTTATGTTTCTATTTCTTTATTGGTAGAATGTAAATGAATTCAAAAGTTGCACCTTTGCTTATTCAATTTAATTATGTTCCGGTTACTATGGTTGATTTTAAGTGATCTACATGCTCGATCATTGCATTTAAATTTTCTAATAGAGTTCAAGTTTTTTTTTATATTAGGCCTTCTTTCGCTGTCCTCTAGTTGTATTTTACTGTTTTGGAGTTTAAAACAAGTAAGTTATTATATTATTTTTTTTTGTCTCACGGTTCATTTAAGTTTATATGTGTATAAATAAGTTTATTTTCAGAGCAATTTTATTGAAGACTTATTGACAACGATTAAAGCCATTTTGACAACTCTCAGTTTGATGTTGTATTTTTTGTCTTATACTTACAACAGGCATAACATACGTTTATGTTATGTAAAATGTTTGGACGTCTTGTCCTACAACAAAAGTACACGTTTAAAAATGTCCTCTGTATTTATCATAAGTGGTATACATTTGTTTTGGTTTGTTGTATTTTTTGTCAACTCAGTGATGACCCAAGAGCCTGCCATCAATCTAGTGCTTCATGCTCAAGA
Organism: Rhopalosiphum nymphaeae; assembly: GCA_036289425.1. Taxonomy (NCBI): domain Eukaryota; kingdom Metazoa; phylum Arthropoda; class Insecta; order Hemiptera; family Aphididae; genus Rhopalosiphum; species Rhopalosiphum nymphaeae. Next base: position 8,795,250 of record JAZAQC010000012.1, on the reverse strand, counting down.
TTTCCTCTGTTTCATGTTTGAAATGCAATTTTATGTGATCCTTTTGCTGGTGAAATCATCACTTGAAATGGTCACTCATAGGATATCCAACTTTTTTCATATGATCAAGGTAGAACGGTATTAATCAAAGATAATTTATTTGTTAGTTGCTCATAATTTGTTTGTTTAACATTGAGTTTAATTGTTAATTGAATAAGATTGAAAAAATTCTCAAGATTTAATAGAATTATGCTAAAAAGTAAACTAGTTGATTAAAATCAATTATGTCTTATATTGTTTTTCAAATTATTTATTAATTGATGATTTATGTTTGAAAAAAGGGAACACACAATTTTCTTCAGTTATTTGCGATATAAATAATAATTATTAGTAAATATTGTATTTATTTCACAGTTTAACTATGTGTACTGTGTATGATAAACCACCAACTAAAATAGTATATAGAATTGTTATTTAAATCTTATATTCAATTTGAAGTCTATTTTTTCTATAGCTAAAATTTTAAACAGGCCTATCAAATTATTTAACATAAACTAATTAACTTAACTTATATGTTATAAGTACATTTAACATTAAATAAAAATACTAGAATATTATTTTTATTTGTTTACACACAGGAAAACAAAATTGATACAAAACTTATTTTGCCAGATTACTTTGCAAATTGTTTAGAAGATACTAGATTGTTACATATGGAGATATTTGACATGATGGTAAATGTTAATAGAATTTATGGTATTAATACATTAACCATAATTATTCAATCAAGAATTTTGTTTGCCATTAACTTGTATTCATATATTACGAGTTTTTCAGTAATTGAACTTGTAGAAAGTATTGCAACATTTCAAAGAGTTGCATTGCTATGTTATTGCAGTGAACTAATCAAACGAAATGTTAGTTATAAATAGTTGTAATCAAATTATATAATTTTATAAAACTAAATAGTTTTCAGGAAAATATTATTAAAAGTATGGTTAATGAAATGGATACAAATTTATTGCCTGGAGACAATTATAAGCAACAGGTGTGAATTTGTTTAGATTATAAATATGTATTATTGATAATTTGTTTCTTTTTTCTTTAGAGACTTTTATTTAATCACCAAGTACAAAAATTGAAGTTTGATTTGGACGCTTTAGAAATGTTTCCAATAAATTTAGAAACACTTCTATCTGTAAGTTGAAAAAAACTAAAATAGTAAAATCCAATACTTTTAAATGAGATAATATTAAAAAGCTAATGTTAATTAACCAGTTTCAAAATTAGGTTTATGAATATTATTCTTTTAAATTTAATATATAAATATTTCAATAATCAGCTCCTTCTCCCCTTAGACCAGAAATTAGTGTTTTATAATTGGTATTATACAATTATTGACATTGCCGTATTTAAATTTAAAAGTTAGTTTAGTTAATATTTAAAAATATTCCTATTTTCTTAAAAAATTCCACAAAAAAAAAACTTATGTAAATTTATTACAATTTTCTAGTAGCACAGATAAAGAAAAAAATATCAAATAATTGTCTACCAATAGATGAGCCATCTTCCAGGAGTTTAATTTTGAAGTATTTACTAAAGTGTACTTAGGTATTATGTTAAACAAGTTATATTGTTGAAATCTGTATTATGTTATATAGACTATTCAAGCCCAGATTAATGGAAGGCACAGTCCCGGGGCCCATCTTTATCTCCAAAATATATTTTTTTTAATGTGTTTAAAAATAGTTTTAAAAAAAAAATTATTTTAGTGGGTATAGTAGGTAATTAATAATTATTCAATAAAAATGTTCTTAATTTTATATCATGAAAAATTACTAAATTATAACAAATATTAAATTGATATTTCAATAGTTGATAGCATAGTAATAATTGATATTATGTATTCTTGATCTATTAGTACTCATATATAATAATAAAATAATTTTACAAAAAATCATTACAGGAAGTACTCTCAAATATTTTTATTGCTCTTAGATTATATTTAACTGTCCCAGTGGCCAATTGTTTGGCCGAAAGAGCATTTTCCAAGTTAACTAGAATAAAAAATAAATATAGAACATAGCAAGGCTCAAGAAAATTTAACATCATTAATGATATTGTACTCAGAAAATAATGTTTTGTAGTTGATTGATTTTAATGAAACTATACAACAATCTGCAAAAGAAAAAGGAAAACAATTTATATTACAATTTTTTAGTAACAAATAGTGTTATATATATATATGTTGTATCATATAAAATTATACAATAATATATGGTCTTTAAATGTACTGATACAATTTTTTTGAAGTTAAAGTTTTAAAGGGCCTCGCTAAGTTTATGGTGTCCTGGGGCCCAATCAATCTTTAATCCGGGCTTGAGACTATTGAGTTCAATAGTGTGTGACTATGTAATATATATATAGTAATTTAACAATATCAGAAATATTTCAAGTATGAAATGTATTTGGTTACAATATCAATTATTTGTAAATTTAAACTTGCGCTAACTTTGCAATCAAAAAAAATTATTTATCTAAATTTATAGATAGAAAAATTGGTATTTATTTAAAAAAAAACATTGCATATACAGGTATTGATAAGATTAACATTTTCTCATATTTACTTTGATACATTTTTAACTTCTTAACAAGTCCATTTACCATTTGTGAACAGATTGTATATAATATAATTATATGATATGTTTATGCATAGATATTATCATTTATCTAATATTTTGATGTATTAACACTATAAACTATTAATTGTTTTTTTTCAGATATTAATAACTACTGCCAGTTACCTTCTTCTATTCAGCCAATTAAATTTAACTTTATAGAGTTAAGATTAAACTGTATTTATTTAATCTTATAAATATTATTCGAATTATTGATTGTAAAATAAAAAAATATTTACAGATTGTACAAATTTTGAATTTTAAAAAAAATTATTTATTTATTACTAAAAAATGTTTAATTATTTTAGTAACTATCTAGTTTATCTTGTGTTAGTAATACATACTCACAGTTAAATAAGTATTATGAAGTAGTTATTTAACAAACAAATTAGAAAATTTAATTTTGATCTGCTGTTGCAATAACATTTTTTGAACTAAGTCATATCATGTGAAGTCTTGTCCTTTACTAAATTCATAATTCATAAATATTCTATTAGAAGAATATGCAAAATAAAAATACCAAACAAAATGTAGGATTAACTTAAAGAAATAATGAACATTATTTTTAGAGAAAGATTATTTTTATATTTATGTTCTATGAATATTTATAATTTATACACAATGCTATGGTACAAATGTATATATATATATATATATATATATATATCAATGTATGTAATTATAATGTAATTTTAAATTACATACATAGGAAATTGCTACTATAACTGGAGTAAAAAATAAATGAATGATTGGGTAATATTGGTATATACTATTAATTATTAAATTGGAAGGTAATAATAATGTGATTATAATAGATATATATTGTTTGCTAGTACCAGTAATACCTATAATTGTTATTAATATATAAAAATATAATTATTTTATTTGATGTAAGGATAAAGTCTAATTTAAACTCTTGTAATAAAATAAATAGAATTTACAATATATATAAATATGTATATTATGTATAATATAAACTAAATATAATTGAAATATACTATTGGTATTGCATAATAATGTATACATAATAATTTATATGTAATAATCTATTAATTGTTTATTTTTATTATTTTATTACCCAAATACAATAAACCATAAAAAAAAAAAAAAAAATAACAATCAACTATACAAGAGCATCTATAACTATGGATTATTTAACATAATTAAAATTGGTTTATCAAACTAAATTTTAAAAATTTAGTTAAAAACAACTGTTAAATACCAGTCATTTATTTACTAAAACAAAACCATAAGAAATTTTTTTGATACCTTCCATAATAATATCACTAAAATAAAAATTCCAATAACAAATATTAACTTGATTAACAAAATTTCTGTAGGAACTTTGACTTCTTTTACTAATTTATTATTTAACAAATATACCATTTTACTTTCTTTTAATAGTCTAAGTTTGGTTTCATCATCTAATTTTTCTGCCAAAGCGTTCATTTCGTTCCGAAGTTGATTCTTTGCCTCTCTTACATTAATATCAAAGTAAAATGCTTCAGATCCTTTTCCATCTGAGAAAGCCATTCTTTGTTTAGCCATCAGTATTTGACCACCAGATAAAATGCCCATATACATATGATATATAAATGGTGATAATAATACGTGATTTTCATTTTCTAAACATAATAAGTAATTGGAATATTCAGCCATGGCTTTAGTTATTCCAGATGGCCATTTTTCTCCTAAATAGTGTCGCAAGCTGCTTTCAAATGGTTGTGTACGAAATAAACCATTAATTTGTCCAAATTTATGTAAATTATAATTTTCTTCTTTTTTCATTGCAATTTCTAAATACTGGTATACAACGTAAAATCGTCGTAATCCTTCTACCCATACTTTGCTATCAGTCATACCTGAAATATATAATCATAATTTGTAATTATTTAGTAATTATAAAGGTTTTATCTTAATTTCTAGAAAATGTTCTAAGTAAATAGAATCTCAAGATTATCAAAGATGGGTTAGTGACAGTTAAAGATATTATAAGTAAGGGAAAATAATATTCACAAAAATTATTAGTAGCATTTTAAATTTTAAACTGAAATAATGGAGATAGGTTGAAATTAATAATGGTTATAATTTTTTTTAAAACATTTCATCATGTTTTAAATTAAATCTTTATAATCAATAGTTGTTCATATAATAACCTTTCATAAATTTGATGATGGGTACTTATGAGCTTTTATATTAAAATTAACCAAAAATTATTCTACTCAATAAAAATTTACAATGTTTTACAAATTTGGCGCTCTCTCAATCAGTCTTAATAGCTGAGATAATCCACTATTTCTGATACTCATATCTATAAAAACCTAAACATTTGTTACATTTAGTATTTCGTGTTTAGTATTACTACCCTATATAGGCCTATATAGGCCAACCTATTATGCTATTATAATGTATTATTAACAAAGTCATACACTGGTGACTTATTAATGAGTGAACTAAAATATTTAATAGCTTTAAAAAGTAATATTGGCAGAGTTCAACAAAGCAGTAATAATAAAGTGTTAGTGTTTTTAAAAACCATTTAGAATGTCTTGTCTGTTAGAAAATTCTAGATTTTATTTTAGTAAAATATTGGACAAGGCGTTAAAAAGAATATTTTAGTTTTAAATTAGTTAAATGTATTTATTTTTCCTTGAAGAAATTCATAATAAAACATAATATAACTGTACCAATATAAATTTTAATTAATTATACAGCGATTAAAAACTAAATGTATTACCGATGGTCATTTTTGCATTAATTAAGGCATCACTAATTCGATGTTCTTTTCTTGTAGCCTTTCTCATTCGCTCAGTAAACTTGATTTCTTCAGTTGCTGAAGATGGTGGATTTTTATTATTTTCATTATTTTCCACTTCAGTTGACATAATTACCAAATTGTTTATTTTATAATAAGGATTGGGTTTAGTTAAAACAGTAATACTATATTCAAAATTAAAAACATATAGTACATTATGCAATAATTAATACAATAAATATTAGGAATTAGAATCTTTTAAATGATATCATGAATTCATAACACAGTCACACAGAAATACAGAATAGTTTAAATCAGTTCTGTGATAATAATAAATTATTATAGTTACACAGAATAAATTAATATGATAGTTATTACAGAATAAATAAAATGCATTTGGTGCTATAATCACAGGCTACAGCTATAGATCAAAGTATATTGATACACTTTGCTATAGATATTGCCGTTACTATAATCATAGATAATAATATATATTATATAAGGCTAAAATACATGGATTGCCAAGATAATAATATTATCATAGTTATTGTAGATAATATATTATTTTTATATTACTCTAAGTGTCGCAGGACAAGACAGGTAGTTAGATTTCTGATAGTACAGTTGCATAGAACAATTTATTGTTGACTTAAAATATTTACAAATGTCATATTATGTGGGTTTTCGGAAGTGACTGAAGCAAAGTGCGCATGTGTTCAAGTGTCCTTAAATTTCAATTTTTCATAATTCATCAATAATTTATTGAAAATTAAAAATCAATATCAATCTTGATCAAGATGATATAATTATATGATACTATTATTTTTTTTAATTGTATTAGAAAACTATTATTGAGGTATTGACAATTGTATAATTTGAAATTAAACATGGAATAAAATTCAATTTATTTTTTTATAATTAACTTATTATCATTTTCATGTTTTTATAATATAAACTAAGATTTTCTTAATTCGTGTCATTTGTTATAATATCAATAATATTTTATTATACAATTTTATATAATAGGAGTGATATATATGTAGGTATAGCTAATTCTGTAATAAAACAAAATTTAATTTTGTTTATCCTTTTCAAATAGCAAAGACAGCGAAGACAGTTTATCAGCCAATAGACTATCGCTAATTACATTTCATATGTGTTTTGACATTGATTTAACTTTTACCAAAAAATTTCATTCATTTTATTACTGATATTTAATCATTATAACAATAAAACATAATTTGGAATTATTTTTAATAAAACTAATTATTTCCATTGTAAAATGAGTAATGACACTAAAAAAAGACAAATCCTAACTTTGGAGTTACATACGTGAGGAGACTGAAAGTAATTTATAAAACAATTCTATTTCAACCCAAAAAAGGTTTAAACTTTTAAAGGAAAATTTACTCAGTAAAATGTCAATAAATGTCATAAATTGAACAAAAATAACATGGTAGATATTTTATAGATGAACTACAGAACTACATATTATATATGATATGTGTAATGTATAATATACTTTGTACAGAATGATTTTTTTTAAATGTTGTAGTATGAACTGCTTGTATACACTGTTTTATTTATTTTATTTTCCTGCGCTTTTGAAAAGTACTGACCAATCATTCATTTTCCCACCAGAAAAGTTGCCTACTGAAATTGAAAACAGTTTTTAATAAAAATAAATTAAATACCCATTGTAAAATAATTCCAATCATTACATGCATTGCTATAGAATACTATTCCTATTATTATAGAATAAATAATATAATTGACAAAATTAATTATATTAATTTTTATAAAATAAGTTAGCTTATTTTTCCTAGATTAATTTATACCACATGTAGATTGTCTATATTGTATTGTTATACATTTTTGAATAACTTTTTAAATTTTATTTACTATGTTAAGCAAATGGCTAACGGGTAATATACTAGGTAATATAATACATTTTTAGAGAAAAAACATGACAATTAATTAGATAATAGTCTTGATAGAACGCTCTATAGAAGTATTGTTCTGTGCGTAAATTAGTGTATGTATTAACTATATAAACTATCCTAATAATATTATTTCTATCATGATAAATACTATATAGTAAAGTTCTGTGCAAGTCGTAAGGTGGATTGATATCAATCCATTTTGTTTCTATACTAAATTTGGTCAAGCAGCTGTTTTTTTTGAACATTTTCAATTGTCATCTGATTAGGTCAAAAAACATTTTGTTGGTCACTAAGGCCACGATTTAAGATGATATTATCTAATATAATATAATACAATAATATTATTTTAAATTATGCTACTGTCTAAACCTAAAGTCAGAATTTTGAAGATAGGCTGTGATTTTTGCATAAAACTACTATATTATCACAATATTGTGCAGCAAGCCAGCTTAATTTATAGTGATATCACAGAATTTATTTTGCGACAAATTTTTGCAAGCTGCTTAAATAATATTAATATGTGTAATAACTAATATGTCCGTATCTAACTTCAAACTGACCTTGATAATATTGATTTTTTTGTTGATAATCCGATAAAGGCGTTCTGAATTTCTGATAAGAAAGTCCAATTATATGAGAAAAATAAAATAAATAAATGAATATTTATTAATTAATTTAAAGATGAAAAAATTACCCAAAAGCTAAAATGTTTTAATTAACATTTGTTTTAAATTGTTGGTAAAATGATACTTTATCAATGTATTAATATAAATGTTTAAGATGAAAAAATATCATTTGAGAACTTAAACTCATAAATTTGATCACTAATATTTGACACAAAAAGTCAAAATGCAAGAGTAATAATGAGGATATCTATCTTTGAAGATTAATGGATTAGAGCCTATAGGTAAGGTTATTCAATTTATTTTAAAATTTGTTTTTCATTTTACATATTTTATGCTTAATGTTTATATAAGATAGATAAAGGATCTAGTAAAGTAGTCTTATAATTTTCACAAAAAAATAGTTTTTTTTCAATCAATTGTGCTATTAACTTAATTTTACAGAGTATAAACATTATTTTTAACCCCAATGGTTATTTTAAACATATCTTAAGTAAAACACTTTTGCTTAAGATTATAAAAGTTTGATCAACCTATATAGATAATTATTTTAATATTTAAAAATAATCTTAAATTATTTGTTGATATTATTTAGTTATTTATTAATGGTTGACTAAATAATTAGTTAGATGTCTGAAAATGTATTTGATAATATAATTAAGATATGAAATAATATTAATTTTAGTCTAAATACATTTTAATTTTTTTTTACACGTTTTTTCATAATATTTTAATAATTTTTTGGATTTATTTAGATATTTTTATTTTACCAACAATGAATATTATGCGAAAATTGCGTGGCAGTAATACTGCCACAACTACTACTGGGGAAAATTCTCGTCTATTTGAAGATGATTCTGATCAACACACTGCTCTTGGTTTAATGCATTTAAAGAAGCTTTTTACTGATTACATTCATACATCACACCTATTAACTGATAAAGAACGTAGTATAAAATTGTATACTATGATTCCTTTATTTTGCAAAGTAATTAATTTTATTAAATTAAAAAGATAAATTATTATAAAATTTTAACTTTAATTTTTAATTAGGTTTTTGGCAGAAGTTCTTGCGCTGAAATTATTGAAAAATTTTGTGACATTAATAGCTGGTGTTCAGAAATGTCAGCTCTTATGGTTGCAGAAATTCGACAGCGTGCGTCTAATCAATCAACAGAAACTGCTAGTAGAGCTATTGCTAGTTTTTTAGAAATAGAGAACTGTGAAGAATCTAGTAATGGGTGGATGCTTTTATCTACATTAAACTTATTAGCTGCAACTAACCAACCTTCTCTTATAAAAGTATATTTAATAATTAAATAGGTTTGTTTTTTTACACTACTCATTTATTTTAATTTTAGATAATGGTATCTGCATCTCTTCCATCAACATTAGTAAAATGCTTGTATCTTTTTTTCGACTTACCTCCTTTGGAGAATGAGGATAAAAAAACTGATCAAAGTGATTTTACTCCAAAAGAACGTCGTATTTTGTTACAAAAAATTTTTGTACAAATATTAGTAAGATTATGTAGTAATCATTTACCAGCTGAAGAATTAGTCACTAAAGATGATTTATCTTTATTATTTTCTGCTATTACAAGTTCTTGTCCGTCTTATAATGCTGTTTGGAGGAAATCTTCTGCTGAAGTTCTAATAACAATTTCACAACATGGAATTACACCAAAAGTTATACAATATATTCATGGTATGTATGTTTTTAAATAAAATAGATTTTTATAGTATGAAATATTAATATAATAACAATTAAAGTATATAATTTTAAATTAGGAAAAAACTGTATTGAATTATGTATTGAAAATATGCGACAATGTGCTGATTTAAGTCCATTAGAAGTAGTTGATATGTTTGTTACTGTGTCTTATTTTTTAAAAGATTCTTCAGAGATATCACAAGTATTACTTGATGACTTTAATACAGCACAAGGTTATACATTTTTATCAGACTTTCTTATAAGGTAAACTAAAAATATTTGTTTTCTGTTCTGTAATTGAGTTTTAACTTAATGAAATTTAAATAATGATTAATTTTCAAAATAATATTTCCCTTTTTGTGATAAATTTTAGTTTAGAAAATGACGAATCCAGCGAAGCCCTTGAAGCAATGAGGAATCTTGTTTTGATAATTGCATCTCTTTCTATGAGTGGTTATATTGAACTAAAACCAAATCAAGAACAACCAGATTCATTGTTACAACTTTTAGGATTTACTTTACCTCAACCTACTGGGCATGGTTAGTATAAGCATATTTGTTATTTGTGTTCTTATATGTCTTATATATTTTATAATCAAATAATTTTCTTTAGGTCAAAGTGTACGGAATATATGTGCATTCAATGTTCTCCAAACTACATTTATTCGTTCTGATTCTAGTGCGTTATGCTGTACCATTCTTGATGCAATATCAAATGTATATCATTCTGATAATGCCAATTATTTTATATTAGAACCACAAAATACATTGCCTCAATTTACTGAACACATACATTTAAAAAATCAACAAATACAAGATAAATTTTTTAAGCTCTTAGAATTTATTGTATTTCAACTTAATTTTGTTCCAATTAAAGAATTAGTTTCAATGGCTCAGTTATTAAAAACATTTAGCTCTACAGAATGTACTAGAGTCTGTTTACAGACTCTATTAAATATACTTAAGCACAATAATACATTTAAAGATGTATTTAGAGATGTTGGAATACTTGAGGGGTTATCAAATAATTTAAGGAATTATACTCAAGACTATCTTTCGGATTGTGAATCAAAAGGTAATATTGTAACTAATGTAAATTATTTTTAGGAAAATATATTTTAGAACTGGTGAAGTTTAAAATTATCTTAAATAAATTGAAACTTTATATTTATTATTGTTATTAACATAATATTATATTGTGATAATATACTTTTGTTATTTTAAGATGAGAAACATGATGGTGATCTAAAACGTGTGATAAACTTAACTGCAGAATGTTTAGTTAATCTTATGATGTCTTCGCCAAAAAATTGTAAAGTTTTTAAAGAATGTGGCGGTGCTCAAGTATTATATATTATACTTGAATATCCATCAACTCGTCAGTATGCTACAGGTAATTTTTCCTAATTATTCTTTGTTATTAAAAAAAACTGGAAGTTTGATTAAATACTTGATTTTTTATAATATTTAGCTATATTAAGAGAAATGATATTAAGCACTGGTGGTGAAGAAGAAATGTCTACACTTTTGGGCACCCTACATACAACTGATAATACTTGTTTGCCATTAAAATCTAGTATTTTAAAATTATTTTTGAGTTGTATGAAGGAAAGTCACCGTACAAGAACCATGTTTCGTAAAGTAGATGGATTTGTTTATGTAATAAGTGCATTAGTGTCTATGGAAGGCTGGTTTTCAGATGAAAAATGTGTAGATCAAGAAGCTTTAAAATTTGCTTACCTAATCTTTAATACAATTACTATAGCTATGCGTTTTGAACCAGCAAATGCAAAATATTTTCACCAAGAAGTAAATTGCACCAAACAAATTAAATTTTTGACTTTCTCTTGTTATATATTATTATTTTTTTTAGATTTGTTTGACAAGTTTATGTGACACATTACGATTATTAGGATGTTTTTCAAATGAAATTCAACTGGATGACTATATTGATTTAATGACTACATCATTAGAAGAAAATGTTTTTCATAATATATTTACAAGCAACACAATTAATCCCATGTAAGTACCATTGAAATAATTTTACAGACATTTTATTGTTTACATATTTTAATTTTTATCAGTGTTGTTAAAGTTTAAACTTCATTTTCAAATATATTTTATTTTTTTGATAATATAGATAAAATAAATGAAAATGATCTCATATGTTCACTATTGATTCTTGTGTTGAGAATTATTAATCAAAATAAGTTAAAAGTAAATTTTATTCATGTTGGTTTTTTATGGAAGTAGCTAATAGGTAGTAAAGTTTGATTTTCTTAGAATATACTAATATAAATTTAGTTCCTTTTGTGGGTATTACAAATAACGTTATTTATTTGCTGGTATTTTAACAATTTAAACAATATTTTATTGAAAAATCATAAGCGAATCATTGCATATTATATTAATATATTGTAACTGTTTTTAATAAGAAATACAAATTAAGATAGTTATCAAAAACTTAATTTATAAAAATTTTGTTTTCAGAATTACTGACAATATTCCAAAGTTTCTGTCTTATGCCTGTATAATAATGAGAATGCTATATGATGTTGCCCTTGATTTGTATGATAAGCAGAGCAATACCACTGTTGTATCATTTAAGTCACCTGCCCATAGACGATACAGTGAAGTTTGTTTTTTTTTTTAAATATTTATTAATGTCTGAGTTCAAATACTAATTTTATCTAAATTAAGGTGGCTACAAAACCTTTAGATTGTCAAAATAATAATCGCCGTGCAATACAACTCAACTTAACTCCTCCAGCACCTGATCCTATTATTGTTCATGCTGGTGTTGTTATTGCTATGTTACAACTACTACCATCAATTTATAATCCATCGGCTCCTAAAGTATTAAACTTAAAATGCAATAACTTAGTGTATGATCACTTAAAATATTTTCATTTGTTTATTTAGCTGTCACTTACATTGCAAGTTTATATTGGTGAAGTAATTAGATCTTTAGTTCGTGGTGAAAGAAATCAACAGCTTCTATGTGATTCTGGGTTTCCAACTACTGTATTAAAAGTAGGACGAATAGCGTTATTGGAAGAAACACATCCACTCCATACAGTGTTTCAGTATATGTTAGAGCGTTTAGCTATTCAGCTATTAGAACCAAAGGATTTACGAGAATTTTTAAGACTTGGAGAACCCCTTTGTTGTGTACCATTAGATTTACTAGACTATTGGATAAGTCACAGTAGTAAAAAACCAGGTGGAACAGTTCCATTAAGCCGTGTTAAAACACTTGTATCAATGACTACTCCCAGAGATCCTTGTATGCTTGCATTACCACCATTTTTTGAAATGGATTTATCTTCTGAGGGTTTTGGATGTCTATTTTTACCCAGTATTGCTCCACAGTCTCCAATAAGTGGTCCTTCAGTTGTTAATGTTGCTACATTAACTACTCCCGATATGAATGTAATTGGTGGAATAGGAACTGGTTAGTATGCATAATTTAAATTATTTGTAATAAGTATATATTTTAGATATAATTATATAAAAATATTTTTCTCTTTTTTAAGGTGACCGAATGTTTCCTCCTCAGAGTGGTCTTAGTTATTCAACATGGTTGTGTGTTGAAAAGTTTTCAGAACCAAGAAGTGATCCTCATCCTGTTCGGCTTCTGACCTTGATAAGAAATGTACAGAATACTAGAGACCATTTAGTATGTTTAGCAGTAGTATTGTCTGCTCGAGATAGAGCACTTACCATTTCTACCCAAGAAACTCCAATATCAATGAGTATATTGCATAATTTTATGTACTTGATTTCTATGATTTACAATAATTTAACAAAACTTTTAGCAAATGCTGATTGGGAGCCAGAAGTTATTGGTGATTCATGTGTAAGAATTTGGTATCCTGATTTTGTGCAAGAAGGACAGTGGCATCATATTGTTTTAGTTTTAAATAGAGCTGTATTAAAAAATTCATCATTTTCTTTGTATATGGATGGCCAACATGTACATACTCAAAAAGTAATATTTTTAGTTACATTAAACAAATATGTATTAATTTTTTTTTAAATAATATTTCAGCTTCATTATATATCTCAAAATCCAGGCGGAGGTGCAGCTAACTTAACAATTGCATCTTCTGTGTATGGATATATAGGGACTCCTCCAATTTGGAGAAAATATTCAAAACTGACATGGAAACAAGGACCATGTTGTTTATTAGAAGAGGTATTAAATCCTCATGCTATAAAAATTTTGTATCAACTTGGTCCTCATTATTTTGGAAGTCTTCAAGCACCTGATATTAAAGGTATTCAGTTTGTATTTAAAATTAGTGATTCTCAATCATATTAATATTTTTATCACCAAAATTAGATATTTAAAGTTTCACAACACCTAAAAATATTTTATTTGTATACATGCATCAGTTATCATGATTTGTTTAAATTTTTGTGATTATTATTTACAAGATTTAGAACATATCGGTCCTTTGGTATCTGAAGAGAAAGTCATTTTTGGATTGAATGCAAGGGCAGTTTCTCAATTAACCTTGGCAAAAATAAGAAAAATATATAGCAGAGTGGATAGCAAATCAATCGCAAAACAAGTAATGCATGATTGATAAGGGTTACAAAAATATTAGTCCTATACATGGGTCCAATTTTTGTTAAGTCAGTTATATCCAATATATATTTTTGTCCAATATCATTTTGTCTATTATTTTTAATATCCAATATATTTTTATGTATTTTTTATAAATCTATGTCTACACTCATTATTTCAAAAAGTTTTAACTTGATTGGAAAATTTTTTTAAGTTTTTACCTTTTTGAATAATGCTATTTACTTTCAGTGTAGTTTTATGCATAAAAATATCATTATGAAGTAACATCAAGTTATGTATAAAAAAAATATTTTCATAAAAGTTAAAACTATATCAAATAATGAATATAGACATTTTAATGGATCATCCTATTCACTTAGCTTTAAATTTGTTGAACACTTGAGAGTTTCAATATTTTCTAAAGTTGAATTGATTATAGGTTAAATCGTTAACATTTTATAATACTATACCCAAAAATATATATTTATTTGCTAAAATATTTTTATTAAAATTGTATTAGCTTGGGATGTCCACTCATGAAAATGCTACTCCTATTCGTATAATGCATAATACAGCTGGACATTTAGCTGGTTCGGCTAGAAGTTTAGGTGGTGTTATATTGGGATATTTAGGAGTCCGCACATTTTATCCCCGTCCAGTTTTAAAATTAATTGATAACATTGGAGGTTGTTCTGTATTATTAGGTAAGAAAAAAAATTATATATTTTTATTTTTATTACACAATCAATGATTTTATTATTTTAAAATTATCAGGTTTAATTGCAATGGCAAGAGATATGGAAAGTTTATATGCTGCTGTTAAAGCTCTAAGTGGAGTACTACACTTAAATATGACAGCAAAACGAGAAATGGAACGTAGACGTGGATATCAGCTCTTAGCATTATGCCTACGTAGGCATAAACATATGTTAAATGCTCATATTCTACACATTATACTTGATTTAGTTATAACAACTAGAAGTGTTGAAGCACCTACTATACCAGATGCTGTTGCATTTAATGATTTGATTTGCGAGTTAAATGTATGTATATTTGAAATTAAATTAGTCATTAATGTCCTGTTTTTTTATTTAAAAATTGTTTAGCTTTGGCAAGAAGTTCCAGCTGGTCTTTTACGATCACTTATTGAACAGTTATATGAATTAGTATCAGATTCAAATGAGAAAAGAAACAATTTAATTATATTAAGAAATATGGAAATGGTTCGTAAAATGGTGAATTTTGTACCAGTTGTTTTTAATACATCTACATCATCAACTACAGAAGTGTTGTTTTCATTACTTGGAGCACTTTTAGCAAAACATCCATTAACTGAAGATTTATTGTGGTAAGAATTAAATATTCATTTGATAATATATATTTTAATATTTTAGTGTCAATTATTAATTTAAAGACTTTTTTATACATAACTAGCTGTATTACCCGACTTTATATGGGTTAAAACTATTTTTTTCTGATTTGACTCAGTTGAAATATATAATATAAAAATATTTGTACCCACTATAATAAAATCATTGTTATTTTAATAAACTGAAACTTATATGGGTCAATGAACTTTAAATTTAACTGTGAGGTTGGTTTTAGTTAGAAATCATGGGTGGCATTGAAAGTGTTAACTTATTAAAAAATATTTTTAGTTTGATTAATTTAATTTTGATAATGAATTAAAATATGAATGTAATAAAATTAATAATATATTTTTAACCTAACCTTAAAATTTGTATTATAAGTCTTGGACAGTACATTGTGTTCACATTGAATACTGGCCTCAGTTTGGAATCAAATCTCAAAGTTGAAGAGTTTGAAACAAGAATAAAGACCATGGAAAATAATGTTGAATTGACTAATGAAGAAAAAACAATTTGTCTAATATTATTACGCAATCGTTATCTTCAACTTGTACATTCTCTTTTATTTACTAACAAAAATTTAGTCTGTACTGGGTAAATATAAACAATATTTAATGTACACACATTAATAATTTCTTAATATGAATCATGTACATTATTTTCTTATAGGTTTTGTGATGATCTTGTTCGAGTATTAGGATTTGACTGGATACTGTTATTTATGCAATCAAATATACATCGTTCTTCAATAATTTGGTCATATAAAATCCTTACCACTTTGTGTTCTGTACCTTCATTAATGGTTAAATTTAGAGAAGCATCCAGTAATGGTGGTTGGTTGTTAAACACTGAGATTTTGCAAAATAATAGAGCAAATTTGATGCTAAGTAATATTTCAATTAAATAAAACATTTGTGATTTATATTTATTAATTAAAAAAAATGGTTATATTACCTATTTATTTTAGATTATCAACTTTCTCCAAGCTTACAAAAGAACAATAAAGATATACTAAACAAAATGGAAGCTTTGAACATACCAGGTTTTCAACACTTGTCTTGGTTTTTATCTTATCATACTGAACTTCCTGAACTATATTATTTTCTTATGGCTTTAATGTTGGGACAACCAGTTAAGACAATTCCTAATGAAAAAAAAGTTAATATTTTTAAAATATCACTTTATATTAATATAGGTAATATATGCTATGAATTATATGTATGTATTGCTTTTAGTTAAATCTTGATGGCATTTGGACTTTTATGTTTGGTGTTCCAATTAGCCAGTCACTTTCAGCTGTTAGTGATCGTATTGTATTGTGTCCAGAAGCTGTCACTGCTCTTTTGTCAACTGTGAGATTAATTTTGAACCAAGATAACAGAGAGTAATATTTTTAAATTATTATCTAATTTTTATTACTATTTTACTAATTGATTTATTTTTATTTTATTTTATTTTAGAATAAAATATGAAGAATGGTTAGAAGATCATCCAGTTACTATAATTCAATTTCTTTTTTATTTGTACCATAACTTATCAGATTGGATGCCAGCATTTATGACATCTGAAATTTTACATTCCTTAAGTGCAACACTTTTTCCATTTACAAATTTGAATTTGAGTGAACCATCCACACCAAATGATGACTGTTTTATTAAAACACCTGATGGAGCTCCTCCTTTAACTGTTCAGAAAGAACAATCGCTAACTTCACATCCTTCTAGAAAATTTGTTATTGATTTCTTAAGAGTAATTGTTGTTGATTCACTTCTATTACCGATAAATAGCAAGTCATTACCTCCCCTAGATTTAGTTCTTGATGTAAGTAATCTATTATAAATACAATTTATATTTATATAAGTATGTAATTTATGTATGTAAACATTCTTTATAGGCTTCACCAGAAGGTGCAACTTCATCTCAAGTATCAAAGTACCAAACTGAATTACTATCAACATTAATGGATCATTTATTAGCTGCTGATATTATGATTGGAGAACAAGCTGCTGTGTCCACAGTTCCTGGGGGTAGCGCTCAAAATATTCCTCAAAATGTTTGTTATTTAACTTGTCGTGTTGTTGACAAACTATGGCAGGGTGTTTTGATAAAAGATGCTCATGAAGTATTTGATTTTATTATGAAATTAATTGTTCAAGCAAAACGAAGACCATGTTCTGTACCCATGGAAGGATTTTATCACTGTCTTAATAGAACAACTTTATATTTGCTTTCGAGAAATACAGATTCTATAGCCTCACAGATGCCAGTTTTAGAAGCATTACATAAACTTACCACTAATAGGTAAAAAAAATTGTTTTAAGATATATGTAAGAGATAATGTTTATATTATTTTATTTTTCAGAACATTAGTATTTGGAGCTGGCAATCATGAACTAGATTTTATTGGCTGTCTTATTTATTGTTTATTGCAGTTAACATCTGATATGAAAATAATGTAATGTCTGAAAATAGAATAAATTGAGCATATTTTATGATTTGATCTAGAAAAGCTCTCATTTTTTACATTTATGTATTGTTTTTATAGATTGGATACAAATGCAAAAACTACATGGCATATTAATCCAAGTCAAACTGAAGAAGTTGAAGAACAAACAGCTAAACAAGGACATAATTTAATGGCAGTTGCAGCAAAACGTGTTTGGGAAGAATTGTATATATCTAAAAAACCAGCTATTGAAGAAGTAATTAATTTAATTATGTAAACAAACTTTTCATTTTAAACCTGATATTAATATATATATTTTTACTAATATATCTATAGTAATAAATTTATGTGGTCTTATATATTTTAAAGCTGAGTTATAAAGTATATAATTGTATATTATACATAACATTTTATTTTTTAACTTGTTTTAAATAACATTTAGGTTTTCAAAATTCCATTACCAATGTCGCCAAATAACAAAGCTCCAGATTTGCATTCTGTCCGTGAACTTATTTATGAGATTGCTCAAAAACATTGGTTAACTTATATTGACATGGAGAAAAAATCGTTGTATAAAATGCCGTGGGAACTTCAAACTCAAATTCAATCAGTATGAATTAAAAATAAATATATAGTTTATAAAAATTGTTTTTTTCTTAAATTTTTTCTTTTAGAAAATACAAAAAGTTACTGGTGGCTTAACTAGGCTTGCATCCCGCGGCAAAGTACTTAGACGTGATGAAAGTCGTTGGCAAAGTGGAAGTCTTTCAAGCATTTCATTACCATTATCAAGAATTACTAAAAGTGAATGGTCTACATGGGCTAACCATGGTTTAAATGCGGTATGTGAACTGGTTTCTATGCAAATGGTGCGAGAAGCCCAACATCAATCATTTACTGTACGCTATGTTCTGGATCAATGGTATTTAATAGAACAGGAATTAACTAGGGAGAGGGGACTTTGGGGACCTTTTACTTCATGCAAGTAAGTGAGAGATTCATCAATTTTGTTTTGTTTATACATAATAATTCATTGGTTTTAGATTAGACAAATGGATATTAGATATGACAGAAGGTCCATGTAGAATGCGTAAAAAAATGGTAAAAAACCATCAGTTTTATAATCATTACCCATATCGACCAGAACTTGAATCTGGAGACAATGTAATTTTTTATTATTAAATTAACTATATTAGTATAATTGTATTAATTTAAATTGTTTTATTTTAGAAAGGATTAAAGTATCGTGTGGCTACTAGTTATGATAGCAAAGAGTTTTGTCAAAAATATAAATTACCAACATTAATTGATATGGAAAATTTAGCTCCACAATCTAACGAAAACAATAAATTTATAACACAAGTTGATGGTCAAGATACCTTTGACTTTGACAAAAATTTAGATGATAATGGTATACAGTTTGTTATAATTTTTTCTTTTTTATTATAGTATGATTTTGGTTATTTATAAAAACATACAATTTTTAGTACTAAGGTAAGATAAATATTTCAAAATAGTTAATTAGTACACATCAGTAGTATATTTGAAAATTAATAAATGTCTCTGTCTTATATGCTACTGGTATACATATTAGATATACCACTTATTTTATGTAATATTTATTTGTATTTTTAGAATTACCATTCAAAGGATTAAAACGAGTTGTTAGAAGATCAACATCTGAACCAGATGATGGAATGGATGATAACGATACAGAAAGTGGAATTGAAGATCAAGCTCCACCAGATGACAATCATACAATTATTAGACTTTTGGAACCAAATGAAAAAGTATGATAATTAAGGAAATTAACTAAATAATTAATAATAAATTAAATAAGCTAAAAATATTGTATATATTTTTTATTTTCTAGATTAGTCATATGTTTCGATGTGCAAGAATTCAAGGTCTAGATACATATGAGGGTTTACTTTTGTTCGGGAAAGACCATGTTTATATTGTAGATGGTTTTACTTTACTTAAAACTAGAGAAATTAGAGATATTGACACTTTATTACCTAATTCATATGAGCCATTATTACCAAGTCCTGGAAATGGAAGTCCAAATCGTGTGCGAATTAAAAAACAAAGTTCTAAGTTTTCATATGACGATATAAGGTACTTACCATAGGTTTATACTTTTTAAAAATATTGTTTTGATTAATTGAACTTAATTTACATAATATTTTAACCAAATTATAGGGAAGTGCATAAAAGACGGTACTTATTACAACCAATTGCTATAGAGTTGTTTTCTGCTGATGGGCGTAATCATTTATTAGCACTACCAAAAAAACTAAGAAATAAAGTTTTTAATAGGTAAAATTTTAATGATTTACTATAAAATATTATTTAAGATTTTAAAATACTTAATTTTTCATTACTGTCCTTAGAATTAATTTGTATTTTATAATATATATATATATATATATATACATATACTAAATATGCGGTAATTTTGCAACAATATTTTATAGTATCTCACTGAACACAATAATATTTGCTGTATATTATTCAAATTAAGTATCTAATTATTAATTTTTATAGATTCATGGCATATTCAACATCTATCGCAGACAATGCTCATCAATCAGTTGCTGGACAAAAAAGAACAGCAAATGTTGAACAAAGCACAAGCCTTCTTTCAAACCTTATGGGAGAAACAACAGTTACTCAAAGATGGGTGGTAAGTTAAAAGTGTAATAAAAATATAATTCTATTAATTATACAAAATTAATCAGTTTTATTAAAAATTAAAATACATTATATATTCATAGAAAGGCGAAATATCTAATTTCCAATACTTAATGCATTTAAATACATTGGCTGGACGAAGTTACAATGACCTTATGCAGTATCCAGTATTTCCTTGGATTCTAAATGATTATGAATCTGATGTACTTGATTTTTCAAATCCTGCTATTTTTAGAGATTTTTCTAAGCCAATGGGTGCTCAATGCCCTCAACGTCTTGAGCAGTTTTTAAAAAGGTACTTATGTTTTTAGTTTTATAATATATAGTTAATATTTTATTTTATTATGTAATTCACTCTTTCAAAATCTTAATAATAATATAGTGTTTTTCCTTGCAGTATGCTATTTTCTTTGATTTCATCTGAATTTACTTAGTGTAACAATATTCTATATAATCATAATCTCTTTGGCTGATATTTATATGGATTTCCTTTACATACTTTTAAATTGTATTTCAATGATTTTCCCGTATGTACTAAAATAATAAGTAAATTGCCTGTCAATCAAATTGTCTAATTCATCTTTTAATATAAATTCATATATTCATCTTATTGATATTTGATTATTGATTATTATATCTTTATATACATCAGTTTTATTATAACATCTGATTCTTACTAAAGTAACATTTTTCCTTTTTTATTATATAATATACATATATTTTATTTATTTTTATGATTTATATTATTATAAAAATGTTTACATAATATAAAATATACTTGTTAAAATCTATTGGTTATTTATTTTAGGTACCGTGAGTGGGACGATCCTCACGGTGAAACTCCTCCGTATCATTTTGGTACTCATTACTCTTCAGCTATGATAGTATGTTCATATTTAGTTAGAATGGAACCATTTACTCAACATTTTCTCAGACTACAGGTTGGTATTTTGTATTATGTATTAAAATATAAACATTACTAAGTATAACTTTATTATTACTATAAGTACTAGTATAATACCATCTTATTAATATATTCTTTTAGGGTGGACATTTTGATTTGGCTGATCGTATGTTCAATAGTATTCGAGAAGCATGGTTATCTGCTTCAAAAACTAACATGGCCGATGTCAAAGAACTTGTACCAGAATTCTTTTATCTACCAGAGTTTTTGGTTAACTCTAATAATTTTGATTTGGGTATTTGTTGAAGTTACTATTAGTGTATGATTATTTTTTTTTAATACAACTATTTCTAGGATGTAAGCAAAATGGAGTACAATTGAATGATGTAGTTTTACCTCCATGGGCTAAAGATGATCCACATGAATTTATTCGAGTACATAGAGCAGCACTTGAATCGGAATATGTATCACAACACCTGCATGAATGGATAGATTTAATTTTTGGCTACAAACAATTAGGTCCACCAGCTGTACAAGCTTGTAATCTATTTCACCATTTATTTTATGAAGGAAATGTTGATATATACAGGTAAATTAATTTTTTGTATAAATTGAAGTTATATTGTTAAGATGGTATCAAGACATTATATATTTTAATATTATTTTCAATATAAGAAATATAATTTAGTTAAGAATATTATATTTTAATTACTTAATATTTCAATAATTTGTATTCATATTATTATTATATGCAGTATTGATGATCCATTAAAGAAAAATGCAACCATTGGATTTATAAATAATTTTGGTCAAATTCCAAAACAGCTTTTTAAGAAACCTCATCCGAGTAAAAAACAACCAACTAATAAATCATCAATGCTCGATGCTGCTAATCCAATTTTAAGTTCCAGTACTAATTTATCATTGGGCGACAAACTTTTTTTTTATCATTTAGATAATCTTAAACCATCATTACAGCCAATCAAAGGTATTAAAAAGGTCACCAACCATATTTGTTGTCTCCGTCTTTAACAGTACTCCTACAACTGGTATACTTGTTAAATATTTTTCATTTATGAATACAAGCAATACCGAGTTACAAACATTTTTAAAATTTTAATATTTTATGCAGTTATAACTATTTTAAAGTAAAAATATAAATAAAAAACGTATTATAATAGCCTATCAAATCATTTTTAATAATAAAACTAACCATACAAATGTGGTTTTGTTCAGTGGCATTTTAAAATGTAGTCGGGCAATTTCAAAACTCCACGGCCTTAATAGTCAATATCCATTAGTATAAAAAATATATTCATTTTGGGAGGGGTGTAAAAATATAAATTTACTTATAATAAAGTTATGATATCAATATAATGTGGCCTACCGGCTACATTTTTCAATAATAAGATCTGGTCATGGCCCGATTTTAACATGGACTCTGGCACCACTGGTTTTGTTAAACACACATTTAATATATTGTACGTTTGTAAGACGGAAACAACATATACAATTTAGGTGTCCTTTAAATTTTAAGATATTTATTATAATATAACATTACTAAATAAGAATTATTATATGGATTTTAGAACTGAAAGGCCCCGTTGGTCAAATTCTCCAAGTAGAAAAGAATGTATTAGCAGTTGAACAGAATAAAGCATTAATGCCACCAAATTTCAATAAAACTATAACTTGGGGTTTTGCTGATCATAGTTTAAGATTAGCACAGTATGAAACTGATAAACCAATTGTAATTTGTGAAAGCTCAAGTCAATCTCCTGGTGAAATTGTAACTTGTGTGTGCCCTACATCTAAGACTGTTATTACCGCCGGAACTAGCACAGTAATATAAAATATATTTTTGCGTTTGTATATATATCTTCATAGCTTAAATTTTTTAAAGGTTTTGACTGTGTGGGAGTTAGATTTAAACAACAAGTCTTTAAAAATTGTGGATAATCTGTATGGACACACAGAAGCTGTTACTTGTTTAGCTGCTAGTGATACATATAATATTGTTGTTTCTGGTAGCAGAGATTGTACAGCTATAGTTTGGGATTTATGTACAAAAGCATTTGTGAGGCAATTAAAGAAACATAATGCTCCAGTTGCAGCTCTAGCAATTAATAACTCAACAGTAAGTAAAATCATATATTATTTATTTATTTACAATTTTACAATATATTTTTAAAATTATTAGGGCCAAATAGCTTCATGTGCTGGTACTATGTTACATGTTTATACTATAAATGGTGAAGAATTAGCTAATGTAGATACAAGTGTTGGACGAGCTGATAGAATGCAACAAATATTATGTGTAGCTTTCTCTCAAGCTATTGATTGGGATCCTCAAAATGTTATTATTACTGGGTCATCAGATGGAGTGGTTCGAGTATGTACTTAGTTATAATAATTAAATTTATATTTTATATGTACTACAAATGGTTATTTTACAGATGTGGTCTATGGAATATGTGCAAGTTCCCAAAGTTCCATTGAATACCTTGTCAACAGAATCTTCAGTATTAAAAGAATGTAGTGATGAAAAAAATAAAGACGTTAGTGAAAATTGTAGTTTATTAAAAACAAGGACAATTGCTGTTCAGAGATTGGTCAAACAACTAAGTATATCATCAGAAACTATAAATGAACAAGGATTAGTGATGAAAAGTGGGTCTGAGAGTAGTCTATCAGAACAAGAGCCAAAAACTCCTGTAAAAAAAATTGGAAGAGCTGATAAAATTGTTTTTGCTGATGAAAACGATTTAACACCCCCGATTCCAACTATGAGAAAAAAAAGGTATTCTACTATATTCTATTAATTTTTTTTATCACAAATCAAATTTTTTTTTTGTCTAAATGTGTTTTTAGGGCAGTAAAACCTAATCCATTGCTTCGAAAATCTGAGTGTAACACATCAAGTTCAACTGATGAGCCAAATATTCAACAAGAATCATTAGCAGTAACTGATTCCGTATTAAGATTAAGCAAAAGTGAAACTAATCTTATAGAATCATTTATTATTGTTGACCAAGATGATTTGAGCTTAAAAATTAAACCTGTTAGTCCTTTACATAGATTGAGAGATGGTATATTAAGATTATTATTGTACTATTTATTTAAAAAATTAATAATTTACAAGAAAGTGTATGTTCCACCATAGGGTTCCAATGGCAACGTCAGTTAGTGTTTCGTAGTAAATTAACTATGCATACAGCATACGATCGTAAAGATAACACTGAGCCAGCTTCGATAACATGTATATCAATTTCAAAGTATGTTAATAAAATTGTTTATGTTGCGATATCATAGTTATCATTGGTATTTTAATACAGAGATCATCGAACAGTTTATATTGGTGATGCCAGAGGACGAGTTTTTACATGGAATGTAGCCGAACATCCTGGAAAAGGTGTGGCTGATCATTGGTTGAAAGATGAAGGAGCTGAGCAGTGTAATTTGTGTGACGTTCGATTTTCATTATATGAAAGACGACATCATTGTCGTAATTGTGGACAATTATTTTGCTCAAAGTAATACTTAATTAATTGACTTATTTTATTAATTCTTATTTCTTATAAATACTATAATATTATATTTCCTTAGGTGTAGCAAATATGAATCTGAAATATCCAGATTAAGAATACTGAAACCAGTACGGGTGTGTAAACCGTGCCACACATCATTGCAGTCAGCCAAACACACTTAGTTCCTAATATCTATGTTAAAGACAATAGAAATGAATACTGATCCAAACGACAATTTGTTATACTGTTGAACCAAGGCCAAGAATTGTAAATTCTACATACTGTGCCGTGCTGACAAGTAACAACAAATAATTGTATTTTTTAATAACCCACCAAATTTCTAGTCTATATTGACATTTTATGTGAAAAAGTATTATTTAAAATTGTTACCATATATTCTCATAGCAGCTTGACAATAATTTAAATATTTTATATGAAAAAAATCTATTATGTCTCCATTAGCCATAGGTTTTGGAAATATTTATGTATGTAAATAAATATTATCTCCCATTCTAATTTATAAAATATGAAAGCAAGTAGAAAATCTTACAAAATTCTACAACTGTATTCAGTGTTGTCCATCTAATGTTTTATGTAATAATTCAAGAACATGTCATCATGTTATATTAATATTTGAATACAATTAGTGTGTAATAGTTTAAATCTCCATGAAATAGTATTTTAAGTATATTACATCCGATTATAGGTATGTATATACATTCAGCAATACATATTTTCTAGGATTTCTACTCTGATTATAGTGTCAAATTATATTGAATACAATAATTTTCTTTATAACTTTTTGGGAATTAATATGAATTTTTATTAGGTCGGATTATTGCTCGTTAATTATTATTATTTTTTATAAATTTGTTATTTTTTTTGTTTTCTATATTTCTTTAAAATTAATGATGAGCAAGTTTACCTATTAGTTTCCGTCCAAACAGTTTTTTGCAGATATTACTTATAATACCGTGATTTTTCAATTCATTGTTCTTTGATCAAATGTATCCAAAATCTAATAGGTTAAACTTAATTTCATATTTTTAAGGTATTATTATATATTTTTTTTATATTTTATATGTTTACAATGTCACCTGAATTTTATATTATTATTTATTATTTAATTTTATTCTTTTACCTCAGTATAATTGTCTTGTCTGTTGCATGCATCATTAATCTATTTTAAAATATTTCATTAGTGTATAAACACTATAAACTTAAGGTATAGTATATAAATATTAGTTTGTGATAAACCCTATAAACTTAAAAATTTACTGTATATTAATATATAATATATAGGTAAAATATACTTGTGAAATAGAGCACAAACACAAACAATATGACTTTGATGAATCTTATCATGATTATTATCATATGCATGTAATTTTTAATTATTATTAGTAGATACCTATTGTATGTTCTAACGCACATGAGTTTTTCTTAAATTTTTTAATTTTTTAACCATTTTTCACAAATATTATTTAGCATTTTTTTTAAATCATAAAAAAAATTTTTCTTAATTTTTCATCTTTTAAAGTTTTAAAATATTACAACTTTTGTATCCATTTAATTAAGATCCCACCTTTTTCAACCTTTTCTATTTCAATACTCCTTTTAAATTTCTGTTATTTTACTCTTTTGTTTACACATTTTAGTGCAGACTAGTTATTCTTAACTGCTTCAATAATTTCAAGCATCCAAAAATTTTACAAAGTTTTCTCCAAAGTCCAACCAATCTATACAGATGGTGATTTTCATCAAATATCTCAAATTTATTATTTTTTGAGTAACCCCTAAAGGTTAGGTTAAAAGTAGATATTTCAGTTAAAATTATCAGATTCCTTGAAGTTTGTTCATCTTTATTGTCCTTAATTAGTTTCAATCTTACCCATTATTTCAATAAAAATTGATCATGTTCACATTATTAAGGTTTATTTTTTTGTCATAACATTGTCAATGAACAGTTGATTATTTTTTCGTTCATCTTATATTATATCTTAATCGTATAGATCAGCAGTTCAAACATAAAAAATAAATTAATTTTATTACGCCTCCCTTGAATAAATCAAACAACATTTTTTATTAGTATATTACTATAGTAGTATAGAATATATAATATTAATATTTACCTCACGCCTTCCCTGTTAAATATTTGCACCTTGCAAAAGAGATGTACCTCACAGTTTAGAAACTATTGGTATAGATTGTTCAAACACAGGTTCTTTTTTTTATATCTACCATTAAAAATTTAAAGTTTTAATACAAAATTATGTTATTGATAAATTATACAAATTATTTATGAATTTTAGACTGTAGATATGTCTGTATTTAGAGACCTTTGGATTCTTGACACCTAGAATTCACTACAGAAAGGTTACCAAAAACTTGTGCACATTCTTAAAATTTGATCAATAAGATCTATAAATCTCAGACAATATTTATTAACTATTATTTATTTTACTATTTTTCAACGTTTGACATTGAAATGTTGAGATTAAAAACTTCAAATTATTAAATTTTTTAGTTTTTTTTTTTAAATAGGACTGTAATTATTACTTTCATAGACTGAGAAATTTTAGTATGAGCTGAGATCAAGACAATTTTTATCTTAATTATTAACAGTTCATTTTCCTTTAAACTGAATCTCAATGCTTAGGAATTTAATAATCCAGTGGCGCCAAAGTCAATTTTTATTGGTGTGGAAAAGTACAAACATTAATACCTAGACATTCGACTTAATTCCCCTTTAACAACATAAAAACAGTTTTTGATATTCAGGTATACTCAATATATGATTTATTTATTTTATATATCACAACTATATCCCATTTATGACCACCCTAACCACCTACCCATGACTCATCCGCCCATTTTTAAAGGTGGGGCGGTCGCCCCATGTATATATAGGGTTTGGTGTCACTGTAATAATACATCTTTTTAAAATATAAAATAGCATATTTATTTCAGTCATCTAAAGTATCGTATATATGATAGTAAAAAAATAATAATATTATTATTAACTATGTCTATCTAGTATTCATTAAGCTAATTTTACAAAAACAAAAATCAAAAGAAAATTACACTTAAAAAATTAAAAGAACACTATTACACAATATTGAAAAATCAAACGAATATCCAAAACTGAAGAACATTATGAATAGTTTAACATCTAAAAAATGTAAATTACAATTAGTTAACCTTATCTTTTCGGGGTCTCTGTTATTTTTCTATAAAACACATGATTTTCCTTTTTCATATAAAAATAAATAGCAAAATGCATAAATAGTTTAGGTACCTACTGGGATTTTTTTTAATTATTGTAACTAATGAAGTAACAATGAAACTCAATAAAACATTATATGGCCAAAATAAAGCTTCACAATAGAACAATGTAAAAAATGTCATTAGGTCTATGCATTGGATAAGTTATAATTTTTACAATAAAAAAAATTGAAAAAATTATAATATATACCTGTGTTTATAATTTAAAATGTATGTAGAATTGATAAAAGCAAATAGAAAAATAAAAACGGATATAAATATTAAAATATTTTAGAGTTTATAATGATAAAATGTGTAGGTAATATCTAGGTCTATTTTTGATTAAAAAAACATAAAATATTCACTGTGATAATTTTGTTGAATTAAAAATGCTAGTGTCAACTGAAACAATTGAAAAAAACTATAGTGTGTCTAGTACACATAAAAAAGACAGTGTATAATTACCAAAGTTTAGAATGAGTATTGAAATTGAAAAATATGAAAAAATTAGGAAAATCAATTGATAGTAGATATACATTTTGTAATATTTTAATACTTGGAAGACTTAAAAATTAAGAAGAAAAAGGTATTATCTCATCTTAAAAAAGCTAAATATTCTTTGTCAAAGAATAGTTAACTTTTTAGATTTTTAATGATCATAAAAAATTATTAAAGATTGAGAACTATAGTACTACATTTAAAAAAAAAATGTGTGTGTGTTATAACATATCATTGTATAGTATTCTTATTTTCTATTATTCATTTACAAATCTAGAAAATATTAAATAATCATATTGATATATATCCAATATATCTCGATTATATGAGGTATAATAAAATATATGATATTTTTTTAGGATGAGATGACACATTTAATTTAAATAATAAATTATTATTATACTTATTATACTGTAAAGAGTAAAGTGTTAACATTTTTAATTCAAGACAATTGGTATAATGAACTGAATAATTTACTTTATTCATTTTATAAATTTTAATGAAATTAATCTGTGATATACAATTGAAATAATGT
Organism: Rhopalosiphum nymphaeae; assembly: GCA_036289425.1. Classification (NCBI taxonomy): domain Eukaryota; kingdom Metazoa; phylum Arthropoda; class Insecta; order Hemiptera; family Aphididae; genus Rhopalosiphum; species Rhopalosiphum nymphaeae. The sequence continues at coordinate 8,765,748 of JAZAQC010000012.1, read as the reverse complement.
GTTTTAAATTAATAATTATGTAGGTTATATTATGCCAATATAAATTTTAAAATTTTGGATCTTAATTTTACTTTGTTGAACAATTTATAAAGCACAAAGAATGATATTTAGTTATATGATCCTAAAAACTACCATTATTACTACTGTAGTATAATATACATTATAAATATTCAATGAATGGCTATACAGAAGCACAGTGACTTATTTTGAATTTTTTGAAGTAGAAAATCAGTTCCACTGTTCATGTCTACATTTATTACTTAATTTCTTTAAAACAATATAAAGATAGGTACATACCAGATCTTGAACCTTTAACATTTGTATTGTTATAATAATTTGTATCCTTTTGAGTAGTAGAATAATCTAATAAACATAATAGATAATTCAATTGAATTGTACCAATTGTTATCACTATTTGAAAATTTGATTTCAAAAATACTGTTCAATATTTAAAGTTTTCTTTAACTCTCGTGGATAATTATGTGCAATTACTAAATAATTGTTTTTGGTTTTTGAATTTGGAAATTAATAATAATTACTATAACTAAGATGGCCTTAATTGTCTGCAGTATAGGTGCTCATTAATTAAATTCAGTCCATGATAACTTACATAACATAAAACGATAGGTATATGTATATATATTATTGAGTAGAATATGATTTATAGGTAATATCGGATAATTTAGATAAATAATATCTAATTGTATTGAAAATTTATTTTTGTTATACCTCAGTAAAAATGTAAAAATGAAATTATTCACATGACCTGAATTATACAAGTATTACAAGTAGGTACCCGTGTTAACAAAGATTCATCAAGTTATATTTGTTTAGTAATATAATTAATAATTATACAATTATACAGTTTATTGTTTGCTTTATGATTATTATTGTTACCAATATAATTTATTATATTACTTGTATATATTAATGAGTGCATACAAATATTTAGATAAATAATATTAACATTGAATTGATATATTTAGGTATACTGTATTCTGTTAGAATTGTGTTAAGTAATATGTATTATTCAATAGCCAAACTTTATATAAAAAATATGAAACATTTATGCATTTAAATAAAAATCATGTGATGTCGTTAATTTTTTGTATTAACAATATTTATGCATTTTAAAATCAATCAGATATTTTATAATATGACTGATATGATAAGTACCTAAATAGTATAATATACAACATACCTATGTAATTAGAAGATTTTTGAAGTGAAATATTATTGGGGTTTGAAAACTATTTAATAAAGTACTTTGTGGTTTCATATTGTGTGTGTTATTTAAAAATTAAGTACCTACTTATACATATTTGTCTTCGTTATTTGCACATGACTCATCAGTTATTATTAAAAAACAAATTTAAAGAATAATTTATAGATGCCTAACCACTATACAGGATTGATACATGTATGGGATTGGTTAATGATTTGTAGTCTGAATGCATTTGTCCATAAGAATAAAAAATGTATTATTTATACATAATTTAAAATGTTTACATTTCATATAGAACAATGGATGATTGGTTTTACGAGCAGTAAAAAATAAAAATACTTTAATATTCAACATTATTCAGCAATTTTTGGTAGAAATTGAATATCTAATAGATAGAGACAATGGTGCTAAAGCTACCTATATATGTAGGACATTTTTCAAACTCACTACTCTTAAATGTTATGGGTGTTGGTTGGTTGGTTATATGAGTGATAAAATGGAATAAAATAAAAATTGTATAGTTATATTTAGTTGTGATAATACTAAATTATTAAAAATATCACTTTCAAAATGTCAATATTCTAAAATCTTAAGGGTTAGGCTTAAAATTGAGCATTGTTAGATAGGTGACTTTGGTGGATCAAAAGTAAAAAGTTTCTAAAACCTATGTTTTAAAATAATCAAAAAAAAAATTATGGTAAAATGGTAATACCATTTTTGACAAAATGTTTTTTTTGCTATACACATACCTAACCATGTAAAATTTAGAATTTTCTCCAAGCATTTATTTTAGTATTAGTTATACATAGTATAATGTTCACTTTATTTTAGATTGAAGAATGCTAGTTATAACCATATAAAATTTTTTTTTGTTTTTTGCAGATTCAATATTATGCTTTTAAAATTTTTACTAGAATAAAAAAAAAAGTTAAATGAAAATCCACATTCATTCTTTATACATAATCATTGGAAATTCAAATTGTATTGAAATTAGATATTCATATGTAGAATAACAAGTTCATTTCAATAGCAACTTGTTACCTACTATGTTGTAAATTATTAAGAAAAATATTAATCATAGATATTGGTACTGATTTAAAACATAAGTTAAATTAATTTAGTAGTTAATAAGAATAATATGAATATAGTATAATATAATATAGGTATGTGATGTTTTTTTAAAATAATAAAACAGTTAATTAATTCAACCTTTTATTTATCGTTCTACTAATAAAAGCAATAAAAATAAATTGTATACTGACTCTACTCAGCATTTTTTATCATGTATAATAATTTATTATTGAATTAAAATTGGCACGTCCATTACATTGATATATAGGTATACTCAAAATTTACTAAACAGGTAATTCAGTAGAGTAACTTCTATTTCTTGTAATATTATCGATTGTATTAGGTATTATATATTTAGATTTTTTCATTTTAAACTTGATTGTAATACTAAAGTTAGTTCTTCAATTAACTAATAGCTATAATACCTTAAATTGCTAATATAGGTACCGTATTATACTTATTTGTTTTTTAAAAATAATCATTCAAGTTAAAATTAAAAATTGATCTGATGTTTGTTTAATCTAAATCAGACATTAAGTCAAAGAAAATATTTTTAAATCAAATTTGGACTATGCAATTATTTTTAAAAAATATTAATAATTAATTAAATATTATGTATAGGATTTAAATAGCTTAGACTTATAAGTTATCATCAAAAAATGTATTATTTTTTAAAAAGTAAAAAACCATTAAAGTTGTAATATTGAAATTATTTAACTATTAGAGCTATTTTTTAAAGTAGTTTTATTTTTATATGTAAAATAGGTTATCTATACTCTGTCCAAAATGGGATTGTGACTCGGCAGTCAACTTGTGTACATGGGCGTGGCTTTACTACACAACAGTTAGATAGTTGATTTGGCGGGTTTGACCACCGTTTGATGAAAACTGATCGCCGCCATGTTACAATCTCATTTTGAACAGAGTATAGAACAAATTATATAAAAAAAGTATTTCAAAATTGAGTTAATTTTTAATTATATTATACTTTTTATTAATGGATTATATACAAGAAATTAAGGAAAATATTTAACAAATGTAGGAATCTAGGGGTTTGTTGATTGTAATATTGCATTGTTTTTATTTTTTAAATGAAATATTTAATAAAACATTTTTTATAATTCTATTGTAATAAAATGTAATTTTGTTACCTAACGAAATTAAAAGTTAATATGTACTTATAAATTATCTATATTTTATGTTTAGGTATATACTTAAATTTCTCAAAGTTGTCAGTATTCGTCAAGATTCATCAAGGTTAAATATTGTAAATAACAATGATAATATAAATTTATTCAATAAAAATCAGACATACTACTCAGCACCGATTAGTCAATAACATATATATGTCTATTAAATATTTAAATATAATATGAACAAACTATTAAGAGATTATTAATCAATTCCTTAAAAATAATTTAAATTAATTAACATTATTGCTAAGGAATAATATAATTATAATAAAAAATAAAATTTCAAATTATTGTATAACATCACAATTCTTAAAATATGAAAAGAAAATAATATAGAAATAAACATATATTTTTTTCAGTTGCCGAATAAAGTTTGGAAAGCATTAGGTAGCAATTCAACAATATCTGTTGTAATCATATTTCGACCTTTTGCTTTAAACGCTATTTTATTTGTATGTCTAGTAAGTGCACTTGCTGCATAAGCAGCAAGAACCTCTGGATCTAATGCATCACAATAGTGAGTTTGCTTGGAAGCCCAATAAGCAAAAGTGCCCATACTTCCTGCTAATATATCTCCTTGACCTCCACATCGTCTAGTTGAACCTGGTTCAGTACACACTAAAGTTCCTCTTATATTTGCTATAACATCTTCAGCTCCTTTTAATACTATAACATAATTACCACCTAATTTGTTCATAAGAGCCTGGACATCAGTCACTGTTGGTTCATATGTTTGACGCCCAATTAGTCTACTAGATAATTTAGTTAATTCGTGAACATTTGGAGTAAGATAAATACAACCATTATAAAATCGAAATGTTTCTGGTTCAATTACATTAAGAGAATCTGCATCAGCTATTATTGGCATTCTTTTATTGTTAAAATTTGATTCTCTACTGATATGTTCAAAAATACGTCTAACGGCATCTTGAGCAATAAGGCTAGTACCAAGTCCTGGTCCAACAACCAGAGAGTGAAGTTTTTCTAACCAAGGCTTTAAACGGTCAATACAATCTGGACTGTCCAAATATGGCAACACAATAAGTTCTGGCGAGTATGACTTTATAACTGGCGCAGCAGATTTGAAACAAAACACATAAACAAGATCAGCTCCTGTACGTAATGCACTAATGGCTGCATAGTAGGGGGCTCCTGTGTATTCTTCACAACCTCCAATAACACCAATTCTTCCAGATTGTCCTTTATGAAGATTGTGCGATAAAATTGGTAATAGAGTTTTGCATTTATTCATCATATTAATATGTGATGTCATTGTGCAAAATATCTAATTACAAATAGTAAACAATAAGTAGTGTAATTCTCAAGTAATAATTTAAATAGTCTACTTAAAATATGTTTTATTAAATTGACAGTTAATTTTCAAATGTTTTTCCACAGTAAAAAAAGTATTATACAAAATATAAGGTATAAAAAATTACACGGATATTAAATTGTCAATTACTAACGAAGTATTAACAATTTTACTATATATACCATGAGAACATTTTTAAATATTTGTTTTCCGTCTACAAAATAACTATAAGTCTATCAACACTACTAATTAAAATATACTGGATAATGAATAGCCAAACGTCCCAAACCCAACAATACGTAAAGATAAGATAAGAAGCTCCTAAACTAGCGCTCCAAGGGAATTAAATATTAATTATATACTAATGGATTAACTATTTTTAAATAGTTAACATTATAATTTATAATATTATTCATTTTGTATAATAACATAAATAATATTTTAATATTATGCAATGATTTTTTTAAATAATTATTTTAAAACATTTAAACATTTATTCATTATTTTTTTTTGTGTTTTGATTCATCAAGTATGAATTCCGTCTCATTAGCAATTGTTATAGTTAATATTATGAAAAAAATATTTGTTAATTAGTTTGATGTTTTAAACAAAAACATTTTAAACCGTAAAAGTCATATTTAATTATCAATCGTTCACATCTAAATAGATTACAATTGTATTAGTATTGTTATTTATCTCGATGTCCTTATATTATACCACACATCACTGATAATTTTTAAGTATAATTTGAATTAATAATTCATAATATAATTGTCTTATCTGTGCAATTTTACACTTATGTCCAAATAGTGACTTGCTTATTTGCTTATGCACTATAATTTTATTATTTTATTATACTATGCTTTTTCAAAATTAATTAAAAACTTAGTTGCAGTTGAATGTAGGGCAACTAGGGCAAGATCGCTTAGTTGGATTGGTTTTGCTAAATATACATGAGCACAGCCGCACGGGGACATTCAAATATGAAAAAGATGAGGTAATTGATATATTTGCTGTCACGAAAAAAGAAATATAAACCTTATATTATAATTATTTTATGACTACTTACGACGACTATGTATTAAAATTTAAACTTTTGAGCAATAAATATAAGAGGTGTTTTTTATTGTGTTGAATATTTATTGGATTATAACCAAACAAGTTTGAACCAGTGTCTAAAAACCACTAAATAAAAAAAACTATTGCATTCGAATTTCCTTACATTGTAATAGTGAGAAATTTTTGTATTTTGCCCCCTCCCCCTATAAAATTATCCCAAATACGCCACTGATACACACAAACAACTAGCTAGTCCGTAACTGGTGGTCCGGACCCCCCCCCCCCCACGAATTTTTTTTTCAGTAACGGTCTTGCATGTAAGCATTGCAATTAAATTAATAATAAATACCTATATATATATTATATATTAGATACGAAAGTACTTTTTATTAAATAATTTTACTTCTTTATATGTTATTATATATATAAAAAAATTTTAATTATTTAAAAAAAAATATATTTGATCGAGGATAATTTGGTCTTAAAAAAACAGTCTATAGTAATTAGTAATTTATCATAAATTCCACCATTTAAATAATAATAATAAAAATCCAATAAATATTAAAAGTCCCTATATACTTTACACGTACACATACTGTCCAACGCCCATTCTAACGGATGCGATAATTCCGAACCATATTTGTTCGCTCCAGCCTACCATGTTTTCTATTTTTTCTGATTTTCGCTGTTCTTCCCGGGTTGTCTACTTGTCAACAGATAACATACGAATTGATTCTAGCAAGCTTTCATAATACAATCTTTTTAAATTAACATTTAAAATTATTATGATATATTCAATCAACAACATTTCCTTCCCATTTTATACAAATTTAGAACTGTATAGAATTATTATAAATATATAAAATATTTCATACTTAAAACACTCTAGAATATTTAGATATGGTTAAAAATGTTGCTCAGTATAATATATTCATATTATACGCTATAATACGTATTGATCAATAATATTTTTCCTTATATAAATAATAATAATTAAGTAAAACTATAAATTAGGTACAACTAGATTTAAAATTTTTCTTAGATATTGTATAGAACCTAATAAAATATAATATTAGTACACATTTTGAAACAGTTGTATTCTAGAAAGTAATTTTATTTGGGAACCAATTCGAACAGGTATATAATAGAAAGACATTTTTTTGAGAACTAATTCCGCATTACCCCTTTCTCGTGTTCATGTAGACTATTAAAAGTTACAAATTTCTCTCTTTTCGGGAGGTGAAGTCTAAGATTTGATTTATATATAGATACTAAAATTTTATAGTCAATAAACTATATTCACCGCTAAAATATGTCTACTTTAAATTTTTTTTTTGGGGGGGGGGGGGACCCCTAGACCCTCTCGGCTCCCACAGTTACAGCTTTGCAGACACCATGTCGTGTCTTTGTCCTAGGTTACTCAGTACTCATTTGGGTGTTATACGGACAGCTGGATAATTTTATAAAACTTAAAAACTATTAATTAACATATAATATTTAAACATATGAATATTATATAGTAATACTACTAATACTCAACAGCTACTGACTATTATAGGTCATAGCTCATTGAAAATTATATTAATTTTTGGTTAAATATAATAAAGAACTAAAAAGTTATAAAATATAATGTGAATAGTAATATCAAAAAAAATCAAATTTATATATAATAAGTTGTAGAACAGTATTTAAAAAAATAAAATATTACAAATATTTTTTTTGGGTCTTTCAGAAATATTAAATAATATGTATTGAATTTATAGCTGATGTGACACAATATCCTAACTATATTTAAGTTACTTTTTTTTGCTATTTTCATATTTTATATCAGAATGTATTCTTTTAATCCTTGTTATTTTGGAAGTTAATATCATAGAAATATATACTTACATATATATAAGTAGATTTTCAAGATTAAAATAATTGATAATTATAGTTATTATTTGAAAAGAATGAATAAAATATAATTTTTTTATAGAACATTTTAAGTATAACTGTTTAAGTACAATAGTAATATATAAGTATACTATAATTATAATAATTCTTTCGTTTACATAAAGTAATTTTATTTTTTTTTTTTTTTAAACAAAACAATTTATTCTTGTTTTCTTAAAGTATAACTTAACTACATTGTGGTAAATGTAAATCTTTCCTTCTCGTCTACTAGAATAGACAATGTTATTCTTCAGTACTATAACAACTATGTTTATATAAATTAACATTGGTATAAAAGTATTGTCAATAGAAAATATAAAAAAAAATAATTTTAAAATGGTTATTTATAAATTTAAATTACAATAAATTATTGTTATTTATAACAGTTAAAACTAAAAATAACTTTTATGATCTAGGTTCTTTTAACTTTACAATCTTAATATTATCAGCACTTTTTATATGAGATATATCTTGTGGAGTGAGGAATATGAATTGATTTTTACGATTTTCAATAGCCATCATCAGCAGCTGAGTAGTGGCTAAACGATTAACATTGTCCATATATACATCATATTCATCAATAGAGTAAAATGGCAATTGCATGTTGCTCCATAGTGCCAAAATTAAAGCAACTGTAGCAAATGTTCGTTCACCACCAGACGCACATGAAGTACTGATGTTATCAAACATTGAAATTATCATACTTTGTTCGTGTTGATCAATTTCGAGCTTGCCTTTAATTTTACGTAACATAAGCACTAAATCGAAAGATTCAATCACTTTTAATCGAACAAATTCAATATAGTTTTTAAGAGCTATTGTACTAAGCTCTACAGATTTTTTGTTTGCTTTATAAATATCTACAATTTGTTTATATAAAGCACTATGAAGAATAAATTCTTCTTTTTTCTTCTTATATTCGTCTCTTAAGACTAGATGGTTCTCTCCTCTTTTCTTCAACTCCATTTCTAATAACTGGTATTTATGGTTGGTTTCTTCTATGTCTCTCCGTATATCTTCTTCATTACGAGTTACTAGAATTTTCTCACATAGTTGTTCAGCTTGTTTTTTTTCTCTTTCTAGATTTTTTTTTTCATTTTCTGCTTTTTTAACTAAATTACTTAATATTTGTTTTTTTTCAGTTAAATTATTATTAATTTGCAATATTTCTGTTTTATATCTATTAATTTGAGTCTGAAAGGTCTCAATTTCTTCCAATAATGCAGAACGATCGGTGTTATCAATAACAGATTTTGCGTTTTGTAGTCGCTTATTTATTGCACTAATTTCTTCTTCATACTTTGGAAGTGGTTTCATGGAATTTTCTTTTATTTCTTTGGCTTTAGCTATTTTTAAATCAACTTCATTTATTTCTTCAGTAAGAGTGGCCATTCTATCATCTTGTTCTTCTTCACATTTAGCTTTAAGTTCATTTATTTTTTTTGAGTATTCATCAACCTTGGCCTTAAGTAATCTTGTTTCTGATTGAGTTTTATCAAAATGTTGTTGTTTTTCTATTTTTGATTGTTCAAAATGTTCAAATTCTCTGTTTAGATTATTAATTTTAATTTCCAATTCTTTTTTTTCATGTTTCAAATTATTAATTGCAACAGAAACATCACTTTGCAAGAGAATTGGTTCACTAGCACTTTGTAAAGAATATACTCTATATGAAGGGCTAGGATAAATTTGAGTTCCATCTAAAGTTAAACTAAAGTTGCAATTTCTAGGAACTTTTGATACATTTTCCATTAAAGGCATAGCTTTAACTGTGTCATCTACAAGCATTATTGTTTCAATACGATTATTATCAATCAAACAATTAGCTACTATAGGACTAGTGAAATTCAACATACGAAATAAATTATTTTGAGTTTCTTTAGCACTAATGTTATGAACTTTATCAAAAAATTTGCTAGTAATAACAGTGGGTTTTCTTGCATTTCCTGTAATTGTTCTATCCATTATTGACTGAAGTACTTTATTGTCTGTAAAATTATCAACTAAAAATGTTCTTAAAGTCCCTCGACCTAAGAAATTTTCGATTGAAAATATCCATTTGTCATCGTTTACTTTAATATATGCCCCAATAGGACCTATTGGTTTTTTTATAAATTTATTTTGATTAAAGGCAATTTCAATATTTTTAACTAATTGTGGCATCCAGTTTCCATAAAAATTGATTCTGTCTTCTTGTTGAGACATACTATTGATATTTCTATTAAGGTCACCTATTTTTCTTTGTAAAGGAGTAACCTCATTATTTTTTAAATTTCCAATTCTCTGCTTCAATTCATCAATTGTATTACGTAGAGTTTGTTCATGTTCCATATTAGTTTTCCATGCTGCCTCAACTTCAGAACAATTTTGGTTATATCTTGCTAACATTTCTTTATACTGTGCTAACGTATTAGTATTGCCTTTTTGACGTTCAACTTCCATGTGTTTTTCTAAATCTTTCCTATCACTGATTAATAATTTTAAAGTAGAATCATGTTTTCTAATAGATTGCTTCACTGAATCAAACTCACTAATTTTTTCCTGCAATTCTTTTTTTGTCTTCATAAAAACCATATGATTATGTGCACGAGAATCTTCAATATTTGTCAATACATTTTTCTTTACCATCAATGTTTCTGAACTTGTTTTAATATTTTGTTCCAAAATGTTTGTTTTGTCTGTATTTTCAGACACACTACATTTAAGAGATTTAATTTGGTGTAAACATTCTTTATATGTGTTTTCATGTTGATGAACAATATACCAAGCATACTCATTTTCAAATTGAAATTTACTATTTTTCAATGTTTCTAGCTGTTTAGATTTTTTTTCATAAGTCTCATATTCACTTACTTCTTTGTAACATTGTGTCAAAACACTTTTAACATTTTCAAGTTTTTCTGAATACTCTGTTGCAATTAATTTTGTTTCTTCGATATTTTCATTATATACATTGGCAGATATGGCTTTATAGAAAAGATCATACTTTGCACTAGGATTTGCACTTTTATGAAATGTTTTAACCATTGCTTGATTCATGACACATATTGGATTGTCCACTAATATATTAAAATGAAGTGTTAAATTTTTTAATTCATTTTTATAATTTTTAACAACTCTATTATTTTCATTTAAAAATTTATAAGTAGTAGATGATTCTGTAATATGTCTAACAATAGTAATTTGCTTGCCATAAATTTCAGGCTTGTAAGGACCACAATCACCATTTCCTTCTCCACCATTTGCTATGGTTATTGATATAGTAGCTAATGATTCTCCATACTTTATAAGTGACTTTAATGAACTAGCACGGTTAGTGGTACTTGCTCTAGCACCAAACCCCACAACAAGAGCAGTTTGGATAGCACTTTTTCCACTACCGTTCAAACCAGATATAAAATTAATTCGAGGATTCAATGTTAAATGAAAATTTGAGTGGCACATAAAATTTTCAAGAGTGATAGACTTAATACTTCCATTATACCAATCTTCATTATTGTATTGTGAATTAATTTGACTGAACTCTAAGAATAGAAACAAAACATTCATCTATTAAATTATATAATTATTGATGAATATAATACAACATAATAAAAATTGAGTCTTACTTTGACTTAATTTGGATTTTGAATTCATGATAAATGAGTTAATTAAAACATAAATCCAAGTTCATTAAGTTATTGTATAATTTCTGAAAGATAATTAATTTATAGCATTTAATAATAATTTTAAATAAAGGAGTGGTTCCTGACTGATGATATGAATGCCAAAGATTTTCTTTCATTTATATCAATTATTTTAATTTTAAAAGATTTTAACTTAATAATTTAAAGTAAATAAATGAAGCAAGTTAAATTGTTTTTGATATTATACAAGACTCTTGTATATAGTTTTTCTATCATTGGTTGACAATAATAATAAATTATACATTGTCAAGCATTTTATTTTGTATTCAAAACATTAGCAAAATATTTTTGTAGCGAAAGTAGCCATACAGTTGGTAAATTCAGTAAAAATAATGTGTTCAATATATATGTTGTTAAACATTGCTATTTTATACTAAAATAAGATGGGTTTTTAAGAGAAATATATAAGCCATTTATTTAAGCTAAGAGAGTTAAATGCTTTTTTAATTAATAAAGATATAAATTATTTGGCAGATCATTATTTTTTGAGTAGTTAATAAGCTTTTATACTTCATGACTTGAATTGTCAGGAACCATTGATAGGTAATAAAATATTAAATCATAAATACAAACAGTTCAAATTAAAATGAATAAACAATTTTTTGGAAAATGCAAACTATTAAATATGAGTTAATGGTTTATATTGGATTTAAGACTATGATGAAGATATTTAGTTACTAATTACACTATAATACTTCAATATTTTTGAATAAAGACTTTTTCCTATTTATAGGTACAAACAAACACACCTATATACTCATATTTCTGACACAGTTCATCAGTTTTTGTCCTGTGATATTTACTATTGATTGACACATGTTAATATATAATTATATGTAAAAAATAAATTTGATGACTATGCAGATACTATAATTTCATGTTACCAGCCTGCTAATTTTACCATTCACAAAACAAATGTTATAATAGTGGTTTTACCAACATACACAAGAATAAAAAAAAAAATAAATATATGTGTCCTAAATCTTCTAAAAAAAAATAAATACTTAATAATCATTCTGTACCAAGTACAATGTTTATTATAAATAAAATCTGGATTTTCATTTTTATTGTTACTGAGAATATGCAGTTCAATAGCACTAAGAAATATCAAAAATTGGTTTAGCAGAGAATGCATTGAAACAAGTTTATTTTGTATACAAATGCATATTTTTAGATAAATGGCATACTTGAAAAAATTTGCATATTTTGTAATAAATAATTGGTATCCATAACCTATTAAATATTGTAATACCATACATATTTTATTAAACAACCTTCTTAGTTATAGTATTGCCAATAACAATTTTAACTGGATTTTCTAATATAATAATTTTACTACTACTGGTAATTTGTAAATTAAATTTTTAGTATTATATTTCTTCACACACTGAAATGTTGTGAATAACAGGCAAGTCATCCGTAATCATTGTTTCATGATTTACATAAAAAATACCAAAATGTCTTAACATCATTTCTAATTCAATAAGATAATTGATTATGTTATATAATAAAACAGATCACATTCTTATAAAATTTCATTGATTTTTATAAATGAAATGACAAAAACAAAAGTTGCACACTAATAAATACATTTAAGATAAGAGCATATTTGGTATATATTTAAAGGTTTTTAATGTTTAAAAATCCGGAATTTAAATATATAAACAAATAACACAATAACTGTAATACTTACAATAATACAGAACGTCTTTGAACCACATTATTGACTATTAAAGAGATTATCATTACTCATAAGTACTAACTAAAAATATAATACAAGCATCATTAACGCCTAAACACAAAAAACACAATTTGTTAAATATCTACTATATAGTATAGAGTACGGTAATCAGACATTCAGACCGTGAACTGTAGTAGTAGTACTCATTTTATATAATATAGTATATTAAAGTGACAATTTACAATACAAAAATAATAAAATACTGCGGAAGTGAGGAATCAGAAAATGGCGGTTTAATTTTATTAAAAAGAGATAAGAATTAAGAATACCATATATTATTTTGATTTGATTATTATTTTCTGATAAAAATTGGCGCATTTCATAGACCGTAGACCACGGTCTTAAAAGACTGTGCTATAGACCATAAACTGATTATACTTGATATTACTGTGTGGGTACATCTAAAGTCGTAACCACGGTCTCGTACGATTCAAAAAAAAAAAAATAGAAGTCATTATTTTTATTATTTTTAAATTTTTATTGGCCACACTGAATAGATAATATTGATAAAGGTCATTTCAATGAGATAAGATACATTTTCAATTTTCTCTTTTCATTATATTCAGTATTTACCTTTTTGGTCATTCGTATATTTTAAGAAAGTTATTAATTTATACTAAACATGCCTGTTATGAAAGCTTTAGCTTCCAATGGTAAGTAATTCATAATAATTTTCAATAAAGCTTCTTCGTGTTTCATAATAGTTACTCATTATATTTTTCTATTTCTTAGTGGCTGTTCGCCGCTGGGCATATAATCTTTCTGGTTTCAATAAATTTGGTAAGTATTAGATGTTCACAATAATTATTTATATATAAATCATAATAGTACTTATATCTTTCTAATATAGGATTACATCACGATGATGTATTGCAAGAAAATGACGATGTTAAAGAAGCATTAAGAAGGTTACCAGCAAACAAAGTAGATGAAAGGTCATTTAGAATAATGAGAGCAATGCAGCTCTCTTTACAAAAAATTGAACTACCTAAAGAAGAATGGACTAAGTTTGAAGAAGTAATACTTAAATATATAAATAATTATGAATATTACTCTAATATATCTTCAAATTATTAATATAGGATGACCGTTATTTAAAACCATACCTTGAAGAAGTCATAAAAGAAAGAGAAGAAAAAGAATACTGGGAAAAAAATTACTATTAGACCTTCATACTATGTAATATTAAAAATAAAAAAATCCCATAGTCACAATTAATTTCTTGCAACAGATATTACCATTATTACTATTACCATCATTTTGAGTATAATGTTTTAAAATTTGTATTATTAAACGTAATATAATTTTAGTTTTCTGTTAAAAAAAAAATAAAATGAAATATCTTATTCCTTATACCGATGTTATTATTTTAGTGTTATTTTATGTTTATATTAACTTGGAATATAATATAAATTTAAAAACCTCTGATATTTCCATTTTAAGATAGTATTAATGATTACTTGTATAATTTGCTTGAAATGCTAAATCAGTATTAGATAAATCTTACTTATGAGTTATGACTATGATAAAGGACATAAATAGCAGTAGTAATTATATTCTTAATTGTGCTATTATTAATTAGGAAAATAAATAAGTGGTCAAATTTGTTTGTATTAAATAATAAATATTGAGAAAACTGTTAAATTAATTATTAGGTACTACTAGAAAAATATCACGTACATGGAAAAATGTGTTGTTTTTTATATTATAGACATCTATTAAACATTGAAGAATATTCTTGTTTTATTTTCATAATTAACAAGCAGTTGAAGCAAAGTTGAAAACATGTTCATGATCAAAATTCAGGACAGGCCCAGTTATAAAAAAATTGTGTACAATATGGTACACATTTTTTTAAATGTAAAGTCAACCATATTAATAACTTATACTTGGTAAGTATTACTTACCTACCAGGCCTAGTGACCTACCCACTAGACACTCCATTCAATTTAAGTTACAAATAAACTCTGATATTCTGAAAAAAAGCTTAAATTTTGGTTATTTGGATATAACATTTTTTTTTTTTTTTTAATTATCTAATATTTGTATATACTAGGGGATTTTTTTATCGAACAAAATATATTGTTTCAAAATTTATAAACTTTTTTGAAAATACCTTTTTAAATAATTTCCAATCGAAATAAAACAAAACTTTTTAAGTTAACATATACATCAAAATTCGTACCAGTAATTTATGTTATAATTATTTAATCTTTAGTTGGGTGGAGTAGTTGACCAACATTTTATGCAGTATACCTTTACCATTCCACTCCGCACACCAATACGTTAAATAAGTGCTTACTTATAATTCATAAATTATTCGTCTGAATTTCGATTTTTATCTATCAAAATATTCAAACAAATATTCTGCTTCAGAATATGAAATTAAAAATGTATGTTGTTATGTTGTTCAAAAAAGTAACAGGGAGTCAAGGACGACAGACACAGTAATAATAATAATAATTTATTGTACTACTATAATTATATTATTATTATTAGCTTATGAGTCAATACCATCCTATTGTAAAACAGTGTGGATTGGATAGTGAATCTATGGTATAAAAAATAGTTAAATAGGTAGGTAATTACTTATTGTCTTAAAATAAATTTACATTTTTGAGAATGTATGTATAATATACAAACAATTCGTAAAAGTTTTAAGTCATCAAAAATGTTATTTGGTTAGTTAGGTATAACAAAATAATAAACTTTGATATTCATTCAATTCATTGTTGAAATATATAAATATATAATTTTGTCTAAATTTGAATTTTGAAACTATAAAATTTAACTATAAAAATAGTTATTTTTATTTTTGTTTTTTAGATTTTTTTAATTTCAGTAAAAGATACTTTTATTGTTTTCAATTTTGAAATCTTAGCCATAAACATTGTAGATTTTATAAATTATTTACTACAAAATACTTTATATTATTTTTTTTTATTCAAATGTATGTAAAAAAAAATTGTGCTTATATATTTTTATAATTTTTATACTGACGGTAAACAATTTTTAAAAATAGAAAATTGAAAATTTTTCAAGCTTATAAATAGCTCGAAAATAATCAAAATATTATGAAAATTATACTGTATATAAAAAAAATAACAAAAATTTTATGAAAAATTCAAGTATTTACAAATAAATTCGTATACCTTTAAAAAAAATCGTTTTTAAATTATAACAAAAACTTCAACGAACAAAATTGTTCGGAGAGAAATAGTTATTAGTGTTATTACTCATTATACTGATAATTTTACTAATGATAAAGGTATAATGTTTTAACAATTTGAACTTCAAAGTTCAAATAATCATAGAAAAAGAATTTGACATTCAAACAGAAATTTTTTTTTCATAAGTATAGACTGCAAAACTTATAAGAATCTATATTAATAGATATTTAAAATACTTAGGTTTAAACAAAATAATTTTTTTTTTGAATTTCTAGCTTCAATAAAATTTATATTATTTTTTTTTTACTTTGACAAAATTCTAATTTCTCATGATTGTGAAAAATATTGTGACAATAGATGTGGAGCTTTGTATTAAATTTTCAAGGATTTGTAATCGGGAATAATTTTTAATTGACATTCATAGAAAATAATCTAAAATAAAGTGAAAATTGCTCATATTAATTTTATCAATAATAGAAATAGAAAATGATAATAAAAATATTTGGTGAAAAGTCTGGAATAGGGAAACATAATAATACTAAAAATTATAATAGTAGGTAACCTACCTATAACAGAACCAGCAAACTTCGTTAATCGTAACGACTACTATAATCAGATTATAAACATTGAAATAAATTAATCAAAAATTCAAAACAACTATTTTATTATTTTGATTAATGATGTGGCATTGGTACAATAACGAAAATAATAAATGTATTCAATGATATTTTTCAATTAAAATTAAATTATCCGTTGGTATAAATTATTATTTGAATGATGGCTGTTGGGTCATTATATTTTAATTAAGGTTTGTTTTATTAGAGAAACGCAGTTTCAATATCTTGAATATTCCCTAGCTGTCGCTAGATATATTATATTGTTATGTACTATTTAACTTAAGATATTATGTAGATAATACTATGTTCTTTAACAGAGGCCACTGAATGACGGTCCGTATACGAACTTTATCCGGCAACCCGTAAAGACAGTATTTTTGTTAAAATTATTTTTTTTGCAAATTAAATATAAATATAAATTAAATTGTTTTATTTTATTATCACTTTATGTGTTATGTCTTTATTTAGATAAATATATAAATTTTTCAATTCGATGGTTATCGAAAATTTTGTTCATTTTTAAAATGGTCATCCAAAAATTTTAATTAGTTAACTTTGCCATGTGATATTAATATGTTTTTGATATTTTATTTTATGTAATAGATATAATATAACCACAAAATTTAACAAGATTTTATAATATACAATACTTACCTACCTATATTGGCTATATTATAAAATTAATAATGCCTTATATATTATATATTATTAAGCGCCTGAAACGTATTGAAATGCAATCAAACATATAATGGTCTCTGATAGTTTTATCACAGTCCACAGGTCTATAATGAATATTTTATTTATTTTTTAATCAATTATCTTTTATCTTCAGGTTCAAAAAATGTTTTTTTCTTAACAATAACTATTATTCGGTTTTTTTCATAGTGAACTAAGAAAAAATTGTGAAGTATAAATATTGTCCTGTAATAACCGTGTGTGGTCGTATAGTATTTTAAGATAATGTGAGTTACTTTTTCATATTTTGGTTCTACTTATATATTTTAATATCTTATTTACAGTTAAAACCCTTTGAGACATATTGAAAACTGCTACATATCAACTATTAATTTGGTATGTATTTTATTTTGATGTTATTGATATATTAGATTCATGGGTTATGAATCATAAGTCATAACTTTAGGTACGCACTTATTTTTGTATTCATTAAGTAATAAGTTGGTATTGGCAAGAACTTTTTAGAACAATTTTTTAAAAAAATACCTCGTTTTGAGTCAAAGATGTTATTTTATACAGCATAGTTAAAAATTCTGCTCCTTAAATGTATCAATATTATAGTACAATAATATATATATTTTGTTTTAATAGTTTGTAAAATTGAAGAAAAAAAATATTTAGGTACAAGTTTGCAACCATTTATTATTAATTTAAATGAATAATCATTAAATTTATGTTAATATATAATTTTATTCACTTGAAAGTTTTGTCTAATTTTTTCAAGTATGTAAATCAAGACTATCAGAATATTTGTATATTATAGGGATCTATTATTTGTTTAGTAGGATATGTCATTTTTATTTAATTATATCGTTTATCTGTTGATATGTATGATATTTTCATAATAATTTGAATTAGAATTTGAATTATTTTAAATGTATTTGAACGAGGCATTGAGGTATTTTTTTAATACTATTTAAATCATTATTACATTGATGCGTTAATGTTTCTGAAATTTATTTTATGAATACAAAATTGGATCAAATGTGTTGTGTTCATTTATTTTACTAAGTTAACTGTATTATATACTTTATTAAATTAGTTTTAGTATACCTTTAATTTTTAGATGTTTTATAATATATTAACAAACTTAATTATTTGTTTTAGAAAAAAATCATATTGAAGATGAGTACCTTCAATCTTGAAAAAATGGTAGGAACCATTGATAACCTTACTACTTCTCTAGATGTAATGTTATGTTGCAAAGATAGTGAAGGTGGACAAGAAATATTAGAATCTTGTGAACAATTGGATAATTTAATTATGTCATTTGATGATCAAATTAGTATTCTCAAAGATGCTCTAATTAAAGAAAAGAATTCTCGTCAATCGGTTAGTAAATTTTAATAAAATTAACAATACTTTTTTTGGCGTTAATACATTATGTGGTTTACCAGTAAAAATGTTAGAATAAAATAACAAAATTTTACCATCTTATTAAGTATAGTAAAATATTTAAAATATATCAATATATTTTAAACGTATAATGTATTAATAAATTTGATAACTTTTTCATTGTAAATATTTTTGTTGATTTTAACTTTATCGTTAAATTATAGATTTAAACACACTTTACCTACTATGTATCTATTGATTTATAGACTAAATGTTGTTTACAAATTTGTAATATTTATTTTTTCTAAATAATATAAGAAATATAGACTGATATTAGTCTAGGATCGGTAGACTGCAGATAAATTGTCCAGATTTATTATCTTTATTTTATATAACAGTATATTTGTTTTAGTCATTTCAAAGACAACTGGATGAATTGAAAATGATTGAAGAAAGATGTAATCACATGATAGTTTATCTCCAATTAAATTCTGATTTTACCAATGAACATAAAGCACAACAGTTTAATCAAAATAATGAAACAAAAGAATATAAAGGAAATAATTCAAATAATATGGCTAACATATCTATGTCACCTGTACCAATGTGGAATGATGCTTATTCTCTATCTGAGAACACTATACACCATACTACCATGTCAAACGGTACAATGATGAGTAATAGTATGATGGGACAGTCTTTAAAATCTCAGTCTACTAAACAAGTACTCGATATTCCACTTTTAAAATCTGTTAGCAACAATGAAATGGATACCGTTCCAAAGTAAGAACATTATTATAGCTATTATTAAGAGGATGCTACACTTACATACATTGTCTATATCTTGCAGTTGTACAGTAAAACAAATTTGTATTCACTGATCCATTTTATATTGTTAATTTTAATACAAGGGTGAATATAAGAATTTGATAATATTGCACAAAAATTTAATAGGATTTTATTAATATTTTGCATACTTATAATTCACTTTAAGATTAAAATATCAATAAAATCTTACAAAGATTTTATCTAAGGTATCCCTAGATAATATTCTTACTTTTAAATTGAATAGTAGAAAATTGTATAATTCTACTATAATTTTGAAACTAAAGATACTAAATGGATTTTTTAACCTGAAATTTGGTATATTGTTCATATTTTGTATAATAACAAATGTGAGTGTTGTCTAACCAATAATTATTTTGAATGTTGTTTAAACATGTGATTTTGTGTGTATACAAAATTTAGTCTATTACATATTATTCTTGTAATAAAAAAATTAAAACTGGTTTGCATACAAGTTAAATACTATTATCATTTATTTTGTTTTATTCTATTACTTACTACAGTTTATTATACTTTGTTTAGGTACATGAAAGGTCGATTAACATCATTAAATGTGAATGTTGTGATAGATGGTATTAATATTGCATTAGAAAATAAATATGAAATTTTGCGAAAGCCGAGAAACGTATTAAAAAAAAAAGATCAAGATATGTACAACACGTGGAAAATTCAACAAAACAATGTTGGACAAGGTAATGAACAAATAATTAATAATGATTATAAAAACAATTCATAATTAACAATTTTTTTTAAAGGTCAATACTTTGTAACTGCTGATGATATATCTAGATTTGGTGAAACAAAAGTAGATAAAACTACATTAAATATAATTCCCATATTGAGGCATTTAAAACGATTAAAAGAATCTCGAACAGGTGGTTTTGTTTATTATTTACCATACTAAAAAATGTATATCTAAAAAAAAAAATAATAGTTTATTGAAAAATATATTTTAATTAAAGACTTAATTAATTTATTAAACTTTTAGTATTTAACTAATGAATCAAACATTAAATGTAATGTATACCATATGTATTATAATTTAAAAGGTATATTTATTTTTGTACATACACATTTTAAATAATGAATTATGACATGATACATTTTTATATTTTATTTTCATACAAACTTTTAAAACAGGTAGACTAGATTCATCATATTATGTATTATAAATATACTTAAAAGTGACTTTTACTTTTATATGTACAATTTTTTAAATAATAAATGTTATTAATTTGATGAATTTTTATTTTTTAAGAATCCATACTTTTTATTATTTTTATAAGTGGAACTTTCCAATTTTATTATATTGAGTCATTTCGATTTTCGATAAGTGAATTGTGATAGGACAAGTTTATCAAACAAATTATTTTACATTTATGGTTTCCAAATAAACTTTATTATCAAATAAGTAGGTATCTCAATCAAAATATGAATGAATACATTTAAAAAATGTCTTAAATTAGTTATTACCTACTAGAATTGCTATATTTTTTTTATTTTAACTTGGACAAACATTTTTTGTACAATTTTTATGGGAAAAATATCTCTCTTCCATGTCAAGCTTCAGTCTTACACAATGGTCAGCATTTTATGATAATTATTCATGAGCTAAAAAGTAACTCAATGTTAAAGTAAAAGAAAACACATAGGAAGTCATATACTTACCACCATTTAAGATTATGTATCGTAAAACTAAGGTTAGCTATCTAGCTGGATCTACCAAACCTATAAAATATAATATAACATATACAAAAATATTATATATTACGAATTTATAATTATGATTATTTTATTTTCATATCATACAAAGAGAATGTTTCATCAGGGATGCTTTATTAACATTTTGAATTTATACTTAAGACCAGTGAGACGGCTTATGTGATTTAAAGTAGAAGAGGCAAAAATACTTAATCCCGCATAAGAACTAGGTAATGTGTATTGTGTATTATGTAATGTATCATTGTATCAATATGTAATATTACGGTCAGTGACAACGATCAAAACCTAAAAAAAAAATAGAATAAAAGCAAAGTTTAACTGTGCATTTTTACCCTATATCCTTGTGTAATTTGTGTTGAGAAGTACGGAAAATGTTGTATACAATATACTACATTGTTAATCAGTACCATAGGCATATTTAGGGGGGAAGGGTCTTATTTTGGGCCATCTAAATTAATAAAATATTCAAATCAATAAATTTTATGATATTTTAAATTAATAATTATTGTTGATCAAAAAAATTATATCAATAAAATTTGTAAGAAATGCAAAAGGATTTAAATATTAAGCCATGTACTCTTTCACAAAAAAATGACACAAGATGGATTTGCTGCTACAAAAACTATAAATCAGTGATAGATCACTACAAATCAATAATTAATATTTTAAAATAGGAGGTCTAAGATAACAATGATAGATGTTTCAAGAGAAATTGGTTTGTGAACTGTTATTTAATATATATATCAATGTAATTGTAATATGGTATATGAAAACTAAATAATTATTTTTAGGTATTCTTTAATGTGTGAAAAAATCATAATGTATTATCTACATTTCAAGTTATGTTTTAAATATAATTAATATTCTAAGTAAGTAGTTAGTTAAAAAGGAGACGATAGCCCCCCTCCTTCCTCATTGTAGACTGCCACATATGTGAATTCTAGGATGTTTGTTTTCGGCAACCGATAAAATATGATACACATATGGTATTCGTCCCCCCTAAATATATTCTGGATCCGCGCCTGCCAACCATATCCAGTATATATCGAAATACATATCCATACAAAAAAAATATCTTGTTCGGCGTATAGTATAGGTAAAATAGACACATTAATGCAGTATTCTGTACTTCTTTGTTTACGATAATAACTCACAATATATAAAATTCATTAAATTATAAATGTATAAATAATAAAGTATTAAAAAAAAAAAAACAGGATAATTATATTTTCCATCACACTATCAGAGTAATTAAAAAAATGCAATGTTTCAAATTTCAGACACTATAGTCTGATAGTCATACATAAGAATTTCATTAGTCAACAATTAGGCATTAACAAAGATCCACTAATAAGTTGAATTGAGAGATCCAGAGAAAAAAATTAGATGGAATTTAATATACTTGAATTAGATTATTAAATATGTATTAGACATTAGTATAATTTACCTACATGTATATAGTTATTCCCTTACTTATTTATTTTATTATATCTGTTGTTCGTTAAAGTGCAGACAATTTTATTATTTCGTATTTCTGAAATATACGCAACAGTGTCACATATACTACACACTAACTCGTAATTTTGATTTTAGCAGCAGACTGTAAGTAGATATTCGGTAACATCGATTTTTCGTATCTATTTTTAACTTTTTCAGTTAATAGATTTTCTTTGTTTAATAAGTATTGTTGTTGCGTATACTGAAAACGTATAATATTGAGATAATGTACAAAATATGAGCGTCGTTACCTATTTATAGTTTCATAATTTATATTTTTTATACATAAATATACAAAGTTTTTACAAATTTAAAACAACATAATAAATAAAGAGGCACTACAGTATCATTAACGTATATGGCTATTAAGGTACAGCGGGTTGGTTCAAGTTGCTCGCAGCTCGATAAACACAATTACCTATTTTGTTTTAATTACATGTGCCCTATCTTGAAAAATATTGGCATACAAACTATAAATAAATGCATAAACATATGCTACTCTGCTTGTACAAATTTTGAACACTATAAATTTAACACAACGACTTTTATGCAGAACAATAAATATTTATTTTAAGTCTGAAATTTACATTGAATAACCAAAATTAATAGGAAAACAAACTCTTGAAGACTTAACACTTCTGATATAATTTTTAGCAGTCTGGGCCGGGGGCATATTACAATTTTGCACATGAAATAAAATCCATGAATAAATCTGGCCCTATAGGCTATAATGGTCTGTCTATATATTTGGTTAGTTGAAGTAAAAATTTAAATTATTACAGACTTATTATTAACTTAATACATGGTATAAGTATTCGCAATGATGCAGTATAATAACACATATATTGATATTTAATTACATTTCATATAGTAATTTAAAAATTTAAACTTATAATTCACATTAGCATGTATAATAAAAATAAAAATGAGCACCAATATTTATATTATACTTTATCAACTATATTTCGAGATTTGTATGAAAAGTAATATCATACCAGATTACTAAATAATGACTAGAATGGTTATTATTTTATTATTTATATTATTATTACTTAAATTAATACACGACAGGTGTAGATAATTAATGATTAAATTAAATTAACTATCAATTAAAAAGACGATTATGGAAATATGTAAGAATACATCTTATTTCAAAAATTAATAAAATCTATTATATTTAAATATTTAATAATAATTTAATATATTCAGATATACATAATTAGTGAGTTTTTGCACTAGTTCAACAACAGTCAACGTTTTGTGATTTTAAGTAGATTCCTGAGATTGTTTTTAGACGTGTACCTACTATGATTGATTAAAGCTGGTCTACCAACAACAAAAATCATAATTTAATCAGATTTTTAAAATATAATAGGTATTATTGTTTTGTTTGTCATAATATGGTTTTATTAGATTTTAACTTAGTATACCTACTAGTAAATTAAAAAATGAATAATAATGTTCAAATCTATTCTTATACTATAAATAAGTATTAATTAAATTATAACATTATAATGATAATAATATGTGCACTTGCTCATCTACGTCAACATTTTTTTTTTGGAAAAATGTGTGTAGAGTTAAATTCACCCTGTCAATCACTTCTCTCAGAATGAAGTAAAATATGCAATTGATAAATACCCTCTCAAAAAATCTCCCGGGTTTGATCTTATTACTGCGGAAGTTGCCAGATGCCTGCCAAAAAAAGCGATCATCCACCTCACACATTTATTTAACTCTGTTCTCAGGCTCTCATATTTTCCTACTCTCTGGAAATTCTCGATTATTATTCTCGTCCCAAAGCCCAATAAACCTCCTGACTCCATCTCCTCTTACCGACCCATTAGTCTGTTACCTTTTTTCGCTAAAATCCTCGAAAGGCTTTTACTTAAACGAATTCTACCATGCCTAACTATAAATTCCATTCTTCCCAACTCCCAGTTTGGATTTCGATCTATCCACTCAACAATCCACCAAGTTCATAGAGTTGTAGATGCAATTTCTTATGCATTAGAAAAAAAATTATATTGCACTTGCGTTTTTCTTGATATCTCTCAAGCTTTTGATAGGATCTGGTACCACGGGCTCCTTTTCAAATTGAAAACATTTTTACATCCTGTATACTTCCTGATCATTAAATCATATCTTTCTGACAGATATTTCATAACTCGTTTCGACGAAACCCTCTCCAGTATAGCCAAAATATTGGCAGGCGTTCCGCAAGGTGGAATTCTTTCGCCAGTGCTCTACAACATCTACGCCTCTGATCAACCAACCTCCCCGTATACACTAGTCGCCGACTATGCCGACGATAAAGCTATAATCTCAGTAAATAATTACCCGGTTATTGCTTCCCGCCATCTTCAAAATCACCTCTCCCTCATGGAAGAATGGTACACCAACTGGCGGTTGAAAATAAACCAGTCAAAATCCGTGCATTGTACTTTCACCCTTAGATCTACTCCCTGTCCAGCTGTCTCCATTCATGGTATCACTATTCCAAACTCTCAAACAGTTAAATATCTTGGACTAACTCTAGATCGTAGATTAACTTGGGCTTACCATATTAAATCTAAACTCTCGTTTACGCCTTCTTAAAACATTTATTAACAATAACAAATTCACTAATATCAACACAAAACTGCTCATATATAAATCTTTAATCAAACCCGTATAGACCTATGGCATCCAGCTATGGGGTAATGCTAAAAAATCGAACCTTAACAAAATTCAAACCTTCCAAAACTTAACCCTCAGGAAACTACTCAATGCTCCACCTTACGTCTCGAACTGCACTATCCACTCAGACTTAAAAATGAAAACTGTCCAGGAAGAAGCTAAAGCACACTATAAGCGCATTCATAACCGTCTGTCCTCCAATTGTAATCCACTAATCCGCGATCTCGCAGTCCCGACCATTCCTGGCAATCCTCCTAGGAGTCTCAAACGCAAATGGTGTCGTGACCTTCTCATCCCCCCCCCTTCCAAATTTAAAATATAAAAAAAAAAAAAAATAATACTCATAGTGAGTGTCATTGATGGATGGCTTTTTACATCTCGTGTTTCCTGTAAATATATATGTTTATGTTAGTTCTCTTTTTAGACGTATTAATGTAATATATATATGTAATCTCACTCTTATCGCATGTACTCATTGTGCCTATTAGGTATAGATTGTATATTTCAAATAAAGAAAAAAAAAAGATTTAAATTGAATGAAATATAATATTATATTAAAAAATAAAATAAAATAACATTTAAAAATTTTAAACGGATACAATATATGAATAGGAATATTTGAAATTCTCGTTAATTATTATAATATTACTAGAGGTAATATTTAATTTCTCTGTTTATACGAAAAATTATTGTTTCTTCTTTTGTATATTGTCAAGGATATAATATTTTAATATTTAAATGATGTTACTTAATTAACAAAATAATGACTAAAGTTGTTAATATATAATATTTATATATAGGTACTTAACAAAAGGTTTGTTTCTATGTAGTCATAATAGTCATATAGAGTTACACGAACATGTACATGGTCAATGTATCGACTTGCATGCGTTATAAATACTTATTAAATACGTATTACCCAAATAATGTTTCAAAAAATAATTGAAATATCGTATTCATTAAACGCGATAAATTGTAAATAAAACACCGAAGGATTCAGCTAGAAATAATAGGTACAAAAACGAAATATAAGCCATAAGGATGTAAATACAATGTAAATATGTGTTATGGAACATGAACGTCATTAGTTAGATCTTACAAAAAATATTATTAATAAAACAAATTCAAAATTGTATTCTATATAACTATGTAGAAAAATAAATATTTTTTTAAAGCATTTCGAGGAGTTTTGAACTCTTAAACCTTCCTACATACGTATTACGTCCTTGTACTGAGACCATATTTTCTATAATTGTCTACGGTTATATTCTAATTTGAACAAATTTTACTACAAGTACTGTGCTTGGGAATCACTTTTTGCCGAGATGCGAATTTCGACAGTATTACAATTGTTATAGGCTGTATATAGGTTTTAGGTAAATGCATTTATGCCGAACATTGGCGCAACTAAAAAAAAATTTTTTTTGGGGGGGGGGGGGTACATTATTACAATATATTTATATATATGATTATATAGGTTATTATACTAAGCCTCGGAGAAATTTCGGCGAGGGAAGGAGGGTTATAACCCTTTACTCCCTCCTGATTGTGCCACTGATATCGAGTGAAAAATGTTATACATTTGTGTAGCGTATCACATAAATAGCAGGCACGTATCTGGAACCTCATTTTGGGAGGGGTGATTAATGTTTTTAGGAATAGTCCAAATACTCTAAATCCCCCATAATACATTTGTGCCGGTGTACTCTTATATAAAAAGGGTTGCTCATTATATATAAATAATAATAAATATTAATAATTAGGGATGAAAAATTATAGGACTTGCATATTTTTGTCTATGCCTTCTATTTATAGCTATAGGTGAGCTATAATTTCGTTTTATAACCTAGCGAGTTCATTTTTGTTGTTTTTATTTTGAATATTTGGGTACATTTTTTATGTATAGAATATTAAAGTTTTTTTGTGCATAAAAATGCATATTTAGTTAATATTATCGAAGATTATACTTAAATTAAATATTTTAATCAAATATTATACTAAAATAAAAATATAAAAATATCCTTTCGGATAATTGTCATCGATTACACGTTAACAATATTAAAAAAAGCTCTAGCCGTTTAATTATAGTTATGACAAATAAATAAAAATTAAATGTGAGTGTCATAATATTTAAATTTACAGACGT
Organism: Rhopalosiphum nymphaeae; assembly: GCA_036289425.1. Classification (NCBI taxonomy): domain Eukaryota; kingdom Metazoa; phylum Arthropoda; class Insecta; order Hemiptera; family Aphididae; genus Rhopalosiphum; species Rhopalosiphum nymphaeae. The sequence goes on along the minus strand of JAZAQC010000012.1, from coordinate 8,737,779 downwards.
TGAAACAAGAAGTCGTCGATTAGATGCTGACATTTTGATGTTGTTTATAAATTGTATTATATTATTTTATTTTTATTTATAATTAAAAATGTTATGCATATTTTTTGTTTTTTCGTTTATATTTTGATAATTTTTCCTCCTATAACTTCTCATCCCTACTTATAAGTTATAAGATACATACTAATATAGACTATAATACGGGCTTTGGAAGCGACGATTGCCCCCATCTCCTCCCTCAATACGTGCCTGATAAATAGTGTCTACGGAGTACGAATTACACGTATGAGTCAAGAATATAATTGTTTATACACAATATACCCGGTATATTGATTGAAATATTTATTCTTTGACCTATATTTTCCATTTAAACTGTGAAAATATTTCAAAATTCGTACTTATTATTATGAAAGTTTATGTCAGCCATAAATAAAACAAATAGTTTGGTTTCTACACGAAATAAACCGTAATAAGTATTTTTGTATTAATAATCAAACGATATGAAAATTAGGTTAAATTATTGATTTTAATCAAACATTTAATATAAGTAGGTATAGGTAATTTTTGTGAATTTATTCAACGACAAAAAAACATTTTTCCCAAAACAGTTCTCTGCTAACAATTGTTTTTCGTATATAATGATATAATATTTATGAATTCAAAATTCAAAGTTACCTAATTCACTCATAATAGTGACTCATTCGAGTATTCAACAGTAACTATCTACTCCATGATAAATGACAATATAGTACCTATACTAATAAGTAATAGGTAAAGGTAACTAATAGGTTGGGTAGGTAGGTTTTATTTTTAAAAGTATTAATGAACGGTTTTATCGGGCTTTTTCTGAAAAAACCCTTCCGAAAAAAATAAGATTTTTTTATAGTTAAATAGTTAATTGTTAATTTTTGTTTGGATTATTCATTAAGTATTTATAGGAAAAGTAAATTTATATTTAATCAATGCTAATACTTTATTAAAAATAAAAGATTGTTAACATTTCTATTGATCGTTGATATGTAATTTTTTAGATTTTATACTTTTAATTGTATCTACCTACCTAATTAAAAAAATAATTATAAAATTTTTTTCAAATCAGTTTTATATTTTAATTGGATAAATAAATTATACCTATAACGTAAATTGTTTTTAAAATTAACAAGTTAAAAAAAAAATAAGAGTTAATTTCTATTTTATCCAGAAAAACAGCTTGGGTTTTTTCAAAATAATGAGTGGGTTTAACGTAAAAAACTAAAAAAGCAGCCCGAGTTTGTTTATAATATCAAATGGGCTTAACCCAGGAACGCAGCTCGGGTTTTTCGGACTGGGCTATTTCGTGTTAACCCTGGAACGAGCTGCTGTCCCCCCATCTCGTCCATTCTGTACCATATTTAAAAATTAGTTTTGATAAAATCTATTAAGTATTTGAATTCTGGTTACACTGCATAATAATTAATAAAGTGGTATTATTTTCGTTATCATTCTTGATAACAACAAAATTATAATAAATAATAATATAAATAAAGATAAAACATGGTCTTCACTCTTCTTAAAACATGAATAGAATATAGATCAATAATAATTGGTAATATCGAACATTTAAATAACTAATGGATCTATATCAATTACAAAATTTAGGTTAAGGCTGGAATCAATATAGTTTACTCTTAGTCATGTGGAAATGCCATAAATGTGGCAAACCAGTGTACTTTGGTAAGTTATGTTAAATTGTATTTTATTAAACAGTACAGAAATATACCTATGTATGGTATCTTTTACTTAGCGGAACGCATGCAATCATTAGGCTATGACTGGCATCCAGAATGTCTACGATGTGAAGAATGTAGTAAGCGATTAAATCCTGGACAGCATGCAGAGGTATGACTAAGAACGACAAATAACATTTGATAGTTATTATCACTTAATATGCTAATATATTTACACTGTTGTGTTTTTTGTATTAGCATAAAGGCGTTCCTTACTGTCATGTTCCATGTTATGGTGTTTTATTTGGACCTCAATTATACGGTCATGGTACTAGAGTGGAGTCTCATACAAGTTTTGGTAGAGTTGAAAACAAATATCCATTTGGGCCTAATGTTGAAAGGTTTTACTATAATTAATTTCTATGTAATAATAATTGATATTTAATTTAATTCTTATACCATTTTTATTTTATTTTTCATAGGTCTGAGTTGGATGAAAAACTCAAAATGTACAACAAATATTATGAAGGGCGAAGCGGAGAGATTCGTAGCCGTGAAGTAAATTGCTTAAAAATGTTTTTATTTATTTTTTTAGAGATTTTTCGTATTAATAGAATTAATTTATTGTTGTAGGTAAATGGTCGTCCTATTCTAGAAGGAGCATTAAGAATCTATTGGGCTGTGACTGACATGATTCATCTTAAAGAAGATGATGACCAAAGAATCAAAAATAGAATCCTTAGAGAAACTGATGTGCCATTAATGGTGAAGAACTGTTTTTAATTGCAATGTAATATAATGCCATGTTCTATATTTAAACGGATTTTCAGAAATTACAAAGTAAATATGTAACTAATAATTCAAAAAATGATCAACATCAAAATGGAAAAAACTCTTTAAGCAAATTTAATACATTACCAAATAATTTAAATCATAACAATGTTAAAGATGATTTTAATGCATTTTTGAAAGTAATTACACTTGTAGTTAAATAACAAATTGTTTTGGTACTTAAGAGGATGTGATATTCTTATTGGTTATTTCTTTTTTTTATACTTATTGTTAATAGTATATAAATTTATGTTTTGAATTATCATAGTTTTATTATTTTTAATAATAATTTATGAAATAAATTAATCCATCACAATAGTTAATTTATGGTTAAAATGACAGTCAATGAAAACATAAGAGGGGCTGTATAATTTATTTATTTAAAAAATCTCTGGAACAAAATATACTTGGACTTATAAAATGACCATTACATTTTTTACTGGATTTTATTGTTTACATTACCTACTATAACATACATTGTCAATAATCAATATCGACAATATCACATCAACTTAATAACTACAAATATGTTTTTTTTTAATTTTATTATTTTGTACCAAAATAATGTATAGTAGATTTGAAACAAACTGATATTAATTAAGGGAATTTAAAACATATCGTTTATAAGGTTATTTATATAGTCAATAATTAGCAAAATATATTTTTTATATCTATGCTAAATTTATCAACTTTTATTCCAACATACTGATTGATTTAATGATGAGATTTTGAGACAGATTATATCATCTTAATATGTTTACTTTAGATCTTACAAAACACTTTTGCATTTCATTATTTGAAGAAGTGTAATTCACTATTAAATATTTGTAAATGTTAACATTTTTTTAAGTGAATATTTGATAAGTGTAGGTCATGTTTATTAAATGTATTGTTTTCATATCCACAATCCACATATTTTATCTCTACCTTACATAGTGTATAATAAATTTGTAATCACCAGTTTCAATTTGTTAGCATTAATATTAGAGGATATTAACTTACCTATTATTAAGCTTAAATTAAGTACAGGGTGATTTTTTTATAACAAAATACTCATTATTTCAAAAGAGTATACATGTTTTTGAAAATATTTTTTTTTCATAGTTTCAAGTTGTTAAAAAATGTTTTTATTAAAAAATTATATTTTTAAATATTTTTTACCCTTATATTTTTTTAATTTTTTACTTTTTTGAATGATAACATAGAGTTTTAATTTCATATTCCAAAGCAGAATATTTTTCTGAGTATTTTGATACATAAAAATTGAATTTAGGGCAAGTAGTTTATGAGTTATACATATTTAAAGTTTAGACAAGCAGAGTAGTGGACAAATATTTTGTAGGGTATCCCCACACCACTTCACTCTGCACATAAAAACTTTAAATACTTATAACTCATATACTACTCGCCCTAAATTTGATTTTTATGTATCAAAATACTCAGAAAAATATTCTGCTTTGGAATATGAAATTAAAACTCTATGTTATCATTTAAAAAAGTAAAAAACTTAAAAAATATATGCATAAAAATATATTTTTTTTAATAAAAGAGTTGTTTTTTTAATAACTTGAAATTATGTAAAAAAATGTTTTCAAAAACATGAATACTTTTTGAAATAATGAGTGTTTCCTGATAAAAGAAACATCCTGTATAATTGTTTTTTTTAAAAAATGTTAATTTTAGAGCAAAAAGCTATATGTAATAAAATTTAAAAATTATTATCTTACATAAAAGTTAAAATATTATAAAAATTAATATGAAAACAGAAATAATGTTTTGAAACTTTAAAATTTAATGAAAGATCGAGTGAGTTGTCACTTTTAATATTAAAGCTAACAACATAAAATTTGAATAATTAAACGCAAATTTACTAAGCTACACATTTTTAAGATGAAGACAACACATACAGGTATGATGATTTCTTAAAAATTATTAGATTGAAAAAAGATAAGATGAGGAATCTAAATATATTTTAAAAGTTCTTATTGTATCGATTTTAATTTATATGATTTATTTTTTTTAAATACTGTTGCCATTGTACATTTATTTGTCAAATATAAACATTAATTGTGTAATATTATATTCATGAAAAAAGGCTGAAATTAGTGAAAATGTATAAAATAAAATAAATAAATAAATTAGATCAATCAGAAACATTGGAATGAAAATAAATAGGTCTTTATAGCAGAAAATACAGTTTGTTTCCAATCCCCTTAAATTAGTATATTTTTGTTATTAATTGTTATTAAATTACTTAGGTAGAAAGAGGAGTGGTTGACAGTGAAAAAGTGTGTAATACAAACACTGATAGAGAAGCTTTAGTTCCAGATAAAAATGATGAGTATTCAGAACATTTTGAATCTCAGTTAGAAAAAGAGACAGCTGATAAGTATTTGTTGAGGAGTCGATCATTGGATGATGATACTAGTGACAACGAATATAATGATGAATCATTATCTGATCATCAAGATGAATTTGTAAATAATGTTAAAATGCGCCGAAAATCCGGATCAACTGCTATCAAAAGAAGGCATGATATATTGAATTATTTCTTATTGAAATGTATGTTATTTTTGTTTATATTTTAGAACTGGAAGATTAAATGGAAAGAATAGAGCAAAATTGAAACGTAGATGTTCAATTAATGGTCATTTTTATAACCGTGAGACAAGTTTTTTTACACCACCATATGGTAGTCAAATGTCTGTTTGGGTTACATCGTTAGTTACAACACCAGAAGTTATTAACTTGATGTTAGATAAGTACAAAGTAGACGGAAAAGCAAATCAATTTTCATTATTTCTTGTATTTGATAATGGAGGTAAATATTTGAATAGTATTGTAAAATTTATTACCTGATAACTTAGCATAAAATGTATTTATAGAACGTCGTAAATTACTGGATGATGAATATCCACTGGTTGTAAGATTAATTCAAGGGCCACATGAAGACGTTTCTAGATTATATTTGATGGAAAGTCGAACCACAGATGAAATTAGCTGCGATGTGGCTCAATTTCTTAATTTTAGTTTACCCGAATGTAAAGCTATTTTGGCTGGTTATGATGCCGAAGAAGAAAAACATATTATTGCAGTACAAGCAAAGTAAATTATTTTCTATTGATATTCTAGATATTCATAGGCTGACAGACCATTTTATCTTACTTATTTTTCATAAAATATTAGCCTAACCCCCCCATGTCCCTTGCAACTCGTTAGTATATTATCAAATATAATCTATTTAAGTTAAGAGTACTTCTCAATATTTATTTTTTTTCACAAAATAGTGTTGGTAGGGAATATTACTATACAGTAATATAAATTATATAATTATATAAATAAAAAAATTGATTGGTCATTATTGGGGGAATTGAAAAAATGCTCATTATCTGATGAAAATCTGTTGTCTTTGACTCTGAGAAGTATTCTCAATATAAATATTTAATATTATAATATATTTAAAAAAAATATAATTTATCTATTTATTTGTTTTTAGATATGAAGAAATGAGGAAAAGAATTAAACAACGTATGGAACAGTTAAAAGTGCGACTTTAACTATTAGCAATAATTTTTTAATTTTACATTTCATTTCTTTTATATTTTAAAGCACTATTGTACATGAAAGTACATTTTTTTCTTATTATCAACTACCAAATAATAAAAAAGATTATATTAAAAAAAATATTGCAGTGTTTAGTTTTTTTTTTTTATTATTTATATTATAATATAATAAGACTGCATACATTGGTTTATTATTTCCATCAATGTGTAAAATATTTTTTTGTAGGATCAACATTATGAGAAATTAATCAAAATTAGAGTTATTATTAAACTGAAGGACAAATATTTTATTTGGTGTAGTATTTAATGCTTTTTAATTTTAAGTTAGGTACACATTTACCATATTATTTATTAGTTATTAATTTATTATAGAATAATTAGGTATTAGATTAATGGTACTTGGATTAAAGTAATTTGTGACACTAATTTATACCTATGTTTATAAAACACTAGTAAATAAAATTTGGAGTGTCAACATTTCATTACTGCATAGTAATACCTATAGCCTGTTTTGATGCATGTAGCTAAGTGCTCTTATTTTACATTCTTAAATTTTAAATATTGATATTTAATTTAAAAATATATATAATGTGACTATAAAAAATAGTTGAAATTGTACTCACAAACTTATAATTTATCAATTTTTATGGTTTATATAATTTTGTTTTGATTTGTATTTTATTATTATATCAATAAAAACAAATTTACCCAATACAGAGATAAAAAATAATTTTATATATATTATATTATTCTCAAGAATATGCTTAGTAATAACTAATAATTGTATTTGGCTTATGCTGCCAAAGCAATAATGAACAATATTAAAAAAAGAAATTATGGTATTAAGTTTTCATAGTATATTCAGGACTAAAACCATATTGTACTGTTGTGGTAGTTCACCAATAATAACTGATTTAAATATAATATATATATATTAAGTAGGTACTATTTATACATTTATAGTTTACAATATGTTTGTGTAAAAATGATAATAGTTTTACTTTTAAGCTCACTGAAAAATCATGACAGATGGATACTTTGACTTCATGAATTCAACTTGTGATGCAAAATTTAGAATAAAAAAATTAATAGCATCATAATAATAATAAATAATAATTGTACCTATTCATGCAAAACACAACTTAATAATTACCTACTTAGGGTAGTTCATAAAAATATTTTCAAAATTAAAAATTAAGAACTAAGGATTTAGAAGAGAAATAAACAGTTACAAGGTACAAGGAATTGTATCATCTAGCTTATCATATTTCAGAACAGTTGTTCAAAATTATAAATAGGGATTATTAAAACCTGTGATGTGAGATGGCATATTCATGATGAGTGGACCACCATCACTTATATTTTAAATACTATTTACATTGGAAATATTACAATGTCATTTAAAAACTTTATAATTACATAAAACTAATTCGTCATAAAAAATACTATCTATAAACAGTATAAATTAATAAACCATGTCTTTAAATTTAGACATCAATGAAAACAAATTAAATTAATTATACTTGTATTATTGATATTAATCTTTGTTTGACAGCTTGTCTACATACCAGCTTGTTTTTTTTTTTAGCACTACATTGTTATAAAATTACTTATACTGTTTTAATCTGAATGTAAAAAATCAGAAATTTAATTAGGTAACAAAATATTAAATGTTTTTCACTGGTTATTAATTAGAAATAATTTGAATATTATAAATTATTATAATTTACAATGAGGTACCTATTATTTTATTATAACACTTATATATCTTATACAAATATTTACATTGTTTACAATACAATTTTTTAAACTCTGAGAAAAAACGAAGAGTAATAATTTATTATGAAAGTATCTATATTATTATGTAGGTAGGTACCCGCTATTAGCCCTTACTATGTGTAAACATTGAATCGACAATTTTGCTGCGAGTTTATGGGTTGCAAAATATTAAATAGGTACATATACCTATAGGTCAATAATATAATATGAGCTCGTGAAAATTAATTTGTTCACCTTTCTAGTACATCCATATTTTAACATTATTGATTATTATTATTGTAGCTTGTATGTACAGGAATGTAAAATTCATAATCTAAATTCTACGTTTTTATTTAAACGCATTATTAGAAAATTTTATTAAGTATCTACTTATTTTAAAAGATCTGAAAATTGCTACAATTAAATAATATCTATTAACATAATAATTATGTTCAAAGTACTGCGGTAAAATTGTTTTAAATAAATGTGCTGTTTGCATTAAAATAATTTATAATTATAAAATTGTTTTCAATTAGCTATGACTGCTAGAGACGATTAGAACTTTAAAAAAATAAGCATAAAACGTGTTCCCAAACGGCTTATCATTGGCAGTCTTCCGGTATCCACCCATGTACATATCGTTCGTTACCAACACAGGTTTACTATTTACAATACTCAAAAGGCCATAATTGGTCCATATACTCAAATCGTCTTTACGCCGCTATCATTAAAAAAAGCGTAAATTTATTTCAAGTACCTACTTATATGATTTTAGTTAAGCCTGTAGTTTATAATATAATAGTCTCTATTTTTCAAAGTTTAATGTAAAAACCATTTTATTATCATTGATTATATTATCATCTCAAAATACAAATTTTAATTTAAGGCATTTGTTTTCGGCATTAAATATGAAAAATGTCAAATATCAAGGCAAATTGTTTTTTAAATACCTGACTTAACATAATCTATAGATATGCACGCGGCCATGAGAAATTAATAATGTTTTGTATAGTAGATACCTATGTAGAGTAGATATAGGTAGGTACTATTGATAAATTGAAAAAATACTCCACAATTTAAAATTGGATATAAATTTTTGTTTTTGCCTAAATCTTTACCTACTGTTGTAATTTCTTTTGTTTGCGAAATTCATACGTAAGTGTAAATACTATACATTACAGTATCTTGTATGACAAATTCATCATTATTATCAGTGTTATCTTAACGTAAGTATCTAGTTATTTAAAGCATTATTAATTTTTTTTTTAATATTTAAAGGACAAATTTATAAGACAATTACGATTTTTTTATGAATTGTCCTTATTTATCATCATTATCTAAGTTATAATTTTAGCTTCAAATATTAAAATTATTTTTCAAAAACGAACTAAAACCGTGAACAATATTAATTCAAATTTAATAATGTTATTCGTTGTTATTTCACGTGTAAAAACATTTTTTATAGCAGATATAATTATATATTAATTTTAAGCTTAAGGTATAATTTTTTTATGGTATTTTTTAAATTATATAAATATATAAACATAGTACATACTAATTTACATAATATACAAAAAGGTTTTATCATTTACCGAGATTTTTAAAATAAAGTGTATAAGATGAGTTGCTGTAGATCTCAGTAGTCAACTATTTTAATTGAGTAAGAATTGGGGTGACAAAAAATAAAACAGATGAAAAAATATTTTTTTGTTTTGATAATATAAGTGTGGAGTTTTAAAGTAGTAATTCTTTATTTTTTTATCGTTATTTCTAAAAGTTTCTCGTGTATGAATACTTTATTGAGATATTGGGATAACTACTATAGGACATTATACACTAACTTTTAACAAAATAAATTGTTGTTAATTGTTATTTTATTGAAATTTTAAAAAATATTAAAAATCACTGATTCTTATTAATTATTTATTAAGTATTATATATATATTATAAATAGGCGTAGAATAAATTCCTAGACATTCATCAAAAAAAAAAAAATAATATTAATGATTAAATATTTAAAATGTGAAACAAACAAAAAAATTATTTTGCTTTTGAAGAAGGAATTAATAATGTATGTTGTCAATAAAAAGATTTAAAAATGATAATGATACAAAATGTAGAAAAAAATATTTTCTAAGGATTTAAAGTTATGTTGAAAAAATATTTTAAGTACGTTGATTTTTTTGAAAAAAGAACGTCTTACGTTAAGTGAATCATTTTTTAATAAATTACGAAAATCCATGAATTTAATTAATTTAATTTCATATTAAAATATTAAGATGTGTCCAATTTTTTGAAGATATTAGTATTGGTGTAAGATGATAATATTAAAGTTATTTCAATTTTAAAATGTGTAGGTAATAATTTTAAAAACTACTTATCATCACTATAAACATTTTTTATTAATAATAATATTACTGTACAAATAAGAAGGATAATCGAACTTCAAACAAGAATGTAGCTGTCCTAAGTACTCTTAAAGAATTTCATAAAAATATTTTTTTCTTATTTTAATAATACCTCTCACTATATACATGTTTAATTTATAATTCTCTTTATGAGCTGGTCTATATTTACACATGAAAGGGAACTACAGTTAACGGATTGCGTATTCTCAGGGTTAAATTCGCTCTAGATTGTGTATGTACATAAAAAATTCAATATTGTACCCCAAAGTCATAAAAAGTTTAGGTATACTAATGTGGCAATGTTTAATAATTAATTAAAATAATAATTTAAATCTTTTAGTTTAATAATAAAAAATAACAAATAATCAACCCTCAAGTGGAATTGACGAGTTACAGACTAGGTAGGTATTGTATGTAGACTAAAGTAGACAGAACAAATAATTATAAATATTAATAAATTTTACTATTGACTCAAAAGTTATGATCATTGCAATATTATAAAATATATTATGCTATATATATATTATAAATTCATTGAACTTACCGTATTACTAATAATAAATTAGACAGCATTATAAATATATAATAAAATATTTTTAATAATATATAGGCACTAGGCAGTCTCAACTCAGAATCGTGTTTCGTTTGTAATGAAACTTATGATTGAATTTTTTAATTCACCTGTAGTGCAATTTGATTATTACAATTTTCTGCCTCGAGTGTAACAAAAATAAAACTTTTTCGGTATCTATTTATATTATAATTTTTGGCTTTTAAATATTTATTTATTTAAAAATCACTTATAGAATATTGAATGCATAATATATTATTATGTAAGTGCAATGTACAACATATTATGTATTATATTGTAATATATAATACATATCATAACTATAAGTAATTTATGTATATTAGTTCTTACTTATTTGTGGCATCATTTTGTGAGGAATATAATATATGTACTTGAATGTGTTTTGAATCTTTGTTATGGAAATCTTCTATTAATATGTAATTAGTACAATCGAATTATCTTTGTATATTATGGCTGTTCTCGTTGAAAATTCTTAGTAAGGTTAGTTTTGTTCTCAAAAGGAAATTTGTTTTCTTTTATAATATAGATACATTCATAGGAGTACGTATGGGTATGCAGTCATGCGCTTGCATACTCTGGGGCAATAAAATATTTATGATAAATATTTTTATTATCGCTGGTTTTTATTACATAGAAAATAATAGGTTTTTCAAAATTATTTTTTCTATATTGAAAATTAAAAACATACTTTTATAAAGATGTGTTTATTGAAAATCATTTAATAATTTCATAATTTTTGTTATACAATATTAAGTCATAAATGGAGACCGTATCTAAAAAATATATTGTAATTTTTTCTTTCCCAAAAGTGGTGTTTTGTGGAACTTTGTTCATATTATGCAATTAAAAAAAAACATCTTTTATTCATACTCTTACTTTTAGAGTATGCAAGCGCATGGCTGCATATATTTTTTTTTTGCATATTTTTAATATTTCTGTGGAAGTTAATCGGTCACGACGAAATGTCCGGGTTCGATCAATACAAAGATTTTAATTAATTTAACAATACAACTTTATTTACATGTTAAAAACAATAATTATAACTGATTGATATTATTAGGTATGTTAGATATGACATGGTTTATTACAATATATTATATAGTATGATCATTTTTCGGGTAACATTAACTTTCTCGGTTGAATTACGTCGGATTAAATTGGGCCTTTTTTTTGTATTGCTGGTAACTAAGAGGTACCTAAATATACATAATTAAAATTAAAAATTCATCAAATAAGAGGAATTTATAATTTAATCATAAAATAACTTTTCTGTTTTTGTAATAAAAAAATGTTGAAAATTGTACAGTTTATGAAATCTCTACTTCGAGTAGTTTGAATTATTATTGTTTTTATTATTTAATAATGAGATACTATTTAGCACAACATGTTAAATAAATGTGAGAATAGTGAATGAATTTAAACATTAAATGAATTGAAAAAATTATTTATGATTCAATTTTAAATTTCTCTCATTTAATATTTTTAAAAACAGGCCTACCTAAAATACAAGATTGTTATTTAAAAATGTCTACTTAGGTAGCTTCTAGTTAGTAAAAAAAAAGATTCTATTCAATGCAATTTAATATGGACCAGAAATTTAGTGTTACCTGTCTTGAAAATAATGATCACACTATATAAAACAGATAAAATTAATAATATTTTACCATACATTATTATCTAATACTAATTACAATAATATACAATAAATACACGTACATTTACAGAGACAAATCGACATTAAGACAATATTACTAAATGTTTAGTGATAACATACTCAATGGATTAAACAATAATTATTATTGCACATAATTACTTAAGAAGTAAATTAATGAAACAATTGTACAACTAAAACAGTGTAGGCCGCCAAATTGGAAAATTTGCGTTCAAAACATATTTTATTTTTTGTGCCTTATTACTTTTATTCATAATTCAATTACACTCAAATATTTTCTCCGCAGTTCACACAGTTATTAACAAAATAAAGTTAGTTTGTACATTTAAGTTTATTCATTTCGAGTTGGTAAGTACGTTTTATTCGTGTAGTATAATTATACTATAAAAATCCTAATTTTTGACTCACGATACTACAATTATAGTACTAATAGTTAAGAATTAGATTTTAAATAATAATTTCATGCATTTTGTGTTACCTTAGGTGATGTCAAACTCGAGGCAGTTGACAGACACGCAAATAAAATAGGTGGGAAGGGTATATATATAATTTTACATATTCTTCATAATATTAAAACATTTAAATATTCTTATAGGATTAATTAAGATACATGGTTTTTGTAACTTAATAAAGTTAATTAACAATTATTTTTCTTTTAATTTCTAATACAATTTTAAAACTGCCTCAAGTAACCCCTTCTAATCCCATATAATCCTGTTTAAGATGACTAGAAGCAGACTAAAAAAACATCGATTGACTTTAAAATTGTCTTAATAGTTTTAAGATGTCTAGTAAAGTTAAATGCTTAAAAAGGTCGAAATAACTAAATACATACGTGAGCAAAATTTGATGTAGGTAATAATTCGATTTTTCTTTAAGGAAATAAAAATTAATTTAAATTGGAAGGTATAAATACAAGTTATATTGTAACTTTAACAATTAATTTAAAAAAATGTTTCGACGGGGTTATTTTCATATTATAATATGTTCTGGATTGATTATACATAGTAATTTAATACATTTATACATATAGGTAGATAATATATAGGTAATGTATTTTACAAACAAGAGAACGTAGAATAGTCTTAACAATAAAAAATTTAAAACATTTAAATTAAATCATTTTGGTTTGTTGTGAAAATGTAACGGGCATGTAATTAAACCCGGAAAATTAATTACTAAATATTTCGAATTCATTATTTAATAACATGATTGAATTAAAATTATACGTAACAAATACTTTTTAGAATGTTATGTTTAATTATTAAGGAATATTTTTTAGTTATGTCTGTACGTGTTAGGAACATATTTAAATAAATAAAAATAAAATTATTGAGCGTTATAAAAATATATAAGTTGGGCATCTTTTTCAAGGCGGGAAAGCAGTGTCATAATAATTATTAGTAAAATTAATTTAAAACATTTATACAATTTCATATATGTATTTAATGTCAACATAACACATTCCTTATTTTCTTAACAAAATAATAAATTTGTGGATTTATTGCCATTTACTATTGTAATATTAAGTACCTATTTACTATAAATACATTTTGGTAATCTGAGTGGATTACCTAATTTCTTAGGCATAGGTATAAGTAAATTTTTAATGTAGCAATAAATACTAGAATTAAAATTCTATTGTTGTCAAGGTTATTTTTAGATTTAATTAGTTTATTACATTTTAAATGGGAATAAAAATAATGTACATTAAAATTACGAATATTAAAAGAGTTTTAAAAAAATAATATAAGATGAACGGATTGTGTTTAATATTGATTCAACAAAATTGTTTATTAGGTAATTGTCTGTGTAGGATAACCATACAAAATAATTGGTTCATTCTAGACTGTAAACAAAAATGTATTAACTATTTATGTATATCCACATAAATAATTGTGATGAGTATATTATACAAATATTTAGATAGAGTTATAAATGATAGTAATTGAATATTGAAAATGACTACGAATGTTATATGAATAATATTATATCATATAACTAATGATATTGGAAGAACAGGAAATGTTTACATTATGTAACACTAAACGTGTTAGGTATCATTTAGATTGAAGTATTATAGATAAACATATATAATCCATCGCGAGTCTGATTAAAAAATGATTGAGTTGATTAAAAATAAAACATATTATATAATATTAAGAGTTATACAAATATATAACTATAGTATATTGCTATCGTCTTGTCATATTAATCAATAATGAACGTAAACCATTTTTTTTCATATACTATCTACATCATAGTGGCCAATGACTAGTAGAAGGTGATTACCTATATTTTTTCTAGACCATTCGAAGAAAAAATTTGATAACATCGTTAATAAATTGTTATAAATGTAACATTATACAATAATATTAATAATAATAATAATAATAATAATAATAATAGTAATAACTAATATAGGTATTAGGTAATATTCCGTAATGAAGCGATGAACGTTTTATATTTTTTTCTTTAAAAAAAGACAACGAAATCTGCGTTATTACATCTCAATGGAGTCATCAGCCTCCGCGATCGTGTCCAAGTTTGTTAAATCTACAACAGACATGGACGGCGGTGGCGACTCGTGCAGGACGCTACCGAATTTGATGTCGAAACAGTCAGCGGCTGACGTGACCGGGGTGACCGCGACGGGTTTTCCTCCGGTGGCGATGGCCACGATCTCGGGTTGCGGGTACCCGTTTTGGCCTATATAGTTGGCCATCACGGTCGCGGGTGCGCTACACGCGGCCGCCACGGCACAGCAATCACGGCGGCGGTTGTCGTCGTCGTCGACGTCATCATCGTCGTCGGACGTCTCGCGACGGCCACCGCGGCCGCGTTTCGCGTGTCAGGACTTCGCGGCCGCGGTAGCAGTGCCGGGGGCGCCGCCGCGCGACGACAACGTCAGATCGCTTATACTGCCCCCGCAACCACCGACGCCACAGTCTTCGCGTTTCTGTTGCTGTTGCTGAACTGGATTAATGCCGCTGCCGCCGTCACTCGTCTGTGCGGTCGCCGGCCGGTAGAGCGTCTTGAGTTTGGTGGACACACCGTGGTGCACGATGTTGAAGCACATGGCCGTCAGCGCCATGCCGGACAGTATGTACACGGAACAGAACCAAACGGTCGCCGTACCAGTTAGCGTCACGTCCATTGACCGCGAGTTGCCGTAGCCGATGGTGCTGAGCAACATGAAGCAGAAGAACACGCAGTCCAGGTACGACTTGCCGCCGGCGTCTAACCGGTACAGGACGGCCGCGCCGCATCCGATGTACGCCGACATGAACGCGAAGCCGACCAACAACAGTGGCACGAAACTGGCGCTGTCCGCAGCCAGTTCCGCAGCGGCCGCCGACGCCGAATCAGACACCGACGTGGCCGCCGACGCCGCGGCCGCCGCCCGGTCAGACACCCTCAGGAACACGTCGTCCGCGTCGCCCGGCCGCACATAGTACGGTTCGAGCGCGTGGCCGGAGAACGTTTTCATTTGCATGTCGTACTCCTTCCGCTCGCGTTTCAGTTTCATCCGCCGCTCCTTTTCTTCCATCAGCTTCTCGTCGTAACAGCAGTAACCGCATTTCGAGCACAGACAACAGCACAACGACCTGCAATAGAGCCAAATAAAAAACGGTCATATCGTTTTATAATTTAATTAACATATAATATTATCATCATATCGTTTAATTTTAAGTAGGCAAACCCATATTGGCTATATATTTATTTGTTTGTTACAATTTTTTTAATTGGACAAATAGCCATTCAGAAATATTTGATTGATAAAATTAACAAATGCAATACACACAAGTCACAAAATTATAGGCCAATGCCCAAAAACGGAAAGCACCTACAGATGCTGAACTGTATAAAATTTATTTTTATTTGATAGACTGGTTATCGCTCTGAACCTAAAATAACTTTAAAATATATTATCATTAAAAAACCGTCACTTTGTATATGGGAAGTGATTTCACAAATGTAAATTCATTGTTTTCTATTTTCTATACGAATAATCCAGACCATGAAAATATAATATTACGATTTCCTCTTTATAACAGGTGTACGATGTGGTTACTCGATTGAATGCTTTATCTCGAATTCTCATAATTCACAGACATTGAAAAATAACCTATGAAGATAAGAAATAAAAATCGAACATTTATAAACGGCCCAATAGGCCGCATCAATATGCGTTAATACTCTTGTGATATAGCCGAAGAGTTGAAGGGTCTGATTGTAGATGGATTACAAAAAAATGTAAAGGGTTTAATGAAATGGGAATATTATTCCTGTGTTCAATCAGGTAGTTAAAATAAATTGACCATGGTCAATCGGGTATTATCGAATCTTAATAATAAAATAATAAAAAATTGTAATACGAGTTTTTATAAAATACTGCAGAGGGTGTAGTGCAGACATGAGCGTAATAAAATCCGTTAAGAAAATAACGCCTCTCCCGCATTTGTTGTCCTCCATCTCACAAGTGCGTACATGACAAATTTACATTCATCAGTTCACGTTTAGCAATTTAGAATGAATTGACCGATTATGAAGTATGATAGTAAGAACATTATCTGTGTTCGTATGTCGGTTAGTTTACGAAAATTCAATTTTTTAAAATAGCGCAATTTAAAAATACTCATAACTCGCTTACGTAAATGCGAGTATAGCGTGTTTTTAAGTAATCATGAGACGGGTACAGATGAACAAAGCAAAAATTCGCTACATTTTGGTAGTTATACTCTTAATTGACCGGTGAAATGTTTCTATGAAACACGAACACATCTGGTTAGTGCATGTACACAAAATTTATGAAATCGACGAACGCGATCGGCACTTGTTATTAAGACTTGCGAACAATAAATAAAATATGCCCCGTTCGATCCTGTCCGGTTGTACGCGGTTCGGTTGTTGCTGCTATTTGTAGTTATTTCGAGACTTAACGGAATTTGCAACAATACACAATTATTTCCCGACAATAATCACATTTCAATGGAAAATACTACAGCCACAAAATTATTATTGTCGGAAGTATCAAGTTTTTGCGTGGTAATTGTTAAACATCTGAAACGTTACACAAAGATTGGGGCTTTAATCGGGTAAATTTATCTTTCTATAAACATTATTATATCTTTTTTATAATTCTTGTAGTCAAGTTCCTTCTTATCATTTAACAGTCGAGGAGAAAATTATTTTTTATTCATCGTCGAGTGTTGCAGAATTATTTTATTTCTTACACATTTTATTTTTACGCTGTAAATATTTTTTCTTACTACAAGATCATTACTCACTATATAATATAGGAAAATATTACGTGTACTTATTTGTATTGTTGTTTATAAATAATTGTGACATCAAGATAAATTTGACTGTATTTTGTAAGTTAAATACATATTAATATTTATGTTATATTATATATTTGTACCAACCTACAGTTTATCATAGTTTATATATAAATGTAAGAAAACTTGAACTGCTTTACTGGTATCCATCTATTTTTAAATTTACTCGGTACTATGTATAATATATAGATGTCAGAGTGAAAATCTATGATATATTTAAAATACAAGTTTGTTCGAATTCGAACTGTTTTTCCATTGAAAAAAAATAGTATACATAATAAATTTTATGAAAATTACAGTTGCACTATCATGAGCTAATGCTAAGTTACAAAACGTATTTTCATGGGTTTAAATCAAATATTTTTTATAGACTACTCTGAAAATATTGAACTTTTATATGTATTTGTATTACATAGTAAGTTATTGAATATTGAAATGAAAACATATGAAAATGACACGTGAGAACTGTACACACCAAGTGCTCTAAGAGTGGACAGAGTAAAAATTAAAACCATTCATCGGTATATAATATGAGATGAGGGAAAAAAGTGATAACCGAAAAAGAATCACGTTTTTAAGTAATTTGAATATTTTAAGCTACTTATTATTTGAGGTGTCGCAAAATGGAAAAATAGAAAATTTTATTTTTGCACTGATCGTTTTTGTTTCTTTAAAAATGATTGATTGTGTGACTAATCGATTTTTGATAAAGTTTGAATGTAATCACTTATTCAAACCTTAAGGACGTGTGATGTAATATATGCAATTCGAGTTTAGTATATTATTTTAAAGAAAAATATTTTTAATGAAATAACCACGGAGTATTAACAAATTCATTAAGTACTATGCTTTAGTAAATTATATATAGTACATTAAATGTTTTAAAGAGAAAAATAGGTTTTTCATTCTGATATTCGTTCACCGAAAAAAATGTCTTTATTTTTTTTAGATTTTTAATAACATTTTATTTTTATTTTATAATAATATGAAAATATTTTTTTAAAGGATTCCTCGACTTATCAAAATATGCTTGAATTCATATATTTAAATGGTTTTCATTAGCATTTGCAATTAAGTAGAACTCTATTAACATAAATTGAATAAATAGTTGTATTAATTACCTGGTAAATATTCCTCGGGCACACCACGCCAACAGACCGCCAATGCTTGATAAGTACACTAACATCAATGGGATGCCAATCAACGCGTACACCATTGTAACCATTTTACCTATAGCGGTCTTCGGTGTGATGTTTCCGTATCCTGAAAACAATAACATATAATAATATAATAATATACGTTGTACAATGTACAGTTTATAATTATTGTTAATGCACCATCAGGAATAAACGTAACTGAATATATAGAATGGAACTCGTGTACAAGATGATTTGGCGTATTCAAATCAAAACTGAAGGGATTGGGGGGAAGAATAAAACACAAAAACGCACACATAGACACGCACACATTATTGGAATTATGTTTGAAGTTGTTGTAGAGGTACTAGGTACTATACTCATAATATTTGTGTAATTGATAAAATGAGTAAAATATGACTAGCTTTGGAAATAACTGGGTTTTGTAGTTTTCAATTGAAATGTGTGCACCTACCTATTTTACATTTAAATCATTCTGGTTGGCAGCAACTATTACAGTCTACATTATTGTTTCTTCTCTCATATTAGAATAATATAATGGCTTCCGTCCGGCTTTGCGTAACACTCGACGATAAAAGTTTTGTAATTTCGTACCATTTGATTCTACAGATCCTAAAGTAATGGGTTAAACTTTGCGTTTTGCTTTTCATGTTTTAGTTTGAAATAAAACATAATTAGGTTCAAATATTAAACCATATTTTAAGAAAAAAATTTCCTATAATTTCCTTTTATGGTCAACAATTACATGTTATCATGTCTATATTACGTCCTAGTCTGTCTAGTTGCATAAATATAAAACATTTTATATAAAAATAATGTACTTATACTTTTTCAAACCATTACAATTAATTTTATTTTTTATAGCAGTAGGTGTATTCAAGAAAAACAATCAAATATATATTTTATGTTTTCATTATAATTTGTCTGCAAGAGTACATAAATACTAGAATATCATTCGTATATTTATTGTAACAATATTATTGCTATCTATTTGAGAGCTAAAAGGGTAACATTTGTTTAGTAATAAATAATATTATATCCTCCATTAACGTTACGTATGCTATGATGTTTTATAGTTAAAAGTTTTAGTTAAGTAAAAATTATTTGTTAGTTTATTACAAAACGTATTAAAATTACTAAATTGGTATCTATCTACCAGTTAAAAAGTTAGTCTTGGTAAAATAATAATTGTTTATATAACAATTACAATGTGACCTGACAAAACAATAATTGTAACAATTTACTACATAGTCTAATTATTTTCTCAGTAGTCAGCTATTTGTTCAAATCAACAATACAATACATTGTATTATAATGTAATTACCATATATAATGTTCATAGTATTTGACGGAGGACGTAACGACTAGACATATTATGTATATCGTACATGGATAAATTATTTCAGCGATAAATAATCAAAATATCAGTGTAGTTTATCATAAATTATTTTATTTTACCTTATTAGATTCAACTACAAAGGCTATTAGCCAAATGTTGTTTTTTATTGAGTCATAGTTTAAGAATTAATCAATTTTTATTATTTATTAGACTATAAAATTTTACTTGTTTCATTTTCATTTTATTGGTCTTTTATTTCACATTGAATATGTATACATGTTAATCAAAAATTAATGATACAGGCTTAAAAATATATAAAAAATAAATTTTAGTTGATTATATTTACCTACTAAAAATGTCATAAATTTGAGTCCTTGTGTCCATTCACCACTTATTTTTATATATTTTGTTTAAAAATAAGTTATTTTATACTGTTTAAATTGATTATCTTTGAGTTTTACCTCATTTCGTATAGATATTATATTGGTAAGATGTAAGTATTTAGTTATATACATTTATGAAGCTTATTTAAATTTCAAAACATACTCATATTTTTTTTTTGTGATGTATTATTTTTTGTTCTGTCAGTTTAATGTGTTTCTATTAAACACGTAGTAATGTTCAGAGTTCAATTAATTCCAAATAATGGTGTTGGATAAGTAAAACTTGGTTTAATTATAAAGCAGATTTATGATAACTCAAATGGAACATTAATGGTAATTTAAATGTCTTTGGTTACATGTCATTATGTTACAACTAAAACTAAATAGTCAAATTAATACCATTCATTATTTAGTCAAAATGTGTTTAATTACCTTTTAAAATGACCAAATTTAAATTTTACTCATTGTCTTAGTGACACTCAGTGTCAATTTAAAATTCGGTGTTTAACATACACATAGAAATAGAAGAACTTTTTTAACTCCATACTATATTCTTAACTGTATACATTTTATTTAGTTGCGTTAGTTCAATAATATGAAAATAACTTTCAATAAGACATTTTATTCAGTTTAAAACTTGTGTTAATGAGTTTTGTATTTATTTGGTTATATACATATTATTTGAAAATTTATAATGTATTTCGTGTACATTTTAATGTATAATTTTGAATTTTTACACGCTCCAACAGAATGAGACCAGAGATATATTTTTATGATTTTTTTGATATTAGGTAATATAAAAAAAATAAATTCAATATTTTATTATAAATTAGTAATTACATCGAGAGTGGATTAAACGCATGTATATAATAGAAATATTATTTATAGTAATATTCCTAAAAGGGATCTTCTTACATGAATTGCGATACAATATATCACACCAAGGGCAGCTTCTTAGAGAAAAATATATTTTTTCTTTCTCCTTTCAATTAACTTGTGAAAACGAGTCGTTTCTGTTTTTGATTTTCTACCGTGAAATAATCTGACTATGCAAATTCGTAAGAAATATTATGTAAATTGTTCAAGAATCGCTTCAAGTACTTGCAGTGGCTTGGTAACAAATGTTTCTGGCGTACGAGTCCCATAAAGATACTATTTCAGGCAATCGGACGAACAGTTTTCAATCTCTTTTGTTTGCTGGGAAAGATGGCAAAACGAAAAATAAAAAGATCAAAATATAAATAAGGTATCACTATAGCGATATGTATCGACTTATATGCATATATGATATATATATGTAATATATACTTGTGAGTGTGTATTGCATCAGATTCGATATTGTTTTTGTATTATGAAAATTTTTATCGACACCCTGTCACCACTGACAGTCGTTATACGCACACATTAAATTGATTCATGAGTTATTATTCTCGTTGATGGATTTCTTTATTTCTTTCCAATGATTTTTTACTAAAAAATTCAATCTTCATTGCAAAAAGGTGCGTGTTTTAAATAAATCCTATTCTAAAATCTAATCATTTTATACAAATTTAATGTTATTAACATAGTGAATTTTAAATTATACATAGCAGTAGGCCAGTAGATAATTCAATATAAACACTTCAAAAAATAAATAATGTGTCCTAAATATATTTTAATATAAAAATACATAGTTAAGATTTTATTCACTTGTTAATTAGAATTATGTAATTTAATACAATTATATGATGTACTGATATCTTGATATATATTTTAAAATAACTTAATTTTTAATGTGAAAAAAGTAATTTATCATTATTATAGAATTGATGAACTGAGAATACCTTAGTTAATTATAGATGCATTTACAGATTCACTATCTAAAACCACAAAAAACGAAAGCATAAGAAAAAAAAGTTCGAAAATAAAATGTTATTATAATTTATGACGAGTCGGTCATATCAACGTAGCGGCGTATTCAGAATTTTTTAATAGGGGGCAGGAGTTAGATAATTGTTCTACCATAGTGCCGCGGGGACTTCATCCCTTACAACCCTATGGACCACTTATTTCATGTTAACACATCACTGGTCACTGGTAATTTGTCTACAATGGTCTAGGCCGTCTAGGGTCTAGGCTATAAATATAGATAAATTATTGTTGTTTTAATATTTGACAATGTAAATATAAAATAATGTAGTACATATTATATATTATTTAATGTAATTAAATATGATAATTCTGTATTTTAATGCAAGTAAGATTTTATCATGTTATTTCAATGATATAAGAATGTACATTTATATCCCTGATTTTTTAGTGGATCAACAAACTGTCACATAATGGGGAGGTTTTATCTTATGTTAGGAGTTAGATACCTACTTGGTTATATAATATTATATTATGATAACTATTTATTTTAAACAAGGTTTTAATTAATAACATTTTTCTTATGGCTCAATTATTGGCTGTATAATAAATACCGCTTTGGTTAACAAAAAACAATTCGATTCTACTATACAAGATAATCAATTTTGTATTAAATAAGATTTTTTATAGATATTTTCGTTTTGATGTCTGATTTGGATAATACCTATTTATGAGTCTGAAAGGGCGATGAAAGTTTATTTGAAGATTTTCTTTCGTAACATAATGATTTTTTTTTTAATATAAAATGAATTAATAATTAACGTTGTGCTTTTGTAAAAATTAAAATGTAATGGATTTAAAAAATAAACTGTGAATATTTTACAAACAAAAATGTATTATAAGCGTTGATTATGTTGAAATTTGGAAATTAATAATGTAAAATATAATAACAAGCATATGCGGAATAAAGTGATTGCTGAGATTATATTATATATTTTTTGAAAATATAATAAATTAATAATATAAATAAGACAAGTAAAGAATGTAAAAATAATATTATTATACTTAACTATAGTTATAAAATATTTCAAATACGTTATTATTTATTATTTAGCTACATATCATTTAATATTTTAAAATACTATTCTTATTAATATTTTATTTTATTGCATATTTGCTAACACAGAAGTCAATATCTATTCTTCCGTGAGATCAAAATATATTGAAAATAATATATATGAATAACTTTATGTATTATAAAATACTGCGTGGAATGGTTGAGATAAGAAGTGGAGTGTGTAAGACACGTTGTAGATCTATGTATGAGTAAATTGTTACATACTAATATACTTAGTTTTGTTATCTTATTGCTTATTACATTATTACACCATTGACACATTTAAGGGGATGTAAAAGGGGGGATAAATTGGTGACAAATTGCATGGGCGATAATAGTGACGGATCGTGGTCTAGATCAGAAAACTATTACTCTTTACATAACTTAAGAGAAATAATTTTTATTTAATTTAATTTAAATTAAGTAACTACTTATAATATGGTAGTATTTTGGATAAAATGATAGGTAGAAAGCTAACTTTTAAAAAATTAAAAAAAAAAAATTTACAGTCTTCAAAAAGTATCAAATTTTGTTTTGCTTAACAACAATAACTATTGTAGAGGTGTGCAAGAATGCCAAAGTACTTCAAAAAGTATATTAAGATGGGTTAAGAACATATTAATTTATAAATGAATGCATCCAGTTCAGGTTATACCTACAAAGCTTTCGGAAAGATAATTAAGTAGCTTCAAAAAGCGTTTAATATATACTGGTGTTTATATATAAAAAAAATGTTTTATCGTATTATAATATGTCCTTACATTCCCCTACATTGATGTAAAGATGTTGCTTTGGCAATGCTGCATGTTCTACAGAAAAATCGCTTTCTAAAATAGGTAGTCATATAGAATCTTAAATATATTTATGATCATGCATAGGAAAAGAACGGCTGGACTCTTTAACATTTCTCAACGCTGAGGTTGATTTAACATGCCATTTATATTTCAATGATATCATTGAAGTTTTTGCTTTACAAAAGTCAAGGAAGAAATTAAATTTTCTATCGGGACTGTATTTTATTTATAAACTGTATACGCACTTTACATAGTATATTTAATGTATTCCGTTGTCAATTATATAAAGTGACTAAGAAATAAAAACGTTAATTAAAAATATAATTTTTGTGCCGTGTTAATGATATTTCAGAAGGGAGAATGGTACCATTACATTTATTTCACTCTATATGTCCCGGATATTCTAAAATTACATGTTAAAAATACTATTACATTGATAATTTGAAGTAACCGTCGTCCATTAAATGAAAATAATAGGAGATTATTGAGATTTGTGGAATATTAATAATGGAAGAGGGGGATGAGATAATGAAAGGGATTTTTTTTCTGAAATTCCTCTTTTTGGTCTGTTAAAATCCAAGTTCTAGATTTATTTCTCCCACCCTCTCTGCACAATCCAAAAAATATTCTGTGATTGAGCAGTATTTTATTATATTGTTGTATTAGAAATAACCACTACGAATGTACTAATGACAACACAATATGTATCTTTGTAAGACTGTGTACGTTATCAATACATTGTTTTGAAAAAGATTGAAACTCTCATACCATCTTCTTTTTTGTTTTGTTTAGTGAAAGCAATTTCATTTACGTTTTATACCATACGCTGGTATATTTACTTTTAAACACACACACATACAATTTGTCGTAGGCTGAACGCCAAATAATAACAACCGATAAACAACCGCCGGCGAATAACTTATTAAAATAACATATATGCGAGTACACGTTAGAACAGTGCCATTAGTCGTGGTATAGATCGTGAGATATTGTTTGCAGCTGGGCTTATTATAACACTACCTGCTTGTATGTTTCTCGGTTTATTATTTTTATCATTTCTTTGCCAATGTTTCCGATTTCTTTGCTTATAACTCATTGTCGTGTAAAGTCGAAAAGCATAACGGAAAACTATCGAATCACTAAGACTGCAAAGGTATATTACAAATAATACACACACCCACACACACACCCACACACACACCCACACACACACCCACACCCACACA
This sequence comes from Rhopalosiphum nymphaeae, assembly GCA_036289425.1. Taxonomy (NCBI): domain Eukaryota; kingdom Metazoa; phylum Arthropoda; class Insecta; order Hemiptera; family Aphididae; genus Rhopalosiphum; species Rhopalosiphum nymphaeae. Next base: position 8,712,046 of record JAZAQC010000012.1, on the reverse strand, counting down.
CACACACACACACACACACACACACACACACACACACACACACACACACACACACACACACACACACACACACACACACACACACACACACACACACACACACACACACACACACACACACACACACACACACACACACACACACACACACACACACACATATATATATAGTATAGATACTTCCATCATCGTGACATTGACATTCCAGCCGTATTATACGATCAGATTCAACTTACCTAAGTAAACATAAATATAGTGAGAAAAATTTACTTGGATCAACATACACCCACACCCAGTGTAGAAATCGAATTAAGACAGAATATGTCATGAAATAACATAGTTATTAGTTATATAGAATGAATCAATGAGAATGCTCACCTAAATTTTTCTTTTAATTCTTATTCAAATTATAATTTTTGAGCTTAGCAATGAATGTATTCATTTTGCAATGACTGGGAGTTTTTTATGCCCATCATCACCCTTTAGGGCAGTAAAAATACTTTGATTTTTAGCTATATGGTGGTATCTGGTAGAAAATTGGATTTAGTTGGTACTTTTGTGTTTAATTTTCTTTTCAAAAGTAAAATATATTTTTTCAAATTAGCTTGAAAAATGATAATTTTATGAAAAACCTGATATAGACAAAATTATTTTTTTTTTGAAAGTTAAAAATAAGTAATCATAAGAACTTGTATGTTTGTAAATATGTTTAATTGTCGTTTTTTATTCATGAAAAAATTTTCAAAATATTTTATTGACTAGACTATTTTTGAGCTACTTATAGTATTTAAAATGTTGAATTTTTTTTTTTTCTATAAATGAAAATTAGCAGTTTATTGCTGTGTAAAAATTAAAAATGCTTAAAAATGTAATATAAAATTCAATAAGTTTTCTTATATCTACATATAAATATTAAAAACACATTGACACATTTTTTTTATATGCACTTGAAGTTAACATTTTGATAACATTTGTCAAAATAACGACAATTTATAAAAATAAGTATTTTGAAGTTAAAATATGTAGGCAAATGGGTACTATTCTGCTGTACATTAGGTGTCGAGTAGGTCGTAATAGGTCACTATTACGGGTGTGTTAAATTTGATTTCAATGATATATTATTGTAAACGAAAAATGGTCCTGAGTAGAGACAGTTTGTCAGCCTATATCACTAAGTTTATTTCATGATATGTTTGTAAAGTTTTATTTAAAGTCATTTATTTTACTTTTAGTATTCCAATAGGCTGGTATATTTTTTTTCCGAAAATATTGTATTTATTATATAATAATATATATTTACATCACATTTTATCAACTTAAATAACTTAAATTTTAACATCTTTCTGTAAGTACTAAGAAACAGAAAACCCAGTAGGTTCATAGTATAAATAGATAATTATATCTTAAAATAAATGAAAAATGTTATTGCTTATAAAATATAATTGTCTTTATATATTTTTATATTTTATGGTTTCAGTAAAAACTATTTTTGACGAATTTCGTTGACTATAACTTCAAATACATAAAAAAAATTGTGCCTATGTAATTTCAGTAAAGAAAAATTTATGTGAAATCTTGTATTAAATTTTCAAGAATTTTGACTCAGTGAATAATTTTTTATCGATATTAATTAAAACTGTATGAAAATGTTATTACATGATGAAAATGATTATATAAAAATTTGGTTAAAATTTAAAGTTTCTGAGATTATTTGTTTTTTTAATTATATAACAAAATAAAGAAACCAATTTAGTTGAAAACTAGAATGAAGAAAAGATGGGAATTTTACGCTAAACTATTCTCATTTTTCCTTAAATTTTTATTAAATTTTATATTAATAATTATTAGGTATTTAATATTTTAAAGATGAATAATGATGTTAATTATTTTGTCTTAAATTCAAAAATATTAAGTATGTGTTAAACATTTTAAGTGTATTATGAATTTTACTATAGGTACATAATATTTTTTAAATATGTAGATTGGTTTTAAAATATTACCTATCTATAGTTTTTATATTATAAATTTATGAACCATTTACATTGTTTTATGATAAGGTGTAATTGACTCAAAAATTAATAACAAAAATATAATAATATGGTATAAATATATATTATTATAAATTATAATTATTAAATACTAATATTATAACAAATGCAATGTTTTTGAAAACAATTAAATCAATGTATTGTAATACTAATAATCAGCGGCGAAGCGTCATAGGAGACAATGAGACAACGTCTATCCACTAAGAAATTAGAACACAGAGCAAATAATACTTTGTTTTATAAAATATTTACAAATTTAAACGTCATTCATATTATAAATATGATATATGTTTTAATATTTGTTAAAATCGTTTGTTCGTTGTACAGTTATAGTCTTAATGGATTCTTAAAATAGATTAGATGCACGCGATATAGCCGTGCGTACGAGCTGTTGTGCGGGTCATTCCAAATATTATGGTATTATTAGAAATCAAAGAGATATTGCAATGCAACGTCTCCAAATTATGGGCACGTGGGTACAGGGGAAATTTTAATGTGAGTGGGGTTTACTATCTACTCTATGAGACACGTCTCGCCATTCGTATTTCCTCAATTATCGACATCGCCATCGCGTTGCCACGCCAATACGCCTTATACCCCTGTAAATCGTGATAGCCGATAGGTACCTCTACCCATGTGTTTCTTAATATTTGTTATTTTTATAATTATAATTTGTAATTTGTCCTCGTGGCTGATAATTTAATTAATGCCATTTTGAATGATGGAATTATTAATTACTCATACAAAAAAAAAAAATGTATTACTGTATAGATAACATAAAAAGGGGGGAGTTCAAGCGTATTAGTCTTATTTTTTTCAATGTCTTCCCAATCAAAAACTCACGCCTCGCCACTGCTAATAGTAAAACAAATTTCTTTAATAGGATTATCGTTAAACATATTATGAAATATATTTGGTGATATAGGACGACAGACTCTGCTTAGAATCGTTTCTCGTATACAATGATATATATTGTTCTTATTTGAATGAAAGAAGTTTGTAATGCCACAAAAAATTCCTTAAATGATATAAAAAAATAAATAATTTAAATAATATATAGTATTTTTAAAAGTCAGAATTTGAATAAATATATATTTAAAAGAAAAATGGGGTTCAGTATAATTAGTTAATCGCCCGATATATACGAGTATTTATTATGTGTATTCAACTATATTAATATATTAATACTACCTGTTATTAAAATCCTATTAAATTTTAAAATATTTTTTTATAAAATTAATTAAATGTCTATAATTTAATAATTAATGGAATTAATATACCCTTATTACCAGTAAATTGTATTGTCTGTTACAAGTTTTAAATTAAGTCAGTTTTTGAAAATATGGACAATAAGAATATTTAATATTCCAATAACTAATAGGTTTAAAATAAAAAAAACAGCGGCGGGTGGTTTGATGTAGTAGGGATGGACATGCTTGGGGCGAATAATTCTGTTTATATCTTAGGTACCATTTAACGTATGTTCCTATGTAATTCTAACACGAGATTATCACGGGTGATGCGACTTTACTCGTCGTCTATAAGCCATTAGAATAGGTATATACATAATACATATATTATACGGTCATTTATCAAAAATGATGTTGCCGACTCGTATTTTACCTATTACTCGACAGTCAGCGATAACTCGATTTACTAACGCATTGCCTATTTCGATTGGCATCTGACGGCAAGGCCTTATAGCTGGTCATAATATTATTACCGAACATTAAAAACATTGGATTTAAACCCACATACATGGGGACAATGGATAATTAATGTGGGGGAAAACAATCAAACATTTGAGTCTCCCCGAAGCGTATAGACAATAGTGACATACATATTCTACGTGCAACTGATTTATACCGCTGTTGTCTAAAAAATACATCTTACCAATTATGTAATAAAACGTCCATAATTTTACGTATTATATTATTGTATCTGCGTTGGCCTTTAACAACAAAATTAACTCAAACACATAAAAATTGGCGGACGTTTTATGTCCCTCGGATATTTTAATTAATGAAAAGTAAAAGTGATCAAAACTACTAGGCAAAAGATATGTTTTTTCAGAGATCATATAATACTAAAATTTTCTTCGTCAAAATAAACAGTCGTACAGTGAAATTCATGGATTGTGTATATAAATAATAAAAAAAAAACTTTTTCGATTACGGAGCCTCATTGTAATATAAATGTAGCTTACGTTATTATTGTTTAGTTATACGAAAGTTTAAGGTATCTCAAGTATTTACATACAATTCAAATGTATAGTGAAATTTATTTAAGTACAAAATTAGTTTAATTTAAAAATACCGAAGAAACTGCTTTGTAGCATGCCAAATTTCGAGTGTATTTACCTCATAATATTGAGACCACTGCAACCACTGAGACTAGTGGATGTGTTAAATTTGAATTAATTAATAATAAGAATTGTTTATATCTACAAACAACGGTTGTGAGTGAAAACAATGTATCAGTTTTCTTTTCTTAGGCTATTTTCTAATTTATTTTTCTATTTGTACTACAGTATGTTGATTTTGGACTAATTTTTTTCAGAAAACTTCGCATAAAATATTATATTAAAAATTGTTATTATATAAAGGGTTAAAATTCAATACCAACATTGTATGAATAGTTTTAAATTAGTTTAAATATTTTGAATATTTTATTGTGTATATAAAATAATAATATTACTAATTGCGAAAAGTTGTAATATTATCTGCGACCAATATGTTTTGAATTAAAACAATATAACTAAAATAGTTAGAGATAAATGTATTTAATATGTTCAATTTTGTTAAAATTTTTATTTCATACGTCAATAAAAAGAACAAGTATATTTTGTAGGTATTTTTTATATTTTCAAATTCAAAAAAGACTAATTTATGAGAAATCTCGGTTTAAAATTTTTCAGTTGTATATTAACTATACATATTAAAATTAAAAAGCCATCAAGTAGTTAAAATAGGTAACCACTCTACTGTACAGTACATGTCGAGTGTTACTCTTCATTGAGTAAACACTATAAAAGAAGTGTTGATGAGGAATCTTACAATTTTCATATTTTCGAGCTTTGGCTTGGAAAATTGTTCAAATATCTATAAATAGCTTAAATACAATAATGCATATAAAAAGGGCTTTGTTTTTTTTTTATATAATTTGTTTTCATATGAATAATTATATTTACATATTGCATTATTTTGTTGGAGAACTATTAAAACATAAAAAATTGATTAAAATAAAAAAAAAATATATATATAATAATTGTGTACAAAATATACATATTGAATACGGAAATTTTCTATGGATATAATAAAATGAACATATTATATATGATTTATGATTTATGGATAAGTCATGAAAATATAGAAGTAGTTACAAAGTGTAGTTATACAGTAAATAATGGATGTGACAAATCACAAATATTAATTATAACTATTGATAAGCTCGAGACGCATTTTACATTAATGTTTCGTTGTCTAATTTTTAATGATTCGTAAATGTAGCATATCATTTTCTATACTATTTTATTTATAAGCTATCTCATAAAAATGGTTTAATTAATTTAAATTAATTTTAGTAACTCAATAATTACAAATTTACATTTTCAATTACCTACTTAATATTTTACTACTGTTTTGCGTTGAATTGTGGTAGTGTAAATACATTGTTCCATATTTTATATTAGATAATATTTCTTGTATCATTAACCATTGCGATAGACGATAGCAGGCACATGAAAATTATTGTACATTTTAAACAATTCAATTTATTACTAACATACATGAAATCAATGTTCTGCAGAAAGGCTGATCTTATTTGATAGTATAAATAATTTCTAGGTATAAAATAACAATTGTTACAATGGACGAGTTTAGTTGGGTGATAAATTTCGTTAACTGATTATAATGGAAGGTAATTACGTAAAACAATGTACGAGTACGTATCTATACATTTTGAACATAGAATTTCAAAACTTCTATCTCAATTTTATCTACCTTATCCATACCAAATCAAGTTCGAAATTCAATATAGCAGAAGGACATTAATTTGTTACTAAACAATATCGAAATGTATTGTATAAGAACTGAGTAATCCACCAAAAAAAGCCACTGGTTTAACTGAAAATGCCACTAGAATTTAAGCTTATATTTAAGTTTATTAAGTTTTAGTTAGGATCATTTTTAGAATGTGATAATAAATAATTTTTAAATTTAATGCGATAAATAAACTTCTATTTAAGTATATACTTATAAAAGTAACATACTATAAAAAATTCAAAGTCATTATGTTATAATTGTGAACTTTGTTTAATACGCTGCTTATATGACTATAAGTAGCTAGTAAACTATATTTAAATTTTAATAATTATAACTATGAATTTAGTTAAAAAATTATTGTATAATTGTTTATAAAATTAATAGTTTAGCTTTTTTAAATTATACATTTTGATTTTTCTTTTGACAGACAATAATAAATACATGATGTTCAATCCGAATGAAAAAAGTAAACACGCCGATATTGAATGTTTTTGACACGCCTAATCAATTAATTTAAAGATTTTTTAAGTTAATTAAAATATCTAATTAAACTATAGATATTATTTATATTTATATGTGTTGCAATAGAAAACATTTAAAACGATGAACTTATTTTTATGATTTTTTTTTTATTTCGATTATTGTTTAGGTTTTTTATTTATTATTTTATTATGGTCACGTAATTCACTTTAGTTTCTCGGGTTGGAAAATTCAATACAACATTTTGTGAAATTGGTTTTTTGAACTTGAAATGTGAAAAAAACCAGTAAAATTAATTAATTAATGCGTGTAAAGCGGCGGGTAAGTGAGAGATGTTGGTTGGTTCGTTGAATTTACGGTGGTAGTAGCTATAGGGCTGAAGAAGCAAGTATATCATGTCAAAACTGAATTAGTAAAATGTCTACAAAGGCAACGTCGCCATTATTTTGCAACGGGATTATGGAGCACTATGTGTGCATCATGGTGCTGGCAGTTAATCATACAAAGCGCAAAACGTCTCGGCATGTCATTTTCGTTGATGAGCCCGAAAATAAATAATAGTAAAAAATTAATAAATAATTCCCAACAGCTAATGACAGAACTGAATCTTCGAAACTATAAAATATATACGTATTATTAATAATAATTATTAAATAATATGAATATCAAAAGAGCAAGATGGAACTGATAACAATTGGTAGAAAAAACAAGGAATTCGAGATCAATGATTTTCAAACAAAATATTTTCTCTTGTTTCAAATTTATGAACAAATAAAACAAAGACGTTTTTCAACCTTCTGTGCACTAACAAACGAACGGCCAAACAAAACTTTTATTACCTGTAAATACAAGGAAATGATTATTTTATTTCATTCTTACTGCATTAAACCCATTCGTTTTTTTTATCATCAAACGTGATTTTTCTTTTTTATACTGTTTGGTTTTTTGTGCCAACAAACAACTAAATTAATGGAAATGTGTACAATGGAAGATAAATAAACACAGTGTTAAAATAGACCTGGCAATGTCGATTTTTTTTGTTTCATTAAAGTTGGTGTCCTTTGGTTTGTGGACAAATAATATGAAGGGTGTGTTTCTTGTTCAAGTTCTGTGATAAAGTTTTAGCGACTAGTAATTCTAGAAACGATAGACCAAATTAATTTACACATGAGTAAAAGTTATGAAACTTAGTCTATTATGGGATGTATAAGAAAAAAATTAACTAAAACATAACTAATGTGGTTATATTGGTTTATTTATAGATTACAAATAAAAAAATATAAAAATAATATATATAATATAATTATTTTATAAGCCATTACATAATTTAGCCAATTTAGGAATGAATTAAAATTAGTAGGTACACTTTTATCTTCAATTGTTATGGTTATTTCATGTTAGATACAATATTTATTTCAAGATCTTATACATTTCAAAAGAACTGTTGGTCCATTATCCGCTTATTTTTATTGAAATATTTTTTCACGTTTATCTCCTAAATTGTGTTTTCTCAGATATTAAATAATACTATTTATTTAAAAAATATATTATTAAATTTAAAACGGTTACTTTTATAGTAAAATATATTTGATCGAAATCAAGGTGTGTTGGTGTATAATTTATAAAATCAATTATTGAACTTTTATTTGTATGAAATAAATAAGAAAGAATCACAAAGATTTATGTAATAATGTAGATATCCATCTGTGAATTCATTAACTTTTTTGTAATTATACTTATACTTAATTATTTGTTTTATCGTTGGATGATATTATTATATTAACATACATATACCCATATAAGATACATGTCTAACTTTACCCGGATACATATTATTATTGTAGCACGTTGCCAGCATACATATTTAATAATATGTATAATAACTAAATAATTGGCCAGACTTAACAGTACGTCCGAATATCCATTAAATTAATCTTTAATCATTAAGTGCGTCATCGCATAGGTTAGTGTAATTCTCATAATATACACCAGTCGAGAAAGTGTAAACTTTATAGACACTGCGGATTAAATATTATTATATGTATTATACGTGGGTGGGACAACAATTGACGAGTTTGGAGAAAATAATATGGTCTGACATAGTTACTGCCGTTAGTCGTGCTGTATACAATATGCGAATATGAAAATTTAACAATCCCATTCCGGTGCTATAGTATTGTGAAATGTGACTTTGAATATTGAACGTGGTTCGCAACGGCTGTGTGTTATAGTATTTTTGTCAATATTTTTCGACATATGGCAGCTGTGATTTCAGGCTAATGGTCATTTAACCATCGTTTCTAAGACTGAATTGGGTACACGTACTGTTTAATAAATACAATATTTGGTACAACAATATTTGGACATTAAAAATGCAGCTCTAGATTTCATAACTCTTTTATAAGCAACTATTATTAAATTCAAAATATAATGACCTTTAAATCAATATATTATATATTTATATGGATGTAACAGATTGTCTATAATATATTATTTTTTTTTTTAATATTAAATATTTCTAGGTATTTATAAGATAAATATTGTATGGAACAATTTAGAGAAATCGAGGACGGACCATAGATAATATACTAAGATTTAGTTATTGGCAATAAATAATATGGTATCTTATATTCGAAACACTACCTCTGATAATACTAAGTGTTGAATTATTCGTAACCTTTAAGTGTTATCGATATAACTTAATATGAATTCATTAATACATATAATATAAACTTACTCATGTGGTTCATAATCCTTACAGGATCTATTCCAACGACTTGGCTGCTTTTAATTGATTTCATCTCTAAAACTTTACGGTCGACATAAACTTTATTCATCAGTTTATTGTTTGTTAACTTAACAACAATATCAAAAACAGTAGGTATAATGGAAAGATTATCTTTTAAAATTTACTTATTACATGTTTGGATTGACAACTGTTAATACAAGTCTGGTTTTTGAAAATCAGTATGTCCACTGCAGACAAGTGTCTCTCATACACACTCAATACGCTGGAAGTATTAATACGGTTTAATCCATTCGCCTCATTCCTAACTGGGGTAATACATTGCATTTAATTACACATAATTCCGCATTAGCTGTGCTGTTGCCTGGCGTCCGTCTAAGTAAACTTGTTAAGATGTTTAAATGAATTCGCAAAGTGTAAGCGCTACTTCCAATCCTATACTCATGTGTTTTCGACGAGATTTTATTTCGACAAACCCGCTTCAAGTTTAACGCTTATTAGCACTCAGCTAAGTTTTGTGTGTAATGTTTCAAACATTTTTGAATGAAGGAAATTTTTTTTAAACTTCTATTTAATGTTATGGCAATTGCGTATAGTAAAAAACAAAAAAAGACGCATAAAGTAAGACCGCGACTAATAAACTAATATGTTTAAAAATTAATATATATTAAAAATTTAAATTAAATCATAAATAATAATAAATTAATGTGGAGATAAATAAGTTTTAAGAATATATAATTAAATCAGGTATAGAAATTAAAACATTGAAATACTTAAAATATTGAAAACATTAGTAGTTGATTAACATATGTTCATTCTTCATTATTTAGTCACTAGCGTAAAACAATATAATTTTAATTATTTAATCATGATTTTTCATTTGGTAATTTTATTTTATTTTTAAATGTATACTAACTAACACACTTTGTTTTAAAAATATTACACATTTATAGACAAAAATTATGTTCAAAGTCATTCAATAAATTCATTGAGTATAGACCATTGTTACATAAAGGGTTATTGTTTTAAAAATAACAAATGAAAATTCTAATATTCTTTAGTATAACTATAAAAGAAGACATTGATTATTAAAACTAAATGGACCGTGAAAAGAGACATTTTAAACAATGAGAAGAAAGAAAATATAATTGTATACACATTCAATTTATTATCAATGGAAAATGTAGCCATTAGTAAGTCAGTTTTATTCTGATTTAATATTAATTTTGATTAAATAGTATGATCTTTGAAGTTCGACAAAAAAATGTTCAGTAAATTGTGTACATTATACAAATGTTAAAATGTTAAACATAAATAAATATAGTATGCATAAATGTGTTTAATTATAAATAAAAAAATATTAAGTAATTAAATTTGCTTATTTAATTTGATGCTATTTAATTAAAACGGTTATACGTCATGTTATGATTCTAAGAAGTAACAGCGTGACTTGGAATGTAATGTTAGATAGGTATGTAAATATGTGTTTTATTCTTAATCCAACAGATATCCGTTTTTGCAAATTGCCCTAAACGTCGTAAAGTTCTCTTAAAAATGACTTTGTTTCTTCTTGTAGTAGACTTTTTTTTTGTTATATGAACATATTGAGAATATATACATTACTGTTTTTAAAATATAATTATATAATTTATTAATTGTCTTTAGCAATTTTATATTAGAAATAACTAAATAAAACAAAAATGTATGTTAATATAAAAATAGTCGATTCTCCACAGGTATGTAATATACAACATGATATGTAATGTACAAATTGTTTATAAAACATAAGACTATCTTATGCTATCTATGTTTTTTGTATCCAATTTCATTAATACAAGTGTAAGAAAATATTTCATCATCTATATCGTTGATAATTGTGAGGTTATAATTCAATACAGATATTTATGAAATAATTTTTACTGTTGAAATTAGTATTTTAGAAAGTTTAATACATTTTAATTTTAAATATATAGAAAAAATAAATACATTTGGCATACTATAACTCAATTTATATTACACATCATGTATACAAATGATGCAAGATAAACTCAGTGCATGTAATTTTGCTAAGATTATTCTCAACTGATTAAAGTGAGTTGTAAAGTTTTTCCTGAATCATGATGCACTCATATAGATACCTAAAATGGGAACACAGAATAACTATTTCGGTGACTTGCGAAATCTAGAACAATTCGAATTTCATTAGTTTTATACCTCACACTATCATAAAATAAAGCAGCACACATTCGGCTTCGTATTAAATGTACGGGTTGTTGCAGAGTCATGAAAGAGGTTAATTTATTTCTCCGTTGGTTGATGTGCTACAGACATTTTCGAATTTTTCTCAACGACTTTTATGTCATATCATCAATGATGTTGCTATACAGCTCTCTTGCAACTTTAAAGCTGATTATTATAATGGCGTTGATGCAAATGTATAGTGATTGAAATGAACTTAATGGTGTTTGTTATGCAGATTAATGGTATTTACATATAGTATTTTGATCTTTAAATTTTTGCTGGTGACTAATAGAAAACATCAGAGGCCTACGACGTTGTTGTTTTTGCGAGACTTATAATAATATTATTATTGTCGTGTGTACCAAACTAAAGGATAAAGGAAGATAGAGAGATATTAAAAAAATGTATACATACAAACACACATAAATATATAAGGGGGAGTGAAAACAACTGGGGTTATAATTTATAATTTGAATTGCACCGATGTTGTTCATTATTTATGCTCGCAAACACTGGGATAGCTACATTTCCAAATCGTTAATTTACATTCATGACGTAGTTATAAAATACAACCAACATGAGAAATTTTTCATGTAATAAATTCAGAAATTTCGTATTCTTTTAGTATTATGAGTTTATAATTTAAAAATTTTCCAAATCTGATTTCTTCAAAATGCGTTGATTATTGATAGTCTGACATCGAAATTACAGTCACTGAAGAATTTATAATATTAAGTATTAACACGAAAGTTTATCTTAAATAAAACAAAAATATAGTTTTTGTTATTATTTTGTATAATTATTGAATTATACATATAAAGATTAAAAAAATAGCAAACACAGCTTAATATATTTGTTTTTAAAGTAGTAAAAATTTAACTGCAGTATATATTATTATACCATTTAAATAAAAATATTAAAAAAGTTAAAAGAAAATAATTATTTTTATAATTTATATATTTTTAATAATACATAAGTACAATATAAATAATATTATGTTTAAAATTTAGTTAAATATTTTTTTTTTTTAATGAGTTTTTATTTTATTAAGATAGATAATAGATAATTTGTTTCCGAGTACATATTATTTTAGTCTGATGTTTAAAAACTTAGCAAAACACGATTATAACTAATATACAGTAAGTTATTCATTTTCGCAATTCAAATAATAATTTGATTAACGGTTGTGTACGTAGTAGTAATTACTAATTTTGAACACCTATTTCTATCACTAAAATTTATAAACTTGCTTCCTTTCACTAGGTATTTTTCCAACACATTTTATAGAAATAGAAAGAGACATCAGAGACAATGAGCGAAAAACTGGTGTTTGTGTGTGACAAATAAACATTGTTTGTTTTGTCATTGTTGTTGTTATTTGCAGGAAGAAAATACTTAGTTATTTGTGTATTTATGTGCAAGAAAGAGGTTTTTAGATCAAGAGAACTTCAGCTAAGTAATTTGCCCTATGGGGGTAGCCTTTTTGACGAGCTGGCACGCAGAGGGCGGTCATGCGGTAGTACCATGTGTTCTATTGTATAATTTTGGACCTTAACCTTGTTGCTGTTTTATGAATATTTTCACCTTACAATAAAAAATATATAATGGACAATGGGATAAAAAGAAAACTAAATAATGTCACAAAAAATCTATACGATTTCGACATTTAAATTTAATGCATACCAAAGGATAGTTGCATGAAATATGTTTCTTACTTTCTTCAATAACTAAAAATCACACCATACGCAGTTGCTCCAAATACTAGATACTTTATATTTGATCGTAAACTTTGAATAAAAATTTGCAAATGGTTTTAATTTAAAAAATATACAACAACTTTTGTCCAAATATTTATTCAATTGTTGCAAAGTACTTGTGTGAATGAAAAAAATATTATGCATAAGATTTTTGAAATTATTATTTAGTTACAACATATATTGGAGTATTCTAATAATTAAATATTATGACACAAGGAATAAAGATGTCCATAAAATATCTAAGAGAAATATTCTTACAAACTATTCTAGTTATAAAGTAAGTTTTAATTGAAATATAAAATACACATATGAACAAGGAAGAGTTTAAATTATTTATAAAATCATTATATTCCCATTGACTTTTCTGAGTTTTAAAGTTTTAATTTTAAGAATAATTATAAATGCATAGTATATTCTGCTTATATATTATAGTTTTAATAAAATGTACTTAAATTGTCATAAAAATTATCAAAATTCTTCAAACCCATAATAAAAAATTAATTATTTTTTTTATAATATACGAATTTAAACCAGTTACTTTTATAAGTTTATTCTAAAATTATTACAATAAATAAGCAAATTAAATATATTTCTTGATTATAATTAAAATTATACAAACATAAGAAAATTAATAAATAGGTATTCCTAATTTTAATATTAATTTAGTCACAATATTTAATTATTGTCTTTTTTTAATGAAGTTTTACCATTTTATATTTTATGATATAAATAAAATGCACTTGTTTTATTTGTATTATTATTTATTTTGGCCTCGAATCTAATTATACATGTCTAATGAGTAATAGTTGTTATGCGACTAATCTATTCTTTCAAGATGGTGTACGTCGATAAAACCTAACCATATCAGTATACTCAAAAACATTACGAGATGTTGTCAGACCTAAAATAATCGTTATAATAACGACGCACCACAATATTCCATGATAAAACTAGATTTTCTAAATACCTACACCTATCAAGACGGCATGTAAATTTACGGTAGTTGTTTTTAAAAGCGTCATTTGTGTACACTTTATTATAAGCATGTAAATGACCTATAATTTACAAGCATATTTTAGTTTTAATTCACTTTTGATGTTTCAAGATTTTTTTTCATTTTGTTTAAGTTATGTTTGGTATGTGGGTATGTTATAATATTATTTATTCATATTTATTTCATATGAACCTTTTTATATAATATTAACTGTAATTTTACTGTGTTAGTTCATCAAACTATTATTATTTATATTTTATTTTAATCTGAAAATCCCAAATTATAACTATAAATGTTTGTTTGAATGTGATACGGATATATGTATTTATACAGTATTTTGTATTTCAAAATGTTTTTTTACCATAGATGAAAAAGTCAGATTTTGTGTCTTCATTATTATTTTCAAAGAGTCAAATCTCAATTTTATATAAATTACTAAAATGTTTTTGGTCTTGTTATTATTTTTTTTTTGCATTTTTATGTTTTATTCCTACTGTTTATTTTTAAGAGATAGTCACATCATGATTACAAAGCAATTTTAAGTTGGTGTACTATTTTTTTTTAATTTCCCTTTTGATATTTTGTTATTCGTGGTTGAAATTAAAAATAATAAATGTTTTTCATAATATTATATTTATAATTCTATTTTCACTAATAGTTTTATGAATTTCTAATGCATATCAATCTAAAAATATTAATTATTATGTTATATCCGACCGTTAAACCAATAAATATAAGGAGGACAAAAAAGTTTAAAACAAAAAAAAATAAAAATAAAATACACTAATTTGGGATGTACAATGACATATGTATCCATGCCAAAAAAGACAACTGTTTTCAAATAAACAATTTAATATAAAGATGAAAAAAATTTTCTCAAATTTCTATGCTGCATGGGTTGTCATTGTTTAAGACGAGAAGAAGTTAGAGATACAATAGCAATATGGATTTGGAGAATAATAAGTATTAATTAGACAGAAAACAACTCATATGTATTAAATCAAATGGGGGGAGTATGTTGCATAATTCCAAAAAAGTGAATAAATTATTGTTCATTTGCTGAGGCACAATATATTCGTTAAAGATTAATAAAGGACGGATAAATAGAAATAAACGAAGAGAACGATTAATGAATGCGTTTATTGTAGAAATTATGAGACAAACTAGCTGTAACTGGTACGCTGATATGAAAAGACTATGGTTATGAACAAGGAAATAAACAAATCATAATGAAGGACATTATTTCAAAATTAACCGTAATGAAACGGGTGACGAGATACATACACTTATTAAATTTATTTTAATCCGCAAAAATAGTCAATTTATTTAGAATTATTGATATTAATCTTTAAATTTAAAAAAATAATAATTAAAGTACTAATTCAAATATAGATAGGCTGTGGAAATAATACACCTTATGTGTTAGTAATAAACCAATTAATTTTAATATTTTATTTTACCACTGTGTAAATTATATAATTAATATACAGGACTGGCTGATAGCACGAATGAGTTATAATACTATTGATAAAACAGTTTTTCTATAGTTAACAAAAGGGCAATGAATAAATTGAAATAAAATGAAAAGTACAGTTATTAAAATAATTGAATAATATAGATAATTTCGCAACAATTTTGAAATATATGAAGTTTGATATATAAAAGGTTGATTTTAGAACTCCCTCATGATGAAAAATCCCGTACATTAAAGTTGGTTAATTATTAGATAACATAAATACGTAGTATACTATTTTTATTTATATTTTTGATCATTTACAAAAACTATTAAAAATTAATACTAATATTTACAATAATTTAAAATGGGTGCTAGCATTAATGTTATCTATTCTAAATAAAGTTTTATTCTTAGATATTTATGAATTAATTTAGTGGTTTATCCTGAGTTGTGACGAAATAAAATAGTTTTTTTCTTTTATTGGAACACAATAAAATGTTTGTAATTAAATATTTGTTATAATATCATATAGTCAATATTGAAATACAATTTTAAGTTTTTTTTCTTAGTGACATGTGTTTCTGTATGGCGCCAATTTTGTATAGTAAGAATTGTGTACTTCGAATTTATTCTCTTTCTTTTTTAATAGTATTATTTCCACTGTATGAGTTTTTCTGGTTATAAGAACTATAACTGAACTGAAAAATGTCGACCGCAGCTTTCAATTAAACTTACCGTCGTCGGATTGCCATTGTGATGTTGATGTACGACGTCGCATTGGAGTTAGTTACTATACCGTTTCTATTTCTATTTAGTATTTTTCAAATGGTAGGTTTTAGTAATTGTTGCTATATACAGAGTATTAATTATATAAAAAAGCGTTACTGCAGGAAAAAAAAGTATGATAAAGATATTGGGGGTTGACAGTGTATGGTTGAAATGATATGCGTAGATGGAAAAATACAAAATAGTCTTCGTTTATTTGCGAAAAAAAAATTAGAGGAGTCAAAAATATAAATTATGATTGAGAAAAAAAACCTTTTGAATTGCGAATACATACAATGTATCTTCGTGCTTTTTACACCGGAAACAACACATTTTATTTCCGGCAGAAATAGCCACGGCTGACCTGGTCGGCGAAACAAAATAACACGTTCATGCGTAGTGACATTTGGACAAATAACATATACCGCTAGACGTGCATATCCAGTATCTACATTTCTACACACTCACACACATTTAATTTTATATATAACACAATAATACACCTGTACACATGTGGTAATATAATAGTGCACGTCAATTCACAGTAGTGTATGGTGTATTGTTTTGAACAGATTTTTCTAAATAATAATCCCGAATCATAGCCATATCTATTTATGGGGGTTCGAGTGGCATGCACGCGTAATTTATCAAATGTGTTTTATTTAATTTAAAATGAATAGGTACTTAGCACTGTTGTATTCCTTGTAAATTATTAATAAAGCAAATATAAGCATGGTAAATAGCAAAATAATAAGAGCTCAAAAATGACCCGGACAATAACTATAATGATATTTAATTTATCAGCAAGTAAAACCTGCAATGTTATAATGAAGTGCTTTGGTGTAGACTAATTGTTATTTATTTTCACTGATATTGAAATTTTCAACTTTTAGTTTTTTTAATTATCAAGGTCCAAGCTCTTATATAAAAAAAAAATCAGCTAATGAATTTTAGCTAATAATTTCACTGATTACGTTGCTATTAAGAGCTTGTAATTTTGCCGGGTATCCAAGAATTTTAAATAAAATACTTTAATAAGTTGATAATTGACTTAAACTGAATAATTTAACGCTGAAATCTTCAGCTAAACTCTGATTTTCTAAAAAAGATAAAGTAGAATAAGGTATGAACCATATTAATGCCAAATTTTTGTTATTTAGTGTTTTTTTTTTTCGTTAATTAATTAAGTAATATAATTAATTATTTTTAATATTTCAAAAACAAAATAGTGACAGTTATTTATATTAATATTAAATACTTTATATAAACCTAATATTCGATTAAGAAATATGATTGACAGTTACTGATATAATTTGATGATTTTAAACTTGTTTAATTATGTAGTAACTATTCACTATCTATTAAATCTATTTACTAAAAATCCATTTGGTCTTAATTTTAATAAAAATTAAGGTATTTGATATCTACGTTGTTTATATATTTAAATTTAGGTATTTTTTAAATAATAAATTCAATTAAATAATAATATTTATACTTGTGAATGTGAAGTGTATAATGTATAGTTATAGATTTAAAATTGCGAATAGGTATAAATTAAAAAAGAGAATTATTTATATTTAAGAAGTTTGAGTTCCAAATAATGTGTAAATAAATTTATTTTTAGATTCTGAAAAAAGCGTATTGATTTTACAATGATATGTATTTTTATGTCTATACACATTTTTGAAGCGGTAAAAATGTTTAGTTTTTTAAGAATGCTTGTGGTTTCTAGCAAAAAATCCCAATTCTTTTAAAAATAAACCGAAAAATTGACAATTTTTATTTAACATATTTGAATAATTTGAGGGGAAGGGGTAAAATTAAAAATTCCTTTTAGTAAATTTTATAATCAGGAATAAAAAACAGTCTATGACAAATTTAGTTTTTCTTTATTTTATAATAGCTCAAAAAACAAATAACTGCATGAACTTGAAATTTTTACCAAATGTTTATATAACACGAATATATAGAATAAACTACATTGCTAACTGTGAAAAGATGTGATGTTACCATCCGCCATTTAAAAAGAGGCCAATGGGTCTTATCA
The DNA here is from genome assembly GCA_036289425.1 of Rhopalosiphum nymphaeae. Lineage (NCBI taxonomy): Eukaryota > Metazoa > Arthropoda > Insecta > Hemiptera > Aphididae > Rhopalosiphum > Rhopalosiphum nymphaeae. The sequence continues at coordinate 8,693,469 of JAZAQC010000012.1, read as the reverse complement.
CATTCATTTAATGTTGATAATCCAGTTTATTCTATGTACCTGTGTTATATAATAATTTTCATTATATGATAATATTTTCAAGATTATTGAACTCTTTTTGAGCTATTTATAAGCATGACAATTTTTTTTTTGTTTTATTAATATCGATAAACAATTATTCACTGAGTCAAAATTTTTGAAAATTCAATATAAGACTTCATATAAATTTTTCTTTTACCTATAGAAAAATATTAAAAATACATAGCCACAATTTTTTTTATATGCATTTGAAGTTAGAATATTAATAAAATTCGTTAAAATCGTAAAAAAATTCCAAACTTTTTTGTAGCTAGAAATTCATAAAAACTTGTTTTTGTACCTTAGTTATGAAAATTTTATCAACCTACTGTAATATAAAGAGTGAATTAAATGATTTTAATAGCTTTATAAAAAAAACATATCCCGAAATATATTTATTGTTATATGGCGATAGACTGTCTTGCCTCAGAATTATTTTTTGTATACCATGATATATCATTGAATTCAAATTTAACACACTTATTATTCATACCCAATCGACAACTATTGTACTGAACGGTATTCATTTATTCACCTTTTTAAGATATAAAAACATTAAAATCCAGTTAAATATATTATATTTAACATATAACATATTAAATATTGAGGAATTATTAGATTATTTAGAAATAATATATTATATGCAAAAGTTTGTATTTAATATACTTAATAATAGTCCTTAATATACTGTTATCTAATATTATAGTTAATGGTATGAAAAATACAATTTGACAGTAGTATATTTCTTTCGATGAAATGGAAAAACAAATTATTTAGTGTAAAAATACATGGTTGTCACAGAAGTTGGTGAAAAATAACCACTAAAAGACTATTTCTAAAGGTCTCAAGGGCTCGATTCCACCAACGAATATTTCCCAGACAGTAATACCTGTAATAAAACTAAATTTAACTAATTAAAAATTCAAATCATTGAATTTTTCATTTAAAACTCTGTAACCTGTTTGATATATTTTAAAACTAACTCGACAATACTATTTACAATTTGTACGAATATAATATTATTTATTTAAAATAAACTTTTCACCCTATGTTATTGTCGTTTTCATATTTGTGAAATATTTACAGTTTTAACCATAAATTTAAAAAAAAATATTATTAGAAGTAGCAATTTATTTGGAACTCTGCGTCAACATTTGTTTATCAAAACTAATAATATTAAGCCATTTATACACGAAAAAAAATATTTTTGCTTTTTTTTTTGTCGCGGTTTTCTTTTTATAATTAAATTGTATTAGTATAATTACTATAATTGATATATAATTTTACAATAGTTTCTGTTAATAATATAAACTATGTTAAGTATTTAGGATAGTAGACCTACCAGCAACTATTTGTAATAAATTAAAAGTATTCTAAACTTATGGTGTGTGTAAAATATAGACCAGCTAACGGTCATTCCTATTTGATTAACTAGGAATTTAATACATACTTGTGGAGATAAAGGAAATATTTTCATAATAACTTCCTACTATTGTAAATTTTATACGAATTCCAGTCGGGATTATTCTTTCACTATGAGTGGTCGTTATAACCACCTGTACATTGCTCTAATATTATTGCGTATTATATTAATTAAGCTAAATGCCGTTGTCATCTCGCAACAACCATTGTAATTAAGACCAAAAACCTTTAATCAACAAAATTAAATTTACTCGACCAGACGAAGAATGGAAAGAAAGTGGATATAACAAAAATTGTGAGTCTATGTCATGCAACAGAACCGTGTTGGCATCTTCCTATTTTATCAACTCTTTTGCATTGCTATTGATTAAAACTGTGAATGGAACCTTCAATGTGACCTTAATAACAATGGCCACAGAAAATATATCATTCCAGACGTGGTCACTTTCAAAAAACAAAATTATGTCACCTTAGTATTTCATTTTTCAATTATTGTAAGTAAATAGTCTTTGGTCCTTCTATTTAAAATATTTTTCAATTTTCTTATTCATAGCTTCAATACCCTCTGAATCCATCCTAATCTCCAAACGTTTCATAAGAAAATATGGAACTCTCCATCTAAAATAAAAGTCATATCAACGTTTCTAAATAATCACATTTTTCTATTACAAATGGAAAATTTTTAAAATATGTAACAAATAATCGATTCCACACCATTATCCAAATTAATGACCTTACAGTGATAAATATACTATTATAATGATTAACAGAATCGTAAATAAACGCCCACGATATTATCACACAATTTTCAATTTAATAAGTTTTATTTGTTGTTATAGTTTTTGATAAATGTCAGTAATTTAAGTAATTTTAAAAAAATCATTAAACGAAGGGAAAAGAAGTCCACAATATTCTATGTAAGAATACTCATTATTGAAATAGAAAAATATTATTTGGGTTGGTGCGTGATTTTGTTGTAAAAAAATACTAATATTTGGATACATTAATAAGTTTAAAATATAAGAGAGGCTAAAAATAGTGTATGTACAATAAAAAAATAAGTATATAAAATAATGAATTTCGGTATACATCTTTATATACGTGATATAATAGTGCTATAATGAAATACGTACGTAATTATCTACGTTTTTTTTTTCATTGAATATTGAGTATTTTGTTTTTGTTGTATATCATTAATTTTCGCAGGTTAATCAAAATAGGTAATAAATAATATAAAAATTCTAACAGTATTTAACAGTATTATTACTTACATGTTTAAGAATTTAGTATAAAATACATTTAAATACGATTAGTAAATAATTATAGTTTCCAAATGTTTATTGCATTTTATCCGGCATTAATTACTGATATACACTAACATGATTTGATTATCTTATAATCTTACTTTTACTAGGTTAGGTACTAAACGTATGTAGAAATGTACAAAATTTGTATTGAAAATTGAAATACAATATGAAAACATCAAACAAATTTACGGGAATATTATATATTATTTCACGTAGTTCATTAATTAACATATAAAATATTAAAATACATAATTATTAAAATTGTATAGGTACTCTGGACTTTCACGATGGGTAAATAGTAAACCTATGATTTTATCCATTTTACAAATGACTGAGGTAAAATTAAATATATATAAAAGTTTTTTACTTTAAGAACTCACAATTCTGTATGGTTAGGTTTACATAATGCTCAGCGTTCACTAGTTGATTGAATTAAATATAATATAAATACAGGGTAATTCACCAAAGATACTATCTTTTCTTTTTCTTTAATAATACAGTTAACATACATTGATTTTTGAAATTTTGAAATTTCCTTAAAAATTATATTTCTGTTTATTTGAGATATGTTGTACTATTTAAGAAGTGTCATGTTGTGATAAAACTTTTGTTTTTCGATTTAGAATTTCCTTTTTGTGCTTTAAATTTAGTAGGAATTTTTAAAAAAAATGTGTTTAAATAAAAATTCAAATGTGTATTTTCCGACTAAAAACTGTATAATGTACTTTGGTCAGTAGTTAATGATAGTAATCTGGGAGTCTGGCTATGATTAGCTAAACAAAAAATTTAAATATACTACCTATGTAAATTTGATATTTGTTTAGTCATATTCTAATTGTTCAGAAAATTCTTAAAATATTGATATTGTTTACCTGTCATCATAATTTTTAAATCAATTAAAATTCAAACAATACATATTCTTCCTGTTTTATCGAATCTAACTATGTTCATAAATGTAAAAAAATATAAATTACGTAATAATATATTTTGTGTTATGGAATAAGCATTTTTATTTTTATGATGAATAGAATAACTAGAAAAATACTCGTTCAAATTTTGATTTATACACATAAATGTATAAAAAAATCATCTACTAAATTATTTTTATTAAAAAAGTATAATTTCGTTTGGAAAATATATGTTTGTATCATTAAAGAGCACTCCTAAAATTATACAAAAAATCTCATGTATTTAAAAATATAATTAAAAATTTCATAAAACCAAATTTTGAATAATTGTATTTAAAAAAACAGGGATAATTATGCTTGTCTGTAGTTATACATAATTTTTTACTATTAGAAAATATTAGTCATTATAAAAAATCATATTTTGAGAAACTTCAACAGTTCAACACCGATAAATATTTTGTACTAGTATTTGATTGTAGGTATTCGATCACCACTGTGAAATCAATGTATGCCTTCATAATAACAATGCTAATATCTTAGTTTAAAAATGAAAATAAGATATTATTGGTGGTTTAAATACATAAATAGAAGTATTGCATGTGAATGTCATCAATAAAATCATTTAACACAATTTTTATCGTATTGCATCCAGCAATTCATTATGGCCTACTTCAAGGCCGACCCAATTCAAATTACGCGTTAAGTCCAGTAACTTCAAAAACCTGCCAAATAATTCGGTCTGCCGGTACTGTTCAAACTCTCTCTCTAGTTGAAATCGACAATAATCCTGGATTGTTGTAGGTAGGAAATGTAGGATATTCGATTAGTGTTTTTTCTTCAAAGTTATTCCACATAACTAGGGTGAACGCGATTAATACGTTAAATCTGCGATTATACGTCGTGTACAGTACTTGGAGTTGGCAAACTATATATAAGTCAATATAGCTACCGATTTCTAACCGATTAAAAACTATTTAAAAATAACAGGAAACTTTTAACATGCAATCATAGTAATGTACAATACGTACAGTCCAGCGGTGTATCTAAAGACCATTAAGGAGAAGAAGTGGGGACGATTACAATTTTTTTTTAATAAACCGCTTCTAATTGTAGCGTCATACATTGATAAATTATATTAAAATTTTTTTACAGTCGAATTTGAAATTTGATAATTTAATAATCATCTAGATACACATATTATATACTATAAATACATAAAAAAAAAAACCTAGAACCAAGTCCGGTGAAGTGCGATTCAGCCTTCTCTCAAATACGCCACCGATACAGTCAGCGTTTGACGCGCGGTCCGCTGAAAGTAGACAATACACGATCGATATGATTTGTAAATTCCCCGCAAGCATTCATTCGATTTACCGTTGTCAATACGCTGTAATATATTACGAGTATTTATTATTATTATAATAGATGACACGTAGTCAATCGTTACTCGGTATGTTAAAGTGTTAAACTGTGTACCAAGGTACACTATGACGTCGTATAATACTATAGTGGGCATTTTAAAGTCAGAAGTGATATTACATTAACTATAGTCTAAAGGTATTTCGGATAGTCAATATGATTTGACTTTATCGTGATTGTATATTGTGAATACGCTAAAAACTTTTATTTGAAAGAAAAGAAGTATTCTTTTATTTATTTTTTTACTTCCTTCGCGTTTGGTAGCTGAACTACATTCATACCTTTTATTATTATTATTTCTCTCTCTTTTTTTTAATAAGATCGAATTTCAAATGATTTCTGTAGAAGTATTTAAGAGTTCTTTAAAATAAAACATTCAAAATACCGACGAAGAGATTCGATTAAAAGAAATACTACACATTTTATGAATATTTTATGAACAATATTTATATTTCAGTATAATATGTACGGTAATAAACGTAAATCAAATAAGTAATGAAATGCATAAGTGCCAATAAAAATCATAATAATGGTTCTAAGAATTTTAATTTTAATGTTTTCTCTTTGTTTTTAATTGGTTATATTTTGTATATTATTGGCGAAAGAATCGTTTTAGTTTTATAAACTTAAATATTCAAATTATTGCACATTGTAACAGAATTTATCAATATAAGCTCCAATAAAGTGTATTTTGGTAATTACTTAACTTGAAAACATGATTTAGAATTTGAGGATATTATACAACAAATATAGTATGTTAACGAAATAATCTGTATGAATATTAATAGCAGTACGTTGGCATTTACTAAATATATAATAATATTGCACCTACTCCAAAATTAATTTACTCTCATCGTAATATATTGAAGTGAATTGATCCTTTTTAATTTATTTGTTGAAAAAGCATCAGCTGGAAACTACTTATGCTGTTCGTGGCATAATTTAATTTATTGAAGAACGTTTATTTTTGGTTGTCTAATTTTTTTTTATGTGGATATATTTTTATACTCATACAACAAAAACATTCAACTTTTCAGTGTTTTCGAACGGCAGAAAATAATTTACTAAAAAAACTTTTAATAGCTGATTATAATATTGAATAATATAATATTTATTATACATTTATAAGCCATAATAATGGATATAAAAGTACACAATAATTAAAAATAAATATCGCCCGTTCGTAATGAAACGTCTGAGTAAAAATAGAAACTCCAAACAAACGGTCACAAATTAAACGAATTTAAATTTTAAAATACATTTGTCCGCTATTATAACACTCGGCAAAATGTACAAAGAACTGCGTGACTCAGTAATGAATAAATAAATAAATATTCATATTATAGGGGTATACTGTTTTCGGGAAATTATTTTTGGAGAACAATAGTTTTTGGTAAACGAACATGACCGTATCATGTATTCTAACATGTATACTTAACAATTTCCATAATAAACAATGTCGGTCATTATTGGGATATGTTTTGTTGGCCTTGAGCGTTATATTGGATTCCTAAAATATTGTTTTTAAAACCGATATTGTGTATCGACTATAGCTGCGAAATCGCTACAGGTTTTTTTTTTTTTATAATAAACGTTGCCATTAATTTTCCGTAATGTTTGTATAATAACGATTAAGTTTACCAATCTTTGCTAGGCCCAGGTGCGGTGGCGATGGGCCTAAACTATGAGTTTTTTTTAAAAATAGCAATTATTATACTTTAGTCATTTTAAAATATGAGTAAAATATCAGTGCGAAATCACCATTGCAAATAATAAATTAAATTGGATATACATTTAGAACTCGTATTTATGGATTGGTTTTCTATTGTATTACTTTAATACATAATTCAATATAATATATATGTGTAACTGAGGACGGATGACACTATTAAGTAATGTATATTATTCTAGTATCTTATTTTAACTTATTCTTTCTCAATGGAAATTAAGTGTTGAGTTATATGATTTTTATAAGCAAATAAGTGACACTAAAAATAAATATTTATTTTAGATTATGAGCAATGTGCTGGTTTTATAATAATGTAAATATATTAGTGTCTGTAATTATTTTTTAAAGAAAAAAAAATGATTTGATTTTCAATTTTGAAGCAGATTTCTGGTAGAAAATTGGATCTTGTTGGTACTTTTTTTTTGAGCGGCCCAAAAGTAAAAATTACCTGTCCTTTTCTATATGTTACTATATTTTATAAAAGCACCGATACTTTCAAAAAATTTAAATTGATTTTAATCTATTGCTTATTTATAATACGTTTATCTGTTCACGGTAAGGTGATATCATAATTATTTAATAAGTGCAATATTTTCGGCAAAAATTAAATTATATCATTATTTATACTTAGTAATTTAGACTTTTTCGGTCAAAAACATTTTTCGTATGCAATGATTAATCATTGATATCAAATTCAATATATTCATTACAGTGATTTATTCAATTACGAGGTATATTCTGTAATATCTGATTTACAGCAGAACAATCACCTATTTCTCAGCTTTTGTGTTTATCGATTCTTATAATATTTTAACAATCTATAAATCATATTTTACTAGTAAAAACGACGTTTGATACAAAATATATAATTAGTTAAGTTTTATCATCTTATACTACTCCTACTAACACACGGTGAATTCTAAATCCTGTTCTTGTTAATCGCAGCAACGATGAAGGACAATTTATTGTTTTTTAGCATTGCACTATTATAAAAGTATATATATATATATAACGTAAATAATATTATATCGAACCGAATGCGTTTTTCAAGACTTACCGATCGTGGTGAGTATGGACAGGCAGTACAGGAACGATGTGGCCATGTTCCATTCGAAAGTGCTGTCGCCGGTATCACCGTGGTCGACGATGAAGCTGCCACCGACGCCGGTGTGATAGCTGACCGCGGCCGATTCGATTTCCATCTGCTGCGTGAGGCGGCGTATCAGGTCCTCTTGGAACCGGTTCAGTTCCTGCGCGGCCAGCCTGGTCCAGTTCTCTCGGTACAGTATGTTCAAGTTGACCGTGATCTCCCATATGGTCTCCACGGTTCGGGCGCGGCTCTCTTCGCCCGCAGCCGTCGCGGCCAGCCAGGCGGCTGTCAGGTTCTGCGGTTGTGCGGGCATCAGGCCGGCTTCCCGGACAGGACTGCCACTGCCACCGTCGTCCGCGTCCACGGCGTCCGCGGCGTCCACGTCACCCTCGATGCTGAGAAATATCAGCGCGCCCGCGAACGTGTACGACACAAGCAGAACGCACACGAACGCGTTCCGCAGACAGCTCTTGTAGCACTTACGCTTGGCGTGGGCTACGCGCGCCCGTTCCACGCTGTCGTCGTCGCTGTCGCAACAGAAACACCCTTGGCTGTCGTCCACCACCGTGGTCACGCCGACCGCCGATGACGAGGACGTGGACAGCGGGTGGCCGTCGTACGACGAAGCGTAACCGCCGATTGTCGCCCCGGCCACACCGTAGTTGTACACGGCCGCCGCCGCGGCTACTGGTTGCGAACAGCACGACGGCGTCCGGTCCATGGCGATGCAGCAGCAGCAGTAGCCGCTGCCGCCACCGCCGCCGCCTTACCCGATTCGGCCGTCACTCGCCGCGACCCGATGTAACGGCGTCAGTAACGATGGTGGCAATGGGTGTAGGTGCAGGTTTTGTCGACGACGAGGTCGGACCGGCGACGTTGACCGAACATCTCATGGATTCTGGAATAATAGCCATAAATAAATCATTGTTTTCAATATAATATTATTATTGTTATTATTGTACGTCGCAGATTGATGTGAAATGTGGTTTTATGATTTTATGATATTAATGTGTGTGTATGTTTTTTGTTTTATGTTTTCATTTTTAAACTCGAGTGGTTAGGTAGAAAATTGGATACAGCCCGAATAATATTGTCTCAGCAGTCAGCACTTTTAAAAATATTAGGATAAAAATTAAAAATAAAATTTAGGGATAAAAGAGAGAAGTTTTAAGCAAAACCGATTTGTAATTTAAAAATAAACAACTCTACAGACTTGAGTTATTCCTTGAGCCAATTGTTTATATTAATTTTCTAGACATAATATGATATAATTTTCAAAATATTTGCTATTAGAGGTCTGAAATGTTTGACAATTTTAAAGTTTTTTTAATATATTATGACATTTTTGTTTATGAGTACAAAAAATTAAATATTTAATACAAGGTTCCTTTAAAATTGCTCTAACTGCAATTATAAAATAGTGAAAATATTTAAACAAAATAATAACGATTTTACTTATTCTATTATAATTTAAAAAATATTATTCTTAGGGATTTAAAACATTTCACTATATTTTTATTTATTATACACAATGAAAGTTTCAAAATATTATTACCATCTACCTTATTATTTGGTAAGGTATTAAACCGTATTTTTTTTAAATAAAAATAGAAAATATATGCTGATATACTACATTAGACTATATTTATTTTTTCATTTTTTTAATTGCTCTAAATTGCTTATAAATATAATATATTAATTGAATTGATAATGTAACTTATCCAATACAGTAAAATTCTCAATAATGAAGTACATTCAATACCTATATGATACCTATTATAGAGTGACTTTCTTGGTTTTATTTTTTATTTAAAATCAATATATATAATAAAAATGCTCTGAAAAAATTATGGATTCATTGGTTTTTACTGATGATTTTCGGGGATCTTGTATAAACGTGACTTTTTCCATATATTAACTTCTGTTAAAAACTTTATATACTGTTATATCTATTACACTTATCAGTAAGCTGCTATACATATTATGTTCAGGTCTATGTGCATAATATCTTCATGGAGGGGATTATAAAAATAATAGTATCATATAAAAGTACAATATATTTATATTAATTTTTTAAGTAAAAAGTATTTATTAATTTATTATAGTTTTTCAATTATACATTATGCTTTAGGAATCTTATAGAAGTAAACTGCTTTTTAATTCGATACGACAAATAACTGTTAATGACATAGATTCAAAAAAGTTGATGTGTGTTTGTAGGGGGGGGGGAAGTTGCGATGTGATAATAATATATTGTACAAAACAACAATAGATTAACTTTATTTATAACTACATTACAATATTATTATAGGTTTGTAGAAAATACATTTATTTCTTCAGATCTTTTTTTATAAATATATTATTTATGTAGATTATCATTAATCACAATAGATCACTATCTTATATGCTACGTTGTCATCGAAAAAATATTGTATACAACCAACCACCTTTGAAATTTATACATATATTTGTTTCAAGCTAATATGAGTTTATCATAATGTAATCAAAATATAACAGAGTTTCACTAGAAAAAAATATTTTTTACGTGGGTGTTTTTAAGTATACGAGAATAATATTATGTTTAATATGTTTTTAGATACATCTGTAATAATTTAGAACTTGATTTTTTAACGTTATTATGAGCAATAGGCACAATGAAATTAAAAGATTCTATGTTTATTTATTTATCTTAGTTTATTGCCAAGTTCAAAGTTTTTAAATTAAAAAATTAAAATTATTAACTGTAAACTATGTGTATTTGTATTTTTTTTTGAAGATTATGTTATGTGAAATGTAATATTATTTTAATATTTGTGAAACTTAAACGATTTATTCAATTAAAAAGCTCAAAAGTATAGATTTTTTTAATTTATAAATAATAATAGATAAATACACAATTATACAGTTTAAATTATGTAAATGTAATAACAAAATAAATTCACATATTTCTTAAAATAAGCATTTAATAAAGGGTTTAAATATAAAATAAAAGAAGTATTGAACTTTGGGTACTGTAAACTATCATAAAAATAAACTTACAAATTATGTTAAATTATACTCTGTTACTATTCAATCAATTAACTAGTTAATTAAATCATAGTTAGCAAGTAATTTTAATGATAATGTAATATGTAGATAATTGTTTAAAATATTAAAAATTGAATATACAATTTTACTATTTTAACAAATTAGTGTAAAAATGTGTCTTTGATATTATAATTTTTAAAGTAGAACATTTGTAACTGAAGTAATATATTTGAGTTTATTTGTTATTGTCATATAATTTATTGATTTATTCTATTTAAAATATGTATATTTGGTCGAATGTTTTTCGATACTTAATAATGTTTATGTCAGTGAATGATTTATTCTTCTTACACCTGTTATTCGACCTTTGTATTTTAGATGTACCTATCGATTTGATTGATTCGTGATTAAAAACGAAATTGATGTTTACTGTCGTTAAAAGAAAAGTATTTCAGTGATGTATTCTGAAAGAGGTAAAAAGTAAAAATAAATACAATAGTATTTATTAAAGTTTACAGTATTCGCCTATGGCATGAATAAAAAACTCAAGTATTGAAATGAATTAAAAGACTGGATAAACGTAGAGATAGTTGTAAATTATAAAATTATATTTATTTATTAGTATTTGGTTTGTGGAAATATTGTGTATGAGTTATAAATAAATAAATACATATATTATGAGTATTTATTTCGAATTTCATAGCACTTTTAGTATGTAAACAAAATAATTTTACGAAGGTAAATTAAATAGGTAAAACATTTATAATATTAATGTAATAATAAAGTATTTTAATAAAAACATCAATATTAGGTTACTGTTGGATAATACATTTTTGTTTTTGATCGGTTAAAATTGAGGAAAAAAGAGTAAATAGTGATCAAATTTCATTCAAAAAACAAGCACATCATATAAGAATTTAAATCCATAAATCAAAAAAAATAGCAAAACTAGTGATGATAGGTACAACGACATAAGTAATCACTCATTTCTAGTAAAACAGTTTAAAATAATTTTCCTATCGAAATATCAATCCAAACTGTAACGACACTGTAAACATTACTGCTTATTATTCTTTAATAAAGCTGTTTGTGTGTTTTATAGAAAGTTATTAATTGTATGTAATATTGGATTTGCATGTAAACTAATGTATTTTTTGAGGATTCATTTAATTTAAAAAATTCAAATAGATAAAAAAAAAATGTTTATAGATTTGTAATAATTTAGTTTTTATAATATTATAAATTGTTTTATTAATATTTTCGTATATATCGAAAGTATATTAATATATTTATGTTAGCCGATGAAGATAAAAATATATAACGTAATCATTTAGTTTAGTTTTAATTACTTTCTATAAAAATTTTAATAAATATTATTTAAGTAATCGTTTTTAAATTTTCGTACATAATAATAGAAGGTACATTGAAGTACATTTATTGGTCACCTTTATTTTATTATGTACCAAAGCTGACTCATTGTAAATTAATTTTTATAAATGAAGTGAATTAGTCACGCATAAATTCAAAACAAATTAGCGAAAAAAAATATGATAATAAGATGAAAAAGTTGTATTTTAAATAATTTTTTTTATGCTATTTTTAAGGCAAAAATAAATCTTTCCCGCTCGTTAACGAAGCGAATGGATATTTTTTTTGTTTGTTTTTTAATGTACTTAATTGACTTTAAGTACAAACAGATTAATTGTTTTTATTTTATTCATTTATCCAATCATACGAATTAATTACATCAATGCGAACCACTAATAAAATTATTTAAATTTTAAACAACAGTATTATACATTTTTAATTATTAAATAATATTATCCACATACCATTTATATTGGACTTGTATTGTTTTTGTTTTTTAAGAAACTTTTAAAATGTTCACGTTTGTTGTTTTGTACATGTATTTATGAAAAAAGGTTTTTCATTTCTTGTTATAATTTATATACATTATGTACATTATTATTAGACTAATCATGGAATTTTGAGTGTAGGTTTATGTTGTTATTATTATTATTATTATTACCATCATTATCGCTGTTATTATAATTTCTTGCATACATCGCAAAATATCTCATACTTGAAAAATACGTGACGTAAAAAAAGGGGAAAAATAGTAAAAACGCACGTATAAGTTGTATACATTATATCCTCGGGGCAATGATGCGTTCATTTTCACTCTTGCCTTTTCTTTTGACGATTGCTTGATTGCGGTAGTTACGCTAGAAAAAATGTTCTCCTGGATATTTACGTGTAACATGTACTAATTTGCAGATCCCATATTATTATTATTATCACTAGCATCATCATCATCGTCATTATCATTATCATTGTTACATATCATAGGTATATAATATGTTATATTGCCTTGTTTTTCGTGCTAACATGTTAATATTATTGTTTGTAGGGGAAAGAAAAAGTCATGTACACGTACAACCGAGATATGTAATGTATAATATATAATATGTATCTCTCTATTTTGCATGACCTACGGTGTAGTTTCACGATGTAGTTTTAACTTTTTCTTAGCAGTGTGGAAATCGGGTTTTTGTAAGTAATTTAGAATGGCGAAAATATCGTGATATAGTATATACATTTATATAAACTCCAAAGAGTATGGCACATATTGTTATTATATCTTCTCCAACTTTATTGACACGCGAAACATACATGTTTGAAATTTTAGAATAATGGAAGAATTTACATTGTTATACCTACTATCTTCCCGAAGTCATAAATTCCCATCTTAATAGAAAAGTGTTTTTGTTTTTAACTTTTTTTTTTAAAAAATACACTCAAAATTGTACCTGACTCATACAATTAATTATTTTATTTATAACAAAACAACTCACGTGTTTATAATCAAGTCTCTAATTTGTAATCAAATAGTTATGATGATTAACAAATATTTTACATTCTCATTTGATACACGATATTAGAGGTATCTGCGGTTCGTGTCTTATTCCTATGAGATACAAAACGTTTTTATTAATTATTATCCGACATTATTATATGGTATATTAATCTTATTTCATATTTTATTACATATTATTTATAAGGATGATTGGTACAACAATTTATAATTATACTATTTCTGGTCACATTAATGACCCTGTCTTTTATGTATTATATATATACTTTCTAACAATTATGTTGATATTTTATTCATTGACCTTTGAATTTTGCGTAATGAGTGCTAAACAAAATCTTCTATTTGCCCATGTTAAATAAATTTATTTTTATTTTGTGTTAAATTTAGGATTAAATTCATTATTTTATGATTAAAATATTTATATAATTTGTGTAATGTTAAAATATTATTATTTAATACTGTTGTTTAATATTAACATTTCAATGGTAGTACACATTTTATGCCTACATTTTGATTATTCTGCATCAAAATTGTATTCTACCATAAACTTTATGAAGAATCTAATATAAACTCATATTTATCATCAGCCAGTGTTTTTAATTATTGTATACGTAACTGCAAAAATAATTGAAAAATAATTGTGAAAATGATACTCAACAATTTATAATTTTCTCATTCAAATCGGTTTCTTCTTTTATACACGATTCTAAGAAAATATTTTAACATCATTTTTGTTTAATCAGTATAATGACTAAAACTTGACTGGTGTTTTTTATATCCCTTCATAATATAAGCCTACTATATTTATAAATGTACACTATTATAATGTAATAGGTTTCATAAGTTTTAACCAACCAACGTTTTTTTAAAAGATAGCGGAAATTAATGTTAAAAAATATGATCACTTGTTCAAGACCCCCAGTAGAAGTATTCGATGATTAAATCATTGTAGCATTAACGGTTCTAATACATAAATATATTTTATTTGAATCTCTAACATTACAATCGCATACCACGAGAAAATTATGGAGGTATCTATATTTATTGCAGAGTGCTATGTGTTCCTAAATAAATTACGGTCGTACTTTATTATTGTTTGTTGGACCCTTAAGGTTCGGGCGATTCAGCGTAAAAATAGTAAGTTCGTATCTTCATCACAATCATTATTATTTTTGAACACTATTAAGTCGCATTTATTATTTTCATCGAACGTTTCGTTTTAATGTTGATCTTATCGAACTAAAATAATATAATTTCTGGCAGACCTTAGAAACGACTGAATATTGTAATTCGTAATTAAATAGATTAATGAGAAGTCAGATTTTATCAGCGTATAAACTATAATTTAACAATCCATATACATTGTAAAAATCTATTATAATTTACATATCTTCAAATAAAATAAATTCAAAATTTTTAGCTCTTTGGTCCAAGATATAAAAAGATTATTAATATTAAAATAGATAATTTTGATAAATTTATATTATTAATGTCTGTAATATGCGTAATTTTGTTTATTTATTTATTGATATAATATCGGTCTAGAGTCTAAAATTCTTGGTAAAACTAAAACGCATCATGGGTACTAATGTCGTTTATAGCAATAGTGAATTGATCGGATGTAAATCGTCTTCGGCGAATTTGATAATAGGATATTGTGTTGATCTCGTAAAACCTGTCGACTAACATTTCAGTTATAAATCTTCTGGGAGATATACGTTCGACAATCAGAGTAGTGTATTTCACGAAGAGTAGGGTAGACGTAACTAAGAATTCTTGTACATGTTTTGGTTTTATTAATTTATTATAAGTACATTATTTCTATTTTCGTTTTTGCTTTTTCTCTATTCCCGTCTAGTTGACACGCATTGTGAATTCTCGTAACGATAAGTTGGCTCGTTGGGCGTTAAATTTATTACCAATAAAATAATAGTTTGACGTTATGTATTATGAAGTTGCTGTGACCATATACCATTTTAAAAAGTTTAAGAGGTCTTATTATTTTTCAAATTTATTTTTCTATTTCTATCCTGTCAGTTTTTTGTTGGTTTTTGTGACTTATTCTAACTTATGTGCCGAGTTCATTGGATCGTAAAACCTGATCGAAATGAAAACAATTTTTAAATCAACCGATAAAGGTTAGTCAATGTTGTTATTTTATCAAAGAAAATCGAAAAAAGTAACAAGTAAAGTAAAACTTCATGATTGTTGTACACAAATAAACTAAGTAGGTACGATATCTATTACTTTTATAAAATACCTTTTTTTGCATATACATGAGCTATATCATGTAAGATTCATTTGGTTTATTTAAATTTTAATCATACGTATTGTATATATATCGATGTACTTATATAATGTATATAATGTATACATACATTTTAAGCTATGCAAAAAACTCCTGTTTTAATACTTCACTATATATATTATTTATCGATATGCTGTTTGCTAAAGTAACGATGTTGATGAATCAATGATGTTTTATTAGAAGTCACTTCAATTGTATAACCCTACGTAGTATATCTATGTTGTATGTAGGTAAATAGTTACAATTTAAACATAGATTAAAAAGTGATAAAGTAGTTTGAATTTCAAGTAGGATTAAAAAAAAAAAAAATTAAGGAACATTTTTGTAAGTTTAAAATTACAAAGTTATTTGTAATTTTTGATATCTTGATGAATTTGAAACAGCGTGTGTATGGTAATAAACTAATAAATCATATTAAGATTTTTTTTAAGAGAAAGAGTCACTTTTTAATTTCCTATTTTTGTTTTAACTTTATTTTATAATACTTATGTTGTACTTAATATTTATAATCTAATTTTTGATTCTAAATAAAATGTTCAGAAAAATTCGTAAACTTTTGTCAATGTCAATAATTGATTAGTATAAATTAATAATATTACACAATTAAATTATTTTTTAGTGGAAAATTCAAATAATTAGTAAATAAGAGTTACCTAATAAAATACTTAGTTAGATTCGTATTTGGATATCTTTTGAAATAGATTTATTATATAATAATATAAATAAGAATATTACATTTATATTATAATATTATATCCTTATATATATTTTAATAATTTATAATTATCTTGTTATAGTTCATGGTAAAAGTAAGATCATTAATAATGACAATAGATCGAAAAGTACTGCTAGAGAAATTTGTTTAGTATAAAACACAACACACATTTTGACGAACCACGTATTAAGGTAAGAATATAGTAACTTAATTAACGAAGTTAATGATAAAGTGCTAAGTACCAGTAGTAATAATTATTAAATTTAAACTATAATATTAGTATGATTTTGTAGACTACTAAAAATGATAACAACTAAGAAAAGTAAAACAAGAATAAGCATAAAATGTGATAGTATGATACTGTAAAATATAGATAGTATTGAAAAGATAATAGAAACGGTGGTTCAGAATATATAAATAATAAAGGGAAAACTGTAAAATTTAGATGTTTTGTGTCATTATCTGATTGTAGAGAAAAATGTATCTCTAAAATAAGATGACAACTTGAGAGAAAATTTATTGTATATATTGGTTTATGAACAGTTATGAGAGAAGAATTGCATACATTTTTGGGTATATTACATTTATTTTAATGAAAAAAAAAACACCAGAAGAAAAATAAATAATCCAGAAAAGTCAATAATAAGAATCAATACTCATCATTATTTTGTACCTAAAGAATTTATTTTGGAATCCATTTGCCAGGCATGTTTCTTTAAAATATATGACGATATCATAACATTTTGAGGAATATATATGCAAATAAAAAAATTTAACTATTCAGCCAATAATACTATTCCAGATAAAAGGAGAGGTGGAGAACCAAAAAAATTAAAAGTGTTAAGGATATAGCATCAGTTTAAAAACATATTAGAGAATTTTGTTTTAAGGTTAAAAACAAAAAGAAATACGTTTAGTCAGTGTAATTGAATTAAAATACAACTTTAAAATCAGCTTAATTAAGAATAAAAAATGTTACTTCTTGCTGAAAAATATGAACATCAAAATAATGCATAAGAGGTTTATAATTTAAATATAATTCATCAATTACCTAATTCAACAAATACATGTGTATTAGCATTTGACTTTTAGAAATGCCTCCCGATACTATCTTTAAAGTCGTCAGTTGTATTTTATAAGCTATAACTATGGACGTGCAATATAATAATATATAATATTTTTTCTTCAGCTGCGTCCTGTTATACGTGGAGTAAGCATTTAGTAAAAATAGAGGCTAATGAAATAGATACATGTTTATTTAACTTTGTAGGTAACATTTCAGCTAAAATAAATCACGTAATTACGTATAGTGATTGCTGTGGAGGTCAGAACAAAAATAGCATAATTATGGTTGTGTCTTTAATTTTTAGGAAAGATTGAATCTATTTTAGTAATTACCGGGATATATTAGAATGAAGTACGATTCTGATCAGGCCAGGGTTGAAAAGTTCGAAAACAGTACCCATCTTCAATAAATTATCCTTGTGGTGGCCACTGGTCACACGTTAATACGATGCAACTTTTATGACTTTCAGTCTTTTAAAAACAAAGGATAAAATGAAGAAAAAAAATACACTTGCAGAGAGATTTGAATTTTAAGAAGTAAAATGATTACATCATACAAAAAAAAAATTCTATTTTCTACAAAACTTCACTCAAAGATGATGATATTTTTAAAAGGTTTAATTTTTCTTGTACTAAAATTAATTAAACAACGAATGATGTAATTTTACCAATTGCTTATGATACTCAAAAAAATGAAAAAAAAGATTTTTTATCTCTATTACTATAAATAACTGAATGTAAGACTTCAGTCTTTCATTAATAATACCAACATTTTAAAACAAAAGGAGATTTCACGGATTCACTTATTCCAGATTAGGGATCTGATTGAGTTCTTATGAATGTTTATATTATATACATTTTTTTTCATTATTACATTTTTAAGTTTTATTATTTTTTGTGTTAAATTTTATAAATATTTAAAGAATATTATATTAGTGTTGTTAATGTTTTTTTTTGTATGAATATTTCTAATTATGCTGTATTTATATTTTAATTTGTGGAATACTTATAACTATTAGTTTTAAAATGTATTTTTTTTTTTTACCAAAGTAGGTATATAATTTATTTTTTAATAATATAAAGCTGATCATATTTTTATCAAGCTGATTAATCAGATGTATTTTTAATTTATAAACTGATTGATTTATTTAATTTATTATGAAGTGTTATAGTTTTATTTTCTAGAAATGTTATAAACAGATATTTTTTTATTAAATAATGTGTTGCTTAATTTTGAATTTTAGATATAAATCAAATTAATAAAAATAATATACTTTTATCAAAGTTAACATAAACAATGTGTCAAAATAGTGTACTAGAATTATTTAATTTTTAAAGACTCGCGACATTTCGAAATCTGAAATTGTGTAATCATATTATATTTAAAAGTATTTTAAGCATGAAATACTGCAGTATCATATTTTCACCGGAAAAATAATTTTAATTGGTATTATGTGTTGTAATAGAAAGTAATATATTAATTATTTACTAATGAATAATATTTTTTGTTGTTAATAGTTTTTTCAATCATGGTCATTATTGGTTGTATTTAATATTAATTAATTTTGAATTGAATATAAGATTAAATAAAATTGAGATGAATTTATTTAAATAAAATTAATAATAATTTTTAAGGTGGCGTATTGTGTATGCAATTTTGCTACTGTAAACTATGCAACAAAATATATTGATTTACAAAAAAATAAATTATTGAATCATAAAATAATAAGAACAATAATATAATGCTTAACCTAGGTAAACTAGCGTTTCATAATTCGAGTGACTTGAAATGAATATGAATGGACTTACATCACTGTTAAGAAAACTAAAATAACCGAAATACTATACAAATGAAAAACATTTCCCCATGGATTACAAGAGAAAACATATTTTTTAAAGCTTCATAAATGTTACATGTTTCAAATTTTGTTCTTTGTCACGTTTATAAAATACATTTGATTATTATATTATGTATATATTTTTAATTTAGTAAGGTTTAAACTTTAGTGTATATAATTTACTTCATATTATATGTAAGTTATAAACTAATATCACAATTCAGTTTAAATGTTTTTAAATTTGTAAAATGTTATTACAATGATACAATTTAATATGTGGTTGGTAATTCCATATAAGATAAGAAATGTAGAATAAATGTCAAAATGTATTATATTATACTTATGGTGAGATACTTCAATTAGATATGGAGATTAAATTACTTATATAATACATAATTGTACTTAAGTTTTTATAATTTGCATATACCTAATATTTTCAAACTGTTGTTTTTTAATAAACTTTATATTATTATTTTTTTAAATAAAAGTATAGCCTTTATGAGAATTTGAATGAGTAAAGGTGGTAAAATAATAACATGAATTTACATAATATAATAATATAAATTGTTTTCCTTAGCATCAAACAAAACAAAAATCTAATTTAGGTAGATTTTAAAATGGCACAGTAGAATGGTTAGTTGCTTCTTAGTGCCGAGTTAAACTTTGTCAAGAGTAGTTAATACTTTAACGGATAACTAGTGACTCATTCCACTAACTGCGTGCCGTTAGATCCTAATCATTATGCACAGACTAAGCTTAGTTAAAAACAACAATAAAATCACATTAAAATACAAATAATATCAACAAATATTCGTCAAATCATTGTTTTTTTCGTTAATATCAATTTATTATGAAACTTTATAAATTAATATGGTTTATATAAACTGACAAAAAATGTATTGTATAAACGAGAACAAATAAATCATATATATTGTGTTATTCTCTGCATTTGTTTTAATGACAACTTATTTTTAAATCCCAAGACATTTAGACAACCCGTTAATAAAAGAAATATATTTAAAAATGTTATTTTCAAGAAGTATACTTGTGAAATTTCGCTTAGCTAGCTGTAACAATAGTATTATAATACATCCCGATATATGCGTAAAGCACGTATAATCGTTTTTTTCGCTCAGTGATCAATTTTGTTATATTATCATATTTCAAATAATATTTTAAATACTAGTGTATCCGACGTTAAGTACGACGTTACATAGTTATATTGTTTACGGACGTTCATTATTTTTTCATTTATTTACCATTTATTTAAAATATTAAATATATAACAATATGCAGAAGCATGAATAATTTAAATTCAAATACAATAAATTAAAAATGTTTATCGTGCAGATTATTTATAATATTATTGTTGTAGGAGTTCTATTACACGCTAAATATAAATTAGTTTTAGTGGTAGATGCGCTACTTAATACATATATTTTTTTTAAATTCACGATATAAATTAATAAGAAAAGTTGATAAATGTAACAGCATATAATCCAACTATTGATTATAATTATTATAAAATAATATTAAATAGTGATTTTTATATTTATTTGGAAAAGTTAAATAAAAATAAAACTGAATAATATAGTGTTAGTAATTTATACTCGAATCACCGGCTTTAAATAAAAAAATATGTTTATTCTGTGAAAATTTAAATACTCGAATAAATAATATAAAGGTTAATGTACTCGTACGTTGCATAATATAGCAAAATCTAAGCAGTTGAAAAATTTTTTTAATCAAAAAATAGTAAAAAAAATTATTCATAATTTCTTAACAAAAAAGAGTTTATAATATGATAAAACAGTCTATGTGAAATATATTTTTTACTTTTTATATAATATGGAATAAAAGAATTGTTTATTTCAGAGAATATATTTTCTACTGAATCGAATAAATATAATTTAACGGAAAGAGTAGTGTTATAAAATTAATCGAGTTTCATGTTGAAAACAAAATCACGTCGATTGGATCCATGTAATATATTATGCGTGTATGATACCCTACCAACCTACGACGACCTATCGTCGATAACAATCGCTGTCGGACGTTGGGCGAGTGTTCGTATACCGATCGAATGGAAATGACGGTAAATGTGTGTATATAAGTATATATGTATTGCAATAACGTTGACGATTGGTGATCAGATATCGTGGACAAAGGTCGGACAAAGGCACATCGGAAACGGACGCATAGTTACATTGATCGCGCTCGAGCGGCGAGTTGTGCGACTATTTCGATTTTAATAGCGTAAACGTACGCGCATTTAATATCGCGCAAACCAATTCACATGGTTATTGGCACAGAACCCGACGTTGACTATACCTTCAACTGACCGGATTGCGACTCATACGTTGGGTCTGCATGCGCGTCCGTCTCCTTAAAAATATATACAAATGCATTCTATTTTTTACGTTTTCCACTTCAACAGCCTCAACATTTTCCCCATATCGATGAGATGTATTTATTCGGATCGTATGTGTGTGTATGTGTGTGTATGTGTGTGTGTGTGTGTGTGTGTGTGTGTGTGTGTGTGTGTGTGTGTGTGTGTGTGTGTGTGTGTGTGTGTGTGTTACTCTGTATAGCGGAAGTTCCGGCCGATCACCCGCAATGCGGCCCGCGGCCCGCGACCCGATTTCCGGCTGCCGACCGTCCGTCCGAAAACGCGTATAATGGATAGTCTCCGCACGCGTACGTATCGAATTTACATTTGGCCGCGACGGCGTCGGTGGTGAGTTATCGGTCTCGCACCCAGTTGTTGTCTGAACGGAAGAAAAATAATTTCGACGAACAATCGGAACATATTATTATACAGACGGGCCCGACACGAGATCGGTCACAGACAAAACATCAATTTTCGCATCCGAAATTCAACTCGAGGTGAAGTCGTATATATACTACAATCTATGTACAAGTGAGCTATCGAAGTTACGGGCTATAGACTCGTGTTATAGGTCACCTTACGCCGTGTATAGTGTAATTATTTATTGTTTTATGTTTCTACCGTGGTGTATCCAAAATAAATTAAGTTTACTGGGCGAAGCTTTGTCAACATGTTAATTTTATAATATAAGCACCTACATATGTGTAAGAGACAGCGGCGTAAATATATAAATTCAGCAAAGACACAAAAAATCGAAAGGGCCAACGATTTCCTATAGCAAAAAATACTCGGTATTTTAGAAAGAGCTCTTTTGTTTTTGTTGTGCTGAACCGACAGAGTGGGCTCAAATATAGTCACATTACCAACATACTCCTATTCACGCCATTGAATTAGGAGCGTTTTAATTGCAAACGTCTCCTTCCTTGCCTCTCAATTCACTTAATATACATATATATGCAACATGACAGGACAACGTGACAAAACATTACATGTGCTAGACGTTCCTTCAAATCATGACCACAGATTAAGTGGAATCAAGACGGCAGTGCTGATGTAAGTGTTGTAGATGGTGGGTTGACTCTGCACCATTTAATGAAAACTAACGTACTTAAACCAGCTCTCATTGGAATTTTCGTAAATATAATTTCATAAACTAATTTGTTTGATTTATTATTTTTTGGAAAGTCAGAAACAATAATTATCATAATTTTATTATTCTAAGATATTAATTGACTTTTTATAATGAAATTGCTATTTTTATACTTTGTAGTAGTTGTGTAGTCGATTTATTATATACCTATACAAGCGACGGATTTTAGGTGCCGGTTAACATTATTTTTGATTATTAATTGTCAAATTAAGTCACGGAATTTATTTGAGTGATGTTTTGTATGATTTTCAATTTATTTTTCATATTAAATAATGAGTACCTATACACATTTAAAGATAAACAAATAGTAAAATATGTAAATTAATAAATAATATATAATATAAAATTCTAAATCGTCCAATAAATTAACGAGTAGTTGAAAAAAATGTACATTACAAAAAATTATATTTGTAATTATTTAATAAACGTTAATTTTAAAGTACATACAATATTGTGTTATTTATTCAGCTCTATCTCATCTAAGTTGACAGCTGTAGTCGGTTGCGGCCATCAGCAATCATAATTGCATATTTTTAAAATATTTATTTATAATTTGTTATTATGAAATCAATGTCAACAGTTAATGGTGTGTTGACATTTATTTTAATGATCAATATTAAATATTTATAATTATTGTAATAGAATATAATTTTTTTTTTAAATTTATTTTATTCACAATCCAAATAAATTTATTATAAAATTATATCATTTAAATGAATTGAAACGTAATAAAGGTTATATTTAATTGTAACATCGACTTTATATAGATTTGGATTATAGAAATTTACAATTGTAACATCAGTATTATTTTTTTATACTGTATGGTTATTTTTTATTATGTTAACGATTTTAAGTTTTTTGTTAACTCATTTGAAGACTTATGCAAAATTAATGCATTTTTTATGAGTGGGAAATGAATTTTTTTATAAAAATTGCTATACAAAATGCTCGTCAGTTTAGAAACGGTTTTGACATTTTGTATTATTATATAGGTATATAAAGTCAACAAAGTATATAGTTTAAAAAAATTTATATTTTATATTAAGACCATAAGGATTTTTAATTAAAAACCTTTAAGCATATTTATTTAACACTATTAAATGTTAATACTTGGGTACATTAAAAATATGCTAATAATATGTTACCCTACTAAAAATTTTATTTATAGGCTTTCGAGTTAATGTATGGTTTTAGAGTTTTAGATAAAATAAATGTTGTTACGGAGTTTATCATAAATAATTACTTGATTTTCGAAGATTACAGGATTGGATGTTGCTGTCTTAGAATATTTAAATCACATCTAACATTAGGTAATATTATATTATACATTGAAGTTTATTTTTATATAATTATTTAAAATATGAAAATTTAAAACTTGTACAAAATATATAATGCATAAAATAAAGAAATTTGATAACGGAAGGAATTAGAAGGCGTGACGACTGACGAGTGGTGAAGTTGTCCAGTAGCGGCATTCTAGCACACACAATGAATTTAAGTAATTATTTAAAAAAAAAATTTCTACCATCGAGCGTTAATATATTTAATTAATAAACGATCATATAATTCAAGGAAGTTTTTACGAGTAGAAAATAAAAATAAATTTCTTTTAAATGGAGAACTTTCATTAAGTACTCAAAATAAACGACCCATCAATTTTAAGCATTCGTCTACATTTTTGAACACGTTCATAATGAATATTTTAATGGTTAACTATATGCGTATGGTACCAAGCTAATTTCGTTCAATTACAAATCAAATTAAACTATACTCAATATCTGAGAGTATTTTATTAGGTATATTATTATTTTAATGATGGACAGAAATTATACAAAAATTTTTTAAAAAAATGGTTGTAAAATTTCAATTTTTATAGAAAACGTTATTTTAGTCGATCAATGACTTAAATTTAACAAAATCGATGTCTAGTTTTGTCAGTACTTCATAAGATATTATAATAGGAACTTAAAACTTTGTAAAAGGGGACTATATGTACTAAAATAAATTTTAATATGAGTATCCGAGGTATGTCAAAACTTAATATCTACCTACTTGTTATAAGTTTCTCAGCTTAAGAACTGTATCAATTGAATATATTTTATATAAACTAAAATAAATCAGAATTACATTCATATGTTAAATATTTATCATGTATGAAAAAACATTTCTGGGCTTTATAAAAGTTATCTATTTTATAGTGCTATTTTTATATTTTTATTCTATAGATCAAAATATAGTTAATTTGATAAATAAATATTAAAAATAAAACGTAACCGTATCATTTCGTCAAAGAAAAAGAATTTTGATAAAATAACATGCCCGTTTGATTTTTAAACTGATCAGGCTAGAGTGTTTTGCTAGTATATCATTTTACGAGAATTTAATTTTAACCACCTAGTGCAAAACTACCAACCGAAGTGTAATTTTTAACAACTTCTCAGATCCCCGTAAAAATGTTGTGATGAGCATTTCAAATGTTCAGTCAACGTTTCGACTTAAAAGTGTTTACAACACATATTTTGTTTTCGGACTGTTCACGAGGAGGAAATTCTATCATGCGTATAATATGGTAAATCGTTTTAGTGTGCAAAACTCAAGCTTTATCTCGTGGCTGGAAAAATTAAGCAGATTTAGTTTTAATATTAAAATGTATGTACCATTTGCACACTAATATTGTCGATTAGTGTATGTTTGTAATAATTATATTTGCCATAGATTAATATTCTGTAACGTTTCTCCCAATTGACCGATAATATGGTAATTTCATAAATGGTCCAGGGAAATATGTCCGAGAGAGTGCGGACAAAATTACAAAAAATAGTTTTTCGAATGTACAGTTCTCTATATTATATATATATACGTATATTTAATAAAATGTATTGCATTACATATTATATCAATATATGTAATGCATTCCACTTAAATATATATTGAATGAAAAACAACTAACAGATGTCAGTTCGATCAGTGATTCTTATATTATATAATAAGTGGTGCATTGCCTTATTTCATTTTCTTTTGATTACTGCAGAACAATAAAATTATACATAACACTATATTAGTTGTATATTATTACTTAGAAATGGAACAGAGCAAAAATCGGATTTGAACCTGATTATTATCGGAGTTCATTGCAGTATATGTTTTTAACAGAATAAGCTTATTTTTACGATTTTGTTCACTGTTTTTATTTTTGTTTATAGTAGTTTGTTCGAAAACTACCAAACAATACGAGAAACTACCCGTTAAATAGGTATAATCAATTTTGAACCCACGGAGATGTTCGAGGGAAACTTTTTAAACTCTCTTATTGCCAGGAAGAACAAGATGAAAAAGAAGAAAAAGAGATAAAAAACACACATCTTAAAATATTTCGATGGCATAATATAATGGATAATATGTATTATATATTATTTTCAAACCCCGCAATAGCTATAGATTCGTTGATCTATGATGATCTCAAACGCTCTGATAACGCGTGTCGTTTAATCATATTATATAAGATTATACGCAACGGATATGTTAGCAATATTGTTATAACATGATATAATGTCCGCAACACAGCCGCAACGGTCCGCGACTTTAATCTCGGGTCGAAGTCAACAGATACTTTGTAGTATACCTAAAAAGCAATCGACGGCAAAGACGAACGAAAGTCATGCGCGGTAGGGGTCGGTGGTGTCGGTGGAAGTGGCGGTCAGCGGGCGGTCCGTTGATTGCGGTGACGGACGCGCGCGGGTGCGACAACAATAACAATTATTAAAGTACGCAGCGGGCGCATATTATTGCCGTTCCGCTTGACGATGCACGTTTTGTACCCGTCACCAATGTGGTTGTCGACGACTAGCAGAGAATATATATTATTGTCGTACACGGTATATTGCAATTACACAAACAAACAGGGTCCAATGTTTAAAGGGTAGAAAGTATAGGTAACCACTTTGCTGTACAATAGGTGTCGAGTGTACCTTATCATCGAGGAGAAAGTCATCATTGTGATGTGTAACGTGTTAAATTTAAATTTAATGATAAATCATATTGTTGCATATGGTACCTAAACGAAGACGGTCTGTCGGGTTATATTATTAAGTTAACGTTATGATATATTAATATGTCGCTATCATAAGTAATCATTTATTTTACAATATTAGTAATATGGCGGGTTGAGTTATTTTTTTCCGATAAAATTTCATTTGAAAATGTAATTTTGTGTATAAAATATAGGTACGTTAAAAGTTATCAGTACCCAAGAAAAAAAAGTTTTAAATCATAACAAAATAAACTGAAATTGTTATTCTTATTTCATTTTCAGAGCCCATCAAAATTGAACGTATTTGTTTATCCAAATAAAGTAAAAACAAAGTTAAAAAAAAAAAAAAATTAAAATTATTGAAAATCTCATTTAGTTCACTATAATATACTATATATATATATTACTTCAACTAGTTATTTTACATACTAACTAGATATTTTATAAACTAATAGCAATAAGGGTTTAGTTAATATATTTAAAACTATTATTGAATAAACATTAAAAATTTTAATCAAATTACAAATTACAAAAAAAAATTCAAATGTTAGTATTAAGTCAAACATGCCCTACATTATTGTATAAAATATTAATATTAATTTATTTCACGTCAATTTATTAGAATAATTACACGAATAAATCTAGTCTACGCCGAATAGCGTGGTTCAATATTTTATTATTTTTATTAATAAAACGACAACTGTAACAAATCTTGTATGTTATCTAAGTTATCCAGTTCCGGTCATCTACCTAATTATATAAATTTCATACATTAGCGAAAACCCAATCGGTATTTTATATATTATTAACTAGTAAAACAGTGTAATTTATATATTAATGAGTATATTTAGGAATTTTATAGAATAACTAATTATTTAATAAAATAATGTATTACATACATTACCACTAACATACATATATATTTAAAAATAAATAAATTATCTGCAGGCCAGATAAGGTCTGTCCACGGGCTGCTATTTTGTGACCTTTACGACAACATATACGCTATGTCAAGTTTAGCATTTTTTACCATCTACTAGTAATTTATAGCCTCTATAATCAGAGGACAATAATTATTTCGACTATGACATTTGTTAAGTTATATGTTTTTGTATTATTTTCTTTCTTTTCATCTGTTATTCAATTTTACAGTATCATAAGTATGCCACGCTATAATAATATTTAAGAATTTGGGGCTACTGCTATAACATGTCCTGAAGTTGCTGTTTAACAGTACCTACTACCGATGTATAGTTATTGTGTATTATTATCGTTTAGGCGTCGTAAAAAATTCTCAATTCCACACTAGTTTACTAATCAAATGATTTGTACAGAAATAGAACAATGTTTAGTAATGATTCGTCGTTATATTCTTGTTTTTTCATCGTTTAAGCATATAGTATAAAGTCTTACAAAAAACGAAAATAAAAACATTTACATTTATATCACAATTTTTATACATATAGATAGGTATATTTTATCAGATATTTTATTTTTATAGTTATATTTAAAAATAAAAATATTTTTATTTAGTTTAGATTCCAAGTGACTGTAGTAGAAATACGGTATGGATTTGTCACAATTATTTAGTGGTATTGGCTATTTGATGTTTATTTTTATATTTTGTAGAGTATAACTATAGGTTATTAATTGTTGTTAATTATCAATAAATGTGAACTACATACATACTTCCCAAGCTATGACTTAATGATGCTTCAAATAGGGTACATGTGTCTACATCCCAGTAGAGGATAGAAAATGGTGATATCACCATTACCTCGGTAAGTGTGGTTAGTTGTTTGTAAGTTATAGGTATGTAGAATCACGTAGACTACGACAACATATCAGTAGAGTATAATAAAATCCACTACACCCCATTGACATCGTTACAAAAGAATGATGTTCTTGAGTAGTTGACACGTTATTTATTGCTAAGCAATTTTCACTTAAGCTCACATTTTTTTTTTAAATTTCAAATATTGATCAAGAAAAGTATTTAAAAATATAAATTAATAATATTTAAATTATAAAGTTTAACCTACTTCTACAATGTTACAATATATACGTAGTATTTTATGAATTTAATTTTAATGAGAAACAACAATTAATTAAAGCAAAAAAAAAAATATATATTATGTATGAAGTGAAAAATGTTACACTCATTTTTAATTATTTTTTAAATAGATAATTTTAAAAATCAAAGATGTACGAGTATTAGATTGCGTGCTTATATACATTAGTATAGAAAGTTAAATTTTAATTTAAAATTTCTGAAAGGTTAAACGAAAGCTTGTTGAAGCTTGTTTTATATGTAAAATAATCTAAAAGTACAATAATTACTGTATAAATGTGGAAGGGGGTTAATATGTTTCCCAACGATAGTTTTTTTTTGTCGGAACTAAGAAAATGTTATAAACCTGATATAGCTAAACTGAAAATTCGACGTACTTTAAGTATATTTTAAAAAGATCAAGTATGGAAGTTATAATTTTTAAGATCATAAATATTTTCGAATTAAGTTTGTATTTACAAATTGTAAGTAACTATTATCTATCAGCTGTCATATAATCAATTATATTATCAATAGTTTTGATATAATTTGAGATGAAATATATTTTAAATATATACCTAACACAGTAAAACTTATATAAATTCCATATCATAATAAAAATGATTAGTTTGATGAAGTTTTATATGAAAAAGTACCTATTAATTTGTTAAAAAACAAAGATATTTATTTATTTCTAAAATAATATTCACTGTTTATATATCTATGCGTTTACTGTAACGTATTTAAACTTCTAAACATGGAATAAATACTTCATTCATTCAAAATATATAAGTATAAAAATTATAAAATAATTGCACACACAAGGTTATTGAACAATATCAGAAATTATATGTACAGCAATAGTAGTTAAATAATAATAAAAAAAATGTAGATATCTAAGATACCTATATTTTAAAGTACCTTATATTTTAATAACATATTGTTGAAATCCTTTATTCTTACATATGGAGGGAATTATACTTCAAGTTGTTTCATATACTTAAATGAATAAAGTAAATAGGATTCGAAAGTGATTTGCCCTGAGTGGTTTTACGACTTTGTGTTACATGCTGTATTACATTAGTGAGATGTAACGAGGCCCTTTCGTTGTCATCCATACATACCCATTTGAAGACTTATTTATTTTTTATTGTCGTTTTGGGATTTTGGCCGCTCGTCAGTGATTATTCTTCCATGAAATCGGCTTTAGAGCTTAATGGGAATTTTCAATTATATTCAAGATAATTTTTAATAGTATTTTGAGGATATTGAGTATTATTTTAGTAAATAACATTTATGTCCAATTATAAATTTGTTATACTAAATTGCAAGATCGATTAATTGTCATCTAGAGTTAGTCATACTGTATCGGCTGTTAGATAATTTCCTAATTGATAATATAATAGTCATAAAAAATGACTTAATCAATTTATTAATTGTGTTGTGATGGAGATCTATAAATAATAAGTCAGCCTATCATTATTCATTAACATACTAATTTACAAGCTGATCACATTGATTGTCTTCATTTAGATTTTTTTTTTTTGCAAAAAGAAGACTAGGCAAGTAAAAGCTAAAAATATAATTTTTAATTTGTAATATTTGATACGGGTAGTAGTATTTTTTAATTGCCATACAATTTTTAAATTGTGAGTTTAATTTAATGCAAATTCGTAGTATTATATTATGTATTTTGAGTTATTTTTTTTAAAATGTTTTTTATTCTATACATAACGACTAAATAAAAATAAAAATTATAACAGATCAGACCAATCATGATAAAAGTTATATAATAGTTAGCATATATAAGTTAGTTGATAGTTACCTATACATAAATAAGTGTATTACGTATAAAACCTTATATATTATGATTGTTGGTATATATTAAAAATAAGTATCTTAGTATTGTCATTTAAAATGAAAAAAATGCTGTAATTTAAGTACCTAGTAATATTATTTTCTATTTCGTTTCTAACTTTTATAATATTTTATGCACAAATAATTATGTTTTTAATTAATAAATTCTCAGTATATAATTGTTATCACATCTGAATAAGAAACCTTTAATGCTTTTTATAATTTTATTCAAACTTAATTTAATTATGTTAACGAATAACATCTATTTAATGTTTAAGTTTCTATTTTAATTTAAGCGACTTTGATTACACTGTTACACTGTACTGATGATACTAAAATAATAAATTTCCTTTTATGCTTTTGAAGGTATGGTTTCATTCAAAAAGTTTAAATGTACATTTAACTTCAGCATAAATCTGTGTTTACTTCAAATGAATAAAGGTTTAAAAATATTCATACGTTAAAAAAATCTTAGGCTTTTACTGGACAGCTTACATTGGAATTTAACACAGACTAGAAACATAACTTCTTATTAATTTTGTAAGTTTTTGTTTATGTGATAAAAGTTTTGAAATAAAGGTTTGGTTTTTTTAGTTCTTTTAAATGTTGTTTTGATATATTATTTTCATGAAACATTCACTAGAAATTAGTTTTATATGATCTATTTTGATATATCTTATGATGAAGTTCAAGGTAATTATAATTAATATACGTTAAAGTATCATATTCTATATTATCATTGAAAGAGATCATAATTTTAAATATGACAACAATATAAGTAGGCGATTAAAAACAGTATGTATTATTATTGTAGTTTGTATGACTATTGTGGAATTTAGTTTTTGTTTTAATTCACTTTCTATCAGTATTGGATAAGTTTCCTATTCTTTTTTTTATAATTAAACTAATTTTAGAATATTACCTATCAATCTTGTAGTCAAATAATTTTTTATGTTTTAAACAAATTAAAAAAGTTACACATTTTTTTCGATTTATGTATAATACAATTTTGTATTTAGTAAAAGCATTTAAAAATGTAAAACAAGATTTCTTATAATATTTATGTGCTTATTTATTAATTAGAAAATAAAAAAAAAATTACAATCTAATTTTTAAAAGCATTTAAAGCATGATTTTTGTTATAAAACTGAATTTATTGAAATTATCATGTAAACATACCTAGCTAATAATCGATAATTATTTAAACTAGGAAAAAAATTCTCACATATTTAAAAAAAATGATATTATTAGTATATTGTCGCTATTTATTATGATATATATATGTATATACTATAAGTTAAAAAATATTTATGAAACTATTTAACTTCAAATTTTTTTCAGTGTATGAATTTAAAAATATGAAATGTCTGAAAAAATCAATGATATTATAATGAAAAATAATGTCATATTTGGAAAAAATGTAATATTTTACCTTAGTTCTACGAATTGTTTTAAAATATTACTTCGTCATATTATAATTAGTAACAATATCACATACCTTATTTTAGAAATTATATTCATGTATAATTTGATCAATGATCTTGTATAAATAATAACATAGTTATAAAGTGATAATTCAAAAGTAAATTATTCTTTATAGAAAATATTATGTTGGTTTAACTATTCCCATTAGTGAACAATTTTTGTGGACCCATCTGTAGAATTATTAATACATATTTTCATGATACGTTTTACTTTAAAAAAACAGATACATTAAGAATAATCACTTTTTTCTATACCATTTAAAATCTAGCAAAAATAACATTACTTCGGGTAATCATACAGTTATCTTAACGACTGTGTGCATGCCACATGATGCCCATTTTGACCGTTTATTGTTCATTACCTTTTAATATCCATACACTATCTCTATACATACCAAATTTGTTAAATTTACCTATATAATCTCCCAAAAGACTACAGTTATAAATGTTATCGTAATAAAATAAAAAGAAAGTGTATACAAAGTTAAATTAACAATATAAAACAAGTGTGTGTGTGAGTGTGTTTTTACTATTCTCAAAAACAAATATTTTGGTGGTTCCTTAAGTATAACAATAAGTATTTGCGTCTAATAATAAGATATTTACGATTTATACAAATAATAAGTTTTTTATACTATTAGATATACTATGGCTATTAGAAATTCGTTTTAAACAACGTCTTTGGTAAAATTCATTGACATATAAATGCCATAGTTATATTTTTTTGAGACATTGTGTATATAATTTAATAGCAGTAGAGTTATTGATAAAAGTTGTACTTGACACAATTTTAGCGATAAAATTTACCTAAAGTTTCTCTTTATTGCTTTCTGTATGGCCAGTTTTTATATATAGGTCATTAGTGAATGAAGTATATAGATAAATATATCTATAACGTATTGTGGAAGACTATTTTATTTAAACAAATAACCAAAATCATTTAATGATAATTTTTATATAGTAAATAATTAAAAAAAAACTGTTTATAAAATAATATATAGTATAAGTATAATATAAATAGTGCAGTTATTGAATATAGTTTAATATTAACATTATTATATGTATATAGGTATATCATGATATTGATAATTTATTTAGAAGCGTTGTATTTATATTATCTAATATTAATATAATTTTTTGTTCTTATACAAACATTAAACAAATCCAAATCATTAATACTAATTATTTTATAAATTAGTCTTGGAAGTTTGAAGTAGAGTATAATCGTTGCTAATTAATATTTATGGTAAACCTCCTAAAATATTTTTTAGTCTACTATATATAATTGTATAACTTAAAATTTTATTTTTGAACTCTCGAGTATATATGACAAACTTTTAATGTAATCTACGCCAAGAGAAAAGGCTCTTAAACAATTACGTTTAACTATAGATAACCATACAATATTGTAAAATTATTAACAAGTTAGCGGTTAGGTATTGTTAGAAGTAAGGTGTATAGGCTAGTAGTTTCCAAACTTTTTTTCCATTGTGGAAAATTATTATCAGTTATTATTTCATGGTACACAAATGTTGGACCAAGAGGATAAACGTTGTCTACTTGCCAAAATAAGTACTATTGAACCAGGAAACACATGTTGAGTGTAGATTGTACCAGTCAGGTGTATATGTTATGTATTTAAATGAATTAACGGTATGCTTTTATTAAATTTTTGATTACATAGAAACATACACAAAACATTTTATGCAAGTTACACTTCTATAGAATGTTTAATAAGCTTATTATACTTTATAATAATTCTTATGATACGTGAATGTTTGATTAATAAATTATTAATCTAAATTTTCACACATTCCGTTTTTTAAGTTATGGTTATGTCTTAATTTTTTACTTATTAAAAGCAAGGATATATTTACTATATAGAATCACTTTATTGAACATTTGGATCATTATTTGTAATAATATTTATTTATTATTTTGTAATAATCATTAAAAATATGTTGAAAATAAAATGTTTGAAATTGCTGTATATTTCCAATAGTAGACCACATTTAGAATACAGTATACAGAAAATGGGTCTTTGAAATATTGAATGTCATTGGCATTTTTTTATTTTTGGTAAAAGAACATTGAACGTGCACAACGATGGGTATAAACGTCCACAAACACCACATGACGTAATTTATGTAGATTCTATACTAACGTTAAAAAAATGTAGAAAAAAGAGATTGAATATAAATTTGCTATAAATATAATATTACAGAGTACGAAGGGAAGGATGTATATGTGAAAACGTTTCTTTCTCTAATGTGTGTGTGTGTATATATTTTCAAAAACTATAATTTGCATGAACTTTGTTTACTGGTAAAAAATTCACATTGCTCTATATCCATAACGAAACATTAAATCAACGGTTTAATTTTTAATAATTTTTTTACACCAGGGTAAAAAAAATATTTTTTTGTTATTTTGTTTTTTGTGCATTATCTAAAATAACAAAATTATTTATAGGCAATCATTATTTTAAACTGAAATAAGCTTAAAAAAGAAAAATGATAATACAAAACTAAAATAGTACTTTAATTTTAAAAGCGTATTAGAGTTTTTATTTTATTTTAAGTATTTAGATAATAATTAGTTATTAAATATTATTACATTATTTTAGAAATAGTCCTAAATAGGATGTTACACATTTTTTTCAAACATTTTTAGTTTTTAAGTAATATGTTAATACTATTTCAAAATGTTTAAGCTGATGACTTATAAAAGGTATTCGGTCGTTACTATTGACAGTTGTCACATAAATTATGAAATTATCAAAGAATGGATTTGTGTGGTAAAGAATCATAAAGGCTTGCAGTTAATGATAAATAAACCAAATTTTCACAAAAATAGAAAATAACTTTAACTGTGCAATATCGATTTTACTCTTTCAGTATCACATTTGTGAAAAAAAGTTATTGAATTCTAAAAAAACATAAAAATAATGTATTTTAAAACAATAAATACTTTTTTGTTTTAGTGATATCGAAAAAATAAAAATGATATTACACGGTGGAAGTTTTTTTTTCATTTTTATGATAAAAATTTGGTTTTTTAACAATCTAATAAGTTGTTAATATTGCCATTGATCACGTGAAACGGTTTTTTAATAAACAATTTATAAATGTGTGATGTCTTTGTATAAGCTTTAAAATTATTTTTATAAGGATATTTAATAACAAATATCATGTTTTTAACTTAAACATAAAGTATAAGTTTATTAATGATTACACTTGTATGTACTTATATAATGTATATAAATATTATATTGCTATTATTTTATATTATTGCATTTTATTGTTAAATTGTTTATTGTTGAATAGCTTAACTTGGATATTTTTCATAAAAATATTATAAATTAGTATTTATTAATCAACAAAAGTCAAAATCTATTAATATTTCGTTTAGAGTAATATAAATAATTAGAGTTTCATTATTATCTTTACTTTTTTTCTGATATTTACTTCAATTTTTGTTTGTCTATTATGAGTTTTAATATTTTAGGTTTGGTTTTAGTCCATGTGAATTACAATAGATTAATAATTAGATACAATTAATATTAACTAGCTACACGCCATGTTATAGCTTCTGTATAATACAATCATTCTTATACAACATAATATTTATTTACCGTTTGCCTAATAATAATTTTGGATATTCTATTTGTACTCTTCTTAAGAGCTCTATTTATATTTTTGCAGATTGCTTTTTCGATGACGAGATGAAAGTGAAAAAAATTATTCTGAAAGTGTCTTGGTGGTACACCGGCTGATTATTGCTTTTTTTCAGCGTCAGACGAATACTTAATGTAGAATTTCATGAAGAACAATTTAGAAAATTAAACAAAACGCAATAAAAAGGTATTAATGTAAGTCGGTCGAATCTTTTGTTCTATAATTATTCCAGCAACTTATTAATGGTTTTTTTTAACGTCGCTATTAAAGTATGACAAAGGAGTTTTGCCCGTGTCGTCACTGCTCGAACTTTAATAATTTCTGAGTCATATCACCTGCACCCGTGCCCATGCCCATGTCTAAACGAACAGACCAAAACTAATCTACGGAAGCTCTCTTGTTTTAGAGATGACTCTGGCTGGCCGGGGATTTACATAACGTTCCCCATAAGTTTTGAAAGCAGTGCCAATCGCGAGATGAGCCCAAAATATTGTGGACAACAATGTCCCACCTAGCTTGCTGTGAACTAATATACGATTTTCACCGTAAAATATATCGCGGAATCACGTAGGTATTTGTAACCTACACACCGAAATCATTGGTACGGTCTCCGCTTTAAAAAACATGGTATCGTACTTATAGTAAACATGTAGGTATTGTTGTTATAGAGACAATGAGTATATTTTATTTGATAATAAATCCAATGTCACAAAATACGCAAGGTCTATAATAATAGTAATCCCCAGTAACACGTAACTCCAATTCACTTTATATTTTTACTTTTTATTTTCTTATTTTTCATCGATCTTAGGTTTACTTCTTGTGGTAAAAACGATTTCATGGGTATTGGAGTTTTGATGAAAAGTTATTTTTCCTCTTATGGTTATATTAATCATGAGTTTCTCATAGCACCAAGATAATAAATTTTAAAATATATATAATCTATATATACCTAATACTTAATAATCATATTGAAAAATCTCAATAAACAATAAGAACAATTAAAAATTGAACAACAAAATAGTGATTTAACTTTAAAAAAAAAAATACAAGTGGTTAATATCTCTTTTATACTGTTATCTAATTTAATAATGTCACGTTTGTTGTGAAACTATTTGGCTTGGGGACGAACTATTAAGTCTATAGCCATAGTTGCATTGCCAAATTTTTACTGAGACAGATGATAAATTTGTCTGGTAAGTAACGGTGTTTTTTTTTTTAAATTTTTTATTTTAACACAATTATTCATCTAATAATATCTGGTATTCAAGTAGTTGGTACGCCATAAAAATATAATATTATAAACTGTAAAACAATAACATTTTTATAAATTATAAATTTGTTTTTACAATGGTATTGAAAAAATAGAGCTCCTTATATTAAGTGCATAAAATTACGTTTACATCATGTAAGATTTGTCTAATAGTACATAAAGGTAAAAATACTATATTACGATACTCAATCAATTGTTATTTTTATCGTTGGAAATTAACAGAAACTAAAACTATTATTGACCGTAGGACTGTGAAATATATATGAAAATTAAAAATGTAATACATCATAGCAGTTAGTATAAAATACTTATACGAGGGTCTTATAAATTAATGTTAAAAAAGAGTCACCGCAACCGTATCAAATTACCAAGATCGGCTATATTCATTGATTATTGTATTGTTTTTATTATAATTAATTATTACTCATGAGAGATAAATTATGGAAAATTTGTACGATAAAGGTCAACAGCTGAATGAATGACTATCACACAGATGTTCGATGATCTATACAGCAGCAGGATTCAAGATATTATAAAAGAGCCTATTTTCAATTAATGCATATTTCACCAAGTTTGGTAAGTACCTACGAGTCAGTTGAGTTAAAATTTATTATTTTATGACTCGTAAAAGTGACGTCTTTGTATTATTTTTTAACTAATGTTTATTCGAATATATTTATTTCAAGTTTGTCATAGAAGTTTTTTATTGTCTACTATTAATTAAACATCGAGTTATTCTATCATCGTTTGGTCAATTATTGATCAATGAAACACAAACTTTTTTTAATAACTGTCTGGTTTTTAGAATAAAATATAAATCAATAATACTGTGTTTATTGTTTTACCTATTAAGCTATAGTGCTCTTAAAAATGTAATACTAAACGTATTTGATTTACAAGTGGATGCAAAACATTTTATTTAATTTTTCCAAAAGAATTATAATTAAACATATATCATAATTCAAGAGATTTGGAATGAAATTAACATTAATAATAAATATGCTAAGCGACAATAATGTTTATGTCTTATATTATACGTCATAACTCATAATTCATTCATGGCTTCAAATATTTTTTTTTATTACATTTCTAGTTTTTTTTTTTTTACTACTGTATTTTATTATATAATTTTTTCGAAGATTAATTAGATAGCTCTATAAATGTGCTTGTCGGATATGGCATTAGCTTTTTTTTTTTTAATACTCAGCTTGTACTTCACATTGATTATTATTATTATACACCAAAAATCATGGAATATATTTTATTTATATTATATAAGTATTTCTTTATATTAATAAAATAAAAAATAATCTATATTATTTGAAAATTGCAATTTAAATGGTATTTAATACATTTTTTTATTATTTATTTATCATAAATATTTTGTTACAGATTACTGGGAATCACTGAAAAAACTTATATGGATGCAATGAATAATATTGCTTTTATTAATATTTGTATCAAGGCTTATGCAATAACTTTTCAAACTTAATTTCCATCTGAACGATTGTATTTATAACTCAAATATAATTTAAGTACTAATTTAGTAATGTTCAAACGTGTATACTATGTGATGCGATTAAAATCACTCGGAAAACTATACCCGATAACTAATCGTCATTGACCGTCAACAGCACCTGTGACAAAAATACGCGTCATTAAATAGGTGCGTTCTATTTACTGGGTATCGTTGTAAAGTGATTTACAGTCATAATAATATGATATTAATATATTTGTGCGGAAATTAAAATTCTCACAGTAGACAATTTTATAATACAACGTTATTAAATAAGTAAATAAAATAAATACAATTTCCAAAATTCAAATAATTAGTTTTTATCAAATATAATATTATTAATTTTAAAATTAACTGATTAATGTAATCCAGTCAATTATTTACTTAATTTAATTTTATGTTAATTTATTTCTTAAAGTTATTCTATTTGTTTAGTTCATAATCTTAAATAATATATTTGATGTTTATTAAAATAAATAAAATATGATACGTTTTAGTGTTATACGTACTCACGTAAAACCTAAACATATTGCAAATTAACATAAGTATGGCGCGAAATTTACTAAAATAATCTTTGTTATAATCTTAGCATCATACGTGTTCGTAATGGTGGAATAATTCAAATATTATGTGTTTTATAGAGAAGTAAAATATGACATTGTTCTACACTATCGGCTATTATCTCACTTGAAAAGCTTATAACAAATACATTAGTTTTAATATGAATGAAAGTATGATGAAAACTTATAAACGGTTTTAAAAAGAGTGCTTTGAAATTTTCTACAAAGCTAAGTGCTTGTACCCATTTAGAGTCCAAAAGGTTTTATAATTATTATTGTAAATGTTTTACTGGTTTCCTGATGTATAAATGTCGAGAAAACATCAAAGCCATTTCTGAAGGAGATATAGAAAAAAACTAACATTTAAAAAATGCTTTTATATCGTCCTCCGGCTTACTGAAATTTGTAATTAGGTAGGTATTGAAATCGCTTAAATTTATGATTTATTTCCCGCGAGACTTTCTGTACACGGTTCTTTTATTTGTACAATATACGATGGTCAATAGAAATTTGGGGATGTTCAAG
The DNA here is from genome assembly GCA_036289425.1 of Rhopalosiphum nymphaeae. Taxonomy (NCBI): domain Eukaryota; kingdom Metazoa; phylum Arthropoda; class Insecta; order Hemiptera; family Aphididae; genus Rhopalosiphum; species Rhopalosiphum nymphaeae. The sequence goes on along the minus strand of JAZAQC010000012.1, from coordinate 8,653,198 downwards.
AAAAGGAAATGTAATTAATATATTGTGTCATTTGTACATTATGGCCTAAAAATTAGTTAATAAGGTTAAGATTAACGAACATAATAATAAGCTAAAAATGTAATTTAAGCAAATGTATGTTAAATTTATTTTATACGAATTTAGATAATTGCTGCGATAACTATAATGCCTAAGAAAATAAATATACTGAAGGAAATATAAATTTATATATACATATATATATTATAATATATTATAAGAAATAAGGTGATTAGTTTAGGTACAAGTAAACCCTTGTGGTATTGAAAAATAGGTTTTATTTTTTTGAATGATATCTCACTTTTTTTATATTATAAACCACAATATTTTTCAGTAAATTTAAATACATAACAATCAAATTTCGAATAAGTACTTTAATAAGTATTAAAAATTAAACGAGCAGAATATAAGATAAAAATTCTTTTGGAAATTTTTGTTACCCTATTCCACTTATATAAACTAAAATTATTTACAGCTAATTAACTGCATTTTCGTCCAAAATTTGATATTATAGATTCTACAGAGCGAAGCGATGAATATATCAATTTACTATGATATGTGTTTTTAATTTATTTTTATTTTTGTGTAGGTCATCATATATTGAGGCGGTAAAAAATACTTTGATTTTTTACTTTGAGGGTAGTTTTTGGTAGAAAATTAAACCTAGTTGGTAGTACTTTAATACTTTGAGTAGTGAAAAAACTGAAGTAGTTGATGTGATTGGAGTTTATTGTTATTTTAAGTTTTCTAACAACTGATGGAACTAACTTTTCGGTTTTATGATAATATTCAAAGTCGGACTTGAACAATAATCAAATTAATCAATGATAGAAATTTGAAGAAAAAAAATAGTTTATTGAGTGATCTCTTTTTGGAAGCATATAAACTATGTAATATTTAGTAATGTATTGGCGCAGAATATTGTTATCATGGCGATTATAATAATATTATATCGCTCTTCGTAATATTAGTTTATTCTCTCATCTGTCCTGGTGCACCATAAGTGTAAAAATAAAAAAGTAAAAGTTTTTCTCACTGTAGAGTATACTGGTAATAAAAATTATTTGTCGGTAAATTATGATTTTCGTTATTTTTGGCCTAATTTTTGATAACAGTGCAAATTAGTGTTCAAGTTTTCCGCAGGGAACAATGGGTCAGAGAAGTGATAAACTGCCTAAACCGGACTGTCTCGTTTAAAACGAGAAATATGCTTACCATATGTATACCTAAATATACGTTTGTTAGTTTATAATTTAGTAACTATATATCATACCAAATGACGGACACTAAATACATACTATAGTTTCTTTTTGTGTATACAATTTTGAAAGTTTGTATACTTGTATTTGTCGATTATTGTGTGATAAATTAAATATGATGAAGTCTATACAGAGGTCATGTTACTGGCAATTTTAGTCTATAATTTATTATCGATAGTATAAAAAAAAACGATTGTGCTTAGAAAATATGTTTTTACTGAAACATTGCCAACAGAATAACGGTTAGGCAGCTAAGAGAAAAGATATAAACGTCAAACGCACAATAACGATCATGGCATTTTCTTAATCATTCTATATGAAAGTACAAAAATGCTAAAATTTTCAGTTGGAATTGTTTCAATTGTTTGTAATTTAAAACCCATTTGTATGGTAACCTCGAAGGAAAAATGTAACTATAACAGTTTTTTGAATCTATCTATATCTACAATGTTGAATAAGAGACATATTCAATTTTCAACTAAAATAATTTTGGTTGATATTCTATTTTGATATTTAAGCATAAATTACGAGAAGTTAATCAATTACTATTTAATATATAGTAAACAAAAATTGTGTTTAAAAAATAGCTTTTTATATTAAGAAGCTATATAATTCTTTATGATACTTACTTGTGTTTAAAAATGTATAGCACCTAAATGTTTTATTAAAATAGTATAAATATACGAATAAATTTAAATAAAAATTGTACTATAATACCCGTGAATTTCATTATTGCTATAGCGTTTTCAATCAGAATAAATTCTTTTATAAAATATCAGTTGATTGATCATTCCATAATCCAAAAAATATATATTTATTTTAAATTACATAATTTATTATTAGTATTAGTTAAAATATATTATTATTAAATTTATGTTACCTGTCGTCTTATATGTGATTTATGTGTGTTCTTAAAAAAAATAAAAATAAATAGAATTTTCATTTAATTTAAGTTCCAATTGACTATCAGAAATATTTATTTATGTTTAGTTATTTTACGAGGAGGTGAAATTTTTGGATCCTATATGAAGGTAAAAAGTTTTTTTTTTTTATTTACAATAAGAAACTTATTAAGCTTGCGTCTAGTAAAGGAGCATCCATTTTTCGGTCGTAAAAATCTCAGGTCCGGTATACGTTGCTACGGCAGTAACAGTAATAATAGTTTATTTTTATGGCTGCAATATTTTCGCGGACGTGACGAAAACTCATTGGATCTCCATCGTCATTGGTAAAAGGATGGTTAGGTTTTTCACCGTTTCCCTTCAGCCATTTTATACGCAACAACCAAATAATTCTGATTAATATCACATCATCATTTTTAAAATTTTTTAATTAATTTATATAAAAAACAAATTAATAAAATACTGTGTGCGTGAGGCAGAGATCTATTTTTATGGGTTGGCGAAGGAGAAATGTTTCTCCATTTATATTTTAAATAACTCAAACAACTTTTGGCATGTTTTTGATTGGCCAATCGGCCCGTATTTATTGTGTATAATTTATAATTTTTCTATCACGTTTTATTTTTCTTAAAAAAAAAACAATGAAATACTTTCAATTTGTATACATAATAATGTATTAAGCAAATTAGATAATAGTAAAATAGACGTGGCTACATGACATAAAGTTAGGTCAATTGACACTACTTCAATATCATGTATTTAAAATATTAATCAGAATTTTGTAGTTGTAAGGTTAATACAGATGAGAAGAGAAATACCAAATTACAAAAGTCGATATCAAGTCAGTTTAGTGAAATTAGCTTGATAAAAATGACGAAATTATTGGTATAGTAAACAACAAATACCACGGGAGAAACAATATAATTTGTTATTTATAAAAGGACCGATTAAAATGTTGTCCCTATTTTTATTAAAACTTGAAATGATCCACCTTCTGTGGTTATGTAACAAACATTAAATTAAATGAATATGATTATTAAACTTTCACCTGTCATAAAAAATCTGGAACCTTATAATTTTACTAATAATAATCTAGTTATCTATTCTCTTTTAGATTCTAAGCGGAGTTATTCTTTTATTCTACGATTTCTAAGATTTCTCATATATAATTTACACTTAAGCCATAAAAACAATTTGTTCTTATAGACATTTTAAGCTAAAATTTGGAAAAAATTAATTTATTTAAAGATAAATAATGATGTAATTTAAAAAAAAAATATTATTCGTGGGAACTTAAAAGTTTAATGTATATTATATCATCATGAATTTTACTATTCTCAATAAAATTTTTGATTTCTTTTAAAATATTATTATCTATTTATATTATAATATAAATTTATTTTTACTGTTCTCTGGTAAATGCCAGTAAGATGCCAATACATCTTGAGTTGTATAAGTCGATATTATATGTTATTAATATTTATTAATATTGTATTAATACCAAATAAATATTTATAATAAATTATAATATGTTATCTATGAATCATATTATTTAATTAAATATTTTAAAATAATATAATATAATGTATTATCATATATATGGTTGGTCTGATTAAGTTTTCGGTAGTTTAAGCTTTCAAGTAATTATAATTACCTTGTTATGTAAACAGGAAATTACTAAATTTCACAAAATTAACATACTATTGGTAAGTTATTAGACATTATACTGTCGTAATGAACGCACATCAATAGTATAGGTAATTTCGCGTGCGTTGTTGATGTATTTTGGACATTGACGAGCAGATTAAAGGGACCAGGTCATTTGTGTAATTGCATTAATTTATGAATACTTAGTCAGTACCAAACTCTAGTAATCGCTTGGGGTTATTTCTGTTACACACGCCGAAGCATTGATTACCATCATTACCAAGGTGCTGCCCGGAAACTATTCGCTTGTTAAACTTAACGTATAGGTCAAAGTATTTTGCAACCGAAAAACTGATAGGTTTATCATTTATTCAATCACTTTACATTTTACATATACTTTTACTTGCCGATCACTTCGTGTAAATTATACTATTTCGATGATACTTAACTATATAATATATCGTAAAATAAATAAAATAAAAAGAGCATCCTTCAAATTAAACTGTGGAAATTATTAATACAATTTAACAATTTGCAATACAAATTATTTTTTAGTTTTTACGTTAGTGGCAAGAATTTAAGGTATTCTGGAGTTTACCTAGGTACATATTTTATTTGTAATTTAAATGTAGCCACACCTACCTAACTTAATAATATTACAGATTTCTACATTTATTATTTATATTATATGACAGTTGTGTAGAAGGTAAAAATAATAATACACAGTAAAAAATAAATATCAATGGCAATAAGTTTATTTTAACATAATATAATGATAAAAATTGAAATTTGAGATATTGTCAATATTCAATAATGAAAATATCCATTTTTATCATTATGTATAGAGATAATTTTCAACCGAATATAGTAGATAGGCATTGTATATAATAATTTTATTAAACCAAAATGTGTGATGAGAACAATTTAACACAATTTATTAGTCTAGCTGTTTTAAAGGCTATTTCATATCTGATAGAAGTCAAGCAAAACTTGAAGCAAATCTATTGTCAAACAAAAGGGTTTTATGGTCATGCAGATGTTCGTTGGATAATTTACCATACGAAGAGATGTAAAAAGTTTTCGTGCACTACGAAAATAAAATCGATTTTGCATATATATCCGGATGATTCGAGTCCGATAGTCGAAAACTTATATTAAAGACGAGAACTTCTGTCCCAACTCATTACTATACGGTCTACGAATAGCTGTCGAAGAAAAATTTCTGCCTGCAAATATGCATATTTATTTTCTTTTCCTAGGTGATTTGGTCTCCATATAAAAGTTTGATGGAATGGTCAACGTATATTTGTATAAATATATAATTATTTTTGTTTTACCACGTTGAGTAGGTAACTATAGATGATTAATATCAACTATCAAGTGAGTTTCTAGTACTCTCACTATTGATCGAATACACTACACAAATATTATTAATCAGACTATTAACTTCCTATAGGTATTATCTATAGTTATTTTTTCAGAAATTTATTCTTAATTGTATTACAATTATAATTTTGAAACTGCAATACATTTTTATTGGCATTAATAAAACATTTTTAAGCGTTGCTGTTTATAGTTTTATTGTCTGCCGAATAAAATCAATATAATTACAAAGTTGAATAATATTTCACACAGTATTAAAACATACAAATATATTTTTTATTTTAAGTGCGTATTGTATTTTATATGATTAAATAATATAATATTACGTACGTCATAAATATATTTTATTCGCAATTAAATTTGTTCAGTAGAAGTTCTAGTAGATTTAAGATTTAAGTATTTAAATAGAATATAGATAAATAATGGGATTTTATGATATTGATAATAGTCATAATATGGCGATACTACTATAATATAAATGCAACTTACATATGGTTTGTATCAGAGATTGAATACATGGTGTGATGTTTTGTGAGCAGTAACTTTATGTACGTAATAAAGACCCCGATTATACACTATAATTGACGTTAAACTATATTCATATCTGTTCATCCGTACAACAATCTAAAGTTATGCCTTAATAAATAATATTTTAAGTGGGAGATTAATAGAAAAATAAAATATTGATTTTTTCATACGTGTGCTTACTAACTTACTACTTAAGGTACTAGAATATTAGTATTTATTTTATATTCAACGACATCGGTATAGTTATTCGGATAACAGTTTGAATTAGGTTAAAAAATTTTTAAAAAAAAAAAAAAAATAAATAACAATAATAGTAATATGTCGATATCCAAGTATAATTTCAATTGAAATATAATTATAGTATGTTGGTACATGGATATTTTTTGGTATTATAAATACTTATATAGGTATTTTATTGATATTATTATATTATCATATTATTGATACCTTTTAAGTAATCGTTACTGAATTATTTTCAAATAATGTACAAAAAGTGATATATATACACACACAGCTACTTAGAATGCTGGTTCTGACATCTACCTACTTATTTTATAAAAAATAAAACAAACCAAAAAACATGGACATAAAATAAATCCGACAGGATGAGATAAAAATAAAACGAATTGTGGAAAACATTAAGGCAATGACTTTACTGAATCCTAATACAGAAACATTTTTCTATAGCGTGAAAAAATATGTGAGATATTGACCTGGTGATGTGCAACAAAGTTTTCAGTTTATGTACTAAATGTATTTGTGAACAATGATTAAATTATTATAAAACCGGGAAACTCGATTATAAAATATTGAACATTGTTTAATTTGTACGCTAATATGCTTAATATATATTATACAATAATAATAATTATTGCAATGTAACTCAGATAATCAAAATTGTATGATTTGTGTAATAGGTTATACATTTTTTATACATGTGTTGCTTTAGTCCTCCACTAAAGATAATTTTTTTGCACAAAGAGATATAAATAATTATTTTAATATTATTATCTTCACTATATTTTACTCTTTGTATTACGGGGAAAAACAGGCTATCCAGGAATAATTAAATGTAAGTAATTTTTGTAAGATTAAAGTAGTTGTAATAAAAACAATAAATATTATGCATATAAATACGTTTGTTTAACTTGGTTCGTAATTTTGTATGTTTGAGATAATAGTGAAATATACTAATTTATAGTTTACTCTTCAGATTTTAATAATTAGTGAATAATGATTTGTTTATAGTTTTGTTTGACTGATGGTTTCTACAAATATGTTGAATATTATTTAATGTTATAATAATTAAAAATCGGTTACAATAATGTTTGAATAATATAACAGTAGTTTTAAGGTTACACAATTTTAAATTTATCACTGTTTTGTGTATTTTGTTTACTAGTATATTTTTATTTTTGTAGTTTTTACGTAGTACTAAAAGTTTTCAGTGTTGTCTAAATTATTCAGTAGTTTTAAATCAATAGTGACAGGATCATTAAGAGGGATTTTTAAAAATGTAACTATATTTATGAATCATTATTCAAATATATGTATATCAATTATGGTACAGTATTTTTTTAATGCCTACTGCTCTTTTTTTCTTTACTATTAGCTAGAGACATGCATTATGTATGCAAATATATTATGATATTCATTTTGAAATTCAAAACTAAGTATTTATTAATCACTGAGTGACTTTTAACATGTTTGACAGTTCAATTTGTTGAAAAATTATGTGTTGCTGTTGCAAGTTTTATCTTTTATAACGAAGAATGATTAGTTGTATAAATTATCCTCGCTGTTCCATTGTACCTATAATATAATATATCTTGGGTTGTAGACATTAATTGTTATGTGTGCTCGTTACTTACTCACACCTTGATGATATTCATTACTATCCGACTGAACTCGTGGAATATTCGTACTAAACGAGTCCAGTTCATCCTGAACCCGGAATAGCGGGACGAGCATATGATAAGAATGGTAAAAAAAACCGGATTGTAAATGACGGCGCCTTAGGGTGATGTAAATTCCAAACACAATTAATTATGCTCCGTTAATCCTGCAGGGCACATCGCTTAGCCCATATTTCACTCACTGAGGTGGGGATTTTAAGCTCGCTGGGTGTTGCATAGTAGTAGTATTTAGTAATAGTAGTTGTATTAGTAGTAGTAGTAGTAGTAGTAGTAGTAGTAGTAGTAGAAGCAGCAACAGAATTCTGTTGGTCAAGATTACCACGACGCTTTCCACTCTTTATATAACCATTAAAAATTGTACCCTGACTTTAAACAAAAACTTTTGAACTTGTCTTTGGAGATTCCAAAACTGACGTGAACAAATAATACTCGTTTACTCCTCGTTCTCGTCGTAGTGAAGATTTTCGCGTCATGAATGATAACCGTCGCGGTTTCCCCTCCCCCTTAAAAAAAAACTGTTGGTGGGATAGAGGATAGAGTCAGCCGAATCTACCATTACGAACATTTGGTTTTTGGTTGGACTGTTTTTTATTTATATATTTTATTATTCCTTGCGAAAAACAAGATTACTATCTCAATCAGTCGTCCACGTTACCGTCCTTGACGTATGACCGTTATAAGGTATCCGAACAAAGATCAATCGGATTAGAGACAAACATCCATTTTAAACTGTCGTAGTTATCGTACATAGCTTTGTTTGAGAACTTACAGTTAGTTTTTTATTCGATTTAAAGAGTAAACATTTAGTATCATTAATCGATATAGTTTTAGAAGATCTTTTTGTTTTATATAAACTGATCACCATCAAGTAATAAATAATAATTTTTGTAATCAAATTTTAATATAATACTGCGTTACTTATTCTTGAAACAAGAATATGTAAAATTTATTTTTGAAACTAATTATCTTGATAAAATAAAAGTGTTGAGTGTTATTGTTTTAAAATGATTGGTATTTTTATTCAAAAGCTATTTCGTTGGTGATTGATTACTATATTTTAGTTTCAAAGAATGTTATAAAAGTCCTGATTAAACCTTTTTATCGATAAGATATTAAATCTCTGGATAGTTTACATTAAACTAGTTTCATTGATAGTTTTTAGAAATTCAAGTAAAAATCACAATATTATTTCAAAAAAAAAAAAAAAAAAATACTGAAAATAACTCAGGAATTATAGTCTTAACTGGGTTTTGTTTAAAATTAAGTTTAGGATGCAATTATTTAACTTTTAATTATACATTACTAAAATGGGCAAAGCACAACAAATAGTCAATATTTTTGGTATATTTGTATTATTTTTAGCTTATTTACATTTTAATATATTAAATACTTGTGACCTGAAGAGTGTAGGTTTTTATAAGAAGTTCATTAAAATATTTAATGATGTATATCACAATTTATTATTATTATGTAAAATACAAATATTTAGTTTGTTAATAATAATAGTGATTATAATGTAATATTACATCTAGAGCTAAACCACTGGTTTAAGTAGCTATATACATTACACTTTAAATTTGATTTTTTTTTCTTAAATATATATATATTTTTTATTATTACTGTGTTGAGTATACGAATAATAGCTTATGTTTTTATGATTGTAAAATAAAAAAACATGCCAGCAACAGATAATTTACATAATATTAGTAAGAATAATATAAACCTTATTTATTTAAAATAATAACTCCTTTTATGTAAAATATTATGACTGTGTTGTAATAATATATTTTAAGTTTTATTTTATTGATTTTAAATCTGAGAGGAACGATACATGAATTGGTTTACAAGATTTATTTTATATCTGTCTACACGTTCTAACCAGAAAAATGTTAGCTGTTATTTAGAAAATTTAGAACAATTTCGAGTACACAATTACACTTTTTGTTATAGCCGTTTATTTATTTTTTTGTTATTATGATTTTTCCTATAACAATTTTAATCATTTTATTGTAATACAAAAAAAATATTTGTCGTAGGAACTTGGTATTTTTACACACATTGTAATATTAAAAATGTTTGGAATAATTTTAAGCTATTTATATCACAAACCCATTCACACCGTTGTACGATATGTCAATATTGACAAATATTAATTAATCATAATAATACTATGCAATATGATAAATGTGAATTTTTTGACAAAAATAAGTTTAATCACAAACCCACTATGGTTATTAGTGGAAAAAAAATAACTATATACTATATATTGTATCTACCAAGAATCGCAATCCACATAAACTGATTAATTATTGAATTATATTTTAACACACTCATTACAGTTTTAGCAGGAATCAAGTACTAAACGACGAGGTGAATTCGAAACCTGCTATACGAGTACAGCATAACGAGTTTAATGTTTTTTTAATATTAAAGTTGTTAATGCAATATTTAAAAAATCATAACTTATACTTAAATATACTTAAATAAAATTGATTTACATAATATTCCCAGTCTTAGTCTTATAATTTAAAAATTAATAAATGATTAATATTTTAAAAGGTCTTTAAAAAACACATAATAATGTAAATAATATTTAATTATAAAACATTGATGTATTTTTAATAGTAAACTTGTTTTGAACACTAAGCTAAACTTTTAAAATGAAAAAGCTATTACTTTTTATTTTTGTAACTTATACATACCGCCTACTTTGCAACGTATGCACCAATGAATGATGTGCATAAGAAAATAATAAATATGCATACTAGTTAATGTATAATGTTATAAAAAGTTTAAATCTTGTTATAAAAGAGGTCATGCATAACATGAATACTTTTTCCAATATGATGCTATCAAAATATAAAATAAAAGATGAATGAAACTTTAGATCAGTATACTTATTTCATATGTGAAAATGTTGTATGAAAAAATGGCAATTTCAATTATCTTTCGATAAATATAATATGATGATAATATATCATCACTAATATGTAAAATAAATATATATATATTGCAGGTCAATAAAAACTGAATTAACTAGATTGGTGTCAAACATATTATTTAGTATCTTATATTATTCCATAAAAAGAAAATGACTATTTGTTAGTATTAATATTGCTTATTATTGAATTAAGTTAGTTTTTAAAAACATATTTAATGTTGTTTATTTATTTATTCTTATTGTTGACTTTGTAAAAAACCATTAGTGTCAACAGTTACAGTTTTAAATATAAAAAATTAATACACAAAATAAATGCCGTAACTGGGTGATTATTTCATCGAAAAACCCTTATTATTTTAAAAACTATAAATATTTTTAAAATTATAAGTGTTTTTCGATAAAAGAATTATTTTGTTTATAGTATATAGAATCCATATTCACACACAAAAAAATATGTTTAAAATATTACTATAAAAAAATGTATAATAATTTTATTTATAACGTTTAAAATATCTTATGAAAAACTCTCTATACTAAATTTTTTCCCTTAAATAATTGATTTATTTATTAAAGAAATGTAATATGTAATTAAACTAAAATAATTAATTTGATTTATACATCAAGTTTAATAATAATAGAGAATTATATGTTTTTAGGTATGTTTCTATACGTTATCAATTTTTTTTTTTATGCAGTTAATTTAAATCACTATTCTAAATGTATTATCTTAAACTTTGATCTTAATATTACTTTATTGATTATAGATTAAGCTAATATTTTTTTTTTATATATTAAAAATTAATCAACTAGAGAAATTAATAAAATTAACTTTTAAGTTTATCATTCATGCGGAGTATTATAGATACTTCCTTTCATGCTACGAATATTATAAACTTGGTATTATAATAATTTATTGCATATTTTTTTGTATAAATGTTTATGTTTTTTTTTTTACTATATATTAAATAAAAAAAAGTTTATTATTGTTTTTAAATAGCTTATGTAATTATTAATTAGTTATAATAAAGTTTAATCTAAATCTTTATATTTTTATTACAAAAAATGTTCATTTTGTACAACTTAAATAATTTGTTATATTAATATTTATCTCATTACTGTGAATAATTAAGAATAGTATTTAGTTATAATAAATTAAAATATAACTTATATTTTTTTACAAACAAACATACTATAAAATTAAAAGTAATATAAATTATATACACTTATGTTACTGGTTTATTCATATTTAATTAATATTTGTTAATTTTAAATAACTTACCAAATATTATGATGATTGATCTAATTTTTGTTTATCAATATAATTCAGTGTTCCCATAAACTGTGAAAATATAACATGAGTTCATATAAATAACAATTGTATTTAATTAATTCTTAAATTGGCTATGTATAAGTTCACAAAATAACTATCTTAAGCTTATATAATTTAGCATTTTTGTATTAATTGTTGTTATAAAATAATGGATAAAATAATTAAACAATACATATGTAGGTTTTTGAATATAATATAATATTGTGTATTTATATCTGTATTTGATAATAATAAACTAATGCAATTCAATATTGTATTTTTAGATTATGTATGTTAAATTTAATGCACCAAAAATATATTAAACATTTAATATATGATAGAACTATGCACAGTTATTTAATACTGAGACTATGACAGTCAAGTAATTTTTATATTTACGATTGTAAATTAAATGGTTACATTATTTGACAATTTTATATATTTTTTTATAATGTAAATTATATTTTTAATTTGTTTGAGGTATTGAAACAAAAACGAACTCATAAAATAATAACGGAATTCCTAAGACAATTTCAGGTATTTATTGTTTATATTAAAAACCTAAAAGAAAGAACAAAATGACGGAAACAATTTAATAATGGCACTTAAATTAGTTTGGAATGTCCATTTTTGAAAAAACTCATTAGATTGATAAATATTACAAAGCGTGATAAAAACGTATCGAACAGGTACATTGGCAATCTTAAATGATACAGCTAAAATTGTTTCATCACATTATTAAGTTAGAATAAACGTTTTATTGCAGTTTTAATAAGAATGTAATTAGTAGGTACAATTGTACAAAGATAAAATATGAATAGATCATTTATTAACAAGATAATTATAATTGTCGACTAATTAATTACAAATAATAGATATGCAATTTACATTTTCAATAAACAATGTACTTATACATTAGTAAAAGAAAATTGTCAGCTATCCATTTAACACCATCAAGGTCTCACATTTTCACATATTAAACATTTAAGCAGTTGAATAATTTTTGATACTATTTGGAACGATTAATTATATGCATATTGTTTCAGTTGAATACTATACTAACTCATATTTATTTTTAGTACGATACAGTAGTATATACAATTGTACAAATTTTATTTAATTTTAATACGAATGGATGTATAATGTATGAAATATGGATGAAACTTGGGAAAAATAGAAATCAAATCAATTACCATGTTATACCGAATATGCATATTCATTTGCAGTACGTAATAATAATATCCAATATTCCGTGCACACACACGCACACACACACTTGCATATATACACGCTTACTATATAATAGTATTATAAACGTTAACCTTAATGTATTTTCTTTTTTCACAACTGTACAGTTTCCACGATTTATACGATGACGACGTAAGTGAATAAAGACATCCGAAGACAAATTATATTATGAATGCTATCATGTATGGATGATGCTATTATTATATGAACATATTAAACTTGTTCATAATGGTGGAGCTTAAAGATTTATTTATGAAATAATAACACAAAGTATATAACTAATATATTGCACACATATGCCTCGTTAACTGTACGCATTAAAGTCTACAGAATAAATTATTACAAGTTATTTGAACTACTTGTGTACAAAAAACCGTGATACCAGAGTCGTGTGGACCACTTGTTAGGGTTTCTATTTACTTAAGTTCCTGTTATCTAAACGTGGTTAATATTTTATTATGACAAAGATATTTTCTTACATCCCCCGCATGTGTTGTTATTAAGATAAAAAAAAAAGAAAAATATTTTGAAATTGATTAACTCTTTTTAGCATATTTATACCAATCGAAAAATTTCATCTTTAAAACCAAGTCAAATGGAAATACAACAATATTCATGCAAAACCGGCTATAGTACAAGGTATGTTCATCGTTTGAATTCAAATATTTTTTCTATAAATTATAGTATATATGTATTCGAAAGGTCTAACATTACAGGACACCGGATTCTAGATCAAACAATTCGTGTAGTCGTTGACGATCATGAGCGATTCGCAATTGTTAAAATAAATTCTTTGTATTAACTATATCTACGTTTAAAAATAATTGCCAAAATAATTGCCAGCGTTTCTAGTCGGTAGCCAATTATATACACTATAATGCGTATACCTATAAGAAAACGTACGCGTTCGATATTTTAAGTATAATCTTCCCACAAACGACAAATGTATTGCTAAGAAAAATATACGTCATATTTTACTGTAAGTTTAGCTTGTAATATACACTGTAGTTTTCATTTTGTTTATATACAAATGGCTTTGGTACCCGAACGCATTTCGAAGGTTCATGTACAATTTTCTCGCTCATTTACTTCAAGAGTCTGTGAGTTTTTTTCTTTTTATAGCGACTGTTCAAATATTTTACTTTATACATATAGATGCATAAAACTATAAACACACACGCATATAAATATAATAAAATATATATGTATATATGTATATATATATATATATAGGTTGCTTTATAGTACAAGAAGCACTGTCAACATTCACTTAAACCACCTGCTTACTACAATTGCACCCATTGTAAACCACCAGTTTTCTTCCTAGGTTACATAATATCATACGTATATGCTCTGTCGAACGCATTCAAATCGAGAATGCCTTTTATAGTTGTTTTACAAAATAATAAGAAGTCGAAATAATAAAGGAAGACCAATTTTAATCCGTAACAAGTTCATTAGAAGTTTAAGTATAATAGTATCGGGTTAATCTGGTGTGGTGTGGACTGGCATCGGATCATCAGATAAATTTCGAACAATTAGTTTTGTACAAAAATATATTATACAAATTAAATGAAGTAATCATCTAAAAATAATCTATATTAATGAATTGGGAAAATAAAATAATGCTTTTTATTTATTTTATATGAAAAAAATACAATCAGAGATCTAACATAATATTGAAAATAATAAGTCAGTAATTCGCGTTACGGCACGAATGAATAAATTATTGTTAATGCTATTTAAGTATTTTAAATAAATAACCTTCTATAATATTATTATGATTTTGTTTAGTTTGGTTTTTTGTGATTATATTCAGACTAAGAAGATTGGAAGCAGTGATTTGTATTTGTCTAAATATATATATAATTAATCTAGTGAAGTGATCAGAATTCTAAAAACAGATTTGAATTTGTTGTCAAGGTTATTTGGAAAATATTTACGAAAAATTCAAATCAGCTTTTAGAATTCTTATCGATTCACTAAATCAATTGGTATATTGGAATAAAAACATATCTAAATTCCTATAATCCATGCGTGTTAGAAAAAGACAGAAAATTAACGCTTACAATTCGGCAATCCCCTTAAATTATATATTATGCAATCATAATGGCATAATGTATCAATGTTTTTCAACCATTTCAGTATTTTTTTTTCAGTAAATAACGTTATAACCTGAAGGTGTTTCATGAACAATATTCGCTGTTTATTATTCCGTAAGATTAAAATGATGAAAAATAGTTCAAATAATCGTATGCATTCAAGTAACTACATATAAAGATAAACAAGTAATTTATAAATAAATATTTTTTGTTTTTTTTTTGTTTTGGAACATAAAGGTTAAAAATAAAAATACATTACACAAAAATATGATATTTATCTGCCACGAGTAAAGTATAGGAATATATAATATACAAATTCAAAAGTGATAAATAGAATTCAAACAAATCTGAAAACTTTTTAAATTCAAAAATAAGTGTCTAGTTTTAGATGAATAAAAAAATTGACGTAACAACATGAGCACTGTGATATGAGTGTCTCATACTTATTCCTTACATATCCTCCACATGTAGTGGCGTATTTAAAAATATCTATAAGGGGGCATAATAGAATATTAAAATTGTATTATATTTTTATTGAAAATCAATACAACATTAATAACATTTTTAGACGTGGCTATAGACGCGTTAAAAACAGAAAGTGCCATGGTGGCAGATCTATCTGCGTCATCTGCTTTTGTAAATAATACGCTACTGGGTAAGCGTGAAAAGTTTTAGAAAATGTTGGTACACAATAATATATAACAACAACTTTCGACGTTTGTCGAACACAATGGGTGGCTCACAATGTAAATATAAATGTATGTCGAATATACACTATTTGTGAATTTTTTTTATTTACCTACTAAATTACAAACAGACTAACAAATAACACAACGAAATTGTAAATTTTATGAGCGGTAATACATATAAAAATACAGTAATACATTTATAATAACATTTTGAGCATTTTAACGTCGAATTTAATTTATGTTATCTAATTTATTTTAACGGATATAGTTTTCATTTATAACAGTAAAAAATTAGATGTATTTTTATCTAAATAAAAGAAACAGTTTACGCTCAAATAATGATGTATTTCAATTTTAGCGCATGTCGGTTTGAGCTACGTGTTTTTATATTTACTATAGCAAATACATATAATACATTATTTATAATTTATTTGGCATTCATAAATGGTTTTTTTACACTTTTTAAACTTTTCTAAATTCTACCTGTCTTGTGTGATAATACGTTTAGTGATATGGAATATTTTGTCGTTAATTATTTATACAATATATTATATAATATATCTTATATGGTAAAAACAGAAAATAATATTAAAACAATACGAATTAATTCATAACTTATTAAATTGTTCATTTTTTTAAAATATTAATTTTTTTTTTGCTTTACTTAAATGATTTAATTAAAATTACTATCTCTTGTTACTTTTTAATTGTCATACTTAAATTAAGATTTTTAAAACTTAAGACAATTAAAGCTGAAATTTGCTTTATAAAATATAAATAAATGATAATATTAAAATTTTTTAAATTGATAAAGAATTGTTGCATTATAGTAATAATCAATTATACTTTTAATACAATTATATTTTTGAATAATAAAATTAAAAAAATATATTATTAAGTGCCTGTAAAATATACAGAATACTGTCTAATCGATCATGTATTACTGGTAATATTTATACGTTGATATTTTCGACTAAATTTTGAATAAATAATATGTAAGTGATGTAACTAACGGTAAATAAATCATTCAATTATAATAATATATGTTACTCAAAAAACAATAATTAAATTATTGTTTTTCCAGAGATCAAACATGTCAAAATGAAATGAAACGAACCAGAAATACATGACAAGAGATCAACGTAAAGATATATAGGTTTACAACAACCTCTCACGTTCCTTTGTGTACCAAGCAGTCATTCGCATTGAGTTACACACCTGTCGTTTTCCCACATCTCCTATTATTCCAAAACAACGGATTCCTCAGCCACCGGACACTTGACTACGTATAACCCATAATTTTACGCTCCGTTCCATTTAACTAAGTACCTATTTCTGGGCTGATTGACCGATGTTTTGCTTTTGACGTTGTAACAGTTGTAACTAGATATTTAAATTTTACTATAAAGTATTTATATGAGTACATAACTTTAAATTTCGATTTGTTACATACAATTAGAAATGCGTGTATATACTATGCGTAAAATAGCTTAACAAATATATTTTATAATTATTACGCGTGAATAACATATTTTCTTAATTTCGTGTGTAAAATATTTCAATATGTACGATTTTGTAAATTTAATACGATATATATATATATTTCGTATGACAAATTTAATACGATAATATTAAGTAATATAACAACTACTATCGATATTCATAATATGATTATTTTGTTAACAATGACAATTTAAATTCTTATGGTGGATCGAGTACTTTTCATCTATTATTTTTATGTCTAAAATATTCTGTTTGAAAAAAAAAATCAAAATCAAAACTATTTGTATATGATATTATAGACAAGAAAAAAAATATTATGGAAAAAAAGGAAACTTTTTCAAATATTAAATAAACCAGAAATAAGAATATCATTTTTTTTTTTATACATTAAGAAGTTCATTTAAAATTAAACACATATACTTATTTATTATGGAAAAGTACATGTCTTGAAAATATTTTTTGTAAAATATACATTAATTACTTAATCATTAAAAATAACATTCGTGAAAAAAATACAATATTTGTTTAATTAAATTATTATTTTTCTGAAAATGTTATGAGTATATAAAATTGAATTTTGAATGAGTTAATAAATTTTACCAAATTAATTAATAAGTGAAACACATTGCAACTGAAGGCTTAAATATGAGTACGAGCAAGACCGACAAAGAATCGGAATTGAAAAGATTTTTGATACGGCAATAAGACTCGAAGCCGAAGGTGACAATATTTGAAGACGATTCACTTCTTTAAAGTAGCAAATTCGTTTACAGTTATGTAAAACAAATATTTCAAAATGTTGATACTTTTCTAGAAATTTAATATTTACCTTTATAATAATCACTATGATATAGAATTTTTTCTATTTTACACCTAATTTTTTTAAGCTTTTGCCATTGTGGAGTTTAAAAAAATTAAAGATTTCTCCCCTATCTAAAAAAATAAAAATATTTTTGGTTTAACGTTAAAGTTAAAATATACTTAAATCAGTTAAATCTTGACTTAGAAAACAATATTAAGGTAGAATCCGTTGAATAAAAAACTTTGGATATAAAAGTTTTGCTATGGTAAATGCATTAAAATTATTTGGCATGTTTAAAAATAATATTTTACTTTGGAAATTCAAAATATACCCTAAAAATATATTTAATTTTTTTACCATTAAAAAAATAACTTGTACATGAGAATTTTAAAAGTTTTTGTTTTATATTATAGTGAAACATATATAATATACTTTTTTCACCGCGAAACTCTCCGGAAACACGGTTGTAATTCCTCGGGGTATATAATATACTATAATACTATATAATATAATTTACAGATTATTTAAAGTATGTTCAGTAGATTTTAGTTTTTAACCATAATTCAATTTGTATCTGTAAAATCGTTTTCATAAAAATACAATTCATTACTTTAATAAACTTATATTCATAATATTTTAATATAATATACCTATGTTTAAATGTACTACACTAATTATAGCTTTTACTAAAAATAAACGTCGTATGCAATAATTCTTGCTTGTAGAAAAATGTAGTTAGTTTAAAAATGCACTGTAATGGATGTCGGAAGATAAAAGCTGTTAAAATCGAACGGATTTACGAAAAATGTATTCACATAATTTATGTTCTTAGATCGTATGTAAAGTATGATGTAATTCAGGTGTTTTCTAAAACCATAGTACTGCAATATTCACTAATTCTATAAGTTTGTATGGCACATGTCAACTGTGCGAATATCAGTATGTTTACTCGAGGAAATATTATAATAACTTTTAACATTCTTATCTATAATAAATTTTAAACGTCAAGTGTGAATATATTATTAATTAAATTAAAAAGTTTCCAATGATGCACGAATAAGTATCACCTAAATATCACTCCAATATTTTGATTAATCCAGATTGTTTAAAGGTAATTTTAATACGTCGACCCAAAATTTTAACTTTCGGTGTTTTTAAAATGCTATAAGTCTTATAATTAGAAAAAATCGCAAAAAACCGTTTAACCTTTAGCTATTAAAATAGAAAACTTTATGCATTTTTAATTACAGAAAAAAAAAACTATAAACTGTTGAAATTATTATGAATTTTATAAATATGTAATAGAATTTCATATGCTTGAAATCAATTTTGTTAAAAACTTATGTTAGGTAAATATTCCAGTTTTTAGTTATTTTATATTTAAATAATAAAGATAATTTTTACTTTGACTGTTAAATCTAAACATCTAATAGCTGAAATTATTTCTCGTATAAACCACTAAGCTAATAAATGACCTTAACCGACCGTGAATCAAAATTATTTATATTGTAAATATCCGATCTACGGGCAAATTATCTAATCTTATTTCAGTGAAATCTGTTTTAGATGTAACAGAACATTTTACGGTGATATAATAATAATGATTTGTGTTTGTAAATATTTTTTGACAGTTTTTCAATTTGACATCGTTTTTTTTTTCACCACATAAGCATTAAGTTTAAAGTTGAAACAAAATTACAATATGAATAATATATACCTATACGCGTGTTTGGTGTCTGCAGAGCACCTTTATGCGGTTCGTGACATTTTTTTTCCGACGTTATTATTTCGTAAATATTTTGTATAATATATTATTATATATTATTACACGTTCGCAGCACTGAAGGCGAGCTGCGAACGTGGTCGTGCGGGTTAAACGTCCACCAGTTCGTGTGACGTAAGAAGGCCTTTGTGTGAGCGTACACACGAATTTTATACGGATCACAGCTAGGTGGTTTCGCGATAAATTCGTAATTCGGGATGTACTTGAGGGCTGCCGAAAAATGTATTTCACTCGGGGGAGACACACACGGAACTGACGCGGTTGCGCGCTCGGAGGCGGAAGGATTGTGATAATACGGAAGAAGCGACGGAGGAGGGCACGTTGGTTGGCGTTGGTAGCGGCAGCGCATATTATATTATAGTGGCGGTGCGTTGTTTTTAGTGTTTTCTTGGCGAATTTATGGCGACACCACATATATAACGTGTTAGATTAATGAATCTTCTGGGCCCGTTCAAATGCGCTGCAACAACCCACCTCTCCGTTATCCTTACAATGTTATGCCTATAACGAGTTTTCGTGCTTAATTAAACAAAATCAGCCTATGTACTGCATGCATGTATAAGTAATATTATTGGTACATAACGTATATGCGTCCGTTTACCTTAATAGTAATGTGTACATTATTTTATTTATTTATTAATCTGTTAAGGTTCTAACAGCGGTGGTATATTAGTCTAACCTATAGATTATGATATACAGATAATAAGTAAAAAAAAATAATAGTAATTATCTATTTACAGTTATTTAAAAATTGTCACTTATGTATTTATAATATAGAAGAATAAAAATATCACTTCCGTGTTTTCTTTGTTAAGTGCTTGTTAGAATGAGGCTGCGGGTCAGTAAAGATTCTTCGTGTTTCATTGTATTTTGAATTTTTGTTCACAACGTGATTTATCGTTAGGTTTTCCTTGAATGTGTCACACAGAGAAGCCGATTCTTTGATGATAAAGATAGATTCGTATGTCCTATTCTTACTGGTGGTTATTATTACAAGTACAATATTTCTTCTTTTTTTAAGTAAGGTGAAATTTCCATTTTGTAATGAGAGGTTTTATATCTTTAATTTGTTTGTAACTGGTATATTCATTCTAATTTTTCTACCATACTACCTTTAATTTAAGGGTGATAATATTGAGTAACCCTGAGGGTATAGTGAAGTTTATTTTTACGGAATGTTGAAATCAGGTGTCGTCGTTTGCAGTTAAGCCTGATTTTTCGTTTCTGCATAAGTGGGAACTCACATGCATGTAATTCATTTATTAGTAGTTACTATAGTTGAAGTTCCAGATTATTTTTTAATAAAAAGTTTGTTATTTATTTTTAGCACTCAAAGAGTTACTAATAATTTTGGAAAAGTCTAAATTCGAGAATGACGTGAATTATAGAAATTTGTAAATGGCACTTGTCTTATTGTATAAGTACTATATTGGTTGGAAGTGAATAATTATGGTTTTCCTGGTTTATTATTATCGCGAAACTGACGCCAATACAAATACAATTTTCAAACGCGTCAGTGTATATATGTGTGTACTGATAGAATATCCATTATTATTTAATGTTTATAATATGTGCAGCGTTGTTAAAATAATAAAATAAAAAATACTATTGCGCTCGTTTTATAGTAGTCGTTTTATAACGGTCGTTCGGTTCAGGCGAGGTAGCCACGGCACACGGGCAAAATGATTATTTAAAAAAGAAGTTGGATTTCATTGTGGAGGACAAAACGGAAAACGGGCTCACGCGCGCGAAAAATCGTGGAAAAAACACGAAAGATTGATGGGCGGCCGTTTTCTCCGCGCGTATAATAGTTCTATCCCGGTGTTTCGAACCGTTTACGAACCGTACAAACATACTATTGCACGTGCCCCTCTCCCACAGTACGACGCTTTTATCGAATCGGGTTGGGTCGGGGTGTGCACTATTCGCCGGTGTGATTGATGAGACTCGTCGTGCCACATCTGAGAAGAGATTTGACTTTCCCACTCGTTCGACTGCGTCTGTGTGTGTTTGCGTCGCCGTGAGATATGAATAAGTCGATTAGTAATAATAATTATAAGCTTATAGCTCGTTTTCTCGTCGCGCCTGAATGGAGACAAGGACACGTGACTGAGGCGCTGATATCGTCGCGATGACAGACACGAGACGTGTAAGCCTTGCGCTCCAAAGATGTCGTCATTGCCCGTCCATCTGTATTAATAATAATTAATAATATTATAATAGCAACCGTGTATTATTGTTTTGTTACACGCGGTGCACACGCGACAAAATTCTGACGTTAAACTGTACATTTATAATATATTATATTATGATGGGTGTTTCACTGAGCATTTTCGCCTCCCATTTTTCATTTGATAATGAATTAAATCAAATTCTGATTTTTGGAATTTTCGAATATACTCGAACACTATAATATTCCATTGTATTGTATTTTAACATTAATAATGTTATTTTTATTCTTCATGTACATAGAGAATTTGTTATACTTATGTATATGAGTATAAATTACGTTAGTTGAATATAATGACAATCGTTAGATGACTATAGTTTATGCCAATGTAAAATTATTATCAGATAATGTGTTGCTGATAACGATAAGGTACATTGATGATAAGTCAATACAATAATATAATATACAGGGGTAACTTTGATAATACCGAGGTAAGCAAATTATCTCATTATGCGTTCACGCGTGATCAACGACGGATTAATACATGAACAAAATGTCAAGTCTCAGATTAATTTGCCATATGCTTATATCCTATGTATCGTTTTGTAGTGTTACACCTAGTGGTAATCGGTTAATGCACATAAACTACGTGGTTCTTGTGATGTCGCATTAAGTGATTTCTACTGTATATATAATATTATACAATACTATGGTTGAAGTAAGGTAGTCGTTATATCGTAGGCATTATTATGTACCAAACCGCATTCTGAGCATGAAACTCTATGCTATCACCGCCACTAAGGAATAAGATTGTAAATTTGTGACAGCCATGATCGACCACCAAGTCAAGTAATCATCAAATGAGTTTCGTTCACAAAATCGAATGTGTGACAAACGTTTCTACAAACATTCGTTACGCTTCCACAAAACATTGCCGGAAATCCATTAAAATCTCAGAGCAATCTAATATTTTTAAAATACATAAGATACGCAGAAGAGGAGCTACATCACAAATTATCTAAAATAATTAATATAATTATGAATTATATTCGTTTTTTATTTCGTTATATCGTTATATATAGATAAAATAGTATTTATTTAATTAAATAGTTACAAAAAAAAAATATGTAAATAAGTATTTATTTACATAACCGTGTATTATATTTTATTTTGTTTTTTTTTTAATAGTATTAGTATTAAAATAATATCACTAGCAATTATTATTGAAATTAGACTATCATTTTGCACAAATTTATCTCCATTGTATTAATTATAAATATTTTTAACAATTGTTTTTTCGAACGATTTTGAACGATGAAAGTCCTCAGTCGTATTTTGATACGTCTCATTAGTTATATAATTATTGATTGTCAACACTGAATAGCTAATTAATAATCATTAAAAAAATATTGTATAAAATAAGTAAAAAAATATTTGGTGACATTTCCCTCATCCCCCTCCATCTTTTTCGTATACGTTAAGAGGAAGTTCTATCCGTATGTGTTGTCTCTGTCTTACTAATGTAGATCATAGACAATTTGTGTTCAGCAGAACACATTTTGTGATGTTAACTTTAATATTAGAGTAAATTTACCTATTATTAAATTTAAAGATAAGAAAATATCATATGCTTTTATTGATATTATCATTTTAAAATGAGTTATAGCTATGTAAAATATTACAAGATTAAAATATTCATAACTCACTTTAAAATGATAATATCAATAAAAGCATATGTCATTTTCTAGATAATATTCTTACCTTTAAATTTAATAATAGTTAAATTTACTCTAATATTAAAGCTAACATCACAAAATCTGTTCTGCTGAGCGCAAATTTGCCATGATCTACATTAGTGAGACAGAGACTACACATGCGGGTAGAACGTCCTCTTAAAGGTGACGGAAAAATAGCGGTAAGCAATAAAAATATGCGATTTTGGGAACAATAATGTGTGAAGACAATAGCGGATCGTGATATACTATCCCGGCCCAGCGGTTTACATGAATAATGCTCCGGAAAGTGTGCGAGCGAGTGTATGTTCAGATGGTAATACGCGCGTTAAGAATTATAATATTGAAGTGAGGGTTTATCATGGTTTAGTCGTTAACTCGTGTAAGGTCGTGTACCTACTCGAAATCCTCGTTACTAGTAGTGGATAAGATTAAAAAATATATACTCGACGAAAAGTATTTTATGAGAATTTATGAGAATAAATAGGAGGGTGGCAAAAACTAAAAAAAAAAAAACACCGTTAACAACGGATTGAGATATTGCAAGCGAGAAGTAGTGTAAAGCTATGGCACGAGTTATAATATAAGAAAATAAAAGCGTTTAGGACTACATGATACCAAAATGTATGAAACACGGATACGTAAAGATATTGTGTAACGGATGAAACTCGACGAAGAGTAGGTATATGACGCAATTAAAGAATGCTCTTTTACTCCAATTAAGAATAAACTGTTGTTAAAAACAGTAAACTAATTACGACGACTATAAAACCGGCGGGACGTTAAAACCGTACATACACAAAATGAGGTACCTTCCTACCTATATAATGTGCATTAATAGCAAGTTCCATTAGCACGACAAGATAAAATATTTTACGGTGTACATATTGACTGTAGACCGTGTCAATATAATCATCAGAATATATTCTATAAATTGTTCGAGTATATACCGATTTTGATGAATTTAGTATGTTATTATTATTACTATATTTTTAATTACTTCGTTAATTTTTCGATAGTAATATTCATAGTTAAGTTTTATTTTCTTATTGTATTCTATTATGTATTATACAATTATACCTACAATATATTATTTGAACATTTTAATTTTTTAAATAACATTGAAAAGGGATACAATAATAATTCAAAGTATAATGTTTTATTAAATTTGTCTGTATGGAATTGGATACACATTATCTATATCTATTAATAATTTAAAAAATAATATTCATAGGTATCGACGGTATATATATTGAAATATCAAACCTATTTTACATAAATTCCTCTAACTATTCGGTATCACTTATTCCATACTTATTTTAGTATTAATCAGATATTATTTTAAAATATTCTGTCAATATTTTTTGCTCGAGATCATGTATAATTTGTATTTACAAAAATCTTGAGTTTTTAGTATATTTATAAAATACTTATAGTGTATAGTTTGTTAATTATTTTTAAGATTAAAATAAGGCAGTTAAGATTATACGTAGGCTGTCCGATAAATAAGGTACAAAAATATACTGAATGATGAAAAATCAATTTATTACTATAAAATTTTTACACAATAAATTAGACATATTTTTCTATTTATCTACATAGTCACCATTTAAATTGATGCATTTTTCCCAACGATGTAGTAATTTGAAAATGCCATCTCGGAAATACGCAGCACATTTTCCATCGAAGTACTCGGTAACTGCGTTCATGACCTCCTCCTCATTTTGAAAATGAGTTCCTCCTAAGTGTTTTTTTAACGGACCAAACAAAAAAAAATCCGAAGGTGCCAGATCAGGACTATATGGTGGATGTTCCAATACTTCCCACTTGTATTTTTCCAGCCAAGCTTTGGTTTTTCCGGCTGAATGTGGGGTTGCATTGTCATGCAGCAGTTTCACATTTCCTGAGCGTAATTGTCCTCTTCTCTTGAAACGAAGTTTTTCTTTCAATTTTTTTAACGTTTCAATGTATCGGTCAGCATTTATTGTTTCATTTTTTGATAAAAATTCAATCAGTAAAATTCCTTGTGCATCCCAAAGCACAGTAGCCATCACTTTTTTTGAAGAAATTGTTTGTTTGAATTTTTTTGGAACTGACGATTCGGGATGTTTCCAAGTCATCGAGTCTCGTTTGTTGTAAGGGGTAGAATAATGAACCCATGTCTCATCTCCTGTAATGAGGTGATCGAGGAAGCTTTCGTCATTACGAGCACGATTCAAATGCTCTATGGATATCCGCATACGTTTGGTTTTGTGGTCTGCTGTAAGCATTTTCGGTACCCAGCGCGCACAAACCTTACAAAAATTTAATTTCTCATGAACAATTTCATGCACAGTAATCTTTGGGAGATCAAGTTGTGTGGCCATTTCCCTAATCTTGAGTCGTCTATCCGATCGTAGCAGTTTTTCGACTGCATCAATGGTTTCGGCGGTGAACGTGCTTATTGGTCGACCACTTCTTGCCTCATCTTCAACACTTTCTCGACCTGAATTAAATTTTGTACACCAAACCGATACACTTTTTCGAGACATTACTTGTGGGCCATAAACTTCGGTTATTTTTCGATGAATTTCAGTCAGAGAAATATTTTGAAAATTAAAAAACCGAATGACGGCGCGGACTTCTTCTTTTGTGCAAAATAGATACGCTAAAAATAACTTTGTACTTTATTTATCGGACAACCTACGTATTATAAGCTATTGATTTCTATAACTACGTATTAAAGCCATTTTCATTAATTCAATAGTACCTACGGGTATTGTGTGTGTTTAATTTCTGCTGAAAGTTTTAAATTAATTTTTATATGATATAAAAAATAGTAAAATTTGTAAATTTTAGTTATTAAAAAAAAAAAAATATTATAATATCTTATAATAATAAGATATTTATATATATAATATAATTTATTATACGCAAATTAACATTTTATGTATACTATATTATAATATAAAGAGGGTTAAGATATTATATAATCATATTCATAATTGTTTTAAAATTTAAAATTTTTACTAAAATATTTCAATTTTATTCGTAGTGTAGCATCAACATAAAGTAATAATACAAGTTTATTATGCAAAATATTGTCTTTAGAAAGTATTATTTAGTTGGTCTTATGTCTAAAGTTCTGTATTGTACAGTAGGGTTTAGAGTTTTGCTGACTAAAATATCAGGAACTGTAGAATAATGAGTATCCACATCACACGGACTAAAAACCTGATTTCTATTTTGTTGTTTGATATACATAAAGTTGTCCGTTTAGTTATATTCAAAAATTAAATAATAAATGTTGAAAATGCAATCATAGTACTAATAATTGTTCTGTTACTTAACAATGCACTTTTATTAATATAAATATTGTGTTAAGTTTTATTTTTCTTACACATTTCAGATGTAATAAATGCTCATAAAAATACAAAACATAATCTTTTTTTATTAAGAATAGGAATTTAGCGTGACAGATAAGTACAATTTCACTTATGAACAGACATTTTCTTGATTTGCTCAAACCATAAGCGAAAATTATGCGTTTAATATTATTGAAACATTTTTAAGAAACCTTATTCAATACGGGTTTGAAGAAATGCAAAAATCAAATTTTTACCAATCCTGGTTCAGAAGTATTGTATGAATGTAATGATTTATTATTACTTTCAAGTTTATACTGAAACAAAATTCCTTGTTCTGAGAATCTGAGATAAATAAATTAAAATACATAATATTTGCAACATATTTTAACTTTATTTTATATTACTTCTAAAAAAATATCTTTATTGGAAATCAAAAGATGAAAATGTAAAACATTTTTATTCTAAAATGTATTTTGCTTATAACGTAACTTTGGTTTCGAAGAAAAAATCAAACTTAAAGATTTTAGTAACTAAATAATTGTAGTATAAAATGATTATTTTATTTTTTTTAATTTCTTATAGTTTCAAATTTATTAAAAATATTTTTTTTTTTTTAAACAGAAATCCATTAAGTCATTTTTATTAGTATGAACAACATTTGATAAATATTAAATTTTTTTATAATGATATTATAAAAACAATGAATATTTGACATATTTTTATTTCTTACAACAAAAACACAAAAAACCCAAACAAACAAAATCACGAGTTGGATTATAAAGCGTCAGTGACGATAACAACGACGACAACAAAACGACGTGGAAGAAGATATTGAGATAATATAAAACACTTTTTCTCGGAAGAATATTGAAATTTGTTTAATATTTAAAAAACTAGAAAATTTCTTAAGAATAAAAAACACTGATTGAATAACATGGTGTATAGGGTTTGCTACGTTTTAACGACATCTTTTATTGCATAAAACTAACGTTATAAGTACATAGATTATTAAGTACTTATTATAAGAAGACGATTGAGAAAAACAAGTATGTGACGTGATCTCACTTAACCTCTCATTTATACACTATGCAGAGTGATTCAGTGTCTCATTGAACATCTTTATCCCCATAATTTATCATTTAATTACGCAATTATTCAAATCGACAGTGTACATTAAAAATAGTGGTTCTCGTTTGAAAAAGAAAAGCATGCCACAGGATACTCCTTAATAATGGCATAAAAAATAAAACAAAAAATACTTGAACGTGTAGACTTGATAAAATGTGGTGTTATGCTTATTTAATAATAGCAAAAATCAGAAATTGATTTAAACAAATTCAGTTAAATGTGAGTATCATACTTGACGCATCTCCCTGTATGTAGAGGATTTTGGTATATATTTTATATAAGTTTATATTTAATTCGTTTCAGATTTCACAGTAATCTCTACTAGGCCGCCCCCCTGGGTAGTGAGTACTATAACTGTTATATTAATATACTATTCTCGACAGTAAAATGTTACATTGAAATGGTGACGTATTTTTCTACGGAAAAACATCAGCGGTGTACAACATTATGTATATATATATATATATATATAGTGTGTGTGTGCATGTGTATATGTATGTATGTAGGTTAGGGACAGTCTTGATTGAGTTTCGAACGGGGTTTTATTACACTCTCATCTCGTAACTTGGCTGGTGGATGTTATAGTCCACGAAAGCTAGACGTTCGAATTCGGTCACGATATATAATTTTATATTGCTAACCAGGGTCGATCGGTTTTGCGGTTCTCGAAAACAAAACTGTAAGTTGGCAACTCACTAAACTACCCAGATGGAAAGAACAATATATATTCTCGATTATTGCTGTGAGAAATTATAGCAGACGCAATATTGTATGTGTAACGCGTTTTACGATAACTATAGATTGCCCTACCAATATAATATTATCCATGTTATCTACGTAGAGCATAAACAAAAAAATGAAATTCGCAATCAGGTAAATATTTATTTTTTGGAAATTTAATATTGGATGTTTGAATTCAAGTTGGACAAGTATACTTGTATACTACATGATACATATCAATAATATACAAAAGTAACGGAGTTCAGTATAAAGTGAAATATTAAAGTGAAATAAAAAAAAAATTCAATGTACACCATTGTATAAATAAAGAACATGATTTAATATTATACAATTAAGCAACGCGATTAAAATTGTATTGGGAATGTTTTAGTTTTATAATTTCATGTTAAATATATATTTATAATACTTTGAATGATTTGAAATTATTTTTAATTGGTGGACTGACACGTATATCGAAATTGATTTAAAAGGTTTTGTAATTTGAGATGGTTATACGAGTTACTGAAACTGTTTAGGTATTGCCACTCTTTTTTTTTAAAATTTTGTTAACATGCCGAATTATTTGTTTTAACAAGAAAAATATTTAATATTTAAAGTGAAAAATTAAACTATTATCTATAAGTTAAAATAACAACTTTTATTATATTAAGTATATTATGTTTTTCAACGGGAATCAAGTTTTAATTTAATTGTTGAAGGGAACTGGCGTAATTCCAATACAGCTTTTAAAAATATACTCATCAATTTTCAACATAAATACAGTATCTAACGCATGTTGAGTATTTTATGTATTATTATTTTTCTATGAATAGCTTTTCAAAATTACAACAGTTTAGAAAGTTAGCAGTTTCATCATCAAACACTTAATACAACGTTATTATATTATAACCTTCCTGACTAAACTATAATTTATGCAATTAGTAAATACTGTTTATTAAACTTGTAGTTGCGCTAGTTTTCACACAGTTATGTACTATATAAAGTTGCGTAAGTGAAATCACTATGTCCTATTAAGGAAATATAATCACTATTTTATTACAAAAATATCAAATCCAGTGTTTAATTTTGACATGCCTAATTAGGGTTCTAAAATTGTATGAAATTTATTTTTTTGAAATATTTCATTTTTATGAAACATAAAATAAACATAAAATAGATAAAAAGATATAAAAAATTAAATATATTAAATATTTGTAACTTTTAATCAAATGTTCTATTATAGTTATCCTTATCTATATTATTTAACATTTATTTAAATAAAATAAAAATATAAAATTTATAAATTTATAATTTAGTATTATTATATTATAATTATTATTTATTATCAGTTATCACATGATTATATTGATATAGTAAATAGGGTATGAAATCAGTGTGATAATTTAGTGTTTACTTCATAAAACATACTAAAAAACTTAAAAATTATAAAAAAAAATATTTTTCAATATTTCATTGAAATATTTCACACTCATAACCCTATGTCTAATTAAAAGTAATAAAATCTATGTACATATAGTGTGTTAATTGTATATTCAGTATTAAAACTAACCTTTGTTATTCAATTATTTCAGAAGTGGTATACGATTTATAGCTTAAAAAATGTTTATAAAAGTTCTTGCTTATGTGATTTATGACTATCAATAAATACAGTGTTAGGTTCAATACATTTTGATAAACTAGTAAATTGCTAACAATATCAATGATGGCATCGTTGCTTTATAGAATGATTAGGGCCAAGTTTTCGTGTATAAAACTATTGAAGTGTATTATTAACAATGTTTATTATACATTTATAAAGTATGTATTGTACTACTATATTATACTTATTGCTATACATGAGTTAGTGATTCATGTAGATACCATCTGCATAATACGAATAATAAATAAACGCATTACCTACTCAATATATTAAAGAACATGCGTATTGGTATATTACATAATAATATTATGTTAAAATACACATATAATGTATAGTATTTATTATGAACGGTTGAACATCTGACTAGCATAAAAAAAATGTACGTAAATATGATATAAAGCATATTATGGGAATATAATATTTCAAAGTAATCAATAATAATAATATCGGATTTTATTACTTTTTTTAAAGTTTTTTGCAGTTTACTTATGTATTTATGAAATTTCATCGGTTGAGTACTACGCAAGATAGGCAAGGTATCAACCTATTGCATTTTAAGATTTATACCATTTAGTTACAGTTAAATCTACTGTACGGTTTAATG
Source organism: Rhopalosiphum nymphaeae (assembly GCA_036289425.1). NCBI lineage: Eukaryota > Metazoa > Arthropoda > Insecta > Hemiptera > Aphididae > Rhopalosiphum > Rhopalosiphum nymphaeae. Next base: position 8,621,806 of record JAZAQC010000012.1, on the reverse strand, counting down.
ATTCGTTTTAACTATATTTTCTGCTAATATTTTACTAATATTTTATTATTAAAAAAATAAATAAAATTATGACCAACCATTCATAATAATATGTGGTATATTTTGAGCGGCTTACCGAGATTTTCTTGGTAACTTGTCAAACAAATTTAGGCTGGTTAAGTATAGTTAAAATAGTGTTGATTTAATTATAAATATACCAACTAATATATCAATTATAAGGTATTTATTTCACTACTGATTTAATAAAAGGTAGGTACTTTGTAAAAGAAATTGTGCGCAGTGTTTTTGTCTATACGTATTGTTCAATACAATCTATAACTTTTCAGTTATGACTTATGAATTTACAAAGCTTGTAATTAGGAACAATAACGTCATATAGTACAATTAATATATGATATAAAACGTAATACGTACTTTAAAGTTTAAACTAATTTATAAAAACGATTAATATATTTGGTAATAATTTGAGCATATTATTTTGTATTACCGAGTACCGTAAACGATTTAATGCATTACTGTATGAAAAAGTTCTTTATACTACATATTTGAATTCAATTTCTAATATTGATACTTTTTTAATATATTTATATATTATTTTAAACACTATTCTCTAAAATGTCTGGTTATGTACACTGAAATATTTTTAACTTTAACAACAACGAAACGTTTTAAATTATTTACTGTAGCCTATAACCGATAATTAGGTAAGTATGTATTAGAATATAGAAAAAATAGTATAATATATATGAGTACATCTATTTTTTGAAATATATATTGAAATTTTTACATATTTTTAAATGCTCAAAGGTAGTTGGATTGTTTCTTGTTGTTTTTTTTATAAATTGTAAACTATTAGGTTGGGTACCGATTATAACCCCAGAGTATTATGACATGTTAATATTTTAGCTTTATGTCTGCATGTTAAAGTCATCGTCCATCGAATATTTATTTTAAATATTAAACAGGTTTAATGTTTATTCTGGTAAATATTTTAAAATAAATTAATAAAGATGAATACTAGTATAATTGTCCTGTAAAATATAATTGACTATCGCCTATCGGCATTCATGAGTTATAATTGTATAAACTATTTAGTAGTAAATTATAGTAAATAATTTTATAGCCTAAACTCAAGAGTCTAAATTATTGTTTTTTTTTCTCATAATAAACTAAAATAAGTTTGGTATCAAAATTATTTGTAGATAGATGCATACACAATATTTGTTTGTGTGGACCTCATGAACCAAATTAAAAAGAGGCATTCATTATCCAGACTTTTATTTTGAGGTTACCTCGGAAATTTAAAAATGTAATCTTATAAGAACCGGGAATTCATTTTTCTATAAAGAATTTGTAGTATTCAAGAAAAGTATACAACAAAATAACATTTCAATAATTATTGATGTCTGAAGTCTGATTATTTTTACAGTACCATAAATATTTGAAAAGAATTTTTAATTTAATTTAATGTTTGTATTTATATTTTTTGGTTTAATTAAAATAAAACAGGTTAAGAAAACTACATTTGATTGCATTTTTATCGTATGAAATTAGTGTAAGTCTTTTTTTTATTTATAAAATATAATAAGAAGAATACATTTACAGCGATGAACAACTAAAATAATATTATATGTTTTCAGCATACATATAATTTAGAAAATAAATGAATTAAATTAAATCTGTTAATATCTAATCTTGCCGAATAATTTGTTACAGTTTGTACACAAAACAAGAAACTTTGGGCTTGTATATTGTTATGGGTGTGTCGCATACGTGTCCATGAATATAATTGTTGTTTATTCAACAATATAACTATGCGTATATAATGGAATAACCATTACATTAAAAATATGAAAAATGTAATCAAAATTATAGGATTTTTGAGTAGAAAATTGTAATAATAAAAATATTGTCTTCCACGAAACGAAATAGTTAGATATAATATTATACTGGATTGGGATGATTGGAATAATATTTTTATCTATAGCTAGATATTCATTTTTTTGGAGAAAAAAAATCGAATATTCGTATTTTTTCGTGAACAATTCTAAATTTTTTTGAATAATAATTCCAATAATGAATCTTATAAACTGGGGAAATTTATTGAATTTATAACAAAGAAGGCAGGAAATAGTATTGACGAATTGCACTCCAGGGTGCAATAAATATTATATCATAAATATTTTAAATTTTAAACGACTCTCTGTGTTATACACATTGTTCTGCTATGTAAATATTATTATAGTGAAATTCCAGGCAAGGGTGATACTATTTTCTAAATATGATTTTGGAGGGTAAAAGTTAGGAATGTAATACAGATAATTATGTATAGCAGTATGTGCCTAATCCGAAACTTCTTTTGTATTTGTTAAAAATAAACAAGATTGTTTAATATAATTTTATTAATGTAAATATATTTTAATATAAAACAGTACTCAAATACTTAAAAAATGCATTATTTAAATTTTAAATTTTATGAGTCGATTCTTTCTCTGCCTATTTCTCTCTCTCTCTCTCTCTCTCAATTGGTCATATTTGACCTTAAATAACACGGTTAAAATTTTAGCATCCATTACGCAGATCGAAATCTACTTATTATTATTTATTTATTAGTTAGTTTATTATTAAACAAATAAAGTTTTTTTTTATTATTGAATGGCAAATTGGGTATACTATCAAAGTTGGTAGAAATGTATATAAAATGTTATACTTTTGTGTTAATTTTAATTATACGAGCATTATTTATGAATATGCAGTTAAAAAAATATCACTGTGTTAAATAATTTCCATTTGTTTCGAAAAAGTACTAAAATACGTACCATGTTATTTATATTTTATTATTTCATTAAGTATTAGATAAAAAAACAGATTTTTATTTTACTTTAATGATTTTAATGGTACATTATTTTTAAATTAACTATGCACAACTACCTTCATAGTTTCACGTATTAAATTTCGATGCAAAAATAATAATATATTATCTTCATTAAATAAAAGTGACATGTCTATATTTATGTTAGCTGTTGAATTATTATAATTTAAACTAATACTAATTTTTGGAAATAATGTTGTTAATTTTAATTTATGTCTAGAAAAATACTAAAAACTATATATACTTAGTAATTTTACTATATTTGAATGATTTACTAATGTTTTAATATGGTTATATACCCATCCTGTTATAATAAACTTATTTAGTGTAATGTTATATCTTATATAAAACAATGTTGAAAATATATATGTTATACTGTATTGCTGATTAATTTAAGACGTTAATGTGGTGTGTGAATTTATTTATTTATTCATTTTATGCAATATGGAAATTTAAAACATTACTCTCTCAATATATTTATAAATCATAACTATTATCGTTAAATCTTCATTAATAATAGTTTATTAAATGATTTATTTATTGTCAAAGGTTTATTATATAATTTATGTACTATAATTATTGCAAATTATGTATCAAGTTTATGAACAAACGATGTATTTTAAACTACACATACATTTTTAATTTATTTATAAACTAGAATATCATTTATTTATAGTATTCATTTTATTATTATTAGTTTTTATATATTTTAAAGGTGAGTGTTGTTGGTATTTCATCGTTTAAAAATAAATGAACATTAAATGTATCAAAATATGATTAGATGCAAGGACCGTAGTTTTTTAATCACTTTTTCAGTATTAATCATGTGCAGCATAGCCCCTGTTTAAACATAAAAAACGTCGTCACACATTGTGTATTACACTATAACTTCATAGAGTGATATTGTTTAAAAATAATATATATTTATTTTTTTAAATAACCGTAATTTTTAGCTACACAGAAAAAAATATGTGCAACCGGTGAATTATAACTGCCATAAATTGCGTTTTGTACATTAAAACGAATATTATATTTTTAATACTTTATTATTATTCGTACTTTAATTTATTAAAGGCTAAACAGAAGAGACCGTATCGATTCAGATTTATTAAAAATGTTTACCAAACAGAGTATTAATACTCTATTAAATCTGAATTTAAAGCTTTTATAATAATCATATATTTGGTAGTTTGATACACATGCACGCACGCACACGCACACACACACACACACACACACACACACACACACACACACACACACACTATATATATATATATATATATATATATATATATAGGTTATTCCTCAAAAAAAAAACAATACCTAACGATACACAATTATTATTTAATGTTAAATAAACATAAATATCAACACGACATCACATTATTAAGACTTAACTTAGAATATAATAATGTGTATTATGTTATTACCAGTGATCAAAACTTGTATATTAATGAAATGTTAGCCGTTAAGTAAGAAATGTGATGAAAGTTTAGGAATTTTAGGGTTTTAAATTTCTTTAGCGTTACAATTATGAATACATATATTTAACATCGATTTTACTTTGTATACAACCAAATTTCAATAAAATTAAACTAATGAAATTTTGTTTTAATTAATATTAAAATGCGTTAAATTTACATAAATTATTATACTTTTAAAATTTTTCAATATAATTATCATTACATTATGTTTATACATGTTAAATTTTAATGCGAATTGTATTACTTGGAATTTTCCATTACAATTTGAGTTTAATATAATTAATTGATAAAACAAAAATAGCATACATATAATTTATTTTTTAAGAATCTTAACTAAATTAGTTATTTAAAATAAATTTTCTTTTGTTAATAATATTATACAATTTATTTTAAAATTAATATTGTTGAAAAAGTTGTTAGTCAAACCGACGACTTTATAGTACACAATATGTTGCATAGAATACAATTTTATATTTGTATCTAATATTACTGTAATATAATATTTAATTTATAAGATAGGTCTAGCTTATCAGAATTGAGATTTTCAAACAACCATTGAAATCATCAGGAAACATAATAATTTTGCAATGTTCTGGAAAATGAAATGATTTCCAGAGCTTTGTTAATGGAGTCGATTTCTATACTGCAATATTGCAATTATAATTTATAAATGTTATAAGAGGATTAAGAAGGGAATCATTTCAAAACCATTCAATATTAACTGGAATTCCTATAAAATCAAAAAGGAATATTCTAATAATTCATGCGTAGATACGAATCTGATGTAATTCAGAAATGCAAATATAGGTTTTGTTTAACACAAACATGACATGCGGAGGATATGTGTATTCAAATGTAGATTACTCATTGTAAGCCATATTGATGTATTGTGTTATGTTTTTACATCTTATACAGCCGATTGAACATAGTTACAATAGGTAATCGTAAGATACATATCTAGGTAAACTCTATAAAAACAAATGGGTGTGTCCAGTTATGGGAGTTTACAATTTTCAGACGATAGCCAATTTTGTTAAGTCAATAAAACGTGCAGAATATCAATCCACGCTATAATATCATATTTTTTAGTTAAATATTAGCTTAGTTAAGTGTGCTGAATAAAATACAAAAGTAAAAAGAGTGTACTCTTATAACTTTTTAAAGTAAAGAGATATATTTTTTCTACTATGACTAAATATTCTACACGATAAATAAAAACGTAACTGGTAAATTTGTGATGTCCGGGTGTTTTGAAATAATAACAAATATATATTTAAAATAAAAATAATAATAATATATAATATATATATTATATATTAACAAATAATATATATTATTTAAATTTTAGCAACAAAAATAGGTATAAATATAATTATTACATTATGATAAGAATAACAAATAACTTGATTATGATTGATGATTTTTGTGTTAAGTACAGATACGATACTAAAGAATCACTACGCCCACTATAAAGTTATCATAACGCACTGCATAATATTATCTAAAGATAAGGTACATATATTTATTTTTAAAAATATATTAAACTATTTTAAAAATTTGATTAAAATCATTTTTACAAATTAAGTGTCAGAACATGATAAATATTTGCAGAACTTATTGGTTTTCATTAAATATTTGGTTTGTTATGTAAATAAACAATAATTAAAAAATTATTATTGCATATCGATGTTATGCTTATTCATTAAACCAATATTTTAAGATAATTATAATTTAAAAATGTATATTTATGAAAAAAATACAATCAAACAGATGTATAAATTGTTTGAAGCAAAATTATTTAATAATTATTGAAAAAAATTAAATTATATGTTAAACTTTAAGACAATTAAATAAGTTGTTTAATTTGTGTATTTATAATAGGTACTAAAAAAAAAAAAAAAAAATGCACTGTTATTATTTTTTATAGTTTTTATTCACTTTTTGATATTGTGAAAGGAATATTTATCACTTACCTTCTCGGCCTAAATAATTTATAAATAATAAACTATATTAATATTTTTCAATATATGTATTATTTTCATATTATGAAGTAAGTATGATTAATTGTTATTGAGAACTAAAATATTTTATTTATACGGATAAGAAATTAATTCAATTTTGTTTATTTCAAAGTTATAATAAATAATGTATACATAAATGAATATATGGCATTGATAATTTTGATTTCATGTTGTGTATAAAATATGACGTTTAAGGCAAAGAATATTCCGTTTCTTTAAGTCTCGAGATTATCGAGATCCATTTGCTTTAAATTTTAATTTGTAATAACGTTTTGAAAGATTATATCGAATATTATATATAGTACCAGATGTTCAACAATAACAATTGTTGATTTTTATTTTTATATGGTGTTTTATGATTTGACTATAGTATTTTTATGTCGATATTTTTATACCATTTTTTAAATTTCGGATTTTTATAAGATTACGAGCGTATTAATTAACAAATATATAAGATTATAACAATATATAAAATATAATATATTTATATTATGTTTTTTTGTATACGATTTTTTTTGGCATGATTAAATTCATAAAATATGGTTTAAGATGACTACACGTTGGAAACTTTACATAGATTGTAGTTTAAGGTCTTAATATCTGATTCATAATTATAGTTATGACTTATGAATCAATATAGTTGTCAAAGTTCTCATAAAAATGTGAAAAACCGAAAAAATAAATTATTTTATAATTAAAATCTTTCCTACTATAATAATGACTAAGTTGATAAGCAAGACGATTAAAAATATCTTGATACTAATAAATAATTTATAAGTAGATTTTAATGTAAAATTATTTTGTCTTATTGTTTATTTTTAATCGTTTAATAAAAATAATATTTATTTTCAATCTTCTTTGGAAATAAATAAATGTCACATAAATAACATTATATGTGAATAATATTTATATTTTGTAATATATAGGTACTCATTTGTTAGGTATTTGATAAACTACATTGTCTTAAAACAATAAAGAACTTTAAATTTATTTTTATGTTTATTATAACATTATACGGAAACACATTTATCAATAATAGTTAATTTATTATTTGGAACACTAAACAAACTGTCAAATACATATGTATGCACTAAAATATTTTTATACGAATACAGTTGAATTTTTGTTTTAAAGTAGCATTTACTACTACCTTCATTCATGATTTGGCTTATTTATGTAATTTTAATGATTACATTTTCTTATAATAATTAATTGATAAACATGTTAACCAAGTATGTAATTTTCAATTAAATTATTTCATTTTTTAACGTTTTGTATAGTTGATTTATTCAAATACAATTTAAAGACTGTATATGGCATTATTTATCGTAAGAAATAGATTAATTTAAATTATAAATAAATAAATAGTTTTATATTGCCCGTCTTACAATATTAAAATTATAATACTACATCAACATATTATTAATATATTTTTTTAACTTAATTATTCAATAATTAATATATTTGAAAATATATTTTAAATGAGTTTGTGGGATTTTATATTTTTTTAATATTTTTTATTTTGAAAAATAGATTATTTTATCGATAAGATAATACCTTCATGCATCTACAATTAATTTATATCCGATCAACATTGATATTAAAATCACTAACAAACTGTACAAAATAAAATCAGCACACCTTTGTATATTTATTTTTTATGCATAAGCTATTCCCTTCGATTTGTTATAATTAATTTAAATTTAAAGATTTAATCTTTTACTAGAGAATGTTTGACTATTAATGATGTATATTTTTTATGTTCTTGTATATAACCATAAACTTTTCGCAAATCTTATCACGGAAATAAGTATGAAAAGATTATATTTGAAAGAAAATAAAAAGTCAACTGAATACAAAGTAACAACTGAAATATTTATTGTCGCTTTTCTAGTAAAAGAAGTTAGTAAATACAATTATAATACTTGTAAGTAGAACCTCAACTCGATATGTTTTGTGTATAATATTTGTGAAACGATTTGAGTTATACATTTTATTAAAAAATCATTTCACAGCCAGTTAAGTCGTTTACAATGAATTACGTAATAATTGTTATTCAATTAGTTTAAATCCATTTTGATGTCTTACTATTTCAATTTATTTCTAACGTAGACATTAAGACAATTAAAAAAAAAAAATCAAATACGAGTAGTTGTACGATAATTACATTTTTTGCTTGTACTTTGAAATCAGATGAGTATTGTTTTTGATATGATTGTTTATTTGACAGTTCCTAAAATAGTAAAGTAGTTATACTTTTGAGAAAATTCATATACATCAAAGTGTTTTTGGAAATAAAAACCGAGCCAAACTGCCGAAGAACGCGATAAGCCCTACGTTAGTTGCGTATAAATCGCGAGAAAAAGTAAATAAACGTGTAAACATTACACAACAGTGCTATTGAAACATCTCTATTGTCGAGGGATTTTGTAAACAGAAACATGTGTACATATATTATACTAGGTAGCAAAAAATTTGTTCCCGTGGAGAATTTCTATGTGTGACTGGACAATATTGGAAAGAATGGAGATAAAGATAGAGAGAGAATGAAAGAGTGAAAGAGTAAAAACATATATTTCACAGCAAACTAAAGCATCTACGCGAGGTTATCTGTAAATCTAGTTAACACACGATGGCGTCCACACTGCGAAACACAATTCGTAGGTATACAGTTGCACCTATACCTAAATATAATACGGTCGCGGGGTGTTCGCGGCAGTCGGACGATAAATTTCCTGTATCTACGTCTGTTGTCGTCGCGACGTGTCTCGAAAATCCATTAGCCACGCCATATTATATAATCGTATATAATAATATAGGTAGCGTACCTCCTACTGTTCATTGGCATAAACTACTGCGTTTCGGACAGTTGGCGTTTGCAGTGCGATGGGGAGTGGGGTGGTGGTGCGGCGTTTGACCGAAAACGAGCGCAAACGATATAGTTCGATGAGCGTGTATAATAATGATTTGAAATCCACCTCGTTCGATCGCCCACCATCGCCATTATAATACTATCATAGTGCTAGTGGGCGAGTGCGCGGATAAAAGAGGGGAAAGGATTTGATTTGTTTCGCAACCCGTTGCTATAAAAATACGCACCTACCTGGGCCTAGCTCGAATTTTTTTCGGCACCATCGCGGGCAAACGGCGTGAATAGACGAAATGATTTAGGCTGGACGATACGTCATATAACCATATTACTATTACGTCATGACGTTCGTCCGGAGTGGTGCAGTGGTGATTTATAATAATGTGTTCGTAAATATATTTCACTACTCGGCCATGAAGCCCCGTGTTGGGTCATCTCCGTCCGAAATTGGATCGACTATATTACATCAAGCCACCGCCGACGACGGCGATGATGATGATGATGATGATTATGGTGATGATGATGGTGATAATACGCTGGTATGATAATATTATACATTATGGTTGATTAATGTTTGATAAGGGCTGTCAGTGTTATCAGATATATAGGTGGGTACGTGTGAGGCAGAAATGTATTATAATACGACACGTGCAGAAAAATACACGTTCAAATATCAACTTAAATATCGGGTGAGTTAACTTTTTTTTTTTTTTAGTTCTAATCGACATCGTGGTGACCGCAGTTTAGACAATACTCAGGATAAAATCCTAATTTTTTTATTTTTTTTGAGTAATGGTTGCCGTGACAAAATCCATTGACCAAAATAAGTTAATACAATGTACTGTGCGCGTTGAAAGGTTATACGCTGCAGTAAAACATAAATATATAGGACGTTAACATTATAAGTGAGACGTTATCGAATTTTCAGTTTCATTTTTCAAAATGTCTACCTGTAAACTATAACGTTTCATTATACGTTCCAATAAACGCTAAACACTTTTATAAAAGTTTTTATAAATAAAAATATTACGTTCATAATATATCAGGAAAATATTAATAAACCATATATTTTTAATTTATTTCCGATTTTCTACGAAAAATAAATTTTACAAAGATAACCGTAATTTAATTTTTTACTGGTAATATCATTTATGTTAAGGAGTGTTGGTTCTTGAAATATAATTTAGGTTTGTGTTAACCGTCAGAAACGATTTTTAAAATACAATATTTAAATATTAATGTTTTGTGCAAAAATTATTGTTATAATTTTTTTCTGTTACAATTATTTAAATTCTATATCAATATAATAATTAATTTATATACTATACAGTAAATAAATAAATAAAAACTAACAAGTTTCTTTTAACGTACGTTATAAATTTAGACCAAAATATTAATTTTAAATATTTTTTTAATTTAAATTCGTAGCTTACCATAGAAATTATTGGTATATTTATTATTGAACAAAAATATTTGTTTTTTAATATTATTTATTATTTGTTAATAATTGTTAATAATTTTTTAAGAAAATATATATATCTTAATAGTAATAATAATACATTATATTAATCTACGATAAATATAGTATTGACTAATTTATTATTTAAAATAACCATGTAATTTTTTTTCAAAGATTACACTTTTTACGTTAAAGAAGTGCTCATAGACTTTTATAAAATAGCATGTTAAAAAATTGAGTTAAGTTGGTGCTTTGATATCAATTTTGATCTTCTTAAGAATTAAGAAAAATTACTTGCACAGTAGAACATTCTATAAAAAAAATCTAAATAAGAAGTACAGTTTTGACAAAATTCCCGATCAAATACACCAATTAATAATCTTATTATTGATATATTTTTATATTGTTAATTTGTATACTTCTCGACATTTGTTCCTATAATTTCAGAATAATAATTTTTATTTTTAAATCATTGAAGTATAAAAAATCTAATAATAAAAAGTAAAAATAACGTATTTTATTTTTTTGAATATAATTTTCTAAATTTTGAATGAAAAAAAACATAATTTTAAATATTATTAAATTACTAATGAATAAGTGTCAATTGTGTATTAATTTAGTAAGTGGTAGTAAAAATAAATTATACTCAAATATTGACACAATGATCTATATTATGCTTGATCATACCTATTATATATTTTTATTGTTTACTATTGCATTATTTTTAATTAAAAATTATTTAACATATTTTACGAAAAAATTATTAATCTCGACGAATTATTCAAAGATTAACACCATAGACCGTTCATAATAATTTACTTGTACCGAAAGTTCTTAGTACTTTATAAAAATATACACAAAAAAATTAAGTTACTGCGAACGAAAAGTCGAATAAAAATGTAATTATAATTTAGGTTTTGCAATATATAATTACGCCATTTTTAAGCAGAGTAAAAATTGCGTTTGAAATTTATTTTATATTTTTAATGGCGAGTCAATAACAATAACATAATTATATAAAAATGTTAATTTCTATTTTCATTTAATGATATGAAACTATTAATTTGTTCTGATATAGTTATTATATAGTTTTATTAAGATGTATTTTTAGTATTTTTTATTCATCTTGTATTTATTTATACTAAAAAAAATAATTTATACACTTATCAGAGCACTAATATTATCTAATACCATAATTGAAGCACATATAAATAATACCTATTACTCATTAATATTTTTCTTAGGTAAATTCGTTTCTACAAAAAAAACTGCCTATCTGTTAGTTAAAAATACATATACGATTTAATTTAGTCCAAGAATGAATTCACGATTTTTGTAAAGTATTGTTAAGTGAACACATAAATATATCATAATAATACAATAATATAAATTATTAAAAAATTGTAGTTTGTTTGATATTATTATGCTTACTTATCTCCATATATTTTTAATGGTACACAATGCACATTATAATATAATACGATAATCAAAATCATACAAACGGTTAGAATAATGTCATGATATATTAATCGTTATGATTAGTTGTCAGATGATAACCATAATTGTTTGGAAATTCTAAGAAACTCTAGATAAAGGCTATCTAGTGATAGCAATTAGAATATAATACGACTCTGATTTATGAAAAGATAAAGTTGAATATTATATAGCACATATTTATTCTCGTATAGAAATGTCATAATTTATTATGAAAACCAGCTTAGGTATATTTGCAATATAATATTATAGTTTTGTTTCAATAAAATTGTAACACGGCGTTTTGAATAAGGTATTTAGCTATATTACCATCGTTGGTATTTTACAGACTTACAGTATATCTGGAATTTATTTAGATTCTAAATTATCTAAGAATGATAATAATATGCTAAGTTACAAAAAAGTAGGTAATAAATAAATAAATATATAAGGTGATACATTGTTTTTATAAGAAAGGGCTTAAATTACTTCTTAATTCTTAATTATTTATGCTAGTGTTCTTTAAGTATTAATTTATAAAATTAGACAGTTTATATTAGTTTATAATTAAGTTATTCAATTGATAAGTAAATAAGAGTTACCCGATAAATGCTTAATTCAATTAATATTCAAATGTTTTCTGCCAATACATTTAATATGTAATAATACTAATTTGTTTTACATAAGTTTGACTAGTGCTTTAGTGTTCAGAGAAACATTATATGTAGTTATATACTATAAATTCATAGCTTTTGGTCATACTAAAATAGAGTGCGATTTTGACCATGATAAGATTTGAAAAAGTTGTATTCGTCTTCAATAAATTATCTTTATGATTGGTTACAGTTAATATGGATAGGGAAAGAAAGAAAGTTTGAGTTCGAAGATATGAATCAATCTGATTTTTTCTATAAAACTTAACATAAGGAAGAGATTTTTTTTAAGTTTGGATTTACCTTGTATTAAAATTAATACAGTTATTAATTAAGGTTGTAAGTAATAAGTGTTTATTAAAAATGAGAAGTGTCTTATAGAAAAATAGTAATACATTTATTATGTTAAATGGTTATGAATAAATAATATTAAAATATTAAAAAAACGAAAAGTTTCAATTTTATTAAAGCCTTTTTTTTTTAAAAACCATCAAATTATTTTATGGGAAACTACTAAAATACTAGTTTTTATTACTTATATATGTTTAATTAAAAATTACTATAAGAACGAATATTATAATAGTTAAAACTGAATGACATCTAATGGTAAATAATTTAAATATATTTATGTAAATAATATGATGTGTATAATAATATTATAATATTATAAAAAAGTTCGTTTAATCAACTCATTAAATGACAATGATAGCTGGAATATAATATATGTACAATAATGTATAATAATATCATAGTTTATGTATTTTGTTTTAAAACTTAAATAAAATTAAATAAATAATATTTGTCATGTTTATAAGTATAGTTGCAGAATAATGGTATTACCTTGAACATTGATATTGAAATTGTTTTATGCCCTAGTATAAACTAAGTTTTTGTCGTAATACTGAGTTTTCGTTTTCGCAATTTTAAGGACAATAATCCCAGTCAGATCGAGTTATTGATTTTGTTCGACGTGGACGATAAGAAAAAAAAAAGAAAAAAAAGAACGTCATCGTGATCATTATACCAACAACGCAATCCGTGACCGGAAGAGCTACAGTAGTCTGTTGAAGAGAGCGCGCGCATGTGTGTATGTGTGTGTAACAGAGAAAGAAAGAAATAAAGGAATTACATAAGCGACTGACAACACCATAACGAGCTGATGACTTTTATTGTTGCACGCTACGCTGCAAAGGACAAGAAACAACGATTCTACAGATTTGGTTTTATTCTTTATTTTTTTTCCCTCCCCCATTCGTTCATTTCCACCGCTTGGTTTCTTCTCAATCCCATTCTTCTTGCTGTCTGCTCCTAATCCTGTTTCTAAACTCTTGATTCATCTTGTCAAAGTCCTGATCGAAGTCCGGTCCTCGAGGATGTTCCGAGGGTCCAGTGGGCTGTTGCAGGTGCAGCCATTCGTACGACCGACTACAGCCTTCCGGTAATCCATCGGCAACCATCGCTGCAGCCACCGCCGGATTCTGTAGTTTGTTATCGTCCAGTATTACGTCTTTTATAACACTGTTACCACCACCGGACGGAAATTCGTCCACAGAGTTTAAGTATAGTTGGGACGTATAATTTTGTTTTTATTTATATGTATAAAATCGTCAACGTTATAATAGTTCTATTTACATAACGACGTTCGTTTGGATACATGAGCGTACATGTTTATTTATTTTCATTTTATCATTATGATTAGATAGGTAACTAGCACGATTATAAAGAACTTTATAATCATGCTAAATAGTTATAAAAACGTTTTCATCAATATTTATTACGATTCATAAATTATGTCAGGTCTCTTTTATGACAGAAAAAAGATGTTAGTACCTAATTCATACCAAACGATTTACTTTCGACCATATTATTACATTGATTATTAACAAAAATTTTAGAAAAAAAATGTAATATTATATATTAAATATTTACTATTAATATTATAAATTATATAATATATAATATAATATAATATATTTATAATTTAAAAATAGTATGCAACTCATTTTTTAGATTATAACGCACTAAAAAGTTTGTTTAACCCTTTCCATTCCTCGTTTCAGTACATTGTAATACTACAGTACCTAATTATTAGTTACGTATTTACAGTACTACTGTACTATTATATAATATATTATCACTATCTTTGAATAAGTGATAATTTTGATAAGATTTACTTATTATTTATTATTCCAGTGCCTTTATGTAATGATTAATAGGACAATTTTTTACTATATTTACTTTTTGTTATATTTTTAGATTATATTAAACTTAATAAGCAGTTTTAACTGAAATTTGTCTTTTGAATAACCAAAATAATAACATAAATTATGAAATTCATTAATTAAAAGTATGTGATATTAATTATTTTATATTATACTATTTTTTTTTTTTTTATTGTAGTTTACGGGTAGTTCGGCAAATATCAAATATTGATCTGTCAAAAAATCGATACAGTGATTTTTTTTTTCTGTACACGGTTGTCTCACACAATACAAAATTTCTGATTAATGTGCCACAATTACGGTTTAACACGAATCAAGAATCTGTTCTAGAGGCACTTGCAGAGATTTGAGAATTTCGCTGATGTTTACGGAAATTGATTTGATGCAAGTGGTAGAAAATAAGATGATGGATCGCTGAATACAACTATGATGGCTTCCTTCGCTTCTCTCCCATTAATATTCCATAACATTTTCACAAAAATCCGTCATGTAGTTTTCTACCTCATCGAGTTCATATTATTATAACATTTATGCTAATTTCATATAGTTATAATAAATAACCGTAAAACAAATCAAAATACAAAAAACTATAATATTAAGTTACATTCTATTAATATACTTTTTTAACATTCATAAAATTTAATGATATTTATTAAAAATTAAATATTGATTTAAAGAAAATGTTCTTTCAGTTTTTTTTCTGTATATTTCTTACATAACATTTTAAAGTTTACTTCTTATAGTTTATAAATTAAACTTTTAAATAAATACTGAAGGAAATTACTATTAAAATTATAGTTAACAAATATATAGTTATTTTATAAGATATATTTCCAAATTACTTTACTGTAGTTATCAGAAAACTACAATACAATTAAATATGAAATTTTTTATTATATAAATGCGTAAATAAATTATATTAAAAAAAACAAATTAATTAATTGTTTTGTTTTATTATTTTATTCCATATTATTTGAAGTTACTTGGGACATTAAAAAACCCAATATTGTATGCGTTGAATAGTAAATTTATAGTATTTAACAAATTTTGTAAAAAAAAATGTATAATTTATAAGATTACGTCACTGAGATTCGGGAGCACTGTTGTTTCCTGTCGGAGAGATCAGTTGTTAGTTTTGCCTTTTAACAGAAAAGTCATCGAGGGGCAAGTAATACAAAAGGATTGTGAATTGTTCTCGACAGAATATCAAAATAAACAGAAGATTTTTGCCTTATTCGGAAACCGATGCGTATACTGATAGTGTATAAAGAGCAATGGGGCTGTGACGTTTTGTAAAAATTTGATGAGACAGAAGAAACGAATTTTCAAGAACATAAATAACAGGATGAATATAGATGCCAAAAAAGGCGGACAACGGACGACGGCGGGTGGTAAAATATTTGAAGGGCTGCCAGTTTCAAGTCGGGATCATATATTACGATGATAGTAGTCATGTTTATATACCAATAAACACCAATGACGGACTGCCATATTATTATAATGGATTATTCAAAGGAAATATATAGATTACAAATAATAAAATCACATGAAATTCTGAAAACTGCATAATGAGTAATGACTTAAAATATTCGATGTCTATTTTTACAATATTAATGTTATGTAAAACTTAAAGCCTATACTTTAAATATTTTATTTATTTATTTAAAACAAAATATCTATAAATATAAAGGGTAGTTGGTAATTTAAATTACACATACAATAATTTTAATTAATAAGTAAACATTTTATTTTTATTACTAATAATTTGTTCGCAATATAAATATAGATAAATTATAACGTTTAATACAATTTATCTTTTAAATTTTAAAATAGCACTATATTAATAATTGTTATATATATATAAAATAATATGATTAGGATTTATAAAATATATTTTTTTAAATTATCACTTAAAATGGCTTCTTTACTAAAAGAAAAATAAGAATTTTACGAAAACCGTAAATGTTTTGTACCAAATACATGTTTTATTCCATAGCAATTATTGTATAAATAATTTAAAAACAAAATATTTTTAAAACGGAACATTTTGATAATTTCCTTCCGATCTACAATTAAAAATTAGTTGCATTAATATTTTGAGAGTTTAGCTTACAATGGAAATGGAAAGGAATATAAATGGTTTAAATTTTTAATTTATACATTTTTTTAATATAGTTATACAATTAACTATTAAGTTAATTTTGGTTTTTATTTCGTTTATTTTTGTTATTTATGATCTTCATTATTCTCATTATATTTATTGGATTATGTGTTTTTTTAAATCCTTCGAGTTTAAATTGAGGTATTCCAATCAGATCAAGTAATAACGTTATTGTTATTGTCCATAGCTAATTTAATTTAGTAAAATAATATTTTCTTAATTTGTTTTCTGGTTTTCATTATTTTTAATTGTAGTATTAAATGTTTTTATTGTACCACATCAAATTAAATTTTAAATGAGAAACTGTATAACTTACTATGTATAAGTTTATACATTATACACAATCTAAATAAATCTAAGTTTATGACGATTTAGAACTTTTGTGAATTTATTTTAATTTTAAAAATTTTTAAAATTTAATATGATTTTAAAAGAAATTGACTTTTTACCAAAAAAGTAAAAAACATCGCGTGTAAAGTAAAAAAAAAGGTTTATCATAGTTTTCTTGTAGATATATATTATATACCGATTATGATTATCTTTTTTTTTACATAATGTACGTAATGTTGGTACATCTAAAAATAAATTGTCAAAATTATATCGTTCATAGCTAAATCACCGTTTACAAAATATATTATATGACTTGTAAACCATTTCAGGTCGATCATCTATAACATTTACTCGGTAAAATATTCTGATAACAGGATTCACTATTTTATTTTAAACTTTTTATAAAATACCTCTAGTCGTTAAATATCTAACCTCAATGCTGCTATTACTAGCTGAATCGTATACAATTTATTATTATTATACATATATAAATACATGTGAAAATATATAATCTCGATCTTTATTGTTGACAGGATACCAAACGACAGGCAGGAGGAAAAGAGTGTTACAGGAAAAATATGAAAAAAAATATGAAATATTACTCGGTTAAGGAGTAATGCGAAAACTTGTGCACCGACCTTTGAGAAGAGGTTCGATGGTTCCCGATTAATCTTGTGGGAAACTTACGTACGCGAGTGTGAGTGCGTGTTACCTCACACATGCGCGTTCGTCTATGAGTGCGGATGAGGACACGAATCCTTTTTACTGGCTCGTAAAGTTATACCTTACGGATATACAACACACACACACCTTGTATATTTAATACATATATTACATAATATTGTCCTTGTAGTCAGTATGTATAGTCTGCAGTCGTGTGTCTTTATATTGTACTTGAGATACGATCTGGGCTCCAAAACGTGTCCTCAATTCTCGTATCGCAGGTACCCAATGAAATTGGCTATTATGCAAGTTTTGTGGGGGGATATAGGCATGGTAAAGTTTATTCGCAGTGAAAATCATAAAATATCTTGCTTTATTTCAGTCCTAAAAACTCGGTACGATATCTCCAAGTGAAAAAAATTTGATGTAATAATATATTTTTGGATGAGAAATAAAATCATATACATTAACAGAAATATCATGACTGTATAACATACTAATATTATTATTATGATTGCAAAGTTGTAATGAGTTAAGAATTTACGATAAGCAATTTAAAATATCATAATAATATACGTCACGTGAACACCTAATAATGAATTATAAACCTTGTTATTAAACAGTTATAAGTTATAACTATATTATCCTCTCGTCTGTGTGGTATTAATATGGATAACAATTTTTTATACTACAAATCCGTTTCATATGTATACGCTCGTTTAGAAATTAACTTTTACTATATTTTCAATAACGACAAAATAAGAATGCAATTTACGTATATAGGTTTATATTATAATATATTTTATTATTTATATACCTGTAATTAATTCATTCGCCGGCAACAATAGCCTGTTATTTTATTCTTATGTATTGTGACTTTATATTATTTGTATGTAGATATATTAATGTAATTTAAGTATTATATACATATTATATATATTTATTTATTGATAAATACGCATGTTTAATGGTTAGTATACACATTATATACTTACGGGTAACCATAAAAGAATACAAATATACATACCAATCTAAGAAATATTTACAGTACATATCAATAAATCTTAAGAGAGTAATCTCAAATGAATCTTTTTCTCAACTAAATTATTAAATCCACTGTTCTTTAAAGGTACATATAAATCAAGATAAATGCGTTTAAAGAAGTGTTTCTCTCTCTCTCTCTCTCTCTCTCTCTATTTTTACTCGATTCTTATTTTAAATGTGTGATTTAATTGTTATCTTATTTTCTTTATTTTATCTAATTCACAACACATTTATCATTTTGATTTAAATAATATGCTGTATGATCATACACGAAATATTATCTATGTATTGTATAATATACTGCACTATTAAATCGTGTAAAAATATATTTTACAGTTGTATTATTTATATATGTTTTATTCATTACTGACACGATCACAGAATTATATTTCAGAGTAGTTTATAAATAAAAATCAATATAAATTACAAATTAAAAGTTATAAATAATTTATGATAAATAAAAAATAAAAATATTCTCATAAATCTCCTATATATGTATTGAAATATTAGTACTTGAAAATTTGAAGTATATACATATGTATATTTGTATGTATAAAATTTATAATTTAACCTTAAATTATTCTTAAACATATTAAAATACATTGAAAATGTCAAACTTATAAATACGATTATTCTCTTTTATCCATAAGAGTTTTCGAAATTAAATCTTAATCGAGTCTATCGTGTAGCGTGTAGTAAATACTAAAACCAATTAAGTTATTTTATGAATTTTAATAAATTACACATGTAGTATAATTTATAATATATGTGATGTAGGTATTAATAGTTAATGCATGGTGTACGTAGTATATGTAAAACCTATAAGTAATTTAGCCTATTCACAAAATACCGCAAATCAACAGTAACGGAAATAATATTAAAACATAGGATATCACCCCACCATACGTCATTTTTAGAATCCATACAAATACTGGTAGAGCACCTAGTATAATTAAGAAGATAGTCAGTACTAACAGAAAGTCTAGTGAGTTTACGAATGTACACTTAATGATTTTTGATGTTGAAATTATATAAATTAAAATTAAAATTCTATTTTATTTTAAAATAAAAAGTAAAGTGTTTAATTTATTTATTACCTATTTTTTTCAAATAAATCTTAAAATTACAAAAAAAACGTGCAACGTCGTTTAAATAATAATTATAGTACCAAATTTTGTGTCCCACACAGCGATCATTACAACTGTTTCAACCAATTATTTATCAACATTTAGTAACAAGGTACACATTTCAAACATACATAATTCGAGTATAGTAAAAAACTAGAAGGTTTTTGATAATGCATTAACATATTTCATATCGTTTATCACAATCACATTGCAGTGCAATAATTATGTATTGGAAATATATTTAGTATCAATAGAATGATTGATTATTTGAAAAAAAAAATGAATTTCGATCAGAAATCCTTAAGTACTAAAACAACTATGAGCTCGCATTTCTCGACAAATCGAAAAATAACCCCTTAAAAGTACCAAATATATTTTATATCCGATCTTTATATCCTTATAGTTGTCCCGAAGAAACTTTTGGAGCAATTATTTTAATGGAAGAAACATTTATAAAAATAGATAGGTATATAGAAAAAAATTAAATAGAAATTAAAAAACCAAAATACATAATTCCTGTTTTCAGTCATAATTTGAAAATTAATAAATATAATAATTGAAAATGACCATACACAAATTATAAATTGCTTTCGAACCAATCGATAATCTATATAACATCATATCAAAATATTTGTATATTGTGTATTTTGTTAATTACTTTTAATTATTTTTAGTTTAAACTGTTTTTAGTTAAAAAAATCTTCCATTAAACAATTTAATAATACGACAGTTGTTTGTTATATTATAATTAAATATTATGTCAATAATAATTTTTATTCGTTATTCTGTTGCTATATACTATTTTTTTTTTTTTTTTTTGATCCCCAGATAAATCATCAAAAAAAGTATTTTGTTTAATTAAAAAAAAAAAAAAATATGAATTTGTTTATTATTTGTGATTGTATAATGTTGACCAATTTTTTTTTAAATAAATAAACTAAATAACCTAAAATCTAAATATATAGACGTTAATTTAAAATAAGGCTTATGTAAATCATATTAAATAGACTATTTCAAATAGTATATCATCGATTTATTCCATTCGATTAACCAGAGAAAAGTGGCTGATTTGTTTTGTATTTTTCTTATTACTATACAGAAGAAGAAGGATGTTTAAAGAAAGTACTACCAAAGTAAATTTACTGGCCAATACGTTGGTAAAGTTTCATTTGGTTTTGACTGTGCTGTGGCGATGAACAATTATTTTTTTTCAACATATATTAAATCGACTGACATTCGCTCTCACCGTTATCCGTTATTTTCCTTTAACCAGTACCAGACCATCTGCCGTTTATAGGTTGTTTTGATATTGTTCGTCGTTTCGTGTTTGTTTCCCATCAAATATTGTTCGTTTAGATAATAAATAATAACTTTCACCCTAATTCTTTCCAACAGAGCTTTATTTTTTTTTCTCCATCTCAACATTAATTCCTTTTTGCAACCATAATAACGATGGTTCGGTACGCTACTTAATTTTTCTTTTTAAAATGTTTTTTTTTTTTGTAATTTACGGATTATAATAATATCATGTAGTTATTGTGATAATATGTGCTTCATTTTTTTCTTTTTTAATATTCTTTTTTTTCATAAATTAAGTGCTGTAATATTTTTTAGACTAAGAAAAGAAAAAGTGAGAGTAAGAAGTCTTATAGTATCTTGTGACGTTATTAATGGGACGGTTAACCTATCTCAAAAATGCTATCAATAAAATTAAGATACATTTTTTGTTTTTTTCCTGCGCTTAACCAAAAACTTAAATTTTTTTTTCCGAGTTAAGCTGATGCACCTTATCTAGTTTAAATAATATATGTTATTAAACTAAACGTTTATTCGAATTAAAAATAATGACTTATAGCTAAAAAATTTCAACATTTAACATATTAGCTTTTTAATATGTCTTTACAGAGTGATCATATTGAATTTAATACTTTCAATTACCATATTCAAATTGCATATAGATTTACATAATAAATTATTTACATTATTTATTTATTATTCATATTAATAATCATATTTAATTTTTGGAAAATAAATCTTTTTCCTATGTTTTATATATTAATTTATACATACATATTTCAAAAATCTCACCATTTTCACTTTCTCTAAATAATAAATTTATTTCTTAATATATATTGATTATTACGTAGTATTCAAGTTCAAAACATAAATGTATGCAACCAACTTACTTCAATAAAAAACGTCACTGGTTAAATGACCTGTGGTTACTAGCTCAAATCACAATAATTTAATATTTTAAGACTTTTGTTTACTGTAATCATTCATAATGCACAATAAAACTTTTCCCATTTATGTTTTATTTATTACAAAATGAAGCATAGTGAATTCGTCAATAAAAATTACTTAGTTTATAGGTAGTTATATAAATAACTAAATTTCTTTCACCAAAAGTTTTAAAATGTATAACAGGTATTTATTGATTTACCATAATAGAACAAAAACAATTTTATAGTACAATATTGCTTTATCCAATCAGTATTTTATATAAATAACAATTAATATATTATACAATGATGGATATCAAACACCATCCATATAAATTGTTGATTATTATTTTATAGTAATATTATGATAAGTATTTTTTTAAATATAAATCCCAAGCGTGTCCCAAAGTGTTGAATTTTTCCGATCGACTGTGTGTTTTAATATGTTTATAATGAGGTAATATAATAGTTATTCAAACATTTACGAATATCCAAATACTTGCTGGACATACTGTATTTGTACATTATAAATTAAATTGAAATAATTATCGTTGATGCGGGTCTGAAAACCTATTAGGGTCGAATACTATTAGATGTGACAGTTGACGAAGCTACCGGTCGAATTGTAAGGCTACAGCAGATTTCAAATTAATGTTTAAACTGTCAGTCCATTTTCTATGTAAGATTAGTGGTATTTGTTTACGTTTAAATTTGGTTCAGAATAAAATCATCAAGTATGTTTGATTTTATTATACGTTCATTTTTTTCTCTAAAACATATTAAATACTTTTTAATGTTAAATTAAATAGATTTTCTTCAAATTAAAAAAAAGTTATACGAATGAAATATATTGTTTACTTATAAAGTTTTGATTAAAATAATAATCAATCAAAGTAAAATTAATTCATAAAACTAATGTATACTTCAAAGAAACATTTTAATTGAATGTGACTATTTATAAATTATCACATTTCAACAAAAAATATAAAAAAAAAGACAAATAAGTAACCCCCTTCTACACAATTGGTGTTGAGTGTACCTCGTCATTGAGCAAGTCACTACAATATATGTATTAAATTAAAATTTAATGATACATTTATGAATACAAAAAAAAATAGAGTGAATAAGGTCTATTAGCCTATATTAATAAGTATATTTCATGATATCTATGTTTTTTTGTATATTGTTATTAAAGTAATTTATTTTACTAATGTAGTCCGATAGGATAATAAAATTTTTGTTGAAAACATTGCATTTATTATAATATTTTTTTTAAAAAAAACTGGTGAACTTCTTACAACTAAATATAATATTTTGGGGTTTCAAGAAGAGATAAAAAAAAAGTAACAAATAGTCGAAATATTATAAACAGTTCGTGTAGAACATATTAATTTATGAAAAACTTCTTCATTATATACATAATATATGTTTTTCAGTTATTAGTTTGTACTGCAAGATACTGTAGAAATGTAGAATACATATTATTATTATAAACAAATTCGAAATTATATGACCATAACTGAGAAGAAGAAACATCGCTCACGTAAGTTGGAGCATAAAATCACGTGTAGTATGAATAATACACTAAATTGTATTACGTAGCAAATGTGTAACAAATTGCAAACACGCCGCGGGTGACTTTTGTAGTTTAGAGATAAGGTTATTCTAATAACAACAATTTTGATGCACTAATTTAGTATTGCAAAATGTACCAGTTGCATCAATTTATACAAATATATAATATTTTAGACTCAAGACCGAAAAATAAATTTAAAATTATTGATATTTCATTCTATGTTTAATTGCCACCTAGCGATAAAACATATATTATTTGTACTTATACTAAGTTTACCTGTATATGATTATGAATACGTATACGTAATTATAACTGATTTTACAATAGAATCATATAATACAATAATTTGACATTGATGACATCGAATATCTAAGGGGGTTATTATGCATTGAGGGCACACACAAGTTTGCGCGCAATCTGCGTTCGGTTTGATAAATAATTCACAGTGATCCATTATTAATTATCTATACATCCACGACATAGAGTGTATAATAATGTAAAATTATTTGGATAGTATTTACTTAGTATATATAATTATTCACATTTTATAAGCATTTCGTTGAATTAATAAAATTTATTTGTGTGCTTGTTGAACATAATACGCGTAGAAAGAATAATATTATATATATATATATATATGCGTATATTAATTACACTCTATTTACTAGACTATCGACCGGACAATCAAATCACTGCCAAACAGCTGAATAAGCCATTAACTGTGATAAATTTATATGTACCTACCTGCTGAGATACATGACAATCTAAGTCCGTATTCAGAAATATTGAAAAACAAAATTTGCACTTATATAGTAATTCATTTCAATTCTTTAATTGTTTTGTTTAAATTTTATAAACGCTTTTATTTTCGTCATATAGGATCATATTATTGGACAATATAATTATATAAGTTTTACCTATTATGGTAACTCCTTTATTATTTTTATTTTAGTAATATTTCAAACCGATAATTCGGATTTTGATCTTTAACTCACAAAGTATTGCAGATAAGATTTGTATCCCCATGAACAAATATACTCGTATAAAATTACATTTTTAGTAAGAAAATTGAAAAATATGATTTTATTAAAAAATTAACTTTTGAGCGTTAGCTTCTCGAGTAAAAAATTATACATAACATAAAATAAATTCCACCGAATTGTTGTAATTGCGTGGTTGTTCGTCAACGCTACAAAATATATTAAAGAAATCTTAGATTGGTTGTAAAGAGTCATTTAAAGACTTAAACAGCGAACAGTTCAGATGCCCTTAAGCCAGAAAACTGATGACCAAGGAAGATTCACAGTCGAACACATACTCCTTAATATTTGATCTTATACAAAGTTAAGTCATAAACATAATTTTCCAATAAAAATTCTATAGAAATCTTTGCAACTCCAACAAAAACGCTCAATAGAGTCTACTAGGCGTTTATTTAAATAAATTAATAAATGCATATATGCAATATACTATATCAACTAATAACCTCATCGTCAATTAAAAGTATATATAAATTTAAAAAAAAACATAATATGATTGAACACGCATAAACGATTGTATGGTTCTGACTGTCTTTTTTGTCACGTAAATAACAATATTAATAATATAATACAACTTGTGAATGGTGTGTATAAAGATTATTATTTAAAATAATTATTTGCCAAAATGAAATACCTGCATTCATTTCATATTAGAACGTAATTTTTCGGTGCACCCCAAACGGCTTTTGTCCATTGTTTGCTTATTCCTAAACGGCTCCTGTCGAAAAAGGTTTTAAGAACAGGTAAATTCTCAAACGGCTCCCTTAAAAAAAAAAAAAAAAAAAAAAATAGGTCAACAGGTTAACTCCCAAATTACTGACGGTAAAATCGATATACCAATTACAGGTCGATATACCAGTATACCGTATTTTTAAATTTTAAATTTATAATATAGAATACTAAAAATATCGGAAATATTGAATATAATTTCTATACCAAAATTAATTATATATTATGCATACTAAAAAAAAAAAACAGGAGCTCAATGGAAACATCATTGACGAGTTTTCGACAAATAAAGTAACACGTATGAATTATATAAAAAATTGTGCGAATAAAATTTTTCCAATGTCTGGTATTTTTAGATATTTTTCTAGTGTTTTAACGCTAAATTAAAAAAAAATTAATTCACAGTAATACATGATTTTTATATTATTTTTATAATTTATTTAGTGTACACCAAAACATTTTTATCTAAACCTCTTTTGAGTCAATCTTCAGTCTATATGAAATATGAAAAAATTTTAGTTGTAAAAATCGGAGCCGTTTGGGAATTTACCTTTTTGTAAAAGGGAGGCGAATAGGCTACTTTCAATTTTTTATCTTTGTTAATTACTGACGCTGAAGTATTAAGCTATTTTTAATTATAATAAATAATAATACATTTATTATTTTAAAAGATCTATTGAATATTAATTTTAAGCAAACATGCTATGATTATAAATATTATATATATATTATTATTATATGATAATAAATCCTCATATTTCATTAACACTGCATGTCAGTTAGTATTTGTTTCAAAGAAGTCATCAACATTTTTCATTTTCTTTCAATAAAAATAACATAAAAAAATAAATATTTTTATACCTATAATATATTTTAAGAAAATTACTTGAATTACAACAGTAAAATTAGGCTACATTGTTATAACCCCTAGGTACTATTTAATATTTTTGAAATTGTATTAAAAATCATTTTTATGGTTTTTGGTTTGTATACTAGTTAACTAATACTTTATAAAAAAAAAAATACGACAATTTTACAATTTATAATATCATTACACTTATTATATAAAGTAGCAAAACAATTTACTAAAAAGAGTTTCTCAATACAATTTAGTTTAGAAAAAATATTCAAATTAAGTATGTTCTATAGTGTTTCAAAACTTTAAGGGTATGTGTATTTAAAATAATAATAGACAAAAATAGTATTTGACTTACTAACCTGGATAATATATTTTGTTCTTTCTAAACTTTTGTTTAAAATTAAACATACATTATTACGTTTAAGGTTTAAATAATTAAATTTTTGATGAAACTTTAACAAAGTTTACCATTTAAGAACGCAATACAATGAACAGCGTCAATAACATAAGTTATTAAAATAATCTTACTTATTCAATAGGTGGCAGAGAATAATAACTAATAAGATATAATATAGACGAATAATTTATAGTCACTTCTATCTCTGTTTTTTGTTTTAAATGTTATATTAAACCCTAAGATAAATCCAGAAGATGATTTAATGAAATAGTGAATACCTATGCATAATAATGTGGTATTTGAAGATAACTTATTTTCTCTAATATATATATACTTTTGAGTACTTATAATGATTGTAATTGTTTTATGTTATAATAAAAGGAACTATATATATTTGTACATCCGGTTATAATTTAAAGTTTATATAAATAGAGTAAATGATAGAATCTTGGATAAAATTTTAATATTTTAATTTTTATATCTATTTTTTTCAAAACATACATCCTTAAACCTTTTACCTACCCACATAATATAATTACCTAATATAATCATGTTTTTATAACGTATATTGTTTATTAAGTGTTGTTTTTTGCTTATCTATCGGCAATCAGTAATTATTGTTATACTTGTATTTTTTTTTCAATTCTTATTATCTGTATAAGTATCTAAAACTACATATTGATAGGGACTTCAATTATACATAGATTTACTGTACTTAGTACCTAATTCAAAATATTACCTGTAACGCATTATTAAGCTGTAGTTAAATAATTCTATATAAACAAAACAAAAATTAATATCAACTATATTTTGTATTTTTATTCATTTTATGCTAGACTGAATAGTTTACTAACAGTAAATGTAGGTGCAACTAAACTTAATTTCATAAGTTTATTGTTTTTCGATGTAACAAGTAACCACGTATAAAAGCAAAAACATTGTTAGAAAGTTTTGTAACTGTCTAAAATACAATAACTTATTATTTCTTAAATATTATATACTTTGTACAAGATTAAAATAATAATTTTGAGCTTTTAATTATTATTTTACAATGATTAATATTAATGTATGATATATTTAAACATGTAAAACTATATTTTTCGATTTGAAGTAGAGTATAATTCTCTATTTATAATTTTTAAATATTTAAGATTGAATACAAAATAAATAAAACGATGTAAGAAAAATAAAATTTAAAATTAATATGTATTTAAATATTAAGCACTAACAATAAATTACCTAATTAAACTCATAAAATGTGAATAAAATTCAAAATGAATGATAACATGCTCAATTAATCTTATAAAATTAAATAATTAAAAAATTCGCAATAAATTAAAATTTATTAATTAATTCGGAATTTGAATTTAATTATAATTTTAAATGTAAATGTATTAAAATTATGAATTACTCAATAGTCCACGGAAACCTGGTTGGATGTTAAACCATTGTACATCGGACGTATCTGTAACGTTATTTGTGTTACGGACATTTTCATTCTTAAGTACTTATTACAAGTTTTAGAATATATAATATCAACTTGTCCGTGTTTCAATATCAGGGCTCTTATACTACTCGTAGTAATCTTTCTAATGGATGTTATCGGGCCATTGCCCAACAGGGACATATCTTTTTAGATTCTTAGACGATAAAATAGATTTATTCATTGTTATACATGGTAATATATAGATTAAGATAAAATAGTCAACTTATCATTGTAAAAATAAAATTATTTTCGATTTACACAGAGTTCTCAACTATCCATCATATGGTTTTGGGGAATTAAACATAACATGATGTGTGAAACTGTTAAATCAACAACGACATACGTATGAAGTTTACTCTATTATATAAATCATCAATATATTAGTTACGTATAACTTGGTTGATTTTATAATAATAACAGTATACTGAGTTAATTATAAAAAAAAAAGCACTGTAGAAGAGTAAGCCCATTCAACTCGATTATAATTTATTTTGTATTATTTGCTTTATTAATAAACATAAAATATTTAAATAAATATACAATAGAAGTTAAACGATAGATAAACAATATTAACAAACAGCCAATGAATTTAACTAAGACTGTATGAAAATGACAAAGTAGGTTATTATAATATACATATATATGTAGTTAAATAATATATTAATTATTTTTTTAATGACTAATTGTATTTGAATATTTTAGGAATATATTGTATTTAAATTTAAATCGATAAATATACATATTTTAATTATTATTATTATATACATACTTATTTTTTTATTTGTATGATTTTAAAGTCCTACATTTTAATAATTTACTTGGAGTTTACTTAAAATAAAATATATAGATATTATATTTATAATCAAATTTATAAGTATGATAATGCAGAAGAAAAAAATTGTATGAATTAATTTAAATGTTGAAAAAAAATACATTACTTAGGTATTATAATATTTTAAGTATCTAAATTTGTAAGTGTGTTTAATTTAAAATTAATGTTCCTACTTAAATATTTATTAAATGTTGATGATAATAATAAATAAACTTGATGAACAAATAATAATAAAAAAAAAGTTATAAATATACATAAAAACATGAGAGAGGAGGCAACCCATTTGTTTCACTTCTAATATTTATTGTGCTTTAAATTAAATAATTAAAATGGTAAATATTATATAATATTAGCATAGAATATGTGTAGAGTCTCTATGCCAATAATTATTAAACAAAATATATGTTTTGATTTTTCATAAATTAAAACAACACATTAAAAATGCAATATTTTTTGAAAGAAATTTATCTGCATTTTATTATATTATGTATACAATTGTACAAACAGGCATCTCTTGAATACATTATATTCCTTATTTGAAGAAAAAAATGTAATCATATTAAAAATACTACAATAATGTAATGCAGTTCTATTCATACGAGACTTCATTTTCAGATGAATGATAATTATAATACACAGCACATGATTACAAGATTATGTTAGAATATCATTCACCCCAAGCGTCACAATTAATATTTTCGAGAATAAAAGCATCAACCTCACATTGAATGAGATACTTCATGTCTACTTCATGTTCCTTGAACAATGAACTAACCAGGAAAACCGAAGTCCAAGATGTCAACGATATATTATTTTATTAAAATGCTTAGCTTACACCCATCATCCAGCTATAATAATAAACATATACTAATGTGTACATCAGAGTTAACCGATAAAGTATAATTTGCATGAAAACGTATAATATTTATCTACATCCCTCTTTTAAAAATCCATATTGCGATTTTTATAGTAATTAATATTGTATCAAATGAAATTGACTGACGAAAATTATATCATATTTCCATAAGTGATATGCAATTATATTATTGTAACGTACCTACTACACATCATAACAATTAATATTACTTATAATATTCATGTGTTGTACAACTTGTATAATACAACTAAAGTATATTATTATTACACTTAATAAAAACCATAATGGCTAAAAGTATGCTGTGATATTCAATATTATGACAATTTTTCAGATGTAAGCTGTAACTTTCACCGAAAAAAAATTAGAAAAATGTGTTAACTAATTCAGTGTCAGATGTCGTTTATCTTTGCTCATTGAATCAAACGGCTTGAAAAATAAAACGGACGTGTTTTCTTTGTTTTTCGTAACATTTTCATCGTAGAGGGATTGATGATCACGTGTATTGCGTGCATGTGTTTTTAATTTGTCGAAGTGGTGTGGACCGAATTGATTCCATTATTACGAATTACTTTTCAAATACGGTCGGATTGGGATTCGTAATAACGTTTCTTCTGCGTTCCATTTGATGTTTTATTTGTTTTGTTTGAACGTATACGACGATAACGATGTAATCTTAGAACAAAGTTAAAATAATTTATAATATATATAAATATAAACAAGATTTTTAAAATCAAATGACGAAAAATTACGGTTAAGAGACATAGAGTTTATCGCCGGCTATGCAGTTGCGTGGATAAAAATGCGTTTGTCGAGTAAGCTGTATATAATATAACAAATCAAAACTACTCAGACGCGTACTAGTAGTATACCTGTGTGAATGTACCATAAAAAAACAACCAAAAGCTGTTTGTGTTGTTGTCATTATTTTTGATTGAATTTCTGTGGTAAACGATTTCTCATTCATCATCATTCATACTGATAATAATATGCCCCAGTCAAACACTGGTGCACTAAATATTTGTACAAATTACCGTGTACAGGAATGAGTGTGATCTCTTTTCGAAAGTATAATTAACTACATCATTTGTCCATGAAAATTGACAGGGACCCGATGCAAAATTTAGTTCACGTGACTAATAGGGTTAGACTTAGGATAACAAACATAAGCAATCAATAAAAAATACCTATTATTATATATAGGTATTAATTGGCGTTATTATCCATTTATTGAATAAAAAATCACGAGATTGTTGCACAAATTATTTTGTGTAATCTATGTGATGCAAAAATCCATTTACAGTGTTATAATTTTATTAAAAAAAACAATAGTTGAAAATGTCCTCTGTCCGTCTGTTCTTTTGTTTTTCTGTTAACGTGTTTATTGGTTTAAATCCATCATTTGATCTGGGTCGGGTTTCGTGCGCGTGATTTTAATCGATTTACGCTGAAAAGGGTCGTTATTATTATTTGGCAAAGTGTTTTTTATCGAAAATAAATTGGGTGAGGAATTTTGTTTGATTTGGTTTCGGGTGCACGAAATAATGGCAAATGTGGAGGGTTCCGAAAGGGTATGGCAAGGCGAAAGTAGTGTCTCTTCGGTTGTTTTTGTTTTATAATATATATATATATTTCCTTTGAAATGTATTTTTTTCTCTACCAGCAAACGAATCATTTGTATTCTATTCACGTGCGTAGAGCCCGTGAATTATCACCTCGACTCTTCGGTGTATATATTATAATATACACATTATATATGCGACCAATACACTACGCCACGCCGATATTGAACATTATGATTTACATTCTAATTGAAATGAAATATCAACAAAAGTAGATAGGTAACATCGAGCTATAATATATTCCAGACGGTTTTTATCGCTGTTTGGATACGTTTTAATCATTTGGTCATTCGATTCCGAGAGAAAAAAAAACACTAGGCAGCATATATTTTAACCAAACTGAATTTTGATTGATATATTGTGTCAATATTGGTCTTTTATTTATTTAAATTATAGAAATCAACAGGTTTTGAATTGTGATGTATCGATAAAATTTAAAACTAAATAACTTTCACAAATGTTATTAAAACAATTAGGTGCTTTATATTATTCAATTTTATGTTGAGCAGGTAAAATAATGCAGATATAATGGCGTTACCGGCAAAAAGCTTGGGTATACGATAAAATACAAATCCTCGATTTGACATTACATCAAACATATATTATTTATATTTCTTAACACATATATTTATAATTGTAATCAACTATGTTCTATTCTTTTTATATTCAATTGGGACTTTTTCTTGAAACGTGATATTAGATAAAGTATATTTACACATGGATTTAAATAATATTATATTTTGAAATTATGTGATTGAGAAACATTTTATTAGTTTCTTTTTAAAATTTTATTTTGAATATAATTATATAGAGGTATAGAAGTATTCCATTTGTTTAATTCGATTTATTGTTTAATCTATATTCCAATCCAATATATATGTATAAAATACAAATTATAAATAGGGCTTTATTATAATACGGCTAAAACGTACATTTTATGAAGAAAATCCGGCTATTAAGAATAATTGAGTACGGCAATATAGTTTTATTTTATTCCCATTCAGCCAATAATTGAATTTAAAAAGAGATAATTTAGCGAGAGTGTCACCTAGACTCTTGAAATTATTTCTATGTTTCGGATAACGTTTAGCCGTTTAACCCTTCTATGCTATTGTTATGAAATGCACTTTTCTCGTTAAGTTATAGTGAAAGAAAAGCACTAAAAAATAACAAGATTATAATCGTTATAATTGTATATTATATACATATAAAACTCAACTAAGAAAAAAAATTACATAATTAGTAACCAAATTTATCAATAAGTCTTAGTCAGTAAATATAAGAAATATTAAGAAATAGGAAAGGACAAAAACGGCTTATACAGTGGAGGCCGCTATACGGTAGCTGTTAGAACCTCACGGTTTAATAAAGTACTTATATTATAAAATGAGTTTGTTTCATTTTTATTTAGTCAAAATATTTGACATGTACAACATAAGAAAGTAAATGTAATTGATCAAACATTTTATCAATTATCTAGCTGTCGTGTTCAAATTATTATTTGAAAGTAAATCATGTTTATAATACAGATAGTATATAGCAATTTATACGAAAATAAAGTCAACATAGAGTATTATATGTATTCTACATGGCAAACATCAAAACAGAATTAACTTTGTTGTTAAAAATAAATAAATAACAGTCAGAAATGCTTGTGTCCAGAGTTAGAGTTCACATTTGAGTGATATAATTCCCTCAAAAAACAATTTTCCTCGTGATTAAATAACGTTGTTGCGTGACAGGCATCGTTTTCACCGGTAATCGTCGATGTCATGAAACGAGATTAATCACAAAAAAAAAACATAATATTCACACATGCATAACAATTTAGATTTGATGAATTGTAATAAATTATAATGTCTCCGAATAATATAACATGTGTAAAATGTAAATGTATAATGCAGAACCCGGCATAGTTAAAATATAAATTTAGTATAAAAATTGCCGAGGATTATTATTATTATTTAAATTTTAAACTTTATTCTCTTTCATTACATTCTAATATTAATTTTTGATTTATAATGTGTTGTTATAATAAAAACGTAGGCATTTAATTTTAATATATTGAAAATACATTAAACATTTGTATTAATTGGTTCATGGAAACATTTTTAATGCATATAATACGATAAAATATCATGTATATATTTGTCTAGTTCGATGACCAGGTGCTTACCTAGTTCCAATAAAAACTTAATAATAAATTTGTGCAATGGATTTTTACATTCAATATTTTAAAAACGAATTAAAGATCCAAACTAATGTAAAATATATGATTATAAAGGTAAATCTAATAACATTGTAGATGATATAGATTCCATACTTAAAATCTATAAACCGTTAAAAAAACGATTTTAAATTACTTCAATGGCTCCAGTCTTACCAGGTATGAGGTAAATAACATAGTTAAAATAAAATGTGCGTTTTAAAATCAAACAATTAATTACGAGTTTATGGACCTAAAAATCTAACCCTCGACTTGAGCTCTTTTTGTAGAAGTTATAAATATTTACTAGAAGAACTAATAATTTGTAATAATTTTAAACCATTAGCAAAGAATAAATAACACGAATTAGTAATTACATAGCACGCACAATTATAATTATGTTAAGATACTTATAAATACTATAAATAATAAACGATTTATAGAATCAAAAATAAATGTTTGATTAGAGTGAAAAGAAAGTACATACAAAATATCCAATAGAAAATATGTACGGCCCAACGTTTTTTCTCGATTTGTCATTAGACTGATACAGGAAATGAGAATTGAGATAACACGGCGGTATATGATATTATTGTTATTTATTATTTCTAGTTTTTAGATTTAAACGTATTATTAATATTATACCATAATATAGTAACTATATAGCAGGTACACAAAACAGTGTATACGACTATCGAATATCGTGTCAGGGATGGTGAAGATAATACATAGTTTCTTTTAAAACGCAATACGTTTGCGACTTTTCTGTGATGGACTTTAAACGATTAGAAAATGCTGCTGCAAAGCGCCATCACGTCACCGTGACACATCATTTTTCATTCGGGATTCTATGCCCGCGATACGAATATTATAGCTCTTTCCCCGTCGTTGTCGCCGCCTGCACCGTAATTGTCTTGCCAAAAACCGGAATAAAGATGTCTGATAATGGTCGAGAGGAGTTAAAAAGTTAAGACAATGGTGCTCGGGTCTGTGTATACTCACAACGGCTTCAATGTTTACGTTGTATACGTATATATATATATATATATATATATATATATAATATTATGTTAAGCAGTGTGGTTTTTTTGTTTCTTGTTTTTGTTCACTAGTAGAGGGACTCCGCGAAAACGATTTAAATAATATAGTAGTCGAATGTCGCCCACAGAGTGTAGATCTCGAACCGAAAATATTAGGAGTAATATAAATGAAATTTATTTTAGTTCGGTGAAGGTAATTTGAATTTTGGTGTCTCGTTGATTCGTGATATAAAAACCAGCTTCGTTGGTATGTATACGCATTTATATAAGGGTGAAAAACAGAAAAAAAAACACGTTATGTGTTACGAATATTTATCATTCCACCCGCAACCTCTGCTGACGCCCCACGAGGCTTTCTACTGCCATTTAGCGTCCTAATAAATCCACCATTGTTTAAGGATTTATATTTATATGCAATGTTTGCTTCATTAGTTTATATATATATATGTGTGTTTATCGATATTATGTACATTTTTCCACGGACTATATAATAATAATAATATAGTAGATAGTGCTTACATTAGAGGTCCTAAGTGGCCTCCAGGAGGCTAGTGCGCTTTATAGTACCTAAGAGACGCGTATACAATATTGGAAGTACGAGAGTTATGTAAATATAATTTGTTTTAATGCCAACTCTTGCATCTAAAAAAACTAACAAAGCATAATCGTCAATGGAGCTCTGTACCCAAACTGTTATTATTATTATTATTATACGGTTTTACGTCGATTTTCTCGATCAAAGTAGGTATTATGTTTGTTGCGTAATCGTTTACTGGTTTTATTTTCCTAATAAAATATACCATATACAAACGGACGTATTTGTAAACTTATGGATTTTAAACATGATACGTTATTCGCTCGATAAAATTCGGTAAATGTATTCTTGGATTTTTATTTTTATTCATACAATCCGAACCAAAAAATACGTACCTCCAAAATCAAAGCAAAGTAAATGTATTTCAGTATGTGCATTATGTAATAATGTTTAATTACGCGTAGTTATTTATTTCTACGGAAGTATAACGTTGTAGTTTTAATAAAATGCATTGTAAATAAGTTGTTTGTTTGTATAATATACGGAGATAATTGTATTCTATAACCTTTTCGTTGTTCTATGCCAAGTCATAGATTGGCTGTGTTGTTTTAAAAGAATATTCTTTTTTCTTTTTTTTTATCTAAAGTGTAGTACAGATTTAATGGTGAGATAATATACATAGTGTTTGTATATTGAATTTTTTAATTTTTTCAAAACGAACAATAGCATGAACTTAAACTAACGCCATTTTTGAATACGCACGCCTAATGCTTATTGTAACATAGTACCATTGATTATAGAACAAATTCTACAATCAATTACTTACCTATACAGTATATACATAACGTTATAACGTAATTTACCTCCTTAAAGTTTAACTAAAATACAAAAGTGTTCCTATTCGAATATATTTATGAAAATTAACTTTAAATAATTACCCATATAATATACTTAGTATCTATTTATTTTAAACAAATAGTTGTTGATATTTAATATTTGATAATTAACCTAATCTAACGATTAACGATTGTATAATATTGGAGTATGTATATTATTTAACCTAAATTATATTTTATAGGTTTCATCACTTCATGTTTATTCACTAATAGTTTACTGAAAATAAATTTGTAAAGTAACTATAATGTAACTATAATAACAATTGATAGTAAAAAATTAAAAAAATTAAAATCGCTTAGGCACCTGTAATTCGAGAAAAATATTGACAAATAATTTATATGATTTTTTTTTTTTTGTAAGCAATTAACTTTAATAATAACAATGTTTAAACTTTTATATTATAATTATAATATTCCTATTATTTCGATAACAATAATCAGATTGATATTTTACAGTTTCAAAATTATAATTTTTTTTTAATTCATTATGCAGTATAATATTCAAAATGTTTAAATTTCTACTCAGTTTAAGAATTAAATATATTTATCGGTGATAATATTAATGGGAATTTTTGCTTTATTGGAAATAAATATAAATACTAAATCCTTATGACTTACTGCAAATGTTAAATTAGTTAATTTATATTTGTTAGTATTGTTATGGTACCCTTGGCAAAGCTCATTTCACGAGCTTAATTATACATATTTTGACTTTCGGTCTAATTGGATTGGATTGTATATGAAGGTTGCCAAGGGTATTCTGTCACAATAATCAGGATCTTAGACCTTTAACGGCGACCGAATATTCTGCCAACTGACATAGGATTATGTGTTTTAATGTCAATATCTATGTAGGTTTGTTGTAATATTATAATCAATATTTTGACAGTTTAAATAATTTTCATATATTATATTATTGACTTCATAAAATGTAGAATTATTTTTAAATTTAAATATTATTATTATACTGAGTATTAGAATGAAAATATTGTTTATATTGTCTAAATATATTTAAGCTTATGTTATAAAATAAGAGCTAAATACTTAAATTAACAATAACTGTTGCAGTAGAATAATATATTAACTATTACACTGATTGAATAATACATTTTTAAAACTAAACTATAATATGTAGCAATAATAGAAATATAATATATTAGTACTCAAATCCTTAAAAAGTCTTGAAATACTGTATATACGAATTAATGAGAACTTTGAAAAGACAAAAATAAAAATAACAATGTTAAACTAATTTATTATTTGTTCAGAAATTAAATTAGATTTTAAAAAATTATAAAGATATAACTATAATAAATTGACTTATAATATAGTATTCAACTTAAAAAAATACAATTTAAAGAAATAACAATAAAATTACGTTAATTATAATTTTTCACGAATAGTCCACACTATAGAATTTCAGCAGCTGGTAAAGATTAGGATAACGAGTGGAAATAATACGAAAAAGGCGAAGAGCGGAAACATACAGGCGAAAAGTGTATGGCGCCAACAAAGTATGTTCACTTATTTGATGAAATATAATGTAATAGGTTAAATAGTTGAAAGTAATTTGAAAATATATAATAAAACAGATAAAAATAATGGATCAAAATATTATTTTGTTTTTTGTCGGTTTAATTGTAGACTATCACTTGATGAAAAACTAGTGTGTGATATTGTAAGCTCAATACTATATAAGATTTATGTAATTATCATATTTTATTAAACAAATAATTCTAAATAAAGTATGTATTTATAAACTTAAAAAAAAACAATAAAATAAACGGAATCGGATATAATGTAACTATTAATTAGACATAAGTAGTATATTTTCAGTTGAAAGTTAAAATATCGATGAGCAAAAAGTTTCTTAGGTCGAGTTTAAACTCATTAACTATATTTGACTAAAATATATCAATAACAATTTAAATTCTTAAAAGGATCGATTTACATTTTAAAATATGATTTACATGCAGTTGATAAAATAATTGCACTAGACACAATTTATGTTTGGCGATACCAACTCATAAATAATTTTAGTTCACAAGCGGTTTTAGTAAACACGATTGTGTATAAATTGGATTGGGAATTGAAGAAATCAGAAAAGGTTTTTTTTTGAAATAGTACTAAATGATATTTTTGAATTGAATGTCGAGTTATTTTTTATATTAGGAGTTTTTTTATAGCTCATCCCACCCTTTCAGCCGATTCCTCAGTAATTGAAATCCCGTGTAATATTTATCCAAAGTTTTTATTTTGATGTGGCCAATTGATTTTTCACTAAATAAAAATAACTGACTACTCAATACACATATCAAAGAACTGTTTTGGGAAATAAAAAGCATGGAAAAATTAAAAAAACAACATTGATGTTAAAATGCATTTTTTTAAATATTATTTCATGTGGGTTTGTAAACTAAAAATTCACTTTAGTACCTATAATAAAATAGCTATTATTATACTTTTTCTGTTTTGTGATGTTTAATTAAAATAATAGTTATTATAATAATAATTACTATAATTTGTTGATATATATATATATACATAAAAATTCGTCTGGGATTATTTTTTAGTAAAAAATATAATCAAACTACTGTTTGTTATTTTTAGTATTGGAATATCAGTATACAATTTTAAAAGTGACATAGTATAATAAATATTATTTCATAAAAGTATATTTTTATTTACTAATATGATTGTATTTATTATTTAGTCTTTACTATATTTTGAGACTTTTACTAATTTTCATCCTATTATTATGTTTTATTTCCATGATATTTGTTTTTATAATATTATTAAATATTAGGGTTTGCTTAGTGTCATTATATTTTTTTGTCGAAGTATTGTTTTATATTTCAAAAGAATATTAAATATACATAATATTTATTAATAATAATTTATTAAGATAGCTGAACAATGAACATGAGTCATTTGAGTATATTATTACCTACTTGTATATTGGTTATCATATGAATAATGATTTTCTATCTCGTCGTTAACATATCTCAATCCAAGGTGCATCAACTAAAATATTTAACTTAAATTTCAAGATTTTAAAGATTTAAAAAAAATTAACGATTGTATGTATTTAATTAATTTAGAAATAAAAATAGATCATTTACTGTTATCCAACTATGATGAATACTATAAAATAGGTAGTTAAATATTTTTTTATATAAATTATATTGGCGTAATTAAAGGTATTTGATCAAATAGTTATTAATATATATTTATTTAAGTATGTATATGATTTATTTAAGGTAGCTATTAGGGATAATGTTAAATTTTCAACAAATTTTACCAATTACATTATGTAAATTATTAATGCTGTTTATATTTTTTAATGAATCATTATTTTAAAATTTATATTTATTTTAGTTTTAAATATAAAAACACGAAGAATGAGTAAATCTGTCACTGATATAGCAATTTATTTTATAACATCGTATATATTGTATAAATATCATTAGAAGATAATAGACTAATTCACTATTTTATTCTTTATTTTAGTATCTTTGGAAAGGACCAGCTGTAAATCATCCTGCAGATTTTATCACCTACATACATCTAAAAGGTTAGCATTATATTTTCACTGATGTCTAGGTAGGTTAAAATTATGTTTATTACGCTGAACTCGAAATAATTTATATGGCTTGAACTTCAACGATTTACATAATTTGAAAAGCCTTTGTACAGATAAAATCGAGGTTGAGGTATAAAAAACCTATTTTTAATATTATATTGTAATATACTTGTATTATTTTATTTTTATAAGTATATCTAATACGTAATAGTTAAATAATATAATAATTATGCAGAAATGTTATACTATACAAATAACCAACTTTTTATTTTATGTTATGTTTTGTTTTGCTGGTTGTAAAATTATGAATAATTATTCATACAAAAATAAATCAGTTAATCAAATAATAAATACAAATATTAAAATAAAATAAGATTATGGTATATAATAACATATTTATATATATATATATATTATAAATATATAATAATCCCATCAAATTTTAAGTTTCCAAAACCCAACTACTTAAGTAAAATATTTTATATTTGTAAAAATTTCAGATGTAGAGTATTAAACAATTTACTAAAAGTGGACCACATTGAAAAGTGTTGGTATATTATAAGATAACATACTGGTCTGTACATTTTCCGATTTTCGTTTACCACGAATCCTCGACCATCCCTTGCTATTATTACATATTACAGTGATACCATAGAGTAAAAATTGCCAACAATCTATAACTGTAAAACAATATAGACACTGAATAGCGTTTGAAAAAAAAATATATCTATCATCATTGACAGTGTTTTTATATTTACATTTTTATACAGCATATATATAAAATAATTATCGTAACAATATTATTGTTTTTTTTCCTCGCAAAGGCACTAAGTAAATATCGTCGAGAAAATGAGTGGAGTGTGGATCGGACATTTTTCGCATAAAAATAAAACGTTTATACACATAAATAAATACACGATATACATATAACACATATATATTCGGTTGTTGTCGGTTGACAAAACTTATTAAAATTGACTATATTGTATATAAGAAACTGCGTAGTCGAACGATATTGTCGGGACAAAACACACACTTAAACATTGACATACATACACATAAGTATAATGTTGTATAGCAGTTGTGTAGTTTTTATTGAAATACACTTTATTTGTATAATATATTTATATATATGGGTGTGAACGCCGTCCGTATCAGCAAAACTGGCGGCTCCGACGATAAAGCTGGCAAAATATTATTGCGTGTGCATTAGCTGTAAATTGTATTTTTATTTTGACAATCCACCTTCTCCCTCTATCACCGTTTCCCATATAGTGTGGTTTAAACTGTGACTATAGTGACTGTGTGCGTATGTATATGTATGAATAAGAGGGATGGGGAAATACAAATTTAATCGAATTGAGGGTCCGCGACCGCACACACATACACCCACGCACGTATGCACGTCCTATACGCGGTACAAATATCGGACTCGGACATATGCCCTAAAGGCTAAACTGTCATAAACACATTCTCTTAAATATATATATATATATATTATATGTATATATAGGCTTTCAGTAGTCAGTGTGCGCGTGTGTGTGAATGGTTTTGGTTAACCAACCGTACCATTGCCGTGGTCGCAGCCTAATATCGTGCGAACAAAATCGGTCGTCAATATACACGCGTGCGTATGTATAACGTTAATATATATATATATGGGGCTAATTTACATAATACATTCAATATTTCAAGTCGGTATTGTAGGGGAGAAAAAAGACGATATCCGTCGGCAGTTGGTTTTTGTGGTGATAATCCATCGGACGAGTATGGTAATATTATAATCGCTATTAAAAATTGAGAGAAACATGCGAAAAACTTTAATTCAAAATTAAAAAAAAACTTTTTTCCATAGTAACGCTTCACGATAATTTAACTCTCGTAATATGATATACTACCGACCTTTGGAAACGGAGTAGAATCCTTTATACCACGTGATTCGATTATTTAAAACAGAAACCGTTCTGATGGTTAGTTCTCATTGATATTCGTTTTCTTTTTAATTATAAATTATCCCATACGGTTGTTAAACTACTCTTCTAGACAGTAAATTTAGAGTGATAATAACTAAGTAGTTAATAAATAATTACTTGGACGAGGAGTATTGAGTAAAATGAAAAATTCACTGTTGAATCGAAATATTTTGTATTTATAAAATATCGTTTTTCCGAAATACATTTCATCCATATAATAACAACGTTTATTATTAAAATATTCATAAAAATATTGTTTTCTGTTAAAAAAAAAAAAAAAAAAAAAAATAAAAATACTCGTTCGATATTAAGTTATGTGTATATGTATTATATGTACCTTAAAACATGTAATCTACACTTTTCTTATGTTGAAGTAATTAAAACAAAAAATACGAAAAAGCTGGTAGGTACTTAAAGTTTAGAACAATACATCGGAAGTCTAGTATAATTTATAAAAAAATTGCAAAAAACACGTAAATTAAATTAATTATTTATGGGACTTATATTTTCATATAATAATAATTTAATGAATTATGGTTTTTTGTTTTGTTTTAATGTAGTAGTACGTGATAATAAAAAATAAAATAAAATTGAAATTCTCAACTAAAACTTATAAATATTGCAAAAATATGAAGTTTAATCCTTCTTATGTTCTTATTACTTCTTAGTATTTCATTTTTATTTTCTTTAAATCATCAATACTATGATGAAAATTGAAAATTTCTCTAGAAAATTATATCTCCTGGAAAAATTTCTAAACTAAGATATATATTTTCCAAAAATAAAAATATTACATATAATTTTAAAATATAATAAGAAATATAAAATAGAAGTTTTAATTACAATAATTATAGAAAAAAGTTAGCACAATTTTACAAATTTTATATTTTTTTATGGAAATCTTAAATTATTTTGTATTTACTCGTAAATTAATAATTTTAGTTTTCTTATTTGTAACTCAAAAAAAGTTCATCGTAAAAATTTTAAATAATACAACGTTATTGTAATTATCATTTTCTAAGCTTCATACAATTTTAAAATATTGGTATTAGGTCTTAAGCTAGTTTTAGTATTTGAAATGTTTTATAATTTTTAATTTTTATTTATTTATTTGTGTTGATAATAATATGTAAAATAAGTTAAGAAGCTTTAAAATGTAATACAAGATCCCACATAAGTTGTTCTTCTAGCAATTTTAAAATATTCAAAATATATTTGCACAATTTTTTTTTTTTATACACTTTTGAAGTTGGTTGAAATTAAATATTTAAACGATGAATAACAATTTTAGTTATCTTGCTATAATGCAAATATATTATTTACGGGGACTTGGAAGTTGTATTATATTTTTATTTGCAATGAAATATTTAGATTAATTTTTAAGCTATTATATATTTATATTACAGACGCAAGTATTATCACTGTTCTAGT
The DNA here is from genome assembly GCA_036289425.1 of Rhopalosiphum nymphaeae. Taxonomy (NCBI): domain Eukaryota; kingdom Metazoa; phylum Arthropoda; class Insecta; order Hemiptera; family Aphididae; genus Rhopalosiphum; species Rhopalosiphum nymphaeae. The sequence goes on along the minus strand of JAZAQC010000012.1, from coordinate 8,578,124 downwards.
ATAAGTCGATAGTAACTCAAAATACACAATGGTATATAATATAAATATATACTAATATGATAATGAATAATATAACAAATACTATGTTTTATGTTTTTGACAAGAATTAATTTAACCTGCAGCTTAAATAAATTACTACGATAGCAACACAAATGTAGAATAAAATATACTTAATAATATAGATTGACAAAATATCCGCTCTTAGAATCGTATTTCGATTACAACTAATCATTTAATTTTATTTTAACACCATTCATTTAGACGAGGACTTCTCAAATGTTCCGTATAGCAGATCGTAAGTACCCTACTTGTTAACTTCTTCATTTTCATACATCACATTAAGGCTAAACGTCATTTATTAACGATGTGAATTCCACGAAATAATCAACTTAAGTTAAAATTATTACTGTTTATAATTATGTATGTAAAATATAATAAATAGTAATTAGTATTATTATTTTATTTTGTGTAAGATATAAATAATATTGATAATATTTTATTTCAAAATAGTTTTTGATAAGAGATATTTTATTCTATAGACATGAAAATATTTGTTTACCAGCTAGTATCCAAATTTATTTAAATATTTTCAAAATAAATTATGAATTTTGAAATAAATACTAATTTAAAATTGTTAATTATGAATTTAATATCAAGAGAAAAGAATTAGGGTTGAAGATTCATCTAATATAAAATGGACGCGAACGATGAAAATAGACATTGAGAAACGTGCACAAAGAAAAAAACTGGAAAAGAGTAAAAATAAAATAAAAATAGCACGAAGTAATGGAAGAAACGAAGGCTTTTAAGAGCTGTACAAGATAAATAAAAAGAATTATAAAATTAATTTATGTAAGTAGTTACTTTAGTTTATATCATACCTAGTAACAGTCATAAATTAATCATAGAAAATATGTCTCATAATATAATGTGATATGTTAATAATATGATTATTATAATAGGTATATAACGTACCATCTATCCACGTTTAATATAATATAATGTGTCTGGAATTTGACATATGATTGATTTCGTGTACACGCGTGTTCGTGGAGATTGAATAACATAGGTATTTGGGTAATGTGGTTAAAAAAAATATGAATATAAATACCTATACATTATGTATATCAACTTAGCTCTTACGATGTATTTGGGAAGTATGGTGTCTTACATTGTATAACAATATACATTTATGTCCAAAGAGACACACTGATATAAATCATTAAATATACAACAACAATATTTTTCTCTTTTTCTGGCAATTCTAAAAACGTGTGTTACAAATGCATCTAAAGATTTCTCAGATATCTACGAAAACCTTTTTTTATTAAGTACATAACAATTGAAAATGGCATTTTCTCCTAACAAAATAAATAGTAAAAAGGAATAAAAATATATACCTAAACATTTAATTATTTTTAATATGATACTCTTATTGTTATCACAATAATATATAACTCATATTAATAATTAAGTTTATAAACTTTTAAAACAACTTGACTGAAGTTTATAGCAAACAAATAAGTTTTATGTATATAATATTTGTTATAAATTATAAACAAATATTTCAAGATACATTAACTATTAACATAATATTAAATTCTATAATAATTCTATGATAACAACTTTCAGATATTTTTTTCATTCTTATTTAATTTATTAATACTTATGGGTATTATTTTTTTTATTGTACCGTAATTTTAAATAGTGTAGTAAGGAAGTTTAAATTGTTTTACATTTCTTAAAACAAAAACAGAAATTATATTATTTGAGTCTTAATATTTTCGCTCTAATAATCTCATACTTAAAATAATATTTAATGCATTTGATATTAATTAGAGAAAGCAGATGGTTGAAATTTTATGAACAATCAAATCAAAAAGTTTTAAAACTATTATTTGATTTTAGTAACTTATAAAAATATATAAGTACCTATTGTCATTAAAATGAACTTAAATTTGCATTTAATTTAAATGTTTACATGAAAATAATAAATTATTAATTGCGATAAACGATTGTTTCAAAACAAATATAAATAGTATCTGAAATTTAATAACGTATAAATATGATATAATCAGGATTTTAAAAATAAAGTTTGTTTAAGAATATTAAATTAAAAGTAATTAAATGATAAACTCATAAAATATGTAAAAATAGCATAACAAATTTTTATCACGTATGAGTGATTCTAATAGATAGCTATTCTCCTCCAAGCTTTTATCGTGTATATTATATTTCTTTTACTACACTCATATGCGTATTATAACGAATTATATACATTTATGAGGTATTTTTTAATTTTTAAATTTTAGAAGTTGTCTCTTTTTGAATACCCTATCAAAAGATTGACACGAGTTTTCTATCACAAATAGTTAGTACCAGTTAAATTAGGAAAATACCCAGATGACTGGGCTTATAGTACTACACTGACACTGTTTTGAAACATAATCTACGTAGTTCATACTTCAAATAAAACGACCTTCTACACTAACCTTCCGAGAAGCAATCGGAGTGCGATGACTTTTCCTATATCGAATGCGACAGCATCTCACATTATAACTACAATGAGTGGGTGGTGTATTTCAGTTGTCCACCACAGAAAACAATCGGATGGATACCAATCTGTTGTTTCGCCGACATCCGACCTTGTAACTGACCGATCTCTGTATGTTGCAAACGACGCCTTCCGTTTAGAAACACCTCGCAGACATCGATATTTATTATAATATTACATCGTTTCGTTTGATATATCTATATTCTATATTATGGTGGTATATATTACCAATGTAAACATTGAAAATCATTAAATGTAACAAAGCTTTCGAGTTTCATTATTTTAGAAATAAGAATTATATTATTAGTCTTAATATTGCAGAGAGGCATAGAATAGTATTGTAAATATAATTAAGTAATGACATATATTTTCTTAATAGATTTTTCAATATTTAAATTGTATAGATAAAATAGCTACCATGTTTTTTTCGTTATCCTAAACTAAGTAATACAAATAAGTCTACTGTTTTATCTATTTAATAATACTAGTTATAAAACATCTATTATTATTAATATCAATATCAAATACTTAAACCTTATAATTAAATTGCTACGAATAATATTTTAACACGACTGTGCAAACTGTGTACTTTTAAATACCACATGTTGCTGTTATAGTACAAAGTAGCTTATAAAATCTAATGAAGTTTCTGTTACGTGTCAAAACATAGTTTCCAATCATTTTTTACCGAAATTATTCTTTAGCGAAAACGAAAGCTATGTGAGACGGCACATAGACTCAAAACGGACATTAGGTTCAAGTGATTTCAAGTTTTAATTAAATAATTTACTTTACTTCTAATTTTACATCGTTTTCATAAACAACTTTATAAATTTATTAATAATAATTATTTATAACATTTCTATTGTCACCATAAAAAATTTAAATTTGATCACTATAGTAACAACTAAAATCCGTATAATCTGATAATAATTTACTTCAACAACTATTTTTAAAGAAAACAACATTTTGATTTAATGCTGATATATTATTGACAAATTAAAGTAAATTAGCTTAAACATATTATACATTTATTTTCTTACAATGATATTCTTTCGTAAATAAAAGTAAAAAAAAAAAAAAATAATAATCAATTATTTAATTAATCCACAGCTAATATGTACAATTTAATTTAAGAAATTTATATTGCAGTTTGCGAGTTACCTAATTCAGAATATACATCTTATAACTTTATTTATTCCATCGAGTTTAATTTTATAATTCAGTTTTAAGAAGTTTTCGGATTTATATTATACATCAATTCCTTCAAAGACATTCTATAACATTACGTACCAGAGTTTTTATAGAATATATGATGACATTTCAACGACTTCGTGTTATTAAATTAAATATAAAACTTTATTCGTGTATCAGAAATAAAATTATTTTACCTAATATCACTGAAATAAATATGACTTAAGCCAGGAAATATTTTAGTATTAATTTTAATGAACAAAATTAATTGTACATAATTTACCAACTTCCTGACGGTTTGTGATTATTAAATTCTAAGGTTGGGTCATAAAAATTAAAGGTTATTGATTAATTGATTTATTTGTTTAATGTAGGCTACTATATAATTAACCTGCTTTTTGGAAACTTAAAATCATAAAACTCAAATCCAAATATGAGTGTATAGTCTTAAATTAGTATCAATGGATTATACATTTTTACATAAATATCATGAATAAAACTGTTTAATAATAATTAACAAATATAATTACAAAAATATTATAACAATGGTAAATGCTTTGTTCAACAGTCGAAGTTAAAACGCATTAGTTAAATTTTAATAAAATCTTCAGCATTTTAAAATTATTAATGATTATGAATACTGCTAAATTTATTAATTTCACATTTCCTACATACAAGTACAATATAATATCTACGTCGCTGAGCCACTAAATAACTAATAAGTAATAAATAGGGACAAGATTTAAATATATATAAAATTATCAAAAATGCACTAAAAATACTTTTCAACGAAATAATATTCTTAGAAAATTATTAAAATTCAATACAAAGTTATTTATAAGTTGTGCAACTTATATTGAAAAAAAATTCTACAGGAAAGTCAAATAAACTTTTTTGAGCATTTGAAATTATACAACGTTATAATATACATATATATGTTCACCCTTAAAATAATATTAATATAATAATCTATTATCAAACGATTTTCGATATTTTGTCGTACCCAATTAAAAATAAATCGACGTATTTATTGAAATTGTCATTAAATGTTTATAAATCTATATTATTCTATACACGGTAAAAGTTTCAAAATATTTTAACTTTTCTTATGTTCATTATAGACATTTTCAATTTTTAATTTTCAAAAATGTATTTTATATATATTTTATATATATTTCTATAATGTCGGTAAAAAATTATTCACAGAGTAGACATTAGAAACGAAATTTAAAATGAGATTTTTTGTAGATATTTATAAATATTTGAAATACATAATATGCAAAATTTAAATTTTATACATACCTATTTAAAGTGCAAATTTTTACGAAATTCATCAACATTTTTGAAATTTACAAACTATTTTGTAGTTATCTCATACAAAATTTGAAACTTTAATTATTAAGGGTTGAAAATTGATTAGAAATTTCTTCATAAATTGTTAATACTGAAATTAACAAATCTAAGAAATATATAATCATTTTATTTAAAATCACGTGAAATTTAATCTACCTATGAATAACAATATTCAATATTTTGTTATAGTTCAAAAACATTATTGGTAGGGACATTTCAGTTTTACGTATAATAATTTATGTTTTACATTCATTGATATTTTCAAATGCAATACCTATATCGATGTATCGTTAATCGCAAAAACTAATTTAACTTACTGCATTCCAATTAATAGTAAAATAAATTAGTACTTTACCTAATAATAAAATCTAATAACATGATATGAAATATACTTAGTGGTATTTACTGATAGACAGTCTTTGCTTAGAATCAATTTTATTAAATGATATATCATTGAATTCAAATTTAACATATCTATCACAGTGATCCACTCGACACTTATCGTACAATATAATAGCACGCATTTACCACCTTTTTAAACACTTTAACTTAATTAAATTAGGAGTAATGCAAAAATAAAATATAACAATTAAGCACACACAATATAAAAATAATATATCTACTGAAAATGAATGTGATGTATGTGTTTATCACAATTTGACCAATTAATATGTATTATTTGTTTATACGGTGGAAACATACCTAAAAAATAGTATGGGAAATATTATGAAAACAATATTATTTCTTTATTCTTAGTATATTATTTTATAGTACACAATAAGTTGGTATAATATATTACATACTAAAAATTAATAAAAATATCTAAAAATTAAAAAAAAATATTTTTAAATGGAAAAACACAGAACAATGCATACAAATAATGGTTTATATTCTTAAAGTATCTGTTATATGTGAATTATGTACTTGTAATAAATTGTCCTGGATTTTAAAGCACCCAAAAAATAACGCATTTTGTATTTAAATTCAGGCCATTGTAAATATGAAGGCATACTTATGCGTAAAGTAAAGCATTACCTATATAAATCATAGAAATTTGTAAATTTATAATGAAAAAATATCACGACTAACCCCCTAACTAACTTTACATCCATAAAATATTAATTTAATAAAATACCTACGCGCTAGTAAAGCTAAACATGCGTTTTTCGTATTTACTTTGGGATCTTGATATATTTTATTGATATAGAAGAAAAAAAAATGAATAATAGAACACAAAAAGTTAGCGTTAATTTTAATTTAGATATTTTATTTGTATTTTTATAATATTCTATTATTAATAAGTATCAGATAAAATGTGTAATGTATCTATAGTGATCTGTGTTGAAAATTCACAATTAAGATAACAAAAATTTGTTTTATAATATATATATAATATATATAATGTTTATGTTTATAATATTATAAACTATGCATGAAGTAAATATTTAAATTTAAAATATACATTGTACTTTATTTTTTTTAACATACCTATAGTTAATATTATTAATAGTATCTATTATTTTCATTGTTTTTTTATTTATAGTTTTAATAACACAAATACTTAGGTATATATGTTATAATATGTTATACGTGTTATACGTGTTATTGTTATCACTTTATTTTATGATATACACACCGTTATTATACGAACATTTTCCAATATTCGTAATTTTTCTAGAGAACATTACCAATAATAAAAAAAAATAAATCGATTATGGATAATTTTATTAAACCTAATGATTAAATATTCTTATTTATAATGATAATTTTGGAAACCATTATTATTTCTGTTTGTTGAATTATTTATTATTTATACATATGTATGTTATATATAGTAATATTTATACTTGAATTGTATATAATTATATTATATAATGTTACAGTAAATTGAGCTAATTTAATCGAGATAATATTTTGAAGTATTTAAGTTGATACACACCATTTTGTCTTAACATCTACTTTTGAATTCATTTACACATTTTCTGAAATACAACCAGTTGAACCAGTCAGTAGACTTTATAATAATTTAAAATTGAAATAATTTATACAATTCTTTGAAATATATAATATATTATTTGAAAATGATTAAATGCTTTAAGTTATTTGTAATGTAGAATGTTATTAAAAATTAGAAAAACAGCAATATAAAACAATTATTATTTTTATAATATGATATTAAATCATCTAATTGACTGATTGAAACTTACATGTTAAAATAAATGTATACGTAGAAAATCTCCATAAATATGATATGATATTGATAACAATATGTTATGTCACCTACCTACCTGAAATATAAATAATTTATTATAACTTAATTTATTATTTATGTTAACCACTATCAAAAAAATGATCACATTATCAGTATTGGAAATTTGTATACAAATGTTTTTTATAATGATTAATATGAAAATAAAGTAGAAAATTAAGTATTCAATAAACGATATAAAGCATGGCAAAATTGAAATACTGTATCGTTGCTTCGCTAATGTACTAATGTAACTGTACTTAACGTGACACTCACACCTGAGCATTTTACTTGTCATTACGATCCTATTTTCTCGACATGACAACTCAATTGGCCATAATATAAGAAGAAGAAGTTTCACTTCAAAAACTTATTCAATTTTTGATCATCGTGGAATTTCATAATAGTGTTCAAGTTTTTATACGAGTCATAATTTATTCACCTTTTAAGGTTATCAACTTTATAATAGTATCTTCGGCTAAAACATCAATATTAGAAATTTGTTCTCTTGATTTTGGATCCACAGTTTCAGTTTACGTTTTATTCAATTAAATTAATCATGTTGAACATTTTATAATAAAGGTACAATTGAAATATTTCTACTTTTTTTTTTTTTGTAGTTCTGAGACCACATACATTTTTATTTTTAATGAAAATTATAAAAGTAAAGTCTACATAATATTTAATTTAAACACATGTAGTATATGTTTGTGTAAATTAATTTGTGTTTGTGAAAACCACATATAGTTAAGTGATGCATTTTTTAAATTAAATACACCTAATATACATAGTAATAGTCTTTTTATGTAAAACAATTATTGAGCGTTTATCTACCAACTTTTTTATCAGAACTATCGTAACGAATAAATAAATAGTGATAAAACTCTAGAGTCTAAACCTTGCATTCCACTATGTAATGACATGTGGAGTCGAATATATTGAATTTGTAGACAATGTGTCCTTAACATTTTGTTACCTGGAATATAATTTAGAAAACTGACAATACAGTAGTGTTTCTACTACAAAACCTATTAAAAAAAAAATGGTTAATGAAAAAATATAAAATTATTAGATTATACCTATATTGCCCTACTATATTATGGAATCGTTCAAATCTAAAAAATTTAGTCCACGACAGACGAGTATGTATAAATATTATATTATCAACTGAAATTAAAAAGCAAAACGAATATTTATCTAAACATTGACCAACAGATAAAACCAATACAAAACAATCAAAATTCATAAATTTGTGATCTGTGTACAGTCTGGAAATGGATCACATAATATAACATGTATAAATATATATATTACGTATAATATTTGATTTTAATAACCCGACTCGACCGGCATTGACATTATTTTTATAAAATGGCACACAGAGCCCGGTGAGTTTGTACACGAGGACATATAAAATAAATACTTTATACAGGATGAGTCATTGAGGTTAGTTTAGGTTATTTTGTATTAGCTAAGCAAAAAACGGGAAAACACGATAACTCGCCCTGTATTATATTATACTTAACACGTGTGTGGCGGTTGGCTGCTAATTTTGCGTGGCAATATAATTCGGAGGAGACCCGGCGGCGACCGTTGTTTGTTGTTCAGGACAGACCGCACCACCGCTCATTCCTACCGAGGAGACGACCCCACGGGGACAAACAGGCTGGCGAGTCAGACCTTTTAGCGTAATATACGTTTTTATTATTGTTGTAATACGTGCGGTGTTAGTTATTCTGTAGAAATATTCGCTCGTTTATACTCGCGGGGACAACCGCCAGCGCGTTTGATTACAAATTCATACTAACCACCAAAGTCCTCTACCACTTTAATATATAATACCATATTCGGGTGGCATTTTTTTAGTCAACCACATATGACGAAAAATAAAAATAACTAACTTTATAAAATAATATATGATATGGCATTAGTGAAAGATTTCAAAACTAAATTAGATTAATATTGTTATAATATACTAATCCGCTGTCCTTCTTACTGAATATATCCATTACACATAAAAAAAATGTCTATCAACTTGCTCTAAATCAGAAATGATAAAAAAACCGTACATTACCTAAAGAAAAAAGAGGAGAATAGTGTTCGTGTCAGTTAAAATATATTTTTATTATGGTAAAATGCATTCCAAAAAAATTACGTAGTTACGAAAATGTCCAATATTTTATCCAAATCAACCAAACTGTATTCAGTCATTGCTTTACTCAAAATATATATCTTACACAAATTAATATATCTAATTTACAATTGTACAAATATATTACGTAAATAATTAATTTAATTTTACAAATATAATATTTATATAACATCATTTTAAAACACAATGACCATCTTTATCAAGAAATGTAAATAATATAAAAAAATATCATATGTTAAGGTGGTTAGGTCACGAAATCTTAACATCGCCATATAATTACGGCCAAAAATATCTTACAGTTTGTACATGCGTTTATGTATTCGTGAAAATTATACATATATATATAATAAGAGGAATAGTAGTGTAAGAACACTGAGAACTATAAATTATTTACGCAAATATAGGTAAAAAAAAAAAAAAATAATTAATTTTGTTTTATACTCGTATATGCATTTTACTATTTATTTTATGCATAAAATATATCGGATTTTATGATCCATTAAACAGGCTTTTCGATACACATAAAAAAATGACATTTATTTAAAGTAAAATATGTAAATGTTCTCGTGTTGTTTGAAACACAAATTATCGAAATTACTGGAACAATAATTTATTATGGCATTAATTGTATTAAAAATATATGAAAACTACTCAATAAGTATTATTAAAAAACACACTATTTTTATATTATTTCGGAATATATTATAATAGTTATAACTGCTTTTACGATAATTTTTATGGAGATCAACGACTTAATAACAAAGATAATTTTTTTTAGTAAACAATCATAAAATGTACGTATACTTTGTCGTGTTATTGCAATAGAATAATATTGTTATCTCCTACTTCGTCTTGATACACCTCGTGATGCTATTAAACAGTTTTCTCAACTAAATATTTGGTATTTTCGTCACCACGTGTCGGTCTTGCAATTATAAAATCAAACAGACTCGGCGTTCACGCACACTATTATACTAGTACAGTCGTTAGCCTAAAGTTAAAGGTGCGCCCAAGGCGCGTAAAATACATCCGTCGACGAATTATTATTATTATTATTATTATCGTTATTAAATTATGATGTTAAATTACTATAATACAGTCCACGAGCCATTCGCGCATATACAGTGGTGTGCCGTAAAACATTTCGGCAATTTATATAACGTGCACTGCACCTACCACTGATGACAATGCCACCACCGGCGTGCGTTAAACTTTCCAAAGTCGTAACTATCGTTATTATTGTTCACGGTCGTATTTGGTATACGATCGGTCACAGTATCGGGTCGCTGTACGTGTATTATATATCATAATATTATATTATATAATATATACATACCTAGAACTACCCAGCCATATAAACGTATTATTCGCATCGGTCGATCACGTACCGCGGCCACCGCGCGTGCATATTATATTACAACAATCGTGCGAACTCCCAGCGAAAGTGTAACCCTGTTTTCTGTATTATATACATCGAAAGTATGCGATATATTTCGTATTTATCTAGACTCAAAACAATTCAAATTTTATGGTAAATAGACGTTGACAAATACGAAAAATGTAGAAACCCCTAGCTGTAGAGAAAAAATAAACCTGTGCGTATAAAGGTTTAAATTTATTTATTTTTATATATCAAACGATATACTTTTGAAAAGTGAATACACTCATAATCCTTTTATATTATATATCATATTATACAAGTGATCGAATATCACTGAATATAATAATAATAATAAATTATATAGGTAATATTGGTAATATGAAGTCATATAATAATATAGCTATATTATATTTTATAATATAGATATCCATATCGGGTCACGAGGGGAATTGCAATTACAAAACTAAATTCAATTTTAAAAAATGAAAAAAAAATTATCAAAATATGATTGAAATTTAATAAACATATTAATATATGACTTTCTGAATTCAACTGCAATTTTAGTTACCTTTTTTCTTGTATAAAATATAACTAACATAAATATATCAACATAAAACTATTAAAAAAAAATAAATATTTAAAATATAATATTATTATTAAAGATTAATATCCTCTCTTGTACTGCATTCGTTTAGTCATATTACATAACTATTATGCTTTGTTACATTAATTTATTAGATATTTTACTTTCTATACGAACAATTCCAATTGAATTCTTTAAATTAATCAAAATATTAAATCTAATATAGATAAAAACTATTATTACAATGTGAATAAATAATATCTAATTATTTAAATTCAAATTGTATATTTTTTTTTATTTTTTTTCCTTAAATTTAATAATCTATGTATAAATATAATGCTAATAGCCTTAGTAGTCGAATCAGACATTTTATGATTTCAATACCAATAAAAAAAATAAAAATAAAAAAAATACTTTAGTTGTTATTATAATAATTAAATATATCTAATATTAAAATACATTAGTTTCAAACAAAGCTTCTTTTCTAAATTAAATTATAATATAAAGTGCCACTTTATCTGAAATGTCAGTTTAGGTAGTCAAATGTATTTTATACATAATGTTGAATGGAAATTAAAATAACACAGTATTTAATCTTAATATTATATATATAGAATTTGGTTTTATTTTACTAACTATTTAAATAATACATAATATTGTATAATTATATACATAATTTTATACTCACCATATTTTGTTATTCAAATATCATCAAAATTTCTCAAATCTGCAACAAAATATTATACACTTCAATCAGAAATATAGTTTTTACATATTTTGATGATTATACAAATAGATGATTATATATTAATTTTTTTTTTTTTTGAACAGATGAGTTGATTTGCTTTTGTTTATACTAAAGTTGAGTATATAGAAAATTCAACTATGTTATCCGTGAAATATATCATAAAAAATATTATTTATTTTTCATTTTTTGTTTTTATTATATACTTTGTAGTGTAATTTAACAAATTTTCATTTAGGCAACTACGTGAAATAATTTAAATATCGTTTGAAATGAACACGAGTTGCTACATTTCTGTTGCATCCAACCAATTATAATAAATTACTAGTATTCGTTTTAAAATAAAATTAAAATTTTACTAGTCTGATTTATGTTGGACAGTTGTCAGTCATGATAAGGTTCGTAACATTTTTTCTCAGTTTAATTTTGGTCCAACATGATTCTGGTTATACTTTACGATAGGGTAGATGAACAGGTATGAATATAAAATAAGTGGGAATTGGACATTGTCTAATGTGACAGGTGTAGTATTGGGGTAAAGGAATTCGAACCAAAAAGAACGATTCGGTTTCACCGATAGTCCCTCTATCGTTATAACCGACCGACCCCTCACCGCGATACATAATTCATTTGAACGATCCGCCGGAAGTGTCAGGAAGGGTATGGACGTGTTGGCATAAATTTTTCCGGCTGTCAAACAGTCTGTGTCTGTTATACCTACTATTCCGGATGTCCGGATCGGTTGCCATGTTTTTTGAAACTTTGAATATATATACACCGGACGATCCTAACTGTTTTCCATTTATTTTGTAGTATTATAAGAATTTTATTTTATGATTGTTTTGAAACGATTTTTTGATGCAATGACTTCCGTCGTAAGGTGTTATAAATCCATTTTTCTTTACAAACCATCTTTTAATAAGATTGTGGAAATTGATGGATAAATCGTTATAAAGCAAAGACACATTGAAGTATTTTTGGTGTAAATAAGATAAAAATACGTTTGTTTAATATTATTAATTTAGCATAATGTTTAATGATAAAATTATTAATTGATGACATAAAAAAATAGTATTTTTTTATTATTATCATATTTCTCTTCCAGTATTTATAATATTATAAGTATTTATATTTAATTACTCATATTAAATGAACATAAAATTCTTCTTAGATAATTAATTTTAATAAAACTTAGGTAATACTTAGGTTAATATTATTACAGTTAAAACTATAAATTTAGAAAATGTAATTTTTGATGTTTTAGGAAAAATATAACTTTTGTTATTTTTATTATTTGCTACATAAAAAAACTCAGATTTGATTTAAGGAAAACTCAATGAACAGAATACGTATATAAAGATTATATGTGTAGATACTCGTATTTTAATAATAAACTAAATTTATTTTGTGAATTTTTTCTATATGAAATATGTATTGAAAATTTGGTTCTAATTAAATAGTGTATCATTAACTTCATAGCTTATAAAAAAGATAAATACCTATAAAATAATTCATAAGTGAATCGATTAATGTTCAAAAAGAATAATTATTCTAAGACATGAATGTTAGGGTGATAAATATTACAAATTTTGTTTATATACATAGACGGGATATTCTAAAATTGTAAACAACTTAATCTAACTTAAAAAGTTTTTGTATTATTAACCTTACACGTCATACAGAATATATGACACTTACGTAACATGATAAAAATAAGTAAAGTTTATAGGTTAAGTGTAATCGTTCGTCTTCAAGATGAAAAACGAAAAATCACTTTCAAATAATAAATTTTGAATGGGCACGAATTTCAACAAAAATGTAAAAAAATGTATGACATTTTTCTAAAACCACACTTCTGTAATCCATTTACAACTTTTTTCTGAACAGCATTCTTTTTAAAATTATGATTTTCCAATAAAAAAGTCACCATTCATTTATTTTACCTGTGCAGTCAAAATTACATTAGATACAATAGGATAAGTATTATATATTCGGTTGACAAAGAAAAATATATAAAAATAACATGCTGTTTTTTCTTTAAAAAATTACCATTGTTAAAAATTCCGATGGAAACTTTTCAAGTCGCTCAATGTACCTACAACTAATATAACTAATATTAGATCAAATGTAGTAAAAATAAAAAGTTATTTTAGTTCATTTATGTCACAAGTTTTGTGAAATATAATATTAAAACTAATGTAAACTCAAAAAATAACGTAAATTATTGAATAATATTATGTTATATTATACTGTAATCAACAAATTAATTATTTGTTACTAAATTTGATTTTAATTTATTAAAAGTAAATTTATGTTATTATTAATAACTGTAATCTACAGGAGTAAAATAATTTTATGTTTATAAATCTTATTTAACATATATAATATTAAATTTAATGTTTATTAATTAATATTATATTATCCATTAATACTACAAAACACGCAATTGTCACGCTTTGAAAAACTTTTTAAATGTAATTTTTTATATTAGAGTAAACTCTAAGTATAACCCTAAGTTTTTGCTAGAAACTAATAATTTTATTTGAGATATTGTGAGACAGAACGATTAAATATTATACGGCTCAACTGACCACATCATCATCAGCCTCTATCACACAGTTTAGTAAAGTAGTAATGTCCAGTTAAATTTGGGAAACAAATTATAATTACTTGCACTCTCTAATATAGTTATATTCATATTTATTATCAAAATTAAAATAGTACTTATTTTTATTCATACTAATCATTATTTTAGATTCTAAGGGGAGCAATGAATTAACCTATATTTTTTTTTACAATAATATTCGTTTTTAATATTTATTATTATGTCTGTCATCGCATTTTGGATATTAAAGATTTTACTTTTTGGTAGTAATTTCTGATAGAAAATTAGATCTATCTAGTACTTTTAGGGAAAAGGGATAAAAAATAAAAGAAAATGATCAGTTAAGTGCTTTATTGTTAGTATTTTATTATAAGCAAAAGAGCCACTCATTAAAAAAAAAAAAAAAATACAACATATTATTATTCATTTATTCATTTTCTAAGCAAATAGTATACTAACAACACTTATAATCATACTAATAATATAACTATAAAATAAAATAAATAATATTTTTAGACCTACCTATATAATAAATTAATATTTTGTCAAAATATTTTACATTATAAATATATTTCCATATGTTATTTTATAGAATATTATATTATTAATATTTAATATAATATAATAGACGATATAAACCACGTATAAGCAATATAAGAAATTACAGGGGAGCAGATGAAGACTCCTATTACTATCTGGTAATATTTGGTAATATTAAAGTTGTGCGTGAGCTCGAAGAAGAAGAACAAATATCATATGCTAAGAATTAAAAAAATAGCGCCGATTAAGCAGTTCAAACATACCAAATTAAATTGACAGATAAACTTAATAAAAAAAAGTGCACCACAAAATAGAATTGAAGAAGCACGGGTAAAGATAAAAAATGAAGCTGCAAAAAAACTTACAAATGTTGGGATTGAAAAAATATAAAAACTGCATCAATACAAAATATCATAAAGCAATTAGGGTGCTAAATTTATGCAAAATGAACATGCTACAAAACACTATAAGTAGATACATGCCTATCAAAATGCAAGATTTCAAGCTAGTAAAATATTAAGGCAGAGTAGCAAAGATTAACTGAGAAAAACTTATAGAGAATATCGAAACATAAAAAGAAATATTATTTACTTATTATTATTATTATTTTTTTTTTTTTTTGAAAAATGCAAGTCTTTAAAACACGATTATAAATTAAAATTGTTAGATAATATCTGAGAAAACTTACAATAGACACTTAGAAAATAGAACTACACTTCTTGGCATTTTTGAAGAAAATTTTAAATAATATGCAGCATAATATCTTACGAAAAAATAATCTACTTTACACTGAAGCCAAAAATCATAGTAGAAACATTAGATAAAGAGTAAACTATAATTAATACTATAAAAAACGATAAAACTCCCAGAGTGGACTACATACATTCAGTGCTAGGTAATTAAACAGACGAGCAAACAATTAAGAATAACTGAAATATATAATTATATAAGCTAATTTATATTGTATAGAATAGAGAAAAAAATATCAACGGACTGGAATATGACAATCATCTGTCCGATATTAAAAAGGGAGACCCTGAAAAAGTTGACAACTTTCGAGAAATTTCTCTTTTGGACACTAGTTACAATATTCTGAGTCTGACAGTCCTCAGCTGAATAGAGAAATAGGCAACTGCAGATATATTATCTAAAAATACCAAACCAGATTTATAAGAAGGAAATCAACTACTGGCCATATATATATATATATATATATATTACGCAACAAATTATGGAAAAATATTATGAATTTGTTTTATTATTTCATCATCAACTTGTCGATCTTAATAGCCATTGATATACATGCACGATTCCGAAAATTTAATGTATATATTATATTCTGGATAATTTTAAATGCAACGTTGCCATTCCAAAAAGTAAATGTAATTGTAAATTTTATTTTAATTTATTTTTAAATTTTTAAACATGTCGTTTTTAGTACAATTAATTTGTACACGAAACTTATTTTTATCTTGTCATTGGTTAAAACGTCGATAATTATAATTGAGCAATGATTTAAATAGAAAATAAATTAATGATTTTTTTTATTAATATCCATTTTATTAAATACCTACTATATTATAAAATATAACTCGCTTATAAATTCTATAATTTATATATCAATGTCTTTGTGAAAATTTTATTTTTTCAATTTTAATGCTATTTTTTCTATATATAAGTGTAGCTTATTAAGATGAGTGACTGTACTATAGTAATATTTTAATTAACTTGTTTTCTTTCGTATGACATCAACATTATCAAATATCAATTGTCAAAAGTCCATCAATTGAATTTTGCAGATAAAGTATTAGATAAATGGCAATTTTTCAAAAATTAAAATTTACAATTACGTTTACTTTTCGGAATGGCAATGTTGCATTTAAAATTATGCAGAATTGTAGATATAAATATGAAATTTGCAGAATTGTGTATGTATATCAATGGTTATTAAAATCTATACGATTCTGCAAATTTGTCTTATAGCCGTTTTCATCTTATAAACAATAAATATACAATAAGTTTTCGTTTAGCTATTGAACAATTTTGTGTTGTAAAGTTTAATGAAAAAGTAAATTGACTTATTATCAAACTTAAAAGTAATAATATTATTTGTTTGTGCATTGGTTTTTACGATATAAAAATGTTTAAACTAGTTTTGAGAATTTTTATATTATATCATAATTACTATTATTTGAAAATTAAAATTTCGAAAATACCAACGCACGTTATAAAAAAAATGTATTCTTAGTGAATGAGTAAATTCATTGAAGTTTTAAAATTGATTTTATATTTGTATAAGTAACATATTATTAAGATTTTCCGTGAATGTAATTCTGTAAATTACATGATATAAAAACAGTAATTACTATTACTACTATTACTTATACTTTTTATTTATATAACTTAAATTATTTAGTTTCAATATAACGATTTTGGAAATGTAAGAGAGCAGAATAATTTATTACATAGGAGTAGCACAAACTGTTATCGAATAAAAGCGTTTTTCAATATAGTCCAAAACTTTTGCACATAAAACTATTGAGTATCTTTTCTTATGACACCACTACAAAAACTAACGAGTTTGATATACGCTTAAAGTAAACATAAATAAATTGTCTAATAGTTTTATTTTGAAATACTTAATTTTTTTGATTTAGAATTTATTTCATTATTTTTAATTAGAAATTAGTTTTATTTTTACTTGGTGCCTAAGAGATTTATTTTTAAGTAGGATTTTTGAA
Organism: Rhopalosiphum nymphaeae; assembly: GCA_036289425.1. NCBI lineage: Eukaryota > Metazoa > Arthropoda > Insecta > Hemiptera > Aphididae > Rhopalosiphum > Rhopalosiphum nymphaeae. The sequence continues at coordinate 8,560,028 of JAZAQC010000012.1, read as the reverse complement.
AAACAATGCTGAAATACTGACTCATGCAAACATATTTATATTAGGGTGAACAAACTATAGGTAATTATAAAATAATTTAAAAAAAGTATCTTTAGAAAAGTTTAAAGAAACTATATTTTCACTTTTACAACTAAATAAAGTTACATATCTCAAAAAGTAAAATACGTATAATATAGCGTAAAGTTTTGACAAAACTTGTTGTAAAATATTTAAAATATACATAATAATACTATACACAGACATAATAATGTATTATTATTTTACCAAGAGGCATTTTGGGGAATGGAACTTTAGGCAAATGGGTATTTCAACGAATGGCTTTCTTGGTAAAATAAAAATTTATTTATTTGATCAACCACTTTTGTTTGTTTTAAAATAAGAACTTAAAAATTTGATTGCATACAAATTTATTTTTTAATAATAAATTGTACAATACTGATAAATGTATATTAGTAATTTTTAATGTATTTAATTAGGCGCACATAATATGATTGATTAACAGGTTGTTATCACTTAAACTTGTTTTTTACTATAAATTAATATTATTATTATACATATTTATTTCTATTGATTCAAAAATAGTCCATTCAAACATGTTTAGTGATCCCCAGATGAGATTAAATTGTTATTACCATTGATTTTAAAAACATCCATAAATCATGCTGTAGTAGTACAATGTATTACCAATGGATAACTTTCTCACCTACGTTTTATCACGCCATCTAAATTCTACATTATAATTTTACTTTCTGTGAAGTAACTATAGATTTTAAAACTAATAATAAATAATAATTTTATCAATAGCTAGAAAACAATTTGTTTAATAATACAATTGTAGTTTATTATTTTTCATTATTTCTATATATATAAACGTTCCTTTAAGGTTTGGGCCTATTATCGTTACTATGGAATGGCTTCTTGGAAATTCACGTTTGTTCGTATTTTTTTTTTTAAATTAATTATAAAAATAACACGAAAGTATTAAATTCTTTGTGTTGATAAATTATATCATTGTGTTATGCTTAAATATTCATTAAGATGTTATTTGATTATTTCGTAGAAACTGAAACAATCATGTGTAGGCAAATAAAATAAATATAATATATCTTCTCTCCGACTGGTATTAATGCATTTTGGTAGTGTTTATCTTGAGTGTGTATATACAAATTGTATAGAATAAACGTAATTATATATTATTATTATTATATCTTAAACAAGTAAAATAATATGGAGATAAAAAAATAAATTAAAATTGGTAAATGTATGTGTTATGGATAACAAATCATTGTGAATTAAACATGTTAGGTCCTCGTGTTGGTCCACGAACACGCAGGTTAATGTACATTGGAAAAAGATAATCAGTTAAGCCTCAACTCGAAAGGTTTTTATACATTTGTTGCGCCCAAACTAAATGACTTCTGAATACGATATTGTACAAAATCAAGCACGGTAGATAATATGATGCCGATAATACTTGTGCGCTATATGAATTTTATGACTATGTTATAAGAACGTAGTTCACCTCTATCTTCCAATCGGTAGGTTTCGCCATAATGGATTTATGTAGAAAAAAAAATGTTTAAGAATGAAAAAAGCACCTAAGGTGAACCAAATTATTAATATCTTTTGATACTTAGTACTTGCACGTGGGTTATCGGTTTAGTTGTAAATATATAAAATAGATTATACTTTAATTTAAGAATATCTTTTAGTTCGCAATTATTTTTCGTCCCTTGTTATACATGAAAAAGTTTTATTGTTATAATAAAACGAAAAAAATTAACACAGTTTTAATAATATTTTAATAATATTGATTACATTTGTAGGTACCTTTTATATCAAATACCAATTTATCATACCTACGTTTATTTCATTACTTAATTTATATTTTTATAATGACTTAGATTATTTTGTTCAACTAAATGTTTAATTTTATAAATTATATAGCCTTTCTAATTATAAAATATCATATATTGTTTCCAACTAATTTTTATTTTGCTATAATTCACCATAATGCCTAATACATAATATAACGTTTGTATGAAGTTATTTTTAAAAATAACTATTAATTGTATGATTTAAAAATTATAAATCTCTTTCAACAATACATAATAAGATTATAAATTAATTTAAAATCGGAATTTCAATTATTTTTACAATGAATATGAAACAGTGTCTTCACTAACAAAGCTAACAGGTTGTGAATATAAATTTTATATTTTGAAATTGAAAATAGGAAGTATTCCACTTGATCTTAATAGGTCTCAAAAGAAAAATTAATAAAAAACACTGGTTTTGAATATAAAAAACTAACAACGTTCAACATAAAAATAATAATGTATAAGGTCTGTTGATATTAATTTTGAGAGTATAAAATTAAAAATAAAAAAGTAATAAAAATTTGTAAAAATTGACACATGGTAAAAGTAAAGAATAAATAAAAACATCTAATAATAAAATAATAATATATTGTATACTGTAGTGATACCATATATAGATTAAAATTAAAATTATATTTTTCAAACAATGTCACTATTACATACTAAGTATTTTAATGCTTCTTTTATAGTATATAATATTCATATTAATATGGTTAGAATAGTTTACTACAAGTTATTGAAAATTTGATAAGCTGACAAATCACTTATACAACTTCTATAATTTTTTCAAGAATTCGTTTGATATGAAATTTTGAAATACTGATTTAGTTTCCCCGGTTTTAAAGAGTACTTTATTGTATCTAAAGAACGCAAAAATAAATATAAAAAATATTAAGATTCTTACACATAGCTAGTATTTACCTACCTACTAATGAACAAATATAATTCTGAAAATTTCCATTTATTCTGTACAAGTTGAATAATATATAATATATATACACGTAATAGTTTATTTTTAAAGTTAACTTCTGAAAACATTTTTTCATTTAATACGTAATACTTTTTATTTTAATGTTCACAATTTTTATCAGTTTTGTCGAAATTCAAAATTTAAACAGTATAAATGCTTATAGAAAATTATGTAAGTATCAATAGATTCTTGATGTTTTTTAATTGGTCAATTAACAACTTATGAGGAAATTCATATCAAATTTTCAAGCATTTCTTACACCAGTAAATAATTTTTATTAACATTTATAAAAAAAAAAAAAAAATTGAACATTTCTCATGATTATAGATAGTTCAAAAAGAGTAAAAATATTTAGAAAATATAATTTAATTTTATTAAAAAAAAAAATCGATTTAGTTGTAAATTGAATTTGCGTAAAAATCGTTGTTTTTCCTTAATATTATTTCATTTTTTTTTATCTGATAAAAAATTTAATTTTGGCCCTTTAAAGTACCAACTAATCTAATTTTAATCAGACACTAGCTTCATTTTAAAATTTAAAGCATTTTTATCGCCATAAAAATATTTACATATTTAAATAAAAAAATAATTAACATATTGTAAATTCAATCTTTCTGCTTAGATTCTAAAAAAAAAATTGTTACAAAATGATATCGATATTATTATTTACTATAAAATATGTAATACATATTATATTATTACATAATATTTTATTAATCTGTATAGAAGAAAGCAATTTTTATTACCGACAAAATTAATATTCACGCATAGTGTATTTTTGAATAATAGCTGATTTTGTAACAAAAAATTGTTTACGTATAAAAAATTTATCTAGTTATTTCTTTGCTGAGATTTCTTTTTAAATGTATAACCTTAAAGTTCTTCGAATTCAAAACAAAGCCAATTTATAGTACTACTCTGTATAACACTCAAAATTAAAAATGTAATTGAATTAGTTTCTTTCGGATGAGAGAATGTTTTACACATTTACTAAAGTTAAAAATTAATGATAAAATATTACAAAAGTAGGATCCATTAATATAAATATTTAATATATATTTTTTTTATTATTATTCTATTGATAAATTTGTTTATTGTCGTTATTGAATTATACGCAGAAAAGGTTAAGAGAAAAAAAAATTGTTTGAAAATAATAAAATAATTTTTTTTTGAAAACATGTTTTTTAATAGTAACTTTTCATTATTCAGAACAACATTGTATTTACACAACAATTTAAGTTTGAATTTTCTATTTTTCGTTGAATCTCTTGAACGTTCTAAGATCTAATGAAGAATAAACTTCAAACTTTAATTTTTATATTTATATGTAAATTGATTTCCATGTTAAGAACTTTTATTATAAATACTATGTATAAATAGTATAAATATGAATGTATTTTTTTAAACTGTTAAGTATAATAAAATATACTCGTAAAAAATTTAACGCATTGTACAAAAGCATGAGATTAAAACTTTAACTTTTGTACAATTTAAAGCGATATTACTTTATATATATACTTTAAATGTTCACACTGACATGTTTATTCGTATGAGCCATCTGCGCTTCCATTTTTGAACTTGTGACACTTCCAAATAGACTTTAGGTATAGTTTATCTTGTGAAAACAGTTATGAGACAATATTTATCCACTTTGAGTTTTTAACAATCGGCAGACCAACTGAAGGGGAAACTTAATTAAAAGCATTTTCGCCGTTTTTGGAAAATGGCCAATCTTGAAGCTTATGTAAACTACGTAATTACCCACTTTCCAACCATCGTTCAACAAAAACAATCAGGATTAATTAATTTTTAGGTGTTTGGCGTGATCGACACCAACATTTTTTTTCATTTACTCTATTTTCCACTTGTCTGAACTTTCATATAAAATATGAATGAAGATTAGTCTAGTAAAAAATACAATCATGATGAAAAAAAAATTAGACAATTTATACGTAATGAATTTTTTGTTATATAAATATATCAAGCTGTAAATATATTAATCAACGAACATTCAAAAAGTTTATATATTTATTACATTAATAATTTTAATTACCTAATTTAAAAAAAAATAAAAAGGTAGGTAAGTGGGTACTACTCTGCTGTAATTAGGTATCGAGTGAGTCGTCATTAGAGGTGTGTTCAAATTGAATTCAATGATATTTAATTATATACGGAAACGGCCTATCAGTCTATAGTCTATATCACCAATTAATATGATTTTTTGATATAGTTATTAAAGTAATTTATTTTACTTTTTAGTATTTTAGTAGGTCGATATAATTTTTTTCAAAAAAGCTTCAATAATTACATTAGAAGTAATTAATGTTAATACATCATGACAAAATCAATATATTTAACTCTCCGCTCAAAATCTAAAATCTTATTAAGAGTAAGATATTATGTTAACGTGATGTTAAATTATAACTAACCCTAACTTTTAATCGAAATTGGTGATTATGAATTTTTTCTAGTAAATTTAATATTTATTATTTACTTATTTGTTTTAACATTTAAAAACTAATTCATTTCTTTAAATTAAAATTAATCTGTTGTTATTGTTTTAGTTTGTAACAATATATATTATTGTTATGAAGTTCAAGAAATTTAATTTAAACTTTAAAATATATTACGGTTTTATTTATGAACATTTTGAGAAAAAAATGCGTAATAAAACATAGACGTGAAAAAATATTTTAGTTTGATGCGTACAGCAACAGTTTATATTACTTTATTTTTGAATTTAAAATTTCTATGATATTTCAACGTCATACAATTTTTTTTCTTATGTTTACAATAAAATTGTCTGTAGATATTATTCAAACATAATTAGAACTATTGTAATTATTATAAATTATTTTGTATTTTTATTGGTACTCTAAAAATCATAAAAAATTATACAATTTTGTTTTAATTTTGAACCGACGTTTTAATGCGAGTTCAAGGAATATTTGAAACTGTTGTATTTGTATACGAATCAAATTTGTTGATAAAAATTAATACCAATAAAAATGAAATATGTTTCACTACTCAATTACCATTTTAGTTGAGGATAATTTCACGAAACGGCTGAGAATAACGAGAAAAGTTTCCTAATACGGGTCGCCGTCGTCGTTCACTGTCTCACGACTGACTACACTACTAATATACGTACTATCCAAAGTACTACTGTTATTGTACAACTACAACGACCACTACCATTAATGTTTCTTGTCATTCCAACGTAGGACGGAAAACTTGTAACAGATTTACGAACCCCATTGGTGATCTCGCTTATCAGTCGTTTCTATGATTTTCTTCAGTGATTTTGTCCCAGCATACAAATAAAAGGAGTAAGACAAAATATAAATATGATTATATCCAAACGACGCAAACTATTTCCGTATCGTGATTTCAAATAATTTTTAATATTTTCTGACTCGTCAATTTTTTAAAACTGTGTTATGAATTATATAATAATATGTGTATTATGCGTACAATACTGAATTTTAATAATATTGTACCAATTGTGTTTTATTGATTTAAATCACATTAGACAACAGTATCTTTACACCAAAAATATTGATTAAATTGGTGCTTATTAAATATAGTAAAATTTATTTTATTCCATGTAGATATATCGGAAATATCGAATACACATCCATACAGAACTCAATCCTCTATACTATTGCTGAAAATAGTTAAAAAAAAAAGTAGTTTATGCTAGTAACTAGATACATTATTTATTATACATATTCAGGTATCATTTTTTTTTAATCAGTTTTAAGGTTCAAAAATAGGGAGCATTAGTTCTTATACTATTTTGTTATTTTACATGATTATATAAAGGAGTAAAATGTATAATAAATAGGCTTTGAATTAACTCTATATTACAATAAGTATTAAATTACGAAACATAATTATTTTTTGGTATTAAATATGTTTTTCTAGTTCGGTTCTATTAAAAAAAGGTTGACGTTTTCCAATTTGTAGTTGGGGCCGATTATTTAATAGAGATTTCCTGATAAGTTGTGCTATTTTTTTTTTTTTTTTTTGTTGAATTTGCATTTCTTGAATTATTTGTTTCACTACCAATGCCAATCTAAACAAAGGACAATCTGTTGGGGGTTGATTTTTCAACAGAATATATCCATGTGTTATTACACATCTTTTTAGACCGATAAAGCAGTTTTTTGCTCGGTTTATAAATATTTTTGTTTTTTCGATATTTTGAATTATTGTTACCAGGGTTTTGTAATTTATTATATTAGGTATTGTTCACTGTTATAATAACATTTATAACATTAACTTTTTATATTACAATACTTAACTAAAAAATAAATTAATTTAAACTATGATCTGTTTAAAGAAATATTCGATTCTATTTGTTAATTGTTTTAGTAAAAATCTATCTTTTATCTTTAATTTATTACAAAATACACCTATAATTTTAAATTTTTTGAAATACACAAAAAAAATACCTACCTATAAGTCTTAGAATCAAAAATACGAATACACGATACTAATGTATTCTATAATACATGAGGAATACAAAATAATATATATAATATTATATAAAAATATGCGTGAATGTGTGTGTGGGCGCGCGTATGCGTGTAGTAAAAGTTAATAGTTTATTATTTTACTATCATTTTTTGCAATTGAATTTTATAAGTTTTCAGTTTACGATAGAAGTGTATTGAAAAATATTCATTTTATTATGCTGGAAACCGATTTGTGTGGTCAACCTTAATCCAAAAACACTTCCCTGTTTTTTATCGCATTAAATGGAGAGATCATATTTTTGATTATATGTCAGTTAAAATCTACACCAGCCTATTTCCTATTGTATTTATTAAAAAAAAAAAATACCTATGTGCAAAATAATAAAATTGTTTATTTGTGCGATATTTGCATATTTTTCACGAAAAGCCACTTTCATATAGAATGTGAGTTTTTTTTATACCTACTCATATTGTTCTACCAGAAAATAACTCACTGTAAATTCAATTCAAACTCGCAATTTAGTTTTATCTTTACTTCTTTTGACTATAGACATTATAACTATATCAGCATATACTCACATATTATTGCTATATGAGACAATGCGTTTAAATATTTTTTTATACATTTAAAAAAATAATTGACTTCATATTTATATTCTTGTTAGAAAAAAAAAAATACTAAAATATTAACAACATTTTATAAATCACAAAATAAGTAATATTATTTAAATGGTACTGAAACTTCAAAATAAATAAATATGATTGTTGATATCTATATTTTATACTAAAGCATAAAATACATTTAATATGAAACAAAATTTACATCGATGAGGCATAAGAGTCTACACTTACTCTTATTTTTTTTTAAATTATTTGATGATTGATGGTAGTTTTTTCTTCGTTAAATTCTTTTTGAAAAATCGAAATAACTCCTTCAAATTTCCATTTATACAATATTTTTAATTAATGAAGAAGTTACATAACATTTAAAGAACCTACTTTTTCTGCCAGAAAAATATATAAAAATATACTATTGAACACAATCTTACGTTGTCCAACATCTATAATAAAAGAAAATATCGAGTTTAGGTTTTTATTTTTGATTAAATTCTTATCCAACTAGATGTTTAATACATAAAAAAATAAAAAACTATAATTTGAAATCAATGGAATTAATTTGCATAACTAAACTTAACAAAAAAAACTAATACTTTAAAACTTTATTAGAACTACAAATTATTTTGTTTTTATTCGTATCTTATAGGACAAAATTATACAAAATTTTAAATAAAGTATTTTTGTAAATATAAATTACTATTTTTGTAATACAATAATACAGTTTCAATATTCTTTGACAAAAATTAAATAAATAGTAAACAAACACCGTTTTAATACAATCATTTAAGGTAATTTATACGTTAAGATATGTATGCGATATTTAGTCAATTGTATCGAAAAAATTGTTATTAATAATTAACAAGTTTAATGGATAATGTAACGCATTAGAAAATTTAAGTTGAGAAATTATATTTAGGAACTTTGTTTCTAGATTAATCATAATATAGAATAATATTAATAAACATATTAATAAAGTATAGAAATAAACATGATAAGCTAACTATTATAAACTATATTAACACTCAGGCTATATTATACCTAAATATATATAGGTATAAATATATATATATATATATATATATATATATATATATATATTTATAAAAACGTATTCAAATTAATAAGATTACATTTTAATTTATTTTATACACCGTTACATTAAATAAGATATAATGAATCATTTATTTATTTTTCATAATATATTTATAATATTTCTTCATTAGAGTAAAATATTATTAGATTTTTTTCTGTTCGAATTTTCTGAGGAAGGATTAATGGATATGAGGTAATTAGAGATGTTCAGGTTTGTTTTTATGATACGTTTGTCTTGCCTCTTTGTAAGATGGATAGTATTAATTTTTATTTCCACTCCATATGATAATCAGTTTGTCGAATTTTCGTTTTTTTTTTTGGTATCCCTGTGTTAAGTGGAAAATGGCCGATCCCCAATTCCTTTAGTTATTGTTATCACTTTACTTGGTGTAATGATAGGGTAATGCCCTGGTATTATATTTAATTTAATCTAATTTAGTTTGGTGGTTTTATTTAAGTATTTATTACTAGTGATTTTTCCAAGTATTACGTGCTAATTACTAATACAGGTATCTTTAATAGATAATATGGTAATATGTCTTATGCTTATCGATCGGTTTCTTCATTCCATCGAATATTGCAGTGTCTCAGTATCCAGATAAGAGTAGTATTTTATATTTTCGAATTTTAGTTTTTGTGTTTTATTTGTTAATTATTTTTGTTTAAATGCATTGAAATGGAAATTATGTTATGGATGGTACTTAGAGAGTCGGTGAATATATTGAAATTTAGGATGGGCGAATTTTTAATGTTAAAAACTAAAGCTTTTGCAGTATATATAGAATTTTGATTTGTTGGTTTATAAGATATATTTAAATTGTTTGATGATGATACTGTAATACAAATTCAATGTTCACCTTCCGAGGCATCAATATAAATATCTTCTCTTTGCAGAGTATTTTTTATCTCACAAAATAGGTTTTTTTAGAGTTATTTTGTTTTTTTTTTGTATGTTTTGAATTTTATGTTTGTGTTAATCTTACTAGACCAAGGAGGCATTTGAATATGTATGTTTTATTAGGTTAAAAAAAATGAATTGATGATTATTTTCAATCGCTGTGATATATTATGGTATTGAAGTTATTTTCTTATTTTTTGAGAGTTCCACTGCAAAGACAAGCGTGATTTTTATATGTCTGATTCAGAGGATAAAAAAATAGGATCTAGAACTTCATAAAAATTTTGTAAAGATTTTCTAATGTACTAAGTCAAACGTATATTTATGTTATGTGTTCGGTCGATTATTTTTAATATTATATTGTTTTTGCTAGAATGGTATATATCACAGTATCGTATTCTAATATTTATATCTTATTCAGGGTTTATATATATATTTAAAATTAGTTTAGTTTAAGATTCCCAAGTTGTATGGGATAATAATTTTATAACGTTAAATCTTGTAATGTTTTTTTTCTTAATATTCTTAATACAAGTTATTCATGATAATTTTTTTATTGAATGTATTCTTGAAGATTCTTATATTGCCTTTAGCATGTAAAATTTTAGCATTGATCTTGAAATAAGAGAGGTTTTTTTTTTTTTTTAATCAATTATTGTTTAATGCAAATTTAAACTGAATATCTATTAAAATATTCTGTGTTGATGATCTCTGTAGTTATTTTTAAAACAATTTTTATATTTAATTTTTTTTTATTCACTGTAAAAATAATACTATAAAAAGTAATTAATAAAAGACAAAAAACAGATATAATATACAGTTATTACTTGCTGTGTATTGAAAAACAACCTGTTTCAAGTCAGAAATATTTTATTATTATTTAAAATTTTACACTAATTTTATAGTTGTTGCAGTATTATTTATTACCTTCCAATTTACTAAAAAAAGTTATTTTAATTTAATTGTTCTTTTGTAACTTGTAAAAAGTATTTATTTACTACTAAAAAAAGAAAATTACTTCTCTAAAATAAAATTAATTCGTTAATACTCAATGTCTAGACATGGATACAATATAAGAAAAAAATGAATTACAATAATCATAAATCATATTATTTTAGTAATTCAAATATTGGATATAAACTTAATTTAGTAGAAGTTTATATATGTATTTATAAAATGTCATATATGAAATATATTTTTATTATTATTAAGGTTTATGTTTCAATTTCAAAGTCTTTAACATAATAAAAAATATCAAAAAAATACAAAAAATTTTAAGTAAATTTATTTTATTCAGTTTTATCATATTATAATAATAATGATGTATTTAAATGTAATGAATTAAATATCTTTAAAAGTTTAATTATCCAGTTAACAAGAGTAACTACACAGTATATTATAATAATTTGTATTGCGTTGCGTTTAGTGTTACTGAAATATTTTCTCATTATTTTGAATTACAACTTAGATTAGCGATGTTGTTCGCTTGTGTATTTTTATGACCTTAGTAATGAACATAAAAGATACTAAGATACCTATGTAGTCTACTCCAAGTTCGTAGTAAATTAACACAATATAATTATTTTTGAATACAAAAAGCACGGATGAACGTAAGTGACGCACTATTCACACTGCTATAGTTATTTTTAAGTACCTGAATAAGTACTCGTGAATGGAATTTTAATTAATCATTTTCAGTTGGAAATAATTATGTATAAAACAAAAATTACATTAATATTAATCCATATTTTGATGATGATCTTTTGTATCGCTTTTAATTGCTTTTTTCTCGTACGATTATACTAACATTCGATTTTTAACCATATTGATATTCTTACACTTCAGTATGGGTTTATAATTTATCACTTTTATTAACCATGTTTCATCACTATTTATTTCAATGTATAATTATGTACCTACACAATGAACAAGATTTAGTACTTAAAAAACCTAAAATTATTAAAATAAGTACTTAAAAAACTTATATTTTACACTATTTATCATAATCACCAAAATAAGCACTTACAAACAAAATTAAAGAAAAGACATAAAAGAAAGAAAAAATCATATTTTTCCTATTATATTACAAAATATTAGGTATTTATATCTGTGCTGAGTTTATTTTTTGTGTAAAAAATAAATAAAACTAATCTCAGAATGATCTCGTTTTTAAAATAACACCTTAAATACGTTTATTTTTGATTTAATACATAAAAAAAAATACTTTTTTTATAAGAACCAAAATTTCTGATCACGTAATAACTTTTTACCTTTTCCACTGATAGTTTCTTAAAAAAATTTTAATTTTTAACCTTTTGTTATTAAAAAAATCAAAACAAAATATTACCTATCGGAATCAGTAATTTATTGTCAATCAATAATAATAGGTTGTTTTTCTCTATTGCAATGTTGTTATTATAGAGTTGATATATTGATCTTTAACAGTTATGACTTTATGACTGATGCTGTAAGTGGATAAAAAAAACAAATAAAATCGGATATTTGTCTATTACTTAATAAAAATTATTTATTATTATTTAGACAAGATTAAATGTTTAGTTTAAGGTCTAACGTAAATACACGTCGATAAAAGTAATTATAGCAAAAATAAAGTTGGATTTTTGTTAGTGACTGCTGCCTTTGTCATCTCAAATACTTTTATGTAATAGATAATTTTGGAATTCATATTTTTCCAAAATGTATAGACAAACAAAAAAAAAACCACTGAAATTAAACAATTTTAAATTATACATTTATATTGTAGTACCATATCTACACAAATATCTTCCAAAGCACTGAAGTTTATGTCCATCCATAAAAAGTAAGCAAATAATTTAAGTCTCAAACAATGATCATTATAGTGTATTTAGTGTATTTGACTCAAAAATAGTTTATATTAATTTTAATAATTTCATTGCTAAATTAAAATATTTGCTAATATTTAAATAAAAATAAATAAACAAACAATCTATGTACTGTGTGTTTAAATAAAATGAATGGAAAACTATATTAATATAATCTATAAATATATACAGCACAGTTTTAAGTCTATACGTTACCGTCCAATTATGTGTCCCCACGCCTGTCACCTTAAGATTTGGTGAATAGCTCGTGAAGGCCATTTTGTTTCACAGCCTGTTTATGTCTGTAACAGATGAATGATTTGATTGGATTGTTTGTCTGGAAAAGGATTAGATGTGCGACAGAATGGACCTGTAGAAAGCAGGAAGGATAATACGTTGTATAGTGAACAGGAAAGCTGAGGACCTACTTGCGGTTGTTATGAACCATAAACCCCCCTATATCAAAATGCAAATCGGTTTCTCTAGACATTACTATCTGCAACGAGCTATAGTAATCTTCACCAATGCCCGGATTTATCTAATTTATGGATATGTTCCTCTATCGATATTATAACACCGACTTTACTTTAGTGATAATGATAATAGATAAAAAAAAAAATCACACCACACCCCGTGTAATAAGCTGATAAATACAAACACCAAATGTAAATACTGTTTCAAAAAAACAAGTACATAATTTGTACTTATTATTATAATCATTCAAATATCAAGAAAATCGAAATAATTTCACCGCCTAGTATTATTATTAACGTTAATTATTGTAATTGGAATAAGTTAAGTTTTACTAATCATGGAATACTTGAAGTATTAATCAAGTAAGTATATGTTATATAATCATGCTTTATTAAGTTCGATTATAGTTATTATAATAATATGTACTTAGTAAACGCTAAAGGCTAATTTTATATCATACCCACAGGTCTGATTTTATGTTTAATCGTCTCTTTGAATTAAGTATAGTTTTAGTCACTCCGGAGGTCGGAACTTTATACGTTGTGACAAAGGTAATCATAATGTTTTACATCGATTTGTATATTTATTAAACAAATGATTCGGACATATGCGCACAACTGAATACAATAACTATAATATTATTCGATATACTTAATCGATTATCTAAATTGATTCGTCGACTGAATTTCCAAAATGTTTCGAATAATGGATTGTATATGATTTAAGTATAACGAATAATATGAGTAATTTAATATTTGTTTAGTTAATTTACTAATATAATATTTTAAGTGGTAACAAGACACAAAAATTATTATTCCATCGTTTTAAATCATTAGGTGTAGTAAATATAAAAACTTACTCAATAATTATAAACCGTGCTATGTATTAAATATATTTTTGACGTATCGATAAAATGAATATAGTGTAATAAATTAACTACGAAGAGAAAACAAAAATATCTATATTTTTGTAACAAAATGATAAAATAAATATCTAATCAAGATATTATCTAATCAGAATTACTGTTTTTTATATATTTATATTAATTATTATTTAGTTATTATGTCTTATTGCATACAAATATTATGAATTTACGTAAATAAATTATACACAATATTAGTATTACTGTTACAACTCATATTTTAATTACTTGAGTGTTAAAAACACCAGTTAGTAGATAACTATATCATACATTTCTGTAAGCTAAACATATATACATGAATATCTAGTTATGGACAATTTTTTGATCACATGGAATATATAATATTAACGTATATTTATTATTAAATAAAATGTCAATTATATTTACATCATATAACTAATAATAAATCACTTAAAAACTAAAATATTGGTTATTTTGTACATACACTAATAGTTAGGACATAAATAAATTAAATATTATTTATTACGTAATGGAAAATAAAAATGTCAATTTAAAATTGAATAATTTATTACAATTGAAATGATTTAAAAAATCAAAAACATGTATTATATATATATATATATATATATATATATATATATATATATATATATTATGAACTATAAAAATTAAATAATTTCCATTTAAAAATTAAAATACGCAAGCTTTAATTCGATGCAGGATAGATATACGTTTATAATCTAATAATATAATGTTATTTAAAAAATATATGATAATTGTATACAATACGATGAAGTAGTATACATTAAATTATAGATTTCTTATAAATACACAAAGAATTCTTGTTCATTTTTGTGAAGTATGAATTTCAACATATTTTTTGAGTTTTTTTAAGTTTTAACTTATGACTATTATACTCCAAATCTAATTTAATTGTACCTAAACCTAAAATTAAAACATCTTACTATTATTTTTATCATAATCAAGTTATCTGTAAATATAGCCTCCAATGTACAGAGAAAACTTAATAATATGTAAATATTTGAAACTTTGAAAGGTTAAATTATTAATTTCCATTAAATAGGTATTAATTTAATTAGGTAAGTTTTAAAATTTAAGCAGAATGTGGTAGTGCGTGTAATAAGAAAGTAGTTATAATATATGAGAATGAACATTGTAAGACACCTTATATAACCGTTGTGTTTTGTACATAATTTGCTAAAATTAAGTTATAAACCACGCACTGTCATATTATAATCATTTTTTTTTTTTAATTAATTAAAAGCACGCCTTTTAAAATG
This sequence comes from Rhopalosiphum nymphaeae, assembly GCA_036289425.1. Lineage (NCBI taxonomy): Eukaryota > Metazoa > Arthropoda > Insecta > Hemiptera > Aphididae > Rhopalosiphum > Rhopalosiphum nymphaeae. Next base: position 8,544,588 of record JAZAQC010000012.1, on the reverse strand, counting down.
TATTTAATAAAGTTATTTAGGTATATGTGGTGCTGACATGCAATTAACCAGTTAATGTGAAATTATAAAAAGTAATAATTATTGTTGAAAAATAAATATAGGGTATTTTGGGTTTTATTTTAATGTACAAAAATATAAACATTCAAATATAATATAGGGTTATATTTTTGGCGCACTAATAAATTTATCTCATTCCTCTTGTACGTAAACAGCATAAAAATAATAAGTTGGGATTAGGCTCTAGTTTTTATTTTTATTTTTATATTTTTTTTTATATATCATAAATATTTTTTTTATTAATATTAATATTTTAAAGGGCTAATTTTATAACCAATACTATAAAAACTATAAAAAATCTTAATCCGCATATCTGATACGAACCGAAAAATAGTTAACCGCATAATCGTGTTTATTAATTTCACAAAATATTTATATTGGAGAAAAATAAATATAAAGTTTTTGCTATTTTTAAATACATAGGTAAATATTTTTTATAAGAAGAATAACATATATTTACAAATTATTATAAAATTAATTTAAACGCATTACGGTTTACGCACTTAAAAGTTAATTTTATTAGAATAAGAGAAATTATAATCAGTTGTTTTCCGGTACAAAATATATTGTAAAATGTAAATATTATAACACACTACAAGTATATTATTTACATTAAATACAACAACAAACATGGCTTATGTTGTAACAGTAGTTATTACTGATGATTTTAAGGTCGATTTAGTATGGAACATAAAACGCGTGTAAACAAAATAACTATTGAAAATATGTAAGCCATATTATTATAATTATTATATAATAATAGTAGACATTTAATGTAATAATATCGCAGACACGTATTATACGTGGAGTGCATGAGTACCTATGTTTCTGATTTCATGAAAAAATCAGCGAATTTGTTGTTCAACAAATACCTAAATAATGGACCAGGGAGAATGTATGAGATGTTGGTGAACCGTTTTTCCGCGCCGTACTCATTGCGGACATAAGTTATGACGTATTGCGGTTTGTTTATCTTCACCCTGTATAACCAGAGATTTATAACGGTATACGTAGGTAGGATACCATGAAATAGGGGTGTGTATGTGTGTGATGAAGATGTGGAAAGGGTGGCTCTACCAACATTATAATGTACATCGTGGATAAAATGTAACGACCCGAATGACCGTATCTTCTTAAGCCTGGTAGACGTAGATGTATATATATATATATATATATTGTATATTTTTTTCCGATGTTTCACGCCAACGATTTTTAGTGTCTTTATATACCTACTCGTTATTCTACCACGCAGACCTTTTGTACGGGATAGTTTTAGAATTGAAAATGTGCATAGGTATATATAGGTACATACCTATATTTGACTCGACTTATTTTATATGGTCTGTTGGTTTTTGTATAAATTATTTAAATGTTTTTTTTCGTACGTGTATATGACATGAGACGTGTATAAAAAAAACATTAACTTGGATACAGAAAAATTGACAAGTTATGAAAATATCTTTTTACTACTATATTTAGGTATATAGAAAATATGTGAATCATATATTATACGGAAAATAACATATGACTAGTAAACAAATACGCGGAAAATGCTCTTAATGCCATTTCAAAAACCATTATTAAACACATCAATAAGTGAAATTAGATTATACTATAAGGATATACTATTGTATATCCATACACTCGAAATATATTATAATACATAAAATAATCTATTAAATTAATGAAATAAAGTACAGTCGAAAATCCTAATTCAACTATAGACAAATTATAAAGTATATAGACATATAGTATAAAGTAATTATTTGTATCACAAACTAAGTATTAAAAGAAAAATGTTCATAATATTTGCAAAATATAATTATGAATTTAAATCAATATAGATATTTACGTATCAGCTCTTATCACTATTATTGTAATAATTTAATTTTTGTAATTTGATTATTGTATTGAAATAATGATATTGATTTTGCTGAAATAAATAAATAATAAAAAAATGTATAGTTGTATAGTATAATCTTGAAGAATAAATAAATATAAAAAAAAAATGAAAAAAATATGGAACAATTAATATATTTTATCTATGTATTCAAAATAATTTCTATTTAATGAATTGATTTTGAGTTATTTTTCTACTTCAAATTAAAAGCTACTATTGTTATATTATGTTTAGAAAGTGTACACTCGTGACTCGTCAATTATATATGATTAAATAAATGCTAGAATTTTTACAGTCAAAATGATATAAAAGTTGTTCAAACGGATATCAAAAAGTTCTTCGAAAATAAAGAATAAAAAAAAAATAAATTTAAATGTGTTTCTTTAAATTTTAATTAATTTATTAATATTATATTTAGGTACATATTATAAAATATTATTATTTGCATACATTCTGTATACTATAAATTCATTTTTGAAGTGAAAAAAAACGTCATTTCTTCTGAATGAAATTCCCATTTAACGATTTTTTTTCAAAGAACCTTCAAGTCTGTTAAATAGAGGTTCCAATTAATATATTTATATTGATTAAAATATTTGTGTTTTAATTTTTTTAATTTTTGTAATCATATATACAAATGTTTCAACCCTCAACTTTGAGGATTGTTTCTGATGGTAGCAAATTAAATCTAGTTGGTATTTTTATTTTTTTTAAATATATCTCTAACATTTTTCAAAATAATTGAGGAAAAAAATACAATTGTAGATATGATATTTTGAGTGAATAAAGATTTAAATTACCTATATTTATGTTATCCAATTATCCAAAATAATTGACTAAAAATAAATTGATATTGTGCATTAGAAATAGATCAAAATATAGTACTTTCAGTATCAGCCAAATGTCATACAATATGTATAATAATATTATACTATTAATACCACTCGTATATCACTAAAACGAAAATACTTATACAAAAGATTTAAAAATAAAAATTAATAAAATATGAAAATTTGGATTATAGCAGCTTTAAATTCCTGAAGTTTTTTTCATTATGTGAATCATGTTTTTCTATTTTTTATACATCTCATTCGCTTATTGTTCGACGCTTATTTATGAAAAGATTGTGCAATAAAAAATATTTAAAATTAAAAAAAAAATAATAATAAATATGTTTCAGAACAATCAGAATAAATTAACGCATGAAATACTTTATGTGCATTTTAGTCTACTCGTATATGAGTAATTTAAACCAACGGAAAGTTATCAAATTTTTATAACAAAATTATATTTATAATTTGTATTTATGTATAATCAAAGTTCAAATAAAATATCAGAAATATTATTTAAAAGAAGATAACATAATTTTATATATTATTCTATTATCCACTAATACATAATATTATATTCTATAATTATTATTATACATAGTTACCTGTTTTATATAAATATAAACATTAAAACAAACACTACGTAAAAATCAAAACGTCCTAACCTAACCATGTCCTGAATATAAACGGAAAACTATTATATATGTATATTACTTTTATACACTTTTGCATATTAGATTTTTAGTAGAACAAAGAATAATGTATGGACATAAAAACTGAATGTTTTTGTTTTAGTACATACTTGTGAGTTTGAAAAACACTGTTTTGATAAATATAATAGGTACCCAGGTCTTTCACAAGTTTTACAATATTGTTCATTAATATTTTTAAGTATAAATACATAATATTAAAATATAATTTATTTATATTTGAAGTATAGATATCACATCTCATTATATTTACAGAATTTTAAAACTTAATAAATAAATAAAACACATTGTTTTAGTTTTTCAGTCACATAATAATTATTTAATTACCCATCTAAATATTCTAAATTAATTCCACGTATTTTTTTCTATATGTTGGTACTTACATTAATAATCACGCAACAGTGATGAATGCAAAAGTGATCAATATAAAATAACTATTCTGCATAAGAGTCTCTTTAACTTGTTTGTATGTTTTAAAAGTTGACCTTAACCATGAAAAATGCATTACATCAAATTATATACATTTTTTTTTGTTTTAGTGAAGTCAATTATTATATATATATCAATTATTTTATTTTATTTTTATGTTTTTATGTTATTAGAGTAACTTATTTATATGATAATATCAGAAACCATCCGTTATAAAAAAATAAAATGGAACTTTCTACTTTAAAATCATACTTTACGTTCAAGTTTTTTATATTTCATTTCGATAATGTATTAATTAAAAATTGGTCTTTTTGTGGCTTCTGAAATGAAATAGGATGTAAGGTGTGTGTGCGTATATTTCATACATGTATGTAGCTTATTATGATATGTGGTTTCTTTAAGACTCTTTGTAAAATCTATATACACTAAACTATTTATAGTTTAGAAAATGAATGTAATTGATATTTCTTGTACTTAATATAATACATGTTTTCTAAAAATAAAACTTAATTTATTTGGATAAGCAGTGGATGCTTTTATATTCAAAATGTATGTACTAATTTGTAGTACAGAAACTATTACCTTTGTTTGCAATTATATAAGTCTTATAATTTATATAGAACATAATATTTTTTTATTTAATAAATAACTGATTAATTTGTTATTCCAATTTATATACATATAAATAGATATAATGCAATTATATAATCAAGCATTATAATATCTATTAAACACTACGTGCTTATCTAAGATAAATTTTTAAATATTTTGTAATAACAGACAACGGTAAATCACAAAATATCTGCAACGGTGAATAGACCCTTAGACTTTTAGTCTGTTCAATTAAATTGTAGTAACTATTGAAAAAAAAAACTCAGGTTTGGACGTAATAAAAGAGAACAAATAGTAAATTTGGTCTAAATGATTACTGAGTACTGGAGCATTGACATTTGATTGAAAATAAATACCAGACAAAATAAAATAAAACGTATAGAACTCAGTGGACTTTGCTAAAGAGAGTAAAGACACCTTTTGTTTATCGAGTTCCGTAGAAAGATTTGTAGAAGGATTTACCCGAATTCTTGTATTGTGATATTTTATGAATAAAACAAACAAACAAAAACTTTTTTCTCTTTCCATCTATTTATTTTTCAAAATTGAAAAAAAATTAGGAGCATCCACTTGCAAACAATCAATTATGGAACCAGAAATCTCGGGCTCGAAGATACCGAGATAACACAAATAATATTGTAGCAGTAGTAAGTCTACAATAAAATAAGATACCGTTTCGTAATCAAAATATACTGAGTTATTTTCCAAACATGATTATATCTACATTATTTTCTTCTTTAAATTTATTTCAATTCAGATTTTTGGAATTTTCAACTATACTTGAAGATAGCATTTTTAAACATTTAGATTTATCATAGCATTTAAGAAGTATCCTATAGTAGTCCACAAAATTTTATTCATATGTAAACTATCAAATTTACTGTAATATTTTTAAGTAGATAATAAAAATAAAATAATGTACCTAAATTTAAATTTGAATGAGTTGATTTTAAAATATTATTGGGCTGTGGTGAAAGTTTAAAAATATTATGATTTTAAAATTATATTATAGTAATTAATATTCCCATGTTAGCTTTCAAACTATCAACTAAATTGAAAATATAATTTATAAAATCTATCTGAGTATAATAAATACTAAAATAAATATTATATCTGTTTTATATTATTTATAAAATCATTAACAAGGTTTATTATCAGCAGTATATTAAGTTTTATAACTGAGAAACTAATCATTCAATTTTCGATTTGAATGCATTAGCATTTCTTAATTTTTTAAATCTGAGTAATAATTTACAGTATCAAGGGTAGTCCTTTTTTAATTATTTTTAAAAGTACTTACATAAATTATATAACTTACATTTAAAATATCTAAAATATTTATTTTAATTAATAATTATAAAACTGTTTTAAATCCTATAAATAATATGTATACAAAATACTAATTTTATGGATATGAGCGATGGCTAATTTGAAACAAATATAAAGGCAATTTCTGTATATCCTATTCGAATATACCTAATAACCTCTTAATTAATGTTTTGAACCAAACAAACACTTTTAAGTACGATACTAATTTCAATTATTTAAAAACTATTAAGAACCAAGATGGATGAGTTAAAAATAAAGATAAAAACGACTACATTCATTTTTAAACTTTATGATGCGTTTAAAGGAAATTAAATCGAAACAAAAGACAGTTCAAGCGAAATACACCGATTCAAAATATTCCCATGGTGCCTGGTGCTCCAGATTATACAAACTTGATACAAATTTTAAAGAGGTTTTACAGCTCATTGAAGCTTTAAGGTATACTTTTGGGTAAAAAGATGAGTTCGTTCAACATTAATGAAATCAATACTATACCATTCGAATATAAATGTAGAATAAGGAAAGAATTATTTTAAATTTTATTTTGTATTATTTTAGTAAATATTTCAAATAATGTATAGCATTTTCATGCTTTATCATTCACTTATAATACAAAATCAAAATAATTTAGATTTTAATATTAATTTAAAAAAAAAGAGTTCGTAAAATTAAACATCTGAAGTATTTTACGTAAAAATTAAAAGAAAATCGGCAGAGAAGAAGAACTGAAGGTCCTTAATAATATTATAATTGTCTATTGTACTTGTCAATTAACAATTAATATTTCGAGAAAATGAGCGTAAATAGAGTGATATTTTACTGTTAAAATTAGTACACAGTATTTCAATACGTACAAACTACATTTGTAGGATTTTTCACTTTCAAGTTATATCAAAAACACAAAATTAGTTTTGTTAAATACTAGTTTTGAAAAAAATATTAATTTATAATTTTAATTTTTTTACCATTTCTGGTTATTTTAAAAAGTACTTTTCCGCAAGTATTTCTAAATTTACCCCCTTCCCCACCAAAAATTAAAAATAATAAGTAAATGTAATTTGTTGCTATAAAACACCCCCAAAGTTGTTAATAGAAGCATTTTAACAGTTTCAAAAGGTGTCATCAGATTAAAAAATAAAAATATTTATCATTGTAAGATAAATACATTCATTGTTCAGAATTTAAAAAAATAACATAATGAAAATTAAATTCATTTAATTTCCATTGTTACATCAATAATATTTACAACCTCCAGAAATCTCATTTATATTTATAGGTATTAGGTATTATTATTATCGCCATGCATTTCTTTAATAATTATTATGTGTCTAAAATGTCTAATATGATGGTAAATATAATATGTTTTGCTAATCATTACTACTTTTATTTTATTTAACAGTATCATGTTAAATATTAAAATTGTTTATTTCAGTAGATTTCTTACTTTATATATACAATACTTTACTATATAATAAACAAAATATTTAAAAAAAACAAAGTGTGCAAGTGAGTACGCTTCTGTTCTATAGTAAGTGTTGAATATAACTATGGTGATATGTGGATGTGTTGAATTTGTATTCAATTATATATCGCATTGTATACAAAAAATGGTTCTGAACGGAGACAATCTATCAATCAGACTATAATATTACTCTAAACATTAAATTTTATCTTTTACCTTTTAATTATAAACTATGAATTATACTCTTTTAAATGTAGTTTAAAGCTTATTTAAAATTAACATTACATTTTATTTATCAGTTCTATAATTATTTAAGTATGAGAATATATTCGTATTTATGTGTTCATTACAATAGTACTAGTCAATATTTCAATGAAATATTCTGAAAAATTACATTTATCAGTTTTAATACAATGATCGTGACACACGCAAGTTAAAAGGAATAAGCTTGAACATATCTCGTTAGAATAATGTTCAAGGGGTTATATGTGTTGATACAATTTACATCACAAAACACAATCAATTTTTGTTACAAAGTCTTGTTTATGATATTATATATTTATATAGTAGTATATTAACTTACTTTGAAAATAAAGAATAATGATAGGAAAAGTCTAAAATGTTTTAACTTTAACTAAGTGATGGAATAAAAATTCCATGGTTTTACAATATGATTTTATTTTATTTAGTAAACACTTTTAAAATGCTTTTATGCGCTCAACTTTTTAAAGTATCTTAAAAGGCCCAAGGTTTCTTCTGTTGGTGCTTTGGATAAGTAGTTGTATCGGAATAAGGAAAAAAATGAAAGTGTAAAAATATTTTGTCTTGGAGCGTTGGAGTTTTATTAATTTATTTTACTTAACCTCTTTTTGATTTTGAATAGTATAATAGTCGAACAATTTATACCTACTTATAAGCAATAAGCGTTATAATGCTATAATATATGAAATCTAAACACTGTTAAAGGCATTGTAGTTTCCTACGAATATTATGTAATATTTTTTAAAATTTGTTTTTAATACAATTTATTTACGGAATAAATCACAAAAAGTTTCTTTACAATGTGATTCGTAAATTTAAATTGTAAAAGAGCTATTATGAGATTTCAAATAATTTTTTAACTTTTTAGCATTCAGGTTTTTCAACGCCTACTAATTATTTAAAGCTCACTATTATCTATGGGTAAGTGTGATGTTAAAAGCATTTTCCTAAGTATTATTATAATTTACTCTATAATTAATTTATTGTTGATACCTAGTTATAATAATATTGTGTTTGGTGATTAAATTATGCGGTAGAAATGCACAACCAGAATCCATCGTAAAACAATGTATACGTAAACTGACTTTAAAATATCAGGAGATCCTTTATAATTAATATTATCATGGTAATATAATGTATCATGGCTAAACGCTTCGGGTCTAAACAGCAAGTTTAGAAGTGTAGCAAAGGTATAGAGTATAATATATACTGACACCATTTCGCTTTGTGATTCAAATAATTTAATCTTTGACACATATTGTGCGTACTAGTTGAACTACCGCCTCCAAAATATTAAATATGTAGGAACCTACAAATTCGGTAAGGGGATAAAAAAAAAATATTAATAATAACTTTCTATGAAAAACAAAAGATTTGAAATTTTTTTCTCATTGTTGTTATGCATATTATAGTATATTATATTATGTACCATGGTGATATAGATAGGTACATTAAAGAAACTTGTACATGCGAGATTATAATCAAATTGCGTCCTTAGAAACTTTTACTACGGTAACATGTACGAATTATATAGTTGAATATTTTATTGTCCGTATTCAGCGCACCGAATTTATCGATTTAGTAAAATATGTGTCTATGTTTACAGTTGTTGTTTATAGTAATACATTTTTTTAACTATACTCCAACTTTTTATTATTTTTTTTTTTACAAAATGGTTGTGTTTTGCAAATAATATTTTTATAAATAAATAAAATAAGATGGGATTTGATCAATGATAGGTGAAATAGATACATTTTATTTAAAATATTCTTGTAATATATTTTTAATGGGGAATAATACGAGTATAATACGTATGATAGACTAGTAGGTATATACTGTAGGTAAGTTTCTTTTATTGAGGCTAAAGGTGGCTAATGTCGGTGTGCACTATGCAGTCACTATTTTTAGTATCGTCCCGCATACTAAGTAGATGAAAAACGAAGTCTATATTATGTTTGATGGAATGAAAACCGTTAACATTTTGAACTTTTAAAACAGAGTCAAACCTCGCAGTACATTTATGAAATACTAATATATTTACTATACTATTGTAAAGATAATCATTCATTATTGTATTTAAAATAAACATAATATAAAGCCGACGAGTCAATTTTAAATGTTGAGTGTTAACGGAAGACGTTTTTTTACGAATAAAGCAGTTTCAATGTTTAATTATTTTAATTTTAATTAAATTATTTACATTATTAATACATAATAAGTATATTTTTCAGTGACTTTAAATTATTTATTAATAATATATTATTTTAGTTACTATTATAGTAATAATAGTATATAGTGTATAGTAGTTAAACAGTATTATAAATTATTTTAATTTGTCATCTATAATAATGTACAATTATTTATAATACTTGAATATATTATATGATGTTAACTAAGAACTTTCATGATGTTTTCATTGGTTCTAATATTTTGTATTATTTTATGTTTATTTAATTTAGATACTGAGAGAATAAAATTACTAATAGGATTTAATGCTATAAGAGTATGGCTATTGTTAATAACAGAATTATATGAACTAAAATAAGTATATACAATGTGGTAAAATTAATATACAAAACATTTTATATTATTAAAATTAAAATTTGTGTACATTATTAAAATTAAATAATGAGGCTGTTATAGATATACTGCACTTGGTGCATCGGTGGTTAATAATTCAAATCCATTTAAATTAACCTATCATAGATTGTCCATTGGTGATATAAACTTATTTTAAATGATAACTATCCTTTTTATTATAAACAATTGTTAAACAGATGATTTTTTTTTTAATATTATTGATTCAAAGATATGAAAATAAATTGAAATTTTAACGAGTAGTATTTACCTTAAGTTATTGAACTTTAAATACTAAGTAATAATAACACGTCTAAAATATATGGGAGCTATAGTGATTTGAAATTTATATTAATTAATACGAGTTTACTAACATTTTAAAAAACTTAAAAAATTTCTGAGTACAATAAATACAATAGTAAATAGACTAAAATTAATATTACATACGCATATCTTTTATTTTATGTAAAACCATTAAATATAGCTATTATTTTCAGTACTTAAAGATTAATGACTCATAAATTACTCATTCAAATTTTGAATTAGATAATATTATATAACAATTTTCAAAAATTCATCTGCTTAACAATGTTTAACATATTTTATTTTGTATTATTTACGTGAGATGTGATAAAACAATCTATTTTTAAGTAAACTTTAATACAATTTGAAAACTGCCACTACAAGGCATATTATTAAACTAATAATGTACTCATGTCACAATGTAATTCAATTATTCATTAACACATACTATTATTATTTGAAAATATGATTGTATAGACGATTTGATAAAATATATACATAATACATATAGATAGATAATATAGTAATATCACAGATTACAATGATATGACAAGATGATGGATTTTTATAATTACTTACCTTACTTGATACAACATATAAAGTTGAATTTAATTTATTTAATTTTCTTCATCTTTCTGGTTATACATATTACTATATTATTTTGTAATGGTACAAACTTTTTATGATAATATTAATACAAAATAAATATTTACATAAACGTTTCATGATTAAATCTAATATTATCTAACATACAAATATGATGGTAATATTGAATTTAATTCTATGTAAAATAATAATGAAAATATACTTATTGATGATAGATATTATTTATAATATGATTTATATAATTTATTGTAATGAATTATACCTTTGATGTAGCAGCCAGGTATATGGAGTGTTTTTTATTTTTATTTTTATTTTTGTTGATAAAATATGAATATATTAGTTGTTATACTCTGTTAGACACTAATTATGTTTGTAAATAATAATAGTAAACACTAATATTATATAAAGTCACTGCGGACAAAATCCTACAAAACCTATTTGCAGAAATATTATGTACTTCAATAAGTTCAATAAATACAATGAAACTCGGTGAACTATGCATGAATAATTTAATAATGATATAATGTGTACGAATACATTATTTAGACGTTCATTGCCGTTGAAAACTGACATTTAATATATTGTTGTGAATTTATGATTAAGTAGTTTATCACACAATGTGTTACATAATAATAATGTACTAAGAATAATTATTTTATATTACCACAATAAACATATGTACATTTTATAATTAATAATGGGTAAACCAAAGTAAGTTGAAAGTTGGACAGGTTTGTCCAGAATCTAATTACGTAGAAAAATTGTAATAAGGAATAACAGATAAAAAATAAAACACAAACAACGACTTCTATCAAATGTATTTGATAATAATTTAATGACGACGACATCAACAATTGAACACAAAATAAGAAATGATTATAAATATAATAATAATAATAATAATGGAAATAATAAGTATTTATTTAAGGCATATGTATTCATAAATACTATAAAAATTAAATTAGTTATTGTTACGTGTAGGTAGATGAGAAGGGTAGTTCATGGATTGTTATTCGGTTTTACTGGATACATTCTGCATTAAAAAAAAACCAACTGTGACCATAAACATACAATTACAAAACTTCAAAATACAACAAACAAAAGCTGTACCATATATTAATCTAAGTATATTATAATAATAAATAATAGTATAGTATAATGGATATAAACATCACGGTATTATATTAAACACCTATAGGCATACGCATATATAATAATTAATAATTAATTATTATAAAGTAGTTAAGTACACACATCAATATACAGATGTAAGTATTGACTGGGTTTCCACTATACCGTGTCATTGTATCTTGTAGAGTTGAATAATATATTTAAATTGTAAATAATAAACTAAAAACCGACGGGTTATCTATAGAATTTTTTTATTTTCATGTTAAATTTACGGAACAGTACAATATGGTGTAGTGGAGATTCGTTAACGTCAATATGTCACACACTCGTAAATTATTTGTGAAAACTGTTTCGCATTTTGAAAACCACTCGGAAATTTAGGTTACAGTTATAGTTGATGCACCAGATTTACATACGATATAAAATAATACATTGTTTGTGTCGTAATACTTTCATACTATCAATATAATTTATATAAAATCAGTTATTTAAATTTGAAAACTATTACGAACATGAATATTCAAACAACCTTTACTTAAATTTTTTGAATTAATGATATCTTTAGATTTATTATAGGTTTAATGTAAGCAAGTTTAAAAACAAATTAAGCACGATAAAGGAAAAAATATTTGGTGTGTCATATATTTTTAATTTTTTAATTTTATTTAATATACCATTAACACAAATAGAGTAATTACATATAGTTTTAAAATTTAATAATGTAATTTTTATTAAGCATTTGATAAAGCGTAAAAATTACGAGGGGGAGTGCTATGAGACGTAAAATAATTAGTGGTTCCTTGTGTGGAAATGTTTTTTAAACTTAAATAACCGTTTTTTTTTTAATGTGATATATTAAGTAGACAAAAGAAAAAAAAACGAATAAAAAACACTACTACGATACAGAAGAAATAAAATTGTCGTATGTATGACTTTTCAACTACTGCCGTAACCTATGAGAGGTTTCCTTTTGCGTGCCTAATGGTTTTCACAGACAATTTAAGGGCGCGCGAGACGTGGAATGTGACGCAGCACTCGTGTCGCGGCGGTCGTCGTCGATCATCATCGGCCGTCGTCAGACGTACCCGCGGTCTGCCATATGCCTGACGATGGACGAGAGCAGCCGGTCAGCCTCCTGTCCGCCGGACTCGTTGATGAGTTCGATGCGCTCATCGGGTGTGCACGTAGTCAGCCGTTGCACGTCGGGCGGCACCGCGTTCACCATGGCCGGCAAGAAAAACGAACAGTGCGCGTAGCCGTACAAGCCGTGCGCGCGCATCTCCGCGTGCACGCTGTCAGCGCTCAGCGGCACCGGCCGGCCGTCGGGCGTCACGTCTGCAACGCCGTCCAGGTAGGCGGCCACGTACCGGTCCCAGTGCGCGGCCCGGTCGGCGTCCGTTGTGTTCATGTACAGAAAAAACGAGAGGTCGATGGCCGGCGACGCGTACCTGGCCTGCGCCGGGTCCAGCAAGACCACGTCCACGGGCCGCCCGGTGGCCGAGTCGTACCGGTACAGCAGGTTGTTGCGGCAAAAATCGCCGTGGCACAGCACGGCCAGCGGCTCGACCGGCTGCAGCAGCCCGGCCATTGTCGCGCTCTCGCCGCTCAGTATGTCCCGCATCCTGCCCAGTGGTGCCTCGTACTTGCCACTCGTGTCCGAGTCGCGTAACGCGTTCACACCCCGGTTACCGGTTCCTGCGGTTACGCGTCAAAACATGAACATTATTATGGTTGTGTATACCTAACTGCGTGTCACAGGATCACGACGACGGACACCTTATACTTAGTATTTTAAAAATCCTATTCGGCGATCGCCCGATTGTGGCTCAATAGTGATGTTTTTTCCCCCTTTTTCGAATGCCGATCGCAAACCAAGTAGAAACTGTTTTCAATAGTTATCAAACACAACTAAATGTCTAGTATTGTCTTACAGACCTGTACATAAATAGGTATAACAATAGTGTATTCACACCAGCAAAAACAATATTTGGTGATAACATTATATAGTCTTGTTTCTGTAAATTATTACAGAGAAAGCAGATAAACTGTTAGATTGCTAAGCTAGTGAGATGCGACTATACGATTGAACAGAAATAAAATTTAAAACAAAATTAGTCATTAAAATTGAACTAGGTATTGATAAAACATTAAAAGTTCATATTTTTTAATTTTTTATATGCAATTAATTTTGCTTTTTACTTATTTAATTATACATATATTATATTCAATTAATTATTATACATATATATATATATATATAGATAAATTATAACCCCTTGAATATGATTTTAACATTGCGACGAAAGCATCAGGAACAGATATAAGATATTTTAGTTTTTATAGCCTTATAGATTACTGTGTATGAGTCGCAGTGTATGCATATACAATTCATAACCCACTTTGATAGAGTGTCATCGATCGAGAATTTATTTATTTTGGTTTTATATTATTATATTAATTATTTGATATTTCAGTGCTTATATTAATAAATTTTATATAACAACAATAGATTTTAGTTATTAATGAATAACTAAATAGGTATTATAAATTAATAGTTCCTCGATCGTTTTTTTTTTTAAACATAGTCTATCTGATCATTATTATTATTGTATTATGAATACATTTTGATAAATCTTCAAAATATGTTCAAATATTTTCAGATAGGTCAAGTGTGTATATTTTCAGTTATAAATTTGAATATGTTATTTTTGTTAGTTTTTTTTTTATGCGGTGATTTTAAAATGTTTAAATTAGTTTATATTTATAGATCTTTTATTTCCAATAGGTCCTTTAATCATTTATATATTGTAAAATGTGTAAAATGTAGATGATAATAATTCGTTTAGTACGTTTACTATAAAATATCGACTGTCGAATGTCGTTACAGCTAGTTTTGTCTATAATTACATATTAAGTTCGTCATGAAGTGGAAAAAAACAATCTTCAGTACCTAATAAGAAGAAGAGTACAATTGAGAATGGACATAAGTATCAACTAATTAGAACTCTTTCTGAAATTAAATTATTAAATATAATTATTTATTAACAAAAGTTTTATAGAAGAAAAAAAATTGTTTTAAATAATAATAATAATAATAATAATAATATACACACAGAATAATATTAATGAGTGAAGACAATTTACAAAACAATCCTCGTCTTATACAAAACGGTAAAAACTGAAAACCCAAGCTCAAATAAACTGTAATAATAAATCTCAAAATAATCTGTGATTTTTCTAAGGTGAAAAGTGGTACCCTTGGTAATATGGTTTTCAGTGTGATACCTGTTAGAACATCGAATGATATTTTAAAAATTATGATGTATAAAATTCCTTTTAAAATATCCACCTGGTTAACAGCAAACAAATAAAAGGGCGAATACAAATTTTAATAAAGTTCTAATTTACCTAACCTAATCTTGAGCGATGGAATGGAATGAATGTGTATAAATAGTATAAATTATAGTAATTTAACTTATCACAAAATAACATCTTGATAACATGAATCTGGTCGTTAACAAAAATTATTATGTCGTATTTATGTGCTATTAATTGTTGTAATTGTATAAGCTGTATGACGTGGAGTCGTGAAAAGAAAATCATGCTGCAAAAATGGGAGAAATTAATGATTTACATCACTATCGACTAATATACTAATTTATTGAAAAACGATCATTTAAACCTCATATTATTTATATTAGCAGTGATATGAATAATTGAAACTATATATATTTAGAATAGACATTGATAAAACATATAAATATTTCGCTTATTTCAAAGAATGAATTTATTTTGTTTTAAATGTTACATTATAATACATATTATACTATTTTTTCATCAAAATTCTTATTATTATTTTTTCAACAAATGGAATTGATATAACAATTTAATTAGCTGAAAATAATATGTTTAATAAGATAGAATTTTCCTTTTTATTCAGTTAACCGGAAACCTATTTCAAAAGAATGTTTTTGTTGGTGATTCCATTTAAATAGGATTCACTGTAACTTCGCAATGTAATTAATAAATTAAAAATAATAGTTATTTTTAAGAATGCAGCAATATTAAATTTGTTGAAAAAAATACAATAATTATAGATATTGTGGTAGTTTTCGATTAAACCTGACTATATATACAATTAATAAAACAATACTAAAATATATTGTTTACAAGAATTTTTTGTTTAAAAATATATCAGATATCAATGAATACTATGCTGTATAGCACTAAACAAAGTGCACATAGAGTAGTTAGTTCTTGTAAAAATATAATTTCAGTGAGGTAAACTAAATAGTATTTATTATTAATAGTATTTAGACCATCGTAGTCTTAAATGAATATGGTTTCGATTTCATTTATATTTGGGCTTCGATATAACAGAATTTCTAAAATACGTTAACTCTTAGTAAGTACCGAGCTGTCATAAAAAAATCTCCATTTATTTTGTGTTGTAACTTTGGTGACGTTCTGAGGTAGTAGAGGAAACGATTTCTCTAGACCGTTAAATTTATATTAGGGTTACAAAGTTTATGAGACATTCTAGACAGAATTAGTTTTCAGAGAAACGCAAAATTTCATAACGTAACTTTAACTTTTGACGTATTAAAATAATGTATTCCTCGTTTAGTTAGTAGTCCGTCAGAAGAAACAAAAAAAAAAAAAAGATACATATGCACTTATGCACTATGATTGTTTTCAACCTTTCAAATTACTAGTTGTAATCATATAACATATTATATTACCTACATAATGTTATCGGAAACGTGCGCAATGTATTGACAGCAAACATCAAAAAGACTTTTTGATAATAATCACCTAATAATATTGTAAGCATTTTTTTTCACTACTTAGGCCGTAATCTGAGTTGAATAGAATACTGTGCAATTTGCATTATTTAGAGCTTATATATGCACGAATTATACATATTAACAAAAGGTAGTATATACAATATGCATTATTCAACAATGTTATTCTACTATGTAAAATACTAAATAAAATAAATATTGGAATTTTTTTTTACATTATTTCCATTTCAATTAAACTAAAGATTTAGATATGACCATTTAAGAATCAAAATAAGAAAATAGTATAGTTCTAACAACATAGAATATAAGAGTAAAAACATAATTTCAACATTAATTATATATAGTCCCTACTATAAGAACAAATCCTTCAATCATCAACTTCGAAGTTTGTTTCTTATAGCACTTTGGATCTAGTTGACTTAGGGATAAGGGGGAAGAGTAAAAAAGGGAAAAATTGATAAATGGAAAAACTAATAAAAAAGATAGAAAAACTAAGAAAAACTAGAATATATTTTACAAAACAAAATTTTCGACAAGGTCGATATTTTGTCTATTATTTGTAGTAATCGAAAATAAAATAATCCTTAAATTAAAATGTTTTCTAAATAGGTATTTATCATTTATAAATAAAAGTATATGATAAAATGTTCGAAAGATTTTGACTTTATTTTAAAGCAAATTATAGACATTTTAAACTTTTAGTTTTTTTAAATTTTCTAGCTCTTAAACTTCATATGTTGATATAATTCAAAAAATATCTTCTATTTATATAGACTTGAACATTTTTGGCACAATATTTATATGAACTTAAAGCTATTTATACTACAAATCTGTTTACACATTTATATAATATTTTGTATTGACTTATGAGTTAGGTATTTACTAATATTATATTATGTAAGTAATATTATTATACTTAATTATTATTTTAAATTGAGGATAATTTTGACATACCAATATTTAGTTTAACCTACCCTATTGCTAATTGGAAAATAAGTGCAACTATATTTATTTATATAAATAAATTATAAATTATACCTAAACATAAAGGCTGACTCTTAAAATAATGTTACGTACTCGATTATAATTTAACTTAAACACATCACACATAATTTTACTATTACAGTAATCTACATAGTTTCACAGTACCAAAATTATAGAATATGCTCAAAATCTACTCTAAACCAAGATATAGTTAAATATACAAATTTAAAATATAACGTATTTCTAAAAACATAATAGTTAGACAAATTTTATAATTTAGACGACTAATGTTAACATTTGTATTTCAAACACTATTTAAAAAAACTGTGAAATGTATTTTTGAAAATGTTTAGAAACTATAAAAAAATGTTGAGGTACCTTTGATACAAATTATAAAAGTTATTTTACTTAAATAACAAAAAAAAAACGTAACATATATAATAAAAATAAAAACTAAATTTATGTTTAAAAAATGCTTATATAAATAAAATATAGTGAAATTTCAAGTCACTACAAATATTCGTTTTTGAATCAGAATAAAAAAACAAAATTGATTTAGTTGAAAACATGTTTTTACGTAAATATTCTGGTTTTTGTATTTTTTTCAGAATATCTTTTATGAATACTCGTAATACTGAGAAGGAAATTTTTACTTTTGACCCCTCAAAGTACAAACTATATCCGATTTCTACCAAAAACCTCCATTGAAGTTGAAGATCTTAGCATTTTTTTTCTACTATAAAAAGTATAATATAAATAAATAATAAACATATTATAATATGATATTGATTTAAATTTAATTCTAAGTTCTATCATATAAAATGATATGCAAATTTTGTTTTTTTGTGAATCACAATAGCATATTATTATATATCTTATTATTCTTTATTTATGTAATAATTTTTACTATAGATACAGAACATAATCAAATATTAGATGAATGAAAATTTCTCGAGTAATTAAATTAATAGTTTTTCAGTATAGTAAAAACAGAAAATTAGGAAGTTTTTCAGTGTTTGCTACGGCTCGATTAGCTAAGTGGTTGTCCAGCGCAGTGTTCTCTGTTTAATTTTTCTAAACTATAAAACAATTATCATAATATTTAGAAGTTTCTTTTTCATTACATTAAAAAAAAATAATTTGAACTTAAAAATTAACTTTATGCAAATATATACCACGTAATAAACATACTTTCCTAATGTCTCTGAAAAACCGACCTGCCATCTTTTTACTATACTTCTATACTTGCATTCAGATAATTCATTACATTATTTCCATTTAATTTTCTATTTTCCTTAAATGAATGATATTTTAAATTCATTTTTGTTTATTGAATTTGTTATTCCAAACAATTTAATAAGCAATTTAATTACATATTTGTTCTTAATAATTTCAAAAAAGCAATTCAACTATAATATCATTATTTATTAAAAAGAAGGTATTTAAAATACAACAATAAGCTATATCAGAACAAATATATTTATGTATAAATATGATATTATAACACAAACAAAATTATATTCAACTTGCATTAAGTTAATTTAATTATTCATAGTACATTTACGAAAATGACGTAAAAAAATGACAATTTTATTTTTAATTATTTTTTTTTTATTATTTTAAAATGTATTCAGTGCTTTATTTAATTAATTAAGATAGCAAAAAAATAAAATAATTCATAACATGAATATTTTACTTTTTAAAATAAAAATGAAAGGTAATTTATTATAATTCTTGATTTAAAATATAAATATTTTACAGTAATAACATGTTATTTTGAACTACACGTTATAATATGCACAGTTTTAATTATCAATTTTAATAATTTAAATTTTAAATAATTTTATTTGGAATCATGATATTGATTTAAATTAATATCTTCTAAGCTGTATAATCACAGATAAATGTATAACATAACTTTTGATTTTAAAAAATAAATAATTTTAAATTTTTCAAATACCTATTATACTTGAATTATAAAAATGTAATGACTGTGAAAGCATTAAAATAATGTTTAACAAAATTATCATTAATCATTTTAATAAAGTAAGATAAATATTATTTAAGTGGTGTGGTAAGTTCTATAGTGGTGCATGGTGGTTCAAGAAATTGAAGCGTATAAATTAGACTAAGATTATTTACGGTGAATACAGACGCTACATAACATGTCTTATGTATTTAATGATATGCTTACATAAAAAATTAATAAACAGTACTCAATTTATACAATGATTATATTTTTTAGATAGAATTATTTCTATTTATACATAATAATACATATAAAATATTTTATATTAAATTGTTGTTCCTAAAACTATTCTATAGTGTCCTTTCATAAGTAGTTTTTAGAATCATTTTACCAGTTAAATGGTTTTCTCAATCACTTCCCTATTTTGGTTCTATTGTATAGTAAGAGGTAGGCAAAAGTACGTAGAAACGATTAAACTTTATTATTATTATTATTTTTTTGACCGAATTATTATTTCGTTTCTATATACGCCTTCTGCTTATTGTAAGGAGTTTGTGTAGGTGCTAAAAATGAAAGGGAATCGTTGATGGTGAGAGCTGCGATAATAATGCACAGTTAACCCTCATAAATTCAGAAACTCCAAATGTTAAGCGAAGATATACCAAAAGGAGATGCGAAAAAAATAACGTGTATCGACTATCGACGTGCAGCAAAAACTTAACTTTCTCCAGTCTACAAATCTCGACTTTATCCAAGTAGAATCCTCTACTGCTATTTTTTTATTACTTTAATACTGCTACCATGGTTACAAAATATAATTATAAGACATGAACAGTATACAAACATTTTAAATATTTTGTTTCTGCACAATATTTAAAAAACGTGTAAACTTTTTTTTTTGTTAGAAATTATTATCGGTTGATGTTACCACTATTCACTTGATAAGTTTTTAAAGAAATTCAAAAGTGTAGTGGAATAGAAACTAATTTTTCAGAATGGTATATGGATCACATTATTATTTGATTATTGTAATTATTATGTTGTTTTATATTTGAAGAATTTAATCAGTTTGCAATAAAACAAGTTGAAAATAAACATAAAAAAAACCACAGTACAATCGATTTGACAATTCATTTTCGATATTAATAAGTACTTAATAATTTTTAGATGACTATTTTAACAATTAAATTTTGTAACACTATAAATAAAAAAAAAAACTGTCAAACCTTAAAAAGCTATGATTTAGAGATATGGTTTTGATAACTAATATTATTTATTAAATTGTTCTTTCGTGTAATTTGATTACTAACAGAAAATACATACAACTATGATACAATCAATATTCATTTAATTATGATAAATGTTTTTAAAATAATTAAAACTATACCATATTTCTATGAATTTAATGGTTAAAATATTCATCTTAAAATGTTCGTTTATCAAATCTTATAAAATGTATTACTTATAAAACACAATGAAATAATAGTATTATACTACATTACTACATATTATGGGTAATACTCTAGATAATATTTTCACACTGCACACAGAAATAAATTAAATTCTCTAGAAAATGACTATATTTAATATTATTTTTTAAATTCAAATATTAACTGCAAAACTTCTAAAAGTAATAGAATTTGATTTTTTAGTACATATTCATTTAACGATTGTATTTTAATTCTTAAGAAACCTGGTTAATTTCCATCAATCAATAAAGACTATTACGTTGACAACACGATTGACACATTCGATTGGGGTTTCAATAATCAATCTTCAACTTTTTTTCTCATAAAAACGAGTTTTTAATTTGAATTACCCAGGGATTTCAACTAATAAAATCCTGAAATTTGTTCATTATCGTTTAACTTCTAAAAGTTTTTATTTATCTCTATAAAATAATAATACAAATGACTTTCAATTATATTAATAATAACCATTCTTCACGGAAACAACCATTTAGCTTATATTGCTAAAATATAAAATTGAAAAAAAGAATTATCCGTTTCTACATACAATATTGTGATATTTTTTTCATTGCTTATTATTTAGCGTTGACTCAAATCTTGCTTTGTTTAATATAATATAATAATATTAATGTATGTCTAAAAAAGTATTCATCAATAAATCCTGATAGATAGTAGTTTGTATTACAGTTTTAATAAAACCGAGAATTTTTGTTTTTATTTAAAGATTATAATGATTACTGAAAACCCTGTTCCACATCATAGTTTCTTAACAGTCTGTCAAATTCCTATAGACATAAAATGTAGATTGTAATATTAACGATATGTTTGATTTAGAGACCCTACTTTAAATTTAATTAGCTACATTTCACATGTATATCAGAAGCCCTTACGTTTCTCTTCATTGTTGTGTATAGAATTTCCATAATCATCATTTATTACATTCTCTCCTCCAATTAGTACTAATTATTTAGTAAAGTATGTCAAATAAACTATGAAAATGGCCAGTTAATCAATATTATTTTATATTCTAATTGAAGTAAAACTGTTTGATCAACAATAGAAATATCATTTAATAATGTTTTTATATCACTATTTAAAAAAAAAGAATTCATGAATAAATTATATAAAAATAATAACAAAAATATATAACTAGTAATCCATTGTAGAAGATTAAAACCAATAGTATGATGCGTCGAAAAATATTTATAAGCCGATTCTAACATGTTTTATAGTTTCCAACAATATTTTCAACTTTATGCGTGCGAAATGTATTCTTAATAATTTATAAAGAGGAATCGTGGAAATTTAATTTTCAAAAAAGTATTAAATTTATTTTAAAATATTTATCAGAACTGTACAAAGTACAATAATTATTTTAAGTATACAAACCTCTTCGAAAGATTGCATTCTAAAAGTTAAATTTATGACATACCTAACAAAATATTAACACATTTAGGCTTTAATTTTAATGGCTTACTCTTAATTTTTATTTATTATGTTAACAATTTAAAATATATTTTATATGAAATTATTTATTTAATATTTATAAAATATAAATATCTACATCATATTACAATTTAATAACTATTTTAAACTTAAAATAACATTTATGTAATAATTTGATTCTGTTATATTTGATCAAAACTTCAAACACAATAAAAAAATAAATACAATGATAAAATAAATTAATAAAGTAATTATCTAAAATTAATAACCAAGAGAAAGTAATTTAAACTGTAGAAAATGCTACTTCTCGATATTATAATGTGTACTAAAGTTAGTATTTTAATAACTAAACATAAAGTATTATGTTCAGAATATATTGTTCTTTAATTACAATATTCAACATAACATGCAGTAATAAATAATACATTTTCATAATTTTGGAATTTAAATATGAAAATGGCGTTTGTTAAAGTTATTACAATTCTAAAACCTATATATATTTACAATAGTGATTTAATTTATATTTCATTAGCGTATACTACGGTTCATTATTACACACGATTCAATTTTTTTAAATATATTTATGACGTTTTATTTACACTACAGTTTAATGTAAAAAAAAAATATATATACTTTTTAGTTTTTTATGTGGTGATATCTTTAACCTGCTTCATATTCTCACTAGCAGATCATTTAGTTTATTTGAAGGTTTTTATAGTTTAATTTACTTTTTTAAAACTGTTTTTAGTGCTTAAGTTTGAAAAAGAAAGATAAAACTATGTTTTCTTCTCATTGCTTATATTTATCTTGAGATATAGGTATAAAATAACTGGTATAAGATTTATTATTCACCATTTTTTTTTTTTTTAAATTTCGTTATTAATTTTTTTGTTATTGTTGTTACTTTTTGAAACGAAACACTTTACTCTTATCTTCCACTCGATTTACTGAAAATGACAAGGTATCACTATACACTACATAGGACAACGTCTAGTGGACAATACAGTTTTCTGAGATCGATAATCGTTGACTTGCCATCATCTATAGCATCATCTATTTAACGTAATAATGCGACTATATTTTTAAGAATATTACCGGAAAGAGAGTTCTCTTTCCATGAAAACTAAAATCATCAATACTGCCTATTCTTTAAGATATTTACTTTCGAATGGGTTGAACAACAGATTACTATACCAACGACAAAAACGTTCACCTTTGTTCAAATTACGACTCTTGTTCATATTTTCCTAAAACAAATTGTTTATATAGCTAAGAATTTAGAAAATAAACTCGCACCGTCGATGTCCAAGTCATCTACGACGAGAATCAACATTGAGGATTAACTGCAACAACTATAAAGTGAAATTTCATCTGAATTTTAAGCTATTTGTTTTCATTGCTGAGGACTTATAATACTTTCTATTTTGCATCACTGACTTCGAAACTATAAATCACAAAGCGATATCCACTCAAACTTACTCCACAGGCTACATGAAGTCACGACCAACGAACAATCGGCATTAAGTTCAATTGTAGAAACACAAAGATTCTCTACCTCTTGGGTTGTCCTCTAATATTCTTCCACATTTATAAGGTTTGCTATCCCAACATAACCCTACTGTATAGTTCTAAGCGCATTCCGAATCACAGTATGCCTCAAACAGCCCACATAGTTATGTGATAATTCGCTGAAGAATATGAGAAAACTGTAGGATAAAATTATATGTACCTTGACTACCGTTTCATCCGCACCGGATTGATTGTAAATAACAAACTGTAATAACTTTTGAAGTATTTATCTATATTTTAACTATATATTCTTCGAAATAATATTAAAAGCAAAAATTATAATAGTACTTAATTAGGTACTAATATAAACGATTTAATTATATTTATATGACGGTTCTTTATTTCATTTTGTTTAAAATTGTAATTAGAATATTCATAACATTTTTATAAAATCATTTTAAAATGTAATAAATCTCATTATAAAAGGGTATCACATAATATTGATAAATATTATATATATTTTATAATGTAAACAAATTACATTATTAAATTTTATTGATAAAACTTTATTTTTTTTATTATAATCTTTTATACAAAATTTAAAGTATATTTGCATTGAAATGAATAGTAAAAGTCATAATCAGTGGAATGGATTTACTGGCATTTGCTTATGTATAGTATTAATTACATTATAATATATTTTACTTACTACAAAATATGTATCATCTACAATATTTATGAATTTATAATATGTCTTAGGCTATTAAACAAATTAAATATGTTTATTAATCAATTTATCCATTAAATTAATGATATACGTTTCTTTGAAAATAGATAAATAAATAGATAGATATGTATATTATTATCTATTATAAACGTTTTAAAGATTCAGAAATTAAATAGTTCTAAAACTCTATAGTTGACATCAATATCTAGAGTTGAATGGAATTGTTTTCAAGCTAAACATTTTTACAAGTAAATTTTAAAACTGTTAATGCTTATCATTTAAGTTTTATTTTTTAGATATATCTGAAATGTATTATCATAACATTGTCACTATTGTTTAAATTACGAGTACCTATAAAAGAGAAATAAATTTGTAAAAAAAAATTGTTCAAGTGATAAAACTTTTATAAAATGTTTGTCGATAAGCCGAAGGATTGTAAGAAACAGTCAATACTAAGTTCAAATATTCACAGTATTATATAATTTTATTTTTTTCCTTATTTACATTACACACGTACATACATAGTTAAGGCGTAACTACTCAAAAAGTGTAAATATTTAAGTTTATACCGAGCTAACATTGGCCGAGATTTGATGTGTTTGTTTCTGTTGAAAAATAAACAAAAGTCTACTCTGTCAGAAAAGCACGAAACTACAAAGCATTTCTTACACCAATATATACAATAATATTTAACAGACATAAGGTAAACACGAGGTTCTATAAACGTGTGTGGAAGAGGTAGTAATAATCATAAAATAGTTTTAAAAAAAAATGTAAACATCAAAGTATAATATATATAAAAGGTAAACCTAGAAAATATTTTGAAGAAATAATGGATGCAGAATCTTGGGCGGCTCTATTCTACGTAGTAGTTATGTGGAGAGATAACCAAGTATAATATTATAATCTAACGCATTGGTAGTCAAAGGTAGTCCGTCGTCGAATAAAAACAAAAATATATAATATTTAAAATACAGTCTTGTGAAGGATTCAAATTTAAACATTTAAGTACTCCATTTTTTCAAATACAATTTTGAATACATTTAAGAAAAAATATTCAAATATTTATGTTGAATAGGTGTTTGTACTCGGCAAAAATACTTGAAATATTATTGAAAATTATAATAATAATTATTATCATTAGTTACATAAAAAAAAAACCGTGTGTGTTTGTGAAAATAAAACTCGAATTTTAATGTTTTTCAATAAATCAATATTAAACACAGGTATATAAATTTTGCTGAATAAATGTTTTTTAGTAATGTATTATCCGTACTATAATAAATTCACTGAGAGACCAGGACTACTTTGCGCATACGAACGATAGAAATACATGCGCTCCGTCAAAAATACGACCCTCTGCGCGACTAAAACTATTTTATATACGTAGTGAGTGGTAATGCGACGTGAAAGTGGTCAAATATAAGCTTAGTATAGCAATCACTACAGTAAAAGCGACACTGTATAACTTGACCTCACTCTTAATCAACAGATGACAAGTAGGCGGGCCGTAGTCGTCAGGTAATGCAGTGGTACGGAACGACGAGTTTTCGTCCGCCGCGCAGTCTTGGTCTCTTGTCAAATTTATGACAATTAGTAGATGTCATAAATAATATATTATAAATCTTAAATTTCGTTTGCATTTACTATTAAACAAACAGAATGGAAGTCACGCGAAGTCGCGGATATGGAGAATTTATGTATTTATAGGTATTTATCAGGAAATCTCAAACGACTCAATATTTCTCGTAGTCATAAGTAAACGAGTAATATCCGGTTAGGCACTGCGATTTGAATACGAAAAATAGTATACTTCACAAGACTGTCGAGTTTTGAAATGTTATAAGGTACACCACGAAACCACTGCCCGATCGGGGTGCAGTCGTGATCCGTCCGTGTACCGAGTGTGCATTAAATACCAACCTGACAAGAAACGCGGACTCTTGTACCAGTGTCCGTCGTACCACTGTGTCTCGACCAGCGTGGTGGTGCACAGATCGGCGAACGGCGGTCCCGCGCCGCGGCTGTCGGCTTTGGCGTTGTACGACAGCCCGTGCAGTGCTCCCAACTTACGGATCGCTAGCAGTATATGTTCGGCGTCCAGGAACACCCGTTCGTCGGCCGCGCGGAAACCGGCGGGCGCCAGGCTGGCCAGAACGATCACCTGTTGCTGTCCGCCGGCCGCGTCGCCGTCCGGAGTCGCGTTCGAATACAAGAACCGCGGGAACAACGCAAACGCGGCGGCCGGGTCGGCGGCGCACGCGGCCAGCCTGGGCAGCAGACGGGCGTAGAACACGTACTCGTTGTAGAACTTTTGGTGCATGTTCATCATGGCCGACATGCGGGCGTCGGCGTTCTTGAACTTGACCACGACGGGCACGCCGTCCGCCGGCCACTCGGCTCCGGTCAGCTTGACCGTACCGAAAACGATGTCGGACATGAACTGGTCGCCGGCCGCCGCCGCGCCGTCTCGGTCGTCCGCGCTAAAAGACGCGTACACAGCTCCCTGTCCGAACGCGCCGTCGGCCACGGCCCGCGGGAATGCGACCGTGCTCAGGTAATCCATGCGGGACGACCACATGGCGTCGTCGGTGAGGCGATCTGCCATCGTCGTCGCGTCAAGTCAGAAAATTGGACGGAACAATAGCGGTTACGGTTTCGGTATTATCGCTGGACCGACGGGAAACGATTTACCGGAGTTTTATCGTACGAAGCAATACTTAGATGCACCGCGAATATGAACGACGAGCACACGTGTACCGACCGATGTGACGGTGAATTATCAGCTCTGGCCGCGTAGTAACGCATCTCCTACGCGTCGTGTTATATGTTAATATTGTATAGTAGATGATGTTATTATGAAACCGGTTGGTATTTATGTAACAGGTTTTTTTTCTCTTCTATTTCTTTAAGTTTTGTACACGTATTGAAAAACTAGATAATATTATCGTTCCGTCTTTACCTCCAAATACCCGTATAATACGTGTCACCCAATGATTCCTAAACCTATTCGGAATATTATAAACGAGTCAAATTCAAAAATTATATTTTAATAGTCCATCACTGTAGTTATCACATTCATTTAGTAGTAAATTTTAAAATATTATACTATATTACGATTAATGTTCACATTATATTTGTACGCGGTTTATAATATACTAAACTGATTATTTAAGATATATATTTTGTCTGGGGCTCATAAAATATGATTGCCGTCGATAAATGTCTTTGATTGGTGCACTGCACCTTAACTCCACAACTCGATTAATTATTTAAACATTTTATTCGGGTATTCAAACTGCACATCAATAATAAAATACATATTGCATTTTTGTTAACCACAAATCCTATCATATAATATTGTTTTATTTTATTATGTTATTATTATTATCATTGTACGGTCGAGTAGCTTTCATTTTTATTTGTAAAGTGAGCATTTTTTTTTTCTAATTGTGTTATAAATCGAGTGGATTAGTGTCGATTTTTCATTTCAGTTATTTTCAGTGTATAGTTACACGTTAGTTTTATTCATAAAATAGTCATAATGGTTTACATGTGGTTGAATTCATAGTGATTAAGGATTGTATGCGCCTACGAGCCACCGTAGTGAAATAAAACATCTAAAACAGTTATTTCCTCTAGTAAGTACTTAGTACATGTTACCTATACAATTTTTTAAGAATATTTTTTTTCCTATTAAAGTAACTAAGAAACGGGTGACGACTGCACTGATAAACTATTGATTGAGATCAACTCGGGTCAAATTTATAATATTATTTGACTGTGAAAAAAATAAGTCTAACATTACATAAATATGTTTGGCCTTCGTCGTCACGTCGAATGAAAATTCACCCATTATTTTAACCATTGTATAAACCTATAGGTTATAATAGTATCATATAATTTATCAAATTATTGTTAAATAGACACGGCTTAATATTTTTATTTTAAAAAGGAATATAACTCAGAATGTTCACCTAAAGATAAAAAATATTTTGTATTTGTAAAAAAACATGTTTGTTTCATAAATGTGTACCTACTATGTATAAGTACATAATATAATGTCATGTTTATTATATTTATATAATAAAAATTATAAGTGTCATCGTCGGTTATAAATTGATGGTGTATAGTGTATAATGGTTTGTAGATAATAGCCGTAGTTGGGTAACTTTGTGGGACTCTGGAAAAAAAAATTCTAGAAACATTTTCTACATTGTAAAATCATTGTCATCCCATCAAATATTATAACGAACCAATTATTCCAATATAATGCGAGCCAAGTCTGAGGGGCAATCCATTACGTTACCATAATATTGTCGTATTACATATATATATATATATATATATTGGATTATAATTATCTTTACTAAATCGATAATTTTTTAATAGTTTGTTGACTTCGTATGTAAATATACACCGTTTACAATAGTATTATATTATGCTAAAACTACCGCATAATATTTTACGAGTAGCATTATATGAACATAGAATAGGCAAAAATATTAAAATTATAAATGGTACCTAAAGGTTTATTTTTATTTTTATTGTATCTAAAACCCGTTTTATTTAGTTAATAATTTTACTAATGCTTATAATTATTACATACAATTTCAACAAATAATAGAAACTGATTGTTAGTATTAATCAAAAGTCTCTTAAATAAAAGTAATATAATATTTTTTAATATGTATTATGGTCTGTGCCAAATATTGGGACTTAGACTTTCGTAAAATCAATCAAACCAAATAAGTTACTCATGTTTATTCAAAATCGTATCTCGAGTCTTTAATCCATGGACCGCTTTATTGAAGATACTAGTCTGAAAAGACACTTAATATCGTGTTGCATATTATAGACTATATCGAATATAGTTATTATTCAATCTATATAAGACTAATAATATTGTAAAATTTTCACGTTTACATTTGAAATTAAATTAAAGATATGTAAAAATATACAAATTATATTAGGTATTTTAATTTTTAACAAAGTATATATTTCGATAAACAACAAATTCATAGTTTATTAGCATCGAGTTATTGCCATAATACTTCATTATATTTGTATTTTTAGATCAACAAATAGTAATGATGCTTAATGTACTTTTAAATTTAAATTAAACCAAATTAAAGAAGTACTTCTTATAAAAATCTTCACAAATGAATTAATTATTTATGTGAAAAAAATTTACTTATATTTTATATTTTTATAATTTAATCAATTATATTGAAAAACGAGTATTAATAAAAAAAAGTTAAATAATTACTAATAGATAATCGGCTATACAGTCCTATTCAATAATATATATTAAGGGGAAAATATAAATAATACAATAAATACCTAATCATCTGTATAAGTTAAAAATATCTGCAACTTCTGATTTAATGTCACAAAGCTGATTAAGTTTACTTTGTGAAAAACTGTAGGATTTTAATAAACTATCTAATTGTGTTGAAAAATAAATAGTTTTAAAAGTAATTATATAAATTAATATGATCAATTGAAAACGCGAATAACTAATTTAAAACAATCATCATAGTATAGAATAAGTTTTTAAGTTGTTTAATTTACACCTTTTTTATACACAATTAAATATTAAAAATAATTTTTAGATATTTATACAATGAATCTAATTATTCAAATCCCATTTATTATGGTTTATTCAATTTTTTATTTTTTATTATTATTAGCTTTTAGTACAAGACTATTACAACTTGACAATCAAATTATTGTACATAATTTTACATAAATATTCGATCTTATATGTTGATAAAAGCAATATCTAATAGTACCTAATAATATTATAACCAATAATATTATAATTATTATTATATAATATAAGCTATTTGTTTTCTGCATGAGTTAACACAAGCTACCATATTAATATTAATCAAATAAATTACTAACAGAGATATAAAATATCTTTAGCAATATAGTCTGACAGACCGCTCAAAATCGTTTTTAATCATACACAATGATTTATCATTTAATTCAAAATTTATCCTACTGAATGACTAGATACACATAACATCTACAATACAGTTAAGTATTTTTTCAAATGAAAACAAATCTATTTTGTTGTAAATCATTAAGGAGATTATTTTTTGAAAATGCTGATGCATTTACATTGCCATTAAAATTTATTAATAGCTACTATCTTCTGAGTTGTAAAAAAATATGAGCTCAAAAAATAAAAATCCTTTAGAATGGTATGACAAAATAAATATGATGGTTTATATATATATGTAGTGTAGTTTACTATAATTATCATATACTCAGACAATTCCAATAATTCTAGCTTTGATATTTTCCAGTCATATTGTTTTTAATATACAAAGCTTAATAAATAATTATTTATAGTATAAAAGTTAATTTTTATATTTTGGGAAAAAATGTCGTATGAACATAGAACACGTCTTCTTAAATCATATAAAAAAAATGAAATTATTAAAATAATATTATTTTTAAATATACCTACTTTGAATTCTAAAAATCATAATTTGGATAGAGTAATTATTTTTAAATCTAAAAATATAAGATTGATCTGCTTGATGAATCATCCTGTATGATATATATATTTATATTTAAAATTAATTTAGACTTTAAATTACTATCTACCTAAACGTCTATAATATAGACATACAGTACCTGCAATATCGGGTTGTCGCTAAAAATAGTTTCATCGGTGTTGAAAAGGCCACACAGATTCCTTAACAACTTTTCAATATTATTACAAATGTAAATACTACACTTTTCGAATCTATGTAGTGTCAATATTAAATGATTTAATTATATTTAGAATGTTAAAACGTAAGCAAGTTGCCGGTTAATAACAGGAAATTTAATTGAAAATATTCCGAAATAGTGAGATATTTTAATTTTCACGAAAAATTTAAAACAGTTACAGATATTTTTTAAACAAATGTATTTAGCACATTTTTATGCTATTTAATTGAAGCTAATAATTTGTCCACTTGAATGCATATATTTTGTATGTTTTTAACTTTTATAAAAATTATTCTTTTATCTATCTCTAATTCTCCAGAAAGTTTGTATTAAACATTACTAGACCAAGAATCGGTTACGGAATCTCACAGTTTCTTAATGCCCAAAGAGGACGTATCAATATTCACAGCTTGTGAGGCCAATATCAACATTCAACATATTTTCACTGAATGGCGTATTTAAGCCCAGTATAGAGAAAATGTTATGCTTCCGGAATCACTCAACCAGGACTCCAACTATACGATATTTTTGCCTCAATCAAATTCCTCATTACCACCAATCTAATACACAATATAAAATGTTCTTTATTATATTTAGTATTTGAGTAGTTTTACTAAAATAAAGTATGCGTTGTTAATATTTTACGTTATCTATATGTATGTAATTTAATATTGTCAAACTCACTCAAAGGCCACTGTTACTGAAGGTTTATTTAAATAAATCAATAAAAATAAAATCATGATCTACCATTGTATAATATATAATATTCACTCATAATTTATAACACCCCATAATAATAATAATACAAGTATACTTAGACCTGTGACAAACTATTAATATATACGTATTATGGTTCTATAAGATAAATCAATTAATAAATAAATAACAATTTGTATTATTTTTATAAAACTTATTTTACAACCAAATCATGGTAATCATGGCAAAAAAAACTAGCAAGTTTGGACAATTTGGTACCTTACATTTCGATGATCATATCATTTCCAACCACGATCAATATAAAGATTGTATAAGGTCATAATTGCTTTTATCAAGACATCAAATGTGCCATCGTTGATTCTTATATGTCTAACACAAGAAGGCAACCATAACCTCAAAACTTAATGTTAATCAACACAAGTACGCAACACTATATATATATATATATATGTATAATATAGTGTTATTTATATTTCAAGTACACATTGAAACATAATAATGTTTTCGGAAAATTCAAATTCAAATGATAACTTAAAAAATCGAATACACAAGAACCTTACACCGATAATTAAAATAATATAAACTTCTAATTGTTGGATTTGTACAATATTCTCAGTCTTAGTTATATTGACAATGGTTGGTAAAAAAACGAAGACGCTGACAAATTACGTGATCCAATAACACGTGGGACGGTGAGACCAATACAGTCTGTGTCTGTATGACTATT
This sequence comes from Rhopalosiphum nymphaeae, assembly GCA_036289425.1. NCBI lineage: Eukaryota > Metazoa > Arthropoda > Insecta > Hemiptera > Aphididae > Rhopalosiphum > Rhopalosiphum nymphaeae. The sequence goes on along the minus strand of JAZAQC010000012.1, from coordinate 8,511,299 downwards.
TGCAATTGCGGAAAAAACACCAACTCTCTGGACGTCACTATTTACGCAGCCGTGTAAATGTAACCTAAGAGACAAAAAGTATTTGTTTTTGTATGTTCCACAAAAAACAAAATATTTTACTTTTCAAAATAGGTATTGTAAAATATAATTTTATGTATAGTAAATCCTTTTAAAATTAAAATAATACGTGTTAAATCACTATAACATTATATAAATACATAATACAATAAAACATGATAATATCGATTATTTCGTTTTAATAATCATAAATACAATCAACCAAACATCATCGTTGCTACAAAGATTATAATATTTACTAATTAAAAACAAATATTTAATATTAAAATAATATTTTTCTTGTTGTAATTTTTACATTATTATTTTAATGACTGGCCACTCTTGAACTTAAATGGTATTTTTAGTCCCACCGCTCCAAAACTCTTTTTCCTCACTCTCACCCTATACATATATAAAATATATAATGCATATAGTACAAAACGTTTAAGTGTTAGTATTTTCCCTTTTTAAAAAACTGCGTCAATAGCTTTTAAAGCATATTTAACTATAAGTTCATATTTGTATTTATTTTAACGATTTTTTTTTTCACACTAAAAATATCATAAATTACTTATATTTAAATAAAAATAAATAAATAATGTTTTGAAAATTCAATAAATATTTTGATATAATATTATTAACATAATATCTTATCTTATTCCAATAGTATTATTTTAAGCTTATTGGTTAAATTAAAAATTAAAATGTATTTTAACTACTTAACGCTTTAAACACATTTGACTATATACTATATCAATATTTTAATATTACAAACGAATTCAGCACATTGAATCCATAAAAAACCAAATTATTTATTTGTTCAAAAATTTAAGTGATATACTATTATGGATATTTTATAATTTCTGTCATAATTAATTTAATAATATTACTGTTATATTTATTATCTATAAAATAATTATGTTTTTATTATGTATTAAAATATAAAGCATTTTATTTCGTCCTGATATTAGTGAATAATAGATAGTATTTATTTTAATCAATATAATTTATTAAACTATAAAATGTGCCAATAAACAGTAGTAAAACTATAAATCAAAAATCCAGTAATAGGATATCTCACCGCCCATGTGTTGTTTCTATGTTTTAAACGTAGAACATAGCGAATTTACATTCTTCAGTATCAATTTTATGTTGTTATTTATTAAAATATATTCCCAATATCAAATTGTAAGGTAAAATTATTATTTGTATAGTTTGTATAGATTTATAGTAATTATACTTTAAGAAATGTATGAACACTCAAAATATTTGAATTTAAAAATGTATCATAAAAAACACGCGGATACACATAATGTTTTTACTTTTAATTTATAGGTCAATTCATTATAATATCAAAAATATCAATATAGAAATATTTTGTATTTATATTCGATATATAATAATTGTACATAATATATAAGTACCTATAATATTGTTGTTTAATATTTAATATAAACAATTATTTTAAAAATGACTTTCGATAATAATATTCAACTATTTAAATAAAAACAATATTATTAATGTTTTAATATAATAAATAGTTAACCACAAATTATCGAACTAAAATTGATCAACTACATATTTTACCTAAATAATGCATTGATTTTTTTTTAAGCATTTCAAAATTAAATTAATAAAATTATAAATTAACTAATTGTATTTTTATTCATTTAAAAATTTGAGTTTTTCTAGTAATTTTAATTTTTTATTTAAACGGTAGCTTTAAAAGTTGTACATAAATATGAAATTACACATATACAAATGTATATATAGAAACAGCCTCATGTATTTTTGATATTTGAAAATGCTTCAGAGTATACCGATTCTAATGAATGAAGTATAATGATAATTATAAAAGTATATATTCAAACATATTGGCATTATATTGACATGAATCGATGTATTATTTTATTATTATTATTCATTTTAATGAATTAAAATTAACCATGCGTAATTATTATATATTAAAATAAGCTATTGAAGTAATTGAAATTCTAAAAAGTTTTACTAAAATATATAAAAAAAAAAATGCAATTCAGTACATGTACTCTATTATTTCATATCAATAAAATGTTATAAAAACTACGAGTGCGTAAAGAAGTAAATCAACGATCAATGAAAATATTGCAATTTTAAGTCTCAGCAGGCTTATTCGTATACCCGTAACGAAGGAACATATTTAGAATGACTTTTTTCCATTACCTCGTTTTCGAGCCGGAACCGTTATATATAAGACGGGTACTGGTCTACTCACAATGTGATTAAATTGCACGAAGCGTAGGCACCTTTTGTTGACCCGATTTGGCGTCGTGGTTACTAAGTTTAAAGAACAGAAGGCCGTTAAGGAAACTCTTAGCGTAGGGTAAAATACACAGGAAAAAATAATAGATCATTGTTAAATATTTTATTCATATATTGCAAACATACACTTTATATATGATGGCTTATAATCTGAGTTATATTAGTTAATTAATTTAAAAACAATGAATAGTTCATTGCAATATTTAATTCATTACTTAGTTTTGAAAGATATAATAAAACTCTTTGAGATTTGAGCCGATTCATAAAGTATAAAATAATATAAGAAACTCGCATTGTTTTAAATCCTTTTCTAATAAAGTATAACCTTAAGTATATAACATAAATTCCAAAGGTTATAACGGATACAAAACGTCTTGAATCATAATCAAGTATTCATTACAGACAATAAACAGCATCAAGTGACAATTATTTTGTTATGTTATAAAAATATTTTAAATTTGTTGAGTTTGTTTATTCAAATAAAAATCAAATTTCAATATTTAAAGTAATTTAAATTATTAATATTTAGTATTAATAAAAATGTAGTTTTTAAAAAAATGATTTCGAGTGAAACTCGATTTAGTCAAAAATATTAAATACTTTATTTAAAATAGAGTCCCATAACCATTATTAGTATTATTAACCATAATTTTTACTATTTTTACGATTAAAAAAAAAAAAAAAAAAAAAAAAAAAAAAAAAATGATTTTAGATCTCAAAGAATACTTCTCTAAAATGTAATACATTATTATATTTCATTATAAATGTAAACTAATTAAGTTTTGTACAATTTTACCTCATTATAAATTGTTATAATTTGAAAAATTTGTGTTGATGGTAACCGTTATAAGTCAAACAAATGTTTACATTTAAATCAGCAGTACTAGTCACTAACAGCTTCTGAAAGCGACTGACGAATCTTATTACTTACAGATATAGTTAGATATAATAATTATGGCCTATTTATTGGATGTGTACAATGATTTTGGAAAAAAATATTCTAAGCGAACCGGCTGGCAGCTGATTCAACTGTCAACTACATACTAAATTAAGTATTAACTATTGATTTTCTGGTAATTCAAGTGACAATTTATCACTTTTTTCTAAAAAGTTTACATTTTTAAATAATCTTGAAATTAACATATAGGTTGGTTAGTACCTTATATTATATTCGTTAATATAATATTGTTGAAATAGATAATAACAATATAATTTACTAAAATAAACAATGTGTATGTACCTCTATCGTGAATAATATATTATTTTAATATAGTTTGATGTTTTTAGAACGAAAATTGTTTGAACACCGAGTTTTGGCCTGAGAACAAAATAATATTTTCTTTACCTTATCACTGTTCATTCCGCAACCGGATATATATTATGTATATTAATTGTACAAACATCGTTTTACAACATGTTTTTAAGAGTTTGCCAATATTATTGTTTAACAAATATTTAAATATGGAAAGTGTGTATTTTTAACGCCTATGTTAAGTTAAGTTAGACGATTAATATATTTAAGTCGCAGTAATACTTGGGTCACGTTCCTCTCCAGTTTAATGTTATTGTTTTTTTGACCGGCTGTTGTATATTCTATTCGTATTACGTATTACGTAATTCAATTTTATAACCCTTTTTGTGGATGTCCAGTAGGTAGTGAGTTTGCTACGACTTCACTTTTTTTGTTATTCTTGTTTTCAAACCACGTTGTCATTTGTGAATTTTGTATTTGATTTGTACGAAATGTACGCAAACTGTTTGAAATTCGACTGTTGTCGACAACTGGTAAACACAGTTAAGTATTTCAACCTTTTTTTAATTTTTATTTCATTGTACAAGATACATGGTGTGATTTCTGTTGTGAGCCTTAAATATTAAATATCAATAATACTAGTAATATAGAATCGTAATTATTTAGAATAATATGATTTCAATAGATGGATATCACGTAACATGACTGATAATTCATTTCTTATATTTTTCATTGCTTTATATTTTTAATATTATAATATTATTGAACATGATCACTAGACATATATTTTATTGTATTTTTTTTTAAATTTCGTATAATCTAGTACATATATGCTTATTTTTGTCATCAGTTTATTCCTGTACTGTTATGAGACTAACATAATATATTTTCCATTTAAGGTATTTTGAATGAATACTGTGAAATAGAATATTGTGTACGAGTATACATACTATTGAAAATTCCATAGATCTTTTATTACTTCTATGGATGAAATATTTTGTTCGTCTTCAGGGATAATAAATATGAAAACTCAACAAAAAAATATCTGCGTACATCAATCGTATATCAAATATATAAATATAGTATTAAACAAAACAACTTTATTTTTATTTTTTAATTAATATGATACATTTTCCATTTCAGTTATCTACTACATGTTAACGTTAAAGTTACACAAAGTTGAATATAGGTATCTACATGAAATATTAAAATGAGGCAATGGAAACAAATTAGACAGCTTCCTACTTTAAATGGCACGTAGCAATGTTTTAGTTTCTCTATTATATGTAAAACAATATTACATTCATGGATACGTGATCTATCGTGTTACGTGTATAATAATATCGATACGTCTGTAACATACACAAACACAACGCTGAGCGATATTTATTTCCAGAACTAATAGCTGCGTGTTTTCAGGTCAGGTTTGGCAAATCCCCAGATAAACTACAAATAAAATCCTCAACCGTCCAAACACCGACGTTTTGTTCATGTCAATTATCGATGATCCCTGTAGCAAGTAGTATTCTCTCACGCATGTATACACATATAAACGCTATAGTATACGCACACTCGTTACATACGAAGTTACAAACGTATCGGACGTACAGATGATAAGGTTTTCAAATGTGTATGTGTGGCAGTGATCCATATTTAAGACAAAAGTTTAAAACCATCCACCGATCATTAGACATACGTGAGATAATTCATAATATTCTTCATACCGTATTATGTGCATTCGTTTAGGATAAACTGTTTAGTTAACAAAGTACTTTTTATCTCGAAATGCAGTTATTTCACTTATTCGGTGTATAAAATCATTGTCAATATTGTGAATACACCATAAAATCTAGGGTTTAACATGAGTTGATATTTTATTTATCTACATATAAATATAAAAAAATTAATTTTTCTCCTGTGAATGAATAATAAAAAATAATCTAACCTTCTTTAATGATAGGCAAATTGACTTTAATATTAAAACTAATAACATAAAATCGATTCTGATAAACACAAATATATCTACGTTAATAACATCTGTGGAATCAACACATGCAAGTAGTCTTCTTAAGAGTTGATCTAAAGTACCTACAATATTATTTTAATATTATAAAAAAAACTAAAATCCAGATTAATTTAATAATAATTTGTATTTATATGCATAATACAATGTTATATTCTTATAAACAACTATTTATAGTGACTTACCGGTCTGCAACCAGAAATTCACTTTGCTTTTGATTTTCAAATATCAGGATATTCAATCTAAAACATATTTATAATATATATATAAATAAATAAATAAATATATTTACACAAATTATGAAAAAATTCATATCACATACATCCAATTGTGTAAATATTGTGTTTTTAATTAATAATTCATTAAAATTAATTTTATTTTAATAATCACTGTAAAGGTACATAAATCATGCTTTAAAATTAAATTTATGTCATACACTTTATTATATAGAATATTATTAACTCAAAGCAAAGTGATAATTTAATTACAAAAGCCTTTTCAAAAATTGAATAGTTAAAGCGAGTTTTAATTATTTTTAAATTTACAAAAACGTAAATCAACGTAAAATTACAAGGAAACTATGAAAAGGATGGTGTACGTCGATAAACTTTCTTTACTTAAACTTATTTGACCGTGTTGTTTAATAACCATTATTGTTATTTATTATAACATGCTGATGACATTTTTTCAACAAACATTTTAAATTAATCATATTTGTAATAACTACCTACATAATTTAATTTATCTTAAATAATGATAATTTTATTAATTTTTGTGTATCACTATGAATATAGTAGATACATTTACAATATCAAAACCATTTAATTAACTGAGAGTACTACTAAGTAAAATCCAAAATTTTTAAAAATTAATAAAAAATAAATATATATTGAAGCTATTGGTTAATTATTTATTTTTAGTTAACAATTTTTGAATTTTAGATGTGTTAAAATGTTAAATCAAATAACAATTGAATTTTAAAATATAAAACTTATTTATTTTTAATCAATAATAAATAGACGGGAAATTGAAGAACGTATTCTGTTTTAATAATTTATTTTAAGTACTTAGGTACCTACTTGGTAATAATATCAATAAAAGAACTATAGCTGAGAATGTTTTATGATTTTTTTTTTCATAAATTTTAAAATTCAAAAAACTTATAACCTATTTTATCTTACTAAATATTAAAACTTACTAATTTTATACAAATAATATACGTGCATGTATATTATGTATTATGTGTGTATCCAATTACAGTAATTATATTCAATGGTTCAGCGGAACGATGTATAGTAAACAAATCAATATGTTTAATTGTACAAAGATACAAATATAATAACTAACAGATAAAAAATAATAACTTTTATTCTTCGTTGGAACTAAGAGTATTTTGCTATTTAAGTTGCAACGTACTAAAGATGGTTAATATTTCAGTATTATTTTAGCCATTATAATGCTTTATGACCTTTACATATTATCATTGTAGATATTTTTAAACTTTATTTTACTCTAAAATATCCTATTTTTATAATTTAAATATTTAAAATCTTAAACAAATATTTTTTTTCTTTAATTTTATTAAAATTATTTTACTTACTTTAATATTTTTTTGGTCATCTAATATATTAAATATGTATAAACTACTTATAAATTGTTATGTCATTAAATTATTAGAAAAAATTACCTCGGTATTAATCCAGATATTTTTTTAATACATTTATGATGTTCTTAAATTATGACTTAACTTGCATATTCTAATAGACACATATTACCTACCAAATATTTGTTTTATTTTACATATATAAATAGTAAAATATTATGTAGAATCAAGTTTTATTTTTAATATGAAACAAAATTAATAATTGCCGTTAATCATTACAATTTACATTTAAAACAGTTAAAACATAATTAAATAGTGGGTGATAAACAACGATCGAACCCTCCTTGCCATCAAAACACGGATCCCTAATACCAGTGCGTTTTATTTGTTAATGTCAACGAAGCAACCACTGGGTTGTAAATCACACGACTATCCGGGGGTGGTGGTGTACATGGTGTTTTCTGCTCTTTTTCTTCTTTTCTACTATTTCTTCTTCTTCTACTTCTTCTACGACAGCCACCACCGCTTCTCTCAATTGGATAATAATATACCTTTGCAATACCTTCTCTCTGTCTCTTTCTTTTTCTCTCACATACACAGAAATACACACGTACATATACACATACATGAACAATTCCAAAGTTTCACACCAAAGAAACGTTGTTTATGGCTTTGCTTTCACCTTTGCGTCCCTATACACGCACACACATACACACACCTGTGTGTATACATAATTTTCATCGCCATTCCCACCGGACCATCCGCCTAAGATGGCGACAACGATTTTATAACTCGGTGGGTATGGTATCTTTACCTCTACTCTCACCTGCTGAAGCTTAAAACCACACAATTCTATGCTTGCTCGAAGCGATACGAGTTGTTGCGTCACCCTCCGGGGGACTACAATCCACAGAGTTCATGTTCTTTTGGTTTTGAAAAGTAGTAAATATAAAACTATTGTTTTCCAGAAAATGCGGACGAATTAAGTTTAAAATTAATTTGTTCTTAAACATTTTTTAATTTATTATATTATTACATTAATAATACAATTTGAATTTACTTGCTTATTAAAAAAGGAAAAGAAAAAGAAATTCTATTTTAATTCTTTTATGCATGACTAATTCTTATAAGAGATTAAAATTAAACATCCATTATTTATTTATTTATTTTAATCAAATTAAATTAAATTGTAAGAGTTATTATTAGATACATCAATAGTTATAATGTTTATAACGTCTGTGAATTACTTAAATTTACTCTTAATTTTGAATGATCAAGTGACTAAGCCCATGCGAATATTTTTAAGTTATTTGTAAAAAATATGATTATTATTATAATATTCCACAATTTTTAAACTTTATTTTCAGTTTTTTCAGAGTTTTTTTTTTTAAATCTCGCACTGCCATTTAAACTTCAACACCACTGTTATTTTTTCAATTTTGGTGAAGATTTAGAGAAAATTGTATAAAATACAGTGTGAAGTATGGTCTACAAAATTAAATAATTTTTTTTTAAATTAAAATAAGTTAACAAATTCTGATTATTATAGGACAACTTATTTAATTATTCTAGAAATAAAATAAATTAAAATAATTGTTTTACATTAAAGTATTAGTTTTTAACCTTTCACTCATTGTTAAATCAATCAATTAAAACATCATGAGAAATTATTAAAATATAACTAAAAAAATTATCTCAAAATAAAAACTATTTTATTGTTTACAAAAGCTTTTTGAATAATTGATTTTATTAGCTTTGTTTGAATATTATATTGGTATTATATCAATATATTAATTATATGTATTGTATACGAGATTTAGTAACTTCATATCTTACACAATGCAGTATTTTGATTTATTTTTAGTAGTTATCCTACACTGGTATTAAAATATATTTTACGAGCTAAATAATTATTAGTTTAAATATAACTTACATATTAACATACATTTTTGGTTATATATGCTATATTTAATGAAAACAATTTAATTTATGATGCGAAATATAAAATCAACGTGTCAATAAATACCTTGAAGAAACAAAATGTCTGTATCTATCTACAATATATAATAATATAATATATTATATAATTAATATTTAATTACTTTAATTTTGTAAGTATTGCTAGTTTAGTACGTAATAATCGATACATCGTTATTTATCTGACGAAAGTTCATATTAATTTATTAAATCAAAATAATTCATTAGGACCAGCAGGTGAACATAAACAATATCGGTTTCAATGGTGTGTAATAGTTATTTTTATTGTAATCGATTTGAGGCCGAACAAAAAAAAACCCTCTTTTAACAATGTCGAATTATTTTCATTAAGAGTCATTAATTCTGAACGTTCTGGAAATAGCAAAGACGGCTGAACGGAACCAAGGCAATAAACTAATGAATATAAGGGTAGTTAATAATAATAAAGAAAAGTATATAATTACTAATAAACTTGATACAATATTGGCGCCACTGCTTTCAGAATTAAAATTTAGGTTTTTTTTCGTGAAACGTGTGTTAATAAAATGAAATGCCATTGTAATGGGTTTTTTATGTAGTCCGTGGTACATTAAAGCCATATGCTCTTTGCAGATTCGTAAATCATTATTTGCTGCATTTTTATATTATGAAATGCAAAAAATAGCAATACCTAAAGTATAAAATAATTATATTGGAATAACGTTAAAATGATGTTCGTAAAATGACAGTAATAATTTCCATGCACGTGCTTATCCTTTATAGTTTTATACCTTTATACTCCGATATAATATTTTAATACTAAAATAGCACGACAGCATACATGTATATTTTGTTTTATTTTCTTAATATATTTTTGACTCATTCATATGTACAAAGTATTATTTTTCATATATTAAATTAAAGATGTGTATTATTTTTTTCTTTGTAAACCTAACTGATATTAACACGTCAAGCATAAGCTATATTTATAAATAAAATCGTATTTCCTGGGAATTAACTAACTTTACTAAATTATACCTATAAGAAATATACCTATAACTGACTGCAGCTACATTTCACTTTATATAGTGTTTACAATTTATTTTACAAAAACTAAGCTATCAATTTCCAATCAAAATTACTACAAAAATGATTTGTCAATGAGATTGTACAAAAAAAAAGATAATAATAACTAGCTCTAATAATATAAAGAGATCAGATATTTCAACTTATTTCGCTTTTTTCACTAATCAGAGAATAGTGATATATGATTATCAGAACTTCACTAATGATACTATAAATACTTGGATATCATTTAACTTAATTACTACAAATTATAATAAAATAATGATTTTAAATGTTGTATGTTGTACAACTAGAAAGCTCTATTCACTATTTACTTCATTCATTATAGAAAAAAAAAAATAATAAACAATAATTTTTTTTTATCATTTTTATTATTTTAAAATAATCAATTTTCCCTATAGTAACTGATGTTTATTATAATTATGTTACTATAACAACCTAATTAATGAATTATTTTTTTAATCATAATTTAAAAACATATAAATGATTCAATATTATTTTCGTACAGCAAAGAAAATATCAAATTATATAGTACATTTTAACATAATATTTATACATACATATATATATTCTCACTATTTTCATCTGTGTAATAATATTATAAAGGTTATTCATATTTTTAAAAAATTGTCTTTAATACTTACATAAAATTTATCTGTTTTTTTATATAATGAAATAATATTTATAACATGTGCTCATACAGTTAAATTGTAAAACACGATAATTGTTAATACATTCAGATGAACAATGATGGGAAGGGAAATAAATACTATTCCGGAATAAAACATACGTGTTTTATTTATTTATTTTAGTTTCTAAACGGAGCGATAAATGTATTTATTTTACAATGATGTGTGTACATGATAATATTATTTAATAAAATGGTTCGATTTTTAACTTCGAAAGTCAAGTCTAACCTAATGTTTTGGATAGAAGATTGGAATCTAATTTTTACTTCAGAGAATTATTCATTGCACAGTTAAAATTTCAATTTTTATATAATTTTGTCATAAGCATTTTAAGTTATATTTTTTTACAAAATTCGACAAAATCTCGAAATTTAAATTTTTTTTTGTATTTAAAGATTCATAAACACTTTTTTGTTAATACCTAAGATTTGAAAATATTATACAAGAGTAGTATATATATTATTTGTATTTTCACATCACTTTTCAACGGAAAGATGTTTAAAGTTTAAAGAGGAATATCCTACTCAACACCATTTATTTTCCCGCGTAACACAAAATCATAATGATTCTGAAATTACATCCTCACACAAACTTTTTTTCAAATTAATTTGTTTTTAAATTATTGTTTTATATTATAAATGAATCGTTTTTCATATGTAATGATACATCATTTAATTCAAATGTAACACACACTTTATAGTGACACCTCAACACCTAATGTACAGCAGAGTAGTACTGACTTGGCCACTATTTTTATGATGATAATATAATAATATTTAAGTTTAGTAGGTCTCTTCAATACTTCCTCTTTAATCGATGTGTAACATTTATTAGTTGTATATTTTATGAAATTTGTGATATCAATTTTAGTTTTGTTACTCAGTATAATGATTTGAAGTGATCTTCATTTAATTTTTTAACTGATCCAATTATAAGGTATGTGTGGGACATGGAGTTCATTATGCACCACGGTGTAGGAGTTATACATAAATGGAATACTTTAATAATATGAATTTAGGAGGATGGTTTTGCATAGTGCTAAATTTGAATCACATATGCTGAGATAGGTTTCAAGGGATATTTTTATATAAATGAGTTTAGTGTAGTTGTGAGCTTAGATTTTATAATTGGGCGTAGTAAATGTAATCTTTAATTTATGATATTTCTATATATTCACAATTTATTGCAACCTGTTTTTCTTTAAACTAGTTACCTGTATACATTTATGTATTGTGAACATATATAAAAATGTCAAGTATAATGTTTAACACGTTGACCAATCTGCATACTTGCATTTATAGTGAAGATAGCTTTGATTAATTTCCAACGTAAAATGTTAATAAGAAAATACAAAAGGCGAGAAATAAATTAATTTTACTTACTCTGTTGAAACATCACACGAGCACAGGATGAATCATGTTTAATGGGGTGCAATGTGGTGGGTATGAAAAGATAAAAAATGTATATTCCGTGACTGAAATTCTTGTAAGGTGAAACTTAATCGTAAAACATTAACAGAGAGGACATACAAAAAATTTGTATTTTATAAAGTATAATTTGTGTTTTAATACTCATTTAATTTAAAAATACTTATAGGTACACCTATTGTATTAATAAATTACAGTGCTTGAAACAATGAGGCTTATAAATAAGATGTAGGTATTTGATTTTTCACGAAACATAATATTATTTAAAAATTTTTATGTACGATATATTAGTATCAACAATCATCATAAATAAATATTTTTAAAAATTATTTCATATAAATATATATAAATTATTTGCAATTTTTAATTAGCTGTATACATTTTAATATATTGACAATTATATTATCTATGCGTTTTTATTTATTTACTTAGAGCATGACAAAAAGAATATGGACTTCTATAGGTCCTCTATCATAAAAAATGATAGAACGCATAAGAACCAATAAATAAGTGCATCAAATTTACCAAAAACCCAGCATTAATTAAAATAAAATAAACGATTTGAGTGTGCAGATCATGTTTGGAGGTTAAACAAAATCTTAAAGAAAATTCTAGTTGAAAAAAATAATCGGGAAAAGACCTAGATTATCACCCCAACGCCCAGAAAGAGCTGAATAGAGAGGATCAACGATGTTCTATACAAATGCATATAAGGAGCAACAATCAAACGGATAATATGGAGTAAGATGGAAAAAAGTGAAAATTTACGATATGTACAGTAAAAAATTAGTACAATAAGCAAATTTGATGGAGGTAAGAAATTAAGGTGCATGAATGGGAAAGTTGCTCAGAGGTGGCTCCCAGTTCTATACTAACAATTTTTTTAACTAAATTATTTATATTGTTTATATTTCTTTTTATTATCATTCAAATTATTAATGTATTATATTTTAACTACAGCTGATATATAATATATGTTACATATATATTTCGTAAATTTGATTTTATTCCTATATTAATGATTATTATTAATTAATTGTTACTATTGTTTATCATAAAAGTATAGTTTTATTGATGGTCTCTATGTTAAGTCTTAGAACTTTATAAGGTTTATATAGAATAATTAAATATTCTATATAGATACTCCGAAATTATAAATCAATTGAAAAAGGTACTTCATGGACAACACTATTTCAATTTGTCTTCAAAAACCAGGTCTATGAAATAATTAGTTACCTATTTTTAATTTTGTAAAAAATTAATATTATGATTTTGTAACAAAAATAAATATACATTTTAATTAATTATTAATTATTTTAAATTACTGTTATTAAGTATATAATTCAACAGCGATGGTAACAATGATAACAGAAAAATAATAATTATTTGTTTATCCTAGTAATTGAATCTGAAAATATAAGATTTCGTATTTGTACCATTTATTTTGCTAAGTATTTGAAAATAGATTCCAATAATACCTCGTTTAATACATGGTAATAAATGCTCGTAGTCTATTACTCAATAATATAAACCTTTTATATAATATACATTTCAAAAATGTAAAATATACCATCTGTCAGATAAAAATGTACATATATTTATATTGTAAACTTCTGAAAGAAGGAAATTATACAAATAATACAATATTTTAAAGTTCTTATATTTATTCAGAACACTTCCTTTTGGTGGAACAGTACTTTAAAATCTTGGTTACTGTGTATTATTATATTTATTATATTTGAAAAGATGAATTATCTCTATCCGATACAAGTTTAATAAAAATGTTAAAATTAAGTTATGTAATTACATCATTGCATTAAAACAAGTATGATGTAGTCGATATTGTTTGCAATTTACAATAGAAAATATAACCATTTCTGTCCAGTAACCAGGGCCGTATTTAGAGTAAGGCAAGAGGGTATGGACCAAGGGCGCAATTCTAAGAAGGTCACAAATTTCAATATTATTTATGTAATAATTTTTTACTTAATATTTGAAAAATGTATATTTATTTTAACAATCTACTACAGTAGAATCTCGCTCTATTTTTATTGTATAAAAATTATTTAATTTATTAAGGCTGTTTGAACACATAATTTGAAATATTGGAAATTCATTAAGCGTGGAATATCTATATATTATACATATAATAATTCATATTTTGGTTATATTCTCGTAATATTATAATATGTAATGAATGTATTTATAGCATAACTCTATCTATACAAAATATATGTAGCATGTCAAATGCAAATTTTCCATTTGGGGGAGGGGAGCGCAAATGCAGTGATTTGCCAAGGGTTCCACTTAACCTTAATACGGTCTTGACAGTAGGTAACAATGATATGATATCATAGATTATTTTTTGCTTTATAACAGATAAATAAAATAATAAACAACATTTTTATATTAGATACATGTATTAATATTTAATCAACAATTAATTTTGTAAATACAACTAAACAAACTATAAATATTTTTAAAATTAAATCATGAAACTAAATAAAAATCCTTTCATCTCCGTGTTAGGAGAACCAAATAAAATACATTGATCGTCGTCCACTTTTACAAATGAACAATATTTTTCATTAAGTCGTACTATGTTCAATATGTAATATAAATTTATATAATACTTATAGATAACTCAGTTAGACCATAATATCATTCTAGTTTTATTTTGAACATCATATAAAACGTAAAAACTAAATTCGACAACAGGTGCTTAAAGCTTATGAAACTGACCCAATCAATTACATGTCTTATTAGTATACTCAAGAGACGCGTTTTAACACCTCTTTCAACAGTTGCATGTTGTATAAAACATTTAACATTAACTAAATCGTTAATAAAATTCCAAGGAGAAATAAATTAGAAAATAGATAAAATCAAAAATACACAAACAGATCCTAATATGCATAAATTATATAAAATACAACTAACTTACGCAGTACTCTCTCAGTATTTGTAGTTTCAAGAAATATACAATTTATGTTTCAATAACCGTATATAAATATATACAAAAGCTAGTATACCTAAATCAAACAACGGTATGACCTTTGCATTCATAAACACGTACATTTAATTATTCAATACACCAAAAACATTAAATATTTACAGTCCATAGGCTTATAATAGTATTTACTATACATGCAAATGAGTTCCTCACACTATGTACTAAATATTATTATTACTTGATGCATTAGAAAATCTTAAAAATTTCATTACAAACAATGAAATAACACAAACTGCCCGAGTAATAATGGATTCGAATAAACAAGTGAAATCTATTCCTAGTGTCCAATAATGTGGTTAACAAATATAACAAAACAGATGAAAATCATAATAAGATAAACAATAAGATGTGACAAATACAATACATTTTCGGTGGTTATCCAAACTTTCAAATCATATCAATATCATTAATTGTCATCAGGAAACTTGAAAACATTTTTTTTTATTGATATATAATTAACTGTAGCTAGTTTAATCAAAATCAATCAACATAATATGCCGATTGATTAGGTTTCCTTTTGTACACTTTTTCATATTTAATTTTGATTGAACTTTTTTTTATATATATTTATTCTGTGAGTGTTAGAAAATAATAACAAAACTTTTGCTATTATTGTCTGCAAAACATTTCCAAGAATAAATTAGTTCTGTTTAAATTTAACCAGTTAACAAATCTAATTTGTAGAACATTGAACGCATGTAGCTTATATAAGCTATTTAAAAGTCGAGCAATTGGTTTGTTTAAAAATTGTTTTATTCAACTCATTATTTCTACTTCGTTTTTAATTTTATTAACTCAAAATTATTTATTTAAAAATTTAAATGTCTTGAAATTTGGCAGATTCGTATTCAAATTCTGCACAAAAATTAATAAATACGTAAGAAACAAAATATTCATTGTATAATTTATGACCAGAGGGCGTTTGCTACGTTGATAAATGCTAAGTCCTCGATCCTATAATAGGTGTGTCTTTTAAGCTAATTTGTCAAACGTAACCTTCCCTGATGTTCGTCGGATATTTTTTTTACCCCTTTTACGTTAATTTTGCGCGCGAATTGGATTCAGCCCCTTCATAATACATTGTCTGCAACTACCGAGACCGTACTACTTTTTGCATCCAGATAATTTTACATGACCATAAAATGCGCATCTAATTTATTTTCGTTTCAACCATTAGTCATGCATGTCATCCTTTCTCATCTTATTGCAGTATTTAGGACTTAAATTAAAATCAAATAAGCAAATATTTAATTTATAAATCACTTAAATCGAATGAAAATTATTTTTTATAGTAAAACATTTATTGCCAAATTAATTAAATAATTATTTAATTTGAACAATTATTCAAAACCATATGTTCAGTTATGCAAATCCGAATTTCCGAAAATATTAAGCTATAGGAATGTTAAATTATAATGATATATTATAGCTAATATAAGATCATTGATTTATATTTGATATTCTAGGCATTACGAGTATAATCATAACTTATTACGATAATAGCTTTGCAATTATTTCAATAAACTAGGTAGATACAATGTTACGTATGATATGGAAATAATCAAATTATTTTAAATTAATTAATTTGGTGATAATTTTGAATTAATTTAAAATAATAAATAAACTGTAAATGATATAGAAATATTTATTTTGACAAGATAAAAATAATACCTTTTAATTTATAAAGTATTATAAAATATAATTTATTATAATGTTCAAATTATATTCGAGGCCATAAGACGAATTATTAAAATAAAACATCTGGTACCAGTTTTATAGTTTACATGAAGTGTGTATCAGGTGGTCGTTTATTCCTGTTTTTGATACAACTAAAAAATTTTCACATTTATTTCTTTTATTATACTGTAATTCATAATTGATATTATTTAGGTATTATACTCCACAATTAAAATAGCTAATGAAAAATTAAAACAAAATGGAGATACAAAATAGTACTAGTACAATATATGCATTTTTAATATACATTAATTGTGTTTACTTAATCAAATATTTGGATCAATGATATTATTTTAAAGATAAAGTATATAAAAACCAAATAAATAATCAAAAATTATATCATTAAAAATAAAAATAAAAAATACAATTTGGTTATAAATCTGACAAACTTTATGGGCAATAATACAATATTATTGTTAAACATATTAGTTTTATTTTATCATAAAATATTTTTAGTTGGCATTGTCTTTTAGTATGAAATATTACTATTGCATTTAATATGTAATAAATATGATTTTATCTTGAAACTGTGGTTGCTTTATTGAAGTATGCACTGAGAATATTATTAAGTTAAAGGCGTGATTTTTAAGACTATTGTCTTTATCGGTTTTTAAATTCGTTTACTTGGAATGACAAATGAGCTCAAGACCTTTGGGATCACTATCTGTTGATGAAGTTTTTCGTTTTTTACACACCTAAGAGTAAGCACACTGATAGCATTTAATGCTAATCACCGGATACGTGGTTCTTCAAGCGTAAAAGGGTCTAAATGAAGAAGATATTATTTTTGTTTATTCATTATATTATATGATATACCTATATATTGTGGTTTTTAAAAAGTTACTTGACACAATGGTTTTTAACTATATAACAAAAGCTTATTATAATAATACGTAGGTTAAATAATTTGAATAGCTTTTAAAACTAAAATCAATGTTATTACAAGATATTAAAAAAAAAAATGTGTATATATATATATATACGAATATATGGTTATTAATTATTAATTAAAACGTCTACATACTTAAAAATATGTATATCTAAAAAAATAACTAAAAACATAATAAACACTATTATTAACCCTTTCAATTTCAATCATCGTTTTCATTGCAATGGATATTTTTAGTTATTATTTATACACCCACTGTAATTGATAGGGAAGTATAGTTTGAATAATGTTATTCGGAATATTCTTAAAATTTGAATAAAACAAATTAATTATTTCAAATTATACTAATGTAACTAGTTGGCTGTAAACTGCGCTACTATTGTTATAAAATTACTATGTATATTATGTATCAGATATTCCTTAAATAATAATTTTGTAGAAACAAAATCGAATTAATTTTAAATTATATTATCAATTATAATTTGATTCTAAGCAAAATCAAAATAATGGTTTTACAATTGTATTGTTTTATTATTATATTTTAATTTAATGCATTTTCTGTGGACAAGATTGGAATACAGATAATGATTCGAATCGAGCAACTGAATTTTTTTAATAATATGAATAAAAAAAAAAACATAATTACTTATTATTATTAATTATATACCGAAAATAATTAACAGGTTATATAGGCAAGTGCCAGTTACACACAACATAATGTTTAAAAATGCTGTTATCAAATAAAAACTATATTCAAATGTGTTTTCTCTTTTGATGAATTTCTATATATTATTTTCCATTCCATAATTTTTATAAGAAAAAGAATAAAAATTAACCAGCATTTACAATATTTTAAAGAAATTATCGAAATATGTCTTATGACGAAACACATTACATACACAAGTTATTATTCTCTTTATGTACTAAATAATGTTTATTCTTGGGTCCTATTATAAGACTTATTTGTGAAAATTGTTTTTTTTATAATTGACGCGTTTTTGGTAAATTGTAATTATGAAAAATCACTAGTCGTCCAAAAGCTAGGCTACAGAAAATAGGCATGGTTTCTTTATCGTGATTTCTATGATAATATTTTTAACTAACACAGGATTTCACTTTTTGTACAGATTACTAATGAGTAATAAGTAATCACACATTATTTAACAACTGCACTTGGCTATTTATAAATTATGAAACACTTATTAGTTAAATGATATTCATTTTTTGAATGCAAGTAATAATTGTATTAATTATTAATGTATAACTAATTTAACATTTTTAGATCCAGGTATTTGTTTAGTTTATTGTTATTGTGTTATAAAAGTAACAATATATTTTCATGAAAAAAAATATTAAATAAAAAAAAGTTTAAATTTTATAATAAAAAATGAATATTATACTATAGATCTGAACACTGTTAAACAAATTTTAATCATTAAATATATTAGAATGGTACAAAAATATTTAAAACTAACTCATGATAAATCATTGAACTTTTTAGTTATTGAAGTTTTTTGATGAATTTAAATACTGACAGAAATCATCTTTAAAGCTGTCACGCAAAATAACATAGAAAGTTTACGTAATGAAAAAAAAAAGAATTGAATTATTTATTTCGAGTCGTCTTCAGCTGATATAATACACTGTTAGCATATATTTTACAAAAAATGTAAAGCATTCAATATAGAAACAAAAGTAGAGTTTGACGAAAAATATAACAACATTTCACAAATCACTTAAGCGAAAAGATATTTAAAAGCTCTAATGCGTTTTTAACACGATTTATCCATATTAACGACGTTTTAGATTTAATAACTTTAAATCACATCAATTCATTTTGTTCATTATTAATCAAAAAATCTACATACTGTTAGAACGTTAGATAATACATTTATTACATTTTATCGGTTTATATCATGAAATATTTAATTATTAATCAAAACTCAGTTATAATAAACGTAGTTATAAAATTATATTTAATGTATTAATTGTAAAACTTAAATCACATAACTATAAGAATTTGTTTCAATTTAAAGGTGTAATCAAATATTATTTAATAACGGTCTTCAATTTTATAGTTTAAAACTATAAGCTCTAACTTAATGTATTATAACCTCTAATTAGCATTGTAATAAGTTTTGTCACTATTTTCAAAGTTTTCAAAAGTTTTTATATTTTTTAATAAATTATTTCGATAATTATTTACTTTTTAGGATAATTTTTAGAAGTAAAATTGTTCATTTTTCGGGTACATATGGACTTGGTCACGATTTATAGTGGTTATATGTTAGAATAAATCAAAGTATGGTGGTTCCATTAAACGTTCTGTTAGAGTAAAATATTGATTGCAATTAATAAATACCAATGAAGACATTTGATCAGGTTTTAAAAGACTTAATAGTCTTACATACATAAGCACTTTTATACTTAATTATTATTTCTTAAGCTTAATTTAACATAGTGTGTAATAAATATTGGTTTACTTTTGTGGAATACCAAAGTTTACATAACTCTGTTTTACAACAAAATGGATAACCAATACTAAACAATATAAAGACCAATAATTAAATAAAAAATACTTAACTAGTTGACAGTGTTTATTGTTATACGAGGTATCAACCTCAATGCAATTAATACATTTTCAAACAAATTTTAAACAATACGATTTTAAATAAAAATATTCTACTAAAGTTACCTAATGAAAAATTTAATTTTGAATTTAACATTAGATAAAGTAAAATCAAAGCAAAATACTGAAAATTTGAACATGCGTACCTTGTATAATATTTTTATGAATGTTATTATTAAATACTGATTTTATTTATATATTTACACAAACGATGAATACAATAAAATTAAGATTTTAATTATTTATTTACATAAGTGATCAATGAAATATGTATAAAATGTAAATATCTGCTTAACAACTTGAAAATAGCTATTTAAATGGATAATTTATAGAAACGTTTAAATTAAAGTATTAAAACTATAGCGATTATAAATACCACTATCGTTTAGTAATATGACAAATACATTTTCGGGACATATATGACTCCACCAATTACCACAATACATTCAAATATTGCACTAACCGACTTTTGAAAGACGTACTTTAAGAACAGCATTATAAAATTAAGAAGGTGAATTCATTAAAAATCAAGAAACGTCGGTGTGTAATTATAAATTGGCGTAGTAATAAAAGTATTTTACACTGCTAGTATGCATATTATGCATTTCTGAGCGATATTAAATAGATAGTGGCTTATGAACAGAATCATTTAAAATTAGAAACAAATAAAACACATACAAATATGTAGGATCCATTTACGTTAATGAATACTAGAATATCTAAACTTTGAATAATGGGGTGGAAGTTTAAATATTTATGACTGTATATATGAAATTAAAATGTTTTTTTTTTTTGTTCAAACTTAATTTTTAAAAATTCACTATAATTAAAAAATAGATAAAGCTAATTATAGCTATTTCAGTAACTATAAAGTTCTACGTGATCAAATACAACTTAAGTTATTCAATAATTAGGCAGTGTATAAGGAAATGTATAAAAAACCTAGATTTGTAATTGGTAGTTAAAATCCAAAAATTACAAATTAATTTCAAATTCAAAGTAATATATTTTGTGCATTCTACATAGTTTATATTGTAAACATGGGATTATATTATATTTATTCTAAATATAACAATATTCAGAAATTATTAAATATGAAAATTGATAATTGGAATAGATTGAAAAATAAAATAAAATAATTGCGGAAATTGGAATAATTTAGGTCTAGTGTTCCCTGACAAAGAACTTATGTAGAGCGTTAAGTATGAAATAATAAATATTTACCGATTTTGTACGGTCACACGTATGGCACTGTGCCCATACGTTTTTTGGCAGAGGGTTGTGACGCTATGATGATTTTATCACAATCATAATAATCTAAAACTATAATGTAATGTAAATCATAAAAAAAAATATTCTTTGAATAATTTCATTTTATTTTTTTTTTCAAATTTCCATCCTCCCCTCGATTTTTAATTTTATATTCTGATATAAAATATTTCTTTGTATAAAATATAATGCATATTACATATTTTACCATCAATTTATAATTAATAATTTATTTTAAGATTATAAAATAGAAGTTAACAAATCCGGATAGTTATGTTGATGTCCTCAAAGGCAGTTTCCGTATTAAGAAATACATTTGATATATTAATTCGTGTTTGATCCAATAATTGTTTCTGTGTATGGTTGTAGTCTGTAAACTATAGAAAAAAAAAATCTACAATTTATATGATGACTAATTATTACAACGATTATTTAACCATTAAACTGATAATATTGAATATTTTATGATAGGTACTTACTTATTAAGCCAAATAATTATAGATTGTGACTGTGTTATATAATTAAATAATAATTGTTAAATGTATTATTCACATGTAACACGTATATACTTTAAAAGTTCTTTATTGTTATTCTTTATTTTCTATAGTATTTTTAAATTGTAAAAGTTAATAATTAATCAATTATTCGTTATTATACAGAGAAGCTTTTTTATTTTATTTCCGTTTGAATGGATAATGTACCAATACTTTCTAAACTAGAAACTCTATATTAAAAGTCTAATTTGATTTCATTTAAATATAGTCTACAAAAGCACAACAATGTTTAACATTTCCCACATTTTCAACATGCAACCCCATTCGCATTGGACGTGCGCCATTATCATGAATAATTAAACGAGCAATAATTATATAACACATCAATTGAAAACCGTTTAAATTGACATACACTATTATGTATGGGAAACATCGATTCTTTAGTCAAAGAAATGTCAATGAACTATCCGAAACGTGTAGGATGCATTCATTATTCCTGCACATAGTTTATTTTAATAACTTTACTTTGCATGAAGTAATGCTCGTTGTCAACATTGAATATTAAAATTTTGCACTCAGTCTGAAAAAGTTAAATTTATATAAAACAGTTTCGACATATTTGCCACGTGTATTAAAATGTATACAAGACTCGATGTACTACGTCGCAGAGAACTATAGTATTATCTATAGCTAAAAAATAAAACGACATAACTATTTCAACTATTTTGATCAAACAATTATAATATAAACACACATTTTTCCATATTTAATACTGTATTATATGTAAAAATTCATGTTAATTTTGAACTTTAATGCAGTATATATTTTTACTTAAAAAATATATTATTTACTGAGACACACAGATAAATATAAGATTTATAAAATGGTCATTGAAATATAAAAAAGGAAAAAACATTAATTTTTAAGACCATTATTAAAAAAAGTGTTATTTTATCCATTATATTACAATAATACCTAATATTTTTAGTTTTATTTGTTTAGTTTTTTTGTTTTTGTGCCAAATCACCCTCGTTTTTTTTTTTATTTACATTGATTAAATCAGCTTATGAAAATATTCTTAAGACCACAGACAAGTGAATGTATATATTATAAATTGTATTAAAAAAAAAAAAAAAAAAAATAGCATTTATCTGGTGGTTTCTGGCAAAATCACAAATTGAAAGTTGCTTCATTTAATACTATTAAAAGATAATCAGATCAGTTGGGTTTCTCTATTAGAAATGATATGAAACAGAAAGGGAAGACTATTAAAGTAAACAGTCTCTTAAAATTCAATTTATGAGTGATTGTGTGCAAAACAATAACAGGGTTAAATTGGGTATAAATCCATATAAACGGTTTTACTTAAATTCAGGTAACTATGATACATTTAATGGTAAGAATTATGGTTGTTTTATTTTATACTTTATTACTATTAACTATTGTCTATTTTAAAATCAAATATATTGGTTGTAGGTACATTCAAATGTAATATACTAAAATGTTTGTTTTTATATAAATCTGTATTTGTGACATATCCAGAAGTGTGTTGTTTTGGAGTTGGTACAATGAAATCGATACAATTATTTGAAAACCAGTACAACTTATTATCAAGTAAATTGCCTGTAGAATAAACTCTCTTTAAACTAATGGTCCAATTCACTGGGCAAAAGGAAAATACTCGTATATATATTTATGTAAGATTTATATCCACACGATGATTTTTTTCTAAAGAAAAATGAACAATATTTTTTTTGTATTATGATAAATATTTCTGATTTATAAATTTACTTCAAAACAGTATGTTATTATGGATCTCAGTTATATACAGGATACCTCAAAAACAGTTACTATTTTAAAATAGTGACAGCAATGTAAAATCCATTACTTCACTACACTAAATTAATAAATTCTCGTGGACCGCGAGACACCCCATATACTATGTATGTGTAATGTTATAGTATTCCACTTGTATGCATATTATGAACCTTTAGCTGAGAAATGTATTCTGCACATTTTATAGAATGGAAATATATTCAATAAGTATAAATTAACTTAAAATATTCAAACCTAATTTTAAAATGCATAAAATGTGTAAAATATTTCGATTTTTCATTTAAAAAAGCTATTCTTTCGATATATTTTACACATTTCGTTTAAATAATATTGTAAGTTATAATAATTCTTATTATTATATTGTTGTTGGTAAAAACATAATGGTTTTACGTAAAATTATGAGTAATAATTTAAAAGCATTTAAAATCATCATCAATATTTAGCTATCTTATATCTCAATTATTTGCATTTAGTACTCTATACTTAAATCAAATAAATTGATAATACATTTTTTATTGCTGTTCGAGTGTAGAAAATAACATAAGTATTGTACATAATAAACTATAGTAAAAATATATAATATATTATAATATAATGATATAATATATAATATGTTAATATATTAATATAAAATATCAATCTTTAATATTTTCGTTGTCTACTTTAAATACTCCAAAATCTCTTTTCAAAACAAGAGAAAATTACCGTGTATAATAATATGCATATGTAGTCATATTGTTATTGTTTACATCATTTTCATTGTCGTGAATCTGTATCAACGCAGTAACGCTTGTGTTTACATAGTCATATACCGTTGAAAACAATAACATTTGGAACTAAAATTGTGTTTCGCTTATATTTTTAATTTAAGATGAAATATTTTAATTTTAGACAAAGGTACTTTTCAAACTTTTCATGATAACTATACATAACTATCTTTATTTTATACCCAAAATTAAAATATTTGGTGGAACTATACGATAAATGTTTTCATTTTTTGTGGTTGAACTAAAGCATGGAAGTTGCTCGTGTGTTATTGTCACTTTATCATAACTCAATATGTATTAAACAGTAATTATAAATTAAACCATTTGAGTTTGATAAATTTAAATTCACATTAAACATTTATATTTAGGTATTCATCAGCATGCAAAATAATAAAACCTATATTTAATGTTGTAAATATTGAGACAAACAATAATTAAAATTATTAATTGAATAGTAAAACATGACCGTGTGAAAAAAGTAGAACTGCTTAAACACAATTAAATTCAGCATGTCTATCAACTTTAAAAATAATCTTAACATAAATGATTTTTTTAATATTAGAGTAATATATTATAACAAATGTATATGCATAAAAATGCATCCAATATGCAACAGAAATATTTTTACTAAATAATGATTAAAATAATAAATTATAATAACTTTTTATTTTGAAAAATTATCTTTTACATGTATGATGATAATTTAAGTTAAACATTGTATTCTCTCTATCTATTTTTCTGTTTAGACATTAATACTTGCCTTTATATAAATTGGTATATACAAGAAGCTCAATATTAATATAGATAAGATAGGTCGTTGAAAAATTTTAATATTTTATGTGTATCAATTGATAGATTATTATTGTGCAACAGTAGAAAAATATAGTTTCTATAACTGTATTGTAAACAATATTCGACATGTAAAGTTATATAAAAAAACTCGGAAAACAGTCATAAAAAAATACTTATCCAAAAAAAGATTGTGCGATTTTTCATATTTTAAATTTTTTACTTGTTAACAACTATTTAACCTTTATTTAAAATTCCCAAACATTATATGTAACACTTGTCTCCTAATAATAAATACGAATTTTCAAAACTCTATTACCAATATTTTATTATGTATAAATTTACACATCTCTAATAATATAATGTTAAAATCATACTCATATTTAAAAATAATTTAACAATAATTAAGTTTATGCCTAAATAATAATTCATTTTAGTAAAAATCGTAATTCAATTTAGTTATTAATTTTCTAGTTATTGTTATAACTTAACTTAATTTATTTTTTGGCCTATGATTAATAAAATGTCAATTTTAAAATCAAGTAATATATTAATGTACCTTTATAATGCAAACAAATATTAGATAATCATATAAAGCAAATAGCAATTATTGATTCATTTTTAGTATGAATTTAATTTTAAATAATGCCAATTGATAAAAATTAATACTATAGATAATAATATCATGAGCGTGTACAGATTTATGGCAAATGAATTTTCCTGCTGGTTGTTTTACTTGTTATTACTACACTTTAAACAATACCAGCAATACATATTTTCAATTATAGAATTTTATTATTTAATCGTCCGTTAATAGAGTTAACATTTTACATAAACTTACCGCTATTGTTGACGTATATAAACGTATAGTACGTATAATACCTCTATACATTCGAAATATTAACGGTAAAAAAAAAATACTTGTATATTGATGTTGATTTTTTTTTTTAGATTTTCTGAAAAATCAATTTAATTTTAAACACCATCAAAATATAGGGCGATCAACATATTAAATAACTATGTATGTTAAGACCATTAATTTGTGGACCGAGCGTGACACGTACATATAGTATAACTTATACTATATTATTAGCATAATAATTACAAACAGACAAAACATATTTATTTATATCACATATTATATAAGTACCTATATTAAATAGTAATTTTGTAAATTAAAACTTCTTTTTTTTACTTTAAATATGAGTACAGAACATATTTAAACATCTATAAAGAAATTTGTATACCTATATAAAAACCACGGTGAATCTAAACACTGCATTCTGTGGTAAAACTCTCTTGCTTTTAACGAATCATTTCCTCTTATTATTATAATTATTGCATTGTCCTGAACCTCCGTAATTGTTACTAATTAATATTTTGATACAAGTGTAAAATTGTTTTACCTTCGACGCCGACACTAAGGCGCGTTTTGAACTGTGTGGTAATTGTTAGACACAGTAAAAAGGGTTCGAGGATCGAGCACGATAAATTAGTTTTGCTTGGTAAATGTCGTACAGTTGAATAAAGGTCGTGGGCGCGCACGCACAACGGTCGTCCGAACGAGGTTGACGGGATAATGTGCCTATATTCCAAAAAAATAAAATGAGAATAAAACTCTAGACCGAGAAACTTTTTAAATTACTTTTACCACCCGTACTCGATCCGAAGTTGGACGATCGAGCAACAATCATAATAATAATAACAACAATGATAATAAATGTTATTATAAGTTTTTTAGGATTTTCTTTTAATCATACCTTAGAGCACAGGTACCTACTTAAAGTGTTAAAAAAAAAATTCATATAGGTACATTATACCTTTCAGTTTAAAATGAGATATATTACGACTACCACAACTACATTATAATATAGATAATGTGGATATATCTTCTGATTCCAATATTATTTTCATCGTATTATACGCTATATGTAACTTTATGATTTAAATTAAAATAAATACCAACACGTATTCGTAATACAACGATATTATGAAATGTATACAATTTAAGGTATTATTTGCTATTTTAATTATTTTTTTTTTTATGAACCAAAAAATATAATTTATTTTTTACATAGGTATTTCTGGAAAAAATGGAAATAAATTCGATGATAGAAGAAGTTTCAATGTATTAATACTGTACAATGTACTTAAAAAACAACAATTACGTGTAATATATGAATAGTTTTCCATTTTTATCTCAGATAAGAAAAAGATTGATAGTATATTAACATATTATAATATATAGTTTCTTATAGAAAGAAATGACAACTAGAAGCTTAGTAGATACGAAATATTTATCATAATTAACTATTATTAAAAGTGTATCATATACTTATTACTTAAATCATTGATATAGCACTATATGACATATTTGTATTAGCCATAAATGCAAATACATTTACCATAAAACGTATATAGCATTTTTTATGAACCATTAAAGGTTATTGCATAGAGTACTCCATGGGTTATTTTTAAATATTAAAATTTAAAAAAAAATTAATAAATTTCATTTAAATTATAATGCAATTAGATTATTATATTTTGATTTCTGTTTGGTTCATATTTTCTATTATCTTACCTAATAAGTCCAAACTAATCACAAGCTTTATCCATTTATTCATAAATTAATGTAATAACTTATAACGACTAATAAATAAAGTATCAGTCGTGCAATATATTATAATGTTAAAAAAAATTGTCACCTTGGTAAGTAGAGGTTGGTAGAAACCTTGATTAACTGAGATTTATTTTGTTTACATTTGTTAACGATTCCTGATAATGTTTTTTATTTATTTCTAGAAAAATAATTCAAAAAATCGAAAATAACCACTACTAGTACAATTATTCAAACTCGGTATCTTTTAGCAAAATCTAAAATGTTATAAAACGGACGTTTATTTCACAAGACTAAAATCCGAGTGAATTTGATGATTATTATATTTGTATCGACTTCAATTTTGTAATTCTTCGTAGTATACAATTTACAGTTAACTCATATGACATTATTATTTGTTTACTGCACAGTTATGTATTCAACAAAGAATAACTGCGTATCTGAAACGTTTAGCTATCACAGATGGTAGAATATGATAATAATTTAATATTATACATGTATTACACATTTATACTTTATAGTTGATATTATATCTGTATTAAATATTATAGTGTATTATATTACATTATGAACATTATAAAGGATGTACCTATTGATTTAAAAAGTTCGAAACGATTTAGTGTCTTTATTAATTTATTAAATAGACTGTACTAAATTTGACAAGAAACAAGTTTATGTAGTAATTTTCTAGAGGTAATTTTTTTATATTCTCAATAATTTTCAAAATTTCATGAAAAAATTGATTGTTATTAATAAATATTAAAGAAATGTCAGCATGATTTTATCTAATTACACAGTTATTGTTTTTAGAACTCAGTAGTTATCAATACTTTCAGATATAATACCACTACATACAACTTACTATCTTGTGTCAAGATGAGAAAACTCAAAGAGTGATTATTAGATAATCTAAGTGTAGGTAACCTACCCGGCTTTTTATAGTTGATATATAATATGTAAGAATTGTTTCATGATCATAAAATATAATTTTCAGATGTTGTATCAATATTTAAATATTGTGCAATTAGTAATAAATTTTATAATAATGATATTTGTATTAGTAATATAGGTGTAAGATACCGTTATCACTTCGTATGTAAGTTTTTATTTTTTCAAAATAAATTAAATATTATCCAAAGAAAAATAACTGCGTTCAGTAAATGTATATATTATAATATTATTACAACTTTTTATATTTTGCGTTTAATAATCACTATTTTATGTTATTATAATAATATAATATTGTTATTAAGTATATTAAAATTATAATTTATGACAAATTTAAAATCATAAAACTTATTAATATATGATATACATCACACCATTTCTTTTCCAACTGATAACCTTAAAAGAATGTAATTCCAATTTGACCACGAAATGAAACAATAAGATCTGTAATTTTAACTTGAGAAATAAGAGAATAAGGTCAACATTCCTTTTGAATTCCCAAGTCAATAGACAAAAAGGAAAGTCATAAAACGTATTCGACACATTGATCTATGTTTTCCAAAAGTCTAAGCTTTATTCTTAACCAAACTTGAATAGCACAAACTATGTAAGTATGTTTTTTTTCAACATAAAATCAGTATAACTTTTTAGTTGGCTACTTTAGCTAATATTTGTAAATTGTATTTTATAAAAGCGTAGGTCAGTAGATATTATTAAAACTTAATTAGTTTTATTTATGTATAAAAAATAATCAAGAAACATCAACTTATTTCTTGTAATTTCAACGGCTATAACTAAAGCGCGGATTTTTGTGCACTAAAATGTATCAAAATATGCCATATAATATGCAGTCAAAATTGTAAAAATATGTAACAAATATGCAATAAAATTTCAATTATTTACATAAAAAATGTGTGTATTTTAATATTATAAAAAAAGGTATTGTAAATTAATACCTTTTTTAAATTTAATTTAACATGAAAATGAATAAAAAATAATAAAAATATGCAATAAGTCGACTAGAAAATTTTAATAATTTACATGATAATTCTTTACAATATTAATAGAAATATTATTATTGATAGGAACCTTATATTAAAATATTGTAAAAAAGATATTATAAGTTTGTAAATTAATACATTTTTTACATTTTACTTATTATTAAAATGAATAACCCTATGTATTTCTAATTTATCTTTATTGAAGCTGTGACGTTTATCTATCAATATATCATTAGATATTGAAACAATTGTTCGACGTCAATCGAAGTGGTTGAGCCATATTTGAAGCAACTGAGTATTGATAGGTCTTGATAAATATTATCAAATTGATCTTAAGTTTATCTCATATTTTTTTCAATTACTATTTTGTGTATATAAAATTTATTTTTGATTTTTTCAACCGACAAAATATTATTTTATACCTTTTTTTAAAAAATTTCCTGTAATGTGCAATACATTTTGAAATTTGTAAAAATATACAAAAATATGCAATAACCATTATATTTGCAGAAATATGCAAAACAAAATTTCGCCAATAATGTCAAACTAGTATGATTCGTTCAGATTACTGATAAAAATCCAAAAATTTGAAAAAGGAAAAAATATGATGCAATATCATAGAAATCCATGCTCTAATTATAACTAAGAAATCTATCAAGAGGATTTTAAATTAATATTCTCGTTGTTATTTTATGTGAATAGATAATATATATTTAAGAAAATGTTTAATGTTATATAATTTTAATACACATTGGTTTATGTACAATAATCAAGTATTCAAATTCAAAATAGAATGTGTACAATAATTTCCAACAAATTTGTATAATTAATAAACCTTAGTGCAATACTTACTGCCGTATATTTAGATTCTGAGCTATGAATGCATTAGTTTAACAATGATGTTTGATTTTTTTTCTTTTGTTTTTATTTTTTTTGTTTCTTTCATGAACTTTATGAACAAAAACTATAAAGATTTTTACGAAAAACCAATTTTTGACACAATCAAATCCGTCTGAATTACTAATTTAAAAATAAATTATGAATAGCAATATAGATATAGTAGAAAATATATAAACACACAGACCCTCTTTGCTTTTGTCTATTTTCATAAAGATAAAACAATATGTCATTGAATTCAATTTTAACAATTATTATTAAAGTGACCTACCTACTTAATAACAAAGTATACTTGATATCTACAATTATACTACGGTATAACTTCCCGGATGATTTTAATGTAAAAATGTATTTAGTCATGTAATTTAGTGTTAAAAGTTTTATTATAAAAATTAAACAGAAAGGTTGTCATAAAGATCTTAATTGTAGGAAGTTCACAAAAACCAGCCACAGGTGCAACCAAATGTTCAATGTTCAAATTATGGTTAAACTTTCTGACCCTTCAGTAAATATTTTATATAAAAGTTGTTGTTTTTACAGTTTTTTTTATATTTTAAATTTAAATTTTTCATGGCATATTATAAATTTATTTCAATTAGTTGCCGTGTGATTTTTATAAAATACATATTTTTATTTAAGATTTAATGTAATTAGCTTTAATTCGATTAGGTTTACATATTTGTATTAAGATATATATATATATATATATATATATATTAATCGTAATAATTCTAATTTGAAGTGTAGTAAACTTATAATTAAAAAGTATACCTAATTGAAATTATAAGAGAATATTTACCAGATAAACTATGTGTATTTATTCACTAAAACATGGATTCATTCTTAAATTTAATTAAAATAATAACATTTTCAATTACCATGAATGCGTAATATCACGTTGTTCAGACCTTGTATGGTTGTATGTGTTCTCTAATGTTAATATTATATTATTTTAATGTATATGTTATGTTTACTTGAAAAAATAGTTTTTATGGTAGTAAATAATATAAATACTCATATAATATATTTAAAAAAATAAAAAACATAATCAACAATAATTTTATAAAAACTTATACTGATCAGTATAAAATCTTAAGTACTTAGTGATTTATATAATATCTATTTATAATGTATATATATATAAATATCAATATATCAGTTGACAATAATCCTCCTCTCCACACACCTTATAAAATAAAATATATGAGTGGAATACACTTTCAGTGTAGTAGTTTCTAATTAAGACTGAATGACACGAACGGGCAACCGTCATGAAGAACGGTGGCAACATGGATGAACCACATATTTATTGCATCTTGGTATGAATTAAATTAACGCGACGACTGAGGGTATCATAGTTATGTACATATTATCAAACCGTCCTAATCTCATTAAATACAATTTCATATTCATTTTTTTCACCAATATTTAATACGTTTATCTATATATTATACTTACGAGTATAATATGATAGAATCAGGTTTTGTAAAATATTAAGGTAAAAATAAAAAAATATTTTATAAATCTTTAGTTTATCTCTTATAATATTTAAATATTTTACATTTTTAATTTAAACCTCACGAAAAAGTAGCTTTCCATATAATATTCACATAGAACTCAAAGACAAGAATATAAAGAATAAATAAGGTCATTATGTCATTCTATCAAGGGATGTCTAGTTGATTATAATTATCATGAAGTATTGAGGTGTAATTTGGATGATGGGTCTTAAGATCCACTTTAACTTATGGTAAAATATTTTCTTGTAATATAGAACTGAAAAAAAAAGATATAATTAATAAACATCGTTCATTAAAAATTTAGAAGTACTAATTAAAAATACTAAAAATATGTGTTCTTCATTGATTTTAGGGAAAACATTAAGCTTGGAAGATAGATTTTTCCGTGTATGCATATTAAAATTCTTAAAAATATGAAAATTTGATGAAAAATTATATATATTTTTTTAATATTATTTTTGTTATAATATTATATATTATTTTATCGATGAATATGATTATACTATGATTGTATGTATTAGGGATCAATATTTGTAGGTTATTTGTATTTTATCATTGTTAATTTCTAAAACATGGTCTATACGACTGGATTTGTCTATATTCATTTAATGAACATATCTCAATGAAGAAAATATACGTAAAGCATCTATTAAAAATATAATTTTCTAGTCTTAAAATATTAAAAATATATCGACGAAGAATAGTTTTTATTTTTAAAGTATTGTAAAATAATAATACACCTATATATTGTTAATTATTGTTTAAAAAACTTACTTATTTTAGAATCAATTTAATAGTGACTAATAGTTTTATTGACTTATTATGTTAACTGTTCAGCTAAGAGCTTAAAATTGAAAAGTATTAAATGACGCAGTGACTAAAAACGTTAAATAATGTAATTTTGTTTTTTAAATTGTTTTATGTATCCTGCCAATACATCATTATAATCTATTAGTTTAATTTGTATTACTTATTAGTTTCTTTAAAATACTGTGAAAAGTAGAGGTAAGGGTATTTATTCCACCTATAATGTCTTGGACACGCTATTAATATACTCAACTGAGTAAAATCTAGTACCTAGTAGAGTATATCAAAACCTCAACTTAAAATTAATGAACCATTTGTAATGGGCTTAAAATTTTATGAGTTTTATTTTAAAATCTTAATAAAGAATAATAGTTCTCCCTAAATGGAAATTATTAAGGGGAGCTTGGTTTTTGAATGTCTTAATAACAATATCATTTAACTACTATAATTTATTATTTTTAATTAAGAACACAGTCTTACACATACATTTGTCTTACCTTTATCATAATTAAAACTTCTAGTGCTTAATTTATACTTAATTTCAATAATTTAAATTTATAATTTAGCATATAAATATGAAAAGGTTATATTATTTGCTATCACTAAACTTAATTTACAAAATACAATTCCAATCTTTTAAATTACGATTATATATATATATATATATATATATATATTTGTGTGTATGTGTGTGTGTGTGTGTGTGTGTGTATGCGTATATCAAGTATTAACTTTCTTAATTATAACGCTGGGTAGTTAATATTTTATGTGTTTAATTTATTAACTATGTATATATGTATAATATAGAAGAATAAATAAAACCTAATATTTTTAATTTAGATATTAACTAATATGGATTTAAAACCGTAATGTACATTGAAAATAGCGAGAGTAAGTATATATATAGTAAGTATAATTCAACTAGATTTTGTACTAATTTTTATTATTATATTATTTTATATAGCAATAAATCAATTTTAAAAAAAGATTGTATAATGAGTCATAATTTATAATTTTTTTTTTCTGTTATTAAATACAATAGGTAGTTAAATTCGAGTAATTTTATTAGCTAATATTAGTATTTATAATTAATGCTAAGTGCTAATACTAATTTTAATTAATCTTATTTTAATGGTCATCTAATTTATTAAACTTATAATTTTTACAATGTTTACAATGATTACATGCATATATTCAATAATGGCTTTAATAACATAACTAAACGTCTAGTTGCTTAGTTCTTAATAATTACAACAATAGTTGGTCCTATAAAAATCAGGTCACCAATCACAATCGTGTCTAATTTGCAGTCTTAAAAAGAATTGTTTTATAAAGTTAATTTAAATTTAAAGGTTATTAATAGTCATATTTTATTTAACCTTACCTTGTACTACATTACAAGAGTTCAAATAGGTACTTATAAATTAGTAGCTAAATTAATGAACATGTTAAACATTTTATATTTCAATTTATTAAATTAACATTTTATCAATTTAAAACGAAAACTTTTTAAACTTTTTATTTTACACTTTGTCATATATTTAGATTTTAATACGATGATTATAGTTACATTTTTAAAGTTAAGACTATGATAATAACTATTTTTATTTATTGATGTTTTAAAATATTTAAAAATAATTATTTTAGTAGCATGACAACATTGGAATTGAATAATTTTATTTTTTCCCTAAAAAACAGTGTTGTTTTATATTTGTACAAATTTTTCATAGATAAAAAGTTATTTAGTGTTTGAATTTAGAATAAATACTGAAATTAAAAAATTGACTAAATATTTCACTCATAATTTTGATATAAATCAAGCCAAAAGCTCTGTACATACTATGTTACTAAAATGTAGTGATTATTTTCTAAATGATTTTACAGTGAACTTAAAATATAAACCATGAATGAAAACTAAATAACGGTTTAATTATTTGGAACAATATTTTTGTTTGTAAATAATACATTTGAGGGGAAAAATGATATTTATTATTACTCTGTTTATGTTTTCAATATAACAGATCTACATACTTATTATAATATATATCATAAATAGTAATATTTTATCATATAATTAAAAATTACAAAATCTAATTATTATTTTATTATTTCTGTATCTCCCATTATAACTTGTATTTTATTAGGTGTATTATATATAATATAAATGCAAAGATGAATTCATATTATTAACTCAATCTATAAATTATTAAATAATGAGTTTAATTGTTCGTAGATTTCAAATCAAATGCAATTTTACAAATGGACACTTAACTAATAAAATATCCGTGACTTAAAGTAACTTAAAGTTTTTGTGATTTATGCGCATTATAGAAATAAACTAGGGTGGAACCTTAAAAAAATTGAAATTTTAATAAATAATACTGTGTATATAACTGCGCAAGCTAAGAATTATAAGATTATTCACGTAGTTTACAAAACAAAGAATATGGTATGATATTACAGAAGTTTTATAGGTACTATTTTATTCCACAGAAATATTTATTCAGTCAGTTGAATTTATTTGCAGTTTACTTTTATAAAATAAATAAAGGATTGTACTGATGTTTATTTATAGGTATACCTATATTATATTATACGTGTAACTGTGTATGTGTACAGTCGCGAGTGAATGCGAATAGTAACCGGTGAATGTCGACATAAACCTAAATTGTTAGTGAATGTCGACAATTAGATTAAAACTGCGTTGTGTGAATTACTAAATCGTAATATCTATATTGCAACACAATTTTATTTCAGTAAAAATACTTAAACACTTAATTTGTAATTGACATTTGCCGTAATTATAATATGTTTGTTTTACACAATACAAAATCTTATACTTTTGGATCAATCAATAGATAAAAAAATAAATTACAACAAAAATCTAACTTCAAGTACTAGCAATAAAAATATGTCAGAGCATAGTAAGTGTTTTCTAGATCATGTATAAATTAATTTCACATATATTCCCGCCCAGACGTTTAGCATAAATAAATTGATCCTAAAATCATTTTAACCGTTACATTAGATATTTGTATACAATATAAAATGATTTTTAATAATTATCTGCCAAAAATAATCTAATATTATATCTATAAATCAGTTTCTATCGTGTAAATGCAAAAACTTAATTTAAGTCTATAAAATGTTCAACTGTAGGAGTATATGTAATCTATTTAAACAATTATAGACAAGTAAAATGAACAAATTACAATTGAAAAAAAAATTGCATTTCAAAACATTATAGTTATAAACATATTGGAATTTCGTATGATAAAAATACCATGAAAGATATTAAAGTGTATTTATTTATTTATAGTAGTAATTCCCAATCTTTTTTAGTCAATAACTATTTTGAGTTTTAAAAAATCGTACACCACTATACTCCCAATAAATTAACAAAATTACAATAATATACTGTACATATAATCAACAATTTAATTTAATAAAAAAACAAAACTCTACTAACAATTTTTAATTCTACATACTAAATTTTTATAGTGTGTATACATCTTATGCATACCTACAAAATGCGTATTGCAATAAGTTATGAACAATACAAATGAAAGTTACAATAGAATCGCTCCCTTCTTGGCACCCCCTTTTTTAAAACGCCCCTCCTCGAAATTAAAAAAACTCACAGTAAGGGGCAGTACCCATCGCCAACGTCGAGAATCACCAAAGCATAATTGTTGTTTAAATTTAAAATAAGTTTCAATAAATTATTTATTGATTTAAATTAATTGCATAACTAACACATCTATAATATTGTTAAATATTTAAAACATTGTGTATTGTAATATGTAAAATGTGAAAATATACTATCATTATCCTAACCACGTGATACAATATAAAATATAGAAATATTATGTGAAAAATAAATTATTAAACATGAATATCGAGGGACAAATAAATATATATAGCTATATATATATATATATATATATATATATATATATATATATATATATATACTATTCTGTAAAAGATTAATATATTTTGCGTAATAAAGAACATTTTATCTATTTACCACTATTTCGTGCATTATCAAAAATTAACTAAACCAGTCCATGAAATAAAATTAATATTTATAATTATCTTTATTATAAACTTAGCATTGGTGCAAGGTCTAATCTTTAATTAATATCTTGAAGATATAGACAACAATCATTTTCTAAATCAACGAAAATGTCTCAAATGTGGGTAAATAGGTTTATCTTTTCCCCTGTTTCTTTTAAGAAATGTATTTTAAAACATACATATTTCTTTACTTTGATTAGAAAAAAAAGTGTAAATCTGTCTGCAAAAGTGTGAATTATTAGCCTAAATAAAAACGACCAAGTAAAAAATTGAAAGAACAAAAGAAAAGTTGGTGAACATAAGAAATAATTTTTGTGTCAGAAACAGACATAATAAGTAAAATATCTGGAAAAAAAGAACCGAAGTTTTTTTTTTAAAAATAAAGACATTTTATTTTCGAAAAGTATAATATATAAATCTATAAAAATTCTTTCGATGTGTCTTACCTTAGGTTTATATTTTAATATTCA
The DNA here is from genome assembly GCA_036289425.1 of Rhopalosiphum nymphaeae. Taxonomy (NCBI): domain Eukaryota; kingdom Metazoa; phylum Arthropoda; class Insecta; order Hemiptera; family Aphididae; genus Rhopalosiphum; species Rhopalosiphum nymphaeae. Next base: position 8,473,142 of record JAZAQC010000012.1, on the reverse strand, counting down.
TCTTTAGAAATGAAACTAGAATATACTTATGAAAGGCTGAAAAAATTCTTAAACATAGCAAGTTGCTTTGTTAAAAAAAAATAAGATGTTAATTTTTTTCTCTGCATATAAATGACCATATTTTTTAGTATTTTAGATTTATTTTCAATAATAGCGGTTAATAATTGTATGTTCTGCAGTTATAATTTAACATCATATTATTATTTATTAGTAAATAGGTACACCGTATTTATAGCATTTTCAATATAAAAAAATGTGTAAGATATATAAGAATAATATGTGTCAAAGTTTATGAAATCAGGTCTTTATATAAATATAATTAAAAAATTATTGGATTTAAATACTCAAATTAACACAATTATTTTTATGTTGGACATCACCTTTTGAACAACAAAAATAATCAATATTCAACTTTAAATGATAGTTTTTGGTAGAAAAAATTAGGTTAAGACTGTAGATTAATGTAGCATATTTGCTAAAAAGTCAAAAGTAGGAAAATTTTCAGTACTTTTCTTAATAATCGGGAAATTAACAAAACACAGAGAAAAACGGAAATATTTTTGCAACACTTGCAGTTTTCAACAAAACCAATTTTTTGTTGTACTTCAAAAATGAATAAGCTTAAGTACTCAAAACTTTCGCCAAATATTCATATTAACAGTTTTTAGAAATTATATAGTTTTCAAAGTATTTTAACACTTTTCGAGCTATAGAAATTAACTATAAAAATGTTAATTATTCAAATTTTTTTTTCGATTTATAGTTATATAATTTTTTATCTAAATATAAAAAAATATATATATAATAAAATACGTAATAATACGATTATTTTATTTAAATAATAATAATATAATTTAGATTCCAAACAGAGCGATTAATATATTGATTTTAAAATAATGTATTTTTTTTTTCTGTTATCACATTTTGGAACAGTAATATGCTTCAATTTTCAACATTTTTTTTTTCTATAAATGTTTAAAATTATAAAAAAAATTATTCACTGTGTCAAAATTCTAAAAAAAATATAATATTAAATCTTGCATAAGTTGAATTTAAAATCGCATAAAATATTAAAAATAAATAGGCCAACTATTATTTTTTTTTGAATTTGGACTAAATCACATATTTTAATGATGAATAATTTATTATGATATTAATTATTTTATGATGATTGAATTACTTTACTCCTGTGAATTTAAAACGTTTACAATTCTACGTATATACATATTATGAATTTAACTTTACATTGTCACATTTCCTAAGTATAAAAATTAATACTGAGATTTTATTTATTTGAAAAATTATACCATGAACCAATTCACACTTATTTTACGGTAAGCTGTATTAACTGATAAGTTAATAAAAATAATATAAAATTGTATAAATTGTATTTACTATTATGATACTATTTAAACATTAATAATATAATAACATATACATAGTAATTACCATACTGATAAATCATCGAATTAAAATGTAATACACCTATTGAAGTGACCCAATCCGTAGTTTGTACCTACTATACAGCTGAGTAAAGTCCAATACCAATGGGCCTAAATACCTAATGACATAAATTAAATAGATACATGTATGTATTTAAATTATTTTACAACTACGACATACATAATAAATAACCCAACCAGGTACAACACATTTGTTAATGCGTGTGTATATTATAGTTAAGGTATATTGTATGTTTCTGAATATATATGTATGATTTATACTTTGAACCAATGCTACTCTCATATACTATTATGAGTGGAAATCCATTTTATAACACATTTTTACGCCGGGGGAACTAAGGTTCTTTGAAGAACCGAATACATTAAGGTAGACGAATATATTTTAAGAAAGAAAAACAATTTTATTTTTCGTTCCAAATAAATTTAATTTTACAAGAGATTCAAACATGATCTATATGCTTTTGACAAGCGTGTAATATACTAATGTGTATTATTTTTTTCAAATTGCGGTACCCTAATATTATGTAAAATAGTATAAGTAGTAATACACATTCATATTCATATCTCATACGTGACAAAAACTATACAAAAAATAACGATATAATAACATTAATAACTCTTTAAATAATTTGAAAATGAAAACAGATCAAAAATGGTTGTATTTTATTCATCCAACACATTTTGCAAAAAAATATAAATGATATGAATTATTAATTTTAAATTTGGTAGAGAAATGTAATTACACATTATATATTATTATTTAAGAGATTGGTTACAACGTATACATAGCTGAAATAAATAAATTTTAAAAATTAAAATATGCTATTACCGATCAATATAAGCACTCTTAAGTATAGCAGCTAGTAAATTTATTAACTGTTGTCGAATATGGAACTTTTGATAAAAATACTCTACGCTAAAAGTTTGGAACATACTATATAATTTAATGAAAGACGGCACAGATATTATTTTAGGAATATCATTGTAGCAAAACTACAAACGTTTGAGAGAAAATGTTGAAAATATATTATTGTTAAATGCTGTAGTTTTTAAACTTAACTTCGTAACATAAATAATGTAAACTAATAGTATAATATAATCTGTATTTAGGATGGTTTAACAAATTTGAAAATGTATCATTTATATATATATATATAGGTATACAATATACATAGTATTTTTAATATTTCATACCCTATAATAGAGCTGCAATCATGTATTTTCGAACCTCAATTTAATTCAATTCATATATTTTTAAGAATTTAAAAATGTTCTAAAACATTAAAATTACTCAAATTAAATTTAAATAAAAAAGCAAAAATTCTTAAAAAAAAATAAGACTTAGAAAAAATAATAATATATGATTTTATAAGAAACATAAATAATAATAAAAAAAATTAGGATACTATTAAAAGATACGAATGAAATTAATTTGCAAGTAATTATTAAACAATTCAATAACAAAAGGTAACATTCATAAGTAATAAAATTTTATTATAGGTATTTATTTTCGTACGATAGTAGCTGTATTACCTATAATTTCTACAAAAAATGCGTTTGTTTTCGTTTACACATGGGAACATAAATATTATTAGTATTTTGTACACTATCCACCTTAATAGCATAACAGTTAATACAACAGATGGACGTGTATTAGATACTTCACGGATGTCGTTGTCAGCATCTACTTTTTACATACCCACCTACCTATTTACGGATATTCAGAAGTTAAAATATATTCGCAATATCCAAAAATTCAAAAATAAAATAAAATAACAATTTTACATGAATATTTATTTAAAAGTAAATGTAAGAAATGCAAAATAAAAATTGAAAATAATTAATCCATACTTTCTAAAACTCATTTTCGAATGAATATAACACAAGGCGAAAGTATTCCGAAAAAAAATAAATTTTGCATTCAAATCCATATCTTAGACTAATATGTATATTGTTTAATTTTCAACAATGTAGAACAGATAGAGAAAGAGTATGGGCGTGGGGTGATATGATGACTTAATTTAACCCGTTTGTGATGGACGTATTTTTTGAATAAACGGTGTTGTATAACTTATAAGTTATACATGCTGTATAATAGCTTCGTCACGAACATCGTTATTACATTATACACTATAAGCGTATGTACACGTGGGCGCTGAGCATCACTATAGCTGCCAAGTTTTCGGTCCATTTAAAGTTTGCCGATACGTGGTCCGGTAAAGTTTAAGTGTATTTGAATCTCTTTGACATACCCTTACCTCCACCAACCCATCGGCCAATGCTCCGCTATTATTCGTTCGACTCACCCCACGTGTTAGCGGTAGATATTTTTCCCAGAGGAATATTTACCCATATAGTTAAACCGATCAAATGCTTTACTGATTCTTCTTCATTTTATATTATTATGTATAGCTTTATTCATCTAACAAACCTTCATAAAAATCATCTTTGTTTAAATATGATAACTATTATTTTTATCTATTCGATTTTGTTTTTTTATCAAAGAAAAAATTTGAGCATAATATTATATTATCGTTTAGGTGTAATATTTTTAATTTAATTTTAAATTAATAATAGGCACAATTTTATTCTTATCAGATACATAATATTCTAGTCGGATCCCAGATATAAATTTTTTTGATAGGTTATTTACGTACCGGAATTTTGGACTGAGATCACTTACTTAAGTTTTTAATGCAATTATTATCATATTGATAATCAGATAAATTTAAGTGGTTTATCGTTTAGATATTATTTATGATAATTCCAATATAAGTCACAATTTATATAGATAAATCTAACGTTTTTAACGATGGAGTTCTGAAAATCAGTGATCTTAAAGTTAATATTGTGCAATCTTAAACAAAATAAAACATAATAGAAATATCAAAGATAATTTGATATTTACTAAACATAAACAATTATGCAATTTTATTGAAATGTTCGAAATATGGTGAAAATGTACAAAAGTTCATCATTATTCGTCATAATTTTGAACATCATCATTACTGAGTGCCAACGTCAATACTTTTAAGAAAAGTATAAACAATCTTTTTTTAAATTAAAGCCTTCAATAATACTCATGAAAAACTAGAAAAAATAACATACTAACAATATGGTAGTTTTTCGTTTACTACGACTGATCTTTAGTAGACACGATAAAATAGGTGTAATGGCTGTCTACTATTTTTTCTAAAATCCTCCAAATCTATAAAAAAAATTTACGACACACTATCAAAAATTAATATGATTTATGAATTTATTATTATTGAAATAAAAATAAAAATCTTATTCCTGTATATGATTAAAAAAAAATAGTTATATTGTTTTCGTGCATAAAAAAGTACATTTTAAGTAGGTACATAATGTGATACAATATAATGAGATGTAGATGTGACATTTCGCTGTTGTTCCATTTTTTTTTATTATTATTATCTACTATCCTTTATAAAAAAATGACAACATTATATACCTCCAGAATTTTTGCTTGTGTCGAATAAGGTTTTAAAACATATGTTCATGCATTTAATTATTTGATAAGCGAACATTAAAAAAATGGGCTTGTAGGTAATTCTCAAGTGTAGAGTAGGTGTCAAATGTCGAAAGGGACATAGCGATAAAAAAAATAATAATTAATATAAGCATTAGTAAAAAAAAATTTTTATTATATAATTAATATAATATTACAATTAATAGTAATAAACGTAGTCCCCGCCTCAGCTGCTATAATATGTATACATGGAAAAAATATCAATGAAGTAAATTATTATTGAAATAAACTTGCACCACACTATTATTTTATTATTCAATTTAAGATTGTACCTGTTTCTCAAATCATTTATCTGATATTAATATATAATATATAAGCATATATCATGCTTTCAAATTTTAATATTAATACTGGTAGTTTTGAAAAAGCCTCTAATATATTATTCCGGAATTGTAAGACATTGGTGTCTGTTAATATCGATAAATCCAATAAAAATACTATCAACTATCATATAAACTCACTAATAACAGCATTATCATGGCCGTACATTATAGATCACAATCACAACAACATTTTTGTTTAATACAATAAAGTATAGTAATGGTAGATACGACATATATTATAATACCTACTCAGTTTGGCACAAAAACGAATCCGTTCGTTGGTAGACAAATCTTTTTTGGCTACTGTACAGCCTAACGGTTAACGAGCTTCGTAATGTATATGGTGTTCTAAACATTATGAATATTATACTGACTGTGGCAGTGTTATTCGACAAACGTAAACGCGGTCACCCGTAATTGTTATTACAAAATAATTATACGATATATTCATATATTTAATGTTTTAAAGTAAAAAATATTTTCCATATTTTATGAATTATTGCAAAAATATTTTGTATCTTTAATACACCGATAATATACTATTTAATTTCTCATTTTTGTATATCATACTTATAGGTAGATATTTATTATAAGTCAATAGTAAAAGTAGTTATTATTAATTTTTATTAGTTATAATAAAAGTACATTTTATGTATAAATCTCAAATTTCAATATTCATTGAGTTATAATTTATAATTCAATACTATACTCTAATAAATAAAATAGAATATATTCAAAATGTTTTAAATTGAGTATTATAGTACTATTAAATACTGTAGTATAATGATAAATGAAAATACTATAACTACTCCTAACGTCCAATGTTTCATAATTATTATGGAAATTATGATAACGTCAGAATATTATTATTAAAAATAATATTATTCAACTGGATTAGGAATTAGGCTTCTATTTTTATTTATCCCAAAATAAAATTATAATTCTTTTACATAAATTATCATTATTTTAAATAATATTCATTAATATTTACTTAATCACATCTTTAAAATATTACTTTAAATTAATATATTCTTAAAAAAATATAAGCAATAATTTGATTTCACTTATTACTATGAAAAATAATTAATTTTAACATTAATGATTCATACCTCACACGATAAGGAATAGTATATAAGTTAATATTAACACAATATTAAACTATAATATGGATGGTTTACTTTCTACCTAAGTATACACTCAAAGTTATAAAATTTAAAAAAATCGTATTGAAAAAAAAACCAACTCTAAAATATTCGATTAAAATTATTTTTAAACTCAATTACAACTTACTGATCGCAAATATCTATAATTTTATTTTAACAAAAAACTTATGTATGTACGGTAAAATATTAGTACAAAAGCATAATGCTTGTTAAATAATTATCTTTCACTCTGGCGTTTCATAAGAATATTTTTATCATATATTTTTTTCAAGATGTGCATTATTAATTTATGATAATAAATCTTTACTTATAAGGTATACATAATCACGATTTTATTATTATTTATTTATTTTAATAGATATAAATCATACACATAGTTACAATGAAAATTTGTTTCTGTTATATTTTTTTGTTGTCAGCGTAGTTATATTTTTGATTTATTTATTGATATATATATAACAGAAAAGTCATTAAAAATTAATCAATAAGTAATATTTTTTAGTTATATGAAGTTAACATTATTTGTTTGGAACCATTATTATACAATGTGCCTAAGGTATTGAATTGTGTTTAAACGTGATGAAAAATTTAATCAATTATCACTTGTACAGTTTAATAACAATTATTACGAATTTAATTTAATTATATTATTTTTGAATTTAACACGGATAATTTATTTTTATACTAACCGAATTTTAACGTCATTTTTGTGAATATGTCAAAAGTCAACATTTTTAACTATACATAACTACTAATGAGAATTCAATTGTGTTTAAAATACTCATTTGTAATTAAATTTTTTTATGAGTTGACCGTAATTTTCTCCAAGAATTCAATCTAAATATTCTATGGTAATTATAATCGCATTAATCATTTTTTTTTTTTTTTTTTTTTTTAAACAATAAAATTCCACACGAAGCATAGACATATTAAATAGATAGGTACACAAGTTCAAACAATTATTTTTTTCTATTAATTATTCATAGATAATTTTTTTTTTAAAAATCAGCAAATTAATGACTGTATAAATACAAATTACATGTATTCATGCTTATTTACATATCGATTAAAGTAGCTATCAAAAATTAATAATTATCCTACATACGATTCTATAATAGTATAATGTAATCCTGTCGGATATATTTTTATCTATAAATATTTTAAACCTCTCCAATTAAGGAAAAAAAAACGAACAGCAATAAAAACAAATACTTCATATTAATTAAAAATCAACTCACTCGGTTACGATCGTCACACAATTTTCCGGAAAATTGTTTCATTTATTAACCAACAAAATAAATACTATGATTACCGCACAACACCACGAAGAGTAAAAGCGAATTGGATGTCTTCTTTTATTAATAATAAATAATAATAAATTTAAAAAAACGAAAATCTTTCGTAAGTTACCAACACAATAAACACGCGATATTTACATCGGGGCGAAACACGCATAGAACCGCAACGATTACATGCACGGCACACGGTCGGTACGCGAAAACTGTCGGTGGTTTCCGTAAACCCAAAACCGTGTGTCGGGTGGCGACGAGTATTTTGAAATCGATTATCGCCGTTCGCCATCTATCCTGAAACAATCAAACCATTTCGATTCGACACCCCAGAGCATACCCTCGTTTAAGTCGTATTCACCACCATACTAAACATTGTGGTTGTTGTTTTTATTATTATTATCTTTCTTATTATAGATCATTGGTAAATTTGTTTAGTAAGCCCTGTTCTACTTGCAGCGTTAGAATAAAATTATAAGGGCGGAAGCTAAATTTTTATTAAATAAAGTTTACATTTAAATAGCCAAAGAAAAATACATTGTCAGATTTTCTGTACATTTTTTAAACATTTTTGTTTACTCTATAGTATAAATATTACTTTTTTTTAATCAATATAGGATACATAAAACATATAAATGACAAACAGTAAAATTGAAAAATATCTATTGTTTAAATTTTTTTAGATTCTGAGCTAGTAAAGAATGTATTGGTTTAACAAAAATATAACTTTTTTTTTTTAATGTGTGGACCTCAGAAACATTTTTAAAATCAAAACAATTTCTCTGATCTTTAAAAAAAATCTAGTAGAATATAATTAATTAAGGGTACTAAGAGAAAAAGTAAAAATCCCTGTATTTTTTTAAATAAAGTAAAAAAAATAAATTAAAAAAAAAACAGAAATTTTTTCAGAAACAAGGTTTTAAAAATTTGATTGTACTTTTCTATTGTAATTTAAAAATTAATATTTGTCAAGACTGTAATTGTTCACTAAATATTTATATTAGTGTTTTCTATACATGATATAAATGTTATAGTTGTTAACATTTTCAAAATTATTGTCTAGATATATAGCTTTTAAATATTATTAGTTGATTACCATTTTCAAACAACATAACCACTAACTAATTAACCGCGGTATTTATAATTTTTCAATAAAAAATTGTTTTGCATCTACAAATAGTCAAAGAATATAATAATGCTATTTTAACGTTATATACCTATTGTTTATTATTTAGTACTTGTAAAATCGATTATGCCAATTAACTTGATGATACCTACGTGTGTGACATAGAAAAAATATTTTCAAAACAATTTTGAAGTAATGGATGTTGTTTGTTAAAGTAATCATCCTAAACATACACAATAAAAAAATAAAACTGGAAAATTATTTTATCAGTATATACTTATTATCTAAAAAAACACCATAATGATTTTAAGATATTTTTTTCACATAATCTGAATTCCTAAATCATTATAAATTAATTAGTCACTACTAATAAAAAAATACTATATTTTTAATATTTCTTTTTAATTTGTAATTTTTGTAATGACAACATACATTATACATTTAATATTCATTAACACTTTTATGTATAAAAATCGAGTTTTAAACATGTAGTGAAGAATTATATAGTTATTTTAAGTTAAAATAATTGGAATTGTATATCTTCGTTATGCTGTGGATTATAGTATCACTTTACCACAATTGACAGGTGTGGAAAAATGAATTCACTAGTCTTCAATTTGTGGCCCTTTTTATGGATCTTAAAAAGAAAAAAAAATATACAGCTATATAGGTGATAGCAGATTGGTATACAGTTGGTAAAATATTACTTTTGAGATTTATTTCGAATTATCAGTATTTCTTCTGATATATATATATATATAATAACATAACCAGGCCCATTAATTCGTCATTACCTAACTGGAACCGTTGAAGCTATGGTTATGAAATTTGATAAGTACCTAGTTTCTTTTTATTATGCAGAGGGCCACTAAAAAAGAATTTTCCAAAATTCATAGCCTAAGAAATTAAAAGGTGTAAAATGAAGTAAATATGGAAAACATTACATAATGGTCAGAAAAAAAACTTAACATACATACTCTGTATTACAAATAATTAAATAGTTTTTACCTTAAAAATATGTTTACATTTAAGGAAGTTTAAAAATGAAGTTAAAAGTTTAAAAGTTTAAATGTGGTCAACACCGTATGAGATCAACTAGTATTACGAGTAATAAAATATATAGCAATATAATATGTTTATTTTATAGTATTTTTATAATATATAATAATAAAAAAATATAATTCATAATATTGAGGAAATATTTATTTTGTCATTTTTGTAACTTAAGTGTGTTTAATTTTGAAACTGTACACATTAAATAAATTATAACGACCGATTCTAAATAAAATCAATAGTTTCAGAATTTTGTTTTAATGAACCAAAGCTGGCTGTTATAGATTTTAATGGAGAAAGTTATCCATTGAAAAAGACTAATGTTTCAATAACAAAAAAAAGATAGAGAAAACTTCCTTGCGTTTAAACATTTTACAGTTTTTGTTCGTATTTCATGTAAACTACATAATAAATAATACATATATATTTTTTATGTGTTACCCCATAAACATGGCAAGTTTCCTTCATGCATAATATTGTTTTAAGATAAGCGACATGTAAGGGCAAAAACAAAAATAATAAACTTGTACACATTCAGATAAGCATTTTTATAATATCATATTCTATAATTTAAACATCGAATATTCTGATGATAAAACTTTAATGTGATAAACGTGACGATTTAGGAACATATATTAAATATAAATCTGTCAAAACAAACATTGAGGTTATCAAATTATTCGATTAAACAAATAAAAATAGCTGTACGTGATACAAATCATGTGTATAAACAGCTTGCTAAGCCGAATATATTTAAGTTTCAAGTTTGTCATTTACCTTATAAACAAATTTTAGGCATAATTCATTGCATAGTAAATTTCAACTCTTGTATATAGTAAATATTGTTAATATTATTCAAAAAAAGTATTAAAATTGTACGTAATTTTCTTTTTGAAAAACTATGTTTTATTTTTTACGTCCATAAGTTTGTGGTAATATTTTAACAAACATTTGGTTTTTAAATGGTTTTATTATTTTTAAAGGTAAATATCCTTGTTTAAGACAAAAAGTATAAAAATTCGTCGAGATAATGAATGTTGGATATAAATTTGTATAATTTTTATAAAATCGAAAAATCCAATGACTACCGTTTAGGTTCAACTATTATATTTATAGAATAGAAAATGTGATTATTTTAAAGTTACATACTATAATTGGTATTAAATTGTATATATTACGATTTACCTCAAATTTTAGCAGTGGAAAAAAAAGTTAAAAATCAAGCAACGACAATTAATTAATATTTTGAGTAAACACCAAACGCAAGATAATCGAACAAAATGTATTTATAGTTTTAAACTTTAATTTAGCGAAGATAAAAGCATTGAGCAGATTACTTACCGTTGAGTTTACTACACAAAACTAGAAATTTAGATGAAGTAACTTATAAATTATCACCGAAGAAGAAAGATGAGTTTGCTAACTAGTGCAAACAATACATCTTCAAAGTTAGATCGATGTGTATACCTATCTACTATGCATAATAATACAATTACAATAATCCGTCAATGAACCATCAAAAATTCGAGTACAACAAAATACCAGTAGATATATTTAGTGAATTTAAAAAATAAAAATGGTGTCTATTTACTGGTGTCAAATGATAATTTATTTTTTGCATACACAATATTGTAATCTGTAGATAATTTTAAATTTATGATAAACACTTTTCTCACTATTTATCGATGTACAATGTTATATTATACTATACACCAAACATAATAAACTATACAATGTGCACTGTATCGATATACTTTAATTAATTATTATTTTTTATAACAAATAATACAGTTAAAAATGTTTTAAAATTTAGTAAATATTTATCTTATAAAAACTTTAAATCAGGTGTCGGAAATAGGCATCCCGGGGAAGGGAAATAACTGGACCACCAAAAATATTTTTTTAAACGCTGGTTTTCCGCACATACTAGATTTTACAAATGCAGTGAAAATAATTTATTTATCTTTATTAAAACGTATACAATGGGAAACAAAAATTGTAAACAATTACAATTATATAAAATACAATTGACATATTAATACATATTACTTCACTACTAATAGCAACTTTCAAATCAGTTTTTTTAAATTTTTCAAGGATATTGGAAAAATTATCACTTTAAAATACCATTAAGTTTTGTATTAATTGGTAGGAGGATTACATGAAACTTTTAAAGCATTTTTACTGTTATAATCTAAAATAAAAAAGAAATTACCTTCTTGTTATATTATCTACATTTGAAAAAAGTAATTGAAAACAATGTGATTATACCATACAATTTAAAAATATCCTTTATAATAATACTGTTTTTCAAGCGTCTGAAACTTTTAATTTACCTTTTAAATAAAGAAGCATTGTATCAAATTAAAAATGTTAATTAAATTCTTGATAATACTATTTAAAATACCTGAATTATATACATACATAAGTTCCTCTTAAAACTTGAACATTCAGCTACTAAGACATATAAATACATAATGTATGCATAAATAATTTTTTTCTTATTTTAGTCCTCATTTAATAATAACAATGATATTGAGTTTATAAAAGCTTAAATTATATAGTTTTTAACTACTATATTTAATTTAATTTTAATGTAAACTGTATAAAATGCATATCGAAATTAATTGTTTAGTGTATTTACATGCATTTATAGCCATATAAATATATTAATAGAGTATTTTCTATTTAATTATTATCATTTGATATTAGTAAAAATGGCTAATATAATTAAAAGAAGTGTGAATAAAAGGTAATGAATCAATTCGACCATTTTTATGACACTATATTGTATCTTTTCTTATCAATGATAAATTATCATCAATCATTTAGGAAAAATGAAAAAAACCATTTATGAAAAATCAGTTCAGCTAATTCAGACATTTTTACCGTTTCCTGAAAAGTAATGAATTTAATTGGAAATCTGGAAATTTTAAACTCCTACACAACAGTATAATGATGTTAAACCATACATACAACTAAAAATAAAATAACATTATGTTTGAGATTGAAAATCAGAGCAAATACTGGAAAAACTCGTGGAAAAGGACATTTGCACGCGCATCTAATGCTTGATGTTGATGACTGTGACGTACTATATAAAAATATACTCTATAAGAAGTTGATTTTTCTGTTCGTGTTTACATAAACGCAATTAAATTTTAATAAATTTGGTATTTTGCTGTTTTCTTCATACTTCAAATTTCCACCTCTATTGACTCGATTGGATTTCTAAAAACTATCACCGATTATAGATTTCGATATAAGCAGACAGAATGATAAAATAAAAACATCAACTGTCGACGTTAGGATCGAATTGCAACCAAAATAGCGTTTCTAGCTTCTACTTCAACGTAATATAATTAATATTACATGACTAAATTATAACTTATAATCTATTTAATCGTGAAATAATAACATTGTAAATATTTATTGTAAAATTAAAACTGTTTACACTTTTAGCTTGAAATACTTCTAATAAAAATCTCAAGGTTTACAGTATCACATTTCCTTTTATTGTAACTTTCTTAAACTAAATATACAATATACGAACAGCGAGTCTGATGGGTGGTCCCAAGAGCATAACCTATTATTTATAATATTGAAAAATTATTTATGTTTTGCTTTACAATACTAGGATGGCTGAAACACGATTGAGCATAAAAATCTCTACAACGTAGTCATTTCCAATTTTGAACTGCAATTATAATACATATATTATACAAAAATATTTATTCAAATAATTATAATAATTGAAAATATAACATGTCAACAAAATAACATGATTTCATAGTCAATATGTAATGTTGTAATAATAAATAAATAATAATAATATAATAGGTAATAAAATAGTAATAATAATAAAATATTTATAAGTCAATAATCTCAATAGTCGTCACATTATATGATACATAGATTTGTTAGATAATAATAAAATGTTAATAAATTAAATTGATAAACAGTGGTATCTGTTTCCAATTTTACTAAGTATATTAATAGAGATTCCGTATTCTTACTATTTTAAATTTAAATACTGGTTAAAAGCTTGCATATTAAATTCTATTTTTTCTAATTTCTTTCATGGATTGTAATTAAATGGACTTCTGCTGGATTGATTTTAACTTAGTCAACGTTTTTTTTAAACTAATTTATTAATCGATAACATTGTCGATAAAGCTGATCATAGCTTGATAGCATATGGCTCACATCTGATATCATCAGGAGCTATTCTAAAGAAGGGGCATATGAGCTGAGGCCCCCTCCCAAGCATGTATTTCTAAAAAATTGAATATTGTTGAAAAAAAAAAAGCAAAAAACATATCAAACTATCGACTATCATAGATACGTACAAGTATATATAGATATAACGGTATGTATCTGCTATCTATATTATGTATACTACGAAGAACCTATAATCATAAGAAAAATTAAAACTAAGGCCCCTCCCTAACCAAGTCTCTGGAGCAGCCTTTGGATATCATAATAATTGGTGTAATAATATGTGAAAATAATAAATTATAAAATGTTGGCAACGTGAATGTAGCAACGTCACATAAAATATTCTATGCTCAATCGTGTTGCTAAAAAGGTATATGCTCAATCGTTTTATACTCGATCGTGTTTTCCCGATTAGGATGAAAATTCGTCATACTCTCCGTACCCGCTTACACAAAGGGCGACGATAGAGTACAAAGACCTGGGGATGAACACCTAAGTAAGCACTCAGGTAGGTCACGTGTTGGTAGCAATAAAAAGAACGTTTTTATTCTTCACATTTGCGGATAGGCCCCCATAAACGCGCGGTACTTCGACCTTTGAATTCATAGCAAGCTATGCCATGCATTACTGAGCTGAGTAAAGTATTGCTAAGCATTTGTGATCCATGCTAAGTAAAGCTAGAACCTTGGAAGTGGAAGGGGCTGGGCCATATGGATCTGGGCCATGCTCTGTCGATCTGGGCGGGTCCATGTTCAGTAACATTAAAACTATCAGGTTAGGTAAGGATAATGAGTTTAATAACTTGCATGGGGGTTTTAAGGTGTAAGATAACGATGATTGAGGGAAGGTACAGGGTTGTAAGAGCACGGATGATGCAGGGATGAAAGGGTCGGATTTATCTGATATATATATATGTCCCAGAAGGAACTAAAACACACTACTTATACTCATATTTAATTGTAACAAAACATTTAAGGAACCTTATATTTAATTTTCAATCATTTTTACTAAAAAAATACAATTTCATCATATATAAATCGAAGACAAGTTAAAAAAGTAAAATATTTTAAATATGCATAAATAGTAAAAAGAGTCGAAATGTTTTGAAAATTATAGAACTTCTATTAAATTTCAATATCAATATTTGATGAAAATTAAAAGACTTATAGTTATTTATTTTTGAATAACAACAAAAACACCTAAGTGTTTTAATCAAAACCTGGTTTGCATAAAAATCATTTTTTTCTTTTCTTTTCATTTTTGTTGTATTTTCCGGTTATTTTAAAAAATATGTTTTTATTAAATTTAATATTAAAAACTATCATTAAAATTAAAAATTGAAGCATATTTACTGCTTCTAAAGCCGATAAGTATTAGACATTAAAAAAAAAAAAAAACATGAATAAAAATATTGTAAAACGAATACATTCATTCAACTCAGAATTTATTACTAATAATATCTAAAATAAATAATTCCATTTAAAAAAGTTCATTTTTTGTTTTCTTAGTCGTTATTTTTCTATTAATTTTCTATGATGCATTAATATTATTTTGTTATATATTTATTTATTATTATTTTTATTTTTTAATTATACATACAACTGTCACGATAGCTAAATATAAATAATAATAATAATAATAATAATAATAATAATAATAATAATAATAATAATAATAATCGTATATTTATGTTGATTTTACTTATAATTTTAAACAATATAGGTAATATATAAAATACAAATTTTAACTATGCTAAAATAACATTAAATTATTAGTCTTAAATTTGAATAAACTACGAAGGAAATTCAAATAGTTTTATGCAGGGATGAATGCTAGAAACATATTTAATTTTTATTATTGGAGGAACTTACCATGCTTGTATATAATGTATGGTTTTCCTGGGATTTCGTATATAATATTCAGGAACTTGCATACGCACATTTTGGATAATAAAAATAATTTTTATAATCAAAAAGTCGCATTTTATTTTACAATAAAATTATATTTTCTTATTAAAGGTTAATTATTCTCCTGTAAAAGAATTTGTTGCCAAATTTTTACTAGTTAATTAGTACTTTGGGGAATGGTAATATTAAAATTAAGATTTAAAAAAAAAACTTTGCATGCATTTTAAAATTAGTTTAATAATAATAAATTAAAATAACCTTTTAAAAATGATTTTATAGAAATAAATAATAATTATGTTAATGCGTTGTGAAAACAACATTGTTCCTGATATCCATTTTCTTAATAACAAGAGAAAAATATTATGTTGTTGAAAATGAATAATTATAAAATACTATATACTTATAATTATTTTATACTAGCTTATGTTTGTTACTTTTTATATTTGTAAAATAAATATAGGTAAGTTACTAAAAATCAATAATTTCAATTCTTCCAAAATCATTTTAACTATAAATATTACTACAATTAATTACTGAATATCGATATTATTAAAATATTAGTTTCATTTAATTTATTTAAGTAGTTTACATATGAAGCCGGTAGGTACACAAAATTAATAGATATTTTAATATTATCTAGTCCATTCAAAATAAAACTATGAAATTATAAAATTATTATCAATGAAACCAAACCCTTATTATAATTAAAAATGGACATGGTGCTAATTAAATAATTTTAGATTTATCTACCGACTACAGTCTACAGGTATTCATACAATTCCGACCTTAAATAGATTTTAAATCTCACAAGATCTAAAATAATGAAATAATAATATAGTAGATATGTATTTAATATTATCATATATTAATAGATATACGAATATTACATACTATATATATTGTTATTATAATTATTTACTATTATTCAAATACAAAACATGGCAGTAAAAGTTAAGGATAATATAATAGAGAGATTTTTTAAAAAAATGTTCGTGATAAAAAATTACACTTTTAATATTGTAGTTTGATATTGATTTAAAATAAATACACAAATCAGTATATCGTATAAAATTAGATTAAATATGCTAATTTATTTAACTATATTAGAAGAAGAATTATAATATCCCCGTATTTATGTCTTCAAATTAATTATATTTCTTCTTAATTTAAACTTAGCATTTTTATTGAATTAATCAGTTCAACAAAAACTAACTTTTTGTATTGTTTAAACATTATTCCAAACGTTGAAGTTTTACATAGTTTTTCACTAAATCGTTAACTTTTTTTTTCATTGTATAGTGTTTAATTTTGTCCTGTTTTTTAACTTAGATACTATGTCAGAATGCTGATATTAAGTAGAATAACAATAACCGGATTCACATAAAATAATGATAATTTTATTTACACAGATAATGTAAATAGATACATATCAATTCAGAATTATTTATAAAAACAAATAAATATTTAACAAATATCAAAAATAATCTAATATTTATAAATGTATTTAAAAAAAAAAAATAGATTTATATATTATTTTACTCAATTTAAACTTTTCATTTCTAGACAATTTAATTAAATAGATCATAAATGACTAAACCGTATTTTTATCATTTTTGATTATAATATAGTTTATTATTAAACAAAAAAACAAAAAATCATGTTTTAAATTCATCAACTGCAATTCATAATTAGTCAATTTTGAAGAATTATAATAGATTTTAAATATGCTACTGAAATACAATGGTATATTAATATATTATTATACTGTTTTTAATTTGAATGTAAAATTACTATAAATAAAAATATAATAAATCTTTATTTACTACACTGCAGCAATACAATAAAACTAAGGGTAATTTTAAAGCAATTTTTTTGTGTTAAATTGGTTTGCTTCGGACAAAAAACTGATTGTAAACATCTAATGACAGCCGATCCTCAATCATAACCTATACATTTTAAATATATTTATGTAAATTATTCATTGTTGTGCCAATCACTATTTTAAATTTAAAAAAATAATAATTTCAATTTATAATTAAAAAAACTATTCTAACTGGAATGCGCATTATTCTTATTAACATTTTTTTTTTAAAAAACTAAATTTAAAAATTATATTATCAAACTGATACTAAATTATCAAAGTAATAAATGGTACTTAATTTTAAATATAATGAAACTGTATGCTAACTCTAAAACTTTTTTTTGAAAACTTAAATACTTAATTACATAGTATAGTAGTATACTGGTTATGTAAAACAATAAAGGTAAATTATTTATATTAAATATTATTTTAATAATATAAATAAATAATATTATCTTAGTTGGGACTTACAATACCTATTCAATATACAACATTTTCTATTTTTTCATTCAAAAAATCTAAATCAATAACTAAAATAATTATAAATTTATCTATTGTAAGTAAAATATCATAAATCGTTTAATTATATATTTATTTAAATATCTTAGTTAAACACAATGATATCTATCAACATAAACTATTCTTTGAAATAATAATATTATATATATTAGATTTACTAATATAATTGTACGTTATGTTCTTTACTACGTATATTACTTAGATTTTACTATTCAATAAATAGAGAGCTATTGAAAATTATTCTAAATTGCTATAGTTCCCCATATTATATTTTGGACTTTAAGTCTTAAATACAATTTTCTTACAACGAGATGTATAAAAAATTGGCTTAGATCCTACGAAGTACGACTGTTTCTCAAATGTGGCTATTTAAAAAATTAAAAGAAACGTTTGAAGACCGAAGAAAGAATATAACATAATTTAAAACAGAACATCTGTAATGACGTTTAGAAATAATGTTTCTGAAAATTCCAAAAATATTTTTATTATATACCTATATTTTATAAAAGCATAATATTTACATCAAAGTTTTAACTTTAATTAAATTTGAATTCAGCTATATCGCCTTCTGACATTTTACCCTTGGGTCCCACATATTAAATACATATCGCTTCATAATTTATATATACAGGCAAAACGCTAACAATGTGCTAGAAACACAGGAACTGCTAACACGCCGTTACAGATTCACACGCTGCATACACTTTGTCGCTTATGGAATATTTTAAAAGCAACTAGGGAGCAGCGGTCACATTAAACTTACATCAACGCAACCGTATAATTATAATCGCATCGTATATTATAATAATATAGTTATTCGGCATGTGAATAGAACATGTGTCAAATTTTTGAGAAGAGACAGGAAATCTTTACCAACGTCTGACAAAAAAAATAAACTTTAGTTTTGGATCTTGACATAAACTCGAGACAAATTTATTTATTGTTACATTTACATATTTTCAGACAACTAAAAGTTTTAACAAATGACGTATACCTCGTATTATTTTACTTTACGAGTATACAAAGTACAACTACAGACATTATATGTACACACATTACTTAAATTAAAATAGTTATATAATATTTCCAAAAACTAGGTTTATTTTTATAAGTGAAATAACTTAATAAGTCTAGATATTTGAGAAAATACAAAACAAAAACTATATGTAATAAACTCAAAAATGATAGTAAATTATCAAAGTAATATAATGAAGACAATACATTTATTAAAAAAGAACCACTTGGCTTTTAAGACGAAAGTTGTATAACATGAAAAAGTATACCAAAGTGATACGAATTGAAAGATTTATATAATAAACAAGGTTAAGCGTTATTCTGTAGGCTTTGAAAATTATAATTTTAAATATTTCAAATTTATTAAAGATAAATGATAAAAAAAAAAACGCTATGAAGTTCATTAAAGCTTAATTGCAGTTTAAATTAGAATATTCTTCTTTTATTAAATTGTATAAAATATGTATTAACGATGTTTTTTGAACTGCATCGTTCATCATCTTTTTCGGATTTCACTTCCGCGAACAGAACCTACATGACCTTCAGTATACACACCGTATATTGTGGTAAATAACTTTAGAATTATATTTCGACTATTATACCAAAGAACCCATACCAAATAGCAATTTCAGACTACGTTCAATTGTCTTGCCTGTAAATAATAAACGTACGAAAAATATGTTTTTAAGTCAGTACCCAAAACAAATCGGTATCGCAAGATATTTAGATTAAACTACACTTTTATTAGGTACATATTACACTTATTGTATTTATACGTATGAATGTATAAATATATAGATGATATATATATACTTAAAATATTGTAAACGCGTGTGGTGGCACAGATGAGGGTCGGCCTGTATACAGATTGCGATAAAGAGGATTAGACCACGACGAAAGTAAATATATTTGTAGAGCTGTTTGTATGGCAGACGTGAAAATGCCATTTAAGCACGATATGTGTGTGTGTGGGTGGGAGAGAGAGAAGGAGAGAAACAAAAATAAAGAGAGAAACAACTAAAAGAATTTAAAATACAAAAATGTGTACGCGGACGATATCCAATGCGTTCGCTTCTGTACATTATGTGCATTATTTAAAAAGCCGTTAAAACGAAAACCGTGCTCTTGTTTTCTTATTAAAAGGGCTCGGCACCACACCATGTTTTTCCCGAAACATAATCCACACCGTGTTACGAGTGCATAGGAATAATATCGCGTAGTATTCTCCCGGCCTTAACCTACAAATACGCGTTTAAACCTTTAACCAGTGTGTATGCCTACTATTCTCAATCGAATAACGGCGACCCAATGGGGGCATACAAGCTTAAAATGGATTTCAAGGGTTATGTATAATTACAGTGTTTCCTTCGCAAGTAGTTTTTCCTTGTTGGTTTGGGCCCATTTTGCAATGGAAAAATTTAGTATACGAAATTTTTCAGGTCAACAATTTAAAACGCACAATTGATATTTTTAGTTATTTCCAGAAGATATGGACTATTTTGTATTTTGATTTTGAAGGTCTCGAATGCTATACATAAAATAATAGATAATTAATAAATTCAGTAAAACAATATATAATATTAAATATTTTAAAATTGCCCGTGAAGTAATATAATTTTTACAAATTATATAAGACAATAAATCTAAGACTTAAATGATAAAGTTAGGTAAACTACACAATTTCTATTAAACAGAGTGCACTTTTGAATACATTAATTAAAAATCATAGTTTGTTTTGGTAAATAATAACCAAAATTTTTCTTTAACGTGTGTACTATTTCCAAAAATAAGTTTCTTTTTAATGATAAACTCATTTAATTTTTATTGAAATTATATACTTTTTATAATCAAGCAAGAGGTTGAAAAATATTTGTTTATTACTATAGATTTTAGTTAAATAATAAAATTAATAAAAAAAAATATATAATAATGTATTGGTAAATAAATTTATTCAATAAGTATTAAACAATATACAGGATGATAAACCAAAGACCCCATTCCCCCTTTTTTTTTAATAATAGAGTTATTCGGAATTTGATTTTTGAAATTGTTAAATATTTACACTTGGAGAACAAATTATTTTTGAATACTCGAAATATTTTTTACTAATTTTTAAGGATGGTCCTATTGCAATACAAACTTTTGTATTTGAAATAAAAACCCCCCTTTTTATGAAAATGTTTAAGCAGATATAATATGTATATTTTAATTTTTATGTATCTGAATAATAATAAAATATTTAA
This sequence comes from Rhopalosiphum nymphaeae, assembly GCA_036289425.1. Taxonomy (NCBI): domain Eukaryota; kingdom Metazoa; phylum Arthropoda; class Insecta; order Hemiptera; family Aphididae; genus Rhopalosiphum; species Rhopalosiphum nymphaeae. The sequence continues at coordinate 8,451,413 of JAZAQC010000012.1, read as the reverse complement.
TATTTTACAATATAATTTATAAAAAATTATTAATATGACAAATTATATACCATATTATATAACTATTAATTATTAAATATAACAATAACAAATTTTATCAGTGAAGATAATAAATTATAAGTCATGTAAAAGGTAATTAAATTTTTCTCGAGTAATTTAAAATTAAAACAAAATTATAGTTCACCATTTTTAGATTGTAAAATTCAGATAATATTATTATTAAGAACAGATATAAATTCAAATATTATATAGTCATCTTATAAGAATTATTAAAAATCAATATTTTAATCCAAAACTATATCACAATTATTGATTGTTTTTAAATAAATCTTCATAACACTGTTTCGCATGTTGTAGCAATTCAAAAAAATCTCATGAGATAGATTTGAATCCATTTTCAGTATATATTCGTATTATAAATTTTAAAGAACGTTTATGATCAAAAAAATTGAAGTCGCCATTTTAAATGTTTACTTTTATATATTTTTTAAAAGTATATGATAGTTTTGTGAAAAAATAATTGCTTCTTTTTTATGTAGTTCTTTTACAATATGTTTTAAGACACAGTCAGATAGTCTATAACTATAATATTTTTGGTCTCACCAAATAATTTTATTTTTCTCTTTAAAATTATAAACTAATAGTTTATGTAATTAAAACAAATAATCATTGTGTATCGGTTGGTTCTTATTTGTGCTAAACAAAAATAAAATTGGAAAACGAATTTAGAGTTTTAAGAAAACTTTTACCTGAATGCAATATCTACAAAATCCATCAAAATCGTACTTTCCTTATTGTCTTTCTACCAACAATTATCATAAGATTGAAGTGAATCAGAAACCATAAACGTTAAATTATATATTTAAGTATCCAAATTAGACTACTGTAAAACACTATTTAAGCAATAGGTAGTTGATATTGCATCATATTAAACAAACAAATATAAAAGCCATTAGTTTCTTTTTTTAATAGATCAAAAAATCATTTTGTTTTTTTTTTTTTGTGTATATTATGATTTAATACAAATATGTGTGTAAAGTTTACACCCTATAATGGAATATTTTGAAAGAATATATTTTAATATTTACTTATAGATGTGAACGGCTGTTTATTAATCAGTTTTTATATCCAATACATATAATTGCAAGACAAACCAATCCGTAGATATTTATCTTCTTTCTGTGTCTTATCTTGTATATGATACATTTTACGTATTTGAACATTTAAATTGGTATGTTTTATTATTGACAATATTTTTCCAGTGCACTGAATTACTTATCATATTTAACGTAATTTTACGGACTGATGGAACTAACTAAAGTTATTGTCACATATGATAGGGTTTATTTATGTTTTTATTTATAGTGGACATATCTTTTTATACTTTTCACATCACTTATTTTGGTCACCGTTGCAGATATAAATAAAATTATGACAAAACAATTAATAACAAAGTAAAAAAAGTAGCCAAGTGGATACCATTCCATTACAAAGAACTATATTATTGAGACTGTAATGGATATATTAAATTTGAATTCAATAATATAATATTGCATATCAGAGGCTTAAAACAGGTGGTTTGTGAACCATTTTAATTCAGCTCACAATACAAATGTATTTATTCAAAAATGTTGAATTTTTTTGTTTTACAAACTACTTAATATTTTATATTTTACATTCAAATTTATATTAAAAATTTAATTCAATTATGATAATCGCGATGCTATAAAAATAATCTTTAAATATAAATCGTTTTATATTTTACTGTTGTTTGGTACATTACGTACAGGTACAGATTCTGGGATTGCGAGTATAGTCTTTGTGCCTTACTGTTCCATTAAAATGTCATATGTTATACGTAAAATCAGTCAAGAAGGACGTATTTTTCAAGAAAATTTCATATTGTTTACTTATTTTAATTTTATTTCTATATGTTTGATATTTAATCTAAGTGTATCAGTCATAAAAAAGGATAACAATAAAATATATTACAACACTTATCGTGGTAAGATTTACAATAAATTTATAGAAAAGTGACGTGATGATAAATTTGAAGAACTAAAAGAAAATTGTCCACATCAAACAACATTTTTTGATAATTTATCATTATATATAAAATATAAAATCAGTTAAATGCAGTTGCATCAAATGCATCGTATCAGAAAAAATCGCTTGCGTATAAAAATCGTTTTGTGATAACGAGTTTATTAAACAATGTATTATTGATGTTGTGAAAGTTATAAAAACAAGTATTTTATTATGTAATGTATTATATAAGGTTGATTTAATTGTTACCAAAAACATTGCATTCGCTATATTATTATAATATTAATATTGAGTTATTACAATAGTATATATTTAAACCAAATTATAATATTCTTTTATATTATAACTTTTGAGTAATTACTGCCTTAAAGTAGAACGATGTGAATAGGTTCATAGCATAAATATATAATAATGTCTTAAAAGTAATATACATCCTTTAAAAATGTCATTATATGTATAATAAAATTAATAATATATTTTATTTTATAAATATGTATATATATGTATATATACATTATTTTAAGTAATATGTAGCGCTATCGTGTAACGAAAGTCGACAACAATCGCAATTTGTTCTTCGTGTCCATATTAAGTCAGTTCTAAATAACAGCGGTAGATGACAGTGCATTAATGTTCAAATTCTCATAATAATATAATGCAATAGCCAAAATATTGCGAACTTAGTATAAGTATTATAATAATAGACTCGGGAACAAACATTCTATATTAATTAATCAACGTAATTTTTGATTATGTATACAAAGTACCTATCTATTCGATTTTAATATAATTACAATTTAAGATTCATCCCATAAATATTATTAGTAATATACAAGTACTAAATTATAATGCTATAAATTAGATATAACATAGGTTGTTAATTTATTATTATTACAAATAACTAACCGACCTCGATGTGAATCGTCGCAATTCTACGATACAATCCGTTTTATTTTTCGTTTTTTAAATTCCATAAAATTAAGTTGATGCCTTATTTTATTATTCTTTTCCTTGTGTTTTTGAGTTAAAACGTATTATTTATACCTGTATACCCTACATTAGTAATAAAAGTTTAATAATATTTAGTTGCGATATACTTTAAAAATTATATTTTTGATTAAAACTGTAAAAATATAGATTAACTAATGCTTAGGTACTGAATAAAACCTTTTCAAAAAAAAAAAATTGTTTTATATTTCATACTATTTCTTATCCTGGTTTAAATAATGGCCAGTGGTTGTTTATTTTTGTTATCATTTTATTAAAAAAAAATAATTATTATTATTGCAAACGTGAGTTTTTTTTCATAGAATCACCTTATGGGTTACATCTTTTTATAAATCATTTATTATTTATGTGAATTATACATATTTGTAGTATGTACCTATTTTAATATATATATATATACTGTCGCCAATTCTTAGGGCAGTTATCATGATAACGAAGCTATTATTGGTCGACAAATAATACAACAATCTATTACAAAATACATATATTAAAGTTAAAAATGTTCAGATTTTTCGTTAACTGTCTTTAATACATATAATCAACACTGTGAATGTGCGTGACACATTCATAAAACATAAATAATATAGTCACCAACTACTACAATAGTGCCTAAGTAATAGTTAGAAGGTGTAACCAACACGTGATTTAGACACCATATTACATCACACTCGCAGTATAGTTACTTTAACCAACTGAGATTTAACGTATTTACCGAATAGTCGTACTATCGTAGATATAAATCCGTAAACCCTATACAATCACTGACCTATAACAATTGACAATTGACATTTTTCATTCGACTTAAAATCGTACCTATTTATATATTTTTTTTATTTCATTAAGATAATAATATAAAACGATTTTTCATTCTGTTGTACTCTGTGAGTAAAAATTGTATTATTTATTTTGCACACCTCAGTGAATATTTGAAATTTTCAATAACAAGATCATTCGATGGATGATAAATTAAAATTAATATCATATCATATCATTTATAAGATTGTCTATATTAATGCATATTATACTTAAATATATATCAATTCTACTTCACAAAGTGCTCGTGATTAATGAGGCAAAGTTAATATAATTATTATAGCAAGCAGTATTTTAGACTTTGTGTATAACCATAAGATATTAGAAATATTTGTATGTAACAAACATATTGTACAATGTAAAACCGGTTACTTATTTCACATATAAGTTTATAATTCTTTAATGTTAGATGTAGTTTTTGATCTGTAAAATAAATTTTTATATTCTGCACTAAATGTTGAATATATATAGAACTTAATTTTTCAAATTAGAAGATGCTTGTTAGTAATAGTTAAAAAAATTCAAAAATTATAGTTGTTGAACTAATGACTACCCTTTTAAGCTTAGAATTTCAAATAATGATAATATGTATTATGGATATACCTATGTCATTTAATAGCAGTCATTTAGACGTACGACATCTCATCTCATGCAATTTTGAAGCATGTTACATATGGTTGCAAAAAATAATTGTATTAAAAATTTAATATAAAATTCAATAATCAAAATAATTGATATATTTCTTTAACAGCGAAATTAATTATTATAATTTAGTTTAAAAGTAATAGGTACATAACGATTTTCACACCGAATATATTTATTATTTATAAAAAATAAAATTATAAATTAAAATATAGACAAAAAAAAATTTGTGATCTACAATAATAAAAACTATGGAAAATATCAAGTTATGGTTATATTAAATTAGACAAAATACTTAAAAATGTATTCCAATACTTTAGAAATATTTTTTCCACGCTAATTTTTGTTATTTTACGTTAAATCTAAATAAATATTAAATTATAATATGGTTATTGTATAGTGAATGTTTAATTTGAATACATGTATTTGAATACTGAATTATTATATAATTGAACTTCTTTAACTCAAAAACGTTGATATCCCGAATTTTTTTCCTAGTTCCTAGAATTTCTGATTATTTGAATTAACAAAGTTCTACTACCTAATGTCTAGAAATTAATACTTTAACCTTAGATTGTATAAGCTCGATCGATACAATTTGTTTATTCATTGCATTTCCGTCTTTTTTTTTCTTCATTGTTACTCTCTTGTTTGAGAATAAAACTTTTGTAAACCAAAATATCTCGATCCCATTGACGTTTTATAAATTGTTAAGACATATTAAATAATAATATACTATCGAATAGCTGTATAATAGTATAACATTCAGTATAATTATTAATTTATAAACTCTAATTTATTACTAATTATACATTTGCTATTTGTTTAATAGTCAAGAAACTTTAATGACAATGGAGAACGAGCATTCATTAATTAATTTGCAGTACATGAAAATCACTGGATCATATCAACTATTGATACCAACACACGACTTAAAAATTTTTAATATCAATATTTATAAGATTGTATTCGTCTTACAAATATTATTCCTTACTGGTGCTGCTATAGTAGGGTGTCTTAGCATTTATTATTGTAGAAATGATGTAAATCAAATTATTCATTATATTATAGTTGTTTTTGCTATTTCGGTCGCAATTTTTAAGTACTTCTTTATTATAAAAAATTCAAAAACCATTTGGGATTGTATGCATATGATGTCCATAAATTTTTTATCATATAATAACCATACAAAAGAATTATTTAAAATTGCTCGAACTAGATCCTCGAGTTTGATATTGATTTCCCTTAGTTTGTGGTCTTCTATCGTATTATTTTGGAGTTTGTCTGCAATTTTGACCAATAACAGTTATTTAAATATAAAATATGAAAATGGAGTTTACAAATATCGCTCTAACGCTGCTGGTTTGGTATTTCCGGTTACTGATACATTTTTCAATAAATATTTTCTTGTATTTTATACAATTGAAGTAGTTAATTTAATATTTTGGGGTCAAATGATGTGGGTCTTCGATATTCTAATTATTTCGGTATGTATAAGTGTTGAATATCAATTGAAGACTATTGCTGACTCGTACAGTTTACTAGGGCTCAAAGATAATTTGTCATGTGAGTTATTTGTTTCAACATTTTATCGATTTCATATTTATTAATTGGTTATCAATAGGAAAACATTTATATATTTATTTTACTTGAATATTTTATAATTAGGTACTAATAAAAGTACCAAAAGCCGTGAAGCTATATTAGATTTAGAAATACTAATTCAAGATCAACAAAATATTTTCGTGTAAGTAAATACAGATTAAATTTAATCAGTTTATAAACATTAAGATTTATAAGTATAATGACTTTTTTTTAATAATTGGAATTTTAAACTAATAATTTATTAATTTCAATAATATATAATTCTCTGATATTGACATTATTGTTAAATTACGAAACCTTTGAAATTGATTACGTAATATTGGCTACTTGAACTATTTTTTAAGATTATTACTCGTATTTTAAATTTACTGAATACTTTGCTTTCGATCTATAGAAATATGTCAAATTTCTGCGTTGTTTCAGTAAATTATTCATAATTTAGATGTATGAACATTTTCCTAAAATCGTATATACCTAATCATTCGTACACACATATGGTTTTTGTAGTATTGAACTGTGGCCAATTAAAAAAAATATAACCCACACGGCTTAAAAGATTTAAACCCATATTTCAAACAATAAGATACTTTATAATATTTATGATTTCAGAAAAATGAAAAATATGTACCAAATACTTACTCCAGTTGTGTTTATTCAACTAGCGGCCGAGTCATTTCAAATTATTTTACACGCTTGTATGATTTTAAAGGTGTATTTTTTAATATTAAAATTATATTTTGTTTTAAATTAATTTGATATATATGACGTAATTTTTGTTTTAGCTTTATTTCGATGGCTCAATGTCGCCAACAGTTTTTCTAAAATTATTATTTCCAGAAATAACGTATTTATGCCATTTATTCCTCACTTGTTACTTGTTTAGCATTGTTAACAAACAAGTATGTACCTACGTTTAATAAGTAAAATATTATATTATTTCATTTTATGAACTAATTATTTCCTGCTATAAAAGTAGAACATATTTTTTCGTCTACATAATAAATATTAATTATTGTCTTTCAAATTTAATTTCAAACATAAATAATAATATACTACTTCGCATTAAAAAGTTGTAAAAAATTTAATTATTTTTTAAATTATATAATCATATAAATTAATCTTATCTTAGAGATTTGCATAGATAATGTACTTTCATATTTTTTTTTATTATTGAATTTTAGAAAGAGTCCATGAATTTTTCCCTCTACAGTAGTAATTGGACAGATATGGATATTAAATTCAAAAAGTTACTGTTGTTTACAATGCGAGTGAATAATGCTGAAAATTTGAAAATGAAAATATCAATCAACAGAATAGTTAATATGGAAATGTTTGCAGATGTAAGAACAATAGTAGTGATAAAATGTATTCTATAGTAGACAATTTTGTATTTTTCTTGTACAAAATTTAGTATACATATTACATATTATGTTGTAAAATATTTTCTGGGCAATATGCATATAAAATCATGATTTCTATAAAATTGTACTAAATAAATCACTTTAAATTAATATTATTATAATTATTAAATCTTTTTTTTAGGTGATGCACACAACTTACAGTATTGTATCCGTGATGATGAAAAGTTATAGTAAATGATTATAAGAACTATAAAATAAACTATGAAGTTTGGATTTGTATAAAATTCAACTTTTTTGTATACACATTTTTTTTTTATGTTAACAAAATAATTGACATTTCTGTAGTACATTTTTTATTTTATAAAAACTAATATTTAGTAAAAGGTCACACTGCTAAAATATTGATATTGACAGTTTTAAAATTTTAAGAAATGATAAAAAAATAAGTAGTTTTAAAATAGTGATTTTTAAAAATGTAATATTCTGGTGTATTGCAATGTGTTTTTTTTTATTTTTTTAGTGTTCTTTTGTTCATCTGATTGTGGTTTAAGATTTACGAGAATAATTGATACATAGTAATTTGTTAATATTAGATATTAATGAGTAATTAACAATCATGATATATATTTTTCAGAAACGTAACGATATTATGTATATTATAATAAACAAAACGAAGTATACATAAACCTAATCTTTATTCGAGATCGTTTTCTTTAAACCGAAAAAAAACTTAATATCACTTAAATAAATTATATTATTTTGATGCGGACAAAAATAGACCCTAAGCTAACAATACTAAACTATAAGTTGTATTTATATAATAGAAACGAATTTGCAGTTCTTCACTTTACAACATTGTTTATAGGTCCTCAATAGCTCATTGAAGGTTATCGATTTCGAATCAACAAAAGAAAAAAAGAATAAAAATCATATACTTCTATCAATTTTGATCACCAGTCGAACATCTTATAATATTATCATCAAAGATTTCAACTGAAATAATAAGAGGGAATGTGTACTAATCTTACTATAATAGACAAAACAAGCACTAAAAACGCCCAGTCAGCTAACGTTCTCAATAGACACATCTTATTATCAGAGTAATGTAAATACAATAACATTATGCATCAAAATTATTTAATGTATAGCTTAAGTTGATTAAATAAGAAAATGTTTTAAAAAATATCAATCTCATCCATTTTTATCAATCTTTATTAAGTCAAAAACTACATATTTTTATAAATTTAGATCTTTAAACAAATATATAAATTACCCTACACGCATACAATTATTAAAAACTAACAAACATATTGTATATTTTATTTGGTGATTTCGATGTTGCAATCAGAATATTGTACTTAACCTTGTTATTGGTTTTATTTTTTTTGGTACGGTATTAACTTGGTTATCATCATTATTTTGTATTTAATTTTTTTGCACACGAAGTAGCTAAACTTTCCTATTAATTATTATAATTATTGTATTTAATTTATATAATAATATCTATATATCTTTTATGTATATATATAACTATTGATTTAGAAGAACGGTCAGACACAAATGTAGAACTATAATTAAGTTTTTAAATAATTAAAAAGAAATACATAATTAACGAAAGATCTAATTTATACCTTATAAATCATAAAATAAAAAGGAATGTTAATAATTTTTTCAATCAAAATATTTTTCAAGAAAAAAACTTGTGATTGATAAAAAATACGGGCTCTCAAAACGAACATATAAACTTATATCAAAATATATTTTTAAAACCAAAATTAAACCAATTATTGGTTCCAGCATTTTACGTAAGTTTATTTCATGATTATTTAAAATATTTATATGTCTCAAAGTAATTCTATGAAAAATGTCTTAATATTTTTCCAATTTTAAGTTTTTACAATATGTAGTATAGGCAAATATTAAACACTATATATTATTTTACGCTAACCTATATTTCAATAATTATTATAATATGTTATCTATTTCAATAGTGGTTTTTAACCTTTTTTTATGACAATAATTCACTTAAATCTCCCCCCTCGAAAAAAAATGAGCATACCCTTAAATAATTAAAACCAAGTATAAATATTATAAATAATATTAAAATCCAAAAAAATATGTCAAACATTTTTCGTAGTTCATATTACATCGTTTCTTATTTTAACATAATATATACTTTTATTTTTAACAGAAATATTACAAAAAAAATAAATCAGTATCAATTTAACGAATAACGATGATACCAGCAGATAATAGAATAAAATATATAATTAATTTAAAACTGATGAAGTTGACCGGATTATATCAACTATTAAGCCCAGACACTCCAAAATCATTTGGTTATAATATTTTCAAGCTTAGTGGAATTCTTGCAATAGTATATCTTATATTAGTAATTATACTATGTAATTTGAGTATATACTATTCTCTAAACGATTTTACCGAAGTCGTAAAGTATATTATGTTAATAATTGCAACATTATTTGCATCGATCAAAATGTGTTTTATAATTTTAAATTCACGTGAATTATGGAACTTTATAAGCTTCACTTCAATAGATTATTTGTCTTATAGAGGTCATCAAAAATCTATGCTTATTAAAGCTCGAACATTATCCATATCAATCTCAAATATTTTCACATTGACTTGGATAGCAGTTATATCAGTATGGATTTTATCTCCAATTATAATTAAAGACAATTTTATGAAAATTAAATCCAAAAATGACACATATGATCAATATTAATACAACATACTCAATTTAATATTTCCCGTATCAGCTCAATTTTATAACAACAATTTTAAAATGTTTTATTTTTTTGAGCTGATAGCATTAATAGTTTATGGTTATTCTATGATGGTTTTTGATTGTTTGGTCATTTCTATGTGTATTACAATCACATACCAGTTAAAATTGATTGCATTATCATACAGCACACTAGGTTATAACTGTTATAAGAATATCAACAGTGAATTTAAAAGTAAGTTTTATTTTTTATGTATATAAAAATATTATGACAGCACAATAAAATCATAGATATGATGTAATAAAATTTTACAAACAATCATTTAATTTCATTGTGTTACTAATAACATTTTAGTACAATAATACTATTTTAATCTTTATTCTTATAATATAAGTGTAATTACAGTTACTTTGACAACTTTAAATAATTAATCTGTACTCGTACTTTAAAAGTAGATATAAAAAATATATAATTTTTACTTTCTCTTATACTATATAACTAAGTACCGATTCAAATATTCAAAATATTTTATTTTTTTAATACGTATCACAATAAGTTATAACTTATTGTTTTTAAAGCAATTGTATAACGGTTACTACGTATTCCTAAATAAATTAGTATTTATATTAGTTCTACATTCTTACACATAACTTATTATTATATTATAATATATAATATAAGCTAAAATAACAACAACAAAAAACTTTTATAATATATATTATGTAATCGTATTTTAGGTATTAGAAGTAACCCATTAAACGAGAGATTAAATGACTTAAACAACTTAATACTAATAATTCAAGATCATCAAAAATGTATGAAGTATGTTATATTTTTTTTCTTATACTTTCCCGGAGAAGAAAACTGAAAGAAATAAATCGAATATAATTATTCTCTTTTTTTTTAAATTAAAACATTTCACAAAATCCACAATTTTAGGTCAATGAATGAAGTTTATCATGTATTGCGTCCAATTTTACTTTTTCAATTGTTCACCGAATCAACATTAATAAAATTACAACCCATTTTAACTGTATTGGTAAGATTTCAAATAAAACGTATTCAAATTAACTGTTATTAAACAAATATTGTGTTCATTTTAGAATCTAAATAAAGGGATTTCACTGACTTCACCAGAAAGTATTAAATTAATCTTATCTGCATTAACAAACATCGTTCACTTATTTTCAACATGTTATATATTCAGTATAATTGATAAATGTGTAAGTATAATACCAAAATAATAACATATAATAGTATATTACATATTACTATGAATTTCCATATTATTATAACCCTTAGTAAATAAAAACTAAAATACTTTTTGCTAGAATTTCAATTTATATATTTCAACGTTATATCTAAATAATCTTCTTAAAACTTATACAAAAAATTGACAATGAAACTAATAAGTTCATATCGTAGATACTTTATTATCAAGCCAAAAGATACCCCTTAAATAGTATTAAAATTTTAAGTAGATATATACTTTAAAATATAATCGTTAAGTATAGATATACTAAAAATTTAAAACCAGAATTTGAATAACTTCATTACTAAAGAAAAAAATATAGGTGAGTATATGATTTTTAAATCATGTGAACATTTATACATTCACAGTAAAAAAAGTATATAATTAGTTTAAATTAGGTATATTTTATTACTTTAACTTTAAAATTGCTACATTTTTTCATTAATGAGTAACTTGTTTTATTAAAATTTCATGTAAAAATTTAAATTTAAGCAAAAATGTGCTTTTTATACATTAAAATAATGTACAAATTGCAAATAAATAAATAAATATTTCTATTTGACTGAAATATTATAATTTATTACTTTATAACTGTATTTCAGAAAAGTTCTATTAATTTTGCTTTGTACAACTGCAATTGGACAAAAAAAGACATCGTGTTTAAAAAATTATTATTACTTTCAATGCAAATAAATAACTCAGAAAATTTGAAACTAAAAGCATCGGCACAAATAATAGTCAATTTACAGCTGTTTACAAATGTAACTATGAATGTATTGATTTTACATTTACAATGATAAGTGTTTTTATTTTTTTATTTAAAGACACTTTCTGTAAGTAAAATGCTTCTCTCAACAACTTAGATGGAGGCTTTATATAGAAAATTAAATTAACTTGATACTTTTAAAAGGACCACATTTAAAATTATCAGTAATTTTTTTAAATAATTGGGAAAAACTAAACAAAAATACGAACTTTTTTAAAATATTCGTATCCAAATAACTGTTTGGTAACCTTTGTTACCATAAACTTCGACAATCTATAACCGTTTTTCATTGTATACAATAAAATATTTTTGAATCCAAACTCAACACATCAATTACTGTATACTTACTATCAATGAAGAGGTATACTCAACTCCTACTGTACTGCAAAAAAATTACTTACTTTCCTCCTATTTTGATTTAAAAAATACTATGCACAATTATTATCTTTTGTAAATAAAAATATTTTATTCACAATTATATTTTATTTTTCAGGTAATTCATACTACCTACAAAATAATATCAGTTTTGATAAATCAATATAGATAGATACATTGAGTTTGATGTTAGTATTTAGTACGCATATAGAAAAAAGTTCACAGACTGTAATACTCGAATGTTATGATTATATTATGCCGAATAAATTTTTCCAATTAATATGATTAAAAAACATAGCAATATATTGTTGAGAAATCAAAAAAAATAAAATACATTTATAAATATTATGCATTTAAAGTCTTCTTTGTTTACTTATTGTCTTCTATTAAAATAATTATGAATTATCTAAATATTGGTTCCTATACCAAAAATGAACACCCGAATTGGTTGCCGATGTTTTCAAACAGTTATAAATGGCGAAACTGTGTGGTATATATAATAAGATAACTCGGTAAAATAGCGAGACATTTATTATTTTTTTTTTTTCCAATGACTAATGGTCAGAGAGTATAATTTTAAATTTTAAAACAAATATATTAACAATTCCATCTATAGTACATAGGTACGTAATAATGTCTCAAAAAACTAATACTAATAAAAAAAGAAAATCAAAATTTAGAACAAAATTAAGATTAAAATTAAAATTATTGATATAAAAAGTGTAAATCGAGTAATAATTTGAGGAATTCTAAAATGAATTTTGTTTAAGATTTCAGGGCATATGATTTTGCCGTTTAATCATTTTTATAAGAATAGAGTACCATTATAGTTTCTTAGTGGTGATAAAGATAAAATATTGAATTTTCTTTCTAAATCGAATTATGGTTAACCCCATAAATTTTATTTATAACTGATTATACATAAAAATCTTTTTTGAATGTTATCGATTTTGTTGATTATACCTAATTTTTAAAGATTTCATAAGACTGAACAAAATTGTATGATAGAACGAACTAAGGCAAAATATCGCTACTATTATATGATTGGGAACGATTGTTGGCAAATCAAATAAATTATATTTTAACCTTATATTTAAACTATTGCGAACTCTTTTTCGACGTTGTCATTTATTTTAATTATTCATATCGTGTATAAAACTATTTGTAACAAAAAGATAAAAAAAATATAATATCTCGGTTTACGTAGCCGATATTCTACTATAAATAATTATTAATATTAGTTAAAATCATCATTTTTCCAAATCCAATTGTTTAGATAGCGGTAACAACGTAACACTGTTTTTAATTTTCTATTGATTCCATAATAGAAAACTTGAAAGTTATAACACCTAAACGTGGAAAGAACGTATATTATTAAATTATTTTAAATATTTATTTTTAAGAAAAAACATTAAAAATTAACGAAATAGCAATATTCTAATAATTATATAGAACAATTGTGTAACAAAAAAATATAAATTTTTTCTAGCATCAAATGATGAACATAATCGTTTGAGTTATAATATACAAAAAACTGAAAGACAAATTTTAAGAAAAAATTGTAAACAAAAAGCTAAAGAAAATACATCTGCAAGAACTTTAAAAATTATTCGAACTGAGTTATTTAATAGTTACGTACCAAATATTATGCAGAATTATATCACATTAGTGCGAAAGATGATTTACAACAAGAAAATAAAACTGTACCCAATTAATCCTACTTCTTTAAATGAAACTTTATAGCAATTGAAGAGTATACAAAATGTTGATATATGTTTACTTAAAAATGAAAAAATCAGTAACAAATTGACGCTGTAATGTTGCATAAAAGTTAACAGGTAAAAACGTTCACGATCCTATTATACCTCAAAATATAATATTTTTAGACGCTCCGGGTCCATATGTCTACATATTGTTTGTTTAATAATACCCAGGTGCTTTAGCACATAATATACACTTTCTATAGGTTTTTTTTTTTTTTTCATTAATATTTACCGTCATTAAAATATAAATAATAAATAAATTTTAATTTAGAATATCAGATATATATATAATGAAAATGATGTATCCATATTATATTGAGTAATCTAAATATATCTAATAATCCGGGAACCAATTCGGATGTACTCTATGGAATAATTAGGGAACCAATTTGGACATTTAAAAACCAAATCGGATTTACCACTAAATTTTATATTGAACAAATCATTAATGACTTTATCAATAGCAATTAAATCCAATGTGTTAAATGAACGATCATCATAATATTAACATTTTACAATGTTTAAGTTTCTACGCATACAATTAATCAATACGTTATACATAGCCTCAGTATATTGGCATGACATATGTTTATTTTTGATGGTCGGTGGATACACTATATATAGAATCATAGTAAATAGAATCGACGATTAAATCAGCTGAGAAAATGAATGATGGATACATACTTCTACAGATTCATTGGTCTTAATAAATATGAGATAATCGTGCGGCGTATTGGATTGTATAACAAGAAGGACACATTTACCATAACTATGAATAGGATCTTGTTGAATAATAAATTTGTATTTATATAGAATGTTTAGATACAAAAGAAAAATATGTACTGAGATTAATATGAAGATGTTGTACTTAATTTTAAATAACTAGTTTTATTTTAGTATGATATCTCTAGCTTACCTATTTACGTATTGTGTACTTATATAATATTATATGTACATTTTATTACAGTTTTTAGTAGACCAAAATGTGTAGTTAAAATGAATAAATTAATAAGTAACTTATAGGTCAGTTGTATAGAATATCGAAAAATTGTCGGTATAAAAGAATTATACTAAGTTGTTAAATGTTAAAAACAGAAGGTAATTTTCTAAATAGCAACAGTAATTTTTAATTTTTCCACATAGATTTTCACGTGAAACTAATGAAATCCTTATTTTTTTCTTTTCATTGTCAGCTTGTAAAGTATTGAAGTATACACATTTAGGTTATAAGTTTCTACTAAAATTGAACTTTATCAATTTCCACCACGTAAAACAACTAGATTTTGAAAAAAAAAAGCTTATATAAATATTATGTAACCCTATCTTTTTAAAGTATTTAAATAATATTGGAAATCATTTTATTTTAAATTGAATATTTAATCGAATACTTTGTAAAAGTGACAACATTACAATATTGATAATTGTTTTTAAAAAGTTGAAATAACTACTTGTATTGAAAAAAAAACGAATAGGAACTAAAGCTTATTAGTTCTTTAATCATAAAAAATATTAAAATATGTAAAATACCTGATTTAAAAGTCAAAACTTATTAATACAAATGTCTTAAATATAAAAAAACGCATACTAATATTTTATTAAATATTTCAACACGATGTAATGTTGATATCAAATTATGATCATTTAAAACAGTAGAAAAAATGCATCATCTTAAAATGATCATAACTGGCTTTATAATTAAAATATTGAAAAAAATGTGTATAGGGCCTTTGATAATAGTCTTATCTTTAAATGTATGATAGTTCATACATATTTTTGAGAAAAAAATTGGGTATATAATGCGGTTGTAAGACGGAGATAACACTAGCGGATCCTATTAAGCGAAACTCACTGTAATATTATAAAAATATGTATATTTTATCAATAAAATTTTAGGTAATTTAAACCAAGTTAAAGGTAGGTAATCAATGATGCATTTTATTGAGTCTCCAAAAAACCTTACTAAAAATAGCAATAATTCAATGATACTACCATGTTGTTAATTATTTCTTCATTAATTATATAATGGATATGAAAAAAAAAACCTTTTAAAAATGAGGTTCTCTTTTATTAATTAAGTAAACGGTAATTAAGCAAGAATAAATGAATAACACATAATATGAATTCGAAATACCGTATACTTAGCTTATATTGTGAAGAAATTATTTTTTATTATTTTCAGTTGTGTTTCTACTGAGTTCGACTATAATACAATAATTTATTTCACAGCTAAAATATTCTGAATACATGCCAGAAAGTATTAATAGTTATTAAATTTTTAAAGTATTAAATTTTATTCATAAAATATTATAGTCATACCTCAATTATTTTCGAAAAAATGCATTATATATTTATTTAAAACTACTGAAACTAGATTTTTTTGTTATACAAGGTGATTATTTTAACAGTAAATACGTATCATATCTTTTAAACTATTGACGTTTTTGAAAATATTTTTACATAATATGAAAATTTGAAAACTCTATTCCATTCTATTTTTATTAATAGAATTTATTTAATTGCTTATTTTATTTAATTACATCAAACATTTTTAGTTTCATATTCCAAAGCAGAATATTTAAAAAAAAATTTACAGATAAAAATAGAATTGATAAAATGTAGGTACCTAGTTAATAAAAAAATATTAGTTTTAAATATTAAGTATACGAGTATTATATACGTGTTATATGTACTATATAGTAATGTAAGAGTGATAAGACCAACATATTATAAAAGGTTATTTTTGCAGATTCGCTCCAATTCTCATGTAAACTAAAAAGTTAAAATACGTAAAAATTATAACTAGGAATCGGATTTAAATGCTCTAAAAACCAAAAAATGTCTTAAAAAATACAATTTAATACTCGTATAACAGGTTTTTTTTTAAATGTTCTTAAAATTATCATTAACATTGAAAAAGGTTGTTTTGTTATTATATAAATATCAGATGACTATAATATATAATACTAAACTCAACAGTGCAATACGAAATCATGATTTAGATAACTTATAGCTTACCTTTATTTAATTGCATGTGCATACCTAAGTATCTATATGTGTCAACAATAATTTCGTTTGACAAACCGAATTAAAGCTGGCATCATATTTATCTAATCGGTAAAAACATATCAAATAATAAAAATGGAAATACGATCAAGCAACATAAATAATATTTAATTTTATTACTTTAGAATGAATTATAACTAAATTTTTATTAAATTTTATTCATTCTCACACAAATTACTTTAAAATATAAAAATGCACTAAAAATGTCAAAAAATGCAAAATAAATTTTACATTTTTTAATTCCTTGTTATATAAAATGAACTTTGTGCGTGGAAAACAATGTTTTGAACATTCAGAAAGAGATTCAATTTACATTCAAATCCGTTCACTAATTATAATTAGTTAACAAGTACTCGTTCAAAAACTCTCATTTTAACGTATTCAAATTCAAATAATTCATATTCAAAAAAAAAAAATTCTTTTTTGAATATGAATGTTCCATTTATACTGATATTTAAAGAATTAAATACCTTTAATATTTATGACAATAAAAAAGTTTAAAATATTTTTTTTACATTGTATATGTTAAAAACTATCTTCAAAAACGTTAGTTATTATTTTCAGACCACGAGTATTAATATAAAAATTCATATTACTTTTTATTTTTTTAGTGTGTTTTAAGTATTGTGAAAACAATATGAATCTCAATGACGAGAAAAACTATATAATTAATCTGAAGTTAATGAAAATTACTGGTTTCTATCAATTAATTAATCCTGGCACTCCAAAATATTTTGGATTCAACGTTTATAAAATTGGTGCTGCAATTGAGGTTATGAGTGGTATAATATCAATCTTATTACTGTGTTCAAGCTCATACTATTACCTCGATAATACTAATGAACTTATGAGTCACTTTATGTTAGTCGTCGCAATTTTTTTTTCTACTTTTAAAATATCTTGGGTATCAAGGAATTCAGAAATTATTTGGAATAATTTAGATATGACATCCGTCAATTTTTTATCGTACACGGGACATAAAAAAGAAATACTTCAAATCGCTCGAGCTAAATCAATTTCAACAACAATCCTTTTCGTCATACTTTGGTCTTCTGTAAGCGTTGCTTGGTCTATATCACCATTTTTTGTGAAAGATGTTTATTTGAATGTTAAATTCAATGATGAAATACGTCACTTCCGCTATAATTCACTTAATTTCGTGTATCCAATTAAAGAAAAATCATACAATGAACATTATTTATATTTTTATGTCATTGAAATGCTCCAAGTCGTATTTTGGGGTCATATTACAGTAGCATACGACACTTTTGTCATTTCAATATGCATTTCAATTGCATTCCAGCTAAAAACAATAGCTGTTTCTTACATCAGCCTGAACGATATAAAAGGTAAGTTGTATTCAAATTAATGATATACTCGTATTATATGTGATGCTGTTATTGAACTTCAAAATAAAATTGTTTGAATTTTATGTAACTTGTGGTTATATTTAGGTAATGTAAAAAATCTTAAACATAATGATCTAGAAGCCATATTTAATCTAAAATTATTAATTCAAGACCAACAAAATATGTTCAAGTAATTATTTATTATTTAACGCAAAATATTATTTAAAATTATTTTATTTATGTTAGATTTTTGAATAGAATTATTAAAAGAAAATTTATACAATTATTTCAGAAAAATAAAAGAAATTTATAAAATATTTCAACCAGTGACATTTATTCAACTGGCTGCTCAGTCAATGTTAATTATACTACAAGCGTATATGATTTTTATAGTAAACAATTCCAAAAAAATAACTTAGACATTTTAGTTTAATATTTTAATTTATTATACGATAATATTTTTTTTTAATTTTAGAATCATTTTAATGGTTTTTCTTTATTATCAGTTCCAATAATAAAACTGATTGTAACAGTAGCACCAAATATAATACATTTATTCATTACGTGCTATTTATATAACAATATAAATGATCAAGTATGTAGTTTTTTTTTTTATAGTTTTAAAATTTTAATTTAGATTCTGATACATTATGAATACAATATGAAAATATTTTAATAATAATTATTAAAAATATTACAATAAATGAAATAACGAAATCTGGTGGCGTAATTAATCAGTATTAATTTTTCTGCTATCAATAATTACATTTATTCGTAGATTCTAAAATAATATTTTATTGATTTACAATGAAAAAATAAATACCGTTTTGATGCATTGATATTAGTGAAATTATTAATTACGTCATGATAATAATAATGGCAATTATAATTATTATGATTTATTCAACTATTTTATTTCAGAAAGATTCGATGAACTTTGCATTATACAGTAGTGATTGGACAGCAATGAGTATAAAATATAAAAATATGCTATTGTTAACTATGCGAATGAATGATGCGGAAAAACTGAAACTAAAAATATCATTGAGAAAAATCGTGAACTTAGAAATGTTTGCAAGTGTATGTATCTGTACTATTCATGTTTATTTTCAAATCATCACAAATAATGAATACAATTTTTTATATCAATATACCTATCTAATTTTAAATGTTTAGTTAAAAACCCCAAATCAAATTTTATGAGCGAAATACTAATTGAATATTTATAGATACAAAACATAGGTATATTACATATATACAAATTGAAAATAATACTTAATAATAAATACAATCATTTTACTAGATAATCAAGGTATTAATATTTAAAATACACTTAATTCAGCTTATTTTTTTAAATATCCAAAATGATAGTGACTTACCGAAATCTGTAATAGTGTAAGTAATCTTAAGTATGTCATACTTAAGATATTTTATTTTGTTAATATTGCTGATACCTTAAATTTATATATTATTATATACACTTGTAAATTCTTAAATTATTTTTATCAGGTACACATTATTTATTTATTTATTTATTTATTTTTATTTTAGGTAATGCATTTAACGTATAGCATAATATCGGTGTTGGCAAAAAGTTATGGAAATACTAAAAATAAATAATAATAATATTTTACATTGTAAACAATATTTTAATTGATGGCTATGATCATTCAACGTAGATATAAACATATACTTAGATTAAAAAATAGGTAATATATTTAACTTTTCACTGAACATTTATATACTAGTTAATAATAATAAATTATTTATCACTATTTTTATGACATATATAAGATACTTAATTCATTGCTTACAAATTATACGGCTTGAAATACATTATGTGTTTATCGGATAGGAGAATAGTTAATGTTACTATTCAGCTGTATAAGCTAGTATAATAAATTGTTAACATATTCATAAGCAAAAGTAGTGAGACTATGGGATTAGCCTTTCTAAAACAACGCATAGTCGTATTAAGAAAATATATTAATCTTCACATTCATATAATACCAATTCAAAACGAATAAATAATAATTATACATATTGACAGCAAAATTCCAAACAATATTTCTGAAATTAACATAACTTCATAAGGCATAAGATATTTTAAGTAATTTTTCTTGTTTTATGTTTTGTAAAATGTAAATTTCATATTTAGTTGTCAAGTTTTATAGTAATATTTTTGTTATAAATAATCCAAATAATAGACCCTATTCAGTCAAAATTAAAATTATATAATATATTAACTTTTTTAAAAACTTAGTAAACGATAATACATCTAACTTTAAATTTATTAAAAAAAAAATTAAAACAAATTATTAGCAAAACTTTCATAATAATGAATTAATAAATTAAAATAATTATGTTTTTATTTATAATTTTTTATTATTAAAATAGTCAATGAATAAGCAAATGGAGGCAAAGCTTTAATGGGTTACTTTTTAAGTAAATGAATAGAGATTCAGTCTAGTTGTGTTATTGGGTATAATATTATGAGTTTTGTTATTTATAACATGGTTAACAAGTAGTTTTTGACTTAAATATTTGTTGTTAAAATTTAAGATTATTGCAATAAATAAATATAGTTATATGGCAAAATTACTAACCTTAGTACATTTTTTAAATATTTTTATTTTATGCATATATTAATTAAAATTTTGAATTTTTGAATTTGTTTTACTTAATTATTAATAAACATCATAATCACAAGTAAGTAAGTATATAACTCTGTTGAATATTTTCTTGTATTTTAATACTTAATTAAATTAATATCAATTAAATGTAATACGAGAATTTGAAATATAAAAAACTATCAATGTCTATATTAAATAGTGTTTTATTTAATATTTAAACATAGTATACTAATTCTGGGCTGCATAAACGTTTGTTAAATATTAAACGAGTCAAAAGCACATTATTAAATAAATAAAAATGTGTTCTTCCTCTAACGTTCACTAAACGTTCAATAACGTTATTGAGTCATTATATTATTGGTTAGCAGTTAATTAAACTAATGGTCCAATTTTGGATTATTAAATTTTAATCAACCATTAAACTTGTTATCACGTTTTCACTATGTGTTTTTACCTATATTTAAATTAAAACAACTGAAGAATTATCTTGTAATTAGTTTCAAATTTCCACATAAACCTTAGTGGCATGTTTAAAACTATTACATTTCTAATTCAACTGTTTATACAACCTAAGTGGTTCACTAAAAAGATTCAATGATTCAAAAAAAGCGTTCATTAAATACCTATATTTAAAGAACTGTTATATGTAACTCAGCATAAGTAATTTAATATAATATTACACTTTAAGTTTCTCTTTTAATAATTATTATGAACTATTATCATTAAAAAATGTAATTTAAAAAAAAATTTAATTAAATAGATTATATAATTATAATATAATAATACATTAGTTAATAGTAAATATTTTTTTAAATCAAAGCTCGGATTTACTATGGTTCTTTTGATCAAAGACACATTTGTAAAAGTATAATCTAACAACATCAAATCAAAAATTACAGGGAAAACAACCACAATTATTTTTTTATCTTATATTTTAGTAATTTATACATGTATCAGCGACATTAACGAAGAATACAATTCTATAATATCTTCTTCGCTATAATTGTTACTATTTCGTATATTGTTTTGTTTAATATGTTCAGCTTAATTTTTTTATGTTTTATAATTTTAAACCAAAAAAAGTATCATTTATATAATTTACAGTTATATTAATTATTAATCAAAGTACTACATATAATATATATCATGTATGTGTATCATAATACAATAACAAAACAATATAATATAGATTTGGAACAATTAATAAAAGTCTAAAGCATTGATTCTCAATCTTTTTAAGCTACGACCCGAATTTTTCACTGAAAATCTATCATGGCCCACTTGGTTTCACTTTTGCAGAATCAATTAGTAGTTATAAAAAATATATAATACTATATAATTAAAAAAAATGTTCACGACCCACTAAAAATTGACTTGCAGCCCATATTTTGTGAGCACATACTATAAAAGAATTTTATATTTTGAAATACTTAGAATACCTACATTACATACCTATTTATCGCAAATCAAAGCTTATACAATTATTTATTTATATTTTTTTTTATATAATAAACTTGAATATAAGTAGCTATATTATAAATCGTTCAATATGAAAACACTAGAAAAATATACTTTATTTATAATTGGATTGGAGTCGGGTTAATAAATTATTATATTTAAATTCAGGTCAATGGTTAACTGTTAAGTATATATTTTATAAACATTATTAATTTATGTATTTATTAATAGCTTAACTCGTGAGTATTTGTTTATGATTAAAATAAAAAAGACTTATCGAATACCATTCTTCAAACAAAATTCAAACGTGACAAATGTCGAACATTCCAAGAAATCTAATAACATCAACTTAGAATATAATCTTTACCATTCATTTAGCATCATTAAGCAGTGTTGTTTGTAAGTTTACAATTTTCTAATATTTGAAAAAATCTATTTTAGATGATTTGATTAAAAATATTAACTTCTAAATTATATTAAATAATAACATTATATGTAAACACAATATAAATAATAGAAACAATAAAAAAAAAAAAAATGTCCCAGTTTATTCTGCTTTTAAATCAATTTAATAAAAAAGGGTGTGTCACATACAATAAAAATATATTCACCACACTTCTATAGAAAAAATAATAGACACATTAATAAATAGGAGATAATTTAGTTAAGTATAATTTTTAAATCTACTACGTGTTAAACATAATCTATTTTCACAATTTACTAAAATTAGTGTACAATATTTACAGCAAAATAGGTAGGAAGATATTGGGTCAAATTATTTATTATCATCTCTAAAACTACATGTCCCCAACAAAAAACCTTATAATAATATTTCAAATTATTATTTTTAAACCACGTCATAAATATTCACTAAATAAAATATATAATTCTGTATAAATTTAATTCAACATTTCTTTTACTTTTCAAAAATCAAACTACAATATTGTTGTGACCAGCAAATAGTTATTTAGGCTCATTTCTGTTTTATGTTAAAACGTTTGTCATAATAAAATAATCAGAAAATAATATTGACTCATAAGCTCAAATTTTAACAAAATTATAAATTACTTTAAAAGTATTCATTTTCCTAATTACTATTATATCATAGCATTTTCTAAACACGAACATATAAAAAGCTTAAAATCGTCAATGTATTGCGTCTTCTCTTCACTCACTTTATTTTCTCCACAAAGAGTTTACATATACACAATCATATCATATAATTTATTACTGTGTAGGTAATTATGTTTACTTATATAAACGTTTGTTTTAAACAGTGGCTTTATAACATCAACTCAATATTACGATGCTACAAGAAAACACAAAAACTTATATTATAAATGTACCGTTAATGAAGCTAATTGGGTTACATCAATTAATAAATCCAAATTCTAAAACACTATTTGGGTATAACATTTATAAACTTGGTGGTTTTATTTCAATTTTATATCTTACACTGAATATTATAATGTGCAATATAAGTATATACTATACTCAAAATGATTTTACTGCAGTCGTTAGATACGTAATATTTATGTATGGAACATTTTTTACTATAATCAAAATAAGCTTTGTAATTATTAAATCCGACATATTATGGAATTTTATAAGTTTTACATCTATCAAATTTTTATCTTATAGTGGCCACCAAAGATATTTTTTAATGAATGCTCGAATAATATCTTTAATAATTTCAAATTTTTTCGCAATATTTTGGACTGCTGTTATATCATTATGGATTTTCTCTCCAATAATTAAACAGGACAATTATTTAAATATTATATTAAAAAATAGTACATACAAGTACCGATACAATATGTTCAATTTAATATTCCCGGTATCAAACCAATTTTATAATGATAACTTCAGCGTGTTTTATTTATACGAGACGATAACTTTAATGATGATCGGATATTCAATGATTATTTTCGACTGTTTTTTAATGTCTTTTTGCATAACTATTGCCTTTCAATTAAAAACAATTGCATCATCATACAGCACATTAGGATACAATCATACCGACAACAATCAAATTAAAAGTAAGTTGTCAATTTTACATGTATATTTTATATTATTTTTAGTTACAGATAAAAAAATGTTATAATTTAAGAAATTTTAATTCAATTTCCTTGTACTATTGAATATTAGATAAAGATAATATATATTTAAAACGATGTTAATTTTAATTTACTTTAAAACATTAAAATATTATTAGTACATATCAATTTTTCTTTATCAAAAACAAATACACTTTTATTCATATATTAATTTTATCAAAACAATCAATAATACTTATTATTATTTTAAAATACTCTTTGATTATCAGGATGATAAATTGTTAACTGAGTATACTGACCAACAAAATAAATATAGATGTGACTCTCTCCTTTCACTGCACCATGTGTCGATTCACGTAGTATATTTTTTTATTTTTATAATAATTATCAGTTAACCCTAAATTTGTTCTCAATTTTTTTTTCGTTTACAAATAAACAAAATATTTAATTAAAAACTTTAATATAACATTCTTAACTTAATAAAGAAAAAACAAAAAAAATATTAACTTTAGTTACATGCTTTATGAATTTTTAAGTTACCTAACTTCCATTCTGTATGTACAATTTTTTTTTTGATGATAATCTCTTGCTCAACTTTGTACTCTTCTTGATTCATTTATTGTTAATTATCGACTTGTTGATATTAAGTTACCTTCTCATATTCTGATTTTATTTTATTTAAATATGTCATGACATGTACGAGCTATTAATTGTAGAGATGTCACTCAAATTTAATAACTAAGATACTCTGTAAATATCTAACATTCAGTAATACAGTACATATTTACAACTAATCAATTGCTATCCTTAATTTTGGTTTAGTAGGTTTTCCAGTGTAATGAGCCCATGACTTGATTGTCTACTTCTTAGTTTTATACTCAAGAATAAAAGTGTTTGTAAAATTTGTCTTTCATTTTATTCTGTTTCTTTCAATGTTTCTTCTAATTGTCTCTTACATCTTTAACGGTGGTAACCACTCATCGGTAATGGGGCTTAGAGCTATCTAAGTAAACTATGGTGTATAGCCATATACATAACTATATGTAAATAATATTACTTATCTAAGAGATATCACGTATAATAACTTTTAGGTGAAGAAAACTATTCAATAAATGAAAAACCAATGAATTTAATTAATTTGATACTCATAATTCAAGATCATCAAAAATTGACGAAGTACTACTATAATCACATTTTTATATTATAATATAATTACAAATAATATGTTAAATTAAAATTTTTTTTAGGAAAATTAATGAAATTTATGACGTGTTGCGTCACATTATACTTTTTCAATTACTATCCGAATCAATATTAATGTCATTAATTCCTTTTGTGATTTTTTTGGTATGATTCTATATGGTATTTATTAAAATTAAAATCTTAATCTAATTTTATATTTATTTTAGAATATAAATAAAGGTGTATCACTAACATCAACAGAAAGTATAAAATTTATCTTTGCTGCAACTATTAACACCGTTCATTTATTCTCAGAATGTTATTTATTCAGTTTAATAGATAAATATGTAAGTAAAATACAAAAAATTTAATTTTACCTTTAAAATTAAACCTATTATAAACTTGTATTTTGTAATATATGACTAAATTTTCGAAAATATGTATCTCGTGATTCTATTTTTTTTTGTATTTAGTTATATTAGATTTGATAAATAATACTTATATAATATAAGTACAATTGATATTTATTTAACTTACAATTTATGTGACATATTTTTACAAACAAATATGCGCAGTGCGCACACTAGAGGGTTCAAAAATATAGCTATTACCCCTGAATTTGTTGGTGGGTGGGTCCACCTTACCTCATAATACCTATATCATATAAACAATTTACTACATATAAAAATAAATTATAGAATTATAGACCCACGGGTCTATTTTTAAGACGATTTATTGGGTATGAGTGGTTTATTTTTCATTCAATACGCAACCCCTATTCATTTTTTAGTGTATGCCACTGACTATTATTGTATATAATAATTATTTATTTATAATGCATCTATGTTTTTCAATATAATAACGTACAGTACCTAATATAATTTCAGAATGATACAATAAAATTTGCTTTATATGATTGTAATTGGACAGAAATGAACATTAATTTCAAGAAATTATTATTGTTTACAATGCAGATGAATAACACAAACAACTTTAAACTTAATATATCAACCAATATTATGGTTAACTTACAGCTATTCACAAATGTAAGTAATTAATTTAAAATTGTTTTATAATTATACATGTTATGTATTAAAGATTAAACAGCTGTATATTAATATTCATGGAACAATTTTATTTTTCCAGGTTATTCATACTACCTACAAAATAATGTCAGTTTTAAAATCAATAGTAAATTAATCCAAACGAATTTTAGAATAAAAATTACACTTATAAAATAAAGTAAGTTATTCAACTCATATACAATAACGATAATAATTATTAGATTAAGAATATAGATTTTTAATAGATTTACATCGGTAAAAAAATAAATATGTAATTATCAAGTTCACTTCATATTGAATTCAAATATGTTTTCAGAACTTTGAGAAATAGTAGCGGGTTGTTGACAATATTTGGGTGCACGTACGACAGCATTCCACGATTTCTTTTACACTACACTCAAACACTAAAAATCGATTAGTACGCGCAAGCAAAAGAAATTTGCCTATATTAAACTCCTTAAAACATTCGGTATGACGGTATCAAATCCCCTATTATTATAGTACTAATATATTAACTTAGTAAATTTTATAATTTGTAAAAATACTGTAAGTATAATATAATCAATACTAGACTGTTTAGTAAATATTAATTACATTATTTTACATTTATTTAATATTATATATACATATTATATTGAATAACCATTATTGGGGAACAATATCTTTAATACTTGACTTAAAGTTAATAAATTAATAACTCAGTATGTGCTTGTTTGAATTTTGATTAAGATACACAAGTATATCACTGCGTGCTACTCCATTCTAACTTTAAAAATACAAATTAAATATTAAGTGAAAGTCATTAGGCATATTGTATAATGTAGGTAAATATTAGAATATAATATATTAATTTAGTTTATTAATGAATATACTATAATGAATATTGTACATTTCAAAACAGTAGATTGCTATTAACAATTTAGTACCTTCACATAATAGATGTTACTTGTTATTTATAGTTTTATAAAATATATCAATTTATCTAAAACGAGAAATAAAAATTACTTAATACAAATAAAGTTATGCATTTCTATAATTCTATAATTAACTGTGTATATATTTAATATACATGTTTTTGTATAATTATTAAAGTGTAATTACATATATTTATTTTTTTTTTTGTGGTTTTAAAATATTCTAGGTAATCTATACATTTTATTAAAATAACGAAATCGATTGCAAAATTTAATTACACATTTCGCACTTTTCAATAACATTTTACTTAATAAATTTATTGATAAAAAAATATGTCAACATTTCTATGTCTTGTTTAGCGTTAGTATTTTATATTAAATTAGTAATAACTAATACAGTTTTAAGTATTTAAAAGAAATAAGACATGAAGATAATATTTTAAAACCTATTTTCTATATAGATACTTAAAAATATTTTTAAATCAAACATAAGGTTTATAAAAGGAACTTTATCTTTTACATACAAAATATAAATTATAGGTAGCTTGAACATATTATTCATTTTAAATAATAGGTAAGTCTGCAGGCGTGCGTGTTTTATCAAACGTTTTTCAGCTCATTTAATACATACTTAGCAGTTTAAGGTGAGTGAATAATATATTAATCTATCAGCTTATTAATTATTTATATATTCTGGGTCCTAGGAAAACCAATGAATACGTAATGACTACTTATATACTTTATTATTACTTTATTTTTTTTTTTTACTTTACTTTTTTTTTTTTTTTTTGATATTAGTTTACGATGATATATCTTTATTTTTAATTTTTTTATTATTATTTCAACTAAAAAAAAGTTTGAGTACCTTGTTAGATATATGTTGTCCTAAAGTGACCGCTAAAAATATTTCCTAATTAATGAACAATATACATAATGATTTCAAATATTTTCAAAATAGTTTGAATTGCTTTTTTAGCGGTAAAGGATTTGTCAACAATTAAAATAAAGATAAAAATGTAAATAAATAATACACATTTGAAATCTAATAAAACTTTATAGACACCTAATACCTATCATATATCTACAATTACAATTGGTATCAAATATCAATACGACATTCTAAATGTACTATTTCCTAGAATAATATATTAATTATATACATATATAAATAATTTTAACCTGTTTTGTTTTCTTGGAATAATAATTTTAATTATATTGGATAGATATTCAATAAATTAATTTAGACTTTTTTGTCATATATATTAACTATATGGCATTTTAGTTAAAATCGATCGTAGTATTATAGAAAACAAACATAACACTGCAGTATAGGAAATTGGGATACTTACTTTTCTAATTAAACCCACAATTGATTATATTGAAAGCAAATTTTACACTTTCGTGCAAACAATATTTGTTTTTTTATTATATAACAAATAGGATAATCAGTACCTACCTATATCACTATGAATTATAAACTGACGGAAGGAATCATGTTGGTGTGATAATTGGAGATGTTTTGCCGACGACAATAGGTTATATTCAAATATTATATTGTGTTCAAATGCCGTCTGATCGAATAAAAAGTAATCGAAATATAATTTAATCGAATTGTTATGTGTTCAGAGGGTTTTGAAATTAGATATTAATTTGAATACTATAACTCAATATTCCTAGATATACATGATATAAATCATTTTAAATAAATATATACTATCAACAAAAGTTCTAAATCTTTGTATATAACAAATCAATATAATTGTATACAATACAACTGAGTATATTTATCTATAATAAATAGTAACTGTATATAATATATAATATCAGTTAGGTACACAACAATTGAAGAATAATATTTATTATTTATACATTACGAAATACATTTATGTCTATTTAAGACTTACTGACTATTACTTACTGAATTTGTAAATAAAACGATTAAATGTATATTTAATTAGACACTAAATAATATTCTATAATTTTAAAAAAGTTATATATTTATTGCCGTGTATTTTATAATAATTTAACCATACAGTAAATTATTTTATTTCAAATTTAATTTGATTAAAAAAATTGTGTGCCATTAATGTACTTAGTCGAATATGTTGATAACAAATATCTACGTAATTTCATTTTTCAATTCTTTTGAACACAAATTCTAACATCAGTGCAATCATTGAAATTATATAGCCAATGAATAAAAACACAAAAGCAAACCATAAATCATTCAATGAATATGCTTTTAAATCTTTTGATGAGTTGGAATTTAGTGGCTCATAATATACTAATTCTAACTTTTGAATATCTGTTTTCCATTTGTCAGTAATTCCAGCTTCTTGAAAACGTGTAAGAAGATCATTTAGCTCGTCCAAAAACGGAAAGTCTATTGAAATTGCATAAGTTAGATGATGTTTTAGTGGACATTCCTATACGAAAAAAGCATAAATTATTTAATGTAAAACAATTATTTACGTGTGTACTAATTGATTAATAAGAGTAGATAAGTAAATAAAAATATTGTAGTGTTACTTTTAACTGGCTACCAATAAATAAACTAAACGTAGATTAAAATAATATAACTAAATAGCTATCTCCAATAGAAAAGTAATCAGGAATTAAAAATAAACATCATAATACTATGAAATAATGATAGAACTTCAAAAAAATAAGGTTGAAGAGAAATATTTTAATAATGCGCAAAAGTTATACAATATTTATTATAACATGAGATAAAAAATCGATTCAAAAGGATAAAAAAAATTTAAATCATTAATTTTGATAGGTACTAATATTAAATATACGGAGTTAAAAAATTAAAAAATTATTACTGCCCTAAAAAGTGATGTGTGATGACTGATGACAGACAATAATAATAATAATAAAAAAAAAAAAAAATTAAAAACCCTATATCGTTCTAAAATCAATGTATTCATTGCTTTGCTCAGAATCTAAAATATTCTTAAAACAGAGTATTAGATTTTATTTATAAATAATTAATTAAATACAAATAAAGTAAAATAATAAAAGTAAATTCTATTACTATTAATACTATTATCACTAAATAATAAACTACTTATATTTTATTAAACTACATACTATAAATCTAATTTTAAACTTCTTATAAATTCCTGAATTATAACTCATAGTTATAAAAATTTAATTTTAATTATTAATTAAATTAATTTCAAAAATTATATACCTATAATTAACAGTGAAATTTACTTGAACTATATGCAATGCAACACCTTTTTGTTGATAATGTCCAATGAAATTTGTATACTTCGAAAGACTCAAATGCATAATTCTTGCAATAAAAACAAATTTTGAAGCAGTATAACCTTGCCTATTTTTTTTAAGATCAATTTTATTTGCAAGGGATTTTGTATGGGAATATATGGCCAAAGCATCCCGAATATAATGTAATGAAGTTCGGATTTCCATTCCACTCTTATCAAGTTCTTCTAATGTGTCAATCTCTTTTTGACTGGTTTCTGTGCTTAACTTAGTCACCATTGATGCTTGAAATAAAGTAACGATAACAAAACAAGCTACTGAACATGACACAAACAATATACGCCCGGCTACATGTTTTGGTAAGCTACAAACACCCATACCCAAAATGACCTGAAACACATATTAAAATCAGCATAATGATATATTATCAAAACAATATTATTTGTAATCTTTGATTTTTTTTTTTTTTTTACCTGAAGGCTAGTCATAAATGGATCAGATATTTTCCGTCCACCAGACAAATTTAATTTATTAAAAAGCTGAAAAGACTTGGTCATTAACGCATACGTAACAGCCATACACAGCCAAACTTCAACGCTGAAAGTCATCCACAAAATCTGCAATCGAGTCAACGTTTCGGATTTTGGCACAATAAAACATATGTAGTCCAAGCCGTTGGTGAGGGTATACTGATATGGCTTCTGGATCATCGGATCATTTAGAAAACGGCTATTGAAAGACACGTCTGCTCGGCCGTAAACCACTTCAGCCAGTACACCTGTGTATGTTCCATTTATTAACCTACAATTATACGTAATAGCAACATTTTATAACTGATTTTTAAAATACAATTTATTATTATACGATTTGTTTACTGATTAAAATAATAAAGTAAACAATATTATTTGTTTTGGTATACCAAAAACTATGCAGTATACTATATATGAGTCTTAAGGATAATATATTATTAGTATATTGTATTAAGTATATTAAAATATTGAAAAAAGCAACAAACCTATCTCCAAACCCGGATTGATCTGAAAAAAAAGATATTTTAAGAGAAAAATTCATTCTTTTTGAAAACGCTTCCATTGTTTTCCAGTCTGGTCCAGTCCATTTGCCATTATCATATATTATAGACGGCACCCTCGGAAATATAACCGCTCGTAATGGATATTGCTTCACATTTTTTATTCCGTAATTCAATTTACGAGCTGTAACGTATTTGTAAAATCCGTCATCGAATATCCTTAAAACTCTCAAATTGTTTAAATTCAACAAAGAAATTTTAAAAACTTTGAAAGTTTCCCAAATACGTTCGATTTGTGGCCATATTATTTGAGTATTCAATTCTTTTTCACTAATTATTAAATAAGTCTTGGTGGTATGCCAAAATTTATAATCATATATACTTTCTTCAAAAAAAAATTGTTCATCTTCGATATAAATTAAGTAAAAGTCACTTAATGATGCATTCCCAATAAGTGTACTATTATATACATAAAATGTAGAATGAAACGATCTGAAATACAGAATAACCTAATGTTTATCATAAAACAATATGAACTTATAAGTTATAAGTTACTGTTACCAACGATCATAGTATCGTATGAGTTATTTACGACAATTACAATAAGTGTAAGAAATTAAGTAAACTATAAGTTTCATTAATTACTTTTGTAAAACTTTATAGAACGATGCTGCAGATTTTTCAGCCAACAATACAATATGGGTTCCGGTTAAGCGATCGCAGTAATGATGAGAAATATTTTTTAAAAAATGTTCATTGTTATTGATATCATAATTATTGTCTATATGTATAGCTTCATTGCTTGACCATAACATCAAAATACAAAACAATGTTGGGAAAAACATATTATAATTAACTATGTAGTATAATGATAACAACCATATTAGACGTAGGTGACTACTGAAAAGTTCCACAAATTACAAATTACAAAAACCAAAGTATTAGTAAGATATTTAAACCTGTCAACTATGAAGTATGTGCAAGACTATTCCATAAATAATATGGAATTGTGTTTTTATATTTACATTTTGTATTTTATTAGTGCCAAATGAATTTATAATTAAAATGTGTCATACACTTTTGACAAACATCATACATATTGTATCACACCAATCGAAGAACCTTTAAAATTATGAAATTTAAAAGTATTTAACAATACATATAATATGTATAATATGACAGCTGTAGAAGTTTTCTTAAAATACAAACCATCAAATTTAGATGCTACAACAAACAATATAATTATTTTCGTGACAGTTAAACAATGAGAACAAACCTCAATCATTTATTTAAATGTTTGTACTCATTTAGTCATTTCATAAGACTTTAATTAATTTGAAGAAGACGATTGGATTACACAATCAAGTACATACTAACTATGATAACTATAATACCTTAAATTCGAAGACTTAAAAAACAAACACTATATACCACATCTATTTAAGAAGCATTACAACCTGACTTAAAATCAAGTACAACATTCAACATCATGAAATTCTTAATAGAAATTGAATTATACGATCTATAGCATAAAATCCTCTATGAACTGTTTATAAATACAAGTATGTTGTAAATATTGTATACTAATGACTAAATAATCGATATAATTAGGACCCAAAAAAAAAAAAAAATGATTGATTTAAATTTGATATTATGTTTTGACAAGTTATTTTTATACTTAGAACATAACACATCTTATGTAATAATCAATTAATAAAATAATACAAATATTATATCGTTTTGTATAGAATTCTGTATATTTTCTCTACATTAAATTACGCAATTATTATTCATCCTACTTCTTGAATACAATTCTTTTTTATAATATGTCTACCGGGTAAATAACCTGTGGTGCATGTGTCTATTAACTATTTTATTCTGAAAAATAAAGCCCACCAATGGTGAATTAAATTCTTCAGTGGTGCAATCATAGAATTATAGAAATGAAACTTATTACGTCTTACATAATATTACGCGTATCAAGTTCAGTGTACTTGTTTTTTTGTAAAATAACTTATTATAATGAAACCAGAGAGGATATAGTTAAACAAAGAAGTAAAAACCGCATTAAAGGACTAACATCAGCGCAGAAATATCACGAAAAAATAGTGTGTTGTTATTATAAGTGTCTTAAAGCACTAGTAAATTATTTCGTTAAAAATATTCATGTACATTAAATCCGTTCTAACCTTTAATGCCTACACAGTATTTACGGAGTTTTTTCTTATATTACACATTCGATAAAACTACCGATCAAATTATTCTAAAAATGATACATTTTATCTAATGAGTTATATCGTAGTATCTATAAAATTACATTCATTATATATTGCTTTATTTAATTAAAATATTTAAAACATAACATGTTTATATAAAATTATTGTAAAAATCATTACATTCCTATCCTTTGGTACGAAATCTATAAAATATTACACAATATAATTTTTCGATTAATAATTTAATTATAACAAATAATTCCATAGTATATTTTTTAAATTCTCTATTATTATTATCTCATTATCAACATCTTTTATTCTAATTACTATTTTCGAACTATTATTTAGGACAAATGTTGCTGCATACGAAAGTCATGAAACTAATATAATTTATAAAATGTTTTGTTATACTTAAACTCAAAACAAAAATAATACTTTTTCTTAATTTACAAAAGTCTATGACAGCCAATTCATAGACTTCTTAGAGAAAATTCATATAAATTACATATTATTTATGTATGATTTCATAATTTAGCATTAAGTTTTTAAATTATTAGAAAAGTCTTAAAATTATCGAAAGAAAAAATATTAAATTATACTATTAGTAACTTAATGTTAACAATTAGTGATTAAATCATTACTATTAAATAATTTTTTATCAAATTTATGTAAATACTGACCAATCGAAAAGATTTTTTTGATATATATAATTTATTATAGTACGTAAGTAAAATACTAATTGTATCATGGTACAGCGCTTTTATCGGAAACCTGTTGACATAAGCGATAACACGGGAAGTCTTGTCAGAGTCTAAAATGACAGTAAAATGACCCTGATTTCTGCTTAATACTATAAAAATTAAAAATAATTGAATGGATAATTAATTTCCGGTACCAGCTTAAGCACTTTATATAATACAGACAAATATGATGTAGACACCAATCTTAAAATGTAGAATTTTTTATCATTATCTTGTGATTATATTATTTTAAATAAAATTTAAAATGTATTTAATATAATTAACCTTCAATTATAGTGTATAACATAACAACTTTCATAAATCACATTGACATTGATTATAATACTTACGTTTAGAATATTTATTTAATTTTCGTAATTTTTAAAGATAAAATGTTATTTAATCAATTTATTCATCTTGATATACCATTTATATAGTATGATACATGCAAGTCACGATATTTTTTTATAAGCATTTAAAGTTAAAATTTTGAAAAAACTCGTTAAAATTTCAAAAATGTACATTATGTAGTTAATAAAATAAAAAATTACTTTTTGTTTCTAATATTTGGAAATGCAATACCAAATTTTTCATTAATTTGTTTACATATATAAAAAATGCAAAGTCACATCATTCATTTTGCATAACTACTTGTAAATTTGTTCAACATTGGATATTTACTTGTACCATAATTATTTATTTTCAAACGAATTTTGATACTTTGTTGTAATAATTCAAAAACGAATTACTGTAGATAATACGTATTTAGAATTTTCAGCATATGTTTATTGTTTATGTTCTCATTCATTTTCGTATTTTGAATCAATTTAAATTATTTAAACTATTTAAAGAGGTTTAAAGTTTTCAATATTTTTATAGTTTTATTTCTATTATTGATGAGGTTTTCGTTTTGTCAAGATTTTTGAAAATATCATACAATAATACAATATCATACATAAGTTGTTGTAACATCTGAATATAATATTTGTACATAATATAACAAATATAAACGAACATTATTTTATACACATTTGAAATTTAAATTTTTACAATATTCATTAAAATCAAAGGTAAAAATTTTTGAAACCTTAATTTTTAGATTCTGAATAGAGCGATAAATTTATTGATTTTACAATATATATATATATATTTTTTTTTAATACTACATTACGTTTTAAATTTAATTTCAAAATTTTGATATTGTCGAAGTTCTAAAAACTCTATGCAGTAAAACCTATATTTCTGTTTTAGGGGTGATAAATAGAGGATAAACTTATGCATGTTGAATTTAGACTTTTAAATGCTCACAAATTGTACACAATATTTTGCAAAAAGTTTAAAATGACAAAACAGCCAGATTTTGAAGAAATCGGTCATGATTTAAACTTTTGTAAATTAGTGAAAACAACTCTACTTATATACATTACCAATATTTTGTATTTAAAAATATATAAAAGTTACTAAATTATTAGAATTTATTAATAATATTTTTTTTAAATAATTTCCTTGTTGTCCATAATGTATAACATAACTTACTGTGTTTTAACAACTTTAAATAAAAGTAGGAATTAAAGTGATGATTTATAATATTTTCAATTACTCCGATATGCTGATAACATATGATGGAGAATTTTATAGAGAGTACAATATTAAAAAAAAAATACTATTTTAATACTAAAAATTATAGTACATTAATTCAATAGCATTTACACATATGTATTTTAAATATATTTTCAAATATTCTATATCATAAAAATTACATATATTCAGAATCCTACAAAAATGTATTGCTAAAGAAATAAAACTTTATGCACCAAAATGTTTATTACATTCAGTAATATTTACGTATAAGTATTAATATTTTTTTTTGTATATAGTACAGCATTTATTATGAAGTTTTATATTTTACTTATGTTTGTATTTATAGAATAAAATATCATTATAATCATTGATAAAACTTAAATTAAAAATATTTATTTTGGATTCAAAGATCTTTCATGTAGACTACTTTACTTGAGTAAAGCTAATGAAATATAGCATTTTTTAGACGTAAGCTAAACTGAAATTCAGAAAGGATGCAGGTGAGTTTTTTAGAATATTATTTTCAAACTATAATATAAAACCATCTGATCTATACTCTGGATGCTTAGTAGTCTGAAATGACTATATCTAATATTAAAAACAATATATTTATAACCTTGATACAAATGTATAGACTAAAAATGATTGCATTATATTATAAGTAGTTAATATAAGTACCCTACTTTATTACACGTAATAACTTATAGTATACTATCTATAGTATATAGTATATATACTACCTATATGAAGTATAAAATACATATTTTTCCGGACCTTCGACGTAATATAAATATCGCCGTATAATGTTTAGCTTAACTTGGAGCAGGACAGTGGTACTACTCTCTTTATTAATTACACTTGTATTCATCTTATTTAATTGATGTGCCAAAATAATAACTGTTAGAAAACTAAATCTGTTTATTGTGAGTATGACAAATTATTCCAAAACTGACAAGTGACAGGTTTAAAAAAATGTTTACATATTTTATTAATAGCACCTCTTAATTTTTATTTTTGGATAAAACTATGGAAGGTAGATAGAAATGAACTATTTTAATCGTCTTATAATTTAACACATTTATAAATACAATGCCAGTGTTTTTATATTTAATTTATGAAATCCTTTACTCGTATTTATTATTTTCCATAGCCTGTCAATTCTATACTATCATAAGTCACAAAATATATTTTTATCTACTGATTTCTTTGAGACTTATACTATTCAAAGTTCTAATTAAATAATAATGCTTTACGTAATTGGATATTAGTTCAGTAGTTTACTAACTTAAAAATTGAATAAGATTGTATGTTTTTACTTCAGATTTTCCAATATTGAGTACTTAGATTTTATGTACTAAAAAAATCTAATCTAGTTCTTATACAGTTTTATGGCTTAGTTCCTTTAAATCAAAATAATGAAAAAATAAATTATTTATACTGTGATTAAAAATATTTTATCTTATTCAAATTTAATAAATTATAAAACGTTGTATAGAGGTTTTTACATAACTATTTTCAGTGGATTCAAAGTTTATTTAATTTGAGTAATTCACAAAATTTTCCACAATGATGAAAATAGCAAATTACTATTGAATATTTTGTACTGCATTTTTAACAACACAATATAGAAAATACATTATCATTTTTTTTTATTTATTAAGTACATTTTTACTGAACAAAATAATACATTTTTTTTAACAATATTTTCAAAAATATAATTGTGCATACGAAAAAATATAATTATCTCCCACTTATTAATTTTAAGATATAAAACATAATATATTGTGTATATTTGTTCGTAATATATGACAGTATGTGATATTTACAATAAGCAACCTTACTTAACTTCCAAACTACTGAGGAAACTGAACACGCCATTTTACAAGAATCAACTCTCGTATGATTTTAAAAAGAAAACCAGTTTGTTAGAAGAAAAAAAATCATATAGTGTTTTGTAGATCCGTGATTGCAACAGTATAAGTTAGTATTTATTTTAATAAAAATAATAATACGTTGAGTATCTGCAGGTAGTTGACATGGTGCACATGGAATAAATAAATTACCTACCTATCGAATTAAGTGGGTGACCTCTATGTTTCAGCGTCGCGGCGAAACCATAGAAATACTGATCTGTCAGGCGTATTATACATGACAATATACATCTATTAAATGTTAATAACAATAAATTGATAATTTAATAACAAAATAAGTTTTTTCGCATTACATAATATACTAGTAATATTATTGTGCATTAAAATACACTTCCGGCTCAAATTGGTTCTGTGCACATCATGATGCATTTGTATGCTGTATTCTATGTGTATTATCGCGGTTAAATATAATATTAAATATATTTACGTAAATATGTTATATTTTAATGAGGATTTTTCACTTTTTTTTCATTTTTCAAAAATATAATAATCCATCAATACGCAATAAACATTAAATAATAATTTATAAACGGTGATCAGGAGACGGTAGTCTTTAGATTTTGATTGAAATATATCAACAAATATTTCATAGTTAATATTTTAATAACGCAATTGTTAATAATATGTTTATCAATGATTAATTTGCGTAATTACAATGATTCATTAACTCAGACAAACCCAACCTAGACATAACACAAGTAACTCAATTAAAAGGTAATCATTGAATTTCTCAAGTAATATTATTTGTACTTACTTTGGTTGAAAATCATTCACAGTACTGTTTTAACTATTAACAGCAAGCAATTGGTGAGTCATACAATTAAGCTGTAGAATAGTGTAAACATAAATTATTTCAATGACTAACTGTAGGTACTAATCGAAATACTCAATAATAATTGCCAGTAAAATCAAAATTAAGACTAAAACGTACATAAAATGGATTAGCCATAAAGATTTACGGGTATAAATAATAAATTAACAAAAAACATATAGATAAAGTATTGAGCACTCGCATATAATTTAATCACATCAATTTTTCAGTATGAAGTAGTGATGTGATGTAATATTCAATTTTAAAACTAATTATAAATCATTTAATAGAATTCTGAGTGGACGTAGTGAAAACCACACTCATTTACAATTATTCAAGTTGTTCAACAATTATTGAAAGTTGTTCTTTACACGCAGGGACACGATAAAAAAATTGATATTGCAACCTATACTTGAATTCCGATCTTTAAGATATATATATCTTATTAAATAAAACTTTCCTATCAATTATACATTATAAAAAACTAAATAAAAAATAAAAACACATCAATATAAAATTATTTAAAACATTAAAACCAATACATTTTTATGATCTAAACATATATATAAGCTACTGTGTATAAATGTATTATATGTGTGTTTAACAAAAATCATGTATTTCTATTTGCTATAACATAAGCAAACATTTTATGTAAATGTATTAACTTCGTACCGACATAATATCTTTAAGTACTTATATTATTTTATAATATAAAATCCATAGCTATACAATTTATTCCTGTGTGAATCATTCAGAAAAGAAAAACTTCAAGGTCATTAATTATAAACATGTTATTATTTAACACAAATTTAATTTATAAATTAACAACAATTAATCTGACCATATTTATATATATTTTCAAAATAAAACATTGAAATTGTATCTTTTATTTTATTGAATCTAAAATATCTATGTTTAATAATATTATAAATTATTATACGATCTTAATTACAAATATAAATAATACAATTATTAAAATAAGTAAATAATTAAAAAAAAAAATAAATAAATAAAAAGTGCTAAAATTGGTTAAGTATGTGAGCAAAAAATAAATGTATATGGCATATCAGTTATGTGGTCCTTGTAAATTAGATCTCGCCAATAACTATATAATTACTGAATAGATAAACGCATACATGTAACTGTTTAAATTATGATATTATTTTTTTTTCGTATAAAAAAATCAAAATGTAAATATTTAATGATTTAAATAACAAATATGTAAAAATAAAATTGGTTGACCTTTCAATGAAAATATGTATTACTGTTTTACCAACTTTTATTAAATTATTTTAAAATTTATATCTTATAGATAAGTATAATACATTTTATTTTCTAAAAATTTAATAGGACCTTAATATTAGAACACGCGATGCGTCTTGCGTTGTAGTGAACCATACCTATTATAATATAAGTCACGCTTAAAACTATTAAATTGAATATATTATTATATTATAATATTATAAAGGATGTTGGTCTTATAAATTATAAGTATAGGTATAAACTTATTACTATTTTAGGTAATATGTTTAAAATAGTATAATCAATGGTTTTACAAACCTTCTATCAAAATCAAAAAAAAGTTTACACATTCGTAATTAGCGAAACTAATTAAACTAATAAATATTTTAAGGTCGATATCTAGACGACCGTCATGAATATGCAGTAAACTAAGGAGTACTTACTGCAAAAAATCCAAGTACTTTGAAACTACATAAACTATATATTTACAAATAGGTAGGGAACAAACCTATTATTTTAGTCATGTTTCATTAGGTACTATTTTATAATGTTTAAATTCGGAGGCTAGCCAGTTTACTGTTTAATTTTAAATCCAAAAAATTGTTAAAAAAGATTCATCTTAACAGTCAATACCTGAGAATGCAAATAACTATAAGGAATGGCCAATAATAACATCAAGTTCCATAAAAAATATGAAAAACATGACACATAAAAGATAAAAATAGATCGACTATTAATCCGCCAACTAACTGGATATGAACCCAATTTGTAAATAAACTCCTATAATATTATGCTAATGTAAAGTATTTCAGCGTGTTCATAATACAATTGCACCTACTAAATTATTATTCAATCTAAATATTATCTATTACATTGAAATAATTGTAACACTTTATCTTCCAATATACGAATAGCACTATTCTATGAATTATTCACCATGATATTATTATTACCAATCTATGTCTATAAAATATTATATAATTCCCACCTCCTAGTAAGAAAATGTGTATAATATGTACACATCATTTATATTATCCCGTACAAGGATCGATCGTAAAACATATTAACCTGCAAACGGACTTTAAAGTACTTGACAATTTTCCAAATATAACAGAACTCTTAGAAGATCTTAATTCATTGTCTTTCACTTTTATTTTTATTTACATTGATAATAGTAATAAATAATAATAATTATCTCAAAAGTATTAAGTAATTGGGACTTGGAAGCGATTTCAGTGAATATATGTATAATCTATCGTGTATTGTGTATACTATATTATGTAGGTACATATTTGTATATTTAATTCAGTAGTATGATTTATAAATAATTTGATTTGTGTATAGTTTTAACACATGTCTATGAACATATGTATATTATGAACAATGCTATGAACATTTATGAAATGAAAAAAGATTTTACATTCGAATTACTAAACAAATAAATTATAACTTAATTTATCAATTAAATTAATATTTTATTTCATAAATTTTCTACTAACTTTTTTTCATTCTAACAAACAATATTAAACAAATCTACCTATTTAAAATAATAGCCTATAAACCACAGTTGTCAATTTCTTTTACATTCTATTTAATAAATAATAACGAGAATATGAATCATAAGTTATCAACTTGAAAATTCGAAATTAACGAATTTAAATATAGTGAAATACTATTTTTGCTCTTGTAATAAATTCAGTAAGACACATTAAATAATAGATACGAAGTATTTAAATATCATTACTAAACATACATCGCACAGTAACGTAAAAGTAGTGATTTATCATTGTATTTTAGGCATGGTATATTGGTATGTATGTCTAATTAATTTACATTAGATTTACTCCACGCACATATTATAGTCTAGCTCAACTGTATTATGATTTTTTTCCGCACTTATTTTAATATTGTCTATTTGTGATCTTTGACAATAGAAATACAAATATCTGGACAAAACAAATAAAAAAATGTAAATTTCTTCACATGATGACGTCAATCTTATGAGAAATCCACTATGTAAGTCGTTAAGAATCTACAAAACACTAGAGAAAACGTTATTATTCTTTAGAGCACTTGATACTTATCTGAAATTATATACATAGACTTGCTTTCCCCATTGTTGGAATAAAATAATAATAAAAACAAAACCATCAATTATAAAACAACAGACTGAAATAAATTCCATTTGTGTCTTATAAGTTATAACCAAGGTTTCAACAATAACATATAAAAAGCCAAATTTTAATACCCCCTTTTTATTAGCAATTTATCTATCTTTTATTTTTGTAAGTAGACTTAAAAGTGTATTTTTATAATTTTTATTATAATCAATTAAGATTTTTATTTATTTTAAAAACGCATTAAAATATATAAACATTTCAAACGAATAATTTATAAATAATAAGTAATATTTTATTGATGGATCATTAAAACGATTATAAGTGTTAAATTTCCTATATAAAATTTTGAACTGCCGAATATTTAATTCTAATGATTATTGTAAGTTACTATATTATATATTAGTTAATAAAACTTATTTATAATTCAAAAAGACATCCATAGTAATATTAAATATGCAAAGCAAAACTATATTTTTTAAAGAATAATACTCATGTTTCGTTTCTATTAACCTATCTCACCTTGTCGCATTGCCGTTTACCTATAATAATGGTGAATGGTAGTTATAATAATTATTCATATCTCTGTCGTTATGCCAGCTATCACCTTTAATAAACAATAAATACACATTATTGATTCCCTTTCCGAAATTAAATATTATATAAAATGTGAACTAAAAATATTTTTTTGTATAAACATAATTTAGAAACCTTTAGAATCTTCGAACAACAAAAAAAAAATAAATAATAAAGAATAATGTAATTTTTTCTAAGAATATTATATTAATTATGAATTATGACTTTAGAGTTTAGACTTAAGTATTTTCTCAACTCTTTAAAACACACTTATGATTTTTAATGTGAAAATAAACTTTTTATATACATTCTAATTTAAAAATGTTTCCAGATTTCTCACCCTGATCCCATAGACAACAGCAGTCACTCAAAAAGTATATTATATCAAAACGTAAAAACCCTGTAGACTTTAGTTATTATTACTATGTTCGTACTAAATTGTATTAAATAAATATCATACAGAATAATTTTTATCAAAAATAATACAATTAGTATTAATTAAATAATTAATCTTGAAACAAATCCAAATGTTTGTAAAATTAAATATATTTCTTTAAATTTTTATTATTTATTATCGTTATAATCCTCAAGTTTTTATTTTATCTGCATAGCGCGTGTATTACATGTGGCATACGTTATTAAT
Organism: Rhopalosiphum nymphaeae; assembly: GCA_036289425.1. Taxonomy (NCBI): domain Eukaryota; kingdom Metazoa; phylum Arthropoda; class Insecta; order Hemiptera; family Aphididae; genus Rhopalosiphum; species Rhopalosiphum nymphaeae. Next base: position 8,407,194 of record JAZAQC010000012.1, on the reverse strand, counting down.
GTTTTGTCCTAAAACATAATGAATAATAATATTTTTCTAAGAATTTTAATAGGTAAAACTTTTAAATGTATTCATACGTATAAAATGAGTGAAATGAGATTAAAACCCAAAGTTTTGGTCTCAATTAAAATTGTCAAATAAACTGTTAAAATTAATTTACATTTTTCCTCTATATTTATAGTTTATACTACAACTAAAATTATTTTTGAAATCTACAAATTTCTCACAATATTAATTATTATCTACGAATATTTTAATATTTATTTCCATTACAAAACCATTGTAGGTATTAGAAATACACAAGTCATGCTAATAAATACTAGAGTTTTGTATACATTCTACATGCAATATTTATTGTTTTATGTTTATATGTTTATCAATTGAATTTGTTTTTTATTTTCATTAGTACCTTTATGTATATCTGCTATTTATTATACACAATCGATAGTTTAATGATACCTAACTACTGCTTATTGTGAATCACAAATTTAATCGTCTATGACATTATACATGTATTTATACAGTATATATATATATATATAACTGTAAGACGCTTTCCTTTTGAAATACCAAAAACATTATTGATACACCTAATAGCTACTAAAATATAAAATATTAACACAGTGTCAGAGTGTGTAATGTCATATGCGTTTCATAAAAAAATATAATGTTATTATATAGGCACGAGTAATAAACACGGACCATTTGGAAAGTATTCGTCACAATCTGCTAGAGTAACACTGAAATGACGACGTATTTATCTGTATAATATACTACACAGTTACAGGTATAATTATACACACAGACGTTTTAATTGTCTAGATAAAAGCACTAAATTAATGTTTTATTTGGCAATAAAATACATAGGTACCTAACTTACAGTAATACAGTATAAGATAATAAGATATACTCATCATTTTCTATAGATATATAGCCTCAACTGTCAATAATATTATTACAGATATATGTGTAGCCATGCAGGTACTAGGCAGGTAATTACCTATGTTGTCTGTTGTGGGTGTGCGTGGATTCTCAATAATATAATATAGGTAATAATGGCGTACAATTTCGCAACCAAAGCCCACGGTAAAAAAAAAAAAGTTAAATACAATAAGTTTAGAATAAATTACATTTCCATTATGTTTGACGACATTTATTCAAACCGGTGTTCATAATTTTTTTTTTATACGATTATATTACGAATTCAAAACCGTTTTCAATGTAATCGGCAACTGTATATAGTCTTAATAACCCTCAACCCCATTAACCCCTATTTTTGTTCTCGGAACGATATCGAAGAACATATTTTCAAACACCAAGATTTGTTACCACTTAAATGTTAAAGTGTCCCATGGTAAATTCCTTTATTTCGTATGCGAATCCTGTTTTTTTTTTTTTTTACTTTAAATTATTATTGATTTTAATGAGTGCTTACAAACAAAGAATTAAACGGAGTCCACTCTGTATAATATATAACATAAATTAATAATGTTCTTTTTTTTTTATGTAAACGTGTACAATAATAACAGGTCTCCGTGGAAAAAGACAAAACAAAACCAAACTATTACAACAACAATAACAACGACGACGACAACGACGATGACGACGACGATCGTAGGTACTACACAGTACACACCACTATATGCACTGCCTATAATATACCTAATATATAGTACGTACGTTACAACGATACAACATGTAGGTACTTATATTATACATGTATCATCGTAATACCTTTACGGTGGGGCGGCGGCGGATATAGCAACAATTGCACGCACTACCGGCTGACAACAAACTAGTTCATTCGGCCGGACCGCGCGACTCCGCAATAATATTATATTATATTATACTCTCGGCAGACGCGCTGATGCTGTGCGCGTGACCATAGACACACGAAAACCGGTCACAGCTCATTCGGCGGACCGACCGCAGAGCGCAATCCTATTAGTGCGAACGCAAAGTTCGCGAACACCGTAGTCCGTTACCGCGGCCCGCCGTCCCCTATCAACACTCGAACCGCGTTTATATTTCTGTCGTTATAATATATATATACATACACGCACATATCGCCGTATATTATATATTTAGGCTACTATCGTCGCGATCATGGCCCGCGGTGACGAACAACCACCCCCGATGGGTCGGATGCAGAGTACCGTTTCGTTTGCGGCGACGACGATAAACGACAACCGTGGCAACCACGACAACCGCAGCGACGACAACGATGACGACGACAATAACTCGTCCGCATGCAGCACCGAAGATGTACAGCAGGACGAGGAGGAGATGCCGCTGGTTGACGCGACCAGGACGAGAATGTTCAGCGTGTCGGCGGACAGGCCCATCACCAGGATCCCGACCCGGGTCGACATGAAGACGTTGACGCACAAAGCGAAACGACCGGCCGTCGACATCGAATTCCACGACCTGACCTATGCCGTTAACACGACAGCGGGTGAGTTTTTCACGATGATAATAATGATGAACGTGTCAAAAACGCGGATATATTACGTGTAGGCACCTGTAGATACCTGTAGATACTCGACCTGTAAGACGTATCACATTATAGCTCCGGAAGTTCCGTGAACGATCACTTAACATACAAAAGTGCTAAAATAATAATAATAATGAAATGCTATAATGGTCCCTTAAACGTGGTTTAACGGATCATGATTGGTGTGTCAAATATTATTGCACCATAAATAAATAAATCAAATTTTTGCGCAATTCAGCCTTACTCGCCTAATTTGTTTTGAGGCCCCGATGTTTTTCAATATTAATTTTTATTTGACTAGAAAATTATATTATTTTATTTTATCAATATACGTAATATTATAATCCGTTGGTACGATTATATTTTTAGATACAATTGCTTAAAATACTAGCACCCTCGATTTAATGTTCTTAATATACTGCGACCTAGGATATAAGTCTATAGTCCTTATAGCCTCCCTAACATAGATTTAGGCATTTGTGTACACGAATATTATTTATGTCTATACGGTTCATAAGTGTCTCATTTTTTTAGTTTTGTAGTCGTTATTATGTAACTTTTTTTTCCTCATCTCGGAAGTGCACCGTCAATCGAAAACTGCCATTAAATAATAATAATTTGTATATTATTATTATTATATTATATCCGGTGTGTTATAAGCGTCACGTTCAAAAAAAAAAAATTAGATAATTATTATTCAATAGAAATTTGGTACATAATACTGGTGATCACGGTAACAATATATCAACGAGAAATTTTAGACATCGATGTCAACGATTTATCTATTGTTTGTTACATCACGTTAACGACATGACGTACGAGTTCATATAATAAAATATATGAATCGTCGTCGTACTAGTATCGCATAACCGTTAGAATATTTTAATCAGATTTAAACTTATCGATTAGGAAATATATTGTAGTGGATATTTTAAAAATGAAAAGAATATTCGTCGTTTGTTGACTGTTGTGTCGCTTAAAATATTAATTTTTTAAGTAATATTTCGTTATTGCAGTTATATTAACGTATTTTTGTAATAACCATTTTATGTGATAGTATATTATACCTATCATTATTATGTTATCAATTAATGGTATACATAGTATAAATAAAACCCTTACAATATATTGCTAACAATTAAGCTAATTCTTACAAAAATGAAACGAAATACGATTATTCAATATTACGAATACCTAATACATGGAATAAATACAATGTATGTGATACTTAGTGAATAATTAACAATTTTAAATGTTTTCATGAATTTGACATTTCAATATTAGCAACGTTCTGTAAATACAATAAAACAATTAACAAGAGAATTTCATATTTCTTATTAGTATTTTTCAATAAAATTAGTTTAACATTTTATAGTACCTAACTATTTTACACAATATAATTTAAATGTTAACGCCAACACGCTTTTATTTCAAAGAAAACGATTAAGATGTAAAAAATATAGTTCCTTTAATATATTACGATGAGTTATCGTCAATAGTCGATTAACAATAAGTACCTAAATTACAGCATTAATGAGTCCATTATATTATAATGTTCAATATGACGTGAATGAATATTTAATAAATATTTAAAACCATAATAAGTTTACTACAATGAGTTTCACGTGCAAAACAAATTCTAAAACTGAATTGTAATAAACCAAGTATGTATCACAAATTATTAAAAATAAACTATAGTCGCTTTGAACATTATTTGTATATATTTTATTACAGTCATCAATTTATATATAGAATTCCAAAATTTTTATTAAATTAATTTTATTTATAGAGTGATTTTTACAACTTCCTAACCGTATTTCTATATTCGAAGGATTTCTTTTTTTTAATTTATACTACAGCATCAACTTTGGGTTATTATAGTTTGACACAAAAATAAAAATTATAAAATAAATGTTAATCCATAGTCCATATTAAATGTTGTTTATTTAAAGGATATACATTATAATAGCGTGTATTTTATTTACCAAAGCAATTATTTCAATATAAAATTGGTAGTCAAACAACTTCTAAATTTGAATGAATTATAAAAATATAGGGGTTATAAAATATATAATATTACCAAGCTACTACTTGGTATAACACATTTTCACATTTGTAATACACTAATGTATAATTTATGCCTAATGAGTATAATAAAAGAATTTTAATTTTAAAAGAATTTTAACACTAACAAATTAAATTTCTAAAAACATTGACAATTATGTTACATTTTAATCAGGCAAAACAATTTTCACTTAAAATTCAAGTATAAAATTTTAATATTACAACCTTGTCTGACACTCATGACGGGTGCTAATAATGTGATGACGATGTTTATATATTGACCTGTATATATTGAATATTATTAGCATTGTTTAAAAAACCTACAGGTAACAATAGCATAACGTATTTTATCAAATTTATTTCTGAATAAAAAAATTTATTAAGTATCGATAAAATTTATGAATTCCATTATGACAGGCTTATACTAAGTTAAAATAAACAAAAACGTAGACTATGGATACGTCTACTATGGACTAATCTACAACAAATAAGTGACAAAACTGAAATAATTCCACGACGTCATCTAAACTGGCGACTAACTCTTCGTATTTTAGGATACATTATATCCTAATCACTCAAAAGCGGCAAATATCAAAGAGTTTTCTATATTGTTCTGGCATTTGACTACTAATCTAAATTTCGTGTAAAGAAGTGTTTAAACTTTTAGTTTGTAAATTAAAATAGAACAAGTAATTAATAAGTATAATTTAAATAATAAATAAATTATTAAGCAATTAAGATTTTATTCGTTATCATAATCATGTTAATCATAGCTGTCTATAGTATATCTACTATACTAAAAACATAAAACAAATAAATATAAAGTTTCTGCTATAAATCAAAGTGTATAAAATAATACTTTTAAACATTTAATACTGCTCCCCAATGACACACACTAAAGGGTTCTAGAGTAGCATCGCTACCCCTGAATTTGTTGACTTGAAAGTTTAATGGTACTTTCGTGCAAAAATGATACTCAAATTGACACAGACACTGTAATTAATACATTTTCCATCAATAGCAGCATATTAGAAAAAGCATTATTGTACTAATAATTAACATTTTTTGTAAGTTATTTGGTAGATGGGTGTCATATTTTCCATTAAAAGTACTACTCTTATTTATGTTTGAGTGTTTGCCACTGCTGCTCACTCTAGTTACTTAAATTCTATATTTTATTTGTTAAGTATTATTGACCGATAATTTTTAGGGTATCCTTGATATCCAATAAACATAAGAATATATACGAATATAATAATTATACATATACAAAATTATAATCGAAGTTTATGGATCGTTTTTCGTATTTTTTGTCATCAAAAATTTTTAACTTTACTATACACATTTTTCTTTTTGTCGTAATTTGCTATAATAATACTGTAGCGGTTAAATTTGAAAAAGTTCACTGTATATGTAGTCAAATTTATTCTTTATTAACCATATTGTAATTTTTGTAGTTAAGTATAGTTTATATTTTATTGATAAATGTCTTCATTAAATTACCATTTTGTGTTTTTATATTGATAGTCCTTAGCCAATACCTTATGTATACCAACTAAACATAGGGAGTAATTTAATTATAACAAAATAATAAATACCTAACTTAAGTTAAAATCTGTAATAATCTAATAAAGTATAGGTACTTAAAAATATACTCGATAAGCCAATTTTGATGTACTTTTGAGTTATTGCTGTAAGAATACGTAATAATAAAATTATTCTCGATAAATATATAAATCAAAATTGAAATCATACGGTTTATTGCAAGTTATTATGAAATGTATGTATAGATTGCATATCATGTTATTCTTAGCACGTTCTATAAGGCTCAAACAATTTTTCCTTTTCTGCATAATATTATGATAGTACTAATATTTAAGATTCATTTAATTATTTTTCTATACGAAAAATAATAATTAACAGCTTTTAAAAGTTACTACATAAATGTCAAAACTACATTATATGTACAAATATACAATATTATGATTTAAATCTGCAATTTAATATGTAAGAGCTAGGTCCATTACATTTTAAACGTTGTAAATCATCGGTTTAGATTATTAGGTATATTTTCGAAATTTTTGGACAGAAAAGTAATTAAAAATATTTATTAAACATACATTGATAATAATAATTATTATTTACACAGCTTGTCAGCTTAAACTATAGATAAGTATGCATTCAAATTGAAATCCAACATAGATTTAAGGAAGTCATTAACAAATTACATTAACAATATCAATTTCATCGATCATTCGTTAAAATATTTTTTTTAAATCGGTGTAATAGTTAAATAAACCAATAATATAAATTTTTACTTCTAAATAGAAGTAAATAAAATCATATTCTATCTTTAAGAAATTTTATCTCTAAACATGAGTAAATATGAGTTTAATCAATAATTTGTAATTATTACTGACTAATGACATATTAATATTAAATAATATATGTTTATAAATTATAAGGTAATTAAAATTATTTGTATTCATCAAAATCAATTAATTATCGTTTTAATGTGTGTGTAGTTTGTAAAATATCTTTATTGTGTATTTAATTATCCCCCGGTGTAAGTATAGGTATACCAACAGTATCAAATAAAATAAGTATAAAATAGTGCTGCTAATAACGACAGTTATTTATAGATAGTTGGTAATAATAAAAAAAATAATTATACATTCGATTAGAATTGTTTCGTATTTTTTTACATTGATAGATTAAAATGGTTTAAAAAATAAACGCTTGCTATCCAAAAACCAGTTTTCAAACGCCCTCGACCTTGGAAATTTACACTGGAACAATATAAATATCACTACCATAAGAATCATCATTTCACAGAACTTACACTTTTTACAAAAGTGATTATTTTCATCTATATCGTTAAACCTACAAATATATTATATAATATTATGTGTTTTTTATATACGAGTACATAATACACATTATTAACTATATATTTTATTTTATAATTTAACGACATCCCATTTAAATTTCTTGAAGCCAGCAAACTATATCGATAAACCTACCGATATTTAAATTGAAAAAATTCCAAATTATTTTATTAGGAATTAATAGTTTTTATTTTTAGGAAGTAATGACTTATGTTGTTAAATTAAAGCCTTCAAAATGAAAACAAAAACAACATTTCGAAAGTTTCCACATAATAAATAATTTATATACTAATGTTAAAAACAATATATAATATATATATATATAAACATATTTAGTATAATATTATAACCTAACATATATCTATACACTCATTAATCATCGCCGAGTTGTCTGATTGGTCTCGTTATTTCATTAGCTCAGTAGGATTTATTTATTTAATCACCTTAAATGGTTAGGTACAAAACACAGAATTATATATTTCAAGTTAAACAAGGTATCGTGGTGTATCAAAAAATAATGATTTTTATAATGGTATAAAAAATGTCTTAACGATTTCCATGTTATTTATAAATGATTATAGTGAATATACCCACAGTAGAAATAAAACAGAATAAAAAAATTATATATTAAAATTTCTATATTTTGCTACATTTTTTTAGGTTTATTATTTACCATAAACTCACACATGAATCTTACTGAGCAAGTTCATATAAAAACCAACATGTATTAATAAAATAAATGTAGCTTATTAAAGTGTCGATTAATACAAGGTGATGAACTTAACATAAGAAAAAAAGAATTAAGTTATTAGCATAAATTCTAAAATATTCTCTTATCACATTTTTTTTTAATATTTAAGTTAGGTACCTATACTACTAGTTTGTATAAGTACATTTTAAAATATTCACTGTTTCATTGCATTTTACAAGTTATTGACTACAAAACAAAATAAAAAGATTGAAAATGTATACAGCGTAATAAAATAAAACATAATATTATATATTCTATTAAATCCATTAATTTATTTAACTATAAAATACTTAACAAATAATTATGATAACATTATGTTTATAAAGTATATTTTAAAATTAGAATTAATATGACAAAAATTATTAAATACTCAACTATGTAGTTACTTATAACAAGCCATTATGTCTTTATTATACATTTTGACTTTTTATTATTAATATTATTTTTTTACAATATACCTATATATTGTGTTAAAATAATAAAATAAATATTTTCTCGAAATTAAATTGTTTTAAAATAGTTATTATAGGTGTATAAATTGAATCTGTTCAAAGCAGATTTACGGGTAATTCACTTAAAAAAGTGTAACCTCACTACAAAAAACAACAATAGTGGCATTGAACCTTCAGTTGAGTTACTTGACTAGAAATAGGACATTTTGTTTAATGAGTATATAAAACAGTGTTAACCAAAGTATTCTAGATATTTTAAATATATTTTCCATATTAACCTTGTACTAAAATAACAGGTCAACAGGACGCAAAAGCATAGAGCTATAACCATCTGTCAAAGCATTATTTTGTATTTTTTGTAACGATTTGTAAAATAACTGTAGAAAAATATAATATTAAAATGTCTATATTAAAAACATATATATTATACTATGAATTTTTTCAGTGGCTTTTTTATATTTTACTAGTATTATATACATTTTAGTTAACGTATATTGATAGTCGAATTATCGTTGATAGATAGTGTGAATGTTATTTCAAAAACATTTAAAATGTGTTTTCTATAAATAATAAATTGTACTATTAACTATTTGAAGTTTGTTCATTTATAAAGTCATATTATATGCAATAAATATACGAGATTCGTTGGTTATTTTTAAAACAATTTCCCGGAGAAAACATAAATCGTATAATAGTCCAATACTCCGATACCTAACTTATTCTGTTCAGCCTTATTAAAAAAACAAATATTCTAAAATAATTATATAATGTTTTATGTTAAATATATTACCCTGGGCTATTTTTAATATTTTAAAGAATTTATACATGTTTGTTTAGCATAATTATTATTATTTACATGTTATAGGACAAAGAACGATACTAAAAGGTATACACGGATTCTTTCGTTCAGGACATCTGACCGCCATAATGGGTCCTTCCGGTGCTGGGAAGAGTTCGCTGATGAACATACTCGCTGGATACGTGTAAGTTTCCTGTTTGCATTGAGTAGATACTTAATATGTGGTTTCTTCGTTTAATACAAACCTCTGTAGGTCATCAGCCGTGCGTCTGTTTCCTAAAGAAAAAAATAATATTAACATTGGCCACAATCCTGTAAGATCGTGTTGTGCGTTCACATTACCCAACCAAGGCCCAACCAATAATCGATTGTATCGCTTATTATTGGATCACGTGTACCCATTATAAGTACTTAGACATTGTACATTATTTATTAGATGAAATAAAATATATATTTACATCAATATTTTGTTTCCTGATTGAATATATTTTTTAACTATATAAACATAGCAAGTTATATAAATACGTAAATAATAAATATATTACAATTTACGAAACGTGGAGTGATAGTAGTTCAATAGAGTAGATTCTACAGTTAATTACTATTTTGATTCTTTAGAACTAATGAATATAATATGTTTTAAGCTTCCTATAATAATAAATACCTACTTAGAAAGTTTTGAAATTCCACTCGCTTAACAAACGTAACCTAAACCAAATCCAAGGTCTAAAATAACTAATTTTAATTTACAAATATAATATTCACAATTTTCACTTATTTATATTGAAGATTCTTCTTAGTATAAAATTCTAAAATATCTAAAACTTAATAGCTACTCAGAAAATATCTACATTAATTCTAATACTAAGGACTACCTATACTAAATAGTAATTAATAAAAATATATGTATGAAAAACTCGTTTTTAAATCAATTTATTTAAATCGTAAAACTAAACAATGTATAGAATAAATGATTTTTTTCTAATTTATTTTAGGAGAACTGACATCAAAGGACAAATTCTTACAAATGGGCATCCTAGGAATATGCAACTTTTCAAAAAACTTTCAAGTTATATAATGCAAGAAGACCTGCTTCAACCCAGACTTACAGTTATAGAATCATTGAGTTACGCGGCTAGATTGAAAATTGGTCGTGAATTATCGAAAGAAGACAAAGATAAAGCTGTAAGTATATAATATAACTTTACTATAATAATATTTAACGGTATTATTTTTAACAGACAAACATGTGTATACATTTATATAGGTAGTGCATTGTAATTTTTGTAATGAAGATTAAGACAATAAAGTTTCATCATATAATTATAATACAGCACATTTTTTTAATAGAGTTATGCACGCCAAATATAATATAAGCATTTATAGAAACATACATAAAACCATTTCCATTGTAAAAATAAATACAGTGTGTATCCGATATGAGTATACCATCATAATTTTAAATTTAATAGATAATATAGCTACACTTGAAAAAAATGTTATCATTTTTTTCTGTGTGTTGTATAATTATTTATTAATCAAATATTTACGAACTTACGACTACAATTTTAAAGTAAAATAAAAACATTTAATACGTTTAAATATATGAGAATCATATTTGTTCAATCGTTATAGTATTGATTATTTTCTCAAGGGTGAAAATACGGGTAACTACATTACACAATTCGTGTGTACCTTTTCTTCGTCGATATAAACACTCACTTATCATGGCCTGCAGTTGCAAAAATGTTATCTTATTCAACCAAGGGAAAGCGTAATACATAGAAATACAGTATACATACATTTAGAGTAAATTCGCAAGCAACGAAGTCTAAAATACCCGTTTTCAATCTAAGGACGTAACCTATAACTTTTACCTTGACCCATGCTGTACACATATTAGATATATATATATATATACGGATAGCGTTATTAAACGTGTTATTTAAAATAAATACTGTATGGATTAAAATAATTAACACATAGGTATTATTACCAACGACACTCAAGTAGAAATTTGCTTGAATTTCATAAGATCTATGATTATGGTCAAAATTATTACGAAAATTTTTTATTTACACTCTGGTCGAAACATAAATTACTAGGTAATCATTTGATAAAAAATAAAATATGATACAAAATGTCAGCTGCAGGCTTCAATATCCTAAAAACACGCAATAGTAAATAGTTATAATTTATAACAAAGTGTTGAAGTTTATAAAACTGCAGAAATTAGTTCGTTTTCTCTTTGCGTTTAATTCATGACACATAGCAGAGTATATGCACTTTAACCACAGGCCATAGCTACGTGAAACTCGATGATTAAATTATTTTGCTATACAATTAATAATATATCTTGAATTCTACGAGACATCAGAATTTTATGATTCGTGAATTGTATTCGCCTGATGATTTAATGTCAATAAATGTTTTGGCGAAAAAAATGTATTTGTCATGAAAATGTTTAAACTTTATCAATTTGTTATTTCAATTTTATTTTACTAATCCGTTCATTTTAAAATGCAATTAGTTGTAATAAAAAAAAAGTAGTTTCAAAACCTATAATAATATAAACTGAAATATTGAGTTCAGATAAAATTATATATATATTTATTTAAAAGTGATTTGATTTTTCCTCATTTCATGAACAAAAATCATATACCTAAGCTATTCAAATACTTAAGAACTGTCACTATAAATAAAAATCCAACAAAATATTATGACACTCAAGTACATGCAAATTATTTTGTAAATTTAATGAGAGTTAGAAATAAAAAAATTAATAAACAAATTACTATTAATAAATATTCTATAGATTTACGAAATAAATAATAATTTACAATAGGTCGGAAATATCTATATAGGTACTAAAAAATATAATATTAAGTGAAGCGAATACACTTAATGAGTAATGTCCATCATTCTACGTAAAACATTCAATTTATTTCACAGAATTGTGTGTGAATTTCGTCATCAACTAATACTACTAATAGACACGTTTATTTAATTTGGTTTACATTTATTAAATTACTTGTAGTGCTATTTTGAAATGAGTATTTATAAATTTTCCACAATTACCATATATTTTATACAACTAGGTAATTATTATTTATTTTTAAACTGGTTTTCTTTATTACATTTATATAACCATTAATACATCAACTAACTTCACTGCTATAATAATATTTTGTTTTGAGTGCAAAAGTTGTTATGGTGCAAAATATTTCACATACTTAAATTATTTTATTTTTATGTATTTTTTATTTTTTTCAATATTTATCATTTAATTGTACTTATTTACTATTATATATATAAATACAATGTATTTACATGCATATTATGTAATTGAATTACTCTATTTTTAAAAATTATATTTGATTTTAAATACAAACTATCCTAACTATATAAAGAAAATGCTACCACAATACCAAAATTATTAAGCATTCGAAAGAGTATATAAATAAGTATAAATTCTATTAATTTAGAATTTAATTACAATTAGAACATTCTTCAATAATAATCCAAGTATTATAAAACACTTCTAGTGTTAAACTATAAACTTTTACAAAAACTAAAAATAATATTATTTAATAATATAGAATAGTTATGTATTTTCATAAATAAATAATAAACTCTCGAGAACAATTACAAAAAAATACTTTTCTATTAAAATTTCCTCCTAAAAATTTCAAAAGTTATACGTTTTCATTTCTATTGATTTGTCAATAATTATCTACTATGATTTACCTAAAGAGTGTTTTTTTGTTCCAAAAAATTTGATTACAAACCAAATTATACGAAACATAATATAATGAAAATGACTTGCACTCGGTAAATTTAATTTATCTTTATTAACTTAATTAGTCATTTAAACACGAAAGTTTTGTTACCTACACAAATATTATAATAGACAAATAAACAAAATTATATTAGTATTAAACTAATGATAATTACCATGTTTTCCACATATTAATCACTAAGAAAAATATCACAACATCTGATCAGTATAACTCTACGTAAATAATGTAACCATTAATCGCTAGATGTATCATGGATGACGTAACGGTATATATACGTTTATATTTTGAAACTTATTAATGATATTATAGAATATTATTTCCATTCATAAAAGAACTTAGAAAAATAACATTAAAATAATGAATTTTCTTAAATATATTTTATTTGAAAATCATATTAAATAGGTAAATATTTAAAATCAAATAATTAAACCTTAGAACTGCAATGACGAACGTCATTTACTCATTTACATTTCTTCGAGTTACATAAGCTATTCATGAAATAAGAAAATTATTCTAAGTAGGTATCTATGTATAAAGATGATATCATACAAGCAAATTTAAAGACAATTTGTTTAATATAAGCCTTACCTATTATAATATTATAAATTATAATACATATTAAATCTAATAGACTTAATTTATTGTTAACCATATGACTATATAGGTACACTTATTATAGCTCACTAATTATTTAACGGGAGTGTAATCATGAAAATGTTATTATTAATACATTATTTCTAATTCTTCATATGGGTATGTTATTCCTTAGGACCCTAGATAATAAATTTAATAAAATCTTGATAACATAAATAAAGAAGTCTTAAATTGATTGTTTGATAATAAAATAATAATTTGTTTAGTTTATGCCTAAAGAATTAAAATAATCTAAAATATTCTAAGCGTCTGGTCAATATTATGATACAACAAACATTTTTGATTTATTATTACAAAGCAGAATATGTTTTTGAGAATTTTCAAGTGTAAAAATTGAAAATTGAACGTAATATTAATAAAGTAATTGTATATTATATTAAAGTTTAGTTGAGATTATAGTAGTAGATCAACATTTTGCAGGGTAGATACCTACTTTTCTGCCGTTCTATATCACTCATTTAAACATAAGACTTTCATAAACTCGTAACTAATTAACTACTTATTCAAAATTCAATTTATTTAAAAATAATTTATATTATGTAAAACACAAATTATTCAAAAACATCAATTATTTTCGATATACGGGTTAACCATTCAATAATCATCATCAGTAATTAGTAATTACTTATTACGTAAGAGCTGTTTGATTACAAATATAATATATGCATACACCAATATTTATAAAACTTTTAAATTTCTTGTAGGAAATTCTTAAAAATTTATCAAAAAACAACATTGCAATTAATACAATTTTAGATACTGACCTAACAAAGTCCTTTATAATATATTCAATCATATATATTCAAACATAGGAATTCGGAATACAATGCCAATAAAACCACACATTATAGCAAAACATATAATAATATTGTATTGCTTTAATCCTAATTCGGATATTAAAATTTTGACAATATATTGAACGTGTTCGTTGGTAAAATAGCCTCGATAACGAATAACGATTTAGATATAATATACATTATTACATTATATGCAATATGCATACGCTTATACGTAGGCAGATATCGTTATATATTATATAATAATATTATAATACAAAATATGTATATAATATATGATAATTAGACATATGCCAATAATTTCATTATTTATAAATAATAAATAATATTAACTATAGTTAGTTAAAATTAATTAATAAATATATATTTATATATTAGATGTATATAAAGGCGGTTAGGAAAAAAAAGGAGCTGAATAATATAGCTTGATTCTGATGTAGACGACTTGGAACATTTGAATTAAAATCATTCGTTCTGTTTTTTAGTGAAGTAAACAGACGTATTGGATTTACCAATAATTTAATCAAAGTGATTTCTATCGTAACCTGTGTAACTCTTAATCCCATACTTCCCTACTCATAAACTCATAAGCTATAAACTAAACAGGTAATGAATGCTTTCCAGGTGGACGAGGTACTGGAACTTTTAGGGGTATCGGTATGCCGTAACACATTTGTGGAAAAATTGTCTGGAGGTCAGCGCAAACGTCTATCCGTAGCACTTGAGTTGGTCAACAATCCACCGGTGATATTTTTAGACGAACCCACCACGTAAGTATATCATCATAAATCAAAATAATAATATAATTTTGCAAACAATCTCTGTCTTCTGGCCCTGGATTTTTATAATCAATCGAATTGTCACACGAGACTATATAAATTAGACATCGCTACTATATTATCAAGACAAATTATATAGGTAAGTTCAGAGTTGGTCATGATAACTTACGGTAAGGTAATTCTCGTGCCAAATTCCGTCTATATTCTATATAACCTACTTAGCTTATTACCTATAGTGCACTATAGTGTATCGTCTGATAGTCGATAGGATTTTACGAAAAAAATATATATTTTTGCATAAATTGTAGTCTTATTTACATATTATTATGTACAGGATGACTAGAAAGTATAGACGTATTTTATATCGTTTGTATGCGGATATAGTGGTTATTATAATATATGCGATGGGTAAGTACACGCGTACCTATAGAACACGTTTCAGGTAGCTTTCTAGACAGTCCGCGAAAAATAGAATACTAGGTACACGTATATATCATTATACACGAATACATAAATATATTCGGTCGACCGCTAAAACACGTTTGATTGTCAAGGTCGAAAGTCAAAAACCATCGTGTTCATGACTATACCTCATACCTATAATATATATGTATCATATTATTTTACATAATTAAACCTATTATGTTTCCAGTGGGCTGGACATTGTAGCGATAAAGCAGTGCGTCACCCTGTTGGTCGATCTCGCCAAACAAGGAAGGACCGTGGTGTGCACCATTCACCAGCCTACCTCATCGTTATTCCACATGTTCGACCACGTGTATATGCTGGCCCGAGGCTCTTGTATATACAACGGGTCACCCAAACAGTTGGTGCCGTTCCTGGCACAAGTCGGACACGTTTGCAAGCCTACGCATAACCCAGCAGATTTTGGTATGACCTTGATGTTGTTATTATTTTTTGATTATTAATATATAGGATGGTTTAGTATGCGCTAATAAATCGAAAAATATATGTAAATGGACCAAAAAAATCGCAAAATATGCACGTAAAAACTATATTTAAAAATAAATAATATGAATTTGATTTCGAATTAATAGTAAGCAACTTACAACAATGTTTCTATTTTATTTTATTTCTCATTATTATATTATTATTTCCAAAAAATTAATAGGCTCTTTTATTATTCATTTCCGCGTATGAAATGTCCAAAATCTTCATTATTTGATTTATTTAAAAGTATGTTAACCTTGAGTAAACATTTACATAAATCTGAATAAAAATCCTATTTTTTTTTAGTTTTTATAAGTTGTTGAGTGAGAGACGGTTATTCATCGATATCAGCAACTCCTCTGCAACTATTGCAACTGACGATTAACAACTAATATGATTTTAAACTTAAAATTTTAACCTTCAATCAGTAAATAATATCAATATATTATTTGATAAGATATAGTAAACGTAAATAATGTGTATGAGTATCTGTATTACGATAAAGATTGACAATGCTCGCACCATACGAACAAATAAAAATTAAATTATTTTTATTTTTTAAAAAGTTGACTTAAAATAATGTCAAGTTCTAAAATAGTGCATTGTGCAACAAAAATATGGCCTTAAAATACAATTGTAAAACAATAAAATATGCTCAAAAAATCGTATTTTTAATCCCACCACTATAAATATATTTTCTGCTTTCTTGGCATACAGCAAATGCATACAAATTCGAGCCATAATATTATTATATATTACCTATGTATTACGGTTATTTTATTCGTTAATTTTTGTGTTAACGATCACTAATTGGTCTATAAATCAATTATATAGTGATGAGGGAGATGATCATAAAGGATTATATAAAATTCTAAGTAGTAAATACTCTGATCAGGATGTATACAGGCATTTAACAAACATTTTATGAGTTTAAACATTACGTGATAAGCATTACGTGACTAGAACAATAAGTCGATTACCGCATTTGTCTCAGGTGCTCTTCGGAGATGAACGATCATTCAATGGCAAAATGTCTTGTTATACGTCACGAATTTCTAGCAAAACTGAATTCAACGTCATACATTTATACATTAGATATACACTGAATCAAAGAATACCATAAACAAATCTCAATGACAATGACTGGTTGTTAAAGCCTTAATTATTGTTATTATAATATTATATAGTAAGCACATTGTGGTTTAACGGGTTATAACTCATACGCTAACATAAAAAAATGAAGTCTTATCCTCTTAAAGAAATATAATAATAATAATACGTAGTAACTACTAGATAATATATGTACATTAAAATGAATCTTTTATAGATTATAACCATTAAACATTTACCATGTATCTTTTCCATGTATGTCAAGATAAAATGTACCTGTAAATAATACAACTCATTAAATCTATAAAACGTGATTTTAGCATAATATACTTTTTTAGTGACACAATTGAGCATAGCAAATTAAATTCGACGTTGCTAATTCAAACTGAAATTTTGTAGTTTATTATTTAATTTGTTGAGCATACGTCAGAAAGTTCGATGATGTAACCTATATTCTGTATGAAGAAGATTTCGGAGAAGTATCTTCCTACAAGGAAAATAAATGACATTTTTTATGGTGTTTATAGATTTAGATAGGTAGTTTATCCAGCTCGTTCTCATGTCCTCGTAATTATTAGAGTATTACTATTCAAAACACAAATAAAAATCTGATTAAAATTAATTCAACTGAAAATAATTTCATAAGATTATAAACTGCTAAATAAATTAAAAATATGATTAAATATAAAAGCTTTCAACCAATATTCAAATTATAAAAATACTGAATTTTTCTATTTTTCTATTTTTTTAAGATAAAGAGATAGCAAGGTATAGGTAACAATTTTAACTTAACCTTCGACAATAATATAGCCTGGTTATTGGTTTATTATATTATTATTAATAACAGTTCAATAATACATTACATATGATCATAAACCAGTGCTATATTTTAAATCTTATTATATTTATATATTTGATTTAATATTTTTTACATAATATAGTTATTTAAAATTATTTAGCATGAAAAATGATAACATCGTAAAATTTAAACGCTAACATTTATAAAATTTACAATCAATATTTTTAATAACAATCAATAATGTAATTACTAATTGTTTAGGTATATATTATATCCAACATACTTACTACATCCTTAGATCTTTGCATTACTCTTAATAATATAAGGCTTATTTTTTTTATATTTTCAAGCATAGTAATTTAACGCTTAATATATTGCTCACAATAATATACCCTTAAGATGTTATTATATTATATTTAATATTCATTAAATTTTGATGTTTTTAACCTTGATATTTTCTTATGATTTAAATTTTTTTACGACTACTAAGTAGGATTATATAAGAAATAAACAGTGAACTTCACTCAGAATCGTTCTTGAATGTGATTATTTACATAGTATATGAGTTTCTTAAGAATTTCAATAAATTTTAAAAATGAATTAAGTAAATTACTTTTATTGAAAACAAATTAGTCACATAAAGCTCAACATCTTACGTATGGAACGGTTTTTACTGTACTACATATAGCACATGTGGCGATATTGTCTAACGCTGTCTTTTACGCTATAAAACAAAATATTTTTTTTACAGTTTTCGAAGTATTAGATAACGATACCATAGTTGACTTAACAAGAGAAATTCAAAATGGAAAAGTAATATTATGCGATGATTTAGACGAAATGGAAAACGGAATGGCGACTTCTAAACTTTGTAAGTTACCTTAACTTTTAAAAAGATTATACATATTTTATTATTTATAAGATAAATAATTAAATAATAGATAAAAATTAATATCTAAATTATTTATTTTTTTAGGTCGTAACGACACTCTAATTACATTACCGCCAGTTTTTGATGATGAATTAGATAAATCCGAAGCGGAATACCCGTCATCGTTCGGTACACAATTCTCTATACTGTTAGCAAGAAAAACCAAACAGTTCTCTAGAAATACTGTAAGTTGAAACATGCCTGAAATTTTTTTTACCCCTTAAAATTATTAAGGGGTTAAATTATTATTAATTTTTACCCCTTTATTGCCTTTTCCTAACATAGTTGTTGAAATTGCCTATTCAATAATCCTTGAAAATCGTTAGTATTTCGTATTTTTTTAATCACAAATTTATCCTTTTTCAACATAATCATTATAATCAAGCAATCCCATTTAGATTCTTACAATTTTTATGGATATTTTTAAATTTTTTATATGCAGACTGGACTGTGGATATCTTTTTTCCATCACACATTCTCAGCATTACTGCTTGGAAGCATTTACTATGGGATCGGATCAGATGGTAATCGACCATTTGAAAATTTCAAATTTTGTATCAGTGTAATCGTTTTCTTCGTTTATACCCACGTTATGGGTCCAGTACTTACATGTAAGTTAACAGTTAAATATTTATTATTAATGAATTATTAAATGATTATTGATTTTTTAATAATAATAATTATATATGTATAGTTCCGTCAGAAGTTAAACTATTACGGAGAGAATACTTTAATCATTGGTATAGTCTTAAATCGTACTTTTTTGCATCCACTATTACATCATTACCAAGCATGGTAAGTAAAAATATAATTATATAATATAATGCTTGAAAATATTAGTTTGGTTTACATTGTACTTTTTACATTTCCTTTCAGATATTGTTTGGAACATTATTTCTTTTAATTGTATACTTGATGTCTGCACAACCAATAGAATGGGTTAGATTCAGTGAATTTATGGCTATAGGACTATTTACTGGTTATACATCCGAAGGATTAGGTGTTCTCATCGGATCATCTGTAAAAAATTCCGTAAGTAAAAATTATATATAAATACATAAATGTATTAATATTACAAAATATGTGTCTTAAAAAAAAAAAATGTAACATCGTATGGAAAAATAATGATTATTTTTGTCTTTCAATAACAAAATATCTATGCTATTTCTTATAATACATATATCTTTAACAAACTACTCTGGTACGATAAAACAAACAGTACAATTTATAACTACATAACATTAATTTTCTTAGTCTTTTTTTTTTCAATCAATTAACGACTAAAAACAAATTGAGGTATATATTATTTTAATATTATAACAAATATTGTTCACGACACTACAGGTTAAGTTGTCAAATAAATATAATAGAAGGGAAATATCAAATAGGTATTCTGGTATAGATATCCAAATAAGGCTAGTAAGTCGTAGGAGTTGCGTATTCGTGGAAGTTCTCGCGGAAGGATATGGGGGATAGATTGGCATATTTTTTTAGGTAATATAGAGTTTCCTCGTTTAACTGGTGTAGTGATCACTAAATAGTGATAATAATCAATTGACAAATTGTAAAGTATAATAATTATATTGTTGTTTGTCACGCGCCACGTGCAGACCGGCGCAGTGATGACGCCCGCGCTTCTGGCGCCGATGCTCGCGCTGGCCGTATACGGAATGGGCTACGGGCTGGCCATCGAGCCCATCATGGAGTCGCTGATGGCCACCAGCTTCCTGAGGTACGCGCTGGTCGGCGTGTGCACTTCGCTGTTCGGCAACGGGCGCGCGGACATGGACTGCCAAATAGACGACCTGTACTGCCACTACAAGAGCCCGAACCTGCTGCTCCGGGACCTGGGCATGAGCGGCCGGTCGATCGTCAACCAATTCATCGGGCTAGCCACGTTCGGCCTGTTCTTCAGACTCGCCGCGTACTACGTCATCAAGCTGAGAATGATGAACAAGTCGCTACGCAAGATACCGCTGTACTTCAAGAAGTTCCTGCGCGGCTAACGATCCACCGAGGCGGCGGCGCGAGAGAACTTGTCGGCCGACTTGCCCGCGTCGCCGTCATCATCGTTATTTATTATACGTTATATTTACAATATATTATATTATCGTGGTCGGTCCCAAGTCACGTTATCGACTTGGACTTGGACACCGTAGGTACAATACCCGTATAATATAACGATATAGTGTATTGTAACAACGGTATATCCGACACACACACACACACACACACACACACACACACACACACACACATAGTAAGCAACAGTAAGTCGTAATTTTATAACGACGACGATGACATAATACGGCACTTGCATGATAATACCGTAACGTTATGTTTATACGAAACGCACCGGCACGCGTTGTGCAGCACTTCTGACAAGTATAGATATTATATGATTAATATTATGTCATACATTATATTTTATTTATAACATCGATTTTTACCACTTCGGTTTCGTTGAGCGTAATCGACATAGTATTAAGTTATATTTTATAAGTTGTATTTATGTATAATATTTATGTGTAACTATAGTACCTACGTCTTGTTTTGTTTTGTTTTGTACTTTTTTTTCTACGTTTTATATCTATTACGAAGTGTTTTTAGTATTTTCTGTGTTTAAAAACTTTTCGTAATTGTCCACAAACAGCTTTAGCTCCTAAAATATTAATAATGAATTAAAAAAACTCTTTTGGTTATACTATACATAACATTATAATAATAATAATATGTACATTGGTTATAGAAATATTTATATCACAAACCTCTTGTTTTTTTTTCAATGATTCGTCTATCAAAGAATCGGCGTAATTAGTGTCATTCAGTGGATCTGTATTCTCTGTATTCGGCGCTTGTGTGCCAGATCCTGTTGAAATCTATAAATATAAAAAAAAAATTTAAGGAATGAAAATAAATAAAACCAACATAGATAAATACCTATAATCGTTGATTAGCACTTTTATTTATAAATACATCTTATTATACGGAATGTATACACTATAAACAATATTTTTTATATACATATATATATTAAGAAAATACCTTTTATTATATATTTAATTATTATTTATTAATTTATTATATTTTATTTATATTATAAAACTACCCGACATATATTTATTGAAAATTAATAATGTTGTATTAAATGGTTAGCGTTTATTTTTATACATATAAAATATGCTAATGTGTTATTAAATTTAAATAAAGCGGTAAAATTAGTGAAATATTTAAATCATGTTGTTTATTGGTTTATTGTATCCTGGGTATTCAAAATTAACCAACTGACATTTCCCCTAAACTAAAATATTGATAAGTAGTAAATAATTAATAACAACATTTAAATTAAGTACTAATAAAAATATAGAATATTATTAATATTAAACATATTTAATTAAAGTATGCGTTTTTACTGTTTTTAGGTAAGTACTAAAGAAGTTAGAGTGTTGCTATAATTATAACACTAATAAATTAACAACAATTATTTTAGATTCTGAATGAAACTTAACCTTTTTGAGCTATCGACAACTACATAGTCAAGTGAAATTTTTGATTTTTTTTTTTTAACAAATCCGTTATTAGAAAAATTTCATTTCAACATCTATACTCAAACAAAACTCACTAATCTCTCGTATACCGTCAATCACCATTCCCAACAACCCAATGAGAAAACTAAAAATACAATGACCAAAAGACGCCTTTACATAAATAAAAAAAAATTACATTCGACACTTATCGTACACCATAACAAATACCTTATATACATATAATATATACTTTTCCCTCTATTTTTTTTCCATTTGGATATATATAATAGTTATACGTTACTAACTTAATATTTATTTAGTTATAATAGTTACGTTAATGTACATAAATATTACTATATTGCACACTATATATTTCTTATAATATAATATTAAATTCTAAGATTAATTAACTACCTATACGTACTTACATCTAAATATCTTGACCTTCAATTTCTAACTCATTGGTATAGTACCTACCAGATTAGAATTGTAATATGTGTCATGATTTTATAAAAGCTGTTTAAGAATACTAGTTTATTTAGATAACTAGACGATCAAACAATTTCTATAATTTATTATTTAAGCAATATGTTAGAATGATTTATGTGTATCAAGAAACCAGTTAAACGCCTTTAATACCTTCACCTTTATTTCAATAGGAAAACTGTACGTCTGCATACAAACATTAACCTTCTCTAGGAATATATGATACTATGATTTCATAGACAATATATAAATTTCTTACGAAATCATTGCAAATAACGCACAACTACACAATATCAGATTAGTAGATTCATATATTTTAGAAAACAATCAACAATCTCTTTTGTGATAATTTTTATTATCACTGTAACCTCGACTTTCAAACAAATAATTTATTAATCCATCTCATACTACCTGATGACTATATAAACATTATAATGAGTGCCCTAAAAATGTTATGTCCAGCAACCAAAAAAGTCAAAAGACCGTAAAAAGATTTAAAAAATTAAAAACAGTATTATGGAAATTTAAAATATAAGTTAAGATAACAACAATTTTTAAAATTATTTTGACAATGTTCTTTTTTGAGTATTCTTTCCTTAATATATTTAAGGACTTTGATTGTTACTCATAAATCATAATATATTAAATAATTTATTAAATTTTAAAAAATTTAAAAATCTTAAGTAATATTGTTTCATATAATTCGATATAATACTATAATATGTATAATATAATGTTTATTAACCTGTTTAAAAGCCGAAGCAAATGCGTTCTTATACTTATGCATCGATCTAATGCTCCCAGCTTCATTGAGATTGTCTATTTTTTCAAAACAATCAGAACCTGCAGGCACTAATAATGCTTTATTTGAATCATAAATATGGTTCTTTCTGAAATAATAATAAAATATAAACGTATACAACAAAATTTGAAGGACGCATAAGTCAACTCACGGATAAAGAGTACCAAACCCGTAATGTGACATCATCTCTTTAGCTACCTTCACAAGAATTGTGTCGTTCACACTATAGAAAATCAACGAAGCTCCGTAAGTGTGAGCCACATATCGTAAACACTGGCACAACACACGTTTTTTAGCAGGTTCGAAATTCTAAACAATGTAAATTATTAGTATAAACAATAATTCAAAAGTAAAGTAATTTCATAATCTAAAAATATATATACGATAAAACTAACAACAACAATAATAAATGAAAAGTACATTTATTTATAATTCATATTATACAATATCGTAAATCTAAAATTAAAATTAAAATGTAAGTTATCAATTGCCCCATTATATTTATTATTTTTCGACACGTGACATCGTATAATAACTAATAACTACAAACTATTTATCTACATATATTTGTTTTTTTTAAACTACGTCGTTATATTTTCCTAAAAATTCCTAAAATATCAAGTAATAGACGTACCTATTAATCATTATTCAATATATACCTAAATTAAGTTAGGTTAAGCAATTAATATTTCATAAATTATCAATTATTATTCATTTTTGATATTTTAAAATAACTTTAAGTACTTATGTATTAATACATTATAATGGGTTTTAAATTCTAAGTAGAGTAATAAATGTATTAATTTTACATTGATGTGTATTTTAATTTTTTTTTATTTAAAAATAGTACAACAGAGAAGTAACCACTTTTCCCTATTTTTAAAAACAATTTTATCTGCAAATTTGCAAGCCTAGTTATTTTTGTAACTGCATATTTATTTTAAAGAAGTTTAGTGCAACAAGCAAACTAATTTCGAAAACTATTTTAATCATAACTTCAAGGTGTTTAACGTAATAATAGCTGATCTTGCTTTCAAAAAAATTGCTATAATGTGATCGTCTAAAACTTTGATTATTGGGTTGTTAACAAATAAATAATAAAAGAGCTATTTGAACATTTTATGCTAAAATATTAGGTATCCCCATCAATTAATCGCATAACAATTGAACAAAAACTTTTAATTAAAAAACAATTGCTTAAAGAAA
The DNA here is from genome assembly GCA_036289425.1 of Rhopalosiphum nymphaeae. Lineage (NCBI taxonomy): Eukaryota > Metazoa > Arthropoda > Insecta > Hemiptera > Aphididae > Rhopalosiphum > Rhopalosiphum nymphaeae. The sequence goes on along the minus strand of JAZAQC010000012.1, from coordinate 8,381,904 downwards.
AATTGTTGGCAAAACTAAAAATTATATTATTCATTAAAATACATTAAGGAAATATATCAATTAAAATTGATAAATAAATAACTAGTATATTTTTAAAAAAATGTTATTATTATTTAAATTTAATTTAGAAAATTAAGTTAACTAAAATTTATTATAATACGTATATTATGACTAAAAATTAAATTTGCTGTTGAAAATTATAGTTTATTCCACGTAGATAATCAATTATATTCAGAACATGATAACCCAAGGTAATTTTTTTTAATTTTCTTAACTTTATCTTGGTAATTTTTTTTCGGAGGTTTAGTGACAAATATATACTACTCAGTTTTGAGTCGATAAAACGCTATATCAAAAACTAATGGATGTTTTCCACTTATAATTGACGTAAAACAATTATGCCAATTTTCAACGGAATTATTTGTTGTTGCTAAATCTTGTTCTATACTTAAAATAAAATTTTGCGAGCTATTGTTTTTCGATCAATTGACATATTATTTTCAAAATACTACGCTTTAAAAAAACAATTAGTCAAACATTTTTTTTTGTCTATTATTTTGAATTCTTGGCTCTAATTACTACAATTTCATATCTTTTTAAATAATAAAAAAAAAATGTTTATTTTAAACATAGTAATACTAAAAACATTATTTTTGTATAGCTTAATATTGCATTTTTATAAATTTATTTTAGTTTTTATTATTAGTTTAGTTTTTGATTTAAAATATTGAAATATTATTAATAAAATTGCCTCAATTTTTTTGAATTATTTTTTATTCAATTGCATGAACTGTGACTTAGTAACTCTCTATCTTCGCAACAAGCATACCTTAAGATAGATAAACTAAATGCACTTGTATAATGCAAAATTTTATATTTATTTTTTCTCAAAAATAAAAATAATAATAAATATCGATCATTAATTTATTATTGTAGTATATTATTATTGATGTTATTTTTACAATATTATAGATGGTACGCCGTTGTATCACAAGTTAGATTACTTATCTAACACTACGATATGCTTATTTAATGTTACATAAATTATGTAACATAATATATATATATATATATATATATTATCTCATAAATTAAACTACATTTTATTCAATAAATCACTCATCAATTTTATAGATAATAACCATAAATCAATAATGAAAACAATATGTAAATATATTTTACAAAAATTATTAACATTAGAAGAACATTAATACCTACTAGACATTATTTTATATAAATTAAAAATATAACAATTATATGGATAAGTATAAACATTTTAATGCATGAACATACTTGATATACATCATATTTACTTCCAACGATCATTACTGGTATGGGTAGTAGAGACATGAACTTTTTATCCTAAAATGAATAAAATTATTACTCTTATAGTCTTATTGTTACCGTTAGCTTTTGCATGAAGTATGAACATAGGCTACGCAAGTATTAGACTATAATATAATAATGTATATAAATTAAAACAAACCTCAATATTTTTAACATTAATCTGATTATACTCTTCAACATCTAGTATATTTCCTAAGTGTACCTTAACTTCTTCAAGAAGCATTTCCATGGTGTTCCAAAGAACATCCGGCTTCGATAGATCTAATACTAACACCACACTCAAACGTCGACCTCTCGTTTTCTGTACTATCACGGATAATAGATCTTTGAAAATTAAACCACCGCCCAATTCCCAAACATGGCAAATATCCTTAGTCTGAAAAACACACACATAACGTACAAATTATTTATTCAATGTTCAATATTAATGATACTATACAAGTTCAATGTTCATTGACTATACCTATTATAATATGTAACTTTTAAAGATCATTATAATTAGTAGGAACTATAGGGAATCCCTATTGGGGATGCATACAATTTTTATCTTAAAATGTATACAGTTGATTATTTTTAGTTTATTACAATTTAAAAATTTATAAATTTTCAGTATTTTAGAACAGTGATGTCTCAGAATACGGGTTAGAGTGGTTAACAGAGTGATTACCTCAAGCGGTACTATTTTACTCAGCAATGTTTATAATATTTTATAACAAAAATGTTATTGAATTCAATCTGGATTTTAGATCCTCGTTATGGTTATCTTTATGGATCTTTTATCTATTTATGTAAAAGAAACAAGTTTGAACCCACAGTTAGCCTTAAAAAACAAAAGCGGCAAAGTCCTAATCAGTTTACGAAGGTACAATCTTAATTGGTTTTAACTACATTGGACATTGATTTAATATGTATTAATATTTTAACGTAGTATATTTTTATATATTACGTATAATATATAAACCATTTATACTTTCTAGGTACTATATGTTGTATGATTATATTTAATTATTTCATTTCAATGCTCACAAAAAAAATAGAATATAAATTATTAAATTATTTTTCAAATGTACAGTATCATAATTATTTAATTTTCTATTATAATATAGAAAATAAAATATATGTTAAATAAGTATTCCTTATTTCAATAAACCTATTATCTAGAATTTAAAATAATGTTTAACAGACAACAGTGTATAGAATGGGGGAGGAAAATCCAGAATACGACTCTGTTTTTAAATAATGCTTACATAGTAAATATTTAATTATTAATTTGTTTCAAAGTAAATTTTTCTACTTGATATAAGGTTTATCATTTTAGACTTTTAGTATCAATAATAAACAAAACTTACTAAACTTTTTCCAGATCTTCTTGCAAAAGAATATTCCAAGGCCAATGTAGGTTTTGATTTTTCATTTTTATCAAAAAATGAATGTATTAATGAAGTCTTACCCTAAAAAAATTGATGTATTTTCTTCAATAAATATGTTTAAAATACATTTTTTAACTATAAGAAAATAATATTCAAGAATTACTGAATTTATCAAAAAATATATCACTTATTATTCTAAATTTTTACACGTTAGCATTATTATTTTCACATACATAAATCAAAATAAGGACACAATAAATTAAGGGATTTCGATTCTACCTGTGTTTTTTACCAAAATAAACTTATCTTATCTGAATTTTACTTACTATTAAAGTAAACGAATAAAACCTCTGAAAACGTATTTGAATTTGTAATGAATTTTTATTCAAAATAAGTTTTTAAAATGTTATTTATATGAATTAAAAACAATTCATTTAAAAATGTAAGACAATCGTTTTCAATTAAACTAGACTAAAACTAGAAACTAAAAAAAATTCAAGTTTTTAGAAGTATTATTGGATAAATGGATCAATTAATATTATTGGGAAAATGTTAATACTCTTATACGTAGATGTACAGAAGCTAAAATATGATCACTTCTTACGCACACATTACAATTCACATACAAAAAAATTTGCCTATCTGAAACTCCTTAAAAACGGTCAGTATCAAATACCATAAGATAATAAAATACATTTTATATAGTATTGTTCAAGAATCAAAAACAATATACAAACGACTTAATTTTAAAAAAAATTAAGCAGACTGCTTAGTATTTAATTTTAAAATCATAATATTCAATATAAATAGATAATTAGGAAGCTTTTAGACTATATTATATATTTATATGAGTTATGGACATATTATGAAATATACGTTAAACATTTAAGCATATTATAACTAAGAACCAAACATACTTAGGTATAAATATAATAATACGGCTTCCTTCATATTAATATGGAAAAAAATATAATATTAGGTACTTCAATGACAAATATTCCCAAATTCGATTATTTGTTATTTTACCATCCATATAAAATATGAATAATATACAATTTTAAAATTGATAATAAAAAGATTAAACAAAAATGTAGCATATATTATGATAACTGCAAAAAGTAATATAATTTATAATAAATCTATAAACGGTAATTTACTTATTATGTTCCATTGCATACAACAATCTAAGTACTTAAAAGTTTAAAAGTTTAAAATATGTTTAAATAAAGTTAAAGTTTTAATCAGACTGTTATAATATTATTTATATTATAATAAATAATAGCTAATATTAAAATAAAATACCGTTAAGAAATATATTGTAGGTAATATTATTAGTGTATTGCAATATGGAATTTTATTAAAGTTTTCAATATATACCTTAACTTCACATGCCATAGTTTTTATTAAACATTATTTCATTTGTACTGATAATCTTATACGAGTAATATATTTAACTCGATTTAAATTATTATTTTTTTATTTTTTTTTATCAATTTCAGTGTACACATTTTTTTAATTTTAATATATTAATAAATGTAGTAATAAATGAATACTTACCGCATTTTTACTTCCAATTACTAATAAAGTTCTCTCTACCGGTACCATATCGGATGCAACATTTTTTGAAGACATAGCCAATTCGAGTATGGTTTGACCATTTCTAATAATAATATTATCATAATGAATAATAATTAATTGTATTTAATTTATATTATTTAAATACATTACCAATAAACGATTAATAATAAGTAATACACATAATAATATTACAGGTTTTAGAATAGGATTTGTTTTAAATTGTTTATAAAATTAATACTTTATAGTTTATATTGATTATAAAACGTGCTTTAAACTGCTTTAAACATTTCATATAATATTTATTGTCTTTAGATTCTAAAATATTAATAGGTGATTGCATAGTATATTTCTTTAACATTTTTCGCATTTATATAAAATAATGTAACATACTCTAAAAGTAAGTATAAACTAGATAACATTTAATTTCTAAAGTATTATTTGTTAACTTTCTTATAACTAACAGAAGCAATAACCACTGATAAATATTGTAAAACTAATCAATAGTTGTATAACTTCAAAATAAAATTTAAGGATAATTATCACAAAATAATTTATTAATCGATTAAAAATTAAATTTTAAATATAAAAATACTTCAATATTAACAAACTATAATCGAATTAGTTTAATTCACTAGGAATTTAACATTTATTTTTTTATAAAAAAATTAATTTAACTTTTTTGTATAGCTTTATATAATATACAATAATTTGGATATCCAATATAATTTAATGAAGAAAGCTCTTATATAAATACAATATTATAATTTATAAGCACATTTTTGTTTGCTCAGTAATACACTATTGTTGTATACTTTAATGAGGCAATTTGTATGAGTCAAATAAGTCGGATGAATATTATATCGATGAATGCAGTTTTGGAGATGGTATTTATATGTAAATCTCTGAGTGTAAAGTGTAATTGGAAACATAGGAAGCATAACTATTATTAAGTGATTGACCATTAACTATGGTCATGTTGATAAGAAGAAAAATAATTTGATTATAATAATCTTTAATTACATTACTTATTTAAAAAAGAAAATTAATATTCTGATCTCACTATAAAATAATTTTAGTATATAATTTTATTATATATAGTAGATATAATATGTTTTTACTTTCATGTTAAAGAGCTTAAAAAACGTTAGTATAACGTTACATTTTCCAAAAAACATCGTTAAAATGAATTTACATAAAATAAAACAATAAATGGACAGTATTTAAAAAAAAAATGACTAAAACAAAATTATACAAAATATTTTATATTGTGTCGACATTTATAATTTTTCCAGCTGTATATCATATATGCCACTATAATACTTGATAAGTCACTAGGATATGCAAATTACTAACCTTCAAACTGCACATAGAAATTAATTTAAACAAATTTCATACACATATCAATACAAATATTTATATAATAATATAATTAATATAATTTAATGTTTAAAATATTAACTAGACATTTTTTTTGACAGACAATGACTATTTTGTCAATAGTTTTTCTTAATAAAAAAAAAGAAGTTAACATTATACTTATTACATTTTTTCAGAAGCATAAATGTTATTTAACATTTTGAAATGTATAAATATGTTACATTATTTTAATAGGAATATTAAAATCATTAAAAATGATAATTGCATTTTTAAATTTATCTAAAAACGGCAATATCTGACAATTTTAATTTGATCATAACTTTATAATTTTATATTAAATTAAGCTAAAAAAATGTTGCTATGCTATAATTTTTATTTTTTAGGATTTAAAATCTGTGGTTACTTTATATATAGTAGATGCCTACCTAAGTGGGTGTACATAATTAAAGAGTGTTGTTTTAAAATTCCACCTAATAAAGTTTAAACAATACGATAGTATAAATATTCAATGAAAATATAAACACTAAAGCTAAAAAATAAATCTATAAACATTATAAATCGTGCATAAAAATGATAATCATAACAAAATATTCACACCCAATATATTTAGTGAATACCAAAAACGAACAAAATTACTAATAATACAATAAATAATTAAATAATACATAGGTGCATTAGCTATATGAAATGTATCGTCGTTACCGTCAAGTGAGGATCAAAATCTGAATTAACATCTTAAACGGTGACACTGTCGTTACTTAATATATAAGCAATGTTTATAAATATAGTATACAACATTTCAACGAGAACGCGAAGTACCTACGTCACAATACTATGTGTCCATAATAATTTAATTATTCAACTTTAATTGGTTATATTTGTGACGTACCTATGCCAACGCAATGTATACAACATATAATAATATGTATCATGCATGTTACCGTCATAGACATAAATAAAATAATGAACGTATAGCATTGCCTATAGTCGATCTATAGAATATGTATTTCCTGACTTTCCAGTAACAGTTGGTTATCAGCAGTAACTAAGAAGGCATTTGATATGACTATACGAGTTAAAAAATAAGTAATAACACTGATAACAAAAACTGATATATTATGATATTCAGACATCGATGTATTCAACAATATTTTACAATATTTCGTATGGCCTTATCGATAGTAACACCGTATCTATGAAATCATAATTGCGTTGTCAAATCAATAAATCTAATATCGCGACTACTGGTTGACGATAACGTCGTGCTTGACAAATAATCATCACGCATCATCGTAATAAAACAAGGCCGGATAAACTGCACGCCACGTAATAAATTATAATATAGGTACTATATTACTGTTTAATATTATCGACCGTTAACTGTACGCAGCTACTATTAGTACTATTGCTAGATAACTTCTATCGAAATTATTGAACTGTCCATATTGTCATAATAATATTTGTGTATTCGTGTATATTATATTTCCAATTTAGTTTTATTTCGCATGCTAAAATTTTAGTGTGAACGATGTTGAATAAATTCGAGAAAAATTCAAAACTGTTATTTTCCCATTTATTCAGTATAATTTGTGAAATTATATAAAACATAATCACGTCTGCCAGAAGAAAAGAAATGATTTTTTGTAGAAATCACAGAATCCGCATAAGATATTTATCACAATTGTAAAACAAAATATAAGGTAATTGGTTAATCGAGTGATTGACGATTTAGTAAACGAAATAATGTCTTATGGAATTTGAAGAGTCGTATAACAATTATATATTAATCTGTTTGAGGCAATAAATTACTGTGAATAATTAAATGTAATTAAGTTGTGTAATATAAAAAGGTCAAATACCTATCTATACCTATTCAAAGTTATATAAATATATATCTATTGGCAATAATATATTTGATTTTCACATCATTGACTATGTTATTGTGCAGAGAAATTACATTGTCAATTGATGCCACTTGTTAAACATTAATGTTACGGCACTTGTATTATTAGTTAAAGTTTAAATTATATCATTGGTGGTATTGCGGTAACACATATATATTTATATAGACATATATAATAATTAAAGCTCATTAAGTATTTACGAATAGTGTAACTTACCTCGCAGAAGTAGATGTCATAGTATTTCACTGAGACCATATATTATGGACAGTGCAGTTCAAAATTGTTAGTTATTGATGATAATTGATAATGTTGTTAGCGATAATCTGAATTCTGAATGCATTATTTTGTGCCAAAACTATCTGTTTCTGACACTCTGGCTATGTATATACACTGGTCGCCATGGCTACACCTATAATTAATGTACGCCCTTAGATTTTTTGTCAACAAATGTCCTAATTAGAAAGATAGAACTTGATCGAAACTATTTTTATGTTTACCACGTTAGATGCCGAGAAAAATATTAAACTTTCAACATCAACTATTAAAATATTTTTTAGACCAAACATATTTTAATGTTTATTAATGAATACTGGTTGCTGTGAAGTGAATCATAGTAATTTATTATTTCAACTGTCAATTCAACAAATATTGTAGCTATTAGGTATGTTATTAGTTATTATGTATATTACGGGTAATATTAACATTTGGATAATGTCGACATTAGTCATCCGTTTTGGCTAATGTGTAATTTTTCGTTTAAAATCATAAAATATCAACATTATCTGGATAATATTACTTTAACCAGTCAATATTGACTAAAGTTAAAAACTATATGTTAAATATACTATAGAGTTTTTGTTAGCATTCTATACAATAATAAAGCGTTGAACTGCCAGAGTATAATAACTTATCTTGACTTATAACCGAGTTTGTCAGTTATCTTACCGATAAAGTTACCAATATATCGATATATAGGTTTAATATTTATCTTAATTGTACGACATTTTTTTGTTATAATTTTATATACTATACAAAGTGTAAATGATCTGGCATTTCAAGCAATTCAAAATGTCACGAAAGCATGTAATGTAATAAAAAAATGCTAACATATTAACATTTTAATTCTATACTTAAAATAATATTTTAAGAAATAATTTAAAATATACAATTTAATTTAATATTGTACCATTAGTAGGTTAGGTTATTAAAATTAAAAAATAATATCGTGTAGGTACTTATTTTATGGTAATTATTAATTGTATCTTAAATATATTTAATAGTGTTAATGATTTAAAATGATTTTATCTCATGCATGATACATTTTTATGATTGTTAGGACATTATCCAAAAGTTCTTAGCTAATAACATATTATCCGGTTAATTTTAACATTAGCCAACATTTAATAATATTCATGATAACAGTTGGCTAATGTCGACATTATCCAAATGTTAACATTACCCGTAACATATATACGTATTATGTGGCTTGTGCTTATTAATTATAGCAGGTAGTTAAACAAGTGCATATAATTCTCAATAATTGAGAAGCGTAGCTATGCAACAGATGTATTATATTTAAGAAAAGTATACATAATAAACTATAAATTATTGTTAAAGAAAAGTTTTTTATTACAAATTGTAAAAAAATTACCATTAAAGAAACGGGATTTGTTTAGGAATATATAGTATAGCATAGATTTGTACAAACTTTTTTTTATTATAATTAATGAATATTTTCAAATTGGTTTTAAAATAAACATATATTTTGTAAATCCATACGCTTCGTATTTATTTTATATTTAATTATTTCTATAATAATTAATACTTCTTAAATGTTTAGTTAAACTATTCATTTAATAAATAAAAACGTTGTACAAAGTTTAAATACAGAATAAGTTTGATTCCAATTGGTACTTATATATTTTAATATTTATTTGATTAATATCTAATACATATTTTAATGAAAATTGTTTAACTGTTTAAGTAGTAGGTAGTTAATTATCAGTGGCGTGTCGAAGTAGGCTTTTTTGAGATAATTGCCTTAATGTCAAAATGGGTTAGTTGTTTGGTAGTCGGTACATTGCAACAGACTAAGTGCGATTAAAAATTCTAAATAATAATAATTATACTATTAAGTAAAAAAGAAAAATGTAGATTAAAAGCTATGATGGGTACATAGATGGTCTAATAATAGTTTGCCTCAAGTCAGAAAATTGTGCAGCACGCCATTGGTTAATAACGTATTATCTATCAAGTTTTGCATCAGTTTATCAGTTACCATGTTTTGAATGTTTTATTTCATTTTTATAATACACATTAAATAAACTATGCATTTGTTTATGTATTATACATTGAATAATAAATTAGAACAAATAACAACTATAATAATTAATAACTATGATGAAATATAAAATACACTGAATAAAACGACATTCATATTTGAAATAAAAGTCTGTAGGTGTTCGTTATAAGTAGTCAAGTAGGTACTGCTTATGAAAACATTAAGCAATGAACTTGACCAGTACCCAATAAACTAAAACGAGTTCATTATGTTATTATGATTCATGATAACCAAGTAAAACAATATTGATCGTCACTTGATTGTCCGGTTGTTTTGTCCTTAAGCTTAATATTTTTTGTTTTCCTGTTTTAAATTCTACTTATAATATAAATTGTAATTTTTTACTTAGATAATTTCAAAACGACGTAATAGAAAATAAGACATTTTTTATTTATTACTTTTTAAAAAAATATAAAAATATGAATGATAATATTTTTAATTCTGTAGTCCACGTTTAAAAATCAAAAGATTCTATAAATATCAGACTTCATAAATTACAACCAATTCTTAAATAATTAACAATACATAATTTTAATAAAAAACTTAAAAATATAAGGATGTGCTAATAAGGCTTATCAAATACAAACCATCAATACCTTTTAATCAATCTCATTTCAAAAATAACATCTACGGTACATCTCAACTACCTACACAAAGATTTAAAAATCGAAATAGTTTCTGCCACAGCTTAAGTCTACTATAAACAATTTCACAACTAACTTATAACACCATACAAATCCATTAGTCTTTAAACCTTAGCCGGTAAATCAAATCCTGAAAATCTCCCACGTGGCTACGTGGAAAAAAAGTTTGAGGATCACACATTAGAGAGCCTCCTCTTATCATTTCGTATTATTATGGTATTGAAGTTATCAAATTCACTGTCTGTACAACTTATGATCACAGATTGTAAATATTTTTATTCATAAATTTTCAGAAAAAAAATGTAATTGATGAGTAACTATTATTGATTATCAAATGTTAAATAATATTAACAACTTTGTTCAAAAATAGGTAATTTAATATTCAAAAGCCCGACATAATTTTTAGCTTAAGACTTGCCATACCTATATACATAAATTTATATAAATTAACCTAATTTAAAGTGTTATTATCATACAATAATGAATAATTGTTGTCCATAAAATGTATACTAGTGATAAAATAGCGTATTATACATTATATAATATTCCTTGTTGGAAAAAACATTGAATCGTAAACATGTCTTTTGAACCGCAAAAAGTTAAAAAAGAATTTTTTAGTGTTATATAATATAATAATTAATTATAATAACAAATGATAATAACCGAAAATAAGTGAGACAGAAAATAACATCTTACTATATGATTAAATCAACCTCTAGTCAAATTTCATGAGTATTCAATAACATAAATAACATTTTCTATTGATTTAGTGATTTTTTTGAAAATTAATTAAATTCAATTTGGTTTGTTTATGATTATCATTACTTTTTTTTTTAAATATTTAAACATTATCATTAATTAAAAATACTATTGTATATTGGTACTATAATCTATATATACTACTATATTCACGATTTATACAGTACTTATATCTACAAATAGTATACAATATAACTAATTTTGAACCACATAATGTGTCAACAAAAAAATGTCGGCTAATCTGTACGCTACAACTCATACTAATATCATAAAATTAATTAATAATAGTAAATAAACTAAGCACAGTACATTTAAATCAAAACAATTTTTAAAAAGTCAATTATAATACATATTATGTTTTATATTAAATGGTTGATCAGTCAAATAATGTAAAAATAAAATGAAAAATACACAAGCTTTATAATATACTTACCTAAAATAGTTTTTAAACCTACTTTAGATGTATAAACATATACCTAATACATATATAAAATATAAGATGTCGAGAGGTGCGCGAATCATACGCCAACAAAACAGAAACTAAACTTAACTAATCATAAAACGGAAAAATTAATCCCAAAACATGGTGGAAAACAAATAAAATAATTTAAAATGAATAAAAAAGATAGTTACCTAAATATTCAAAAGAAGTATAATTATTTTCATATATTTTTTTAATTATTTAAATGCAACTTAGAGATGCATATCATTTTTATTCCAATTATTATTAATTTTAATTTATAATTATAACTAACAAAATATTTATTTATTTAAAAATATTAAATGATAGAAAAATATTATATAAATTCTGTTTTTATTCAAATGATTTTTTTCTATTTATTACTTAATTTTTTTTTTAATCTTCTATTTGAGCTTTCAACAAAACACTGAAAATTTTCTAGTCTTGTCCAACTTATAAGGCTTTTATTTTTATGAAATGCAATTATACTTATAAGAGGTACTAATTAAATCAATAAATACCTATACAGTGTTAATTAATATATATACTTCAATCTAAAACTATGCTGTTTTTTATTATAAAATAAATGAACGTTTATATATTAATATTATAGTATATTATAAATTATGATAAAACAATTAGAACGTTTTTTTATGTATTGATATGTGCAGACATGGTATTGTGACATTTTTGTGTTGATTACCAATGCCCAAGAATATTTAGCAGGCATAAGAATCGAACCTTTTTCGTTTCTGACGGAAATATGCTGTGCAAAGCTGAGAACCGGTTTTTTAGCGGATTACCCAATTAGTTTTAAACATACGTCATTACTTGTTTGAAGCGTACTTGCATTTCCGTTGAAATAAAATCGCATTTTAATTTTACAGTATTAGTGTTTCGCTATTAACAGCATTAACGAATCGTGTCATTTATTTAAGTAGTAATAAATTTTTAATTTAAGAACCAAAGTACAATATGATTAGACTTAATTTAATTTAATATAATATTCAACTATATTTTAGTAAGTGGAAAACACAATTTTAATATCCCACTCGTTTATGAAAATATTATAATTCATACAAATACTTAATGACATTATACAATATTATACTCCTTTCTATAGATATAAAAAATTATAATAAAATTAGTTTCGCGGTTACTATAACTTAACTACACGTTTTTCACCAATAACTATAAAGTACAATTTAAAATTTTAAAATGTATTTTATCGAGGTCTTAGAGCTCAGACCTCGGTTATTCTTGTATAATACCTACCTATGTACATTTGTAAGAGTAGCTGTAGCATAACGTCGTACCTACATGCAATCTAGATGAAACATTTATTTACGATATTCTACGATAGATCATTTAATTATTATACAAACGCCATTATAGCGGTATATTGATAAAATAATTATTTATAATTTATAAATTTATAATCAAATGTAAATTCACAGCATATAATATTGATAACCATGCGCATTGCCATCGCATATGCGATCGTGCCTATTATAATATAGTTATATTATAATTTATAATAAATGATAATCAACCTACACTTTGTAATTGTATATTATATGTTGAACGACCATAATAGATACTGTTGGCTACTCCTTCTCTTTACAACAATAAATATAGACACGAGTCTTTCAATATAAAATAAAATAATGTTTAGTAGATATTTATGTGGCTTTAGCAATTTGGTGTAGAAATTGATCGTTGAAATATGTGCAAATGCGTAAATATATAGGACCTTGTAGAAATTGTATGTGCAGTGTGACTTCTACCAATATTCAATGTACATGTGCTAGGTTGAATAATTGTATAAATGACCATCATACTTTTTAATCGTATTCCGTTATTAAAACCCCTTTAAATTTCGATTTAAATAAGAGTAAGGCATAATTTAATACACATATGAGGTATAGAATATTTATTTAAAGTTATTTTTAATCTAATAATATTTTTCTTTCATAATCTTTAAGTATATCTACCGATTTAAAGAAACTATTTAATTACTTAACACTTATAACTTTTTAAAACGAAGATAAGCATCTATATTAATAAAAATATCAAAGTTTTATGACGTAGTAACTTCATGTTATCAACATTGTACTATACACTGTTCAACTGTGAATATGATCGAATTTTTTTGTTATAAATAGGATTTATATCGATTGATTTTTTTTTTGAACTAAAAAGATAATAATATGTCACGCATCATAATCTATATTAAAATGCTAAATTCCATTTCCGCTGTCACGAACAAAGCAATCTACATTTATAAATTAGTAATTATTATGTAGCTCATAATCGATGAAATACATTTACATGCTAATGAAATTTAATTTCTTACCTCGTCTTAATAGAAAATGATTTTGGCCTCGTCCTACTTGAATTCTTGAAGAACAAAAAACGCTCGAATAAATAATTGAGACGGCTGTTGTATAGCTAATAATATTATTTGAAATTTAAATGTCCAACACGCCGCATAGTCATATATCTAAGTATAGAGAATACATCATTACACAACTAGCCCCTAGAAAATTAAACACTTTCATTATAAGAGTTGAAAATTAACTTTTCTAAACCTGTTAAAAAATTCGGAGTCGAATATTTTTCGAGGGACATAAAAAACATAGATAGTCTTTGAGGAATTTACATCCAAATATGACGCGCAACTATTATTATGATACAAGTAGGTACATAAACAATTTATTATACATTTATATTATGAATTCTTCATAGTACCTACTTCCTCATTTATATATATGTTTGTCGTTAAAAATTTATCAACGCTTAAAATGGTACATTGCAGGTATTTACAATAACGATAATTTATTGCAATACGCTTGCAAAATCATTAGGTATATAATCACTATAATTATATATAACTTTAGTATAATTCAAAATTATTCTTTATTTACAATTCACGTTGTACTAGTATTAACACGGCGTTAATTAAAATTTTTTAGCAAAATATACTATAAACATAGCCAGAATAAAATGCACATAACATATACCTACTACTTACCATTCTATAAATAATGTGCAGATAATATATCTATACAATGTCTTGTTACTTGTATAAAAAAATCTACATTGTCGGCATGTCGTTGTGTATAAAATGTTATGTATAGGCAATAGGCACTTACAAGTCTTAACTCAGATTACCATCGTGTTTGAGTGCAGATCCCATTAATAGTAATGTTAATGGATGTTAATCCACACAAAGTATGGATCAAGGTTTTCTATTCAGCTGAACCATAGGGCATGGAAGACAATGTGTATGTATAATATACTATCAAAAACTACGAATAATATAATGATAAAAAAATAATATATTGCTAAGAATTTTTGAGAATAGGTTTATTGCTAATTTTTCTCCTCCTGGTATCCACTATACCTTATTAATATTGCTCAGTCGGTAAAATATATTTATATATATAATTATATTTTCTTACAATATCATGAACGCGTTATGATTATAATTTACAATCAAGAATAGGTATACCTACAAGCGTAATCAATTCCTATGATGTAAAATAAGGATTCGCGATTAATGCTTAAATATAATAACCATCGGTGAAAATAATGATATGTTATTACTCATTAGTATAGAACTTTACTAAAACAATTTAACCTAAGTATAGCAATAAGTTGCAGGACTCGGAACTTCATGTTTAATTTAATTTCAAATTTATATATTTCTCAGGAAACTACACATTCATAATTTGATTCGACATAAATTTGATTCATAATAGGTACCTGTACAACTCAACCCAAAAATGTAATGTTCAAATTTTTGCATATTTACAGAAAAACATATTTAAAGATTTTTATATATGTCTACGCATAATTTAACTAAAAAAAAAACTATAAATTAAAAATAAAGAGCCTTTACGCAATACAAAATCACAATATTTTAAAATTTTAAATCATATTATATAAATTTAATAATTATTTTTATTGTATACACATTTAATGTGAAATATTTATATGAATACCTACATAATTATATAATGTGTTATAAAATATATAATCTATTATAATTAAACATCACATTAAATTCGGAACTCTGAATTGATAATAATCTCCAAAATACCATTTCAAATATCATAAAAGACAATATTTCAATATTGAGATTAATCGATTTGAAGGGTATTCAATACTAATCACCTTACCACAAATTAACAATCATTTCATAACCCCAGAGTTATAAATTATAAGCGAACCTTCAAACCAGTATTAATATGCTAATTTTTTTCCTCGGCCTCTTATATAAAAGTCAACAATTAATTTTTTATGCATTTTATATAACAAAATGAAAATAAATAGTTATTTAATAAATTTCAACAAACAATAATAAATTAAAAATAACAATCAAAATAAAACTACTAACAAATTATAAAAGTACATACAAGTAAATACTTGTAATAAATGAAATTCTGTTCATTAGTATAAACACTTAACTTGAAAACAAGAGGACCTATGGGCTCATTTTTTAAATATGTTCCTAATAGTCCAAATAAGGATTTACGGAAAGGAAAATTGGAAAAGTTGTCTAAAAAAATGAAGAATTTGGAAAAACTGAGAGCTTTTTTTATTTTTTTATTTTTTTATTTTTATGAACTCGTTACCATATTTTAGTGTACAACAATTGCCAAGTCAGAAAGTTAAATATAAATAAATTCTAATATTCAATTAGTAGCTATAGGTGTGTAATAAAAATTAACTACTTATGATTGTCTGATCATAATAAATAATATTAATAATAGTTAAATAGTATAAAATTATAAACATACGAAAATGTATGTAAAATATCGGTATGAAAAAAGCGTTATCCTTATAAAATTGCCACCACCCAATTCATTTTATATATATATATATAGATCTTTCAAAATTCTCTGCATATTTATTAAATCAGCACTATTCCAGACAGTATTTCAAGGTGACGATTTTTTGATAATATTGAGGTTCAACTGGATTTTTTCATTGTTTCAAGAACAACCAGATTTTGACATGTTTTATTTTATATCTGTTTGTTAAAATTCGAATAAATAAATAAAAATAATGAAAATTTTTCTTTGACAAATACCAGCGTTAATAAATATACACAATTTAGAAGGTTATATTTTAGAAAATTTCATCAGTCAATTAAAATATTTGGTTAATTATTATTATGAATTTACGATGAACACATAAATTAATATTTTTCCATTTAAGTTAAATTTGGTTTTATTAAATTGTAGATTCTAATATAAAAAGCACCATACATATGTAATATATGTATATATTGTTCAAAACTATTTCATATCATGTAAATAAATTGTTAAAAATATTATAAGTTCATAAATCACATCCAGGAACTTGTCATTTCAATTAAACTTTATGAATGTAGAAATATGAATCTACAGTTTAGTTCGGGTGTAGCCGTGTAGGTATCATGAGTTGTTATTACAACATTGTAGACTTAAAATGATTCAGGTGCACAATAAAACATTGTTGACTATATAATTTATTCATTCAGATGCCTTTATATTATATAAAAAAACAGTATATCATATTTTTTATTCTTATATATACAAAAGAAGAACAGTCGTTTTTTATTTAATTTTGTGACGACGCTATTTAACTTTTTACCAATTTTTTTTTCACATAATGTTCCAAATACTCTTCTGAGTGTCACCCGATTTTTCATTATTTTTTTGGCTGAGAGGAGGGAGAGGGGGTTATGTATTTAAAGGTTACAATTTTTTAGCGTGTTATTTAAATAATTAAACGATTTTTTTTTTCTTAAGGTTGTACCAAATGACCCTACAAGTAAATCCCTCTTGTTATTTTTAATTTCATTTTATTTGTCATTTCAGTTATAAATATCATAAATTAAGTTAAATTATAAAAAATATTATATATTAGGTCGTTAGGCTTTAAAAAGTTTACCTAAGTATAATAAAAACACCAATTTATAAACAAATCGATTATTTAACACACGATCGAAGCCGGGTTATTCAGCTAATTATATATACATGTTTATTAATTAATTATAATTCTTTAAATACTTCTATACAGAATATACTTTTTTCATGCTAATACTAAGATTAACCTTTTGGGACAGATCCAACGTAAATTGTTACCAATTTTTAACATACCTACTCAAAAAGTCAGAACTAATTAATTGTAATATTTATTAACATTTAATAAATCTTACTCTGCCAGTATTGAAATAATATCTAATTGGAAAGGTAGTCATTAAAATGGTTACTAAAATTCCGATTGTAAGAAAAGATTAGATTATTTTAAAATCAAAATGTACCAACATTTAATTTAAATAACTTTGAATAAATACACAAAGCTGTGTGAAAAAATTATTAATTTATTGAATTTAATAAAGTTTTAATGGATCAACCACGAGTTCACACAATTGATTCATAAAATGCTTAGTCGTTTATATAACTTGCAGTCAATAATAAATTAGTTGGTATAAAGATCAAGGACTTTTATGCACTAAAAAAAAATCATCAAATATCCATTTAAAAATATGCAATTATTATGCATCAAAACATTTAAAATATGTGATTACACATCCATATCGCACTTTCTACCTGTAGTATAGTAATATCTATATTAATAAAAACAATAATATAGCCAATACAGATCTAATTTAATAATCTACCAACTGGCCATTTTGATAACAAATTAGTCCATCGTCGTTATGACGACAAATTTACAGTTAAATATAATTTTTGACCTTGATTCATGAAAAATATTTATCGTAGTGATTGAATATCGATAAACTATCAATATGTGCACTAAAAACGTATTAAATCACAAACTTTGTTAAATGTATGGTGAACTTACAAGTATGCGATAAAGTTAACCAGAAAAAATATTCAAATGCATATATTCGTGTTCTAGTAGGTAGGTGTTATTTTTTTTATTCAAGATTCAATTATAGTACGATTACAGAAAAATATTGATTTTCGACAGAATATTATCTTTATTTCAAAATTCCTTCTAAATGGTTTTCAGTTACATCATAGTTAATAAATTACACACGCGCGGACTAGGGCTTATATTTAAATTGAATACATACTTGACGAAACACGATGACTTGTTTTCTATGGATCACTATTATTGTTTTTAAATGATTTTATTTGGAGATGACCATTTTCCTCAAACAATATCGTATATCTTACCAGCTTTTTTTGGATTAGATTGTAGAACTCTCGGATATGAACGTGAAAAAATCTATGAATTTAGTTAAGGTGTAATGAACTGGTAAATTATGGACTATGGATATTTATTTCGCGTGTATTTAAAATATAATATATATGAAAGTATTAATAATATAATATTAAAAGAATAAAAATTTAATTAAAGGTATTAAAAATTAGTCTTTAAATTATTATCTCCTTTTAATTAATAAATACGATACCAATTATCTCTCATTTTGATAAAATAAAAGTGGTTTATTTTTTGAAGAAAATGAACAGTGAAGATCACGATATATTTCATTTATAGGGGGAGGGGCAGCTTTGGCCGTTTTATTACTATTCCAACAACATACCTACAATAAAACTCACGTTCAACAATTGTACGAAGGAAATAATTGTGTTATCATCGCTCAATTAAATTTATGAAGGTGCCCTCTACGAAGGTGCGCAGTGTGCCACTACTTGACACATTTCAAACATCGGCGGTACTCTATGTATTATAAATTGGTCAACTTTCATTCTAACTATAGCCACGCTTCATAAGAGACAAACTGTTGTGTGTGCCCCTACCTGCACATGGGATCAAGATTTTTAAGGCCCTAATATGAAATTTAAAAAATTGTCTAGTTATATTTTTCTTTTCATAAAACATTAAATAAAACTCATAAGTATTTAATTTAATATAGATTTCTAGTTTTTACTAAACGAAATTTTTGTATCATTCTACCCAAATTTGTGGACTATAAAGTACCATTTTCTATCACCAGTATTATGAATCCAGTTAAGTTTTTGTGACTGCTCGTTCCGAACTAGTTTTAATTCTTCCAATTCTTTAAAATACTGTTTCAGTAAAACAGCTTTACTTGATAGGTTAAAAATAGTAAAACGAATCTTTAGTGTATAAATTGAGGAACACAAAATGTAATGACTTTTCACTTAACCATTTCCAAATATGTATTAAGAATATTCATTTTCTGAAAATTAGTTATTGGTTCACTTGAAGTTAAATACTCGTGGAATTAAACTACTTAATTTGTTTAAAGCTATAAGAGAATAATTACATATTTTCTTTAACGCACAATATTTGATAATTAATAATTATTACATTAAAATTATAAATATAGAGTGCAAAATTAGAACCCCCTAAAAAATCTCAAGTCGTGTAGTCTGTGTGTCACGATCTTCCTACTCACCCTTAATCCAATCTTTCGGCAACAGGTTGAATCAAGACGGCAAATTGTTGCGAAGATGGATCCCGAGAAACCTGTAATTGATATGCTAAAAAGGAAGGAACAAAATAATTCAAGTGAAAGAAAAAAATAAGTTCTTGGAAAATAAAATTTTCTTTTTTATTAGGCTAAGTTGGCCTACTATGTAGGTACACGCACTTCAAACAAAAATGCCTATATAAAACAACGCTGTGTTAATCGATCAGCGATTCGATACTTTTCTTCGCGGAAGTAAAGTACAAACTAAGTAGAAAATACAAAAAAAAAATATATATATTTATCGTCTATAAAAACGAACGGTTTTCCTAAATAACAAGACAGAAGGAAAAAAAACACAGGATGAAAATAATAAAGAAATCGAGCACGAAAAAATATCAAAATAAAATTAGCACATGTTCGTCTCGTTGATAATAATAATAAAAATAATAATAATAAATAATAATAATAATGATCTTCTATCGCAACTCATTAATCTCGTAAATAATAGTATTTAATAATATCAGTGCACGTGTTTGAAAATCAATGGCCAGCAGCGACGGCACATCACACTGCGGCGGCAGCGGCGACAGCAGTAGTAGCGGTGTTTGCAACAGAAGCCCCCGTACCGTAGCCGCCGCAGAAGAAGACGTTACCACCGTCGTCCGAGATCAATGTTGCTTGGACGATTTTTTGGACGAGTTGACCCGGCCACCCTTGTTGAGGTATGCGTTGTAGAAGAACCGGGCGAACAGCAACAGGTAACTAAAATACATAGTCGACGACAGAGTGATGTTGAGCTTGGACACTCGGCATGAGTGAGGTCCGCCAGCTTTCAGATAACCGTATGTGGTGTAGTTGATAAAGCAGCCGACCAGCATCTGCGTCAACTGACTGGCCGTGATGAACATAGACACCTGTTTGGGCGGCCGGTAGCCCATGGCCCGTGCCGCGTAATACGTGTACATCATCGAGTGCACAGAGTAGTTCATGACGATGAACCACCGAGCGGACGACGTGAACTCCATGTACGAAAACCATGTGTACAGCAGCACGGTGATGTGATGGTACCAGTGCAGGAAGATGAGCGGCTGCTTGCGAAGCACGATGAATATCGTGTCACCTAGTTCAGGGAGCTTGGACAGCACGAACAGCCATGACCAGAATCCTGACACCGGGTCGTCCTCGACGTAACTGTGAGTGGAAAGGAATAAAAAAAAAACGAAACGATTAAAGAAAGAAATAAAATATTCATGCAAATCGAGTAGCCAAACGACATTTTTTCCTTAAAATATCTAAATTTATATTAGGTATATAATAGGTAGGTATCAAATTATATTTCACCAGTTAACGTGGGACACGCACAATTGGTAGAGAAATAATCCGGGAAGGCCTCTTTAAAACACCCAACGACAAAAACTTAACTTAAATTTTGGGTGATACTTTTGTATATCTAGATGCCAAGAACAGTGACAATATTTTAATATATCATTAAATAAGTGTGACAAAAAACTTGGGTTCAAAAATAACAACCTTGCGTTAGTATGTTAGAGTGCATTGACCTATTATCAACCTTACATAGTTAAGAGCATGGTTTGTGTTTGTACATTAACTTTTTAACAATATTTTGTTTGCAAATTATAAGTATGTAAAATATAACAATTTAAAAATGATCTTATCTCGCTTTAAAATATATTTAAAAATTGGTTTTAAGGTCATATTTGATATAGAAAGCATATCTTGAAAATTAATATAAAACCAAACACTTAGATTAATATTTGTCGTATATAAAGGTCAATAGTTATTTTGTTAATTGTGAATTTATCATAAATTATATTTCCTAATTTTTAGCTAAATGATCATTGGTCATAATTTAGATTACAATATAATGCAATACATGGTTTATCAAAATCATTTATAATGTACATATTTGTTTAACATTACGTATAAAACGTAGCCATGGTATAATGATTATTTAGTTTTTTTTTAAACACAATTTTTATATTTTTCATGCTTAAGTGCATACTAATTGCCAATCACAAGCATTTTTACTATAAGTGTAAACAAGTTATTACAGTATGGTACAACTTTTAGAATGATTCCTTCGAAACCTGATCTTACCAAATTTTAACTTTTGTATTTTAACTTTTGTTTTTGTATTAAAAACGTTTATAAACAAATTTTTATCGTTGAATAGTTTGAATCGAATAATTTGATTGGAACCTTTTATTTAACGAACTATAAGATGTTCTTTGAAAACAATTCGTTAAATAGAAACGTTGTTAAAAAAACATAATAATTTTTTCACTTTAAAAACTCATTTTATGCATACGAAATGTATACAAATAATAATATACTAATATATAATATTTCTAAATTAATAAAAATAAAAATATACATTCAAATTATATTAAAAGTACGCTAACTATAAATTCTTATTAATCTTTATTGTCGAAGAACTTTCTAATAACTTGTTGAACAACTTTTATACTATCCTAACTATAAAAATGTTCACACTTATTTAAAGAAGTCAGATTGACGAGCGAGTACTTTATAGTTAATAAGTAATAATTCAATAGTTTTATAGTTTTTAAATTTATCATAGAAAAAATAAATTCGTTAAATAGAAAGCCATTTTCGTTAAATAAGAACGTTTTTGAGTGAAAATTGTATGGTTCCATAAATTATTTCGTTGTATAATAGAGTTTCGTGAAATAGAAGATCCATTGTATCTTAAAAAAATATATCTAAAAACCCAAACACTTTCGATAAAATAAGTCGTGAATAAACCTTTAAAAGAATCGCTCTACATTAAAATACCATAATAAATTATAATACGATATACGAATGTAGAATTATAATTATTATTGATACCTATGCACATACAAGTAGGTAATATCTCATAATAAAGGTAATAAATTAAACTTGGATTTCTGTTTCATATTGTGGTTTTACATCACCACTGATAACAATAACCCGTTTGACGCACGACTGTTTACAATGCTTCCGATATCTGATGTGTTCATCATCGCAAATCATTATTGAGGTATTCAGAATATGTATATAAATACTTTACAAGAGTAGAACGATCAACACCAAAATTAAAGGCAAAAGTAATATTAACGACTGTACAAATTTAATTGTCACAAAACGAATACCAGTTTACAACGATAGTGATATGATAAATGATGATACAGCAAATAAAAAACTACAACAATCTAAAATTTGAAACTTATGAAACAACCAACTTGAGTTCAAATTTTATCAAAAATAAAACATCAATTCTGAAAAAAAATCACAAACTTTTCTGACTATTTATTCTTCCACTAGACAAAAAGGAAATAAAAAAACTAAACCACAATTTTAGAAACCAATTCTTCGATACCGGAATTGCGTCGAACGTTATATATATCCGAAACAACGGCGCTATCATTATATATAGCACGTCATTATATTCGCTACGGACGTGAACGGCAGTAATACAAAATTACAGAGACACCGATTGTCCTACTGTATAATGATTATACTATAGTACCCAATTTTTTTCACTCTCATTTCTCATACGTTACTTTTTAGTTATTTTTTTTTTCCATTGCATCTTATAAACACAATACTTGTCACTAATACTATAATACGTTGATAAAGTATTATTATCGTTATTATTATTATGATCGCGATTGCGTGGTTAATGATAAATATAAATATTATCTATCGCCCAACAGTGATGTTTTCACTTGCAGCCTTGCCATAATAAAGTATATACATTTGATATATTATATTTTATAAAGATGTAGGTTGATTTTTGTATTACCACACTGATTACAGTACATTACATCCTTAACATTTAAACAGCTAAATTATACTGTGTGTGTGTATTTATCAATAATAATAAAGTGCGCTTCATAAACACATTACATTAAGTACTCTCGTTCTACACACTTACCTATACTAGAGAAAAAACGTATGATTATAAAGGAAATCGAAATGTAATCAGTATCGTGTTTATACGACTAACTGAATAGGTAATAAACATACGCAATAACCTTAAAAATAAAATAATTCGATCAGTGTAAATTAACGAAGTACACCACCATGCAACTTGTAAATAAACCAAATATGGTACCTACACATTGGGCGTGTTTGCGTTCGTTTAAACCTAATCGATAAACCACAATATCTTCTTTGATGATGCACGTTCGTCGTTTTTTAAATCATAACCAAACTTCCGGGGAACATTGTCTCAGGGCCACAGATGTGATTTCCGCGATTAGCGAACGGAACAAGTTTATATTTCACAACAAATACGCATACTCGTTTCGATAACTGGAATTTTTCTACGCTTAATCTTAAAAACAAGCAAGAGTTCAATACCAGCATCCCCACATGACCAACACTTGTTTAATAAAGTTGATTTAATGTAAAAATTCTTGTATTTTATTAACGATAGACGGTATATTGGGAATGTTTTGCTAACAAAATATTAATAAATTTATTTAAAAATGTTTTGATCACACAAACTAGACAAACTAGATTTTTCGAATTGTGTAGCTATAATTGCATAATATAATAGAACGTATATAAATTGACGGCTGCAAAAACTAACTAAGAAATATCGAAAGTATTAAAATTTATATAATTATGACTACTCAACATAATTTCCCACGAAAGATATACTTAATTCACTAGTGTACTTATAATATTATCAAAATAAACAATATATCGAATAGGAATAATTTTATAAAAATAATATAGGTAAACCATACAGTATAAAATGCAATAGCAGCAGCTTTTACTAATTTACTATTTCAAATGAACAAGCTCACATATGGGTACATTTAATATTCATACTTATGATAATATATTAAAATATACTTAACCAACCAACCTATTAGACATGCATTAAAAAAATGCATTAGTAAAATACTAAAATTCGAAATTAATCAAGACCTATAATTGATATACGATTACACACCTATAATAAGCGTTTTATATTCATTATTCAAACTGATAAGATAACAACTAAAATTCTAAAAATCTAATAAAATAATTATAATTTTTTACTAGTTTTTTTTTTAAATTAATAACATTAACAAATAATTTAATGTTGACAAAAATGAATGTTTAACAGAATTACGGTTTATTGCTGTAAAAAATTGTATAATTACCACAAAAAAATATATTCAATTTATTACAATTTTAAGACTATAACAAAAAAAAAAAATACATTATGGTTAAGCAATTTTTTTTTTTAAACTAAACTTTATGGCTTTTACGCCTAAAATTCCTAAATAACGTTTATTTTGAAACTCAACTTTTTCGAGGAATTAAAGTATTAGTTTAACTAGTATAATTAGTATAAGTAAAAATTAATTTTGATAAAATAAAACAAATATCTAAGAAAAAAAATAATACAACTTCTTAAACATAACAACTAAAGAAAAATATATATACAATTCATCGCCCAAAACAATGATAGGTAATTATGTTTAATTATACCTAAGTAATGTACAATAATACCAAATTTAAAAGTAAAAAAAAAAACTTCTGTCAAAGAGCAAAATTTATTGTTTTTTTTTTTTTAATTTTTAGTAAGTCTTTAGGTTAGATTAGATATTTTTTTGATCAGCAGATTAGTACGGAAATTTAAATTAATAAGAAAATTAGAATATATTTTGGCTAATTTATTAAGGATTGGTATTTTTAAGTCCTTATAAATATTTTTGTTGGTATAAATACTAAATGGTGGATGTTTATTTGTCACAAGCAGATAAATTAAAACACATAAAGCGCTTTAGTTTTGCAGAACTCAGTGTATCCCAACCTGAGGAGCGTGTAAACATTGCTGGGGAGGCGCAAGCAGTCATTACGAAGTTAAATATTATTTATTAAATTATATTTATTTTAAAATGTAGGGAAAAAATGAAAAATAAATTTAAAAAAAGGTGACCATTTTTTTCAATTTATAGGAAGAAGACGCGAATTTTTCGAAAATCTATAAAGAGGGCGAAGGATAGAAGAGTCCCCCACTACCGTAACTGAATACTGTATGCACAAGTTATGAGTTGTATTATTAATTTATATAGTGAGTTTAAATTTCAAGCGTGATATCTAGAAGTGGAGTCTAGGAATTGACTGTTTTATGTGTAAGCTCCAGATTAGGAGTTTAATCACAATAAAACAAAGATATTTCATTTCATTTGTTATTAAAGGGGTAAAACAATTTGATCTCGTAAATAATATAGATAATATTTATAATAGCACTTTGTTGAAAACCAATAGATATAATAACTAAAAAGTAATAACAACACAGTCATCGAAGGTCAGTGTTGTTTGGACGATTTTTTAGACTTGCTGAAGTATGCGTTGTAGAAAAATCTAGCGAACAGCAATAGGTAACTGAAGTACATCAAAGACGACACAGTAACATTGGTCTGGGACACCCGGCACGATTGCTGACCACCCGACTTCAGATAACCGTACGTAGTGTAGTTGATGAAGCAACCGGCCAGCATCTGCATTAGCTGGCTGGCCGTGATGAACATAGACACGTATGTGGGTAACCGGTAACCCATGGCGCTGATTGCGAAATACGAATACATCATAGAATGCACCGAGTAGTTCATGACGATGAACCATCGGGCAGATGACGTGAACTCCATATATGAGAACCACGAATACAGCAAAACGGTGATGTGATGGTACCAGTGCAGGAAGATGAGCGGCTTCTTGCGCATCACTATGAATATAGTGTCACATAGTTCAGGCAGTTTGGACAGTACGAACAACCACGACCAAAACCCGGACACCTTGTCATCCATGATATAGCTATAAACGGAACAGAAAATCTACACTTACATCGTACATACGGAAATTTACCACCACCTTCAGGCGAACTTGTAGAAGTAGGACAATTGAGAATTTGTCAAGTGAAACACAGATGATCAAGCATGATTAAATTCACACTAGTATTTTTATCGTCATTTTTATCCACCAACCGTCAAGCATCATTGGAAATGAGGGTAGAAGTATATAGGAGGAATAAGATGGTCTGTTTACAAACTGGTTTGGCATAATTTAATTTAAAAGTAAAAACAAATAAGAGTTGAAATTTTACAATTGACATGAGTTTATTTAAATTTCTTTTGTTTAAGTTTACTTAGTTTTGACAAAAACTCGTAACTTAATAAAATTATTAACAATAATTTAATCCCCACGTAATAGTTTAAGACGGCAACAATACGTTTCACCATTCATAGTTAACACTTGAATGACTTGAAAGAAAAATTGTTGAAAAATCTTTTGCAATATTTCGTTAATTATAATTTGTGTAAGAAGTTTTTTGAATATTTCAAATTATATAAATACTGAAAATAAATAAATGATCGAAATTAGTTCAAATGATATAACGTCTTTAAACCCTATTAAAATAAATAATCAATTAAAAACGTGGTCTCTGGAAATCCTTTTTTTAAAAATTATTTAATCAAAATAACTTTAGCTATGACCAAATACATTAAATTAAAATTAAAAGGATAATGAAGAACCACCAATAAACACCGTAAAAACACGTTCAAACGCCGTTTAAAAAATTACCCAATATCTTGTTTTCACATAATGAGAAAAGCGCATAAGTATTAGCACACAATAAAGAAGACGCTACTATATTAGACAAATAACAGTGATTAAATCATTACTTTTATTTTTTATGTTAATAAGATAAGGTTAAGAAATACTATAATAAAGAAACGAAATTGACCAATAAAACTTAATTTTTTGTCAATTTGAGTGACCAAAATTGTACAACCTCACTGTATAAATTGTACAAAATAAATCACCCAAGTTTTTTAAGTTTCAAGTCTTAACATTGATTATAGAATAGACTATTGTATAATCATTGACCATAAGAAGTATGCATTGTCTTAACCATACTACTATTTTTGCGTTGCTGTCTACTCGATTTAAAAAAAAAAACATATAATGTGGCTCAAAGGTCGAATTGTTATAAATATACGTGAAAAAATACAATACACTACAAGAGAAAACCGTTGTTTAACACAGAATGCAAGCTGCAACGGTTATAACTTTGCACGTATACTAATTATTATTATAATTTATAGTACTACGTAGTGTTACGATATGCCACGTTTTGACCGTATGGACTAACTGATAGAATGATTGCTAATTGGAAATAATTTACTATAGTGAATTTTCTTTACCCTTAATTTTCCAAACTACCTGTTATCAATATTACAGTTATTTTAATACACGCGAATTGAGGAATATTTAACGATTCCACTCAATTAAAGTATAATTGTCTTTAATCTGTACAAAATTAACAATACTATAATTAGGTAGGTATTATTTTTAACAGCATACCTACTATAATATAAAGATCAATGTTTTATGTAACACCTATGAGAAATACATAATATTACACATACTGTGAAAATAAAATTAAAAAAAAAAAACTTAATGATTACCCAACGACAAAGATAAAATGTCACAATTAATAAATTTATCTTTGAGCCGAAATTATGCGCCATGTGCCATAACAATATTAAAATTTAATTAGATTTCTGATTTGTATCTATATACTAATTACCTTGTTTAATACTATATATTAATAAACAATGAATGATTTCAGGATGATTCACCGGTGAAATATATAAAAATAAAATTGTTTCTTACAGTATTGTAATTATTTATTTATCGTATTGGACTACTCGTAAAAAAAAATTTAAATCATTTGAAATGCAATAACCATTGCTGCAATTCAATATTTTATTCTTTGGAATTATCGTGACGTCATCCGTAATTCATAATTTTTAATAATTTTTTTTCGATAAATTGTGTAAACTTCTATATGATTTATATAAACATTTGACCATTTGTTTCACTATAGTTTGCTTACAGCTAAATGCATTTTTTTCTGTTTTCCTTTACAAGATAATTATTAATGTAAAATACTTTTAACTATTATAATAGGTACATTTATCTTAAAAAATCACAGTTCGTCAGTTTCATAAAAACAATATAAAAAAAATGAATGAGTCATTTATTCATTCATAGAAATTCAATTAATGTGTTTATTAAGCTCATAGATAAGATTTTCAATATGATCGTATACCACTCAATAATACAAAACATTATACTAAACAACAGTTAAATTGTATGTTAAAATAATGCAATGACTTCAAATAACTTGACTAGGATACTTGATTACTTACATATTATAATCAATAAATAAAAAATACATTTAATATTTTTTTTTTGTACTAAGCTTATTATGTAGTATATTGTAACATAGAACTATAGAAACAGAAGTACATCGAACAAATTACAATTATTGTGAACGGAATTCTTCAGCATTTTTACACATATGAACTTTTCAAAAAATAAAATTCAATACCACATACTAAGCATAAATATACAGTTTGTTTGTCAACAATTTATAGAAACAGGAAGTTATAGTAATATTCACATCGACATATATGCTGATATGTGCCGATTTTTGTGTACGATTCGAATTTACCGAAAGAATCATAATACAAGTCGAATTTTCTATTATTGCGTTTTACTATCTAAACAACACCTCTAATATTTATAAATGGCAAGTGCAATTCGTAGACTGCTATTATGAAAACAAAATATTAGCTTTTAAAGTAAGTAGGTACCATGATAATAAAATTTGTTAGAAATTATTGAAAGCTAATGCTGACGCTTAATGGATATTCAATTTTAAAAACTAGTAGGTAATAACTATTTTTTGAAATAATTTATTCTTAACCTATTACAGTTAGTCCATAAATAGATACTTACATAATTATAAAGTATAACATGACTAAAAACCATTCAAACGTAAAAGATATTGAGTGCCAATTAAATTAATTTATCAAAATATTTTCTTCGAAATGATTAATTATATTTAGCTAAAAATAAAATCTAAAGAAACATAATTAAATAATAATTTCGCACTCGAACTATTTACTGAATGACTCCCTTTCATTACAACAATATACTAACTATCAAATAACTAAAATTTATATTCTAAATTAATTAAAAACTATAAACAATTATATTTCTTAAATTTAGTCCAATAACTAACCATGTGATACTTGTGATTAATAACTTTAATATATTATGTAGGTATATTTAATAACTTTTGATATTGAACACATTTCGTAAATACCGTATATATTTTACAAAAATAAAATAAATGAATAATATTTCATTGTGTACAACAGTACTTAAAATTATCCCGAAATCTGAACGATAAATGTTACGTTACAATAATTATTATCCAATGAGGACATAATATGATTATTAATTGTGAAAACAAATCAACTAACAAATTACTAACACGAGAAATACCAAGATTGTACTACTGGTATAATAATTGTAAATTAAAATTTTAAATAAAATGTATTATTTAAGAGTACATAGTCTTATTTTAGAGTCTATACGCAGGTTTAACAAGCACAAAATTATGCTCATATTTTCTTGTATAAAAAACAATGGACTTTTTTCAGATTTCTTTTTTTCTGACCCAAACATAGTTATATATTATATCATACTATTATTATATAAGTCTTTTTATCATTTTTAAACTGTCACTTGACTACATAAGGAGGGTCGCGTTAGCATGACTTTCCCTAAATTATAAGTTCTGCAAAAACGTTAATAATATTTTCGATTAAAGTAACAAGCTAAAATATATTATGGTTAATAATTTAATATTGATAATATACATGAGATTAAGATAAAAAAGTACAACCGAAGAATAAGATATTAAAATATAACTGCTTTTGTAACCTATAAAAATATTTTTGATGCAATACACTTTTTGTTTGTTAAATTATACATAAATTAATTTATATTTATGACAATTGGTAAATTTAAAAAAAATTTAATTAGTAAATCAAAAGTATTTTAAATACTGCAACTATGTTTACATAAATCAAGATAAACCACTAATTTGTACTGTAATATTTTAAAATAAAAATAATAATATTTTTAATTTCTGGTGATTTTAAATCAATAGTTAATACTCATTATCCAAGTAAAAATATATTTGAATATTAATTTAATTGCATTTAAATTACATGAATAGTGATGCTCGTCGCACTTTAAAGCATGTTGTATATTTATGTATTTATAGAATCATGCCTGCGGTAGGCTATTTTAGCAAGGTATGATAAACGTTATTTAAACTATTGCCCTATATTTCAAAGTATACATCATTATAGATATGTTATAAACAGATACTGAAAGCCAACCAGAAAAGAAATTAAAATTGTATCATTAGTTATATTTACATAAACTAAAATACATACAAAACTGAAATTATTAGAATGTAGCTTAACTACAGAGAATAAAAATTGTATATATTAACAGATAAATTTCAAATTACTAATAACATTTTTACATCTAAATAATAACATCATCATATCAGTATTATTTTTTCATTATGATACATATATACATACATAATGACATAAATAAAACATAAAGAACAAAAATGTACAAATATACATTAGAAAATAAAAATTTTTTATTATAAAATATATATTAGTACACATTAGTAGGATATTAAGAGTTGTACCTCCCATTAGCAGGTACAAGAATAATTTATATTTCAATAATTTAATTTTACTATTAGTTATAGATTACTAGTTATTACTTGTATACTTATTAATTATATATTAGTTATAACTAACAGACATCATTATTGCAAAAGTTAATAAAATTGTACATCACAAAATCACAAAAAACAAATACATAATATGTTTCTATCATACACTACGAAAATATTATTATTAGATGTATATATACTTCACTTAATAAGAACAAATTTTATATTAAAATATTTTTACAAATAAAATTAATTAAGCTTAATTTAGTAGCAACCAAATTGTAAAATTTGATTAAATTAATTAGGGTCCAGGTAAAAATATTTTTACAATAATTAAACCTTAAATGTTATGTTAAGTGTTTTAATTCAAAGATCACTTCAGAAAGTGATGGAATAATGTAGTTTTATGTAAAATGGTTTTTTTCTATATTCTCTTTTGAGTAAAAACAGAAATAACAATTTTATTTTTTCAAAGAAAATTCAAATTGTGTTATAGTTAAAAAAAAAAAAGTATAAAAAACAAAATCAATTAAGAAAAAGTAGATAGATAATTGTAACTTACAACTTTAAGAGGCCAAAATATACTATTTAATAGGAATTCAGATAGATTAAAATAATTTATTTAATTGTTTGGTATATTACCTTTTTGAACCAATTAATTTTCATCATGGTAACAACCTATTACTTTATGTATACTAACAAATGCATATAAATTAGATATCTTGACAATCAAACTTATTTATTAAGCAATAAATAATATTTTGATATTAAACTTAATTAAATTCACAAACATAGGTAAATTAAAATCTTGTTTTATTCTTGTTATTGCCTACTATATTGCCTAAGATTAAATATGAAAGATCAACCTGATTAGCTGAGATCAATAAACACTGGTATACTATTAATTTGTACAGTAATATCTATGTAGAAATAATTTATTAGAACTAACAGAATGCACTTCGATTCTTAATTTGGCATCAAATATGATATAATTGCACACAGATTATACCTATATTAAATAGTAATTACCTAATTATTTTATCAAAAAGAATAATTTATGACGTCAATTTTTTTTTTTTTTTATTAGATTTTTTTCTTAGTACGAGACCTACTAAAGTTACAATGAAATTAGAGATTAAAAATCTACATAACCTATCACAAAATTTAAAATTTATTATTGTAAAAAAAAAACGTGGTATAAATTAAATTAATGAATAGGAAAATTGAAAAATTATCATTTTAAACATTATTTAATACCTTTTTTTCAATATATTAGGTATTCATTTATAAATTTATAATAATATAATATAACATTTATACATTTAATGTGAGTTTTAAGATTATAAATAAATGGTCTAATTACAAACAGTTTTGAAGGTGAATTATTAACCAGTAATCCAAGGATATAAAAACAAAAGAATTATTTTAAATACTCAATTCAAGTTTGAATATAAACATTTCCTGTGACATAATGTGAGCATAAAAGTAGGTAACTATATAGATCAATATGAAATTAGTATCATTTATGTTTAAATTAAATTTGAATGTAAATGACATTTTTTTAAGTCATAATTACATCTTCTTCATAAATTAAAAAAAATTATAAACACAATGACAAAAAATAGGTAGATTATTTGTTTTATAATGATTAAATAACATAATTAATAAGGTTAATCTGAAGAATGTACCTATATCAGAAAATTATTATTCAGAACTGGTAATAATATAAAATATACCTACTTATAATTAATGTTTAGAGTATTTAGAGTATATTATATAGATTGAATATGTTTATTGAGTGGTTTATATTGGATATATTGCATATAATGATAAATATAGGTAAACCACAATACATATAAGTACTTAATATGAAGAGTACAAAAAATATATTATTTTCTTTACCGACATATAATATAAAACAGCTAATACCTAGGTAAATGCATTAAGTTTAAAGAACATATTTTATTAAATTAAAAAAAATTTAATATTTGCACCTGCAGTAGGTATAGTTGAAATAAATAATATTAATTTATCCATTATAATGAACACTACATCTTAATGTGAACTCTGTATAAGTAGGTTCTAAAAAAAAAATATTTTTTTTTTTAAATTACATACAATAATTTGTTAACTATTGAATCAATCAAATAAAAAATGTTAAACTATTATAATAGTAAATACCTTGGTAAATACTTAAGATGAAACTTTTAACATTTTTCGTCTCAAGGTATATTTACAAAAAAAATGTAAGACAAGAAAATTACCAAGGCTTTTTCTTTAAAACTAAAAAAAAAACATTAATTTTCTGAACCAATTAAATTAGACATTACGAAATAGAAACCATAACCTAATAGTCGTGTAATGTACGAGGTGTACATTTTCACGTACATAGTGCATATGGGCAAATAAATGTACTATCCTCAACAGAAGTTATTAAAAAGTAATATCATATTAATTTCATATACCCAACTAACATGTTTTTAATAAGGTTTAATAAGTATTGCACTATTATTATAAAAACTAAATTGCACATCATTATAGTCGTACTAAATGGAAATGAATGGTTAAGTCTATTGGACATTTAGGTATTGATGAGCATTGGAGTATTGGACATGTTTATGTCACGTTGTGTTTGTGTAAACATCAGTCACGTTCTTAAAGCTATTGCTGTGGCGTTAAAGAAGCTTGAACTCGGTAAACTTGACGGCCACACGTCAATAATATACAGTCCAAAACCGAAACACTACCTTTCACTAGTAAGAGCCAATGGTAAGAAAGCATGTTAAAGCCATTTGTTAAGTTGTAGTATATTACATAGGTATTAGGTATATTAAATTAACGGGACGATCGGCAGCGTATTATCAGTGAACCGAAAAATGCGACCACACATATGCGCGCGTCATATTATCTACGACGAGGGGGACGCAGCAACGATAGGGCGCTGGTAAACGGACGACGGCCTTTGGGTAGAAAACAAAGCCGGACGTCGCGGTCGTCACCAAGAAGCGATGACGTTTCACCCGCGTTAAAATGGTTAACCAATATTATGATAACGATGAAGTGATTAATAGAAAAATAACACGCCCAAGCACGTGGGCTGAATCTGATCGTTGCTTACCTGGTGACGCACACCGAATGGTGCAGGCCGTATTTGTTGAGCACCCGAAACAGCTCGGGCGCCGTCCGGGCGAATCCGACCAAGCTGAACGTGGCCAGCATGGTGTTCCACAGCACCAGCAGCCCCTTAAGCCGGAAACCGGCCCGGTCGCGCATCATCCGCCGGAGCCCAAACACCAGCATGGCGTATATGGTACAGTAATAGAACCCGTTGGTCCAATTTTCGGTCATCCACTGACGCGTCCATTCGTAATGAAAGTTCTCCTCGAAGTCGAACACGTACGAATAGTTGGACGGTTCGGGGTACATCATAAGGCGGACCATGGCGACGTCGTATTCCCGCGCGAACGGCTGACGTACGATAATATAATGTGATGGGTACTTATTTATCACGCGGTCCGGCGGAGGGCTAATAATATCGGCGTGATGTGTAGGACGACGAGCGGCGACGCGGAGCAACGGGGGTATGAATCGGCAGCTTAGTTTTATTACAAGCTGACCGAAAACCGAGTTGAAAATGGAACGCGCGAATGGAGTATGACAAAAACACTGCCGATAGTCTTTCGACTGCTGAATAATGTACAATCGTGATTTGCACTAGAGCCGAAATGCTAAATTAACGTGCCGTTGCCAGTCGCGCGCGCACGCATGTGTTTAGGTGTGTGTGTACGAGAAGAGACTGCGACTGCGGCGACCGATGAACCGACGTACTAACGCCTGAACGCGTAAACAGAAAGTGTACTCGGGTACTCCTGCTCCGGGCGTTCCGGCTCAGACGTGGTCGTGAAAATACTATATAATAATAATAGTAAACACGTATGCGGGAACGCGCGTGCGTGTGTGTGCAGCACCGAGGCGGCGGCGGCCTGCCGCCCGGCAGCACGTTACACCGCGAACCTCGCGACGCGCACCGTCATACCCACCGACGTGAACCGCGTCACATGGATCGGCGCCGCTGGAATATAGCAACGTCGTCATGACGTCGTAGTAGACTTTTTGGTGGTCGCGGGGAGAGTGAAGGGGACCGGCAAGGGCCAGCCAGTGCGACAAACATGACGCGCGCCCGCACGCACAGTGCGTTTATCTGCGGGGAATATTATTTTGCTCGCATACGAAGTGATACGAGTACGAGTGACACGTGTTACGCGTACGACCGCCGTAGCGCCGCCACACGTCTTTTACGGATTTACGGACCGGAAGACAGAAACTCGAAACCGGTAGGTCGCGGTGGTCGGTCTTGACACTTGCTAGTTGATACTTGAATTCTTGATATCTAATTTATATTCGGATCGGCGTACAAGATCGCGAATGTATTATGTTATACAATTTTACATTCGATATCATACGTAACACAACCATATTTTTTATAATTACGAGTACTCGTTGGTTTGCACCATTAAGGTTAATTATAATATTGGTAACATACATAATATATGCGTCCCACTATTTAAAAACGGATTAGAATCAAAAGTTATATATCTATTGACTGTTGCTATTCACGTTTGTAAACTACGTACGCATATTCTCTAAAATATCCATTATTTTTTTGATTAAAATTTATCATTTAAATCGTGTATAAAAAACTTAATTTTCTAAAGATATAGGTACATATTGTAAATATAACAATACCTTTTATTTTTGTAAAATTATACTTTTAAAATCCATTAATATATACCTATCTGAAAAACTACTTGATTGTAAATTCATTACAAATTTTACATTGCTACCGCGATCATTATCTTTTTATTTTATTTTTTATTAAATCATATACATTAATTGTCTTGCAGAAAAAAAATTATTATTATTAAATAATTAGTTATATAATTTTGTATCATTTATGGTCTAAACGCACGTCGACTTTTGTGGATTAATGATAATATATTTATATAATATAAATATAAAATGTTTATGACTTAAATATTACTTATATTACCAGCTATCAGATTAATTATTGGTACGCTATCCAAGAGTAGCCATATTTTTCAATTCCGATTGATCACCTCGGTTTAAACTCGTTAATTGTTGTCGGTACATAAGATGTTGAACTGGAATTTTTACTGCATAATATTATTATTCTCAATAAATCAACAGCAAATTATTCGCCCTTCAGAATGCCCACGTAACTGATGTATAAATATAATTAAAAACGATTTTCTCGTAAAATGAATCATTTATAAACAAAAAATAAAAATACCTAGATAAATATATTTGATATTTATTTTATTACCGATTTCGGCCATCCGCCCATAGGGTTCGCATTAACACTATATTTACATTACTTTCGTAACGCTGCAGCCGTCAAATTTTAAGTTCAAACTAAATCCAATAAAAAAATTTAAATATATATATATATATTATATATTGTATGTTTGTCAATTACATAATTTACTTAAAACTTTAATAGACATAAAAAATATAAAATAGATATTTAGTGTAACGTCTAAATTATGTAATTGATGCACAATAGTCGCTTAGGTAAATAATAATTTGTATTTGTATGTTGATAACTTAAGTTGGGATAGAATGATAGTGCCTACTAATAAGTGATAGTGTGGTGACTATGAGAGCTACACCCCACGTTTTTTTTTTAATCAATATTAAGAAGAACTTAATTAAGACGTCCCTATCGTAAAATTTAGGATATTTGTGTCTATAATTATATTATGTAAATAAATATAATATGTTTGTAACAATATTGAATATTGCTATAAATTATAATTTATTATTCGATTTCTACAAAAAGTGTCATATTGTTTAAAATTCTTCAATTCAACACACTAGGTATACAACTATATATGTATATAATAATATGTTCCATTTTTTATGTTTAAACAATTAATATATAGGTATCTACAAAAGATATAATATTAACAGTTTATGTCATAATTTTGATTTTTAATTTTCTATATTAATTATAGGATTGTAAAATATTATAGTTTAAATATACTCATACCTCGATTTAAAATTGAAATATCGTAAGTTAAGGTACAATATAATTAATAATATTCTTAGCTTGAAATTTTATGATATTTTCATTCATTCTAATACTAAAAATAACATAATTTCCGCTGAAAACAAATGTTGCGTATGATTCAGAGAACGAAAACAAATAGGTAGTGCGCTAGTCGCTGACAACTTAACGCTATATCGACTATCAAAAATTCAAAACATTGTAAAATGAACGCCGAGTGTAGTAGTGATAGCGCACAATGTACAAGACTAGTATTATATAGGGTTGAAGTCGATAGTTATTACAAAATATTTATAATAAACAATTTAAAGTTCTAAAAATGCAAAATTATCCTATTATACTGCATATTATT
This sequence comes from Rhopalosiphum nymphaeae, assembly GCA_036289425.1. Taxonomy (NCBI): domain Eukaryota; kingdom Metazoa; phylum Arthropoda; class Insecta; order Hemiptera; family Aphididae; genus Rhopalosiphum; species Rhopalosiphum nymphaeae. Next base: position 8,343,630 of record JAZAQC010000012.1, on the reverse strand, counting down.
AACGTAAGTCCTCCTGACTCTTTCTGTATTTTTTGTATAATGAACTATGATGCTTTGATTCTATTTTTTTCAACCATTTTTTATAAGTGTCTATAATCGAGAATATAATGTACTGTAAAAAAATCAAATGTTACTTTAACATTTTTTAAATACATGAATACATACAATGTACTCGCTACTTATACTTTATAGTACCTATACTTAGTGAAAATCCAGAAGAACTTGAAGTGTTTTTTAATTCAATTTTCCACCCCCCATAATTACTATACCGAACCCCAAGTCATAATAATACATATGATACTATAAACAGTAAACATTATAACTGTATGCGTTAATATATTGTGTAAATTATAATGAATAAATTCGATATTTACACGTAACAGTAGATATACGTTGATATTTGATAAATAAAATCTAATAAGGTTGTTACATAAAAAATTTAGTTATAGGTACTGCGAATTAATATGCCGATGATGACAAATGTTCTGATTACAACTAACATATTGTAGATATTACAATACAACGCAGTATTATAATAGTAGGTATAAGGTATAATAACGAATATAATTTAACTGTTAATATAAATATACCTGTATTATTAACTGTTTTGATATAATTATATGAATTAGTCGAAGGTCCGTGTAGATGTAACCATCATAATTGAATGTATATTGTTTAGTATATATTTGTACATTATATTATACTCAATGCCATCATGATTGCAAGGGCGTAGCCAGGGGAGGTTCAGGGTTCAGACCCCTCCCCCCGAAATTTTTTTTTGAAATAAAACTGAATAGTTTCATTTTTTCATTTCATATTTTATTATATAATATAACATATTTATACTTTACCCCCTCCCCAACCCAAAAAAATATTTTTCTAGCTATGGCCTTGCATGTACTCGCATAGTAATATAGAATTTTAAATTTCTAGAATATATGTTGTATGTATATTATAGACAGTTAAATCTATAAGGGGGAGGAGTCCAGGATTTAACAAATTATTTTAATTATCAAGAGTGAATTTGTTTTTCATTACAAATCACCTAAGTGAAAAATAAAATGTAAAAAACAATTTTAAAAAATTTATAAAAATAAAAGTAATATATATTATAAATATTTTAAAATTAGCTTTGTAAAAAAAAAAATTATTAGGGACAAGTTTATGGTAACAGAACAAATATGACAAGAAAATACAGAGGTGTAGAACTTCAAATCATCAACAAATAATAATTTAGCTTATTTTATACCATGTTCTGCACACAGTTTAAATTTAGCTGTGAATTTTAATGCTGCATTATCAAATTTACAAATGAAAAAATGTTTTGGTATAATTCAACAAATCTTTAATTTTTTTTCTGGATCTACCTCTCGTTGGAAAATACTAAGTAGTAATCTTTTTTAAACTAACTCTATGATCTTTATCGATTATAAAATGATCTCCTAAATTAGTATCTAACTATCAAAGCAAATTATACTCAATTACCTAAAATTAAAATTGCGATTAATAATATAATAGAAAAGAGAAACTCTGAATCAATATTTATGGCAAAAAACTTATTGTGAATTATTGAAAATAAGTTTATCTATTTAGAGTACTATTCTTTCGGGCATTAATCGTGCTAATATATGAATCCAAAAAATTTTTAAAAATATTTACTATAAGTCGAACTACTAATTTGATTATAAGATTAATATATGAAATCGTTAAATTAAGAAATAATAGTTTTGAAATATTTGAAATATTTTTTCACAATGAAGAAAAATGCAGGCGCTGATCCTGTGGGGAGAGGGGCGGTAAATTTATATTCTTATTGTTATATGACAATTGTCTATGCTAAGTCAAAAATTACAGAATTATGGCACTTTCAATGATGTACCTAAAGCTAATTTGAGTTTAATATTTTTATTGAAAAGGACTTGATTATGAAATAATAAAACACAATCGTAAATAATCTATTTTCAACAAAATTATAAATAAAAATATATTGTTGAACATTTTAAGTTAAAAAAAATAAATATAATCATATGATCACTATAATAAATGTTATTGTATTGTCGCTTACTCGTTTGCTAAAATAAAAATAATAATAATAATATTAACTAAAGTATCCATTTTTAATCTAACCTAATCTATATAATTAATAATTATTGATGATCTGCCATTTTTATTTAAATGATTATAAGTTTCTGTCAGAACTCAGGGCTAAACATTTTAAGTAAGTACCGTAGATATCCCAAATGAAGTTTTCTCTTATGTGCAATTTTATGTGGGACTCTCAGTGAATGGTTCACCAGCCAATAAAATGATACCTACTCATCACCGATGAACACAATAATACCGGTAATATCATAGACAGTTGACAGTTCCAGGGCAACGTCGAGTAATATAGCTATAGTAGTTATATATAATATATATACAATCATTTGTTAATAAATTATGAATAAATGTAATAATATCACAGATATATGCCGGTTGCATAAAAATTTGATTAATTTAATGGTTTTATAAAATGTTATGGGCTAATCATGAGTCACTTACAGGACCATATTAGCCCACTATTGATTCATTAAATATTTATAGAAATTATCTATGCAGTCCGACAATAAGATTGTATTTTATAACTGTGATTAATTATTACTAACACTTTGGGATTTCTATGACATTATAAAATAATGAAATCTATAATAACTTTTTCAGTAATGCCATGAAGCGCGTACTTGTATATATAACAGATAAGTACTTCATATGCGGACATCGGGGGGAGGGGGACTTAGGGTGGCTTCATAGCCTCCCAAGTATTTCAATAAACCGCCAAAAATCGAATGTAATATATTATACTTGTGTATAGAAAAGGGGTGCGGGGTCACTTTACATTGGATTATTATAACCCCCATAAAAGTTCAACTAAAAGTCCGATTATGAAGTGTTTATAATAATATCAAAAAAAAAAGTTAAAATAAAATCATTCGCTGTATGGTAACAATCTACGAATCAATCATAATATATAATAATATGTATATTGTACCGACTTAACGAGTATTACAACTTTCTGCAGTTGCAACTATATCAAGGACGCCCACAGACATTTTTTAAGGGGCAGCAAATAATTTTTCATTATACGGGGATATTTGCCAAGCATATTTACTTTGTTTCTTAATAATTATAAATAATACTTTATTACAATTTAATTTTTTAACTTTTAAGTATACTCAGGAACCATATTTTTAAATATGTAATTAGGTATATCAAATTTAATCCTTAAGTAAGTATACTTAAAAATTTCAAAAATCAGAATTTAAATAAATGCATTATTAAAGAAAATTAGAGAGAGAGTATATAAAATTATATTGAATCACTCTGTATAATATATATTATACATGATACATTATATTAAACCGTGTCCATGAAAACAGGGAATATTCCATATAGCTATATTATAATTTATTAAATACTTGATACCTTATACATAATTCGAATTCGATTGGCAGAATATGGATCTAGAGATGACCATCAACTACCTACTCCGACTTATAATTATTTAAACTCATGTATTCTGTGCATGCGTAACACTTGTTTTTTTTAATGAGAACCTCTTCCTATTTCTAATATCATTTTTAGATTATTTTAAATTTTTTCTTGTCATTCATGAGGATCAATTTGTATTCAAAATTCAAAATTGCTTAAATTAGAATTAATCTAACTTATTGTTATCATATGCAAAATAAATTAAATAAACACATTAATCAAAATTATATTTTTATTATGCAATAATCACTTTATTTAATATAAAATATATTCTCTTTTGTCAAAATTCAATAATACTTATAATATACCTACTTTACATTTTAAAACATTTATATATAAATTAGAAGTGTCAGCTAAACTTGTTCATCATTTAAACTGATATCATAAATTGACACTCAAATGATATAACGATCTTAATTCCTAAGTAGCTGCAGAGTAGAACCTACTATCGACTTATTTAAATATAGTTTATCTTTTTTCCTAATAAATAAATAAAAACTTTTTCATAGAATTATTATTATTCAAGATTTTCGTGGTTTTTGAAACAACTTAAATATGAATTTATTGTATAATTTAATACTAAATTACATATTTGCATTTTAAAAACCTTGGTATGTATTCATATAGTTAAAATTGATTAATTTTTTTCACTCAGATAGGATTTAAATAAAAAATTATTTCTGTACCAGTTTTAATATATAATTTTTACCAATAAAACAAACAGAATTTACTACATAACAACTTATCTCATTTTTACCAATCTTTGAATTTTAAAGTAGGTACAACATGGTTTACCAACATAAAGAACTGATCGAGATAATTTACAATAAACACGTAGGCAGGGTTGGACTTATCATAGTTACATGTAACTAAGTTATGTAACTTGGTTACTTTTGTAAGTTGTAAGTTGTAACAAGTTATTCATTTTTAATTTAATTTGTAACTTGTAACTAATTACACATTTTCTTGTAACTTAATATGAAAGTTACAGTTACAATTAAAAGTTACATTGTATATAACTAAAAATATCGTTGACTTATATATATTTTAATTACTATAATTATTACTAATTTTATATTATTATATTATTATGCCTATTGCATGCACTCACTTCATAAGAAGACTATCTACTATTTTTTTACCGTTACGTTACACAATTGATAAAATTATAAAATTATACGAGTAATAAAATTATATACCTACCTTAAATTATGTTCTTTGTAATAAAATTGAATATGAATTTTTATATTATTCTTACATAATTCTATTATATATTTGTGTCACTGCACAATTTTATATATATTATTTTGTAAATGGAGTTTTTTCCGTCAATAAAGATAATAATAATAATAATAATATTAATAACATGTTAGTTTATGCATTTATTTATTTATTATTTTTCAATGTAACTTTTAACTTTAAATATAACTTAGTTACATAACTGTAACTTATATCCGATTACACAACATTAAAGTATCTAGTATCTTATAACTGGTTACACAGTTTTAGAGTAATTTGTAACTTGTAACCAGTTACAATAAATAAAGTAACTTGCCCAACCCTGCACGTAGGTACATTGAAAACCTAAAAATAATGATTTTGATTTTATATTTAAATGTGTCAAATCCATACTATTTAATCATTCTAATATACAATCGCACACAATCAACTTCAAGGTTGTAAGACATGATACTTGCATGCACAATGCACATCTTAGAAAAATTCACTAGCTATAAATAGGTAGGTACCAACTATTACTAACTTACTGTTGTGTCGTATCGTATAGCGAGTAGCAAATGTAATTATATCCTACGACTACCGTACAGTGAACACGATAACACAATCACATTTCTCTCGTGTTAGCCATTTGTAATCTATTTATACACCAATGAACGATAGTAATTATTATTAAGTAGTCAATATCCGTTTCATTGTGTAAGTACTGAAAAAAATAAACAGTATTATATAATTTTAAAGTATAATTTTTTATAAAAATTAGTAAGTAATATACATAGGTATACTGTATACATAAATACCCTAGAATTCTATATTAATAGTTTATACATTAATGATTAATTTACCTGTGAACATGTAGTGTACCATTACCGTGTACGTATAGCAAAAAATATTACATGTATAAGTGAAAATCGCATAAAACCTATATAATATAAATGATGTGGTTTTAGTCCCCACTACCATTAAATTAATTCCTAAAGAATTATGCACTTAAAAAAATGAAAAATTTAGTTTTGATCATCTAAAACAAATTATTATATCCAAATCTTTTTTTATTTTAAGTTTCAATATGATTATTATGTACTACCAATATTATCAACTTCCTGCGAACGAATTTTTTTGTCACTCGTAGAATAAAAATGAGACAAGTAAGGTATTTATATAAAAAATAAAATAATTTTAAACAAATTGACAGAAAATACAGAAATTTGTATCTTATACATACTAACAAAGTTATTTTTATTTTAGTATAAAGATATAATTTTTAATAATAATTATAGATTAAAAATGCACAAACATTCAAGGTTTAAGAGTATATTATTATTACATCTTATTGGTAGGTTGTAAGAAACTTAATAAGTATCTTTTTTGTCAATAATTCAAACTTTGGGTTTGATAAATATTATTATCAAAAATAAACATAATATAGGTATTATGGATAAAAAGTAAAACAAATTGTACACTAAAATTAAAAATTTGGGTTTATGTCATACATGTATATAGAGGCATTTGTAGCCTATTTGATCATCACCAATTTATGCGTATAATTATTTGTAGTAAATACTAGATTAATATATAAATAACTGTTCCTGAAAAATAAGTATTACCTACAGATTTATATAAATTACGTACAACGATAATACATGTATAATATTGTATAAATATTTATTATAGGTACTTATTTTAAATTTACCTAATATCAAAACTATTTTAAAATTTGATTACTTATTTAGCTATTTCTATTAATGCTAATTAATTTAATAGTAATTAACTTAATTTTAAGACAGTATATAATGCGAGGTACCTACGGTGCGTTGATTAATAATTTATACTTAATTCTTAATAGGTATCTACTTATTTACTACTTATTATTCTCACAATTTATAGTGTGAATTATAAACAGACCTTGAAATAATATTGAATAGTTTTATGAATTTATATAATTTCTTTCCATAAACACTTTAAATTTAAAATGTAAAAAAAATAGGCAAATATTTTGGTTATCCTTCCCCCTATCTTCGATATCTAAATTATCGCTAATTATCTAAAGACAATATGCCTACGAGCAGTAAATAGTATGTCACACAGAAATCCAGGATAAATTGTGCATAGATCATAGATCATGTGATAGATCATGCAAGCTGGAATAATATAAATTAAAATAACTATTAGGTAAACAAGATAATATTTATTTAAAAGAATATATTATATGTCATATTTACCCTTAACACAACTCATTTAAAAATATATTAAAGTAACTTAAAACTTTATAATTCACATTACAGTTTGTAAGGATCATTCCACGACTAATTAGATAGGTAACGTTTATTTAGTCAAATATTACCTCAGTGCATTTAAAATTGAGTTTATATTGTAAATATATATTATCTATATAATAAATAATTATGTAACTATATAATGATATCATTGGTACCTATGAAATAAACGGTTAAAGTATACTAAGAGAAAATAAATATTAATATTTAATAACGATATTACATGGAAATTTAATAATATCTACCAATATACACTTAAAGTTTATTGTTTTTAAATAAATTGTATACGATATATTGTATAAAATATATATTATATATATGTATAATTATTATTTTATTATATTTGTATTATATAAAACGCTATAAAACTAGTGTATTATATACCATAGCTATACCTATTACTTAATTTATCAATAAGAAATAATATTATGAATCATACATTTATAAATATAAATATATACCTATTATATTATAATAAAATTTTATATAATTAGAATAATAAGATTTTAGCATATTATTTAATAAACATTAAATAATAATCTTAAATTGATTAAATTAGTACGAAAATTTAAACATGATAATTTGTGATATGATATATCTACACTTCATATGACTAAACAGTAAATTAACGATATTAAATAGTATAGATAATACTATAATATGTATTAATATAAAATCAAGTTTCAAACTTTGAGTGGTTTGATTTGAGTGAAGAAAAAAAATTAAAATATAATATTCAAGTAAAATATTTATTGATTTTTCGATGATTATATGTATTGACGTCAAGCAACGTATTGAACAACTATTTTTACTGTTCAGACGAAGATTTGAACATATCATTAATTCATATTTTAATTAAATGTACCTATCTAAGCAGTCTTAGTAAAAAAATACACACATAGGTAATACATTATTTAGCACCCACTCTTACAATTTAGAAAAATTTAATCGATATCGTCACCCATTCAATGGCGTATTTTGATGGTGAAGGAGAGATATAGGAGATAGATCCTCCTTCTACCTTTTCTTTTTTAAGATTAAGTTTTAAACATTACAATTGAGACTTAAAAGTTATAACTTAAAACTTTGTTATCCTGTGAGTTGTGATAAAAAGTAAATTGTTTTAAAATGCATTATACGGAATCACTGAAAGTTAAAAGGTTTCAACAGCTAAACATAATTTTATTTTATGATTAAAGACTATTTTTGGCTGGTATATCAGCATGTTAAAATCATTATACACATTTTTTTGAGAACTATTATTGATTTTATGAGTATTTAAATATATTAAAATAAAAAATTATTTCATATTAAGAATATCAAGAAAAAAGGCCTCTGTGAAATGTGCGCATTACTACTATAATATCAAATTTGGGCATTTACAAGATTTCTTATAGATAATTTTATCTTATAACTTTTGTTGCTATCATCAATGTTTTTTTTAATTTAAATTATTCATTATACTATTATAGGATAAAAAAAATGTATGTATATATACTATAATAAAAGTTGTAATGATTCTTATCTTCATAAAATTAAATACTATCTTTACTTTAAATTTGATAATTGTGTATACAATTTTACTTTGTTTTGCGTACTATCTATAGATAGTACTAACATAGATCAATGTTAACCACCAATCGAGAATAACTACCAAGTAAATAGTGATAATAATATTATTTCCTGATGTGTGACTATATTGGAATGTAGTGTATTATATTATTGGTATTTGTGTATGAATATATAGATATACACATGTATATATTAAACTTATAGAGGCATGCCTTGCAAGGCCAGGCCATCTATTAGTGTTAATTATGATCCATAGAAAAATTAACCGATATTTACAGAAGAATATGGTAGTATAATAATTGACTTGTATACATTGAACAGAATATCATTATTATTATAGGTTTATAGCATCATATATAGTGCATGTTTATATAAATAGGTATTCAGTCATAATAGATAATTTGTATAATATATTATTTTTAGGGCTATTGTTGTTATTAATAATAAATGTTACCTTAGAAGAATTTTCAAAAAAAAAAAACTAGGAAATGTGAAAAATTATGAACATACATTACATTTCGTATGTAAAAATGTAACTGTTGACAATTTTCGTAAGTTGATAATGAAAAAAATGTGAAGATCAGACCTAACTGGAGTAAGCATATTTTTTTTCAAATTGTTTGGATTTAATCATAGACACACATTTTAAATCATATTATTATATTACTTAATTCTGACCTAAATTATGTTTATATACATATATTATCTTAGTTAAAAATTACTTTACGTCTTGATGACATACCACGGTAAACATATTTATTTATCATCATTATAAATAATAAAATAATTTCCATCATCCTAATTTGTATACGAGTAATAAATATTTGTATATTTTGTCCTATATACATATTAATTTTTATTATACAAACATAATCGCTTATATTAAGTATTGATTGTTTAACTTGGTTGATTTAATCAAATGTGTATTTATCCACAGTTAATTATGCAATTATTCAATTGACTCTCAAAGCTTTTTTTAATAGAATAGAAACAACAGGATTAAAATTAACAATTTTTGAATTTAAACAAAAAATATTTATTGTATTAATTTAATAATTGGTATATTAAACAATTTTGACCCAATTACATATTTATTTATATATATATATACCTATACCTACCTGTTTCTACATACCTACTGACGTAATAAAGCCAATATGTTAAGGAGTATTAAAATTTATAGCAGGTAGATTTTATAATGGAAATGTAAATAATATATCGTAAGACATCTTGATGAAAAAGATTCTTTTTTTTAAACAATCTATTTTATTTATTCATAAATTAAAAGTCACTTCCAAAATTATCATTTATGGTGTCAAAAAGTATTATAATTTAAAATAATTTTATAATTATAAATATTTTACTAAGTTGTAAAACAGATAAAAATACACAATAAGTCCGTTGTTTTCCTGTATAACTGGTTTCTAAACAATATAAATGTCATATTAAATAAAAAAGGGTTTTAATTGAAAATAATAAAATATTAATATGATTATTAATATGTTTGAATATATGCACGTAATGCACTGAAGTAATTACATTTATTTTGTAATTGATTAAAAAATATAAAATTATAGAATAAACGTAATTCAATTAAATCTAACACAATAAACTATTTTTGTTAAACAAAGTTCGGCCTAGTCGGTAGATCAAGTCTAGTAAATTATACCATGATTATCACGGTTAATCAGAATACCATAAAAGCTAAACACGACACGACAGAACGTAATTCTGAACCCGGTTTTACTCGTTTACTTGGTTTGGTAACAATAAATATAAAAAACTTTAATAATACAAAAATAAATTAAAAAATATAAAAAGAAAATTATATTATTACTAATAAATTATTACATAGAGACTAAATAATCATAGTATGTTGAATTTTCGGTTCTAATCTCGGCTCTAGCTAGTGTATTATTAATATTAGGGACTATAAATTCGAATATTATGAATACTTATTTTTTAAATTATCGTTATTGATTTTAGACTAATATCTCCAATCCATAATAAATTATGTATAATACACCAATTTTCCGAGTTTATCATTTTTAATGAATAACATACAGAGGGAGGATATATGCACCAAATAGAACTCTCAATAAAATTAATTATGATCAGAATTAAAAGGCCCCTTACATCAGCGTCTTTTAAGATGGTGAAAAGGTAAAGTTCTTGAGAGTAAAGGCAATATTTATTATTTTTTTTCTAAATTCTGTAAATTCAGTTTATTTTTTTTTGAAATTGTTATTAAAGTTATTGTAGGTTGATTTTGAGGAATTTAATATTAATTTAGTTATTTATCATTTTTAAGAATTATTTTATTTATTTTATTGTAATATTATTATAATATTGTATTATATTAAGGGCTTATATTAGAAGTTTGAATTCTGATAGAAATGAGAATAACTAGTAAGCGACGCTATTTTTTAATGGATCGTTTTGAAGTATGTATCTAGATTCTAGAATTACTTAGGTATGGTTATTTTTAAAGGGAACGAATACATACTTCAAATTTAAATCAACGCATGAAAAATAAAAATTAATTTTATACCTTTTATAAATATATCAGGTATGTATCAATATATGTTCTTATATAAGTATTATTTTTAAGTATAAACTTGAAAGTTCTGACCTCTGTAAACTATTTCTTAGCATCTCAAACATATTAATTAAATAATTATTTTTTTTTTCAAAATAATAATGGATCATTAAAAATTCAATAAGATATAAAAAAAAATAATAGGTATAGGTTATCTGAATATTACATTACTATATAGCTATATGTTGTACATACCTATAATACTTATATACTTACACACCGTACACACTTTTGTAAGTATAGTTATAATAACAATATATCATATATATATTTTCAAGTTGTGACGGTGCTATATTATGAGATAATCAGAGTTGAAAAAAAAGAAAATTTATAATTTTTATATACCATTTAGAGGACAACAATTTTGATCTAATCACACATTCACATTAGGACTTTAAGTCCTAAATGTGAATTGTTTGCTTGCATGATACGATTATTCACACAGTTATCTAGCTTTCTACATCTGTGATGTATGACGATATCCTATAGGAAAAAAAATAATATACCTAATCGCTTTTACACGTTAAATATAATAATACAGCTATATATATATGTATTAAATATATTATAAATATATATATATATATGTGTAAAAATAATAAATTACGTGATGTACTATGCACTCAATGAACGCTACCTGACCGTGTTTTTACATAGTTATAATCAGCATAATATATAATATTATAATTTATACACCTACTAATTACTATAATAATATTAATAAATGAAAACGGCGCAATACAATTTTAGCATTTGCAAACTTAGTGGCCAATTTTACTTACCTACGTTTTATAAATATGTATAAACCGTGGTCTAATTATGACAAGGGATAAGGGTTAGGGTGTGATATTGAGAAAAATATAGGAATGTGTGGTAGCGAGTATGGTCGAATTGCACCTATTTTAGTCGAATTGCACTTGAGCTCAAAAAAAGTATTTCAATAAAATTATCATGCATTTGAAGGGGTTAAACATTTAGTAAACATTCATTTTCCTTCTCATTTGCAGGCTTAGGATGATTTTAATTATTGGCATGGTTAAAAATTATTGTTTTATGCATCACATTATGTTTAATCACATATACTGCTTCACCTTTGAGGATCGACTTCCATAGAACATTTTTTTATTATTGAATTTATATATTTTTAGTTGTATTAACTGTATATTTTTAATAGAATAATAATTGATTAAATTAAATAATATTGCTAGAAAAATTAGCAAATTACATATTGTAGTCAAATTAACTATTAATCTTGCAACTATAACTGTTTGGTACTTATAACTAATTGTTGGGCTATGTCATATGAAACTACATAATTACATTTTATGGCTAGTACACATAAACTTTTAGTTAAACCAACCAATTATTTTTTTTCCGTATAACTATAACTATTAAGAAATATAATTGTATAACGTGTAAATATACAATAAGTATTATAAACTAATTAATAATTATTAAAAATAATATAATAATAAATAATAATTTTTAAAATCTTTGTAGTAATTAATTTTTGTGTGCGTGGCCCTAAAAATAAATTTTAACATGATCAATTTTGAAATTGTCCGAGAACGACCGTTTGACCGCCCCTGATATATACATTATAATTAGGTATATGAATACTATTATTATTATTGTTATACATTTGTTTTTTTTTTAATTGTCAAATTTAATTAATGTCATAATTATAATTTTTTTTTAATTTCGATCATTTTTTCGAGTAATGACAAACTGTATTCAAAAATTCTAGCCTGGTAATACGCTTTTGAATATATAATATTCAATATATTTTTCAATATTATTTTTTTTTTCTGGCACCGTGTTGTTGATGGTCATGTGCTAGTGTTCTGCATTAAAATGTAAGTATAAGATTCGTAATATTTTTAACGGGTTTTCACTATACACGTTCGACTCGTAACAAGTTTCCACATTTTTTCCATTTTAGCTCTTTTTTTTGAACGAGTAAAGTTTAACCACTACCTGATTTTTACCCGAGTATTCGACCATTTCTTTGTAGGTAATAAATGCAATTCGACTATCCCGATGGTAGCTTGAGCAATAGTCATATACCTAGGTTTTATATTAGCGTAGAAGCTCGTTGGTTTGTGAACTTAAAAACCACTTAAATAACATGGTGTATGTAACTCTTTTCCTAAAAACGTTCAAATAAAACCTTAAATGTGCAAACATGAAGTTAAATATGAAAAAAAAATTATGTCAATTTATTTTTAAGTTTTTAAACAAAAGTTAATTTTTAATAATATTTTTTATTTAAACTTGTAAAAAAAAATAATCTTTTTTGTTCATATGTTCGTTTGTAGGTACTAGATAATGACTTTTATTAAACTAAACGTATCGAACATTATTTTTATTTTCAATTTTGTAACAAATTGTCAATCACAGTCTATAATGATTATATTTTTAAAATATATATTGTATTTTTAATGTTTTTAGAGTTTGTTTTTGATACACATAAAAAAATGGCACTTACATCAAAACTATTAATAATGTATTAACGATAAAAACTTTCTATTAGAAAGTCAAATACATTTTTTGTAAGTATTTGATATTCACATAATTAATGCTTATAATTCGTATAATTCTTATGACAGAATGCATATTCACCCATCACCCATAAAATAACTATTTCTTCTCTAATGAATTTTGTTATTTTCTTATTATTCAAAAGTCAATAACAAAATAAACCTGAAATTTTGACCAAGTAATCATATTATAATTGTCTATACATAGTATAATTTTAAAAATATTTCAATTATTTTTAAGATATCTGAAAACCATTTAAATCTTCCATTTTTTATTAGTTTTTTTCTAAATGTCAATAAAAACATTTTAAATTGGTCAAAATTCTTGAAAATTTAATAGATGATAATATTTAAGTCGTGTACAATTTTTTTACAAACATTTAAACAAAATCCTTAAAAATCATGAAAATAATAAATTTTGCTATTGACGATATAAATATAAACAATTTATATAGCTAAGACTTAAAAATTTAATACAAATTTAACAAAAGTACCTAGTTCATATTAAAACTAAAAAATTCAAAAAATATATTAAGATGATTTTTTTTTAGACATTTTAAGTTCAAATATGTATGAAAGTAAATATTTAAACTATGAATGATATTCATTTTTTATTTTAGTTCAAAATCATTGTTAGTGAAATATAGAACTTTTACGTATATCATTATATTTAAGGTATGCAGTGTTTCGAAAAAATTAATTCAACCTATCATATTTCTAATAGTAAAATAAATTACTTTACCTAATAATAGCAATATTAAAAAATATAAAATGAAATAGGCATATTTAGTAATATAGGGTGATAGACCGTATCTGCTTATAGAATTGTTTTTAGCATACAATGATACATTGCAGTCTAATTAAATTTAATATTTTAACAAATCCATCAGCTATTCATTCGACACCTAGTATACAACAGATCAATAACTACTTGTCAACCTTATTTTTATTTATATATTTTAATGGTCTTGTTTGCGAGTAAAAAAACTTTAATTTTAACATAAAGTTAATCATAAGTTCATTTTATAGAAATTTAAAAAAAATAAAACTTATATCTTAAGTTAAAATTTTTACAAAATCATGAAAATATAAAAATTATATTTTATAGTTAAAAATAAACTTAGTTAAGTCTTAAAGATTTAATACAACGTTCTTCGAAAGTTGTTCTCACAGAAACCTATAATAAATCTCAAAAATGTATACCTATTACTTCACTCTTATATAGGTACTCGTTACTAATACACTTTAAATACTTCTAACTTATGTATTGTTTGTTCAACATTAGATTTTTATGTTCACAAGGAAAATATTCAATTTAGAAATATGAAATCAAAAATGTATGTTATCAGTCAAAAAATTAAAATTCTTAAAAAAATTAACAATCAAAAATAATAAAAAGTATTATTTTTATACAAAAATTATGTTTTATAATGACTTTAAATAATATAAGAAAAATATTTTTAATGACGTTAATACTTTTAGAGATAATAATTATTTACTGTGAAAGAATCATCCAGTATATATAGATATATGATAGTATGGTAGTCATGTACTGATATATGATGTATATCTATTTATGATTAATTTTTTGATAAATTATACCTATTAGGTATATTGTAGAATATATTAATTATTGCACAATCAATTTTTATCTGAATATTCAATAGAAATTGATGTAATATAATACATAATTCCGGCGGATATTGATATTCATTAGGTAATCATTACAATAAACATAATGTTATAAGTATTATAATAGTTATATGTTATAAATTATAATAAATATTAAAATATGTTATTATCAGTTATCAGCAATTTTGTCTCGCCGGCCGATCGGGTTTCGGGTCAAACATCCAATAATAATTTATGTATATAGGTATTTAATAATATAATTTATACAATATTACGTAATAACCTGAAAGAGGACGTCGTATACGCATGTGTAATGATTAATTAACGCATAACACACTAAAATTTACGTTTAAAAATTCCAATTTTTTATGGTTATCTTTAATATAAAAGTATATTGACCTATTATTGAACTTAAAATTAAAAATATCAACTATATTCTCTCATCGAATTTTTATAATATTTTAATTTCTAAGTGAATTATGATCATTTTTAAACATTAATATTTTTTTATACTTTTAACAGATTTAAAAGTAAAAATATTGTAAAAAATCAAAGAAACAATAAATCTTGTTCTTAATTTTAAATTTCATAATAAGCTAATCAGTAGCCAAACAAAATTGGAATTATTGAATGAACATTTTGGTATAGTATACGTTAGTAAGACGAAGACAACACAAGTACCTACACAAGTGGATTTAACGTCGTCTTTTAAACAGTTAGATAGATACCAAGTTATATTATATATATTATATGCACCTTTATTGTCTATAAAGTATTAAAAGTAATTTAAAATTTGGAATAATGCAGAGCTTGCACTAAAGAAATATTAGAGCTACACACCATATTTGTTTTTCAGAAGTGAAAAAATTTGGCGCTCACTTCGCTTGCGTATTATACATACCACAATACCACATACCATCATAAATATTATACATCATAATGTATAAATATTGACAGCTTAAATGACAAAATCTTCCTTAAATTATATTTTGATTAACAACAATCAATATTAATCTAATTTTAAAATTTTTTTTTCCTTTTTTTTATAACAACCTCTTCATCAATATGAATAATATGACTATTTTCTATTTTGGTTATTAATTTGAGCACAATCACAATACTTGGCGGTATAACGTAATGGTCATGACCACTGTTCATTTTCAAGACCGTAGATTTAATCTCTTGATATTCATAGATAAATTATCAATGTTTTAATCATAATTTCTAATAAATTCGGAAAACAAAATATTAAAAATGTCAAATGATACTTATATTGTAACTTTATAAGCTCATAAACATATAGAACTAATTATTAAAAATTCAAAACATATTGTTTTTTATGTACTGCATAGCATTTAAATAAGAACTGTACATTTTATGCACAACAGCACGTTAGCGCAAGCTAAGTAAATTAAATCGTATTTTATTAAAAACTTATCTCACACTATAATAAAAAAATATCAGTAAAAATAATAAAAGAGTGATTTACCAATTAATATAATGCTCATCAAATTTATTTATTTCACTGTAGAATTTATTAAAATTCTATAATGTTTAAAAATTTTTAATATATAAATACGAATATACGTCATTTTTACGTACGTCAAATGAACTCGATAATTTGAACGAACAAGAATTATTAAGTACATGCGACATTTTTATTCATGAAATGCTGACACTTTTTTCACACAATTCTTAGACACAAGTTAATTTCGACGCAAAACAAAAAATTAAAAATTAAAATAATATATGTACACAGACACACAGTTTATCATAAAGGTATGACAATTTTATAATAAAATTACATCTAAATATGCTAGATAATTGTGATATACTTTGTATATAAACTCAATATCAATTATCAGTCATCACTTTCAACGCGAAATTAAAAAAAATCTGACATTTATACAGGTATTATAATTTTTAGTTATACAGGGCTCATAACTTATAGCTTTAAAAAAGGTTGTTATAAGCGCAATAATATGCTCTAAAAATATTCATATCAGCGCTTAAATATACACTAAAAATACTAAAATATGCAAAAAAAACATTTGTAAAAAAAAAATCAAGGTTTTATTATTAAAAAAAGAAATAATGGTTTCCTTATCAATGCCATTACTAAGTTTCGGGAGGAGTATACTTTCGCTATGTCACGTGTCACCTAAACTCGTATAGTTATATGTAGTTTCTTCTTATAATATTAAAAGAAGAAAAACTAATTAACATGAATTATAATTACTAATATAAACAATTAATACGACTATAAATACTTGTTATTATTAAGAAAAAAGGTTTCAAGGCTACAGAATTGAAAAAAAAATAATAAATATCCAAAAATAATGTCAGAAAAATAGAAAAAAAGCAAAATAGTATAAGTAACTTCACAACCGACAAAGTGCTTCTAAATATTTAAGACTCAGAACAGTTTTTTACAATTATACAAAGAAAATAAAAGTATATGACAACATAAGCGTATCTTATCTTAATATTAAATGAAAACATTAAAAACTGCATGTTAACAATATTAAATTAGAGATTTAAACCTGGCAAAATAGTAATGGAAAAATTCAAAATTATTTATTGAGTTACCTAAAATTATTATTCTATTTATCGTTGTGTATAGATTAATAGATAATAGACATTTTGATGATAAATTGGTGTAAACAACATTTATGACATGTGAGTAATATGCGCTTAAATAATTCAGGACAATATGTATAATTTAAAGATTTTATTTTAATTTTTTTTTGCGTCAAAATTAACTTGTACCTAAATGTAGTAGTGTCAAAATTTCGAATGTATCTAATTGTCGTTTATCTAAACGACCGTACTAATTTGATGCACGTCAAAATTACTTTGTCGAAATGATGGGACATCTATTATAGGTACTATTAAAGATCACATTTTAAAATTTTTGAGAATCTTTGAATTATTTAATAAATGTCCCGTGGCGATAAAAATTTCTGTTTTTCAAATGAAAACCTCCTTTTTTACTGTAAATTATTTAGTGGATAATTTTTTAAAAGTGTTGATGTCAATGCACTGCATTCAAAATTCAAACATATAACTTTTCAATGATTAAAAAATGTTAATACTAATTTTTAGGGCTGGGATTTTATTATCCTTTAGAATTCCAAAAAATGACTTGAAAATATCAAAAAATGCATTAAAAAAATATTTTAAATTTATTTATAATAGCTTAAAAATTTTAAAAATGATATACAATTTAAATAATATTTATTATATAAACATTTTATTTTATTGAATATATTAAATAAAGTTTATATTCTTTATTGTTAAATTGAATCGCGAAAGTATGCTTCAGGTATTAAAGTAGAAATAACCACTTGTTGTCCGCCAACCAATTTTTGTGGACAGACATTTTTAATAAACTTTAAATCCTAAAAATGACCTAAAACCTCTTATAATGTTCTAAAAGATTAAAAAATATGACATAAAAATCTAAAATTGTCAAAAAATGCAAATAAACACAATATAATTTCTTATTCGTGTATTCAAAAATATTTAAAACTTTTTTGTAACAAAACGAGCATCACACAGAAAGCTTTGGAAAACAATACAAAGTGCATCGAAATCTCAGCCCTACTTATATCTAATAAGATATAATTTTCCATAAAAATTATTTAAAAAAATAAGAAAATAGATGTAATATTGGACCCAGTGTTCATTATACTTGGATATTTGTAAAAATTATAAAATGTTGATAGATCAATATAGGTATATCAAAATGTTATAAATTTCAATAACTACTTGATCGAATTTTGATTTTGATATAGTGAACACTTTTAGAAACATTTTTCGCTAGTTTTCATTGGAAAGACAGAAAGTTTTATCTCCACAAGATACTTCTTTAGTAGTACCATTAATTATAAATACTGGTATTTATAATCAAAAGTAGTTCAAATAATCTCAAGAATTTTAAAATATGATATTTAAGTAGGTACCTATACTTAAAACTTCTAAATATCAAAATTTTAATAACTGCATTATTGAAGAAGAAAAAGATAGTGAGTACGCTTGGTAAATTACATAGTACATTAAATATAATTAATATAAGAATATTTTAAAGTAATACTTCATAATATATGCATTAATCACGATATCGATAATATGTATATATATATATGTAATTTACTGTATTTAGTTTAGTGAAATAAATTGTAAATTGTATTCTTTTTTTTATGTAGTTTTGTAATTATTTCAAAATATTTATGAAAAAAATATTTCCAACACGTTAATACTTTTTCTAGAAATTAGTGTTAATTTTTAAGATAATTATCCTATTTATCTGTATAGTATACAACCATATCATTTCACTCAGAATCTATATGGAAATATCGTATTATTGTTGAACAAAACTAGTATTATTGTGTTCATTATATCGCTCTTGTCGACTGATTTACTTTGTATCTAATTGTAATTCAATTTGAGTATAATAAATATGCCTAAATTACATATCTACCTACGATATGTTTTACATTTTGTCCAAACTTAGTGATTGGGTTAGGAGCTAGCTGTCGAAACATTTTAATACTGAGTACTGGTCACGTATTATTAACTATACTTGAAAGCATTTCGTACATTGTTTGACTTCCTACCTTGTCCTTTACAATAATTATAAATGCGTATTAGTATTTAGTATACTACGAGTGTTTTAAATATCATTAACATAAATACAACACGATAATTATAATTTACAGTATTCTATGTCTGCTCGCTCTATAATATTAAAATAATTATTAAATAAGTACATACACTTGCACGGCTAGGTACACGAGTACACGACATGTTGAGTGAATGTCGACATGTTTATGAAGTCAAACATAACGTGATCTAAAAACTCAACGAA
This sequence comes from Rhopalosiphum nymphaeae, assembly GCA_036289425.1. Classification (NCBI taxonomy): domain Eukaryota; kingdom Metazoa; phylum Arthropoda; class Insecta; order Hemiptera; family Aphididae; genus Rhopalosiphum; species Rhopalosiphum nymphaeae. Next base: position 8,323,377 of record JAZAQC010000012.1, on the reverse strand, counting down.
TAAAGTACATACTTTATTAATGATGGAGATATAGCCATATGCCCATATACCTACAATTTACACACAATATTATACTATGTATAGTGTATACCTACATATCAAATAGATAACCGATAATCGACAACCACGACATCTAATATTGTGACATACCTATAATCAAAAAAAAATTTTAAAAAAAATGGGAAAGTTTCATCTTGTTCAATAGTTGTAGGTGTCGAAGTATAGCTCGTAAATAATTAAATAGAACTGTAAAGGATACGTCAAGTTCAAATTCAATAAAAAATCATAAATATTTAGCTATATTTAATATGCATACAAAAAACGATACATAGTGAGACTATGGCTAAACATATTTTATACCACGAAGGAGACGTTGTGTCATATTTCTAACAATATCTTATATTTTAATATATTATTAATATCAATATTCCTAAATCTTAATTTGTTATTATATTGGTTACTAATACTGCTGTCGATAACCAATAGCATATTTTATTATATAATAATTATCGTAATATATTATATTATACTACTAATATTAATATATATATAAATCAATGCCCGATGACGAAATACCTGGTGCGAAAGTGTGAATAAGGGTATATCATATAAATAGCCTAAATATGTAATAGCAACTTTGTATAAAAATTTCAAGCAGGAGCTATAAGGTTATAAAATTGAAAATTGTAAATATTTTTAGATTTAAAATAATTTGCAAAATAACATTTATCATTTTAAGGAATTTGGTTAAAATTTCTACTTTAAATACCGTTGTGGAAAAAAATTTCTTTGAAAAATAAATGTTAACTTTATGAAAACAATTAGACAGTACTTACATGTACAGTTATCATTGTATCAACTACCAACAAAAGTTATAGTGTATTTTTGGCTTTAAATAATAAAGTATCAAATGTAGAACAAACTTATATCAGTTGTTATATAAATTAATTTAAAATTCAAATAATATCATATAATTAGATACAGTAAAGCAATACGTAATTTTAGTTTATTTATAATATAGGTAACTCTGTAGATAATAGCTAAGCTTTGTAGCAACCTTTGCTATTCAATAGTTTAAACTTGATAAAAAACTATATAAGTAATATATTTTTTAGTAAACTCATTAGCAAAAAAGCATTAAACTCGTGTTTACTCAACAAGAAAAACATATATTTTAAACAATACATAAAAATACTAAAAATTCGTTAAAAATTTATAGTATGATGGACATAAAAATTTGTAAATCTTGGTACGAATACTTAAAAATCGCATTAATCCATCAATAACTTGTGAGTACACATAATTCCTTGAAAACTTTAGTGCAAATACTTAAAATTCCCATTAATTCATCAAATGTCTTGGTGTAGGACCCGAAATTTCCTGAAAACTATGGTCCAAATACTTAAAAATCCCATTAATCCTTGAATATTATGAGCTAAATACTAAGGATTCCAATAATCCTTGAATGAAATGGAATAAAAACTTAAAATTCCCATTACTCCATGAATATCTAGGTGTAGGACACGATATTCCTTAAAAACCATGGACCAAATGCTTAAAAATACCATGAATACTGGAAAATATTGGTGTGATGACAAATAATTCCTTGGAAATTCTGGTGCAAATACTTAAAAATCCCGTTAACCCATCGAATCGCTGGTTTTAGGACACGACATTCCTTAAAAACCATGGACCTAATGCTTAAAAATCCTAATAATCCTTAAATACTTAAGCGTAGGACAAAAAAATCATTATAAAATACATAAATATACTTAAAAATACCACTAATCCTGGAATATATTGGTGTGAAAACAAATAATTCCTTGAAAACTATGGTCCAAATACTTAAAAATTCCACTAATCCTTGATCATCATGAGCTAAATACTTAAGATCCTATTAATTCTTGAATGTAATAGACTAAAAACTTATAATTCCCATTACTCCATCAATATCTACGTGTAGGACACGAAATTCCTTAAGAACCGTGGACCAAATGCTTAAAAATGCCATTAATCCTTAAATATCTTACTGTAGGACACAAAACTCTTTATAAACTACATTAAATTCCTTGAAATTATTGTATAATGGCCATAAATCCTTGAAAATCATGAGCCTAATACTTAAAAAATCCCATTAATCATTGAATATCTTGGTTTTAGACACTTAAAAATCCCAAAAATACATGAATTCTTTAAAGTATACATGAAAATACTTAAAAATCCTTGAAAATTATTGAATAATGGCGATAAATTCTTGAAAATCATGGACCAAATACTTAAGTTCCTATTAATTCTTGAATCTAATGGACTAAAAACTTAAAATTCCCATTACTCCATCAATATCTTGATTAAGGAAACATTATTCCTCGAAACACACGGACAAAAACTTAAAATTCCCATTAACCCTGAAATATCTAGATGTAGGGCACATAATTCCATCAAAATTCTGGTGCAAATACTTAAAAATTCCATTAATCCATCATGTGTCTTGGTGTAGAACATATAATTCATTTAAAATCATGGACTAAAAACTTAAAATTCCCATAACTCCATCTCTATTTAGGTGTAGGACACAAAATTCCTTAAAAATTATGGACCAAATGCTTAAAAATGCAATTAATCCTTGAATATCTTATTGTAGGACACAAAGTTCTTTATAAACTACTTAAATATCCTTAAAATACCACTAATACTGGAATATATTTATGTGAAGACAAATATTTCCTTGGAAATTCTGGTAGTTGACTCTTTCATTATCTAGTACAAGAATATGACTTTCAATATTAAAAGGTGATTTATTTTGTAAATTGTGATTGTTGGCACTAATTGTTGCATTATTGGATATTATCATAATGTTAAAAATTTTCCAATTGTTCTATGTTCTACAACTATTTCAACCATCTTATAGTAAGTTCGTGAAGACTTTTTGATCATTAATTGCATAGTCTCTTTTTTTTTAAATCTTAGAATTAACTAATTCTAACATTTTAACTTCTTTTTTTATCATTTAAGATAAATATTTTTTCATTATTTTTTACTTTAATATTTAATTATTTAGTTTTAAATCTTTGAGATTATAAGGTAATATACCATCTCTTAAACAATTATACTATTTTATTTTATTTTGCCATTTAGTTATTTTTTATAAACACTTTTTTTCTATCAATTTCAGTAACATATTAGTTCAATACCTTTATCATATTTTTAGGATTAAATTTGATACAAAGTATTTTGAAGCTTACATTACCAATACAATTATCTAATAGATTATCACGTAGTTCATTAAAATCATTTTCTGCAAAATCATCTTTAATCCATTCTGAGTTGTTATTACTAGCCAGGCTTACCCATCTAATATAAAATATTTAAATTGTATTTAATTACACAACTTTAATACAGATATTAATATAATATAGGTTAATTAAAATTAGTGATTTTCTAAATGAACTAATTGAAATTATAATGAGAAATTAGAAATGATTAAACCAAAGTATACACCAGGCACAGTTGAAATATCAAACTAACAAAATTAAATTTCTGAACCTTATTTTATTCTAGTCAATATAAGTTTTATCTATAATTCTTTTGAATTATTTTATATTATGAATTAATACATATAATTATATTCTTATATTTATTTTACAATATATAAATATAATATACACTATAAAGTTATATTAAGTAATGATAAATACTAATATACTAAAATTATTATTACATAGCCTATTATTATTATTTAGTAAAAAAAGTTTTTTAATTATATATATATATTATTTTTAAAACTAAAAAATATATTTGTTAAATTTTTTAAAAGTTTGATTAGGTTTTATGAATATTAAAAAGAAAAAAATATTCTTTAATTTGACCGATCATTAATATAATTAATATAATAAAATAGAGAAATAAAATAATTATTAAATTACCTACATTTTGCCAAACTTGAAACTTGGCTTCTAAAATTTCTAAATACATTTTGTGTATCTTCTTTGATTAATACAAAATCATTGAGCTCAGAAATGTAATGCAGAAATAAATCTAATATACTGAACAATGCCTCATAAGGCACTCACTACTTATCTAAAAAATCTAAAACATAATTTTAATAATCATTTACATAAAAAATAAAATGCATATTTTAGCTAGTTCTTCAAGCAATATTTTTTGTTGATGAGTTCTTAAACTTTAACGTAAATGTTTTAAGATCTCTTATAAGAACCTCACTAAATTTATTTATATACTTCAAATTCTAATCACAATTAATAAAGATAAATAATAATTGTTTTAAACAACACCTCACTAACATTATACATTTATCAAAATGATGCTAACTTATTAAAATCTAATCATTTGTTATGGTAATAAAAAAGGCATCTAAAAATAATATTTTTCATCGATAAGCATAGCATAATGGATAAAGTTACTTATTTTAATTTTTCTCAGTGACACTTTCCTGGAAAATATTTTAAAATTGTATTTAACTTTACTGCATACTTCCAATTGAATTGTTAAGTAAAAATTATCATTATTTTGATTATTACAGTATTGCACATGGACTTTTCTTGAATTTAGCTAAGATGATCCACTTTAAGAGTTCATTACATTTATTACAGAATATTTGGTTATATCAAATATTTATAAAATAATTATACAAATGTATATATATTTTAATTATAACATATAATTTTGAATAATTATCAAATTAATTTTAAGAAATTTTGTATAAGTAATTTTAAAACGTTATATTTAAATTATTAATTCAAAATGCTTTTTGGTTATACAAATAATACAGTAAAATTAATATTATTTCTGTTAGAGGTACAAATAATATACAATAAATATTATAATAATTAAGTAAATCAAATTTAAATGAAACAAACCATCACCCATATCTCCAGAATGTTTCTGAGTGAAAACTAATAGGTAGTTATTTTATCTGTTTAATACAATCACTTCTAAATCAAATTTATCTCTTTTATAACCAAATACACTTAATTTCTAGTCCTTCGGTAACCACTTACATTTTTTAAACAGAATAAAGTCTACAATAGTTAACAATCGATTTTGACAAACAACTTCGAGTTAAAATACGTGTGTATTACTCAAAAATGTCTCTTATAGAAGCTGAAATTAGTAGTCAGTGATATATTAAATTGTATTAGTTCTATCCACTTTACTTGCATGTAACTACGTTATGAGTTGAACGAAGTTTATGAAATAATTGAAAATTGATGAATTGAACAATGAAATAAAAATATTAAATAAGTTGTTAACCACGGATTAAGATATCATTTTAGGTATATCACAACCACTAAATGATAATACTGTAGTCACAACAATGTACTACACTACAACAACAACACTGTCTGTAGTTGAACTGTCTACTACGAGTTAATTCTGACCACGTTCCTGGCATAATATCACCGTCATCGTCATCTAATCTAAAAAAATTATCACTATTTGAGTAAATAAACAAACACTGTAAATGATAACACAACGAAGTATCTTACTAGTTAGTAGTTAGTAGTTACTATCTTTCATAATTATTAATTACTAATTACTGTAATTATTATTAAGTCGTCCAATATTTACCGCTATACTTTAAAATGTTATAATAAACTACAAGAGAAAAAAATGAAATTTGTGTTTTAAAAAGTTGTGATCCGTGTTTTCAATTGTTTTTTTTCAAAATGAAAAACAAATTCGACTTAGACTTCAATGTACTCTGTAGACTTTGCCTGCACAAAGGCCCAGAACTACGTCCAATTTTTGATTGTGATTTTTCTTACCGCATTGAATCATGTGTGGGAATAGTAGTAAGTAAATATAATATAGAACTATAAACCATTTGTAATAAAGTAAATTAAATTAATTAAATATTCTCAATCACAGATACGGCAGTGTGATCTTGGGCCAGCCCATATGTGCGTTAATTGTCTGAGTAATTTAGAGAATTGGGAAGAATTCAAACAAAAATGTATTTCTTCAAATGAATGTATTCAAAACTGCATCAAGCAGTTAGAAGAAGAGAAATTAAATTTGACAGTAGATAATTCTATTAAACTTGAAGATCAATTAGAAATATATGAACAAGAAAATAATCATGATAGTACGTTAAACAATGAATTTAACAATGAAGACTCTGATAATGATTCATCAAAATCTAAGTCGCCCATTTCACCTATAGTAATGCAGTTGCTGCCAGTTATTATTTCATGGTTTACATAATGGTTCATTTTTTCAGACACGAGAAGTTTACTCAAGAGCTGTTAAAAAAGAAGTAAAGGCTTTTGAAATTGCAAATACTAAAACATCTAATAAGAAAAAACATTACGAGTGTGGAATGTGTTCTATAGATTTCACTGAAAAAGAAATATTATACAACCACTTAATAGATTTCCATAAATTAGAAGAAAATAATACCCCACATTATTGTCTAATTTGCAATAAAGGATATTGTAACTATACAATTTATCAAAATCATTTGACTGCTGAACAAGATATTCATGGATCCATTCAAATTCAGGTACAGATAACTTGAAAAATATGTTTATTAGATATTTAAGTAAACTTTTTGAAAATTTATTAGATAAACAATAAACTATCTTATTTTTAGATTTTAGCTCTAAAATCAAAGTGTACAAAATATATTATTTAAAAATTTAATTGTTTGTTGTCAGGATAAAGTCAAAGACTGTACAATTGGTTGTGGACTATGTACTTGTAAATTTAGCCGATCGACTAGTCTTTATCGTCATCTCCGAAACCACTCATTGAAGAAAGACCTTATGCCTCATTTATGTTCATTTTGTCAGGTGGGATTTCTTGACACATACAGTCTTTACTTGCATGCATCAACTGAACATCACGCTGCATCTGTCATCGTAAATGAATCAAAAAAAGTATCTATTTTTTTAATTTTCTGAAACTGTAAGTTGTCTTAAGTATACAATTTAAAATTTAATCAATGCATTTTGTATAGGAATGTTCTGATGTGTCAACGATTCTTAACCAAGGAGAGGAATTATGTGTCAAAACTATGGCCACCAACACTGTTAGTAGTGAATACAAGGACAACAACTACACGATCACTACTAAACGTAAAATCAAAAAGCTCAAGACACTTGAAGATAAGCGAGCAAAGTATCGCGAGCACTACAGGCGGTTCCAGTCGAAGACGTACGCATGCGAATTCTGCAATGTCGCCTATTCCCGATTCTGTGATTTGTTCAATCACGACCGTACCGCTCACGATGATATGCCCAAAGAGTTCAGCTGCCCCACGTGTGGCAAACTGTTTCTTACGGACAACCGGTTGCAGATCCACCAAAACGCGTTCCATGCTGAGAAGGCGTTCAGCTGTGACGTATGCAACGTGCGGTGCAAGTCCAAGCACACTTTGCGTACGCACATGCGCAAGCACAGCGGCGTATTCACGTGCTCTCACTGCGGCCTGACGACAGCCAGCAACGCAGCACTTGTATCACACATGCGTATACACACTGGTGAGAAGCCGTTTGTGTGCGACCTGTGCGGCAATTCGTATACGTCCAAGCTAGGACTCACGTCGCACAAGCGCACTCACCAGCAAGAGGCGCTATTTAAGTGCAATGTATGCGGTTACACCGGTTCTAGCCACAGTTCCATTTACATACACAGGCAGACGCACAATTCGGACAAGCCGTTTGTATGCGACGTGTGCGGCAAGACGTTCAAGATCAAAGTGCGGTTGGTCGACCACCAGAAGATACACTTTGCGTCCAAGGACTACGTGTGCGAGGTGTGCAACAAGGCTTTCCTGGCTCGATATCAGCTGGTCCAGCACTCGCGCACCCACTCTGGTGAAAAACCATTCCAGTGCCATTTGTGTGCTAAGGCGTTCGCCCGGCGAGACGGACTGTCCGAGCACATCAGGACGCACACGGGTGAGAAACGGTACACGTGCACCGAGTGCTTCAGGACGTTTTCGTTCTACAAGAGCATGAAAAATCACAAGTGCTTGGCGATTGTCGGCGGTAGTGGTGATGACGATGTTAATGACAACATTGACGCGGATAATGTTTGCCACAATAGAGTAGAGACTACGATGGATCCATCGTCATCCACCTCATTGCAAATGTCAACCGAAGACAATAGATCAATGGACCCGTCTTATCAATCTACCATTGAAGCCAATGGTAGCAGCAATGTTCCATCATTTCCTGACAACTGTAGTTTACCCACCAGCTGGACACCCAGTTAGAAACTGCTAAGTGAACTATTAAATTATAGGTTGGTGTAAAACTGCTGGGGTGACAATAAATTGTGTCTGGCTGCATCTTATTGTGGTGACATGGTCATGTATGTAGATATTCTGAGTTAACATTAGTATTAAAAATTATTTTTTTTGTTATTCATTCATTAGATGCTTGTATACATGAGTGACATTTATTCTTCCTACCAAACCATGACCAATTATTGTTACTATCATTAGTATTTATAGTATGATATATACCTAATATTTGTATAAATGTATAATAATATTACTTGCCAACTACATTCAAAATTATTAAATAATTATGGTTAATAGCAATACTCTAAAATTCTGTACATTACTGAAAATTAGATGAATCCATCTCAATTTCATATTAAAAGTTTAAAAGTTAATATTTTTTTGACACAAATGTTTAAATATGTACTATTTTTGACTATATTTATGGCCATAGTTTTATACATCATTTACTCTAGTAACAACACACAGATAGATGAATCTTTGTTTATGAGGGTAGTATTCTGTCCTGCAGAGTATTCGCATGGGCTTCTAAAATTATTTAAACAAAATCATTGATTTATTTTATATAAATATTACTGATAATATTATGTTACTATCAATGGCAACTTGAGTTGTTATAACTCAAGGAGAAAGTTTCTAAACAACCCATCCATCCACCCACCAACTACATTTACTAGTAATATTTTTAGGTTCTTCTTTAGTTAAATTTTTTATCATCTTTTACAATTTATGATATAGATATACTTTTTTTTACTTGAATGATCAATCTTCTGTTATAAATTATGAATAAACCTGGTAAACTTAAAAGATTTCCCCCCCCCATTTTCGTGGCAGGAGCAGTTGCTCCTAGTATTCTTATAACAAGCCGCCCCTAGTTACTATAGTTATAATATTCATATGTACCTATATCTAGATGTATAATTAATAAATTAAAATATTAAAGAACTTTTTAGTGTTTTGTTAATGATTTATATATATTATTATGTTCTCATTAAGAATAAAATAATTATTATTTATTTAATTATTGATTAGAATACATGCAATAAAATGATTATTTTAAAATATCATTAGTAATAATTGAAAAAGTGATTTTAATCACCACCCTTCATTGTGGAAAACTATTAAATTATAGACATCCCACTCATTAGTAATTAAACAATAAATACCAAAAATAATTCTGCTGAAAACTTTTAGAAGCATATTCACAACACAATCCCAAACTTTGAACTACTAAAGAACATGCAATATGGTGATTTAAAAATTTTACATTGACTTTTTAAGTTAAAATTATATCAAGTATATTTTAATAATGTTAACAATTCATTTTGTACAAAAATAAAAAGAAGAATTATTTGTGATCTATTTTAATTGTTATAGGACATAGGTACAATAAGATGATTGCATAGTCATAAATCCTCACGAGTTAGATTAACTTCCACCATTGTAAAGGATACTAATTTTTTTTTAAAGCTATAACACCCATTCAGTAGTAGCATGTCCAGAACTCTTTTTGTGGATGGGCCACAAAAGTTAAGTTCAGAATGGTTTTACCCCCTCTTCATGTTATAATTTTATCTATTTAAGTTTTAGTATTTTTATTCTAAATGACCAATTTTAATATTTTTACTGCAAATGGTAGCTTACTTTTTATTAAAACATAAACTTTATGATATAATTTACTTTGGTTCTTAGATATTTCATTCTTAGATTAACCAAAAACTAAAAATAATTGTAATAGAAAAAGTTATGGAAACAAAAACAATATCTTGTATAATATAAAAAAAATTCACAATTTTTCTTCAAATATTCAAATTTTACATTTTTATTGAAATACCTAATCAAAACAATTTTTTTTCTAACTATAAATTATATTTTCATCTTTCATTAAGCATCAGACTTATACTAGTCTAGTACTTATATAAAAATGTGGGTGGGCACTTGCTTACCGGGCCCACCTCCTAAACACGACACTGCATTTAGCATTTTGTTATTGTTTTATTTTTATAATTAGAATTTTGAACTTTTAGTATCGAACGCAACTAATGCAAAAACGAAAAAATTCAATTTGACAATTTGTCGTTAATCTGGATACCGAATAAATACTCCATAAAATGTCAATACTGGTAAATGGTGATTATTAAATATAAATATTTATAATTTATTATTTAATCGTTATTATTATTAAGAGGTCGCCCGCATGTGTAGTGTTAGATCTTAATCTTGCAAATTTTTAAATTTACAACAAAAAATTTTACTTTTACAATAATCATTAGGTAATGAATGATAAAATAGTGAATCGAAGTAAGATTATTATTTAGGACGTTTTGTACATTTTAAAATAATATAATAATTTGTTTTAAAATAAAATCTTTCTATTTAGAGATGCCCTAGATAATAATCTTATCTTTAAATTTAAAATAGGTCAATTAACTCTAAATTTTAAAAATATCATAGTAAAGTGGATTATTGTGAACGTAGTTTATCATGCAGAATGTATGTGTATCGGCGTAACAGACGCAAATAACACGTCATGTATTTGTAGATTTCCTTAATAATACAATTTATTACATAAAGTTTGTTGTCATACTGTGTATCAATGCATAATTTTACTAGTCACGAAATGTAAAATGATTGAATTATTAAGTTTAATATTAACTAAAAATTGGTAAAAATATAAATAATAGAATTTATTTCAATACCTACTTCACGAGTATTTGATGCGACCGTAGCGCAATCTGCGTGTGATTGTTTTTGGTTCGTACTATTCAGTTTTCAGTTTTTCAGTTTTCACCGTTATTGAGTGTTTTCACTTTTTCAGTAAACTTAAACTGTGTAAATGAAGTTTGGTCACCCTACTCACCCTATTCTAGTCTTCGTAAATTCATGATTAATGAAATTCATCTGATGAATTTCATCTTTTATCACAATCATTGGTCGTCGTTTCCGTTTCAGTTCGAAATTACAAAAACCAAAGATCACACCGTAAGAGTAACCGCATAATAGTGTAAGTAATAAGTACTCGAATACTTACAAAGTGTTTCTTCTCTCTTATATTAGTTATTTTCCCGTGTTTGACGGTATCATTGGTATCACCGCAGCAGTTTTTTCGACGTCGTACTGTGGTAACGAGCAATTATTATTGTTAATTATTATTACCGATGAAAATCATTTCTCAGATATGGCCATGAAGAGGACCATTGACTTCCATCTGAACGATCAACGGAAAAAAGCCAATCTTTATAGAGCGATCAAAAACGATGTAAACAACCCATTAGTCATCGTAATTAGAATATTATAATATAATTTTTAATCTGCCTGTTGTATGTATTAAGTATAATATTAGTGTTTAATGAATATGTTTTACCTGATTCATATTCGCATAAGCTTAACAATATGATAAAAATTATTCTGATCTTTTTAACAAATAATTTTATTGTTAAAATGTTTGTTGTAAAATAGTTGCAATAAAACGCAATTTGTTTTATCAAAGCATTAATATTTTTAACAGATAATTATATTTAGTTAAATAAGTACCAGGTACATATTATTCATATTTTGCTTTCTAAAGCTGTACACTTTATAATATTAAAAAAAATATATGATCAATATAATGTGCCTACATATTCAGCAATAATATGTTTAATTCATAATTTAAATAAGAAAATTCCTAAACAAATTAAAATGTAAAATATCTTTTGAATTGTTCCTACATACTTCTATTGCACTGTGTTTAGTTGGGTAATGACTCTAGTACCGATGAGGAGTCAATTAGCTTATCACCTGCTGACTTATTTCCTCTCAGTCATTATGCCAATGATCCTGAACAGTTAATTCATCAATTGTTTTCTGTGGTACGTGGTAAACGACTTGCTCGACTTATACCACCTGAACTTAAGGTATGGCATTAGTTAGTTAATATTTATAACATGGTAAATTTTAATACAACTTATTTATTCTTAGGATATGACATTTGAAGAGTTAAAAGCAGATTGTTTAATTCAGTTATTGTGCATGTCAAAGAAGCGAGTTTTGGCTACATTGGAAGGTAAATTATTTTCAATATTCATTTAACTTCTGTACTGGTGTTTAACATATTTAGCATGTTAATTGGAAGTTTGATAATTTTAACATACATAGATCTATGTATATAAAAATGAAGTGTTGTTCTAAGTTTGTTGGTAATTTTAAAATTAATGAACCGATAAGGCAATTTTTTTTTTTTAATGCCTATAATAGTCGAAATAAAGCTATTATAGAAAGGAAAACTAGACATTTTTACAATTTTGTATAAACTTGTAACCATTTGCGTGTTTAACAATTGTCAGATCAGTTATAAAATACAAAAATTCTTTAAGGCAAAACAACCATTTTGCTGAATCTACTAGTAATATATAATATTAAAAATTTAGGATAAAGTGAAAAATAGTATATTTTAATTAGTGACAATAAATATAAGATTTAAAATATAATATATTAGGTAAAATTAGAGTGTAAGAGTTGTTATTTGATAGAAATGTGTCGTTTTAGCCAATGTCATAAAGCGTCTATTCTTTGTTTTTGTCTCGAGAACCTGTAATACTGAACTCTTTCAAATGTTTTGAGTCTTGTATGAAAGTTTTTGAATTGAGTTTTTCACTATAAATTTTGTTATTCCTCATAAACCATGAGAACTTTAAACCTATTTACTAATATACTGATATTATTATCAGTAAGAATTAATTCTATAAGTTGGGTTTTGTTTTCAAAAACTAAAATTTATTAAAAGATAACAAGTAATATAAAATTCATTGTTTTGATAATTAATGTATTCTAAATTATGTATATGTTATTTATTATATAATATATTATTTATTTTAGGGAAAGAAATGAATTCTTCATCAGACTCTGATGATTCTGTTGATGGTAATAAGAAACCAAATAAATTAGAAGCAGAAAAAAAAGATGAAATTGGCCAAAAGAGATATCATAAAGAAAAACGGACAAAATCATCAAAAAAGAAAAAAAATGAAACAGATAGTGAGACTGAACAAGAAAAATCAAAGGAAAAAGAAGGAAAAACATTGTTGGAGATTTTAGAATTAGAAATGAAAGCAAAGGCTATACGTGCCCTACTTGGGCCTAATCAAAAAGATAACAATACACAAATTGAAGAAGCTATTAAAAGTGAAATAATTGAAAAAAAAATTGAAGAAAAAAATAATGATAACAAGAGTTGGAGTGAACGTTATGAAGAAAGAGAAGATGTTAAAGATGTAGTTAAAACTAGCAAGTTGTGTACGAATATGAGACGTCGTATGCTTCTACATCAACAAAAAGTAAAATAAATCTTAACTAATTAATAATAATATAACAATAATAATTAAAAATTATAATATTTTAAAACTTATTGTACATAATTTTAATTAGGTAAATATTTTTTTGTTTTATATTTATATAGATGTTGGCAGATAGAGCAAAATTGAAAGCTGCAGAAACTGAAAAAATTAAATCTGAAGATACAATAAAATCAAAATTGGAAGAAAAATTACAAAATGTCTATTTCAAAAGTGATGAAGAGCAATCAAATGTTAATACACCAGAAAAAAATTCTAATGAAACCGTTAAAGAGTCAATAAGAGATTGTAACACTAGTCAGAATACTGGTGTTAAACTTCAAGATACAAATAATTTACATGATGATGATGTAACCAAAATAAATAGAAACAATTCTATTAGCTCAAATGAACCTACAAACACAAATAACACCCAAGAATCGACTGATGATGACTCACAAAAAAGTACAGATTTTGAGAAAGTGTTGAGTGAGTACACACAGAAGAATACAGATTTAGAGTTAACTATTAATGAGTATTCTAAAAAAAACACTGATTTGGAGAATGAAATAAATAAATGTTCAAAGAGAAATGATGACATGGAAAACACGATGAATAAATGTGCACAGAAAAATTCTGATATTGAATCGGCTATTGGTAATTACTCAGTAGGTGTTGATGACACCATTGTTAAGCAAAATGAAACAAATAGTGAATTAGAAACTGTTAATGGAAAATATACCCAAAACAATACTGACTTTGATTCAATGATCAACCAACATCCAACAAAAAATGTAGACCTTAATGCGATAGTTAAAGAATATGCAAAAAGGAATTCTGATATAATGACTTTGATTAGTGAATATTCTCAAAATAATGTTGATATTCAATCAGTTATTGGTGAATATGCTAAAGGAAATCTCAAGTTAGAAACAATAATTGATGAATATTCGCATATAAATGCTAAAATCAAGACCATGGTTAATGAATATTCAGTAAACAATAGTAATGTAGAAAAAATCATTGATCGAAACAATCGAAAACAATCATTAATTGATAAGTATTTTGTGGAATCAGCTGTTGGAAAAGCTGTGGATACAGATAATACAAAAAAAAATAATGAAATTACCGATGTTATTTATAAATCTACAAGCTCAGATAATCTTGAAATTAATATCGAATCAACTGACAAATTAGTTGATGAATTGACTAATGAAGAAAATAAAAAAGACTAAGGAAATTAGATTTTCTTTTTGGAAAAGTTAAAATTGTGATTAATAATTTTATTTAACTTAAGCTAAATTATATAAATTTAATAATATATAAAATAAAGTTACAATTTTTATCTCAGATGGATACTTATAAACTGAAAGAAAAATTGATCATTTTCTAGCATATCTTAAAATATTAAAATAATTATTTGTACATTCGCTTTTAATTCTAAAATATTTAAATATTAAAACTTTAAAAAATAAAAAAATATGTATAATAGCAGTAGTTTTATATTCAGTTTCAATATGTAATCAAATAATATTCCATGAAAATGGTATTAAGGATCCTTAATATAATATTATGTGTAATATTGTTTTATACTCATAAGTTAAAATATTAGTTAATTTATTTTTTGATGTCTTTCACAGTATCAAGAGTACAGTTTGCTGACTTTTTTTATATTTATTACTGCATTAGTGTTCTATGATATATTAATCTAATAATAATAATAATAATCCAATTGTCCGGCTCTTATTCAAATTATTATTAAAATATGTTAAAATATATACAATAATACCTAAGCTTTTACAATTAATTAATAATAAATATAAACTGTATAAAGCAATATTTGTTGTCTAGGTTACTGTAATGTTTAAAATTTTATTAATATTGGTATAATATTTATTATTCATTTAAATATAATAGTTTAGTTTTTGAATTTTTGAAGTATACTCTTATAATAATTTTGATATTAATTTGACTAACATTTTATTGTGTCCATTATATTATTTTTTTTTTCTTATTTAATATCATAAAGTAGGCAACAATTAAAGTTGGTTAATCAATAAAAATAATAATTATTCACTGTAAATAACAATATTATTGTATTCCAAAAATATTTATTAGTTTTTTTCAAATCAATAATCATAACTTAAGTATTTTTAGTACCTAATTAATATATGATCATAAATAAATAAATATCTATGTAGGTAAGCATTTAGAATTTCTAGTTATTGTGTTTAACTTAATGATTTTTTTTTTTTAACTCATCACTCATTATAAATTCCAGTATTATAAATCCATGAAGTATTAGTGATTTTAATTTTTGATTTGCTTTTGTTTTGATTTTTTTAATAAAAGCAAATCATCTAATGTGTATTTTTATTGTTTTTAGACCTATCCTAATGTTTTTCCAATTTTTACCATTAAATTCAATCTTTAGTTTTTTAATTATTATATCAATTGCTATTATTGTTTGAAAAAAATACCAAGGATATTAAACTGCTAATAATTCTTTCTATTAAAATGTGTTACGAATATTTTAAAGTTTTAATACTTTACATAACTATAACTCATTTAAAAATTAAATTATCAATAAAAGCTTATGAGATGCCATATGCCCATAGATAATATTGCTTTTGAGTTTAATATTAGGTAAATTAAATTTATAGTAGATTAAGTAAATGTACTCTAATCTTAAAGCTAATAGTATACAATTAATTCCACTGAACGCAAATTTGTTATGATGTACGTTACTAAGGTGGAGTAACACGTGCGAATATGACGTCCTTTTAAGTTAGTATTTATGTATCTCGTTATTTTAAGTCTTTTTAAGTATAAATTTCTTTCATGTCACGTCAATCAAACATGTTATTAAGCTGTTCAGAGAATAATAATGTTATGTACAAACAAAAATCAATTTAAAAAATACTTAACAAATAATGGACAATGAGTTGACCGTTGACATCGTCAATTCAACGTTTAATTTTGTATATAAATAATAAATATAGCTAGGTATATTGATCTTAGACTACAGCAAAAATGGATGGGTAGGTTTTTGTTATAAAGAAATATTTTAAAAATGCAACTAAAGGAAAAACAATTTTAATTGCTTTGCTCACTTTACCGATTACACTTGAAACTATATAATATTAATAATAATATAATGTGAAATCATAACAATAATATCACCATAGGTACTTTTACTCTATAGTCTATGTCATTATTACAATGAATTACAAGCAACTTTATCAATTATTTTGTCCTTTTTATGAAAACATGTCATTGTATATTTCTTGAATAATAAATGTATTATGATTATACATATTTTAGTTTCGATAAACCACACTCGCCAGTCGCCGCTTACTTAAGCGTCTCAATGAAAGAGTTATTGTTTATAATAACTAAAATTAAATAAATCAATACAATATACTTTGTATTTAGCTGTAGTGTGGAAAATTTTTCCTCGTCATTATTGTGTTAGTGATTAATGGAAACGAAAATCGGTTGCAATTTAAAGGTTGTACTCTTATACAAATCGGAGTACACGAAGATTAAATAAGGTTTCATGTTTGGTACATAAACAGGTACCTTTAATCCCAAAATAAAAAAAAATTGAATGGATATTTGCAAAGCTTATGTAAATGTGTATAGATAATATAGATATAACAGGTAATAATGAATACATAGTATAAAACGTTTCGTAAAAATATATTTAAAATAAAATGTACAATAGATACAAAAACACTTTTTTGGTCGTCTGATACAGAGTATATAATGTAATTTTGTGTACTCTAGCTTCTCGACAATTCCACAAAAATCGGATTCGCTCGTACACTAAAACACTACTAATATACTAAAAAATTAGTATACTGAATAGGTGCCTGTGTAAAGCGATGAGAAGTTAACGTAATATACTATTACATAAGCATGGGCGTGCGCACAGGGTATATAGGGATGCAAGTGTTATACATAGTAGTATAGTACCCAAGTACCACAGGCTGAAGTCCGGCTATTTTTTTTTTTTTTTTTTAATAAATATTTTTAAGGCAACGGTACATGCATAGTCACGGGGCATTGATGTTTATGGTGAGCACAATAGCATTTTATCAGCGCACACACTGCTGAAATTAAACTCTTTGCACGCCTATGCACATACCTAATATAATATTATATAAATATATGTACGCATATTGTGTTGTCGTCGGCAAAAACTAATGAGTCCCCACTTCAGCCGCCGCATCGAAAAATGATTTTGTAATATATTTTAAACGTTCATGTCGAAACACTGATTATACGTGCCGGTTATGATGTTGTTGTTTTCCTGATTGCTGGGCAAATCCACACAACACGTGATCTTCGGGGGGTCGACGAAACACTGATCCGGCAATGGCTTTTTGTACAGTTTCCTGGCCAACGCAGCCAACACCAACATTTCCCATAACATGGTTGAGTTGTATATCACTGTGGACATGTAGGTAATGATATATCATTAAGTCAAGTCGTGGTAAATGTATGCAGTGTTTTTTGGGCGAAAAAATATGTTATTATCACACCATTTGCACCAACAGCTAAAATGATTAGGTACTTATGATTTTTACATTTTTTTAATTGCACAGTGGTTACAGCATTGTCTGCGACAATGTGCCTGTATAATAATACATATAGTTAAAGGCGTGACGATCGACGAACACGGACGAGTGAATTGATGTAATGCGACTTTTACTTTTTCAAATGAATAAAATTCCGTGTTCTGAAAACTACGTTTGTTATGTATAAATATTGAACCAATAGTTTTTTTTTTATTATTATTATTAACATGGGTATTAGGTAAGCACTAAGCCAATGAGAGAATTGAGTGGCAGAGGTATATTTATATAAACTCTACATCGAAATGTTGCAAAAAGTTGCCAATTTACTATTGGCGTATACTACTTTGAAGCTGCGAAACTGAGTACCTAAAACAGTAAACATGCTTATAATGCATCAAATATACTATATAAGAAATTATTTTAATTAAATGACAAATCAATACTAAAAACATAGAAACAAGTATTGAGAAAAATTTCTGCAGACATTTTCTCGTTTGTTGTACACATACTTTGCCAACGAGAAAACATGTCAATTCGGCACTTGTCCACATGACGCCCGGCCATCGAGATTCCACTATGGCATGGCGCATCGCGAAACAATGTGCGTGTGGAACAACCTATTTTCCCGGGGCACGGCATGCTCTCGCGCGGGATAAACAAACCCAAATACGTCATAATAGTATCAGCGTATCGTTGATTAGGGTAGATAACTTAGATATTGTGAATAATAAGTAGGTATCATCATAATATGTATAATGTGCGGGCTATACGTACGGTTGGCGTAGACGGTGGGTGAAATTGGAGGCTTGCAGGGTAACCACCCTGCCCACACTATCCCTCTAAACGCGAGCCCTTGTAACTTAGCTAATACTAGCACCAGCTGTAGTACCACAAATTTCCCTTGGATGCCATGGTCCTTGAGTATCTCTCCGAGCACTCGCATGGTCATCGAGATGCCCCACATGCCGCATATGATGGATATCACGATGAGCGGTTGCAGGTACATATAGTTTACTTGGTACAAGCTCTGTTAATCGGTAAACATAGTATATTAAATATTTTATGTATTAACAAAATACAATAAGCGTACGTAATGTGGCTATAGTTTGTAACGTTGTATAATGAATATATATATATATACACGCGCTAGTATATAGACGGATCAAGACTTCAGTTCTAAGATATGTTCTTGACTTTAATATTAAATATAATTTATTTAATTTTTTTAGAAGATCAGTTTGATTATTGGGATTAATAAAAACACATATTTCACAATTTTTTTTTTTAATTCATTAAGACATTTAACGTATCGGTCATCTGAAACGACTTTGTCTAAATCAATCATCAAGTGAAACGGCTAATGAACTAAATAATTTGACATTTTTACTGCGTTAAAATAACAGTAATTAAAATATACTGAGACAAAGTGACGAATAAAGAAAATGTTTATTTTATTAAAAACAAATTTTAAACGATTATGCGGGTATAATATTATCTATGTATTATAAATAAATAATTACCTATTATTAACTGAATAAAAATAATTGAATATTTAAAATGGTTTATCTACCTCATCATTTTAACTGGGGTAGGATTCAGCTTAGCTTTCAATATATCTATAGTTTTAATTATATGACATTATAAATTTAAACATTCTACAAATAATTAATAGATAAGTAATAATTGTATCATTTTACTATTTGATAAAAAATAGCGATAGATAGTTATACCAAAATGTGTTTAATAACCTAACGATTTTGCATCTGTATAGTTTTATAGATATTAATTTAATAAAATATAATAAATATGTATATGTTGTATATTTATACTTCGTGAAATCTATATTTTCACGAAAAGTTGACGATTTTATGAAGTGGCTAAAACATATTATATTATATTACGAAAACAATAATATTCTCCAATTAGATTAAGGATATAGGGATTGTATAGATTTTTAAAGTGTATAGTGCCAAAGCACACATTATTTATTATAATCATTATACTTGGCACACCTCGTAGTTCTACTTATGTATGTTATATATAGTTCTAACAAATACGTAATATGGTCATGCATTGTATTAATATTTAATACAGGTAACAATTGAGATATTGGGTATATTACCTCTTCTTCGGCCCACATGACGAGCAACACCATGTATACGAAACCCTGGACGACAGGCAATTGTAGCACCAACATTCTCAAGTGCCTCAGATGTTTCCTACATAATAGATGTATAAATAAAAATACATGACGACGCATAAACATACTATTTATTGGCATTTGCGAATATATGTTTAGGAAGTCGAGATAAGTATAACGACATATTTTTTGCAGCAGTATCCGTTATGTATGTATGGTTCGTGACAGGGCATATTTTTAGCCATTTCTCATTCATACACCAACACATATACAAACATTTTAGTCAGAGGTATATTAGAGCGTATACTCATAACAATGTTTATAAAGGAATGCGTATACGTGAAAAAAATATTCATTTCATAGGTATACGGTTGGTAAATGTTGAGTATACGGTGAATGGTTACAAATGGAAAAGGGATATTATTTTATTAATTGTTTTTGATAATTAAAAATTTGTTTTTTAAATTCTATTTTATAAAATTAAAAGTAATATACGGTTGAATATTACTTATCAGGTTGTATACGGTATACTCGTATAATCTAAAACTGTGGTATAATCGAATATAATATCATTTTTACGGCTATTATATTGATAGTACTATTTCAAATTTACTATTTGATAGTTATATTCTATAACGATAGGTATATTTTACCGTTTTATTAATATAATTTTCGGTCTAGATATTGACTAAGTGTCAAGCGAAGTAAAATCTCATTTTTTTAGATACCTAAATTTTAAAAAACATGGAGTATACTTAAGAAATAATTCACTAATACATTCCTGATTTTAGTACAGTCAGTAAAACACTGCGAAAATACGTAAAGGCTTTGTCTATTTTATTTAAATAAGAACTATCATGTATATTTATTATTTATTAAGAATTATTCGATATTATCATACTGATATATTGTAGTCTTATAATCATAATTCGTAATAACTTATTAATTATATTATTGCCTATTGCTGTTAGCACATAACCCCAGTGGTGGCACTAGGATTTATAATGTGCACGTGTAAAATAAATGATCAATTGTGGGCAAACAATTTATTTTGCTGTAGGGCCAATCTAGAGATTCTAAAATAAAAAGTGGAGATATAGCTTTTACACTACTCTTTATTATTACACTCCAACCGTTCTTTTACAGTTTTACCTCATGTAGCATATTGTATATTTGTATACAAAAAAATAATATATTTTAGCTCATTTTACTTTTTTTATAATAAGTTATAAGTGCCTACTGACTACTAACATTTATTATAAGACTTCTGTAGCTTAATATAGTCAAACAAACCTCAAACAGCATATTAAACAATTAATCTTTTAACAATGTATATAATTTTTAGTTCTTAATGTAATTTGAATGTAATTAATATTATATAACCTTTAAAATGTTGTTTTTTATGTTATTAGCTTATTAAATTCGAACCACCCCGATCGAGCGCCATTGTTAGAGCGCATACTTATACGGCTTATTGCTAGAGTGTTATAATATTGTACATAAAAACTAGACTACATAGTATAAAATATGTGCATATGTGATTATTGACACATCTTATTGTTAATTACATAACATAAATTATATATACAGTTATGAATTATTATCATCGTTGTCGCGTTAATATAGATTAGTATGTATATCATTAAATTTCATAACTTGAATTCGATGTATTAAAATATTTTATAAACATTTTCAGGGCAGACATTTAGCCCTACTATACATGGTGTTTTTTTTATCACTATTAATCATTATACACTCATTATTTCGTCAATTATTGAATTTTTTAAATTTTTTTTAAAAATATTTCGTATCATGCTTTTCTCAAACTGTATGAAATTTTTATTTAATAGTGAAATCATTATCAAATTTTGATTTTCAAATGGTAACCTATATTTAAAATGTACTAAATTAATAGGGCTATTTCTTTTATGAATGTCAACATTCAAATTATTATGCCTCGATTCATGGTTATTTTTAAATACCTGTACTGCAGGCTATACAGCATAGGCTATTCTTATAAGTTTTAAACTTAAAAGTAATAATTTTTACAAGCTACTAAATTAACACGATAATCGTACTTGGTGAGCGTAAATTTAGGCAAAAAACAGCAGCATGGCCAACAGCAACAGGGTGGCACTTGCATGTCCAATGATTGTGGTTTTACGGAAGCGATGAGATTGGCTTCGCCACCGCAGTACGCCATGAACAGACAGAATAGTTGATACATTGAAGCCATGAACATGCCTTGGGTCATAGCTTCAGCGAGCAGGTGAGCTCTAGGCACCAGGATTGCGCAATAAGTGGCCACTGCAACAACCTGTTAAACGAAAAGATGCATAATACATACACATAATTGCAGTGTCATAATTGCATAACATATAACATTAAAACATATGTGATGGATATCACACTAACATTGGCTATCATTATGATACTAGTACATATTTATAACTAATGATATCGTCGGTTAAAATAATCGAGATGAGATAAAAAAAAATTGGCAACATTCAGCATCAATTAAACTTTTATTGATATTCTCGCCATCTCACGACTTTAATTGTAGTAGTTTACACGATAATATATACGACTGGTCAAATCTGTTTACATTTAAATAGACAAAAAAGTTCTTAGGTATATCAATATCTGTTATCCCTTTATAAATATTTAAAATATTTTTGTTTTCTTTGAAATATTTATTAGTTATTAAAAGCGTCATTATTTATTATCATTTATTACCTATTGTGCAATAAACAATAATATAGAAAACTAGGTAAACATGACAATTGACAGTCAATAATAATCAAACGCAATATTTCTATAATAGAAAAAAATCAAGTGTTTTGAACTTTTAGTTGAATGTAAGTATTATAGCTATAACGTATAAATATAAAAATAGTTATTTCCAGAATGAGAAAGATCGTTTTAAAGTTAAACTATTAGGTAATGACTTCATAATAATAGATAAAAATTGAATTCAAATAATCAATAATAACAAATCGTTTTAGTATGATATTATTATGAGAGATAAGTAAACCCCAGTAAGCACCAAGCAACCTGATCTCTGACTGCAGTAGCATTGGTGTATTACATAGCAAATGTTTACAATGCATGGACAACTGCGACTTACCGGGTATACACTAAGTATGAATGCCGAGTGAGTTTTGACCATGGGTGGAGCGTTTTTAATGATACACCTCAGAGTATCCACATACAGGTAGAGGATCATGACTACGATCGCAGCACCAATCGTAAATATCGTCACTCCCGTTAGGTTTATAGCTGAAGTGAAAAAAAAATAATGAGGTATACATTAAAATATAATAATTAAGTAAATCTTCATCACCAATAAGTTATTTGCATGTTTCTAAATAACAATAGCTTTGTAAATATATAAACGATTACAGACACCAAGATCAAATAATAAACAATTATAACATTAAGTTACCTAAAGTCAACTGTTTCTTAAAATAGGTGTCTTATTTATTACACATACGTATATAATATAATAATAATATTATATAATCAGTAATGATGTTGTACGTTATGGACCGATGGCTATACTCTTAATTCAAGATGTGCAGCATTAGATTACACACTGGGAATGAACCGTGAACAAAATAAAAATAATCATTATGGCGTATATTTTTTAATGAATTTCAGAGTTGTGACCCTGATTAGGACAAACGGAATGCGTAAGTTGAAAGATGCACATTTTTTTTGTTTGTTTTTTTATCAAGAAAACGCTCCAATTTAAATAACAAAAATGAATCAACTATACAAAACCACAATAACATAACAATATAATTATTAGGTTTATCTTCAAATTTTTTTTTTCATTCAAAAATGATATATTTTATAAACAGACCAAATGTCTGTTATAAACATTAGTATAATTAGTATAATGATTAGATTGAGTAGTAGGTATTACGAAATGCTAATTATAACAACAATATTTTCTCTGTTTTATAGATATGTTATACATTTTAATGATCCAAATCGTGAATCGAAAAGTAAAATTATATGAATAAGTATATTGTACATTATTTAAAATTTTATTGAACGCACATTATTGCCTATGTTGGTTCAAAATTTCAATTAAATAGAAAGTACCTATAATTATATTTATGCGTACGTCGTACATAGTCCGTATATTTATCAACTAACAGCTAATCTAGTTATAAATTGCAAACACATCTGTAAATAATAAACTAGGACATCACGCGTCGATAGTAATTTCAATTTTTTTTTTTAACTGACTGTAGATTAGCAAGTACAATACATAAAGCAGAACTCACGAGGGGGGGTCAGGGTGTCATATTCCCCCTTTGAATTTTTTTATAATGATTTATTATCTACATGAAAAAAATTAGGGTCTAAAACAAGTCAAAAATGAATATCTCCCTCTTCTTTAAAAAAACTTGAGTATGCCGCTGACGTAAAGAGTAAAATCTTGAGCATACATTAATTTAACTTTAGATATATTACTTTGGTGACTGTTGGATTGTCCAAACGAAATGATATCGGTTCAGAAAAAAAAAATATTATAGCATTATTCTTTCTGTGCTGAAAGCAAATGAACACTTCTGCACAGTATTAAAATTTTTTAGTATAGAACTTTATTTCTAAAGCATAAGCTAACAGTCTCATAACTCTAACACAAAGTAAGATTGCAAGTTGCAAAATAATAAACATTTTTCTATTATATTTTTGAGTAATAATATTAAAATAATAACAATACTCACTGTAATTATATGTATATTGTATATACTATATAATAAATAAAAATTATATTATACATGCATTTTAAAAACTCCTAAGTTGATTGTATTTTTAACATATCGAGGTTCCACTGTATAGAAAGTCATATTGTATATTGGTAAATAACTAACTTTATACATGGCTGGTTACAAACTAGTTACAGAACTGTAAATATAGAAATTAAATATTCATATACTTGCTCAAATTATAAAAAGCAGGTAGTGTCACAATCACAGATGTAACCAGCTCTTGGTGAACCAACTTATAAGTATCAATAACAAATTTAAATTCTTTTTGGTTTTCTGATCGTACACATTGTAATCAAAAACTATAAATTATAGTTTTTTGGGTCAAAACATCTAATAAATGGATACTATACATTGTATAGCAATATATAAATAATAAAATCAGATACTTCGGCCCTCCAAAAAAATTCCAGGCGTGCTCACGGGGGCATAGTTGAGCATTTATAAATTAACAGAATAAATATAGATAATAGATATTAGGTACATCTAATGTAAAAAAAAACTACAAAACATGGCTCAAATATAACTATTAACTTACATAATATTTTTATTATACGTATATATAATACATTACTATACTTTGTTTACCCAATACTTTCTAAAATATAAAATACATGATGTGTTATTTCAATGTATCAACTTAATTTTATCGAACAAATAATTATTATATAATATACAGACTACCTGATTACATATTATTATATATTTATTCATTATCATTACTATAATAAAATAAACTATATTTTCTTTATTTTTTACTGACAATATGTTAAATACATATATACTTTTATGCTATAATAATGCCATAATGGCATAATGTCTATAAATACAAGCGGAATATTCATACTGATATGGAATATGCTGTTAAAACAATATACATACAAGATTATTCATTTTATTTATTGTGAGACTCTATATATGCATAGATTTAAAATTTTAAGCAGAGAAGAATACATAAAATAAATAAGAATAGTTTAAAGATAATTTAATATGATTAACTTAACGTTTATGACTGAATTCTAACCAGATTTTAGCGTATTTTTCTATATGACCATTATACCTAATATAAAATAATAATAATAGAATTAAGTATTAATTGTATGTATTTTTTTTCGCGGAAAAAGAGCTTGAGAAATCACGTACAGTCTATGATAGGATCTATGATCTTTAACATAATAAATCAATTTCCTTGGTTTGACTTCTGTAAGATTGAACGAGTAGCAAGATAAGACCGTTATATCGAAGTATATATCAAAGTCCAAATAAGATAACATATCATCGTAAACTGGCTGGATTCCTTGTGTAAAAGTATGTATGTAATATCATCTCAATAAAAAATATATTTAAAAATAATTTATTATTATTACTATTGATATTATATATTCATCGTTACATAGATTGTTATTCGTTCGAATATTTTAGTTTTCCGGATGCTTTATTGCTTTCTATAAAATAAATAGTTCAAGGCGAGAGTCTGATACTCTGCTCTTTAATAGGCGTAAATGACGCAATATGGTACATGTGGTAGTAAATATTATACCTACTGGAGTGAGAACAAATTAACAAAAACAGAAACAAAACATTTTAGAGAAAGATAGTGAGAGAAATAAATATCCAGAGAAAGTAGTCTGTCCACTACAACGCCACCGTGTTGACCATTCCTCTTGGCGCATTTCGATGCACATGTTTGTGATATAATAAGTGGGCAATATATAATAATATGAATACACGGTTGTAAATACTTGTTTTGTTGAGTACACTTTGAGGTAGTACTTATATTATACTCCATCAGATTGCGTAATTAATTATAAATATAATCAATAAAAATGATGATGTTTGCACTTTAGGTACCATCTTATTATTTTCATATATACATATATACATATATTAAATATTATATTATATGACAGACAAACCTAGCTGAAACGTAAAAACTATGTGTATATCAATAGACACGCGGAGAAAAAGCAACCTTATCCATGACGACCTTGAAATGTTCGAGATTCCATGTCCAAACCGCAAACCATGCAAGGGTTATAAGAACTTACGCGATCTTCGAAAAAAAAATATAATCTTACGTATAACTCTGTATATATGTATATTTACACGCATTAGTTATGCAACGAATTTCTTTTTTTCACCCACAGTTTTCCATTTTTATAAA
Organism: Rhopalosiphum nymphaeae; assembly: GCA_036289425.1. Taxonomy (NCBI): domain Eukaryota; kingdom Metazoa; phylum Arthropoda; class Insecta; order Hemiptera; family Aphididae; genus Rhopalosiphum; species Rhopalosiphum nymphaeae. The sequence goes on along the minus strand of JAZAQC010000012.1, from coordinate 8,296,125 downwards.
AAAAATCTTTATACACACGAAATCACGTTAACAAAGCATTATTTTTGGCATTCCATCAAGGCCCAATGATAATAATATTATAAGAGTTGTACACGAATATTCTCACTATCTTCATGTGCATATGGTTACTATTTGATATTTATACGGTGGCTATTAATTCTATGGATGATGTATTACTATACAACACAACAGACAACTATATATTGAATTTATTGTGGGTATCTACAGTGCTTGAGTTGGAAAAATATAGTATATGTATTCTATAGTTACTTTTAAAAATGTAGCGTCCTTATCATTTTAATATAACTCATATAACTATGGGGATACACTCTAAGAAAAATACAAGAATAAAGTAAAAACATGTCTTTAAAGTAATTTATACGATAAATTAATTACCGTTCTCGCCAAAATTGTGCTCGGTATATAAACCTCAAAACTAGTTAAAAATATATGATCAATAATTATTATTTATTGTAATAAGTTTTAACAACCACTCAATCACATATTGTTTACATCTTTCATGAACAATTTATATGGTTTAAAAAATTAATGTTGAATTTAAAAAACCATCAATATCTATATATGAATATATAAATATATTTATTATGTAGATTTCAATTTAATATTTTCAAATTAAAACTTAGCTATCTTAGAAATTATTTTCTGAAAAGATTTGTACATTTTTAATTACTAATTTGTACAACAAATATATATATATATATATATATATATAAATCAATGATTGACAATGTATAACCTTAGACATATGTGCTGCAGGATGTTTGTTGTAAGATTTTTAGGCATGCGTAGACTCAACAATATTGCATACTCCGCAGCATGGAAAATAAAATGACCAAACGTTTCATCACTTATGATGATATTTTTTCACCAGGGAGATAGACAGAGTACAAACAGTAGTAGAGAGCACAAGCGGATTGCTTCACCACAAGTGACAACTACTAATTATTAAACTCTTAATTTGTGTACCTATATGGCATATATCTCTAATATAATATAAGTGAACATGCTAAAACATAATATTATACTAGCTATTATATATTCACCGGTAAAGTATTCGTCGACGGAAGGTATGCCGCTGGGTGGATGACACAGGGCCACGGAAACGTTTCTGACCGCGTAATCGATGATGGCTGGGGTAGTGGGCGTCGATTGCTTGCTAATTGCGAATGGGAAATCGATGGACAACAAGTGTCCGGGGGATGCTGGCGAGACGGTCCCAAGTTCCGCTACAGCATCACGCTGAATCATGGTGGTCAAATCCGTGTAGTATTCCGCATCTTCGGACACATTGTACATAACCAACGCTGCAGGACCCATAGTCGTCATAATGCTATAATAATATAGTAATAATTATTATTTTTGGTTTACCACATCGGGAAAGACTGCAGACGGTGTATTGTAGTACCTACATATTTTACATATTTTGTACACAATAGATAAAGGTATGTATAAATTAGTGTCCATCGTGCAAAATTATACGCCAAGAGGAGTTTGATCGCAACTGATAACTGTAAAGCTAACAATTTTTTAACTCCCATACATGGTCTACTCTAATGTCGTGAGATATATTGGGTAAGAGCTAAAATAAAACTTCTAGTTAAATCTTAAAAATAATTTTATTTTATTAATGAAAATTATCATTTAAAATATATATATATAAAATAAAGATGTATTAATAATGGAAATTTTCCGATATGCCATGGCGAAATATTGGAATTACGTTTTACAAGTGCACGACACAGTGCTTTAAACAGCCATATAAAAACTTGGACCATTTTAACCATTCTATACCGCAACCGGTTATTCTTTTTAATAATGGTACTTAGTCCTAGATACTGGCCACTAAAATACGAGCACTTTTGTAAAAAAAACTGCCAATTCAAAATAAATACATAATTTTATTTCTTTCGATAAAATCTGATGATTTTTTTTAAATTGAATACTCATACAAGAATTAATAAATAGTAGTCATTTTATATATAAGCCGCATTGTCGTTTAAATAAATGTTAAACTTTTTATTTCTTCCTTTTTGGTAAGACATAATATACATTATATGCAGCTATATATAGTGCTAGAATCGTCAATCCTATATTTAGACCTCTATATATGGCCCAGGGCAAATACTTTGCTGTAGAGTGTGAATCTCCCGCAAGAATGAAAATAAATATTTCTGTTCTTATCTCAGTTTAAATATTATAATATCTGCCGAATTGGTACAAATGACCATTTAATACAATTTTAAGCTGACAACACTATATAAGTCTTTTACAAAATATATCTATATGATATACTTTTTGCATTTTGCCTATTTGTATTTTTCGTCGTCGACAATCTTTACATCCCGGATAAAAAGTAGTATTCAAAAATAGACAATAGTTGAAAACCCGTCTCATAACGACGAAACGGTAGATAGTACAATTTTATTGTGGATATAATTAAGCAGTATAGTTCTTTTTCTTCCGTTTATCTTAAAATAAAATATTTTTCACAATAAAAGGTACAAATAACCATGTAATACAATTTTAAGCTGACAACACTATGAGTCTTTTACATACGTGTCCTCTTTTTGCAGGACTGAAGATGAGTTACCGTATTTTCCAGTTTTCTTTTATACAATAAACATAATATAGGAAAGTTATACAAAATAATTGGTACTGTAGGTATACGGATATAATCAGATTAATGTCAAATTACATAACCATTCATTTCAATATATTATAAATTATACATTTAGCTTTGGGAACGTATAATGTACTCTGAATGTAAATACTTATAATTTGTAACCTCATAATAATGTATTTTTTTTTTATAATCCATTACGAAAGTATAAATAAAATTATTATTGTAATTTGCCAATTTGGTACATCAATCGCATATGAATTCGATCATAATTTATAACTTTCACGCTCGTGACGTTCGTGTATCTTGTTCATCTTTCTACGATGTATAGTTAATAGGTAGATACTCATAACTCATAATTCATATTCAAAGTAATATCACAGAAAGCATAATATACCTATATATACCTATATAACATATATAAGTAGACACTAGACTTAAACCGAAAATGGTATAGTAGTAATGTATTATAATACAGATAAAAATATTAAATAATTGCGAAGTAAGTATGTAATATAAATTGTATGTTTATCCTATTGTTTATATAAATCACCATTACCGCATACCTAAATGTCATCTAATAATTATTATTATAATGTCACGTAATTTATATTTACTAAAATTATACAAAGATAATAATTATGAAAAACCTATTACATTAGATAAGGCATCACCCCGTTATGAATTAATAATACCTCAATAGTTTTAAAAGTGAATTAACACGCAAATTTGAAATTAAATATAAACCATAAATTATAGTACACAATGAAATATTTACCAATATATTTTTATTTTAACATATTTTTGTAACATTATGATGAAAAAATAATAATAATCAATCATTAAATATTACAAACATAAAACTTTTAAAATTTAGTTCATTATGTTATTATGTTATGATAGCTATAACGAATAACATTAATACACTAAAATTAAATTATATAATAATACGAAGAAATCACCGATAATTTTATTTAATAATAATTATTGATAGCACGGACACCTACTACTTATTGTTATTTGAAAATGTCAATAATAATAAATTAATATGTATTAAAAATCAACACACCTTGCTATTACATAAACTTTTAACTTAACAATCATTTTGTTACGCGATTATCGAAATGTAATAATATTAATAATGGCCAAAGGATATATATAATAATATATTCCGATATTCCTGTTAATAATTTAATGGAAATGCTTAGAAAGAATTGTTTTAAACGTAAATAATATAATTATGATACTTAAAAATTATAATTGCCCTACTTATTGTATTGCGATAAGTAGGTTCTAATGAATCAAATATTGATAACATAATAAAGAAAAAACAAATTACGTAGGGAGGTATTTATAAACATAATATAATATACGTATTATAATTTATAATATTTTATACATTTAAAAATTTTATTATCAGCGGAAAAGCTTTTCAAGAATTAAAATGTTGACCAATAAACTTAATGCTTAGACTGTAAAGACTAAGAGAAGAATGGACAAATAAGACACCAAATAGATAAAATGTAATTGGTAAAGCATCTGTCGCATGTATGTAAATTAAATACTATAAATTAATAAACTAAAATATATTATATAAATAGAAAATAATGGTTAACGAAAAAATATCATAATTATTTATTTTATCTTTATTTTTTAATCAAAATTATCTATCTATAAATTTCAATACCAACAAACAGCTAAATTTGACAAATCGATTGTTTTTTGTATTTATTAAATACATATAATTATAGTAGCATGTAATTGTATTTGTTGGTACTAAAGCTAAAATGTAGATTAATGATTATACATGTGAATTATTATACTACTATATCAGTGTGTAAACAAAGAAATGCATGAGTAGGTTAGGTATATTAAAAACCACATTAAAATAGTAAAATGTATCAATATATTGTACAATTGTAGTCTATTCTTCATTTTCTCTAAAATTAAACTTAAATTATGGTTTTACTTTTATTAATTTACATTTTATATAAATCTAATTTTATGTTTAAACAACTTTTTATGAAAGTAAATTTATTTATTAAATCCGGTTTCAATAAAAACATTGATTTACCCTATCACCAACACATTGCTATTACATATTATAATATACTTGAAAATAAATTTAATATTGTTATGAATTTATGTAAATATAATACTTAAATTTAAATTATATCATGCTATTATATTATTATCTAATTAGGTAGTTACAACTTTTAGATGGCTAAACATATTTTATACGATTTAATTTCTATTTTATCTGACTATAATAAAAAAACTCTTGACTGAGAAGTGAAAATTGAGAATCTTATAAGATACGCCACTTGCCTAAAATAAATTCTGTATTTTTTACTTATGATAAAAAAATATTTGGTAATAAACAGCAGCACAAAATTTTAATAAATGAACGTAAAGCTATGTCAGATACCACCTATATAACCATCTTACAGTACATTGTTCTGGTAGAGTGAAAATACATAAACATTAAAATGTACACAATAAAATAATATTCCGCAACAAACGTGCGTTCATTAACAATATAATATCTAAATACACTAGACTGCAGGTAGGTGTTTTTATATTATTTTAGTATAATTAATGATCTGCAAACGGATTTTGCAACAATAATTGTTAGGGTCCAATAATAACAGGAGTGGCTGGCAAAATATTCTTTTATAAAAATCTAAAATATTGTTGTGCCTATATAAACACCCGCTGCTCTATTATAACTTTAAATTTCGCAGATCTTTCTAATATTTCCCGATTTTGTGCATAGGTAATTTGGGTTCATAAATACAAATATCGAAGACCATTGAGTTGGCTCCCAAAAAATATATATATAAATTGGCTCCTTAAAATCATAAAATATTATAATTTAACAAGGAGTTTTCATACTAAACGCTTTTACCTTCATGACTTTTATTAATGAAATATAATTTTTAGGATAAATAATATTAAAAATCAGACACTGGTGCAGTTTCCAGTTTTCAATACATAAAAATATTAGCCGATAAATATATGCCACAAAAAAATCATTTAATATACTATTTTTATTTAAATTATTAATTTTTATTTCTAATGGTGATTCTTTTATTATTAGACACTCATTATTTTAAAGTGTTGACTTTTTTCAATTTTTTTTACAAAATTTTTAGTTTCATGTTTTTCTAAAACAATATAACATTTTTATTTTTTTTTGCCTTTATATTTAAAAGTGAAATCATTATCAACTTTTAATTTTCAAATTGTAACTTATATTTAAAATGTCATAAAATAGTAGGGCTAGGTATTTTTTTTATGAATTTTAATATTAAAATTATTATTTTCCATTAAACCGTTAGTGAGTTATAGATGATCAAAGTTGGGTGGTTTAAGGTTTTTAAGTAATTCATTCTACTGGTTATTACAGCTGTGAGGTGTTGAAAAAAAAATTAAAAAATGTCAATACTTGACGAAATAATGCGTGCTCAATGACAAAAGAATCATCATATATATATTCAATACATTTTGTTTTTAATAATAATATATATATATATATATTCAATACATTTTGTTTTTAATAATATATATATAAGAAAGCCTTTTAAAAAGATATTTACATGATATAATTATAACATTACTTGAGTAGAAGGTAGTTAAAACAGAAAAAATGTATGTAGAAATATTGTATATACATTTATATATAATAACTATGCTTTCAGTTTAGTAATTGTCTATGTTTTAATTTTTGTGTTAATTGTTTAGTTATTATTTATTCACCACTCTTTTGAGATTTTTTTACTATTTTTATATATAATTATGTGTGAAAAAAATGTATATTATATTAAAAAAATATAATTATGTAAATTATTCGATCGTGATATTTAAAATCATGTGTTAAAATTAAAAATAATACAAATACGTATATATTCAGTTATCTCGATCGTAACTGACGTCAAATACTCTAGGAAATAACGTTTAACTTTAAATAATTAATGATATTTTGGTAAGTAACCAATATATTTTTGGGAAAAAAGTAGGGGACTAATTCTATAATACATTTTTGGAAACCAATTCAAAAGTACTTTTTAAGGATAAAATATTGATCTGTATTTGAGAGTCAATTCAATTGTCCCGCAAATATCTACTATAGTCTATAATATTATGTATTATTTATTCCTAATAAAAGAAAAACTGGTAATAATAATAATTTAATTAGTTTTTTTTCAATTATATTTTTATTTTGGTTTAATGTTAATTATATTATTTATTTATAATGTATATTTTACGAGTATCCTGAGATACATTATAGTTGTGTGGCCTGCACTGACCGCATTGTCGAGAGATGCAAGTTTTTATCACCCCGAAAATAAAAAGTTATTTTAACTATATAATATTATAGCTATATTTAAAAAATGTTATAAATTAAAATAATTTAGCATTGGTGACATATTAAATACTGGTTTATATAATAAGTTGGCACCTATTATAATCTCCAATAATAAAACAGTGAAAAAATCAAATATTATTATTCCCCGTTAAAATTCGATACGGATATACAAGAACATTTTTTGTCTTTGGTTTATAAATTCATAATATATGTCCACTTTTTATCATTGGAAATCCTGACACAAAAAATAAGTTTAAAAAATATTCATCTTTTTTTCAAATTTCCACAAAAAACACTCATACCTAATTTAATATTTATAGTGTACCTTCCTAAAGTATTTTTCAAGTATCCTATATTATGAAATAGCACCACCGTGACTAGTAGTGAAACAACGTGTCGAATTTCCATCACGGATATCATACGTTATAATATAAGTAATAATAATAAAAAAAAAACAGTGACGGCAATACTTTTTCTTTTTGTCGTTATATTATTATTGTTGTTTTCAAATACAAAATACCTACATTTCTAAAACCGAGGTTAACGTTTTATTATTAATAAAATACTTAAATATTATGACCTTTTATAAGAATTGCATAACAGAGAATAATGAGTGATGACCATCCCTAGTCAAATATTGATTGTAATATAAATAACTTGCGGACTACTTGCAATCATGGAAAATAGCTACCTATTACACTAATCTGTCTGTAGATATTTGTAAATTAGTAGTACATACTATTTGGCACGATAATTATGGCATTATGGCTGATTTCAAAATGTGAAACTTACAATTTTTCAAAACGAATAAAAAAATAACCACAAACCAACAGCGCGTGTCAAAAACCACGCACAATTAAAAAAGGTTCGATGTTTTTAGAAGTAACCAGTATCCAGTACACTAAAACTTATGTACCTAACATATACCCAAATATACCAACGTGTAGGCATTTAAATATTGTGGAATCGAAAATAACAGATTCTGCTAACTGTTATATCAAATTCTTTGAAAACTGCAGTAGGTACACATATTACATAGGTGCCAATTGGTTTTCAAAAAATTAAAGGATGCTTGGAAAAATAATAAGTAAAAAAGTATAAGTGTCGTATTTTTAAAATAGAAAACAACGATTTCAATAGATGATCCCCGGAACATTTATGAACTCTATAGACCAGCTGAGTCATTTACACACAGTACACCATATATACTACACATTATATTGGATTTGTTTAAATAATTTTTGAATTTTTTAATACTAACGACGACTTACCAGAGAAGTGTGCAAGTCTCGATTCGCTGAAGTCTATATACACTACAACAACACCGTGTAAAAATACTCCGTGTAACTGAATATAGCTGACGGTCCCGGCACTCAGTATTAATATTAAATTTTACGACATTCCGCTTTAAAAGCGTGAAAAAATCATTTTATCAAAAATGTTTACTACCGCCGTAGTTGCATATTTATACCGACTTGCCGTTCTCGCAGCCGACGATTGCGGAGTCCGTCATCTCGGATCGAGTACCGTGTTACCACTACGAGTGCGATGGCGTGCAACACGTTTGCAGGCTATATCTAATGCTATAGTTACAGTGTTTGTAGGCGGTATCCAGTCAATTGCCATAGTTTTTTCTTCTTTCTTCGAGTAGAAAGCAAACACTTCGGTGGTTGGTAGTGGGGTGGTGCAGTATCTTTACGATGACTATATATAATACATATATAATACAGCCAATATTAAGTGATTATATCAGTTATTATGGATACTCAATATTATTTCATTTAAATACTTAAATAGTTATATTATATAATAAGTGATATTGATGAAATTATATATTTATGAAATTAAGGGGGACTAAAATTATATAGGCAAGTATATATATATGTATATCTAAATCAAAAAACTATTATTTTCAGGTAACAAGAATTCGATGAGTAAACTGCGTTTCGGTTATATAAATAAAATGTATATATTAATTGACTGTGTGTAAAATGGGTCAAAATTGTTTTTTCTTAAAGATTCATTAAACAAATACCTTGAAGAAGGTGATGATTACCATTACTTCTTAAAAATGTTTTATTTTTATAATGTTATTCAATTATACATGAAAATTATTAGTAAAGTACACAGCGTAAATAATAATTTTGTTTTTCATCGTGATTTGTTACTCTTGATTATTGGTTAAATTGACCAAATATATATAATTAAATTTAAATAGGTATACTTTCGACATATAATTACTAATTTCTAATTATATTGTAAAAATACAAAATTATGTAATAACCAAATCTGAGGGAAAAATTCATCCAGTAACTATTAATATAATTTTAATAAAATGTCTTTCTTAAAAATAAGATAACAATTATTATATTCAAAAAATCATATTATTTATTATGAAATACAATATACTTTATACCAGTTATATATTACCTATATTACATTATTTAAATACATAATAAGACTGTTGAATTTAATATTATATACGGAATTTAAACATTTGCATTTATTTTACCACAATAATATACGTATAATAAATCTTCAGCCATCATCTATCAAAAAATGTAAATAATTTTAACTATTGTTGTGAAAATCTTTAACAAAATACATTGGTCGTGTCTAATATTTAAATAACAATAATTATTAATTACTAATAAGTTTTAGATAAAATACTAAGTTAATACATGTATTATTATACTATTCCATACGATAATTTATGATTTTTCAATAGTTTTACCTTAACGAAAATACTTTAGCTAACTGATGTATATTGTTTTGGAATTATTTGAGATTGAAATGCAACGACTAAGTTAAAAAATACAGCAAATATAAACTAAAAAAAAATATATATATTAATTTAATCAATTTAATTCTCTACTTTATATTATAATATATAATAATGAACAAATGTAAAAAAACATATACTTGCATATTATATGAAGGAACTTACGTTAAGAAAAAGTTCTCTATTAACGTTACAAAAACCACCAAAAGTAATATTCGTTCTACAAAGTTGGATCATTTCTAAAAAATCTTGTACCTGAAAGAAATTATAAGTAATTTTATAATATATCAAATATTTAATCAAAATTATTTATATTTTGTGGGAATTATTATTAATATTATTATATCGTTCTGGTCCACACTATTCTGCACTACTGACAATTGACATTCAGTGGCATAGTTTCTTTGACTCTTAAAAAAAATTAATTTGCTTCTGTGCAAATGTTCTTCTAAATCTCGCTGATTTTTAATAAAGTATAATCCTAAAAATTACAATACAGTTTTAAGAAATGTCTACCCCCAACTTTTAAATTCTCTTAAAACTATATCTTGGTGACCGACACTTTAAAATCAATTATAAAACTTTTCAACTGCTTATTTTAATATATAACAACATTATAACTTATAAGCCATTTCCTCCCCAGTTATTTTCAACATCTTTATCTCAGACCAACCGAAAACTTTAAAATAGCGAACTATACGTGGACTACAAGCCAAATAATACAAACTATTAATTAGCGTAGACCCTTTTAAAGCTTTCATGAAACCATGAACTTGTACAAAACTATACTCAAATCTTTCTTTAATGGAATGCTATAGTAGAAAAATTGATGATTAAAATTTTAAAGTCAACTAAACCAAATTAATTCACATTATACATTTACATAAAAAACTAATATTTGCATATAACACTACTGGAAGACTTCAATTCACTGTCACATTTATTTTCACTTATTATCACAATTTCTGATTGTGCCTTTGTAATCTTTAATTATTAAGATATATATCTTTTAAAATAAAATAAAATAAAATGTAATTATCTTTATTATATTTTAAAAATAACTGAAGAAGCACGACTTACTTCTTTCTGTGTTTGTTCCATAAGACTACCCATTGTTGAATTTAGGATTTTCCACTGTAATTTTTTTCCAACCTGGAAATTTTTTAAGAATAATTTTAAATTGACAAGTATATTAAAATTAAATTATGTAATTGTCAATCAAACAATACTTTAGTTACCTCCGAAAGAGCTATATACGACGCTTCACTATACACCATAAGTAAAGAATTTGTAAATACAAGTGGCACAATTATGACAGAAACAAGGTAGTTCTCAGGGCTTATAAGTGTCATAGTGAAATAAAACCAAAATGCTGTACTAGATATATATAAGACAATTGCAATAGAACAATAAATTCCACCATGAACGATCCCGAAATCTGTTATAAGATTTGACATATAACACCAAAGTTCTGCGTGTTCTCTAAACCTAGTTGACGATCCTTTGGTTATTATTAATTCCTGTTCAAAACAATATATCTAATTATTATAACCAGTGTAGGCATTAATGGTCAAGAAACAATGATTAAACTCTACATTATTCCTAGACAAACAAATATATAACATTTGAAGCATTATTAATAATTTTTTTTAAATCCCTTCAATCAAACCATATACTGTCCTGTATATTTTTTATAAGTAATTATTGTATTTAATGTAAACAAATTGTAAATATTATTAGCTTTCTTAATTAAAAAAAAAATATAATAACCCGTTTAACGATATTTAGATTGCACTCAATGATGAATCTGAACTTAATATATTTTATACTCTTTTCGCAGTCAAGTTATACTCAAATATAACGAGTGATATACAAAAAAAATTTTATTTCGTATTTAAAAGTTTAAAACCACTATATAATAGGTTTTAAACTAAAATTATAGTGTAATCACTTATCAATCTGAAAAAGGGTATAGTTTATCTAAATATTTGAAATTTATCTATTGGTATATTCTTATAATCGTTAAATCTTATACGAGTCCACAACTATTTATTCACCGATAATATTTTTAAAAAAAAAATGTTTGAAGCCAAAATTAATATTTATAATCTTATAAGTGAGTATTTGATATAATATACTAATTTTGTAAAATTTTATTTATAATTTTGTAAAACAACTGTTTTATACTAATATAGATAGGGTTAAGTGATTTAGCTCTAATTTTATCCTATTCTCCATTATATTCGAGTGATGAAAACTACAGATAAACGTTGGTTCTATATATCCCTGTTAACTGTTAAGAATGATTTTAGTCTGCTTAGTTAAATAGTATTAAAAAATATAAATTCTTATTATAGGCTAAGTATCACAATTAGAATAAGTTCTAACCATAATGCGCTGGTTTATGTCCTTGCTGATATTTCTAAATATGTGGCAGTTGATATAAAAATATCCAGTTGTTAGATTTATGATACCAAATATAGCAATAAATAATATAGAATTATTTACTTTCCACCCTTTAACAAATATCAAACTTGTTACTATATTGAATGTCATAAGAGCGGTTGGCAATATTGTCACGACCCATACTCGTTTGGTTATATTCAATTGAAAAGGTTTTCGCATACACAATTCAAATTTGTCCTGAAAAATAAATGCCAATATATGACTATTTTTTATCAATACTGTGTACAAACTTGAAAAATGCTCCATCGATTCCAATATTCAGGTATACTTTTCATGTCGGTCCAAAAAATGGGGAATAAAAAGCAAATAAGTGCTAGCGAAGATCCAGAAACTCTATGAAGTAAATTAAAAACAATGGTATCTGATTTGACGAAATATTTGTAATCCCCGTACAATTTATAAATTAACAAAATATTTAAGCATACAAAAATTGACAAACTGTATAACATAATCCAAGAGAATAATGTAAACACTGGCCCTATAAAAAATACAAATAAATACAATTTCATATATAATATATAGATACTGAATATAGTCAATACTATATAATAAGTATAAATAGGTATTAGTTAATAAGATAAATAAATATTAGAATCAAATTTAACATCAGTTAATAAAACTACCTTCAGGCTACTTACATTTATTATTCAATTAATTTTAGATTCTGAACGTAGGGATAAATGTATTGATTTTACAAAGATATATTTTATGCGTATATGTGTGTGTAGGTGTACACGATAGGTAGTCCAAGACAACTTTGATTTTCAATTATGAGGATGGTTTTGTATGGAAAATTGGATATTTAGTCTGCTGCCCTGCTGATAATTTAGAGAGGTCAAAATTAAAAATCCCTAGTACTTTTTTTATAATCAAAAAAATTGAAAGAAAAACGGGAATTTCTACGCAAATCCAATATATATTATTATTAAAATAATTGTTACGTAATCATGATTGTCTTAAAACTTTTACATAATATATTATTAATTATTATTGTTGTATGAAGATTAATTTATTTTAAGATATTATCTACCTATTTGTACAATGAACTTCTTCACACTGCTTTACGGTAAAATGCAGGTATTGACTTAAAAGCTAATAATATGGCACGTCGTATATTATAAATTATAATAGTTAAATAGGTATTAAGAATGTATAATAGGTTAATTAAATGTTTTGGGTAAGAATTAAATCAATTTACCGTAATATTAATGATAAAATTAATTATTTTAATTATTTTCAAAAAAACATACCATGAAAATTAAATAAAATAAAAAATTAATGACTAATGATTTCAATAGCTGAATAAAAAAAACATTTCATGAAATATTACTTAGTGATATAGATTATATATAGGGTAAACGGACCGTTTCCGTTCAGAATCATTTTTCATATACAATGATATATTAATATATTATTGAATTCAAATTTAACACATCCATAATAGTGTCTCATTGGAGACCAAAGACCTAATGTACAGCAGAGCGGTACTCACTTACCCACCTTATTTATAACAAATAACAATGATGATTTACATATAAATACGCTTTTATAATTATCAACTACGGTTTACGTTGATATGTTGTAATCATCACATAAATTTTTAGAAAATCTATAAGTAATAATATATTTTCAATTAATAAAAATAATTGAAAATTTGGTACCTGTATAGTTATATACTTATTTATACTATTTTAAACAGTATTCTTATGAATTTAAATTTATTGACTAACACAGTTGTAAAGCTATTATTGCTTATAGATGTTTACACTTTATATTTTATTCATCTGTAAATTGTAATAAATAAATAATTTCATTTTTTTACTATACCGCTTGTATGTGTAGTAAATGGCATTACTCCAAATAATTTTAATGCTACGATTATGGGTTTTAACTGTTTAAAATATGACCTTTTTCTTTTTGTTCGAATCGTAATAATTGTTCTGATGTCAAGAATATAATTTTCCTGGTTGAATATTTCTTTTGGTAGCATTTTTTTTTTTAAAGATTTAAATTTTAAATTACAAACACTATTTATAAATATGATGTAATAATATATATTGATTAAGAATAATATGAACAATATTCGCATAAAAAAATAGTAATTGTATACTACGTGCAACTAACTCTATAAATAGGTTATAACTGCTATTTAGTTTTAAAGGTCAGTAATGTGCATGTATTCAAATCAATTTTGAACTAAAATTATTAATCATATTGAAAAAGTTCGATTATAAGTTTTCACTAAATAATTATTAACGTTATAATTGCGTCGATTTTGGTTGAAGATAAGTCGTGTATGGCATACATAAACCTATAAAATTATCAGTTTATACCCTATAATACACTATGGCTATACTTAGCCATATTTCAAACAAATTATATTTTTGATGAAAAATCCCTATTTATGAGTTATTTCGCTATAATTATTTACTAATCTGAATAATCTAGATACAATAACTTGAATATTATTACTACTGAAAAATTAGTCTACTAATACTGAAACTACAATATATATATATGTATATTTATCCATTAGGGAAATATTATACAATATAATTGATTGTATCTATACGTAGGGGTATGTAGCCCATGTAAATACCCAATGGATAGATAAATATTTTAGGAATTTGTCCAACAATTATTTTACCTACAAAAAACGTGAATTTATACATTTTAGTTTTGAAAGTCATTATTTGATGATATTATTATTATTTTAAACAAGACTGTTCAATATTGAAAATACATAGTTAAAAAGTAATGTAATTATTAAAAGATTTTATTTGTTATGTTAATTTTCTATGTAACCGTTCAACTTAACATATAGCTAATAATTTAGTTTTCTGAATAACATTTGTTCAATATATTTTCTGTTAATTACATTAAAAATTATTTTCTATATTTACCCAATATTTTATTTGTCAGGTATTTTCACTTTACTTATGAAGTAGTCATAGGTCCCGGTTTTCAATATAACATCTCCAATAATGTATTTCAGAAAGGATAATTATCCCGGAATTAATTTTCAATCATTATTAATTATTAATGTATGTTAAACACAATTTTAACTATATTGTTTGTACACCTAAAAACCACACATATACATAATACCTACTATACATTTTTAATTTTTTTGGAATATTGCGTGATTTGAGGAAATTATAGATTTCGACCTTTTTTTAGATCTAATTTAGAACATTTAACATGGGATAAAAAATACGTCACTCTTACTTTATTTGAATAAACTAAAAATTTGTATCGTTTGAAAGTATCAAGTCTCGTGTAACCCGCGTAGATGCCATTCTAACATCAATTTTTATTTTTATCATTTCCTCATCCACCATAGTCTACAGATATATTATTATATAAATATAAAATCTTAATATCTTTTCTTTTAAGATTAAGACTCAAAAATCTTGAGACAAGAATAAAAGATACTAGGAACAAAGCAGTAATCAGTGAACGCTGAACTGCAGAATATGGTAAAAAAAACCCTACGCAGTACGATCAAATAATGATAATCAAAGCTTAAAATAAACAATATTTTAAACCATGACAATAATAATATTAACTGTTATACTATAATTATACTATAGCTGAATTATTTGGGTTCATCCGTACGACGTTTTAAACTAAAATGTAATTAATTATATAATATAAACATTATAAACCATATTTGTTTTCACCAACACGTTATAAAATCAAACAAACTCCAGCTTTATGAGTAACCTTACGTCCTTACAACTCTTTACTGGATGTGCCTCTCCTTTCAAATTGAAAATCAGTTTTTACATTTGTCCTCTAATTATCTTAAAATAATGTTTCATTCTATAGTCAATAACATTTTTTCTAATTATTTTAAACTTAATTTTTCTAATCTCATAATCAGCTATACAAACGGCTCAGCTTCGTCCTTATCAGCTGGATATTCCTTCTATGTTCCTACCTGAACTGTACTTATTTTACGAACAATCTTTCCGCTTCATTCTCTTTCTATACCGCAAAATATTATGCTATTTACGAAGACCTTTTGTTTATTTCAAATTTATCCTTTAATAATTATTTAATAGTTTCCGACTATACGACTTACGAGTATGTTTAATATTTACAATCCTTAGAATTTAATTCTTTTAATTCTAAACTATCACCATTTATTTTTCATATTGAATCATACATATATAAATTACCTAAACCAGTCAAATCATGTGATTCGACTTACATTAATCCCTAGCAACGTCGGCATACATGGTAACAAAGTGGCTGATAGGATAGGCAAATCTTTCTCTAACACAATTCTCCCTTCCTACAATCAATTACCTTATTAGACCGATTTTATCCATATTTTACGTCACCATACTTTCAAATACTGATTCAACTAATAGAATAACCTGCCGTCCAACTTTGCTACCAAATACAAAATTATTGTTCCCAAAATTCAAACAAATCTGGTACAACAATTTAAATTTACCAAGATTTATTATTGTCTGTTTCAATCAACTCCACATGGGTCATACGCTTATATACAGAGTGTATTATGAAAGTAATACACATTTTCTGGAAAAATAGATTTATTGAGACAATTGGTACAATTGTTAAAATTCTTCAAAATAGTCTTCTCCTGAATGAAGACGTTTTTGATGTCAGGCTTGAGGTACGCAATCCGGCGTTCAATCACTTGAGCACTTCCAGATAAAAGGTTGCGTTGACAGTTTGTCCTTATGGTATAAACTCAAAATGGATGATTCCTCGGTCGTCAAACGTCTTCAAACTCCACCACGACAATGCCTCCAGTCACGTGGACACATGGCCTTCGTTGTTACCAACTACCTGATTCAGAGCAAGGCCCCCATGGTGCTCCAACCTCTTTACAACCCTGACTTGGCTCCATGTGCCTTTTTTGTTTCCTCGACTAAAGAGAAATCTGGAAGGAAAGCACTAGGAGTTGGTGGAAAACATCCAAGCTCATATTACAAGGTTCCTGAAAGGCATGTCAATCGATGAGTCTCAGGAAGCCTTTCATCCGTGCTAGAACCGTCTCTGCAAGTGTATTGATGCAGGAGAACACTATTTTGAAAAATTTTAACCATTTGCACCAATCGGATCAATAAATCTTTTTTTCTCAGAAAATGCGCATTACTTTCATAATGCACCCTGTAAGTATCCGATATAAACTTGGTTTAAATGACTCTCCTCATTGCATTCTACACTTAACTGATAGCTTCTGTGTCTTCTCTCATTTTTACTTTTAATTTGTCCGTCTTTACATACCAAGCTTATCATTTTGTTCAATTACCTAACATTTCTTAACATTCTCCCAATCTTTCCTCCGTGATCAACTTTAAATTTTCAGTTTTTGTTAAAAAGATTATTAATTTCATATTGGAATCTGATTTTATTATTTAATATTGTATTAGTGTTTTTGTTTCCTTTCTTTTTAAGTGATTATAATAATTTTGCTTTACTAAACTAATTGTGGAGCTGTTATAGTCGTTGACTAAAAATTAATAAAAAATAAAAAAATAAAACAAAATAAACCATAATTATTATAATTTATCAACTTAATGAAAAAAAAATTGTAAATAAATTTATTAGTGTTTTCAGAAAGTTGGTATAGGTATAATAAATAATAAGGCCTATTCTTTTTTACAGTAAAACCTTTATTTAACAAACTTTTATTTAACGAAACTATCCATAAAAAAATAAAAATATTTTATGGAACCATACAATTTTCATTTATAAACATTTCTATGTAATGAATTAATTTTATGTTATTTTTCTACAACAAATCTATTGTATATAGTGTCATAGTGATTTGTTACATAATATTTATTTTATTAAGTACAAACTTAGTCAGGCATAACGCATAAAATGAGATTAGGTATACACGATTGAATCAGTGCACCTCGTTAAATTGTTTTATCTTAGATTAGATAATTTTGTACTAATTTTTGATTATTGTTATCGATGCTAAAATAATATGTAGGAGATGATCTACATAAAATAAAATTAGTCATCACAAATTTGTGCCATTTTGTAGACTAAAGATAAGTTTTTAAGTAATAAAATTATTATTTCTTATTAACAAAATTTCTATTTAACGATTTTTTTTCAAAAATAGAAGTTCCATTGTATTTGTATTATATATATCTTAGATTATATACTAAGCCATGTTCCGAAATTTGAAGCACTTTTAAATTATAATAACTTTAAGCTTATAAGAGATGAGACTTTCGGTGAGACATGCTATCTATACGCATGTGTGTGTTTATTCGTCCCATATTTTAAGTTCATTCAGTTCATTCTCCCTGGAAATTCATGATTATAAATACTATCAATATACTAAAATATACTCGCGCATTTTGAAGATAATGCACCTCAATGACAATGAGAAACTCTTTAGTCTTCGCTAATATGTACTTTAAATTATTCACATCATAGGCGAGATAGGCTATGGCAATCGCCAATGGCTCCATCTGGCATCTATAATATATTATCTAAAATAGTAAGATGTATATATATATATAACTGATAAAGCTGTCCCCTTAAATTATATATATGATCTAAGACTGTGTCACGAATTGAAATATATTTAGTACATTAAAAGTATATTTTAATTCGTATCTGAGTTGTGCCCAAGGTGGATAAATATAATAATCTATAGCCGTGGGCTGTGCTAATCAGTTATCATGTGTGGTTATCATTATTAAAGATAAGACATTCTCATAGAACTATAGACTCAATGTTCAGAACAGTTGAGTTGTTATCAATATCAATTTTAATTGAAAAACACTTACTAAGTAAATAATAAGTTTATTGTAATATTGTATAAGCTGTGTATAATCATTTGACACAGTTCAAATTTTGAATTTTGAAATTCCAGCTTAATCGTACACCTATTGATCAATACCGAAACTCAACGAATAAAAATCAATTCTACTTTAATTATTATTTAAAATGTAAACATTATTAATTAATAGATATTATGTTAATTAGTTAACGAATTATTAACAAATATTAATTCGTATTGTCCCTGTTAAAAAATTTAATTTTTATTAATTTAATCGTTCAATATTGTTCCATGAATTCAATTAGCTATTCAATTCAGCCAAAGCCTACAAAATGAAATACTTGATGGAAATGGTAATATGGTGCTTAACTTTATTCAAATGTACATACCAATCAGATTTTAATATTGGTAGGTTGTTTATTTTGTTAAAGTTGAATGCTTAATTTAAATAGTTATAATTTTTTATTTCACAGCAATAATTGGTAGTGGCATAGGTGGAACATCTTGTGCATATTTTTTAAAAGAAATATTTAAGGATTTGGTTAATTTAGATATATATGAGGGGAATAAGGTTGGTGGAAGACTAGCCACAGTAATTATGAATGATGGAAATGAATATGAGACTGGTGGATCAGTCATACACCAGAGAAACAAATATATGTCTAATTTTGTAAGCAATTTAGGTAAGTTGTTCTATACATTTTTTTTTAGTTTAAACTGTAACTAATTTTATTTAAATCAGGACTTCAAAAACGTAAGTCAGTATTTAAAAATGAACGACTTGGCTTGCACAATGGAAAAGATTTTGATTTTATAGAGAATGACAACTATTTTGTAAATTTAATGAATATTTTATGGCGATATGGTTACAGCATTAAACGTTTGCAAGAATTTGTAAATAATATGCTCGATAAATTTGAAAGGTCAGAAAATTAGTAATAACATATAAAAACCTCTTAAATATTAAAAAAAAAAAACTATTCTGTTATTAGAATTTATGAACTACAGACCAATGATTTAAGTTTTGATTCGACATATGACTTACTAACAGCAATGGATCCTTCATTTGTCAACTATCTTAATATATCAGTGAGAGATGCATACTTGAAAGAGGAACATTTTTCTGAGTCTTTAGTCACTGAACTTGTACAGGCGTCCCTTAGAGTGAATTATGGACAAAATACTAATGTTCATGAATTTGTTGGTAAGAACAACTGATTTTTTAATTGCATATAATCACAAATTTAGTTAACTTTACCTCAGTTAAATTATTTGTATGTATAATTTGACAATATATACTTCTGAAAAAAATAATGATTAAAATTCATTCACAAATAATCATAAAAAGGTTAATATTTACTTAGAAAAAATAGTTCATTTAGATCTGTTTTCAAAATAGATTAGACTTAAAAAATATAAGATATCATATCTTGCAATATGTTAATATTTATAATTTTAATATAGGATCAGTTTCTATGGCAGGAATGGATGGATCATTATGGTCAGTAAAAGGAGGTAATAAAAGAGTTGTAGAAAAACTACTTGAAAAATCCAATGCACATTTAATACCTGAATATGTGGTCCAAATAATTAGAAACAATGATTCATATACATTGCTGACTAATTTTAAAAAAAAAGCAACTTACGATTATGTTGTGTTTGCTGCACCTCTCGCAGAAAATCAAAAAGTACCTATTACTTTTTCTAATATGCCATTGGCACTGAATAAAGTTGGTAAATACCACCAAACAGTAAGTACATTGGTTGTTGGCGAGATGAAAAAAACAAAATTTTCTACCATCTCTGATGATCTTTTACCAATTACTATTATATCAAACAACGAAAACGAATTTTTCAATTCAATCAGTAATGTTGAAGGAGTCAATGAAACTGGCAGTTTAAATGTTTGGAAAATATTTTCTCAACAACCACTTTCCAACAATCAAATAGACTATTTATTTGAAAATGTTAGTGATGTTAAAGTTGTAGATTGGTTAGCATATCCTCATTATAGCGTTCCAACAGAATCACAGAGTTTTCACATAGCTGATCGGCTTTATCACATAAATGCCATAGAGTGGGCAGCAAGTGCTATGGAAATGAGTTGTATTGGTGCAAAGAATGTAGCACTCTTAATCAAGAAACACTTTTATAGCAAAGAACTAGATGAAACAACTAAACGGTCTCATATGGAACTATAATGAATTTAGAGGCTAATATAATATCAACAACAAAAATTATGTTATGTATTTAAATAAAACATAAATTATAAGTGTAAAATATACAAAAGATTCCAGATTTAGAAACCTAAAATTAAATACTAATAGTGTGGTTTCAATGTACAATATTTATTTATATGTTTAAAGATAAGATCTACCGCTGTTGAAATGTACCAAATCCAAGACCCAACCCTCGATGAGTATGTGTTGCCATGCGAGCGACTTCATATTGACTTTCCATTGAGTTAAACATTTCTTCTTGTTTTTTAATAATATCTTTCGATTGTCCTTGTTGAGATGTTTGATTATCAACACCTACAGAATAAAAATCAATTTGTTAAAAAAAAAAATTTAGTTTATCATAATGAACTGCTACTAACTACCTATCCCATTATCTTTAATGCCCATTAGCCTTTTGAATTTGGCAGTAACTTTGCCATCTTGATCCCCAAATTTTGTGGACTGCCAAATGGTTGCAGTCTTATTGTTAGTTATTACAGGTTGTTTAGCCTCTTCAATTTGTTTAACAACTTCATTGTTTTGTTTATTCCCCCATAAAAGTTTGCGTTTTTGAATCTGTTCAGCATATTTGTTAGGATTTACAGCTACTGGATTGTAATAAGATGGTAACTCTATTCCTGTTTGTACTTTAACTTTTTCAACTTGTGCTTCCATAGATTTTTGTAGTAACAGTTGAGGAGTAACTGTTGTAGATGATGGCAATATTGAATTTCCAACTGTTGGAACTTTTAATTCAATACCCAATTTATCTAAAACTAAATTATAATCATTAATATAATAGCATTTCTTAAATTAATTTTTTTTTAAAAAAATCAAATTAAAGAACTACTTTACTTACTTTGCCGTTTATTATTAGCCTTCTTTTCTAAGAAATAATTATGTGATGATGTATATTTTTCTTTACTTTTAGACCGACTGTGTTTATTGTGATTCTTTGTTTCATGTCTATAATGAGGACTGGATCTCCTGCTATTACTATTTCTTTATCAAAAACAAAAAAAAAATAATAAATATTATAGGTTCTAAACTCTTGATAAATATTATATTATTTTAGTAATGAGATACACTTAGATACCTTTCGCTTCGGCTGCGTGATCGACGTGATCGTTTTTTGTTACGGCTATGACTACGAGATCGTCGAGAACGTTTTCTACCAGAACTGCGACTTCTTGACCGACGAGAATGCTTTTTAGTATGACGGTCCCTTGATTTATTTCTAATTTATACATAGTAACAACAATACATTGAATTTAAAATAAATAAGGCATAAAAAAAGTAACTATACCTTTTATGACGATTATGACTCCTTTTTTCTTCATCAGAACTACTTATTTTTGTATCACTATGATTTCCATGTTTGCTGGTATGACGTGATCTTGAAGTTTGTGACATAGAAGTAGGAGATGATGCTGAACTAGAAGGTGAAGTTTGACTTTTAAGTGGAGGTGATTTTGTTGAGCTATGGTTTGATTCCTGCTGAAAATATAGAACTAAATTAATTATTAGATAAATAAAATATTAACATTTTTATCATATTAAATATATTTGTTTCATTATCAGTCAATTATGTTTTAATATGTAAATATTATAAAATTGATGAGATATTATCAAATATAATTTAATAATTAAAAATATGAATGTCAAAAAAAAGTAAGAAGATTGTCAATATCGGCATTTTAAATTAATAATTAAGGCCTAACAGTTAATGATAAATAAAAAAATATACCTTCTTCAAGGCCACAGCTCACAGAGAATGACGTCTAGTGGGAAAGGGTTTACCTGATTGTTTTTGTTATTACTCACCAATGCGAATGTACAGTATTGATAATCAGCCGCATTCAATATTCCTCTTCAAGCGGCGCAAACAATCAGTGGCAAGAGACTCTCCCACAGTCGATTGACTACTCGTGGACTATTTTATATATAATTTCAGAACAATTTCGTGTTAATATTGGTTTTAACCGGAATTTACTATTTTTTTAGAATTGAATTAGGTACATTAATTAGCTTACTTAATTTTTTTTTTTTTTTGTATAGCCTACTTCAAAATATGTTTTACCCACCTTCAATTTTGGTAATATGAATTTAACCAGGACGACTTGTGTAATCATACTGAATGGCTGGTCTCTTTAATAAAATCTTCAGAATGAAAACAAAAATATCATTATGAGGATTTAGTGGAATTAAAATGTACGAAATTAAGATATGTAACTAATAATCTTTTAATTGTTTAATTAATCTTCGTGAGCCAAAACAACATTATCATAAAAATGAAAAATATATTATTAATTACTAGGTATATTTTTAATAAATTAGTACCACTACCTATACTATATTCTTAATAAGTTTTATTATTATAATGAGGAAATGAAAGTTTAAAATTTTATTATGATTAACAGGAGAAAAGTATTTATCTAAGTACTATTAATTTTGAATAAAGTTGTGTATGTTAACAAATAATACAATTAAGATGTTTTATGGATGTAGTAATAACTACTTAAAATGAAAAAATAGTCATGCCATTTAATCTTATTTTGAATCTCATTCTGAATATAAAAAAAAAAATCTAGAAAATGTAATTATATAAATAGACACCATTAAATACTATATTTTTTTAAGTCTGTCCAGAAATAACTAATTTAAATGACAAATCATACACACTTAAAATCTAAAAAATATAGTCTTCATAACATTGAAGATTCAGTATAAGTAATCATTTAAATGTTATGATATAGAAATGCATTTACCTAATGAACTTAGAAGTAATTTAAATGTCCTTAGCTAACATTAATCAAAATAGATTAATGTTGTACTTATCCATACCTCACTCATATCCATGGTAACTTGTTCATAATTTGCATCAGCTTCCATTCCATTAGTTCTGGTAAGTTTTGTCTAAAAATATTAATAGAAGGTGTGATATGAATTGAACTAGGCATGTATAGATACATTTGAGTGAGTTAGTTATTTAATGATTTAATTTTTTATTTCTAAAAATATCAATAATACCTACTTGCATGGTTATAAGTAATAAACAAGTATAATAATCAATATAATTTTAAATACTTAATGTAAATACATCTTTGTAATAAAGTCGCAGTTAGCTGCTGATAGATAAATGATAACATTAAGCACATACCTATATTATGTAAATCGCCATTTAAGTCATAATTATGGGTAATTAATTATAGCCTATAGGTATAGTTGTGTAAGTAAATATATAATATGACCATGAAGTAAATGAGTATGTCTTATTAATAATATTATAACACTCAACGTCATGAAAGCGTGACCCAATGGTAATTTATAAACGCAAAATGAACTTACAGCGACTTCTCTTCGTGGACTAGGACTGTTGTCGTCATCACTGGCGTAGTTGCACAGACTTTCCATATTTAGTGGTATTCGTTGATCGATCGTCTGTTGTCTGTCACTTTTCAGACGAAATTTAAAAAACAAAGAAACAATAGAAATATTAATCGACTGATTTTTAGATCGATCTCAGACCATCGCGTAAACGACGAAAATCACAAGACGGAACATAGACGACGAACCGTATAAACGAAAATAATAAAGAAATTGAATTGGTTTGTTAACAGATACTGATGCCACTGACTAATACAAGAAAATCGTTGAATAACGACTCGTGAATAAGTAATAACGTAATAAGTATGCACTATACTACTATACGACATAAAAACTCGCAAGCCCTAAGTCAATTCCCTTCTCCCGCTTACCACGTCCACGCCTAATGGCTATGGCTCAAGTTTAGTCGCAACACGGATCGACAAAATGGCGTCGCCTTTTGCCGACTCCGCCCACCATCATATGTTTCATTTGCCATGGTCACACTGTACGATTCATAAACTTTTTCCGTTCTATTTCTAAGTATTATTTTTATGCTTGTACCTAAAAGCGATTTAATATATCATATCTTATTAAATAATAAATATAGAATATTACACGGACTAAGATACATCTTAGATAATTTTATACTTTATTGTATTATTATATTATATTTACATTGAACTCTAAAATACACTTAGATCGTGTGTCAGTGTACAACCGCTTAAAACTTACTTTTCTAATGATCAGCTGTTAATAGCTATTAACTAATTAACTTATGATAGACGACAATGGGAATAGTAGGAGTGGTACTAGAGGCAAAGTCAACATTTTTCGTGGCGAATAAACATTAAATTTCATAGATATTTATTTTTATTTAATTGTGATTTTCAGTTGTAGCATATGACGGTGTGATAGGACCATGGATAATAATCTGTATAATAAATCTCACAACACAGAATACAGTTAGTTTAATCTATTCTGTGGTTGTACAACTGAAGTAATGATCTTCTTATAAATTAATACCCAATAATCTCTATTATTCTATTTAATGGTAATATCACGGTGTAGAAGATAATATATCTTCTATATTATGGTAATATTTAAAAGCTTAATCATTAGTAGTATTATTATTATTAAACATTATGATCAAAAAAGAATTAAGACTAATACTACGTAGGCACTATTATAAATTGTTAATTTGTTCTGTACTACCACAATATTACATGGGTTCTTCAAGTTCTTTTTCCTCACCCCTTTATAGGCTTGATATATATTATAATCATTTTTATTTTCTTGTCATTTCCTATGCCATGAATATTTGTGTTATGTTATATATTGATATATATATTATCATTTTTGGTTCTTGATCTTATCAATTCAACTCACCCACGTGCGCCAAGACGGAATCAAAACAAATAACCTTAAACAGTATTCATAGCAGGTATTCAATATTTATACATTCGGTAAACACTAAACAATACTGTATTTAAAGCATAAACATTAAACAGTAAATATCCAATTTATCATTCTTTCAAAGGCAAACGATTTACGCACAACTTTATTATGACGGAAGACACGAGCTTAGTCGATACGACCAACAAAAAAATTCCGTATTCCACGAGAATCAAATACCTCAACGAAATTGCCAAGCCTCTGGCAACTAAGGCGCTTACAAAAAAGATTTATAAACTCGTTAAGAAAGGTTTGTACCACAATTAATAATAAAATCTAGATTTTGTAGATAATCTAACCTAATAACATTGTAATTTTCATAATTTATATATTACTCACAATCGATCATTAATCTTCAATTTTCGTATTTTCATTAATTCCTATTAGCTTCCACTTAAAAACAAACCAAAACGATTACTTTATTTATTCAATAATACTAAATCATTCTCATATAAAACTATAGATTCATTACTTATATATATTTGTATATTATGGTGATTATATTTATGGTCTTAAGAGAACATAATACAAGCACAACGTGTTGTCA
This sequence comes from Rhopalosiphum nymphaeae, assembly GCA_036289425.1. Lineage (NCBI taxonomy): Eukaryota > Metazoa > Arthropoda > Insecta > Hemiptera > Aphididae > Rhopalosiphum > Rhopalosiphum nymphaeae. The sequence continues at coordinate 8,269,496 of JAZAQC010000012.1, read as the reverse complement.
TCATTTTTTACAAATATGGAAGTATAAACTTGATCAATTTTATATCATTAGATTTTATAATCAAGTAAATGTACTTAAACAATTCAATAGTAAGAATATTGTCTGTGTTTTTAATATTTTAATACTAAAGTAAGTTGTAAATATTATAACATTTTAATATTCTAATATTAATAGTAATTCATATTTTAGCATACTTATTAGTAACTCACTTTAAAATAATAAACGAGAGAACAGATACAATATTCTTAATTTATAATAGATCATTTTTATTTTACTGGATCTAATATCAAAACTACTAATACTGGTGATAATCAATTGTTTATCAACATAAATTCTGCTGAATGAAAATTTGTTATATAGTACATTTAAATAAGTGTTGTCTTCTTAAAATTATTGATACTCAACTAAAATACTAAACCTACGAATTTCATTAGCACTTAAACAAATTTTAAGAATTTTTTGTGTAAAGATATTGATAAAGATTTGATCATTTTCGAGCAGATTAGTATTTTGCTTGACAAAATTACTGTAGTGCATATAACATCAAATGCAACTCAATTATGGCACACTGGTATGTGGTTTTTTGTTAGTTACTCATAATAGTGTGTAAATGAGGTGGGAAATTTAAAATTATTATATTTATAGAACTATTTTTTATTATTATAAATTTACAAACATTTGATTTGAGAAGAAACCATCACTCTGTGCACTCTAATCGAATCGTGTTTGATTTGAAACAACTATAGTTAGAAGTTTAGTAAACATAAGTTATAAAATCTTTTTCATATAATAATATATTTATATTTCTTTAATATGTATAGGTTATCTCTTTTGATATTGATTTGTAAATTTTTCTTGGATTAATAATATAAAATATTTACTGTACTTACCTAAAGGAGTGTGATAGACAATTTATATAGCAATTAAAAAAATAAATTATAATATAGAAGAATTTAAAAAGTTATTTATATCATATATCACATACATTACATATATCTGTACAAATTTACCATATATTTATTTTGTACATCGCTGGAAAACTGCATTTTTAAGTTGTTGAGCTAATTAGCAAAGAATGGATATTTGTAAAATATTTAATGTGTAATGTTAAGAAATATATATATTTTTTTTTTTACAATATAATTTATTTTATTTTTTGACATTTCCAATTATATAATACCATTTTTAACTGCTATCATCTTTGAGATCTTGGCAAGTAATTTGTATAGAGTACTTAAGTATTAAGTAATTAATAAATAATCATTAACAGTGTATTTTTATTATAGCACATAAAGAAAAGACTTATTTAAGAGTTGGCCTGAAAGAGGTGCAACGAAGAATCCGAAGAGGCGAAACGGGTTTAGTAATTTTTGCTGGCGATGTTTCACCAATTGATATCATGAGTCATATGCCTGGTGTATGTGAGACAAAAAATCTGCCTTACTGTTATGTGCCTTCACGTGAAGATTTAGGTTCATTATTGGGTGCTAAAAGATCTGCAGTCATGGTACTTATTAGAAAGCATGAAAACTATACAGATTTATATGATGAATGCCAAAGCGAGATCAAAGCTCTGCCCTATGATTTTTAGACCACTGGATTTATATATTAACTTTTTATTAACTAAGAATAATGTTACAATTAAATATAATTAAAACAAAATATATAATGCAAGTAAAATAAATTTCTTTGTAATTATTTAAAAATAAAATTCGTATTAATACCCATATATATTATATATATATTAACCACCAATTTGAAAATCTTCCTAATGAAAAGTGTACAAGAGTATTATAAAAGTACATATAACAATAACTCCTCCAACTATTATAGAATCACGTTTTTTACGCATGTTAATTTTTTGTACAAGGGTGTTGAGAGCAGGAAATCTACTTGATAAATCGTGAAGTCTAGATTGTAAACGTTTAAAATGATGTCGTTGCGATACTAAGTGTTCCCTGGTTTCCATTGCAATTGCAATCTGATCTGAGACTAAACGGTCTGAATTACGTACATGTTCATGCTCTTTAACATACAAATCCATACGCCTGTTTTTTGTTCCAGAATTCTTGTAGCCACTAAAAAATAAAATTACCCAATAAGAAATTTATTCAGGTTTGTATGTATGGAATATGCATTTACTCAATGTCCTGCCGAACACTATGCAACAAATCTTCCCTTTCCCTTCGAGCTCTAACATTGGATTGTATTTTTTGAAACTCTTTAGTATAATCTTGTAAAATATCTCTGTGACGCTGTACAGTATGCATGTTTTGTGAAACAGTAGATTGTTCTCCATTGGAACTCCATTCGCCCATTTTTTCATTGACTGTATTAAGCTAAAAATCCAAAGACAAATGATTGTGTACATTTGTATAAAGGGAGCTTTACCTTAGACAGCAGCTCTTCGATTTCAGATGTGGCAGTTTCAAATCGATCATCAGACAACAACAACTGTGATTCATCATCACTATACATCATAGGATTATTAGTACTTATTTTACTTAAAGATACTAACATGGAGTCAATTTCTGTTTCCAGCCTTCTGGCCTGTTTTCTCAAATCTGTAAATAATAATAAATGTAAATTAAAAATTATATTTTTTTATAGAAATTTTGTTCTTAGACTATGATAGCTATCTAAAAACAACATTTTGCACATTTGACAACAACTGAAATGTGTAGTAAGGGTATTTTTTAAGTAGTATAATCCATCCAAGTTCAATTACTCAGATGCTCAGACAGGGATGACACTACTTGGGGGCAAATGCCCCCCGAAATGTTTTGATTTTGCCGCTCCATTACCCCCTCCTATAATTAAATATTAAATACATGAAAGTAAATAAAGATATTGTAAATCATTAATAAATAAAATTAAAATTAGTATTAATTTAAAGTATTTTTGGACTTATTATAATATTTTAAGTTTAACTGTTATATTCAAATTAAATATGCTTTTTTAGATGCAGATTTAAAAAATAAAAAAGTAATGAATTGTTAGATATAAATAAAGGAAAACTGAAGGAATTTGTAGTTTTACTGTAATACAATTGTGATAATAATATAGTAGGTATATTTTTTGATTATTTATTTAGAAATATAACATATTATACCCAAAACATTTTAACAATACTTTCTTGAAAATATGATACTAACAAATTAATGAGTGATTGAGTAGATCTATACATAAATGTCCCCCCAATAAAAAATATCTGGCGCCGCCATTGTACTCAAACAGTGTTCTACGTCGTTCAAATACCAAAAAGGAAGAGCCTCTATATAATCCAAACGTTATGAACGAAACCCAGAAAATAAATATATTGTACCTTCCCATGATGGCGACGAAGCCATATTTTGACACTTGGGCACTGCGAATGGCAATTTTGAGACGTATTCGACTTATCAGCCGATCAAATGACCAGACCCAGTAATATGATAGCAAAAACGATAATACACCAAGTTTAAGAGATGCAACGTAAACTTGAAACTCATAACTTATATGAAAATCAAAAAATTATGACGGACCGTTGATTGTGTCATCGTGATATATTCATAAAAAAAAGATATACATAAGAATATAATATTGCTATTTTACTTCTACTCTTGATTATAGATAAGATAATCTATAATCACACAACTCCTCTTACTAGCAATTATTAGGTTGTGGTTACTGATAACGAAGAGATATTTGAAACATTTATTTTGTTCTGTAATTTAAGGAATAGGTATATTTTTTTTATGTGATTTGTGCACAAATCTATAAAATAAACTTAATTATTTAATTATAATATAGTCTGTAAGTTTGTGTCGTAAAAGAGCCCCACATTAAAAATTGATTATGATTACCTTATTATCAATGGTTACGATATCCTGTTATCTAGTTATCTTGTTAATTTATTTGAATTTTGAATTGTTAAAACTTTGAAAGTTACAACGATGATATAATATTTAAATTAAATTACATATTTTGTTATCTAGATATCACAGATATATATATAACTGTGCTAGATATTAAGTTACTTTGATACAATTTGTACTATTATTGTATGTACTTATTTTATTTCATACTTGGAATTTGTTCGTGCTTGAAATGTATAAATAATAAATATTTTAAACTATTTTTAATAATTGGTCAATTTTTATAACATTTATTAATTATGCTATATATTGTATAGATTGCTTTTTCAATAAAAATTAAAAATAATAATTGGAAATTGATCATTCATTTTCCTGGTTTCATAAAATAATAAATTTTAATGTAGTTTTAGATGATTTTATCGATTAGTATAGACTTATGTGAACTGGTTTGATTTCAACTTAAATTTTGAAATGTATTAAACTCAGTGCTTAAAATATATTTGGCTTGATTTATCGTTAAAAGAAATTTTTGTTTTATTTTTAAACACATGTATGATGTTTAAATATATTTTCTGTAATTGTACATGTTTTTACTAAATTTAATTCATACTCTCAACCAACCACCTAAATAAATTAAATAAAACTATAATATAGGCGTGTCTAAGGGTCCTTCCTATCATGTACAGGCATGACCTGCGAAATTTAAAACACTAAATACAATTTCATATTATTTATTTATTTATCTGATAAAAAGAAAATTGTTATTTATTTCTAATAAAAAAAATAAAAATTGATTTAATTATTTTATATACAATATATTTATATATTTAAGCTTATTTCAAAATTTGGAGGTCATGTTCCCCAACCCTAACCTATTTTTTGTAGTGGCCAGAGGGGGTTGTCTATAATCCCCTCAGCCCCTCCACAGGATACGGCACTATTGTGCATGACCTGCATATGAGGTTTGGACACGTCAATGAACTGTAATAATAGTTTACATAAATATACATTTTTATTAATAGAATATATATCTCTACGTTAATTATTTTATAATTTCCAAGTGTTCTCTAAATTGCTATCAAATTATTTAAAATATCCATAACCAAGGCTTGAATAAAAAAATGTATTTATTCAAAAGGAATCAGATTTGTGTCTTCTGTATATTGAAAGACAATACAATACATAAGTACTTTAACCACCAAGAAATTATTGAAATAATAAAACAATGTGTATGTACATAACACAATTTTTAATTTATTTCTTAAATGTAACTAAACATCCACAAAACAGAAATAACAATCAGTATCTAAATTCACCTCCAAATTGTCTGCTACAGCATTTGTAATATAAACATTTGACTGTAAATCAGAAATTATTAACTGCTAATACAAGTAGAATTACTTGATTTTGAAATTTTTTTATAAGATGTTAAATCATAAATCATTAAATACAATTTTAATTTTATTTTGATATTTTATGTAATTGATGGTAATAATAAATATAAATAATTGACCTCTTAGTTGGTGAATATTCCAAATATGTATCAGTAAGCTCTAATAGTTGCACAAATGATATATTTTAACTAGTTTTTGTTACACTAAAATTATATATATATACAGTACCCCGCACTCCCGTAAGGATTTACCCATTGCGATATCTCCTGAGATATTGGGATACCATAATTCTGGGTTTTTAATAAGATTCACAGGAACAAGAACTACAAATATTTTATGTTTTAGTTTATTTTAATGTTTTGGTAAAAAAGTTAAAATATATATATATTTTTATTTAATTACTTTCAAAACAATTGAAGTTTATTTTTCTGAAAATATTAAGGTTTCATCATTTTAATTTCATTAATTTCCTGATTTTTAATATTTTTTCTAGTTTTGAGAAGTTTATTGGAAGCCACTGAAAGTGTTTGTCGGCCGCACGAGCATGCAGGTCACATGTTTGATACAATGATCGTATTAAATAATTCGCAGTTTTTTCGAAACTAGAAAAAATATTAAAAATCAGGAGATTAATGAAATTAAAATGTTGAAGTCAATATTTACAAGAAAATGAACTCTAAAAAATGATTATCTTCAATTTTTTTGAAAATTATTAAATAAAAAAATATATTTTTTAACTTTTTTACCAAAACATTAAAACATAAAATATTTGTAGTTCTTGTCTCTATGAATCTTATTAAAAAACCAGATTTATTATATCTCCATTATTTTAGGTGATATCGCAGAGGATAAATACTTACAGGACTACAGGACTACAGGACACTGTATATAAATATTAAAGAAATTTAAAAAAAAGTTTAATCTTCAGAAGCACGAGAAACAGCATTTGTTAAAAGAATCCATCATTACTGTTAAAATGTACAGCATCAAAATAGTTAATTTTTTGGAGGTGGTATATCAGTGTATTTTGTATACATTGTCACTATTGATGTTTAGTTACATTACTCCTGGGCACATATTATTGCAGTTGCATCTTTATCCTTTGGGTGAAGAAAGATATTAAGATGGTATTGTTACATTATTACATCTAGTTTTATAAACATCAAAACCAAGTACTAATAATGAAAGTTACATTAGTCAGTAAATATTTCTGTTCCTCTTAGTTCCTATATCTAGTACATACACAATCTATGTAGCAAGTAGCAACTAGCCATGGTTCAGGGACGTACGCAGAAAAATGTTTTGGAGGGTATTTTTGAAAATCAGTTTTTGAAAAATAGAAGTTTTTTAATAAATATACAAAAAAATGTTATGAAAATTACGTATATTTAAAATACTTTTTTTAAATACAAACATGGATATAACAAAATTAACATTAAAATTGAATAAGTAAATAACCATATAAAAACCCAAGTATTTCGGGGGGAGGTGGGGTGTTTGAACGCCCAAAATACTCCTCTGTGTACGTGTCTGCCATGGTCTGAAGTTCCCGAATATCCTAGTTTAGTAATGCGCAATACAAAAATCTAGAAAATTGAAAATTATTGACATGTACAAAGTAAATATAAAATATGTTAATTATTGTATTTATTATATTTTTCCATAAAATATAATATGGACGTTTATAACAATATTCGATAGTAAAACTTGAAACTATTGTCTATGTGTGAATGTATGATATCCATAACATCAATAATTCTTGAATTTATAAATTATAAATATAATGTAGGACATATGTTTTTTATGAATATAGTTAACATAGAGTACATATCTGCTTATAGAATTTTAATATCTTTTAATTTAAAATTTATATATTTTTTCAGATATCATAAAATTCAAGCATATTTGGGTAATACTATGATTAATTATTAAAATGTAGTGCTATTTTAGTTAATTTATGATAACACCAAAAGTGATCAGTCTTCAAGAAATTAAGTAATAAGTTGACCTAGAATTAAATTTCAGATATTTGGTTGCTAAGGCTGTAGATTTTCCACTATCAAATGGAGATACATATATTTTTAGCTATTAAGTGAATATAGTATAATCACTTTATAAACTGTCTCCCTCTCTCTCTCTTTCTCCGAGAGAATTAATATAGTAAAAATATTTTAAAATTAAGATATTACTAACCTTAAGTCTTTTGTTAAGTAGGTATACAACATTTTATTAAGATTATTTTAATTGTTTTAGATTTTTGATTATCATTTATCACCATCAATACAGTCCTCATGGTGTCACGTAATAACATATAAGTTAATGAAAAAGAACATCAATGAATTTGGAAAGTAAATAGGTATGAATGATTCAGTATAAATTTAAGCAATCAACACATTTATGATATTCTTCTGTTAAATTTTAATTTTAATATAAGTAAAACTAATGACTAATAGTAAAATACAACTATCATCCATCACCATATTTTCTGAACTTTTAATAAAAGTCACTACTGTAAATAAACTAACTACTCACTATTCTAATTTCTAGTAGGTCATTTTCATAATATAAAAACAAAAACAATTATCAGACGTATCAATATATTATATTAAAAGTGAAAGAGATTTAACCAGTTGTACTTACTACATAATTAAGTTCCCATCTTCAATTTAATTTTCATATCATTACAATTTAAATATATTTTTATTATTTTAATTATCTTTGATACTTGAGACTTCCAGCACCATCCATCTCTGATGCTACAGTAATCCCAGAAACATGTCTATGATTCTGTCCACCAATTTGTACTTTACATTCAGGACAAATAGACTGCTGCATTGGCCCTCCACATTCTGTAACACAATAAATGTGGCCATTCGGACATTTACACCAATGTCCTTGAGCTTTAATGCCTCCTGAAAAACTGGTGGACATAGCAGCATGAATCATCTGTCTTTCTTCATCAGTTATAATTTCAAGTCCATCAAATTTCTCATATATTAGTTTAGAAAACTTTTGTATTTCTTTATCTCTGTCAATAGTATATATATTACAAGACAATAATAGAGCTTCCATATTGCCTACTAAGTTTATTAATTCAGTTGCATAAGAATTATGCAAATCAAGTGCCATCTGAAATTTTGTACTAGATATGACTTCAAATAAACTCATAATTCTTGCACCACGTGCCATCTCCATGTTAATATCAAATTTTTGCTGATTTGATAACTGTTGTGCATAAGTGAAAGCAACAGAAAGAATCCAATCAAAGTGATTAATAATAATTTCTTTTCTTTGATTATCATTGATTTTTTTAATCTGATTTTTAAACTTTGCAGTAGTTTTAAACAAATCAATGACAAAATTTAATGATTCAATATCCTTGGCAGGTAAAGAAAACTTTGAATGTTTAGTATTCAAAGACCATAAATGCTTGCAAAATTTATCCCATAAATATTTGGTACTTTTATATCTATTATCTAAATTGCCAATATAATTTGAAACAAAATTATTATCTAAGGATTTTAATGAATTTATCATTGTCTTCATGTTTCCGCGTATTACAGACAGTTCTCCATACTGTTTATTTTTTATTATAAAAATATCTTTTAATATGACTTTTACTTGGTTCATAAAACGTTGAGTTTTTAAAATTGGTGTTTTACATAACGGGCACTGTTTTAAACAAATTTCATCATCATTTTGGTTCATCCATTTTGTCAAAGCTTCAGATTCTATACAGTGTTCACAATCTTCTAAATATATAAACCTGAAAAATATTGATTGTTATACTAATGTATTATAATTATATGACGTATAACCTTCATATGTTATGCCAAAGCAAATCATTAGCTTCTACAAATATATAAAAATGAATAGTTAAATTTAAATTTTACCTAAAATAACCTTAAAAATATCACAATTAACTACCTTAATTTATGACAAATAGACTACGAACACAAAAGTCTCTTAGACACTCTTTTCAATTTACCTTGCATTTGGTTCATCTTCATTGCCAAAAACAATTGTAGTAACTTCATCTTCTTGACAAATGCGACATAGAGGAGGACAAGGTTCACCACAAAAACCTATACATTCATGCCCACATTTTAACTTAAACGTGCACGGCATATAACAAGGTTTTCGATTACATATTTCATAACATTTTCTGGTACATTTCAAATGTGGACACTTCCATTCACATTTTTCCTATTTATAAAATCAACATATAAAAATAATGATTATAAAGTGCAAGTACATTCAATGGGATGTACTTTAATTTATTTATTCACAATTACAATATTACTAACATAAAATCGATCGCAAATAGAAAAAATAAATACCTATATACAAAGAAATAAAGACATTTTTATTTTTATCAGTTATTAGTTTATTACCTTGCATTGTACACATGGATTACCACACAGACGGGTACATTTAGAATGGACACAAGAATAGATGCATTTCTGATTACAAGGTGGACATCGTTCTTTACAGGGGAATTTACATCTATATAAAAATTATTGTATACATTTATAAATCAATCTTTGGATTTTAAATACGAAATATGCACATACGTATGGTTGCATGGGTTTATTTTGTTACAAGTTTCACTGCAAGGTATATGTAAACGTCCTTGTTTACATTCTCCACATGTTCCCAAACAAATATCGTTACAATTTAATTTTTGTAAGCATGGTTCACGACATTTATCAAGTAGGTATTGGCTGTCTAGTCTGAAATCTACAGTAAATTATTTTTATCTATAATTTAAATTTTGAATTTACTTATTTACAGAATTTAAGTATAACAAACCAATAAACACAAATTTTTTCTACAATAATTGTTATTAGTTTATTACTAATCGGTACCTAATGAAATTAAAATCACAATTTTTCATATTACCTTTATCCTTGTCACAACATAAAACCCAAACTCTATTATGACCACAAGCGAGTTTACTATTTTTTTGCAATACTATTTCCTCGCAATCTTTAGTTATACATTCTTTTGCACATAAATTCTTACATAAATGTCCACAATCCAATATTCGATCACATTTCTTAGTACAAAGGGTACGGTTTGGTATAGTTTTACATTTCATTGTAATTGAATGGCCACAATCTGGGATAATTTTTTCTACCTGTTAATAAAATAGAATAAGTAAAATAGATAGATATTATAGAATATCTAACATTACTTGATTTTCACAAGGTTTACATTTTTCATAGCATTTAGATTGACACTTATGGTTGCATTTTAATGAACGATCACATGGAAGAATACATTTAATCTCATCAATGTTTAATCCACAAGGAGCATTATTCTTTATGTGTCCACAAGGCAATATTTTCTTAACTTTAATAGTACAGAATGAACAATCTTCATAACACATCTTTTGACATTTGTGATTAAAAGAGCACTTTTTGTTTATATTTGCACAAGGTTTTAAACATTTATACTGTGGATATATTAATGAATTAACAATATTTTAATACAAAACACATTTTCAAAAACTAAAACTACCTTTTCATGATCTGGATCATCATTTTTGTGACAATTTTGTTCACAAGCATGACCACAATCTAAACGATCAAAACATTTATATGAACAGTTTGGTTTTTTGTCATAACATTTTTTTAAAATTGTATGACCACATTTTTCTAGGAAAAATTCTACCTACATTTAAATTTTAGTAAAAAAAATTTTGTAATTAAAATAATACACTGAAAAATAATAGTTATAAATCCAACCATTTCTTCACATTGAAAAGTAAGAATATCAACAAAACATTTTAATTTTAATTGATGGCCACATGGTAACTCTTTAGTCATCGACACAGTACACTTTCCACAATCCATAAAACATTTTTTCTCACATGGATGATTATAATCACAGAACCTATTAATTATTATACAATAATACATTTACAAAATAAAAAGATCTTAAAAAAAAAAAATAGATAAATATAAATTAAAACATTTTACTTTTCACAAGGCTCTGTGCATTTGAATTCTAAATGATCACGGTCATAAGAATGACAAATACTTGAACAGTAATGACCACACAATAGCAATGATTTACATAACATGGAACAACCACCTTCCATAATCATATTAAAATCTTCACTCTTTGAAACCTTTGTTATATTACCAGAATGAATAGCACATTCTAAAGTTAATTCATCACCTAAAAACGAAAAAAGAAATCATAAATGTAATCTATTTAAAACTAATAACAAGATTATATTTTTACCAAATGAACCCTGATTTACTAATGACTCTTTTATTTGTTTCCACAAATTACCAGAATTGTACAAATTGTCCATGTTACCCATTATGTAAAGTCCATACTTAGCTCTTGATAATGCAACACATATTCTGTTCTCAGTTTTCAAAAATCCTACATTTCCCTGGTCATTACTTCTGACTAATGATAGCAATATTATATCACTTTCTTCTCCTTGATAATTATCTACCACAGTGATTTTCATGCTTTTTAATATTGAATGTTTTTTTTGTAACTTAAAACATGTAATAAATTAAATTATTAATATTTAAATGTTTAATTATTTTAAATAAATATCTATAAATATGTTAATAAATTAATAACCATTAAAAAAAACATACAAATAATCAATAATCATAAACATTAAAAAAAAATATATTTTAACTTACTGAACGAATTTGAAATAATTGCCCACTATAAGTTGTTAAAATTGTCACTTGATCAGTTTTATATCCTTGTAGAATTAAATGTCTGGCAAACATAATTAAAAATCTAGCTTCATGGTCATTACTTTTACTTGAAATTTCCTCAACCTAAATTTTCAAACAAATTATATTCATTTAATCACATCATGATAAATTATAGTCACAAATATAATATACTTCGTTTTCATGTATATTATGATTTAGAAAGAATACATCTTTTGTAACACCACGAATGTGTTCTCTATTATAAACAGAAATATGATTTTTCAATTCATTGTATATTGATGGAGTTATTAGAGATGCTATTTCAGGACGCATTCTATGTTGTTCGCCCAATGTGTAACAAGGTACTTCATTATTTACCATACGTTCAAACAACGAAATATCAAAATTAAAATCTTTTGCTAATTTATAAACTGCATTACTGGGACGTAATTGTTTATGGTCACCTTTAAAATAAAAAATAATGAACTGTTACTATGATTTTCAGCCTATTATTTACTTTTTCATATTGCAAATATTTTAAATACCTATCAATATTAAATGTTGGCAGTGACTTGTTAAAGAAGAGACAATATGTGCCTCCAAAACTTCAGCAGCTTCTTCAACAACAACTAAAAAATAATGCTAACTATTAAATTTGTTTAAAAAAATACCTTATTAAACCATATTAAAAACCATAGTTCTTACCAATTGGTGACTCTAATCCTTCCAGCATTATTCTGTGTTTGGCAGCACCAGTAGTAGTTAATGCTACTACATGCATCTTTTTTAAAAGCTCTACATATTCCAACTCTCTTAGTTCAGTATACTGTTTATAAACTTGAGTATATTTTTGTTCATAATTCATTATTTTGGGATTAAACATCTCTCTTGTTTTTTTTACCCAACAGAAATATAAAAACCACCTTTGCCTCATATTTAATACATATAAATCTTTAATTGATTGTGGTAATTTAATATCGATATCAGTCAAATTCAACATATATTCAAAATAATCGTGTATTTTTTCCATTACACTAAAGTTAAATTTGGCTTCTTCAGATTCATTAAAGAAAATTATATTCAAATTTGATAGATTCTCTAATCGTATAATCTCGTCTAGTAATTCTTTGCAAGCATTTTTTATGTCATTTAATGTTATACTATAAATTACAATATCTTTATTATCATCTTCTAAATCTAAGTAATCTGGTTCATATTGATTTACTTCATTATCTTCATTCACTTCGTTATTAATTTCTAACAATTTTTCTGAATGAAAAATCTTATTTATCAAATTATTGCTAATTCCAGTTATAAACTCAATTGGATCTATAACAAAATAATCAAAATCTTGAAATAACCAAGTTAAAAGATCCAATGTTGTTTTAAAAAAATAATGATATCTTTTAGGCATACCGTTTTTCAATAATGATAACTCTAATATTCCAGTATTATATGATACAAATTCACTACATTTCTTAAAATATTTTATGTTATGCATAATATTTTTAACTTGTTTACCAATATTTTGTAGACCTCTATTAGTTGTATTAGATCTTCTGTTCAAACGAGATATGTTCCTTAAATTATATTCTTCTATTATTTTTGATTTAGATTGACTTCCAATTCTAATAACTTTGTTTGTGAAGCCCAATATACCTTCCATAAATTGGTCTAAAGCATGATTTGTATAACATATTACTAAAATTGGTTTAGTGAGAAATGGTTTTTTGTATAAATTATTTATAATTGTTTTCATAATTTTCAGTCCAATGAACGTTTTTCCAGTACCAGGTGGCCCTTGTATAATTGTAAATTCTTGTGTCAATGCTGCTCTAAATGCTCCATACTGCATTTCGTCAAGTCCAAGTTGTTCTTTAGTAGGCCAATGATACTTACTCAGTATTTGAAATTTGGTTAATTTATCAATTTCATAGTATGTGAGTTCAGGTAACATGTCAATATAATAGGGATAGTCTATTTTATTAGAAGCTGATATTATATACTTTTCCATAGGGAAATTATGACTATTGATATTTTTAAGAACTTCCATTGAACATTTATATGGTTCAAAAAATACTTCGCTCTCTACCATGGTAACATTTGTATTAAATAAAGGTTTTGCATCTTCTAATAATTCCACAATTAATTTTCCTTGTTCCAAAAGTTCAATTTTTCGCTCCAAAACAATACCCAATAAAAAAGTTTGAAAATTATTTCCGGAAAATAGTAATAAAGAACCATACATAAATCGTTTTGCCATTTCCCAGTTGATCCTTAATTTATTTTTTTTGTCAAAGTTTACTAGATAACCATATTTATCACGAACGAATTCGCCTTTATTTTCAAATTCAATGTCACGATAAATACGTATATTATTTATTTTTTTTCGACGTTGATGTTGATATTGATTATTTATTGTATCTTTATAAAGTTGTATACCTTCTCGTAGTGGTGCTATAAAATCTTCACGTAAAAGACGAAATTGAACATCTAAATAGTGTTCTACATTCTGATAAGCTCCTTTGGAAATATTAGGTCGTAAAAATGATTCTCCGCATTCAAGATCAATTGGGGTTGGATATATGGTTAATTCTCTAAAATTTTCTGGTGGAGGCATGAATTGGGCAATATTTTTAATGACTAATTTTTCTTTCAATTCTAACTCCTCCGTTAAAATAGTATCGTTGAGTCTTTGTAGCAGTTCATTCATTCTAACTGTTATAGTTTCATCTATTTTAATATGATTACAATAACTTTTAATACCATTTAAAGCAATATTACTACTTACAATTATTTCCTTTAATTTTTCTTTTGCTGTTTTTGGAAATAATGTAGTTATAGATTGAAACACAACTAAACAATCTTCATAAAATACATTCATATTTGTACATCGATTTATGTTTTTTTCTGTCGGTGTACTCAATATATATGGTTTTAGATGATCAAAAAATTGATTACAAATAAGTTCTGTTAATAAAAAAGTTTTGTTTTGTATTAATTCAGTAGAACAAATCTTAGCTGAAACTTTCATAAGTAAAAAAATCCAATCTGGTTCTTTATTTTGTTTGAATAAATCCATGAATCCATTAACTTTATTAGACATTACAAATACAATTTCAGAAGGGTCCTTATAACATAATTCTTCAAGGCGTTTAAATCCAAAATTATACTGATTTATATTTTTCTTTTCAGTAGTACCATCATCAGAATATTCATTTGGCTTAACTTTTTTTTCCTCCCATATTTCTTGTCTATTTTCAAAATTTTGTTTTTTTTCCCATCGTTTTTGTCGATTTGGTGAATTCTGTTTTTTTCTCCATTGTTCCTTTGTATTAGAACTGCTTGACTGTTCATTTATCTGTTTCGATGATTCAAATTGAATATTTTCTACATTTACTGGTGGATTTGTTTTGAATCGTCTATGTTGGTAATTTTGACCTTGGTCATTCTGGTCTCTGTTTCTATTATTGTACATTATTTCTTCAATCTTTGGCTGGTAATATAGTTACATTTGTAATATTTGTACCCTGTTTTCGTACAGATTATAATAAATTGTAGATTTTAAGCTATCAGAATACATGTATATTACCCTAGAACAGTGATTTTTTTGTATTAGTCCAACACAAATGTAAACATATTAGGGAGATATTTTTAGTATTTTTTCTACAAATTTCAATAAAAAAATATTCGCTAGGTCGAAATTATTAAAAAATTAATATAGGATTTTTATATTTATTTAAATTTAAAATTTTTATGGAATTCGTAATATCACGAAGTATTTCAAAGTACAAGTATTTCGTAGTAAAAAATAATAAAGTCTTCAATTTTTGGAGCTAACATTTTAAAATAAAATAAGGTAAGTATTTCTCATAAGTAGTTCATACTAGAACTTAAAAATCGAAAAAAATATACATACACAATTTGTTTTTATAAACATTTGAAGAAGTAAATTTAAACGAAATTACGTATTTTAACGATGAATAATGATGTTAATTATTATTTTGTTATAAATCAAAAACATTATTCGTGGTCTTGTGGGTTTAGGTTCTCTGGGTGGGGGGGGGGGGGTTACATTTTTTCTCTGTATTGTTAGAATACCTATACTTATCAATTATCATCATTTATAATATTATTTTATGGCCCCTTTGGCTTTTAATCATTAAGTATTTACTGTACATATTCACTTTTTTCATACGAATATACAATTATGTTAATATTTATGGTCATAGGTAATTATTCTACGACTTTCGTATAATATTATGCATTGCGCGCTTAGGAATAAAATATGCGTTAATACGTCACCCGAGAAGTAGATGGCTGTGACAATAAATATTTATTTTAGTAAATAAAACTTTTTAATCTAATGTCTAAATCATGTTTTTGAAACGATAAAAATGGGGAAAATCTTCTAGCTAAATAAGGTTAATAGTAAAATTATAAACAAAGAATAATTTTTATTAGATAGGCTTTATTGTAACTAGTAAGTAGCGAATAATCGGATGATCCTTCTAAAGTTACAAGTAACAAGTAATAACAATATACCTATTAATAATAACTAATAAGTATATTCTTACAAGCTTACAGCATAATAATAAATAAAATTATTTTATTAAAATTATGGTATTTACATACTTGATCGTAGATAGTCAATGTTTTTAGGTAGGTACGTAAGACTAATAAAAAAATATGACGCAATACGCAAAGTAAATGTTTAGGAAAACAAACATCATCAATCATGGAATCATCGGCCGACCACTATAACGCTGAGCTTTTGGTTCTAGGTCCTATATTATAAATTATAAAATAAATATACAAGTATCCTGCACTGTCACACTAAGACTACAGACTATATACCACGAAAACACAAATTATTGCTGACTGCTGAGTTATCTAACCAATATACACCCCACCCGTTGCAATGAAATCTAAATAAAATAATTACTGTAGTAATGCGTTGAAATTTCGTGACGAGAGTTAGAATTCAGATTAGAAAATTAGATACCTACATTATTACTACAACTATAATACGCAACAGTCAACACTATAGAGATTCTCGAACTTTTTTTGCGTGGTAATAACAATATTATAACTGTTAAACAATATTCGCAAATACCACTAAATGACATGAACTAATGACCAAACTATTCAAAATTATAAATCAATAATATATAGTTTTAATGGATACCTATGTACTAACTTTTTATAGGTATACCTAGGTCCCATATATTATTAATTTATTAACAACCCTATTTAAGGTATATATATATTGGTTTTTTTATTGTTTGGTAGTGAAATTAATATTTGATTAAACACTAACAATTAAAATTAAAAAAATGTAATTTATTCTCCGACTATTGTTCATCCCGTAGTCTTCTACATAGGTTTCTTCAATGGTATTCATTCAATAATTTGAGAACCTTTGGTATAATGGTATTTTGTACAGCTCATCATTGTAACAGCTGGGCATATCGAGCCTTAAAACCTATTTGTCTAATTTATTTTATGCGATTACACTACAGTCTACGCCCTACCAGAATAATGTATTTACGAATTTAGTAACTATGAACAATGACGTAATGTTTATGTATCCATAAAAATTATAGTCCATTGTAGATAATATTGATATATTAGACTCATTAGTGCTTCAAGTGTTATATACTTATTAATTATTATTATTTTTAATCTCACTCGAATGACAAGAAACATTTGATACGTTTATATCAATCAACTTCCTGGTTGTATCGATTAGAATTAGACCAACATAATAACACTATATTATTGCCTATTGAAAATGTTTATTAAAATATTTTTTTCACATAAATGTATTGAAAGCGATTTTTCTGTATTAGTCCAACACAGACGACAAAATATGTAATACATTTTATAAGAATATAAATAATATAATTGGACATATTCAAGACCGTATCCATAAATTTGTTTCGAGTGGGGGGAGGGAATCATAAATATGTATACTGTAATTTTAGTCAGTACCGAATTTAGGTTTTAACAATTTGTTAAAAAAAACAAAAATGATTTGACATATTTGTCACTGTATGACGGGTTGCCCCATTCAAGCTGGTGTCCTACAAGAAGCAGTACTTGCATCATTATTATTCAATATTTTCACTTCCGACCAACCCACTTTCTTCTTACCACCACAGCTGACTTTGTAGACAATAAAAATATTCTGACTGCTATATTGATCCTGAAATAGCGTAAAATATAATCCAAGCCTATCTAAATCTATTAGAAATCTGGTACAAAGATTGGAGAATCAATATAAACCACTCAGTTAATAAAACATTTCACATTCATGCTCAGACATAAAGACTGTCTCGCCTCTCGCCGTTGCCATGAACAACATACAAACACTCTCGACTGCTCAGAATGTTTGTTATCTAGAACTAGGTGCACCGTGACCGCCGTCTAACATAAGCAGTGATCACCTCACATCCGCAATAAATGACTTATTCAAAATAATATATTCCGATTACTTTTTCTTTACCTCGAAATAAATAAATCTCCGCAGAAAAACATTAAAACCCTCCTAAAACTCATCTAAATCTATGGGATCCAACTCTGGGGCTCAGCTAAACTCTCTCTAATATAAATCATATTCAAACTATCTAGTCAAAGTACCTCCGTTAAATCATTAAAGCTCCATATACTATGTCTTCAATCACACATTTCATATTGATCTCTCTATCCTTCTTGTCTTCTAAGTCACCAACATTCATTACAAAATATTCAATGCTCGTCTCCAAAGCCATCACAAACCATTCGTAAAGATGAATTTTCCACATCTAAAATTTTTCGATTTTAACCTCTTAAAAAATTGAATAACAGTTTCTTAATTTTCATCTTTTCACAATGTTAAATTTTACATTCGTGAAAGTTGTTCTCAAGAAGACATAAGGAAAAATTTTTTTTTAGAACATATCGCTTCGATTACATAGAAAGGTATGTTGAAAATATAATACATCTAAATTCCTATTTATAAGCTTAAGATATTTCAGACAGAAAATCATCTTTTTCAATCCCTCGAGGATGACATGTTTGTGGTATGTATTTAGTCAATTTCCATCTAGCATAGTAGAATATTTGCCATTCGGTGGGTACACTCGGTACAGTAGAACGTAATTTCCACTGAAGGTTATTGAATGATTTAAAATAACACTTAAAGACTAAAAGGATTTTCATACTGAAAATACATATTTTAGTTTGAACTTACTAACTACTGCATATTGCATGATTATATGATATAGAATTTTAAAATAAGTTTGGATTCCTTATATAGTCTTGTCTTATTTAGATCCTCATAACAACTTAAAAAAGTTTAAACATTACAATAATGTTTTATAGCTTTGTATATTTTACTACTAATTACCCCTCTTTAGTTAAATTAATAATGGTTAAAATTATTCGTAGAATCTTAAGTTAACGTTTAAGCATAAGCGCAATTTGAGGGGGCTTGGGGGGCTAAGCCCCCTCAAAATCAATCGTATCCTCCCTCCCCAAATGGATGGTATATATCCCCTTCTACCTTTATATATGTCAGGGAGCATACACAGTACACACAGTACATACATGCAAATTTAATAGTCCCCCCAAATTTAAAACTCAAATTGTGCCTATGCGTTTAAGTATAGACGTTTTAATCCGTTTTAAATATCTAAAATCTTAAGTTTGATTTTAATATCTAAATTTACTGAAATTAACTAAAATCTATTGGAATTTAAAAAAAAAATACGAGTATCTCTACTATATATGCAGATACATTGGACATCAGGAAGTCATGGTAAATTTTTTCGCATACATTTGATATAGATACTATATAGAAACATAATACACTATACACATCATCATAAACCTACAGGTTGTTCACCAACAAGTAGTCAGGGTAATGCTCCCCATTTCACACACATTTTTAAAATGACTTAAGCCATAAGACATATACATGTCAAAAAAGTGAAACCTAAATCTAAATGCTTATCATAAATCATAATAAATTATTGGTTGAAATTATTTACTTAGATGGCTAGACTTTGTAGACTCCACAATCGCATGCGTTGTTACTTATCTTTGATTTAAATAAATATTAAAATTATACCTTATTATTTTTATTGTTAAAAATGTTAAAAATGTTAGAATTTTTTTTTTTAGTTAGGTATTGTATCAAACCTACTGAATAAAAAATTATTATTATATTACCAATGTTAGTTTATGACTTTTAATTTTTATGGCTTACATAGTTAAACATATCTTTGTAAAATCCAAATACGATGTTGCCCGATGATGCTGTTTGAATTTATCCAGTTTGATTAGACTACTATTATGACCAAACAAACACGAGTCAGCAGATTGCAAACTAAATAGTGAATATTTAATCTTTTGAAAAATTAATTTAGAGTAAACACACTTATATATTTGCAAGTTGTCTATTATACTGTATTGCATTAATACTGTTACGCATGGCAATTCTGGTCTTAAACTCTTAGACAGGCAACGGCCATGTTTTTTTACACAAATAAAAAAATTAAACACTTTTTCCACAAGTACACAATAATACATGTCATAGTAATAAGTAAATTTGTCAATCATATGTTAAATGTTGTCTGAGCTTTTTCTGTTCAAACTACAAGGTCGTAAACAGTGTTAATATCTACGTCAATAATTAGATTTAAATATAAAAATATTATATGTACATTAGGTTTCAAGTAGGTATACCTGATAACTGAAGTACCTATATATACTAATTATAAAATAATTGATTTTTAGTAGGTAATTAGATTTATAACACATTGCTATATTCGATAATTAATTTTGTATTTGTAATGTTTGTATTTATTTATAACTAAACAAAGATAGAGCCAGTGGCTACCGCCACAGAATAGATTAAATGCGGGTAAATACATAGTTTTAGACCCCGACCCCCCAATCGACTAATTGATATTGGTATCGATTTTATTAAGTGCTAATAATTTTTTTCTGTATTTCACAATTTTAGTTATCAAATTTTATCAACGAATTTCTTGGTTTATCGCATTCTCTTGGCTCATTCATTATTAAAAATACATTATACAGGGATATTGGTCCGCAAATAAAGTAATACCGGGTAAGAGGGTACCCCCTTAAAATTTAACGAGGGAAATTGCCTGTTTGGAACTTATGTTCGCCACACCACTAATAACTATATGTCAACTATAATTAATAAATATATCATTTATACAAAATCAAAGCCCTTAAACAAATGATTTTTATGAATTTTTATAAATCTACTGTATTTAATCAATTTTTATAGTTTTCTTCAATAAATAGATTTAGCAATATCCACAGTCTCATAAGTTATTTTTTAACCAATAAACAATAAATAGTGAATAAAGTTCATTGTATCTAGAATGTCTAGATACCCAACACCCATGGTCAATAAAATAAGGAACACTTGACCATACACAAATAAACAGCACCTTTATTTGAATGTTACAGTTACCTATTAGTTTGTCCTTCTATAATATAGTGTGTTCAATGATACAAAATACTTCAAGCATATGTTGCTAAATATCCTTTAAGTGTTTACACTGCATTAAAAACTTAATGTAACTTATTTTTTAAAAATTAATAATATTGGAATTTTACCCTATCCCTTTTTTAAAATTTGAATTGAATTTATTTTTTAAACAACTTTGGCTTATAAAATATTTTTTTATTTTAAAAGCCAACTTATTGGAGGTGAGTTTGTTTTGATTTATGCATGTTGTATTTATTGTATTGTAATAGTGTATAAATAATTGTAGAAAGTTCCATGTGATTTTATGTCATTCTTATAAAAACTTAGGTGTAGTGTCATAAGTGCATTTTTTTTAATTCGTCAACCTTTTAAGTTGTGCAAACCCCTAATTTTGTAAATTATATAAATTGTATAAATATATAAAACAATTTTTTATTAAGTTTTTTCTTAATTAAACCTAATTACAAGATAATAATTTATTGAGATTCTTGACATTGCTTGTCCCCTAGAAGAGAGTCCATATCTAGATTAAAACTCGATAATATATTGTGTTAGTTGTGTAATATCATATTATGGTCCAACGGCCAACCCACTTGTAGGTTGCAGTCCATAGATTGGGAACCGCTGAATTATATCATAATATAACTTACTTGAAACACTGTACAGCAACAACTAAACAAATTAATATAAATATTTTTTTAATATAGAAATATACACTTAATAAATAATTTGTATGATGAATATGTAAATAATTATTTCTATTAATTTTACAATTTTTATTTGATAATGGTTTTTGATATCCTATATAATATTATGCTACTATATATTGTGATATACATAATACATAAACTAAAACTATATCCAGCCAATAATATTATATATTTTAATAATTATTATATTTTTTAAGTTGGGACAATTTTATCAAAGATTGATCTCTCCATAATCTACGTTTCGGGAGATCTTCCAACGGAGTATTGCTATTTAATTGATCTCCAATCACTTTTACTAATGGTCCTTCAAACTTGGGCGATGGCTTGAATTGTTGGCATACACCATACATAGAGTTTGAATAACGCTCTGTATAGTTCACAAATCCTAAAATCAATATTTAACAAATATTATAAAAATTGACAAAATGAACTGCATAAAAAAAGTAAATTAATATTTATAGTTTTTGTTATGTATAATTGATATTAGTAACTATAACACTAAGTTTAATAAATTATAAATGTCCTCAATAGGATTAGGAAAACAGGGTGATTCTTTTATCATTAAACACTCATTGTTTTGTCAAGTATAGACAACTTTTCATTTTTTAAATATTATACTTTATGCTCTTTTCAAACTGTAAATTTTTTTTTTTTCACTATTTTATTTAATAGTGAAACCACTATCAACTTTTGATTTTCAAATGGTAGCCTATATTTGAAATGTTCTTAATTAATAGGACTATTCTTTTTCATAAATTTTAATGTTCAAATTATTATTTTTAGTAAATTTTTTAGAGAGATATAACATTCTAAAGTTGTGCGAATTTTGAGTTTTGTGATAGTTCTTGTTTTTGAATACCAGTAATCATATGGGTAATAAATAATAATAAGAGGTACATAGTTTCACATGTAATAAACTCGTTATCAATTATTGACGCAGTGATGAAGATTGTACCTATAGTTGCTACGTTCAATCATTAATTACATATGTGTTGTAATCAGCTCTGGACTGGCAATATATTGGCCTACAGAGTTTCAGAATTTCTAACGTTTGATTACAGCTACAACTACTGTACAGTTTAAATAATTCAAATCAATTATATTTTCAACCAATATTTGTACTAATTTATCACAAAAAAATAAATAAAAATATGACCAAACTCTTAAAACCGGCCCATATTTTGGGCTGCCCGCCAACTGATATTCGGTACCTTGCCAGACTAATCCAGCCCTTATTATCATACCTAATTTAGATAATAATCAACGTTCTTAATAACACCTCATAGACATAATAACTTGTAGGATGAACACCTGGAAACCTCAAACCACCCAATTTTGAGCAGTTATAACTCACTAACAGTAAAATGAAAAATAATAATTTGAATGTTAAAATTCATAAAAAAAATAGCCCTACTATTTTATGCATTTTAAATATTGGCTGCCATTTGGAAATTAAAAGTTGATAGTGATTTCACTATAAAATATAAGGGAAAAAAAATAAAAATGTCATATAGTTTTAGAAAAGGATAAAACTAAAATTTTTAAAAAAGTCCACTTTTTGAAATGAGCGTTTAATGATAAAAGAATCATCCTCTATAAAAACTAGTATATAAGTAATGAGTACTTACATCAAATAATTTAATATATTGTTATAAACTTATAAATTTATAAACTATAATCTATAAATCTATCATTAATATACAATATAGATTAGTTAATGATAAAATTAAATATGACAAACCTTCAGCATTTAAATGAGCAGTTTCTAATGGACCAAGAAATGCGTAACGCATACCTAGACCTTCAGACATGACTGTATCAACATCTTTCACATTAAGTACTCCATCATTTACAAGATGCCAACATTCATTCAATATAGCATACCTATTTAATTATTAAGTTAATATTTCAATAAATTTCTTTATAAATTATCAATATCATTTCTTAACTGAATGCGGTTTAATGCAAATCCTGGTATTTCTTTAGTAAGAGTTACAGGGGATTGTTTGATATCTTCCATAATTGTTCTTGTTTTCTTAATAACCCACTCTTCAGTCCATTCAGATGGTACAATTTCTACTAATGGTACAAAATATGGTGGATTAACCTTTAAAAATATAAAATATTATATTAACCTTATTTAAAATAAGTAATACAGAATACAGATTTTGCATACTGGGTGTGAAACAATTAATTGGTTGCGATGTTTCATTTTTTCAGAAAGAACCGATGGCAAGAATGTAGAAGTAGAACTTGAAATAATTGTTTGAGAACCAATAAGTTTATCAATTTGGTCATATAACTGTTGCTTTAAAGATAACACTTCTGGTATACATTCTTGAATAAGAATTGTATTTTCTACAACTTCTTCCAATTTAGTTACACCTGTTTAATAAAAATGAAAGTTTTTGAAATGTTTCAATGGAGAGAAAGTTTAAGTTAATTATATTTAAATGTTTCTTTATGAATAATATAATTAACATTAAAAATGTTAAAATGCTTTCTTTATTTTATTTTTACCAGAAAATTTCCAAATAAGAATAAACATTTAAATAACACTTTATTAGTTTTTTTTGTGTCTATAAATTATTTGTGTATTTGAACATTGGTATAAATTATAATTGTATAACAAAACATATAACAATACAATTTGTCAAGTACCTTTAATAAGTTTAATTTGTTGTTCAGCAGTAAGACTGCCTCTTAGAATTCCATTCTTTTCCATTGTTTTTAATTCTGATTTAATTTTTTCATATGCAGTATTCACTAACTCTAAATTAATGTCATAGATGATTACATTGTAATGAGCGCTTGCAAATAACATAGCCCAACTTTGACCTATTAGACCACTGAAAATCAAAAAATTCTTAATACAATTAAGTTAAAGATACACATAATATACTATAATACACCTCATTTGGTATGGTGACATCTTACAAATTACAATACCAACTTACTATCGTGTGTTCTTATATATTCTTATAATACATCCCCCTTTATAAGATGATATTTAAATAATAATGTATATTATTCAACATATTTTAAGTTTTAGTAGACACTTTAATACTTAATATAAATTATTAATATTAATATTTATTTGTCAATTAAAAATTATTAAATTAAAATAAAATTTGTATAAATCTAGTGAATAATATTTTTAAATTTTATTTCATAAAAATTGGTTATTTAATCATTTTGAAAATAGAATGGTTAAAATTTGATAATTTTTAAGTTATAGCAGGTACAACATACCTTCAGTAATTTCCCATGATATCATATTTTCACAATTTAAAATTATTGAAGTTGAATAAAATAAATAGGTATAGTTAAAATATAATTAGTTAATTAATAATTACTTAGGTATTTTATTTTTTTTACCTTCCAATGATTCCAATTTTTCCTTTTTCAGCCATGTTAAAGTATTTAATTAAATTTCTGAAATCAGTTAGTTTTATATGTTAAATTAATAACTAAAATTAAATTTTACACTAAACAAATATGTTTTTAACTTCGAAAAAAATGACCTATTTACTACTTTTTTTAATGCAATGATCTGATCAGACTGATTATAAGAATTATGAATAACAAGAATTTAGTATAACTATTAATGATGTATAATCTTTGTTTCAATTAATTTAATAGATAGTTCAACTAGTTCATCAATATTCTTATTTATGATTATATATAACAACATTATAATATTATAATACGTCTTGATTACCTACTTCAAAACCGTAGCTAATTAGAAAGTCGTTGGAAAACAGAAGTAAACACTATCTTGTTCATTACTATCACGGCTATAGATAATAGTTAATACTATTCGTGGTTACTATTTAAACATTTCAATATGAAATAAATTATTAAAGGAAGTCAACGTTTTTTCAGATACCTCTTTGCCACTCGTTTATGAAATTAATTTTATTTAGTATTTACTATTTCTGTAAAATATAACCAATATTCATTGATATTTTGATTAATAAATAAAAATAATATAATATGTAAATAATGTATATCATATATTTCAATATTTGTGAACTGTAGTTAACGTCTATATTATTATTAATATTCTTGATTTTTTTTTATCCTGAGGCTTCGTGTTGAAGCTGAACCATAACCATTACCATAGATAATAAAATATACGAGTTTGATAATAAAATGATAACACGTTATCAGGTTTATTTTTTATCTAATTGATAGGCTATTATATACTCTAAGCTCTATTCCATAGACATATTAATATTATTAAATGCTCTATACCCATTTCCCAGTTTATAACTTAATAAAATAATTAAGTGAAATAATAGGTAGGTAAAAAGTATATTTAATTTAAAAATTGTATATTTGCATAACAAGTGTTAAATAGTCCATTAATCATTACTATTGATAGTTCAATTATATAATTATAGTTTTCTAAAATGGCTAGTTTCAATAATTCTGAAGAAATTATTTATCATTATAAGATAATACTAAATAAAACAAAAAAGTAATACATCACGGGTTTAATTTATAATATATATTGCCAATTTGGTTCTTTAAACAAACATATCTTTATTTTTTTTAGAAAATTATTTAGAAAGCTAAACACATTGGAGCCAAGTGACCAATTTGGTAATGTTACTTTAAATTATTATTAAAGTAAATTTTTGATATTTTTTTATTTTTTAGCTAAACTAGCAAATTTTTGTCAAAAGAATGACAAACATGATTATGCTGCTTTGTGTTGGCAAGCTGTGGCTAAATGTGAAGAGTCAATGGATCACAACTGTGAACAAGCTCTTGCTCATCAGAAAGCAGCCCGTCAGTTTTTTTCCGAATTTAAGAAGACTGAATCATCTGGTTTAATATCTCCTTACAATGAAAATTTACAAGTTTGATATTTACACATGAGTTTATATCTAATTGGATATTCAATTATTTATAATATTTTTGTACTTTAGGCTGGGCTAAGTGAAATGAGACATGCCGAGGATAGTTGGCAAGGAAATTCATTTGAAAATATTTTGAAAACTTCGATTCGTCTAGAAACTGCTGAAACTCTTGTAGGTTTAGGTAAATTAGATGATGCAGCTTTTATTGGAAGTAGTTTGATTGATGTGCCACATGAATGCCATACACTTAAATTGGCTATTCTTGAACAAATAACTTCCATTCAAATTCTTTCTGGTATTTTTATTTGTTAATAGAATAATTTATTATTTTAAATTGGTAATATTATGTTATAATTCAAATGATATATTTTGTAGAAGATTATGAAGGTGCTCTATTAACATTCACAGAAATCGCAAATACTATTTCTTGCATAGATAATGATAAAATTGGTATTTATAATGATATTTTATTCAGGTAAATATTTTATTAAATTTTAATTTATGATTTTGATCGATTTTCTTTTTACAAATTTTAGATGTGAAATATCACGAGTATTCTTACTGCTTATACTGAAACCTACTCGTCAAAAAATGCCAAGTGATTTAGCTTCAGTGTTGGAGAAATACATGTGGATTAATGGAAACTTTGATTCTCCCGGTAATCTTTATATTTATTTTTTTGTTATATAGTTATTATAGATTTAACACATTTTTTTTTATTTTCTCATTATTTTAGTTTCTTATATATCAGATATAATGTTCCGTCTTCTTCGTTCATTGGTAAAAGCATATCAGCTTGGTGAAACTACTTGTTTAGATACAATTGAATCTGATTTTACGCCACATCTAACGTCAGAACAAAGACATTTATTAGCAGTATTAATCAATACACTGACATAGCTTCACTTTTTATACTATCTAATTATATTTATTATTTATAATTTTTAACAATCAATATTAATTTGTTATAATGTAAATTATATACTTAATTGTAAGTGTTTTATATTAATTTTTGTATATTAAAAATTGTTATTGTCTTGTAAATGTTATACATAGATTGATAATATTTTAAATTTAAAACAAATACATTATATGATAAAATTAAGTTAATTTTGAAAACTACACTAGCTATAAAATAATTAAATATTTTTAGATTATAATATTTTTGAGCAAGTTAATTTAAAAATTTGTTACATTAAATATATGCATAGTGTAGGTCATAAATTAATGTTTTTTATACAAATTTATATTCCATTATACACTATACTTATCTTGTATTTTGCATCATCAATTAAATTCAGTGGATAAAATTACAGCAAAATAATGATTTTCAAATAGTATGGGGTAGCCATAATCAAGGCCAAGCAAGCTGAGCCAGCACCTTAGTTTTACAATAAAATTATTTATATTTAAAATATAATAACAAATTTCTGGGTATTTTATACCATGTTTATTCAAAATATGTCTATAATATTCAAGTGAAGAAATAATTTATTTTTGTAGTATTATAGCCTACCTATTATAATTATATTTATTTAATTAATTGATTTTTTGCTGTTTTTATACACCAAATAGCTTGGAACTGTAATTGTATTACCTATTTACAGTTTGATAGAATGCATTTTATTGAAAAAATTGTTTTTATTTAATACTGTCAATTTGTATGAAAACAGGACATAACATATTTCGTCAAGGGTTTCACAAATCATAACATTGACACTCCCTGTTCTCCTCATTTTACTCTCATTAACTTAACATCAAATTCTTATAAATAAAAACTTAATTTAATGTTTATACATATAATGTATATACAAATATATAGGTTTTTATTTTAAAAAATTGCTAATTTAGCTATGTGTTCACTTACAAATATTGAAATATAAGAATGAAAGCAACAAGGGCAATATTAAATATTATGGTTGTATATGTTTTAAGTATATCATGATAAATCTTCTATGACTATCTGATAAATTAACTGATGTGGTATTGTATTGCATGAAACATGAAGCTTTACATTGTAATTAGGCATTGCAAGAAGTAATGACTTAATATAATATGTATTTAAATTGTTTTTAATTGCTTACTTTAAGTTAGTGCAGTAATTCCATTCATTTATATATCGTACCATTCAGTAAATTAAATATTAAATAACCAAGTAAATAATTTATATAATATTTAATAAGTTGTAATTTACAAATAAATGTATATAATTTATTTTTTTTTATTTTAAATTATTCTATATTACAGTGTTTACCAACTTTTTTATAATGATAGCTATCTAATTATTTGTTGGGTATAATAAAGTAATATTAAATAATTATTTTTATTAAAAGAAATTTAATCATTTAATTTTAATTTAATGAAAAAACAAAATAATACCCAATTATATTAAATATAAAAATTATTTTACCTTATTATTAGTTTATGAATATCAAATTTGGTCGTAAACTAAAAATATTTTGTGCTCCAATTTTGTATTGCAAACCTTATGTTAGTATATATTGGTTACAATTTAGGAATAATAGTTTATCATAGATGTTGTACTAAATGTTTCATCCTTTATAAATTAATAAAAATATTCATTCTTATCTAAAGCCTAATATGATGAAGTGCATAACAAATACACACACAGACACACACACACACATATATATATATATTAATATATTTATTTTCTCAGAATTGGTCATACTTGCTTAAGAATTACTTATTCAAATGTTGTTTCATTATAAATTAATAAAGTTTGTAACCTTATTTAATTGTCAACAACTATTTAGTATAAGAGCATACCATAATTTATAATGATACAAATATTTATTAGTTCATTCAGTTTTAATATGATGTTTTAAAATTCAACATAACACAGTTTTGACTAAAATAATATGGATGTGAACAATGTACATATTATATTTGATAATCCAACAGCAGTTTTTTTCCCTGGTGAAATAATTACTGGTCGAGTTCTAATTGTTGTTAGTAATTTCATTAAAATAAAAAGTAGGTAAAATAAATTTTTGATAAATTAAATTTATAAAATAAAAGTTGTATTATGTTTCAGAAGTAAAATTAAAATTTAAAGGAGAAGGTAATGTGTTGTGGAAAGAACATAACCTTATGTCCAGAAGAAATAGTAGGAATGGAAATAGAAAGCATAGCCTTACACATAATAAGTCTAAAACTGAAAGATATACTGCAAAAGAAGAATATTTTAATCACAAAATAATATTAGCGGGTGGGGAACGTGAGTGAATATTTTAATATAATTCATTATTGTTAAATATTGAAATAATTATATAAATATCATAAATATTGTATGAACAGATTCAGTGGTATGTTGAAGTTGTCTATTTTGAGGCAATAACCTCAAATCCAAAATTGGTAGGTGGGTAGATGGGTATCAGGCAATGGATTTAGTATGATAAAAATCTTTAATTATAATATTTATACTATTAAGAAAAAAATTTAGATTAAAAGCTATGTGTGCGTAGGTGGTCAAATTATAATTTGTATCAGGTTTAAAAATTGTTCAGTACGCTATTGAATGAATTGATTATTTGAACAATTCATTCCATTGTTGCAATAAACAGTGAAATAGTATCTAATTTAGTATTTTTCAGGTATTTGTATTTTAATTATATAAATTATAACTACAAAATATTTTTTTTACAATAAGTTTATAAAAAATGATACCTAAAGTAAAATGCAAATTGCAAATTTTTTGAATTTTTTATTTTAAATTATTAATAATAATAATTCAGACATTTGCATTTATAAATGTTATAAGTATAATATAAAATAAGTAGGTAATTATGTAAATATTATCAGATTTAATATTTTTCTAATTAAAAATATTTTGTATGTTTTAGGAAAATTGCATTTAAAAGAAGGAGAACATGTTTATCCATTTAGTGTTTCCTTACCAGATCACTTACCATCAACATTCGAAGAAGAGTATGGACGTATACAATATACAGCCAAAGTAGTAATTAACGTACCTTGGGATATCAAAAAAGGTAAAGAAATCACATTTGAAGTTATTTCTGCCTTAAATTTGAATGATGACCCATCCTTATCTGTAAGTATAAGTTAAAACATGTTTAATTTTATATCTTTGAAGATTTAGTTTAATAGTTATAATATTCAAACAAGTTTGGTTTACTATGTCCAATAGAAATTAAAATTAAATTTCTGGAACTTCAATTTTTTATAAGAGTTAAAAACTTGAACTCAGGACTTTGTTTTGAAATTTTTAAATAAAAATATAAGATGTGAGTGAGTGAATGGAATTATTCGATCACTCATCAATCACCAACAATTAGATTCCTATGATAGATAATAATTTATAAATGTATAATGGCTATTGGTCATGGTCAAATCGCTGTACACTTGTACCCACAGATACATATAAATAATACTATTTTTATCGTAGTAAATATAACTATATAGGTACCTAAGTTTAAAACCTTTCAGTAGATAGTATAAAGAATATAATAATATATTTATTGTACAGATAAAATATACAGTTTTTCATAAATATGACAATACAATGCATAATAAGTATTTATATTGTACGTTTAAATACTAGTAAATAAAAAATATGTTAAAATTTTAAACCTTCGTTGTATACAAACAAATATACAATATATATATATTATATAGCAAAACCAATTTCAATATAATAGTGCCGTACTAAATCAAATAAAAAATGTCATAAATAATAATTTAGCTAACTACTAAAATTATACTTGCAGGAACCTAAAATACTAGAGAGAGAAAAGTTTTACTGTTGTTGTTGCTGCAAATCTGGACCAATGACAATGATTGTCTATGTACCTTATACTGGATTTGTTCCTGGACAATCTATACCGGTTACAATTGAACTGGATAACAACAGCAATGTAGATGTAGATTCTATTAAAATTAAACTGGAAAGGGTAATAATTATCTCATAATATATTAAACAAGATGATATTAGTTGATTTTAAGAATTTTGTGTTTTATTATATAGGTACTGAAATTTAAAGCAAGATTTCCAAGTAGTAAAATAAAATCTAAAACATTTATGATTGTTGACATAAGTATAGATGGTGTTGAAAAACACACTTCGAAAACTCGCGTAGAACAAATTAAAATACCGCATAGTTTGACAATACCAAATTTAAAACATTGTGGTATTATAACTGATACATATTCTCTAAATGTAATTACATCACATAATGTTATATTATGAAAATAATTTAATTCAATTGTGTTTTGTTTTTATAGGTCGAGGCTTGCGTTAATGGCGGATATATAAATGAAGTAATTTCTGTTAATATAAAATTGGGTAATACACCATTGACAATAGCTACCAATGCTCGTCAATTTGATTATTCTTTTCGATCGTTGAACCAAAGTTACTTTTCAAACGAACAAATTCCAACAAATTCTCTTCCATCAGTAGGGTTTACCGAGCCAATTTCAGTTCCTGGATATGCTCAGTTAGTAATTCAAAGTAAATAATTATATTATGCTCCACACAATAATTTATAAAATTGGACAATTCTAGTACAAAATAGTTGACTGCATATTAAATTATCTGCATACCTAGATCCATTTACACCTTGTCAATTTTCGGGTCCAGAAATAGCAGCTAATATATCAATAACATCTATTAGTGCATTATTCATCAAGCTAAATCTACTTGTAGAACATAAATAATCATTTATCTACTTCCATAAACAATATCGGAAATATTAGATTCATAGAACCAATTTTGCTATCGCTTGATTGAAGCAAATTACACATAATAATCTATATTTACATTAAATATATGATGTGAACTACAAATCAAAATAAAGAAATTTTAAATGAAATGTCAGGTTCTAATGGTTCTATATAGATAATTAAATTTAATTATTTAGAAATAATTAAAAATGAAAAAATTGATACAAAGATAACATCATGGTATCAAAGAATTATACATTTAATTCTTTAATCTATTCATGATGGCTGATCATAGAATTAAATTCATATTTTATTATTTTATGAATATAAATATTTTATTGAATAAAATGATTGTAATAATCTAAATCTATCTTTTGATTTTATAAAATAGTCCCTTCAATAGCTTAAATCTTATTAGTATTAATTATTGAAATGTAATATATGAAACAGTATATACTTCATTATTATGATACGTTTATGTGATTCTAAATAATATTATATTTAAATGTTTAAATAATTTATAAAATATAAATAATAATAATAATACAGTTACAAAAGTTTTCATTTATAATACCTATAATCTATATAATAGTATATTAGTCATTATTGAAGTGGTTAATATTGTATCTACCAGTTATCTCACACTATTTACATTTACCTACAAGCCATAATATCCAATATCTTAGTAATAAATGTATAATATTAGTTTTTATAATTTTATATATTTTATTATTATTAAGTTTTATTGACATACCTACTTATATACTATTTTTTACTTGTTTAACATTGAAAGATAATTATGTCATAGATTATACTCGTGTTCTGTATTATTAGGCAAGAGATATAGCTTAGAGATGTGTAAATATTTGCTTATATTACTATTTTAGATAAGACTCTTCTATGACAAAATAAATATTATCTATTCAAATATCAATTAGCAAATTGTGAATATCACAAAAATATGTATTCTGTATCTTTTAACTAATAGTTAAATAAAAAAAGAAAATTTGTTTTTTTTATTTTATTGAATATTTCAAATTTGAGATTCCAATTTATTGTTATTAAAATTGTTTAGGTAAGTACATATTTTTAGTTGTTTAATAATGCTTCTATATGAAAGTGAATATATATTATATATAGTAGGTATACCTATTAATACTATCTTACAGTTAGTTTATAATTCCATAATAGCTACTAGCTACTATAGATAAAATACTTCTTAAAATTAGATGAAAATTGTCATATTAGTTATTGTAATATCAATTTAAATATGAAATTATGATATTGATGTCAGGTTGTTATTTAAATTTGGTTCTTTTAAAAAAAAAAAAAAAATGTATACTTAGTTCTTTTCTTCTTTATCTAATTATCTTTAAAGTGTGTGAGTGACGCAACTAAAAATAAAATGTAGTTCTATATTATATAACTTTTAGGGAAAAATTTTTCAAGATATTAAAGTAACACATATAAAACAAGTCATAGATTTTTTTAATTGAATTAAAACTGGGTCAAAAATTTAAGTGTTTTTAAAATTTTTAATTATCCCGATAACAGCGGTGATTATGATACAATTTCCAATATCTTTCAAAAATATTTAGTAATCAGTTACAGTTTAATTCATTCAAAACAGACGTGAATGTTTTTTAAGAAACATTCAATTATGTTATACTTAATGTAAATAATAAAAATATTTGTATTTTTTAATATTTTTAACACGAATTGACAAACGTTGTAACACATATTTTTTCATAATTATTTTTCTATACACTATAGGTACCTAATGTGATTTTTTTTTTAAATTTAGAATTAGATTGTGACGTTTATTATTGAAATATTATTGTAATTATGTATTATTAAATATACTATATTCATTTATATTTTAATGAAGTATAGAAAGTAGATCACATATGACATGTAAAAACATGCGATAGACAGCATATAACAAGAATACCAAAATTACAATGGGTATGAGAGATATACAGATAATTTTTGATGATCCAACAGCAATATTTACGCCCGGTCAAACCATTACTGGACGAGTCTTAATTGAGACTAGTAGCTCTATGAAAATTAAAAGTAAGTTTTATCAGATAAGATAGCATGGGGTAGATTATAAAAAATAGTAAATTGAATGTATATTAGTGAATATTGAAATATTAACTGGATGTTTTTTTTAGATATAAAATTGAAATTCCGAGGAGAAGCTAATGTTCGTTGGACTGAAACTAGATCTCAGAATAACAAAGATGGTAAAAGTGAAAACCATTCAGTTAGTTATTCTGCAAGAGAAGAATATTTTAAAAATAAAATTTTTCTGGTAGGTGCAAAAGGTAAGAATAAAAAAATAATTAATTTTATTATTATTATTTGATATTTTTATAACAACTTTACTATATTAGTATAACTATAGACAGTGAATCTCTTTTCAGGCCGTCACCAAACTTCTGTAGTTTTAAAAAATAATTTCATATGCCAGTAATATGTTCTAATCAGGGAGTTATTAAGATTTGTTAAAAAAATTGTATAAACAAAATATCTGAAGAAGTTTTTATATTTTTTATCTTGGAAGTGAGTTCCATACCTTTAAAATGTTATAATTAGTAACCATATTCATTTTAGAAAATAATAATTTTTCATTTAATGCAAGATTTGACAATGAAATAAAAATATTTTATATACCATTAAAATTAGCCAATATGCAGTTTTGGGTGGGCTCGTCTAGGCTTTCGACTCCTAACCTATATTGGGTTATACCTAATACAGTAGTTCTCTATTAATAATACAATTTGGTATAGGATAATTTGAGAGTCTTTAATTTTATCCTATTTATACTAAATTATTATTTTTTAGGTGAATCCCAATTGGAAGTTGGTGAATATGTTTATCCATTTAATTTTTCTTTACCACATCAATTGCCATCAACATTTAATGGCAAATATGGAAAAATATGTTATATAGCAAAAGTTAAAATTAATATACCCTGGAAAAAGAATATTGAGAAAGAAGTAATGTTTGAAATTATTTCTTCTATAAATTTAAATGATGATCCATCATTAGCTGTAAGTATAATAATTTTATTCTGAAATTATAATTAATTCCCTAAAAATATATATAATATAAGGTCTGTGTCATCTGTCATTCCTGGGACTCACTTGTAATGTTAATAAGATGAAATAAACAGCTATCTTTCATTAGGTGATCTACTACTGAATTATAAACATGAGAATAATATATAATCTGATTGAGCTAGGATATCAGTTTCATTATGATTATTAATATTTATTTTATCTATTTTAAACTGGTAATGTTTTTGGTTTATTCAAATATGAAATTATGTTAAATGGTATATTGAGAGATAACTAATAGCACTTTTATTAAATATTATGCATTTTTTTAAATATTTTATTGAAAGGTTGAGCAATTTCTAAACCAATTTTACTTAGCCCCATTATACTAAATAATTTGTAAATTGATACAAGCTCAATAATTATAATTCGGTATGCAATATAAAGTGTATTTAATAATTAATACTTTTTACTAAATTGCACCTGACAATTTTCAAAACAAAAACTATTATCCTTAGTCTTTAATATTTAAAGTAGAATAACTCAAGAAGTTTTTGTTCAAATTTCGATTACAATACATCAACATTTTTAGAAAAATTACCTGATTCACATTTTGCTTAAAAACATATATGTTCTCATTTGAAAAACCAAATACTGCTAGAATACTCCTTTAATGCTGTGAAAAATCTATGTACTCGAAAATATTGTCTTTAATTATATTTAAAAATTCCAAAAATCAGAATTTGAATATATCCATAATTTAAGCATAAATATGGGATGGGGATGCTTGAAAAATCATCTTGTATATTAACTGTCAAGAGTTGATTTTCTCCATCCACTATTGTTTTTTCTCAATATTATGTAGATTATTTTGTAGATAATTCTTTACATAGAGCTCTAAAAATATTAATACTAATTTTAACTTATAAATTTATAATATTTAAAAAAGTTAGTAGCTTAATGAATTATTTTTTATTTTATGAAATTATTAACAATATAATAGTTTTAATTACCTTATGGGAAGTGGGATGAAGTGGTATACTTTGAATTATTTAAGGCTATTTACATTTTTGGATAGGGTGCCCCATTTTATAATTGACTTTAGGGCGCCCAAGTGTCTAGTTATGTCACTGTCTATTTTTTATAATTCTAAGAGGCTTGTAGTAATAGATGTATACTAATATGTCAATTTTTAGGAACCTAAGAAAGAATTAAAAGAAAAGTTTTACTGTTGCTGTTGCTGTAAGTCGGGCCCTATGACATTGATAGCATGCATCCCTTTTAGTGGTTTTGTCCCCGGACAATCTATACCAGTTACAATTGAATTGGATAACAACAGCAATATGGATATAGATACTATAAAAATAAAACTGGATAGAGTAATAATTTTTTCACAATATATTTATAATATAGATTTTAAGAATTTATTGTATTTTTTAGACTTTAAAATTTATAGCCCCTAGAAATAATATAAAGTCTGAACTATTTAAGATTGTTAAAGTATACATAGATGGTGTTGAAAAACACACTTCAAAGACACGTGTGGAACAACTTCAAATACCAAATGGTTTAGTGATACCCAATTTAAAGCATTGTGGAATTATGTCTGATACATATTCTTTAAATGTAATTATACTGTGTAATATTATGTGTTTAGCAGATAATTTAATTAATAATTAATTGTTTTTTATTGTTGTAGGTCGAGGCTTGTGTTAAAGGTACACATTTAAATGAAGTAGCTTCTCTTCAAATAATATTAGGTAATATACCATTAACAATAGCTAGCAATGCTCGTCAATTCGATAGTTCTTTTCAACCATTGAATCAATATTATTTTCCAAATGAACCAATTCCAACAAATTATTTTCCATCTGTGGGTTTTAATGATTCAACTTTGATTCCTGGGTATGCTCAACTGGATGTGTCAAATAACCAACCATATACTGTGCCACACATATCTTCTCAGAATCTAGAAAATAGTATGATTCTTACACAAAATAATTTATTGAACATTCAATTAGCTGAATTTCCAGATCCACTGCCACCATATCAATTTTCACTTCCAAAAATCACATCTAAAATTTCTACTACTTTTATTGAGAAAAATTAGATGGCGACCTGAAACTAAAAACAGTGGCAGTAATAGTAAATGGCCTTTGACAATTCATATACCACTAGCTTTTAAACAATGATAAGATAATTTTGGCATAATCTTTGGTTGTTTTTATTATATTTATTTTGTTTTATTAATTTAAAAAAGAATTCATCATAAATATAATGAGTACTGACTACTTTTCAATGATAAGTTTTAAATATTTGTATTCAAATTTACAAATTATATTATTTCATAAAAATATATTAATATTGAAAAAAAAAAACAATAAGTGAAAATTTTTTTAAGATATTATATAAAGAAAAAAAGTATTGTTTAAAATAACTTGTTTTAAAATTTGGTTAATTTTACAAAATTTAAAAACGTTGAAAGAAACGCTATTGTCACTATAATTACTCATGAGAAAAAAAAGTAATGTAAGTGTAACAATATTACTTTTGTATTTTGGTAACAATATAAAAATAATATAATAATCTAGTTACTAACTTAGTTACTTTTAGAAAAGTAATTTATCCAATACTACCAAGGACTTAGCCACCTAGGCATACAATTTGGAGATATTAAGACAAGTATGAAGACAGAAACTTATTGAGAAGAGTAGTACAAACCAATGTTTCTCAACCATTTTACTATGGCAACTCTGCATATATATTCTTTTTTTAAAGTTTTGTATCGATTTAAAATTAAAATCATTTAATTGCAACCCTAAATAATAAATTGGTGACCCCCAGGTTGAGAAATACTGGTATAAACTATAAAGGTATAACGAGTTGAAAAACTGATAAACCTAAAAAAAATGAATTTAAATAATTTATTAATTTTATTTTTATACCTAATGATAATATAATTTCTCTAAGACTATAAATAGGCAAGCAAAAAAAAAAAAAAAAATAATGACTAACTAGTTTGATTTAATTATTAAATAACTATTTTATGGTTTAATTTATGATTATAAATAAATACTTTTTCTATCAAAATGGCTCAAGACGCAGACCTTTTTAAAAATGTTTTACGATTAATGTTGTGATTCTACCAATCAGCTATATGGAAATAACATTAGGCAAACTTAAACATTTTTTTTAATAGATTATTATTACATTTATACAAATAGATACAAGATTATATTTTACTTATACTAATTTTGAACAAAAAATTTTTTTTGAAACTTAAAAAAATATGTAACAATCTAAAAAATTATTAAATGGCTCAAAGTAATTTAAATTTATCTTAAATAATGACACTTTTGCCAATCACCAATAAAATATATTGATAATTAATTTAAATTTGAATACATTAATATTGTTAGTTTATAAATGTTAGGTATTATTGGTTAATATTTTAATAAATAACAATACACAAATTTGTATGGAGTATTATGATGAATAATTATAGTTATCTATTATTATTAAATAAATAATTAAAATTTAGAACCATTTATTTATTAAAACTTTATTGATATTTAAATAAGGAAATATATGATAAAAAAAAACCGTATATGCGTTTATATAATTTACAACACCACTTTGACATATATAAGCGTAACATTAGACATTTACTGAATTTCTTCCAGTTTGATCAAACCATTTCATATAAATTAAATCAGTTTTAACTCATAGTCAGCTTTTGTTTCTGATAATCTGTTGTGTCAAAAAATTGTTTTACAGTATCTTAGCACAATGTAAGTTAAGCAATAGGTAGTGGTTTAAATAATATTATAATGCTCCTGAGAATGCAGCATTTGACACATAATAGCTATATTTATGTAAAGAATGTATTTAAAAAGGTTTAATACTTAAATATATTACAAAAAAACCTTTTGAATATTTTAAATACTACTTAAATAAGTTTTAAAAGTATTTTTCAGAACAGTGAATTTATAATATATCCCAAGTAGATTAAGATTTGATTTCTGAATATCACACTATCCTATGTT
This sequence comes from Rhopalosiphum nymphaeae, assembly GCA_036289425.1. Lineage (NCBI taxonomy): Eukaryota > Metazoa > Arthropoda > Insecta > Hemiptera > Aphididae > Rhopalosiphum > Rhopalosiphum nymphaeae. The sequence goes on along the minus strand of JAZAQC010000012.1, from coordinate 8,229,644 downwards.
AAGTCCCCTTCATAGTATGTGATGGGGATTTAAAAAATATAATAAACATGTTGTTAAATATAATATGATGGTAAAAATAATAAACATTTATTTAATTAGTAATGATTAAAATTAAATATAAATTATAGTAATTTCAATAACTCTGCATTATCCAGAGTTCTCAATTTATTAAATGTATCATCATTTTATTAATATATTTTTAATTAAATGGATATTTAAATTAAATTCTCAAACATATTATTAACTAGTTCATAACATAATACAGTTCGATTTAAATAAATTTAGAACTCCAACACAATATTGATTAGTTTTAAAATATTTTTATTTACAATCATTTATTTTCTATTTATATCTAAGCGAAAGAATTCAAATACATTTTAGGATATCATAAAATGGTTTATGAAAATAATAAACAATAATTCAACCAAATATGACTATACACATATGCTTTCACTAATAAATATAATATAAATAATTAATCATGTAATATAATTTTTATAAAAAACCATTGTAGTTTTAATAAAAAATAATGAATAGAAAAAATTATAAATGTGAAGTTAAAATAAATTAACATTCAACAAAATAATTACAGCAAATGTTGTCTCTAATACAAATATTTTCATTAATTTTGTTTAATACACATAAAACACAAAAATTATAATATTAAATTTAACTAAATCTACATTGGGATATTTTGTACAAATTGTATTTTATTTATCTAAAATTTAACCCATTATAGTATTAAAAGCATAAAATATAAATTAAATTATTTATTAAAATTACGAATTTTAGTTTCATAACATTGAATAGCATATATAATGTATAGTGTAGATAAGTAAACATAATTTAAATTAAGTTTTATAATGAAAAAAGACAACAATTTTAACAATCAATAGGTAAAATTGAAATTTACCAGTTGGGTAGAAAACAAGCATTATAATGTCTACTAATATATATATTAAAAATATTTGATAAATAACTAATTACAATTGAGACTCGGGTGAATTGAAATAGTGCAGTTTAAATATATTTTAATTCACGTATATAGGAATTCATATATATATATATATATGTAAAATACCTTTTGAAATAACAATCTGCCAATTACTAGTAAAATGATAAATCGTCATCAATTATTGTTATTATGTTATAAAAATATTCATAAATGGTTTAAAAAAAAAAAGTGTTTGATTAATTGTTATTAATTGAATATATTTCTTTCATTTTTATGTATTAAACAGTAAACTCATATTGTACTAAAATCATACTTGTTTTTACTAGAAAAGACTAGGAATTATTTGTATTATTCACTGCAGGTAAATTTTGATCATGGTCAGTTTCCATAGGTTCAACATCAGCAGTTGAAGTTGACAACCGTTGGTCACGTAAGTTTCTAGCTGTGACGGATGAATAAGTGGACATACCTGATGCTGCAGCTGGAGTCTGTGTAGCTGATGATGATGACACAAGTGGAAGTGGTAAACTAATACCAAGTTGTGTAGGCCAGTCAGATGACGTAGATGCCATATCATAATCATTCATTCCCCATACTGGATCAGTATTAGTACGCGGATTACTACGAGCTCTGTAAAAATATAAATATAAAATTTATTCATTCAGTAAATCTGAAAATGTAGTATTGTTAATAGTTTTAAACAATTATAAAGTATAAAAAATAAAAATATTCAATATAAATAATTATGGATATTAGATTTACGTTCAACATTTAAAATTTAAATGTAAAATTCAATTAAACTTTAATTAAAAATTTAAAAAGATGATACAATTTATATATAAATATCAAACCTAATGAGTGCTGCTAAATTCGGTCCAACACCTAAACTGATTCCTAATGGATCTGAATTAATTGAACTTAACCCATCATCTGCTAAATATTTACGACAAATTGGACATGTACCGTGCTACATAAATACAAATAAAAATAATAATAACACACATATATATTATTTATTAGATATAAGAAAAATCCAATCATCTATTAAAAATCAAATTTTACTAAATAAATGCTAGGAATTTACTAATAGCATTTAGTTATGTTGAAGACATTTGAACTTATACTAAAAAAGTTTAGTTCAGCTATCTATTTACAATATATAAAATAGTTTTGGTATAATAATGTAATATTTTCAGCTTTTATTGAATGTGGTTAGTACATCCCAGCATTTATTAGTAAAATTTTATTACAAAATCAATAATAAAATTTAAATTATATTGCGATGATAGGACTTTAGGTTTATAGTATTAAGTCTATACGTTCTTTTAATAGTCTAATAAATTAGTGTTATCTTTTAACTTATCATATTTAAATAATTATAATTTGAAAAACAATCACAGATAAATCATAGAATTATATTTTTAATTAATAAAATATAAAAAATAATTTTAAAATTTGAATATTTATATGAAACGCTTTTTTTATTTCCACTTGTATGAAATACCAACCAACCACTGTCATTAATGAGTTGGTTATAAAAGCAAATATTATAATGATGAATGAATTGATACACAAAAATAGTCTAGGAAATGCATGGATAATTTAATGAATTTACTAAAAAATTCATATGGCATAAGATTTAAGCTTATGACTCAGAACATTATATTATGAGTTACATATAATCAACTTAACAACCGCAATCTTATCAATTTAACTTTGACGCTCTCCTATACATATCATTGCACAAGTTTTAAGAATGAAGAGAAAAGTGACTGACAAAAATAAAAAAAAGGAAAACTTACCAATTCTAACCAAGGTATGATACAATCTTTATGAAACATATGATCACAAGTTAGTTTCATTACTTTTTCGTCAATTGTAAAATCTTCCCAACAAACAGAGCATTGGAGTTTCAAATCTAAAAATTAAAATCCTTTCTTAATTTTATATAAAGTAATTTATCAATCTATATTTCAAAAATAATTATCAATAAATGTAATATGGAAGTGTATTGTTCAATCAACATCTTTATCATACCAATTATCGAAGAGATTTATAACTAAAATCCATATTATAATAAGATATGATTATATAAGTATTTTTACCTAAATGTTCTTGAGAAATAAGTGCTGTAGGAATTTCTTGTATTTTCTCTTTTGTTAACGGAGGAGGACCAGCTCCATCAATCTGATTTAATAACTGTGACACAATTGAATCTAATCCATCTCTTCCCCAAACATAATCACCAGGATTACCGAGTAAAAATCTACTGCTGAAATTTTAATTAACAAGAGGTAAAGTTTTGATACAAACGATTATAATATCATTTTCTTACACTGGACTTCCACCTGATCGAGCATAATCAGCAAAATTGACAATGACATCTTCTACTAAATTTTCAATTGTCCCACCTGAACTACGCCTTGGGCCTCTGGAATACATATTTTTTAGATGATTAATAAACTATGATTTAATAGGTTATATTATTTATTTTTATTAAGTACTTTGCTTTAAATATATTAAATAAATTTAAAAGTTATATAAATTCATTAAAAAACATTCTTTTAAAAAAACTTGATATAATTTTATCATTTAATTTAATTTTAACTCAATGAACTCTATAAATTATATAGATTAGATCATATACTAAGGATGATATCAAACTACTAAATTGTAGGTTCAAAATGTCTAGTTATTTTTACTCACATTATATAGTGTATAAAACTAAATTGGTATATGATAATAATAGTTTATGCATTTGCAGAAAGACATAATATGAGTAGAAATTGTAGAGTATGTTAAGGACAATGCAAAATACAGGATGTGTAGTGTATATACCTTGAATCCATTTATTATATTTAACCCAAGTGCTGAGATATTGGTACTCTTAAATTAAAAAATAACAAAACTATATTGATTATGCTAAATGTACATTCACTAAGCTATATACTCATATTAGGCTTATTATCTATGTTTTTTTTATTGTAAACTATTAAGTAAATCTAATTTTAAGTTATAAATATAAATGAGAATTTAAGAAACTTAATAACAGATGAAATAATAAATTCTACTATTGGTTGCATTCACATATTAGTTAAAATATAATTTTTATCCATAATATATAATATTTACAATTTATAATGTAAGTTATATCAAATTTTGCAGGTCATGCCTATCATGCATAGGCACAACCCGTAGACACACCTATGAAATTGAATTCAAATAGATATATTTTAATAACTAGTAAAAATGTATCCTTAAAACACAATATTTGTATGTTTACCTTCCTGGTTGTAATGTCATTAGATGAGGACCTCTTGTTGTAAATCTACGACGACGAATATTTGACCTCCGTCTTCCTGAAAGTTCAGCATCTCCTAATATTCCATTAACCTAAACATGTTATATATATAAAAAAAAAAAATTGAAAATCCATAGTCATAAATTAATATAAATCATTTAACTATAACTCTTATTTATTTTATCTATAATGGTATCTTATAATTATTCAATAAGTTAAAGTGATGAGAATGTGAGATGATGGCATATTTTATATTCTGAATATATAATTAACAGAAACTGAACAGTAAAATATAATATTTTTAATTTAATTCAACATTTTAATCAAGAAATACCTCAAATGTATGAAATAATTAAAACTTTTTCAAGTACCTCTTGATCTATATATCATTTTTATGGCCAATATCTTCTAATCAATAAACACTCTTTTTTTTATATTATATTATATGCTGACGATACTGCTATTTTCACTACCAGTTCAAATCTAAGCTAAATTACCAAAGTACTTCAAGATCAAACAAACAAAATCGAAATATGTGCTAAATTATGGAGAATCAAAAGAAATACTAATAAATCTGAACAGTTATTTTCACATTAAAAAATTGTTCTCGAGAGTGCCCTCAAATATGAACATCCCTATCTAAACTGAAATTAAATACCTAAGCATTAGACATAACTATCGACAGAAGATTAACCTGGGGTTCCTATTTAAAAGAAAAAAGAAAGACAACAGAAGATTCTCATCTCTTTCATCTTTTCCTTAACTCTAAAATACCTCTTTAAAACAACTTATATTTAAACTAATCATAAGATGAGATCAGTCTTATTGAATTGCAATCCTGCCAAACCTTCTAACATCAGACCAATCCAAGCTTTTCAATCAATTGCATTGAGGTTACTAACATACTTCATGGTACATGTCTAACCACTCCTTACACAATTTAAAATTAAGTACCACCACTGAACTCACCAAAATAATGTACAAATACTTACATACAATTTTAAGCACATTAATATCAAACATGTTTACCGCCACACAGACTCAAAGGTAAATGTATAGATCTATAAATTAAAAATAGATGTGCTACTAATAGATTTTTTCTAACACACTACTCATATCAATTTTTTTTTTAATCTTGTAAATATTTAATTATAATAATTGTGTATAAATTGTAAATTTTCTTTTAATAAAAAAAAAAATAAAAAAAAGTTTTAAGTAGAGTGTAAGAAATTAATATGGATAAGTTAGTATTCAATTCATAAACTGGGATACAACTTTTTAAATTATATATATAAATAATCTATCTGATATTAAAAATAGAATAAAGTAGAAAACAAGTTCTTATTTAGTACTACATATTCTTTTTAAATAACTGGCCAACAAAACTTCTAGATTCATAGTTGAATAGTTTATTGAATTGTCAGATAGGTAATTAGTTTTTGAAACAGGATGAGGGAATATATGCCTACTGCAGTCATTAGTCACGATGTATAGAACTGGTATATTTTATTTCACAACAGAGTATATGTATAAAGCTGAAATATAATTAAATGTTCATACCTAATTTAATAATAGTAAAAATTGATAACAGTATCTACATAGTTAAAATCTTAAGTTATACCCACTCATAATAAGAATTTTTTAATGAAAATTATAAAATAAAATATTAGACAATGAAAAAAATTTAATAACGCGTAACTAGGTTTAAAACTATTTTAATTTCTGATAAGTTGTCATTTATTTTACCTCAAAAATAGTATTATTAAAATCTATTAATTACATACCATAAAGTGTGCATTAGCAAATTCCATGTCATCATCATCTGGTTCCTCAGGAGTTTGCTGTTCTTCAACTTTTTCAATAAATCCCAAATGACACGTTGGGCATGTAAAATCCTAAAATAAATTAATATAGTATTACCAAGCATAAATCAATAATTTTGTAATAAACACTTGTAATGGGAAAACTTAATACATACATCGGCTACGCTCCCTATTTCGGCATCACAGCTGTGGCAAAAATAGCGATTATCTGCAATACTGTCAATAGGTCTTGATGCACTATCCATTGTATATAGGGTAGGTATGCGGTCCTATAATAAATATCAATTGCCCGTTTCTGGCAAACTAATGTGTAACTCTCGCGAGAGTACGACAAGAATGCCTATACTTTGGCCACCGAATAATGTATCGTCCACACTATAATTGAAATGTATTAAATACGAACTACTTTTAATATGCTATTATAATAGTTTAGTTATAACTTAAAAGGTAGTCGTAGAACATTAAGTTATCCTTATCCACAACACTCGAATTCATAATTTAGTAGTTTGTACTGATAAGAAAATTACCTTTTTTTAAGTTCTCGCAGTCTCGCGTCATCATGAAATCGATTGTTTCCTAAACGTAACATATACATATTAAATTATATAAATGATAAATCTATTCTGTGATTAAACATTAATTACCATAATATAATATAGATTACAGATAAAATAATTAAACTTAAATATTTTGACGAGGCGTTTATTAAAAATAATTTTCAAGTGGATAAATTAAATAATATTTAAAAAAACAAGTATAAATGATTTTTATAGTCGTATATTTTAAAAATCTAAAATTAATCAAGTTACTTACCCAATGTCGTGAAAAAATATCGATGTTTGTAATGCAGGCATACTATAATACTGTACAAATTACAGCAATTACATAATATGTATATATTATTACTATAATAATATATTCCCGCAATGAAGGACGGTGGACTGGTGCGGCTACAAAACGTGTGGCCGAGGGTTTCTTCGGGCCGTAGGTTATAATATTGTGCTATGATTTAAGTTCTCGTGCTATTGCCTACACTGACCCATTGGCCATACTGATACGTTAGGACGGAAATTCAAAAAATTATGTATTCCAATTTCCGAATTCAAAATAAATTCTAATTAAAAGTTTTTTATTATCATAAATCATAATGCCAGTCATTCTCATAAATAACTCATAATTTATATTTTCACAGTATGATAATGTTAACTTTTATATGTTTGTGACAGTTCATTGTTTACATTTCGTCTGACGTAGAACACATCATAATGTTTACGTTTATAACTTTCGGAGTTATAACTTTGTTGTTTGTTTTAGCTATAGTTTTCAAATTTAAATTTGTAGTCAAGAAAAGATGTTTACTTGGTCGGCATGTTATAGTAATACAAAATGTTGTATTTTTTTTTTGTGCATTTTATTTTTTATTTTTTTCAGGTCACGGGCGGTTCAAGTGGTATTGGTAAATGCATTGCATTGGAAGCTGCTAAGATAGGAGCAAATGTGACTATTGTTGCAAGAAATGAAAATAGACTTCGTTTAGCATTGGAAGAGATTAAAGGAAAATATTCCAATAAGAATCAGAAATTCAACTATTTGTCTGGTATATTGTGTATTAAATACTTAAATACCATAAGTCCATAACTATTAAAATGACTGCTCAAATAGGATATTTATCTTTATTTTATTAGATAATGAATTATCTAAATATTATTCATTAAATAAGGTTTTTAATTGTTTGATTAATGTTTAGTTGATTTAGCGGGTGATTATAGTATGGTGGAAAAAGCGTTTAATAATGCAACTAAAGATAATATGGGACCTTTATATTTGTTCATAAACTGTGCTGGTATGGCTATTTGTGGAACATTAGAAGACAATTCTACTAGTGATATAATGGTATTTTTAATTTTTAATATAAAATATTATATAATTAATTAGTTATTAATTGTTATAGCAAATGATCAATACTAATTTGATATCTACAATTCAAGCTACTAAAGCAATAGTGAATAAAATGAAACAAAATGGTTATGGAAGTATTGTTATAACTTCATCACTAGCATCTTTCTGTGGTATTTATGGTTTAAGTATATACTGTGCCACAAAATTTGCATTAAGAGGATTTGCTGAAGCTTTGAGCATGGAAGTAAATAAATATTAAGCATCTGAAGATACATAATATAATATTTACCTTGTTATATATTTTAAAACTTATATTAATATATTCATGTAGACAAAAAACTTTGGAGTAAAAGTGACATTGGCCTTGCCTCCTGATACAGATACCCCAGGGTATGCTAACGAGTTAAAAAATAAACCACTGGAAACATTGTTGATTTCGGAGACAGCCAAATTGTTTACACCAGAAGAAGTTGGAAATAAAATTCTTCAAGACGCATTAGTAATTCTAAAAGTTATCCTAGTATTTCGATAAATACTTTTTTATTTAAATTTTCTAAATGTATTTTTAGGATGGACATTTCTTTAGTACTGTTGGGCTTGAAGGTCTCATGATGACTATTTCTTGTGCTGGAATGGCTCCAAACACTTCTTATTTAGAATTAATATGTCAGGTGAAACATAAATGCCAATTATTAATAAAATTTAAGTCACTAGCCACAGAATTTACTAATAAATTGTTATGTATTTCAGGTTTTTGGTGCTGGAATTTTAAGGCTGATAACTGTTTACTATCAAACTATGTTTGATAAAATAATTAAGAAATGTAAATTAGATAGAGAAAATGTTAAAAATAATAAAACATTATAATATATATTTATAAAAAACTTCCTAGGTTTATATTAATATTAATATTTGATATTAATTGTTGAACAAATTATTTTAAATGCTTGAAATAACATAAAACTCTTTATTTAAAATATAAAACAAATTATAAATATATATTTTATAAAATTATATAATAAAATAATAATACAATTTCACAATAAAAAATAAATATATATTATTGTTTAAAAACAGTACATATTTAAGTGTTTTACAACAGTTTAATTAAACAATTTATTTTGTTAGTAACAAATATAATCACAAAAGTAACACCTTGATTTGTATTATTTATTAGAAAGCTATTCAACCCGTTTGTAAATTTTAATAATTTATACTTATTAAATATTAATTATATTTAGTTTTTGCATTTAAAATAATAGGTTATATAAAGTTAATTAAATCTATAATTTATAAAGCGCATTAAAGCTATGATATAAACTATAAAGGCACATTGAAGGCATAATATATATGTATTACAAAATATTTTTAACATCTATAATAAATTAATTTTGACATTAAACACAAATCAAAACCTCAAATTTTTTCTCCAATAAATTATTTTTCAATTCAATATTTTTAAATTGTATTACTGGTCATTAAATGTTTTTAAGTTAGAATTATACATGTTTGGTTGAAGGATTTTGATATTGGAAAATTTAAAAATTATTAAATACTGATCATATATTCAATTCAATATAAGAACTTAAGAACTCGGGTAAAGGAAATTTATATGTTACAAACAAATATTGTCCATGTCCGGGTTGCACTATAATGTAGCATATATAAGGTACAAGGTTAAATATTAAAATATTGAGTAATAATTGTATTGAAATATGATAAGGAAAATATAGCTAGATAAATGTATAAAACATATGGTATAACTAAAATTGTTTATAATATTTTATTGGTATATATAACTAAAAAATTATAACCAGTTTAACTGAATGCTTTTCTATTTATAGAAATCATATATTATGTTTTAATTAAAATAAGTAAACTATTCATATACCTGTTAAATTATCAATAGATCCTTAATGATCTGGATGTAAACTTAATCCAGAATATCTAGGATACAGCATTAAAGAGAAGGAGCAGAAGGATTTACTTCTGAAGTATTCAAATTTTGAAACGATGGATTAAATGCCGGTTGTTGTATATTCCCATCCGGATAGGGTAACTGAGATGGGTTATACATTTGTGCTTGAGGATACAATAGAGGCTGACCAGAGATTTGAGGTATATTTGTGGTTTGTTGTGGATAAGGAATTAAAGGAGGTTGGCCATATGGTGGAAGAATTTGCTGTGCGAATCCAGGAACAGGAGCAGGTAAATTTAGAGGATAGGTAGGATTTGTAATGAATTGGCTATTTGCAGGATTATTGTTATTAGGTAATTGAATTGGAATATTAAATTGAGGTGCATCTTGGGCAATAGTTAATGGAATATTACCCATTGCAATTTTCACATCAATATCAGTGTTTTCATACATACCTCCAGCAATAGCTTCTACCTAAAAATAAATAAATAATTAAATAACTAGCTATTGTTATATAATTGTAAATAATAAATCAAATTAACTATTATTTATATTACATGTAATACATATTTGTCAATAATAATTCCGCAATACTTTAAATTAGAGAACATCAAACTATTAGGAACAATCATTTGTTCTGTCCATGTTTTTGAAGCATGAGCTTCAATACCTTCTAAACGTAAAACTGCAAGCTCAGATGAACTGGAGTTAGTTTTTTCACTTGGGTGTCTTGCTTTAAATGTTAAGTCCTAAAATAATTAATTATTCTTTAGTAAAATAATAAAAATAACACATTTCAAAGCATTACTCGTTTCAACTTAATTTTAACAGCATCAATTGCTACATTACTATTGTTATCCAGTTCAATTGTAAGGGGAATAATTTGTCCTGGCACAAAACCACTATAAGGAATACAGACTACCAATGTTGTTGGACCAGACTCACAGCAACAGCAACAATAAAACTTTTCTTTTTCTTCTTTTTTGGGTTCCTAAAAATGGTCAAGTAACAAACCTTAGTAATTGTTTATTATCTATTTCTTTAGTCAAAGTTTATTAAAACCTAAATCATACTAGATTGATTGAGTTATTATATTCTGTTCAGTGAGATAATAACATACCGATCCTGTGAATTCCTTTATGATACCCAAATACTGAAATGGTTATAGATGGTAAGAGATCTTCACTATGATTAAATATTTCATAAGGATATGGAGAAGAATTGATTTTTGTTGAACCACGGTATATTATCTCGCTGAACAGAGTATAATATTCATTATAATGTTAAAAATATCAAATAACAAAGGTGATATGAACAATATAACAGTATATGCCCTATTCAAGTTAAGTAATATAGTCAACAACAACTAGTCTTTTTTAAGTGGGGAATCAGAAAACAATTGTTTGTCCCCATTGAGTCGACAATTTATATGCCTGCTGCATAGTTTAGCTATGCCTCTGTGCATTAATTGGCCACCAACTATGTTTTTTAGCTTAAACAGAGTATAGAGGTTGGGCTTAATACCAAAATTACACTTATATAATTGATTTAATCTATATACTAATGATTATATAAAAATAAATTGCTCTTAAAATAAATAAAATATTATTAAAAAGAATTAATAAATAATATAAACCAAAGAAATTTTTTAAAATTTTTTATATGTATGAATCAAATTGTTTAAATAGAAAGTATTGACCTAGATCTTAAGATACAATTGTAGTTTTCTAAGCAAAACCAGTAAAAATATGTAATACACCATACTCTATTCAAAATGAGACTATGCACAGAGACCAGTTTTTGTCAGTAAAGGTCAGATAATGCTCATTTGTTGCCCTTATTAAGTCAACCATCTGTTTGTCTGTTATGTGGTGAAACCATGACCATGTGTACAAGTCCACTGCCAGAGTATGAACTCATTCTGAATAGAGTATAATAGTATATTATATATAAAAGGTTAACAATGATACATATAATTCGGGAGAAAATATTGTTCATATTATATAAATATAGTATACTTGCAGCTAATGATGGTTCATCATTTAAATTTAATGGAGAAATAACTTGAAATATTTTTTCTGTTTCTTTATCTTTGCCCCATGGAATATCAATTTTAACTTTTGCTATATAACGAATGTGTCCATATTCGCCATTAAATGTAGATGGTAACTGATGAGGTAAAGAAATATTAAATGGATAAGCCTGTTCACCCGCTTCTAATTTTGATTCTCCTTAAAAATAATGATAAGTATAAATAAAAAATGTAAAAAAAATACTAATAAAGATCCCTGATTTAACTTTTACCAAATTGAACTATCAGTATTGAATTACGAAATAAGTGTAATATTAGTAAATCATTTTAATTTACCTCCACCTCCAACCAAAGTCATTTTATTTTCAAAATATTCTTCTTCACCATCATATTTGACAGAGTAGTTTTCAGTTTCACCATTATCATTTCTACGAGATTCTTGTTTTGTCCAAGTAACTTTAGCTTCTCCTCGAAATTTCAATTTAATACCTATAACATCCAGTTGCGGCCACTTTAATCACGAAAAATATACCATATACCTATTCTTCTAATAAATTACTCACTTCTAATTTTTACAGAACTACTAGTAGTTATCAATACTCGTCCAGTAATAGATTGGCCAGGCATAAATACATCTGTGGGATTATCGAAAATAATCTGTAAATTTGTCACACCCATCGTAATTTAAATTTAGTAGTTGATATAAGGTATAAAAAGTGAGCCGACAGACTGATGACGATTAAATCGACTGTGATCTAAATGACAATAAAATAAGTAATTGAAATCAAGTGCCAACGATTATTATGTCAAATATTCAAATGATTAATTTTATGGTATGTACTACGTAATTAAGTAGGAGGTATGCCACAGGCACGTAGTAGCAAGAGGGTACAGTACTAAAATCTACGTCCGGCTGTCAGTGAAGGAGTGGATAGTAGTTAAAAATAACATCTTGCATCGTATCAATATTTTTGTTATCATACTATTGATCTTGCAACCATGGTTGTCTTTATCAGTGACCTATTACAAACCTAACCTAACCTTATAATAGATCAATGGTCATTATCGATAATATTGATATAGTACTTATAATAGTAGATTGCGTAGACTTTTCTACTTTTAAAGGCTTTTAAAGGTATACTAATTTATGCTTCTAAGGCTCATTCCAAAAAAAGTTCTGGTTTTTAAATTAGGTAACCTAACCTTCTAGGGTTTTAAAAAAACTTTTCTGATTTACTCTATTTAAAATAAATTAAAATAAAATAGTTCACAAGCTATGATTTTTGAAAAAATATTATAATTCATAAACGTTATACGTTGTTAACAGTGTTAACACCACTAACACTAAAGCAACGGTACATCTAGAGAGCATTAATAATATTAACAAGACTCTAGGTGGACCTGTAGTAAGTTTACCTGTTTTTTGTTACCTGTTTTTTTATGTTTACCGTGGTATAAGTTACTCCCTGGTTCCGTGATAGCATAATGTTAAATTTGTTATCAAAATATTACATTCAATATTGCATAATAATAATATATAATATTATGTGTATATTATGTATACATTTTTTCATTTATAGTACAATAGTTTTTTTTATCCAAAAATTTTTCATAATGTGTTAATGTACTTAGTGCAGTTATAAAATTAAATCTGCACTAAAGCGTCTAAAGCAATTGATTACTTTTATTTTGATTTTTATTTATTTCTGAAATGTCTTGCTATCAAATCGTATTTTATCAGATTAAAAAGTTTTCTTAATTTAAAGTTGTAAAAACTATTTAAATAAAATTATATAATTACCAAAAAGTTGTAAGTATTTATAATGGCTTTGATACATTCATAAATATAAGTTTTTAATAATGATTGTCTATAATATAATTATATTTAAACTAATGATGCATATGATAATAAGTCTCAAGGACTCATTGTTTTGCTATTACTTGTTCAATTCTTCAATGTTTTTACTATTCAATTTTTATTATATTTTAAGGTTTTATTTGGAATACTCAGCTACTTAATATGTATTTATATTTTCTATGTATCTAACTATTAATTATTTTATTATTAATACTGATATGCTAACCATTTTTAACAAATATTGTGTTAGTACTTTGGAAGTACTAGTAAATACCATTTATTACCATTAGATAGATTTTCTTTGTTATTATGAGTTATGACAATATGTTAAAACATTTATAGTTTTAAACACATCCATTCTATCTCAATAGAAATGAAGCCACAGTTATTAGTTAAAATTATATCAGATCTTTAAAAAGAAAAATGTATGGATTACTAAATTTTATTTTTGGAATTATTAAAAAAGGTACATCCAAAATAAAGTAATTTATTATATAATTGTTAGTTAATTTATATCCATGATGCATTTGTAAGTATAAAGCAAAATAAAACATATGTCAGCAACATATTCTCTTTTAAGAACTTTTAAAGTTAATTAAAACTTTAAATAATAAAAACCATCAGTCATACCTATAGATACATATTTTTAAATAGGTAAATAATATGTAATAATTATTAAATATTGTAGGTACGTATAATTGTATGTATAAAAATTGGTTAAATGCATAAATAAATACTGAAATGTTAAATTAGTTAAGTATAATTTAAAATTGGCTTTGAAAATCATATGATCTAGACCTCTTATAATATAAATATTTGTCTTTATAATATATTGGTAATGAATATCATTCTTTAATTCAAATATCTGTCTAAATGGTACTTCAGTTCAAAACCTTAAAAGATTTTTGATAGCCTTTCTATTTTTTTTTACTTCCTCCACCCAATGTTCATAGTTAATTCTTTATTAAACATCACATTTTACATTCTTTTATACATTTTCTTCTTAGTAAAATGTATACTAATTTATTTTATTATACGTTATGATAGATGATCAAAGAATAGCTATAATTTATTTTCCATACATATACTTATATACTTAATTCTAGTTATGAACTGTTCTCAGCAGCTGAATTCTGTGCATAGGTTTACCATTATTACAAGAGACATATAAATAGTCAATTTGACGAAAATGACATGTAGGTATGGTGTGACTGTCCCTTTACATAAACCAGGCACCTTTGATTATGATTCTTAACTTGAATAATGTATATAAATTGAATGTATTAACATATACAAACTATATTCTTAGTTGTCTTATTCAGTAAATTAGCTACTGAGTCATTAATTTTTTTTTTGTTCATCAAACTGCAATTAATAAATTTTAATTTTAATTTTAATATTTTTATCAGGTAACAAAATATGAAATTGACCACATAAACTCAAAGAATATATTAATTAGTTCTATGAATTCACAAGACTTAAATATTGTGTAAGCGTTTGTGCTTAATATGTCATATGGTGGAAGCAGTGGACAAGAAAGTGATAAAAATGGTATATTTATATTCTATTATATATAATTACTATTTGCATCCTAAATATATTACATTTCTTAAAAATGTAAGAAACATAAATATATATGTATTATTAATTATTATTATCTATAGGGTTTTCATATATGGACAACATTCCTGTTAAGATTATTGAAAAATATAAGCCTCCAAAAAAGATAGCATTACCTGGTGTGTTACAACATAAACCTACATCTAACGCACTAAAAACCCAGGTAATTCATAACAATATTCTATTTAGATCCCAGTAAAATTATATATTGATCTGAATTGTAATTTTTTTATTTTAGTATGATTTTAATTTGGAAAAAAATGTACTTGAGAAAATGGCAATATGGAGTAAAATACGAGAAGAAGCTAAAACTAGACGTCATTTACAGGCTGCTGAGTTCAAAACACAAGATTATTTAGATTTAGATAAGTTAACGCTGTTAAATCCAGCACAACCACAAAATACTCAAGTTTTACAACCAATACCTGCTCAACAAATGAACTTAAAAATGACTTCATATGATACCATGCTCACTAAAAATATAAATATATCAGATTTTGAGTCCGATACATCCAGTCCATTTGACAACATGGAATTAAAAACTATTAATGATTTAGAAGAATTAGCTTCTGTCTTAAAGCCAACATCAGTCTACAATAATACAAATATTAAAAATGTTCAACCATCTGATATAAGTGTTTCTCAATATTATCCAAAACCTATTTACAATAATTATTCAGAAAATTTTAATAGCAATGAATTTTTACATAATCCTAATATAAAAACCAATCAGACTATTAGTTCTATTCCTAAATCCAATTCAAATGTTATTGTTGATAAAAATAGTGTAACAACGTTGCCACCTGTTACTATGCCAAATATTTTATTACAATTGGAGGCTGATTTAAATACTTTAAAATATAATGATGAATCACCAGTAAGTATTATAAATCTTAAAGAATTGTTGTTGTGAAATAATTATTGTACATATTTTTTTCAGAATGATCCACAAAAATCTTTACCTCACATTACAACAAATGGGTCTAAATCACCTACATGCTCATTTCCTAATCCATACAGATCACTTTCTCCAACTAGCCAATGTCTAGCAGATCAAATGCATCAAATGGGTTTTCCTTTATCACGTGCTGCACGAGCATGCAAACTATTTGGTAAAGATGAATCTAAGGTATGTGACTAAATTATTTAATCATCTAACAAAATTGTAACCATCTATTATAATTTTAAGGTGATAGAGTTCTTAATTCAAGTACATTCCATTGAGGAGACTAGCGGATATACTGCTGATCGTGTAGAACAAGCACTGGTGGTTAATAATTTTAATGCTGATCATGCAATCACTTTTCTTAAAAATGTTGATAGGCTTATTGATTTTGGATTTCGAGAAGAAAATATATGCAGTGCACTAGTGAAATGCAATAATGATCCTGATAAAGCGCTTGATAGTCTTGTGTCTTATTAACTCATATATGTACAAGAATACATTAATCTGTATGATAATTATGCATTGTTCAGAATTATTATTGACAGCCAAACAGGTGTATTAGATTTATTGTGATATATAAATTATACACGTATTACAAAAATTGAAACATATTTTAAAATGGTATACATGTATAATTATTATAATAATCTTTTTATTTCATGTAAAATTGCTTTACATTGCTTTATGTTCCCTACTTATATTCTGTTATAGAATTTGAATATAATATGAATGATTTTATGTATACATATTTTTACCAGATTATACATTTTTATTATTATATTTGTAATTATTAAGAGAAAATAATTATTAATTATATAATTAATATACATGTGTACCTTAAATGTTACTTTTTTGTTAATTACCTTTTTTTCTTATAATTTATTATATTTTTTTATTATTAAAAATATATAATATGCTGTTTTCATTTGTTGTCCTTTGAATACTTTGATCACAAAAAAGATTAAGTTATTATTATTATTACTTCATCTATTATTTATCAATTTGTCATTATGTATAATTAAAAATTGAGATACATAAAAAAAATATTGGAAAATTCACATTATTCTACAGTTCTACATATTTATATCTTAAAATTATAATTTATAATCAATACAGTTGGGTTATAAGTTTATAGTTTATATACATTTTGTATACCTATTTGGTTGATATCAGTGATATCTGGAAATAAACACTGTCTTTAGCAACAATTAGTTATGACATTTTTATACATTATTTTATTTGTAATCATCATATATAACAAAAAATGAGTTCATTTTTATGTACCTACTTCAGTCATTTCATTAGGACAATAAGCCATAATGTATCAAAAAAAAAAAAATACTCTTATAAAATAAACGAAACGTAATTATTTAAAATAAGTACATCTGATCAGCATACAATATATAAGTATATATTTTAATTGATCTATTTTTGACAAGTTATTTCAATTTATATCGAATACATATACAGACAAACAATAATAATGCGAGTTATTTTTATTACATAATTTTCATAAATATATTTTTTACATTGTATACATAAACAGGATTACATCATTACGTCAAAAAAAAAATTCATTCAATTTTTCTGATTAGATATCAGAATATTTTATAAACTATTCGATCGAATATATACAATTATCGTATATACTTCACACTGGGTTAATTGATAATTCCCTGTAAACATAGGCGGTCATTTGATTGAATTTTTAGGGTGGGGGCCATAATAATTCAATGTAAAGTGACCTGTAAAGGTTTTGCCTTCTCAACCCTTTTGACCTTTCTATACACAAGTATAACATATTACCTTCAATTTTTGGGGGCTAAGTCCTCCCAATGTCCACCTATGCCAGTAAAGGTACGGTTTCTCTGAGGCGTCTAGCGTCAACTACCGGTCTGGACATAGGTAAGCGTCATGACACCATGCTATTCCACTCTTTGACGCTGCAGGGAAACCGTACCTTAAGGTTTTGCTGCTCAGTTCATATAACATAATACATTATCAATGATTACATTTTTAACAATATATTATAATGTAGATAATTTATAGCTTAAATATTATATTATCATGCAAATAATAAATCTCTAAAACGTTTTCGTTTAACTCTTCGTCATACACACATATATATATTATTATATTCCATCGAATAATTTGTATATTTTGATGTCAAATCGATAATGTTGTCGTGCTCGGAGAATACGAACGACGACTGCCTAAGGTTTTGATTGTACAAGTAGGTACTGATCCAGAGATTGCCAGCTTAATGTATTAATGATGACGAGTTCACTGAATCGACCGCGAGGCGTGAGTGTCTAGTCGAATTTAATATATCAACAAAATAATAATATAATATATAATACAATATAGTGTAGCTGAATTTGTATTTCTATGCAATTGCAATATGTACCTCTGAACTTGTTTCATTAATCTGCTGGTCAATATCTGTCAAGTCGATTGTAAAGACGTCATCATTATTGTCCTCATCTAATGTTAAGTCTATTATTTCGTTGTGCTCGTGGGATGGGAAAAATTGATGTTTGAATTTAAAATTTCAAACAAAAAGAATAATAAAATTTAATAGTTATTGTAACATAAACACACACATGTGATCAAACGCAAAAATTGACCCGTATAAGTCCATATTATATGTACATGGAATGTTTGCCAATTTGTTATTTTTATATTTGGTGCACTAAACTAATAAAATATGTTTATTATGTACTCGATTTACATTTAAATAATTTTGATTATCAACTATTTACCTATATATTTTGCAAGCTTCAGTACTTTAAAAATAAAAACGCAATTCGAAACTTTAATTATAAATTAATAACACTGAAATGTGTTAGGTATACTTACTTCGCCATGTACGGAGTCACCGACGCGTGAACGATGCACTCAAGGGATTTGTTTCAGATTCGCTATACAGTTACTATGTACATCAGTCGGCATTAACGAGATTATTTCACCATCACAGTTATTTTAGACGTGCATTCCTTACTACGATTTTGGGAAGAGCCTGTAAATATTCATTTTTTAAATTACTTGTGGGACGCGTATAACAGTGACTCAATTTTAATTATTTGCGAAATATTGACTAAAAAAAGGACTTGTTGGTTGAACGTATATTTTTTCCACTTGTGTGAAAATTAATAGTTCCTACTGTTCCTAGTTAGATAAGTATATTATTAATGGAAGAGATAAATATAAAATGATTAAAAAAAATATAATAATTTAAATTTTATAAACAATTTCTATTATGTTTGATTTTAGAATGTATCTATAGGCTACACTCAGTTTTAGTGCGGGCCGCACAAAATTTGTGGCCCGCTGTCTTAAACGATGACTTACCATTTGTATCTTCTGAAGAATAACATTGATAGAATATATTTATATCTACATAATACATAATTGTGATGTATTATAATACTAAAATAATTAAGAATATATGATCATATTTTTGATACAAATGGTACTTAGGTCTTTTATATAAATAAATAAAAAATTAAAATATTTCAGTGAATATTACGCATGAAGATCGTTCACGTTTGTTATTCATGTCACTGAAAACTTGTCAGTTACCCAACGAGAATAGAAAAACAAAATACAATAATATTTAAATTATTAAGTAAATTCGCAGAACACTTTAATGAACAAACTGTCATTAGAACAAAATTAATATTGTGAAGTTAATTTGTAAATTTGAATGTCCTATCGTTGGTAGCGTGATTGAATATTATTTTGATTTTCAGCCACACAATAAATACTTTAATTGTAATTGTATTATTATATTGTTAATATTATATATTTACACGGATTTTTATTAATTATGTAGAAAAATCGGAAGACAATTTTATTTTTTTTCAAATAAGATATTTTTATTTGATCTATAAACGAAAAACTCATTAAGATTTGTATGTATTAGAAAATTGGATTAATCGTAACATTGATTTTAAATTATATTATAATCATAAAATACTTTTCATAACGTTATGCTGAATAAATAATAACACTTTTTATTATATATTTTTGGATATTTTTAAATTTTATCACAAACTTAAAATGTAATATTACAGTTTTTACAGAACACTGATATCCTCATAAATAATTGTTCAATATTTCTATTAGTTCCTAAATAATAAAAAATAAAATACATTAAGGTTTAGTTTTATACTATAATAATCTAAAAGAAATATGGTTCAATGGTTGGTTTCAATAAATAAACACAATTTTATTATAGTTTCATAGTTTCATAATATTTATCTATATTATAAAATATATTTAAAAATACATGATATAATTAAACGTGCCTATAAAATATTTAATTTCTACGTCTTTAAATAAATTAATAAAACTAGTTATTTAAATTAAATTAACTTAAATATAAAATATTTATCTATCTAGATGAATTTTTTTTTTTGAATATAAATTAGGTATAATATTTATTATTTTTTTTTTATAAAAATTGGTTGAATTAATTTGAAAATGCATAATATTATAGGCTTTGTAGAGAGCGCCTAGATTGAGACATAAATATAATCTTATTAAATTTTACATTTAAAATGAAGTAATACTCATCAAGAAGAGGAAAAACTTAATTCGAATTTAATTTACTAAGGTTTTCCTAACTGTATTTAATTTTATTATAAATATTTATATTATATTATTCAAGTTTTTCATCTTCATGACAAGTATACTTTACACACACATAGTAAATACTAAATAGTATCATGCACGTGTATTATGCATGTAAGTACGAGTATGACATACAAAATAAATATATACAATTATGTTATAACGACGATATAAATAATTGTATTGGGGAGGGGGTTCATGGACATGATATATAAAATATATACTGTATGGAAATGCGCGAAATTCCAATAGGCACATAATCAAACTTAAATTATTCAAATTATACAGGACTTAACCTGTTTTATATACAAAAATTTTGAGTTTGTCACCAGATGCGATAACATTTACATTAGTTTATATCAATTCGATTTCCGTAGTATGTAATAGATACACTATTTTTATTGTTCATATTGATATGAACAGTGGTAAAAAATGATTATGCAGTAATTCATAAGTATATGAAATTATTTTTGTAAATTATTGCATATTTTACTTATTACATTTTTGGGACGTATAATTATATAATATAATATATTGTTGTTTTATTATTATTGTCTGTTGGTTTTAAATTGAGTATATATATTATCAACCATGGCTTATTGACAAAAGTAGGCAATTTTTTTAGTCGACACATTTTCTATGCCATCATTTTCCTCGGAGTCATCCATTTCTTCATATAGTAACAAAACACTGTGCTGACGTAAATTAATATAAGTAGCATGCACGTGATGCCCAATGCTAGTACAGATGTTTTGGTAGGGCACGGTTCCACAATGGTGATAGTTTTATCTGAAAAATAAAATGTTCACGTGAAGCAACTAGAATTTATTTAAGGAAAAGAGGGAGAACTATTTTTTATTGTTTATATTAATGTCGTAATACTAAAAAAATTATATACGTATTGAAGTGAAAAAAACATAATTCGATACATCCGAATCCAAAATCAGAAAATACTACCAATCACTGGTATTGCAAATATCTAATTATAAATTAATAATCACCATAAATTAATAAGAAAAATGCAATTGAAAATAACCAAAATTTTGATTTTTGATTAATTTGACATTTGACACGACGCGCGGAAGGTGATGAGTCCATAAGTCCAGAATGGTAGACCATGATAAAAACAGATTGCAATACCGTTAATCGAATTATAAGTTTAGTTTTCAGAGGACGTAAACTATGCAACGCATGGACTACCATAATGTAATATTGTGTATTATGAAGAGTAATTAATCGATGTGCATCGTGTTGCAATCGTTGTAATAAAAGTAATACGTCAAATAAACATTTGTCAATTATTATTGTTGGTATAGGTACTTATCACAAAAATTAAAAAAAAATTGTCATTTCATATCACTGTTACCTGGGTGTAGATGCATATATATTATGGATATCAAATTTTATGATGATGCACTAGACCATGACAACAGACATGTTATTGTTATAATTATTTACCTTTGTTGAAATCTGTGTACTGCGGCTCATTGCTCTTCAAGAATTGCGATTGTTTTTCATCGCCAAAGTCCAACACCAGTATTTCCTGACTGATCTGCGTCATGTCTTCACTGTTTTCGGCAGTGTCGTTGTTGTTGGACGGAGCACTAGACACCGACCTTCTGCGCCGTCCCCAGGACTCGACTGAGTCTCGTCCCCATTCGCAAACAGCCTGATGTCCGCCGACGGAAAAACAGGCAACAAAAAACAATTCGTTGGTATTATTGTTATTTCTATTTCTATTATTATTGATAATTATTTATTATAACAGCTATCGCGACGGAAAGCGGAATCATTACCGGTTCGCACGGGCCCAGACAGTATTTAACGTTGCACTGGAATATAACGCCGTACGACTCTGTGAATCGGAATGCTTCATAGACGGACTGCAGTGCGTTGCCTTCCGGTGAGAAACCGGGGAATATGGTCGGGTCTACCGGACACCCTTCGTCATCGATGATCTGGAACGTACTCTTTGAATCCTTGGCCATAGCCACGCAACTCCTCGCGAAGATACCGTACGGCGCTACATTGTCGGAAAAACACGCGGAAAATTCATAAAAACGGCGATGGCAAAAACGAGAGTCAAAATATAATATTATGCATATATGTATGTATATTTGGTACGTGGCATATACTAAGTCGAATTAAAGGGGGGGGAGGTATTATTATTTTTTAATAAAGTCTATAATATTTAAATAGGCAAAAAAAATTGCATACAAATAGATACATTTATGAATCATTTTAAAATTAAATAATAATTAAAATATTATTTATAATAATATTTATCAAACAGGGAAAATTGAAAGGAAACAATCATGACTTTTAAGGGGCTAAGATCTCTTAAGTCTGCACTCAGTCAATCATGATATCTATAAATACCCCATGAACTAGGGATGTATAATAATACATATCAATACAGTTGTGGGGAAAAATGATTTTCTCGCCCCAAACACAGATGATAAATGTCGGTGGATTGGACGCAACAGATTTTTGTATACTCACTGTCTTCAGGAATTTCGATTCTGAATGTCAACTTGTCACCGATTCGGACCGTCTCTACTTCCCTTGCTCGGGAATCTAGGATTCTAATTCTCGGTGGCGGTGCTTCTGGCGCCGAAGTAATGCTTATCATCTCCGGGTCCCTGTTAAGTATTTAACATGCTTAGCTTCAATTAGATTACATTCATAATTATGTTATTATCCAACTGACATTGCCTAACGGTTTATTCAAAATTTTAATTCGTGTACTATATTTTTAAATTTTTATTATGGGGAAGTAGCAAATACATTTCAATAGATAATACGAATATTTGGGAAAAAATTAAGATATTCATATTATTAAAAAAATGCTATACCTAGACAAATAATAGAAAAAACCATTGGTAGTACTAATAATTATTAATTGTATACTCGAAGGAGTGCTAAGTAGTAAGTATCCTTAACACATCTGAGGTTTGCATCTATATGTGTGACGTATTATTCAGTATTATTGTTACAAATAACACAGTTCCGAGTACAAAATTAAACAAATATGTTATTGTTGACAATTAAAAATATAATAAACATTTTAGTAGTTATAATCTCATTCTCACCTGATTGGCATCATTCCGAATGTAATGTTCTTCGAAGACATGTCGTACGTGCACTTGACTTTGTAGATTTTGTCTGCTTTTGTCATAACCACGCTATGGTGTTGGAGGACTACTGTATTTGAGAACACTCCAGTCTAAAAAAAACGTAATTTTTATCAAAATAAAAATCATGCTGTTTTAATGAGAGAGTTCAATAAACCGGATTTCCGAACCTTCTCTGTTATTTTCGGTGTAACTAATAAATATCATCTACGAGCAGACTTAGAAAATCTTCAACTTATTACGGACTAATCTCCCATTAAAACTGTTTCATGTTCCAGTATTAGGTTTAAATTACTTACCACCGACTGGGTATTACAGTCTTGACCAGCCATTGTTAGATCCAATCGGAATTGGTCGCTGTTGAGCACGTCTATGTTGCATGTCTCCGATCTGCCGAGAGCGTATATTCTACCGTTGAATGGTTTGTTCGTGCGTACTTGAACAGCTATCTTTGTATCTTTACAATGTACCGATACTGTAA
Organism: Rhopalosiphum nymphaeae; assembly: GCA_036289425.1. Taxonomy (NCBI): domain Eukaryota; kingdom Metazoa; phylum Arthropoda; class Insecta; order Hemiptera; family Aphididae; genus Rhopalosiphum; species Rhopalosiphum nymphaeae. The sequence continues at coordinate 8,205,042 of JAZAQC010000012.1, read as the reverse complement.
ATATTAAAAAAATTAAGCTATAAGATCACGAATATTATTTTATTTCATGAAATGTATTATGTTTTTATTTTTTTAATTTCATTTGTCGAGTACAGTAGCTACAAATTACAATGTGAAATCATAAAATTATGAATTTACTTAACTAAATTGCTAAATAACCTTTACTTCCACTATTAAATATAGGTTTTTAAAATTTTTTTCGTGTATATTAATAAATAAGTAATACACTTTTAATAAATAAGTAATATTTTTTCGTGCATATTTTATCTTTTTTGGCTCCTATAACTTCCGACCCCTACTAATGACTAATGAGATAAAAAAAAATTAATTTAATGATTTTAATCAATTATATTTGTTGTCTATTGGTGATAAATTGAACATGGCAAAAATAGATGGATATAGATCGACAAAAAAAAAAAAAATCAAAATTGATTAAATTCAAGATTATTATTTTAAATAATAAATTGTATTTTGTAAATCTTAGATATTATAACTATTTATACTAATATAATATTGCATTTAAATATTTTATTAAAAAAGTTTATTTTTCAGAAATTTCATTCAATAAAGTTTTTTTTTTTTTATAAAGTTTTTGCTTATTATTTTATAATGATATACATGAATATAAAAGTATACATTTTTAGTAATGTATGCATATTAGTTATTGTTATTTTTTAAAATAATATTGAAATAATTGTAAATATATAGTTTAAATTTATTTTGCATAATTTTACATATTTTGTAATTTTTGATATGTTATTTCTATTTTTTTTTTTATTGCATTAATGCACATAGTTTTAATATTAACTATACATTTCAATAGTCTATATGTAACTATATAATTAGTGTAGGTTGAACTATCTATAAAATATAAATTGTTTTAATGTAAAATAATATATAGATAGTAGATACTGACCATCGTAACACGTTCCTGTCTTGTCACAGTTCAAATCGGTTCTAGTCAAGTTCAACGACGGATCGTCGGTACTCTCGAACACGACCGGCAGTTGTTCGTGAGGCGGTGTCGTGGATTCTGCAAAAAAAAAAAAAACGTGTCTTAGTGAGGTTGTTTTATTATTGAAATATATGGAATAAGTGAATATAATAAATTATTATGACAACGACATTGCGTGCGTTCAGCGTACGTCACTCATTTTATCCACTCGTAGTATGAATATATAATTAATATTATAATATAGATAGGTAATAGATATGTAATAATACACGTAGGTGTTAGGTATATTATATAAATTATATAGGTGCATTATACAGGGTACAAAGCATACCTACTCAACAATGCAATTATTCAAAATTTGATTTTTGGAATTTTTAAATATACTCAAAGATCATATTTTTGTCATGCTTGAAATTTTTCGTATTAAAGAAGTGTCCTATAATTTTTAGCAGATATTTTTTTTGTAAATTTTGATGTACCGTAATCAAAATTTGTATTAAAAATTGTGTACTGATTATTGAAGATAATAGGTTCATTAATCATTCATTTCATTTGAAAAATATGGGGACTAAAATGATTTGAATATTATATAGGTACTTATCTAATATTATAGTTTTTCAACAATTCATAATTTGTAAAAATTAAGTATAATAAATACTCAATTCAATATTACATAAATTTTATATTTTCGTAAAAGTATTGGTAAGAACATATTATCCTTAATATAAAATTTTTAATAATTCAAGAACTATTGGTCCGAATTTTGATTTAGATAAATTGAAATTTTTAAAAATATTGTCTGCTAAATATTTTAAATTAATAAGAAAACAGTTAATAAAAAATTCTTGTTTAAAATATGAAAGTTTGTAACTCCACATTACACTTAATTAATTTCAAGTATCCATGCAAAAATATAATATTATGTATACTTAAAAATTTAAAAAATCAGATTTTGAATAATTGCATTACAAAAAAAACATGGGTAGTATGGTCGGTAAATCACCTTGTATATATATAGTAAGGAAAATATAAGGTTTTAATATTTTAAATTACATATCGCAGCCATCGCATAATAAGAGATACATGTCTATCACCAATGTACATAAACGCGGATGACTGAAGTAAAAAACCAACTCACTCTCGCAATAGTTTTCATAGTAATTGCCGATCTTTTGCCCGTCGTCGATCAATGGTCGTTCGGCGTTCAAGTACGTACTGGGTCCGTCTGGCAGCGTCTTGTGGTCCAAATGGAACAGTTCGCAGTTGTACGCCGTACCCACCGGCGGTCCTTTGAAGATGAATGACCGACAGAGGAACTCATTCTCGATCTCGCAAGCCAACCGACAAGCCGATTCGCTGGTCACCTGGGAAAATGAAAATAATATTCGGTTTACGCGAGTTTTCTTTGATGAATATGACTTGAACTTATTATTATTATTATTATTATTATTATTGTTGTTATTTGCTGTTCTATAATAATATTTTTGGTCATCGATCTCAATGATCACTAAACCTATTTGTACTTAGTATATACCAATACTGGTAATGGCATATCTAAAAGTCTACTGGTCACTAAGGAAGCAATTCAAATACCTCCTTTCTCTCTCTTGATACTTCATGCCCTTTCATAGATATTAATTAATTTCTTAAATTATTTACATTAGTTAAATCCATTTTAGATTCTGAGCAGAATGATGAATGTATTGATTTTATAATGATCTATATTTTTTAATAATATTAATTTGTATGTCTGAAGACTCCTGTTATTTGTTATAGTAGAAAAGATGCTCTGATAGTCTAAACTTCAATTTAGAAGGACGTTTCTAGTAAAAAATTGGATTTATAGTTTGTACTTATAGTGGAAGTAAAAAGTAGAAATGTATTAACTTAATGTGTAAAATGAGTTAAGTATTATTTGTGGTCAAAAAAAGAAATAATATGTATGTGTAAGAACACTAAGAACTAGTATTTAATTACTAAATAATACAGATGTGCTAAAGTGCTGAGCGTGGTTCGGTGGTTTTCACGTGTTCGATTGCAATAGATTTTAATTCTAATTGGTAGACAAGCTCTATATATAATAACTTTTTTGTACATTCAAGTTCAACATTTGAAATATAACTAATAATATTTAATAAATATTACTCTCTTACATACGTTAAGATTATTTTATGCACTTATTATAGTTTTGTATCTATTGCTGTTTGCTTGTTTTACGTATTCCAAACGATTGGCACGCTACACGCCATAATATAATAATATATTCAGTTGACCTTTACTTATTCCCCACGATGTTAATACACTTGGTAACCGGTTAACTATTCATGGACAGTACCTATAGGTTACCTACTATATACACAAGCACGAGTAGACAATGTGCCATATGTAAAAAACTGTGCTAGTCCCGGACATATCTCCGCGTATAACAGGTATGTATGTAGTAGTCGGTAGGTACCTACTATGAAAGTTGCAAATTGTTACAATACACACAAGTTCCTTGTGCATTTTAGTCTTTATGTATACGAGTATGTGTGTATTATACGGTCGTATTAGAATTAAATGTTACCTGTAATTCCTTGTCGTTGTAGTAATGCAATGAGGCGTATTGTGCTACTTTGTCGTCGGCCACTCCGATCCTGGGTACTTGAAAAACGCGATTTCCTTTGCAAGCTTGATTACCTGAATACAAGAATAATAAACGTCCAATATTATGTTTAGTAATGTATAGCATTGATGGTAATGTATAATATTATGCGTTAGGTACCTATATCATATATTATTATTATTGCACAATAATTATTATTTATTTATTTTTATTTTTTAATGAGAAATTAATAGTATAAATAATAAATCAGCTCATATTTTATCATATGTACGTCAATATGTCACATTACCTTTGATGCAGAGATTTTCAAAGTAATCAACACCCTGTGCTTCGACAAACTGCACGTACTGACCAGTGGTTCTTCTGTCCGAATCACTCAAATGACACTGGAGTGTTACGTAATTATACTCCACAGAACGGCAAGTGAAACGGTGCTGTACAAAAACAAATTATTTTTTTACGGATCAAAATATATTTATGTTTTCAGTATATTATTATTATTAGTAATAACCATATTTTTGTATGATTTTATTTCAAAATTAGTCGGTAACGTTTACATTTATATTTATATACACATTGGAAAAATGGTTATTAAATGAGATTAATAATTACCTCATTTAAACAGGCGGCTAGACATGCTTCTTTCGTCGAAGTGTAGATCAATGCGTTGTCTAGTCCCCGAATCATTTTGTTTGGTACCCTTTCGAAAGACCACGGCCTCAAACATACATTATCTGAACAAACGAATTTAGTTTTTAAACATAACATAAAAATAAGTTATTTTAAGATAAAATATATTTGTATAAAGAAATGCAACTGGGAAAAGTTAAATCATGCATTAGTATATTATTGTGTTGTAGTTTTTCTAAACATAATTTTATGTTATATGTCGATATAAAATTTTTTTTTGTTCATATATTGACTTGGGTACCTTCTATACGTTATTTTAGTAGTCTAATTTACATATATTTAAAGTAAAATGTACTTAGTGCAAAGACAACAACTATATATAGCGGTAGATAGGTAGGTAGTTCTTTAAATGTTCATTATTATAATGTCACGCTACGCTAAATCTGATCAAAACACAAAAACAACTAACGGACACCATTTTCTTAAGAACGGCAAATTTTTTGCTCACGTTAACGACTATATAAACGCTCGGCGTTAAGATAGCAGACATTCGATATAATAATATTACATGGTCCTGGTTAGATCTTTTATAATATACTATAATATAGTCAGTACTTAAGTAGTTATTGCAGTTAATGGTACCAAAATAATAGTTATCTATTGTGGGTAGGTACATAGTAATATTACTCTTCATTGCATTCAATGGTAATACTCGTACTTATACATTTGCGGACCTAGATAATAATGTAGTCATGTAGATACTAATATGAGGACACGTCCGCATACAATAAAAGATCTACGGATAAATCACTGTTAACAAATGGCCGAGATCAAAAATTCCAATACCGATGGTACACCACAGAGGATTGAGGTGAATGAAATAGACACGGAACCCATAGAAATTCACTGTGTTATGAAATTCCTGCAGAGTTAACGATAACCTATACATTTCAGCGGAAACGTTGTAATATAACGATGATATGGCGTGTGGTATAGATACATACACTATATATTTTTTTTAAGTCATGATCTAACTTATATGGGTTATAAAAAATTATTTAGACATTAAAATAACGGATGATTTTTAATTTACTAACCAGATCGTATTTGCATTTTCACCATGTAATACAAGTTGACGGAGCGCTGAGGAGTTGCCGCTGGATTATTGGCAGTTGTCTCATTTTGTAATTGACAAACGGTTTCTTGTATGGGCGTCAACGGGTTTAAGACGAAACTAAAATTAAATTAAATCGATATTTTATTTAAAAGTTTCAATTCTAAAAACCATTTAAAATTAATTCATTTTTTTAAAGTTAATAAAATGTAGTAGTAACCTCTGGTTGAAATATTATAAAACTAATTAAATCAGTTACCAGAATATTAAAAATGTTAAAAACAAAAATATTTTGAATACATTTTATAATAAATTGTTTTATTATATTATATAATATTATACTATAATGATTTTATATAAAACTTCTCCATCTTTTAAATTCTTAAATATTTTTTAATGTACTCAATTATTTTACCTAAATGAAGCTGCTTGGCACTCTGGCTCTTCTCGGCACCATCCTTGGCACTCGTACAGCGTCAAGTTTTTTACTGTATAATATGTAGTGCCTTTGTAATCTAATTCAGTGAGTTTTTCAAAAGCAGTTCGACCTAGAAATAAAATAGAAGTTATTAATTAAATAATAAATATAATTTCAAATAAAAATATTTTTTATTGTAGAATAACAAGGTTATGGTTACAAATTACTCGAGAAAAAAAATAAAAATAGTATTTTTTTTTTTATTATTTTATTATCTAGAATCTAGATCATAATAATATAAATATCAATCTTTTATCTTTTGATGGAAATGAAAGATGTTAATACCATATGTATATCATAAATGTATAACAGTCAAGCCATGTAAAATTATAACTAAATAATTAATTTTCATACAGATCATGTTCTCTTTTATATTGGAACTGGAGAAAGTAATAAATATGTATTAATTTATGTTCAGAAAATGTATAGACCTAATATGGTGTGTCGATAAAACGGCGTTAATAACCTACAAACTAATTATTTTTGTCCTATCATCAAGGCTTAAGCGAAAAGAGAAGATGACCCCCATTATAATAAAGGTAGGTATTACAAGAGTGCTGCCAAACATCAATTGGCGTACGCGGACAAATTGGTTTATGCATCTTGAACAGCCAAATGACGCCCCGCGATGTGAAAATTATCCATTTCCTATTCGTATTGAGAATTGGGTTGACGATATCGATTGTTGTAGGTAACTCAACACTTTTGACCCGGTATTCCATGAGATGGGTACTCAGTGATTATTATAATAGATACGTTATATTATTGCATTAATATATCTAAAAATTTATTTGTGATGGCCACAGATAAAAATTGGTGGGTTGACGGAATCGATGAATAGGTAAATATATGTACCTAATGCGTTTTATCATTACATTCGTACACTACAAGCCCATGACTGACGGCGAATTACGAATACGTATACGATGGTTCATGACCGCGGATTGGTAGTTTTAATTGTTGCATAGTAATTGGACACGGATAATAATGGTAAATCATTAAAGTCATTGCATACACAGTGGATGCGGCATGTAAGTATACGATCGACGGATTGCGTCATAAAAAAAATGTAAACACCAAAAATTAGATTTGCTTTCCGCAAGTATGATCCCCGACGTGTGCATCCTGAATAGATTCGGATGAACAAATCGTTTTTTTTCCACATTAAAAAATCGGTTACACGTCTCGGTGTGAATACATTGACTTTAAAATGCCATCGATGTAGACAATATATAGCTATATTTATAATAGTAAACAATGTTCCTGTATAAATAGGTACCTAAATTTTACATTTAAGTGTTGAATTGATGTAATATTACAAGTTTTAAATTTGTCATCTTCCTATCAAAATTTTACTCTATCTTTGTGTTACATGTTAACTATATTTGTTTGTTTGGATTAAACGAAATTGCACTGGAAGATCTTATTTTTTATTTGAAAAATAATAAGGTTTGAACAAATATAAATCGACACTATGTGAAATTAACGTTGATCAGTTTTATATGTGTTATTTTTTTATTTATCATGCACCTATGGAATCTAGATTTTAAGTGTTTTCTGTACTAATTGTATGGTATGATATATAAACACACAATAAATTATTTAATTTAAATAGATACGTATAATATCATAATTAAAAAAAAATGTATATTATATATCTTCACCTAATATTTCTTTTAAATGATGTACTGTTATTTATAATAATTTTTATTTTTTACTCAGTAGAATTTTAAATATAATTCAGGAAGCTTTTTAGAAAAATATTCCTAAACATGACTTGGACCTCCAGTTATAAGTTTATTGTATTATATACATAATACATATTACTCTATTACATATTCTATATATTGTACATACGTATTTTAAATTAATAAAATAATATGTAATTTATTATTGTATTTATCATAAACAATTGGGTTGTACAACTCGTTATCTCAAAAATAAAAGATTATTTGGTAAATATAATATAATATAATCTAAAAATATAATAACACACGTTCTGATATTGAGCTAATACATAACAAATAGTTAATTTGAAAAAAATGTTTAAATACATTATTAAAGTTATATGAAGTTAAAATTGTTAATTGTTTAAGAATTTATTACACTATTATAGTAAAAATAAATACTAGAAATTATTTATTAATTTAAATTGAAAGTGTTTGAAATTATTTTAAAATTCCGTTGTAGGTCTTTCATGATATGCCATGGGAAGATAAAATTAAACGTAAAAAAATGAATCTTCAAATAATTAGATACCTAGTATATTTTTTTACACGGTATTAAATAAAAAAAAAATAAAATAGATGAATATAGGTATCTAATCAAAATAAACGAATACCGAATTACTATAAGAGAAATCAATACTATGACTATGCCATACCTATATGAATACATAAAACATACACAAATTCAATAATTGTTTAAATGTTAACATTATGATATTATTTATTTGTTTACATTTTATTTAAGATATATTTTATATTATTGTAGTAACTGTTCGTTTGTATATTTGTTTGATAGCGGTATACATATTACTGTGTATTACACATTGTCTACTAACAAAAGCCTTAGGAAAAACTTAATTTGAGCCGTTGACATTATAAATTCCTAAGGAAATATAATGTTGTTTCCATAAAAAGAGTAAATAATAATAATAATAATAATAATAATAGTAATGAATATTATACGTATAGTGAATACAAATAATAAGCGTTTATTTATTAACTATGTATAATAACAATAAAATTAATAGGTTTTTTGAATTTCAAGATATGTAGCAAATACAATATAACTGTAGATGGGTACACATCAAAGAAAATTGGCCATTCTCGTCATATACGGTCCTACGGAGACTATATAATACCCAGACTTACTAAAAAATAACAGACATTAGTGTATTGAAAACGATAAAAGAAATATTAGTATAATGATTTCGATTTTCCATAATATATTAATATTTATTTACAGTATGTTCTATTGTATTATTATTATTAATTTTTAATCTTTGTTGGTATACGTGCAATCTGCATATAACGTACAGGAACTTCGGTTCCACGAGTAACAAAGGAACTGTATCGTGTAAGTATTTATAGATATAGCTAGGAACCTATCAGTTATGTTGACTTAACGATGATGATAATATTATTACGGATGACTTAGAATAGTTGGAAATGTTAACATTTAATTTTAAATTTAAAAAAATAAATAAATTATGTGACATCGATTAGAAGTATACTTTTACATTATATTTTTTAATATAGGCAAGTACCTACTGTAATTTTGCAATTGTGTTTATAAAAGTGATATTTAAAGTATGTTTTAATTTACCATAACAAATAGATAAACAAGTTATGCAATTACTCAATAGGTTCCATAAATACGAACGAAATAAAATTACATTTTAATTTTTTATACAGTATACAAGTAATTTTACATAAATTTGTATGTTTTTCGTTTGCTCTTTCAATAACACTATGATATGTCACCAATTGTATTGTTTAGACAAATGATGTGCTGATTAATAAGTAATATTTACGTACCTAACGTATTTTGTTCGTCGTTCTGGCAATTATAATTATTTAACAAATGTCAGGATCAAGCGAGTATATATTATTGAGAATCACCGAATCGAATCGAACCATGATAGTACCGTACCTATATTAGGTACTTACCTTTTACTATATTAGTAGGTACCGAAAAAATATTTGAAAAACAAGAGCTGGTTTAAAGGAAATGAATATTAAACAAGCAATTAATCAACTCTTCAGAGTACGATTTGTAGTAATATGCATCAGTGGATAATTATATAGTATATAGAGAAGAGTTCGATTACCTCGTTCAACGACGTGTTTTTTTGTTGACTCGTCTGCACTGTGAAATACATTCAATGAAGTTTATGCGATGTGCAGAGTAAAAAAAAACAAATCCACAATCTATATATATATATTTATATAAGTACGCACTCGAAGTCGATATTGCTGATCACTAAAGCCTACATAATATTATAATATATATATATAACCGTCGTAACACTACGATGGAAACACAAATAATTCAGTACCTATTATGTATAGTTTGAAAGACTATTTAATATTGATCTGCTGCAGCTGGAACCGAAGAATATTATGCGTGCGATTATATGCTTTGTTCTTTGGCCTGTGTATCTTTACACGTCAACGTCGTTCGGACACGGCCGGTGTGAGTGGTTGTTATAATATATTATACGGACGGCAAAAATGAAAGAAAAAATACAAAACGCTGGGTAACGTCGCTATCTTCGTGAACATTTTTTTCCGGTAAAAAATTATCTTCTTTTTTATTGTGCGGGGCGGATGTACAAGACGGCGTAAGTACCTATACTGAAATTGGTAACACAGGACGCTGAAATATTTCGTTCGTTAAATAGTATGGTGTTGGTTAATAGAAATTAGTTATTACCGGAACCATCAGATTATAAACTGTAAACTGCTATGCTGGTATAGTATAAACGATAAAATATAATATGATTTAATCGATATTTTTTACGAATCAATTTGTGTCATACATCAATATCGCGTATAATATACTTGCGCAGAGAGCCATAACCATCAGAGATCTATGAACATAATAATATAAATAATATTGGTATTGAGTGAAACGGTAGATAATATAACATAATAGCGATCAATTCTCGTTTTAATGGCCATTCACCGATGGACAACTTTTTACAGCTCGCGGTACATAAGACACGACAATCAAAGTTTAAGTGTCTAACACGCCTGTATTGGTTTTGAAAAATATCATGTGCAGGGTGGTATGATGTCAATTTAGTACTACAGCACAACAAAATTGTCTTTACATGTTTTAATATGATTATAATATTTATTTATTTAAAGAAATAAAACAAGTCCCAAAGATAATAGACCACTCCTATCACCCCCTCTAGAAACTAGCATATACTTATACACACTTATATTTAATATTCTATTACTTAAGATTAATTTGGATACCAGACAAGGCAATATAAAAGGAAATATGATAAAGTGGACTAAGAAGCTGACGTAGAGAATCAGAACTTACCAATAAACACTATTCCTCCAGATCACAACTTTTAAATTAAATTCAATCAAATAGAAAACAAATTTGTGTAAAAATATATTAAAACCAAGAAAAATAAAAAACATAATATACGATTGACAAAACCCTGAATTAAAAATAAAAGAAAAAACAATACTTTGTGGACTAAGAATAACAGATGGTTTTTTGAAATCAAATGAAGTTCTACCTATATGTAAAACCTACGGAGTAAACACTAGCGGTTAAGCATATACTGACGGAATGTTGCAAGTACAAATAAAAGTTCGAAAAATATAAAATACCCAATACCTTCGATGCAGCGCTAGGATTCGGCCTGAAAACAACTTAAACTTATTATTTTTCTTAAAAAAAAAAACAAAATTATATAATGACCTTTAGTTAAAATATATATACATATACTGTTGATAATTAACATAAATTATTATTTACGTATTTAAAGGAATCATCTAAATCCTTAGGAATAAACTACTCCCGCCGTCCTTTTCAAAACCACACCACCACTAGAATATAGACACGGAAAACTTGTACTTATACTATTATTAGGTACTTCAAACAGAACACGAACATATAGTTTAATGAAGAATATATTATAAATTATTATATACCTATTAAAGCGTTTATTACCAGTGTCTGTTCGTGTGTGAACGGACCGCGTCATAATTCAAAATGTCGACGGGCTTTTTATATCGTCGACGCATTTATAGTCTTATTTCCTAATAACGTAATATAATAATAAATAAATCCGTCACGTCAGTCTCGTCTTATAATACTCTCGTACACACACACAGCGTTACATATATACGTGTAGGTACTGCACCAAAATACATATCGATGTCTCGACCACGAGACGATCCCGCCGCAATTGTCTCCTCGACAGTGTGTTTCATATAATAATGCACATCGCAAATAATATTGTATACCTATCTAGTATCTATCTATCCTATATATTATTGTTATGTAGGTATACATATAAATTAACGTTCGATAACATATAGACGGCCGACACGAGTGTGTTATTTCATCGATTCCCATTCGATTTCGCGTCCGTCTGTCATCTGCAGCACACACAATCGAACGTCGCTAATAAGCTGCACGGATCCGCGAGTGTGTGTGTTTTTGTGCGAGTGTATAATAATATATATATACTACAATATGTGTCTATATAATAATAATATACGGATGGCTAGCTGCTGTAGGTATTATTGGAATTTATTTATTTTTCACCGTCTTCTAGTTATATTCTTCTATACGCGTTGTCATAATATTATCTTCTGTTCCCAGGTCGATTCACACAATCCAATTGTATATTTTTAAGATACCGTACACACATACACACATACACATACGATTTTATTATTAATGTCGGTATATTATTATATTATTACAGGTGCGTTTATAGTCTGTATGTAATATAACGGCCAGTGTCGCCGTTTCCGCCGTCCGTCGCGCCGTGCCTTATACTACGGTCATCCCATACGACAACAACAATAATCATAATAATATATATTATATTACATTGTGTCACACTCGCACATTCGTAATAATAATAATAATAATAATAACGACTATATAATGTGGAATACAGTTTTCGGGATTTACAAAAGCTTAAAGCAAAAACCGTTCACATTTAATCGCGTATATATGCGTTGGTATATTATGCCGATAATATTATATATTTCCCTTTGCACACGGTAGTAATTGCCTTATACATATACATATTATACTATTATTATACCATACATACGGTCCATCGTACTATAACGTACTCTGTACAGTATATAATTATAATATGATATTCTGATATGTGTAGGTACAATGTATTATAATATCGTACACATATACAGGTGTATCTACCAAATTTCGATTGAAAAAATAATTACATAATATGAGAATGAAAAAAAAAAATTCAAGTACCCAGAGATTATTTTGTATTCAGCGTGAGCGTATTGAGGCCATTAGGGTGATATACGTGGGTAGTTTACGACGTATAGTCAATCGCTATTAAAATTTAAAATGGCATAAACGAAATATTCAATAATTATTTGTAATTTTCAATTCTCAGTTGGTGCTAAAAAGATACTAGATTATTATGAAAAAATATTTTGAGAACCAATGACCAAATCAAAGTTGAAAATCTGTAACCTCAATAATAACTAACATATTCATTTTTACCATTTAAAAAATATCCAACACAATATACGTAACATACCAGATAATGAGTGGACATTTCAAAATACCTACGTTTTTTAGCATCAGATAATTTAAACTATCGTAAATCAACATAAGTATCATTTTCATGGTTTTATACTAGAAAATTATTCTAAGAAATATCCAAAAACAAGTTTTTTAAAGTTCAAGCTATACTTGAACTTAATTTTCATAATAAAGACTAAAGAAAGAATCTATTTTGATCGAAATGAGAAAAATTTTATTTTTGACCTTATCACGATAAGTTTTTTAACATTATAGCCTACCTTCGTGAAAAAGAAGTGCGTATATATCTATTAATGTATTTTGTTAGCATATTAACAATACATCACTGTTTATAGTAAATATAATATTCACATCAAAATTAATATGTATTGTAATAAGTACACTTTAAAATAATCAATACGCCATATTATATTATATTATGAACATTTTTGTTTTTTATAATATTGAATCAAGATCCTTGCACGAGTTGCACGCTATATAATATAGGTGGACGCAATTTTAATTATCACGAATGATCGTTCAAAATTAACTGCCTGTGTTTTGTATTACTATGTATACTGGACCATTTAAACTATAAAAATCGAGTAGTACCATTATAATATTACTAAACGACTATAAATTAGTTATGTCAATTACAATATTTTGACGGACAAAATGAGTTTATTTAGTTAAATTTATAATAGGTATAAGTGTATTATTATAATACGTACCAAGCACGCTGGCAAAGTTTGTCCACAAAAGTAAAAACAGTGACCATCTCGACCAACTACCGGGATGTAGTACTACGCCGGTAGCTTTCATATTTTAAATGACTCCTGAAATAAAAGTACACATAATTTAATATACTATAGATTTCATAACAGTAAACTATCAACCACTTACATAATTATATATATTTCAAATATGGATAAAACATTCTTTCTTATATTAGGTACATACTTAATAATAAAGAATTTTTTTTATATAGGTTATTCAATCATTCTTTTTAATGTCCTAATAATTATAGTAGTCTCTTATAAATTATAATCGTTTTAAGTGTAAGAAAAAATATCATTTTAAGTAGGTAGGTATACTTGAAGATAAAGATAATACTAATAATTATGTTGTTTTTCACGATGGTATATTATATATTATTTTTTTTTTGACTTTCTAATTTATCATCAATGTATATATAGGTAATTTATTCAAAATGTCTACACCCTATTGGTCAAAAATTGTCATTGACGAAATGCCATTTAAATAATATAATATTATAAAACTTCAAGTTAAGGTTTTTTTTATCTTTTTTTTAAAATTTAATCATCATCACGAGTTGAATAGACTACTGAAATATTGTTTGAATATTTGTCGGATGTCAAAAAAATCTCCGTTTATGATTTGAATCACGAAATACCAACCATATTTTGTACTAAAAACTACGTAATTTTTTTTCTAATAATTTGTTGTCTTCTCTATCCGTTCGTATATAAATGGAATTCTCCGGAGCAACCGTATAAATCGAGTCGAATCGTTGTGCTGAGTTCAAGGAACTATCTCGGAAAATCGGTAACCGCGTATGTCATTTTCTGTCTGCAGTATACGTATTCACGAACCACGTATGAACGATGTACCCATTGCCGGACAAAATTTTTATGATGAAAAAAAATAACAGAATATAATATAGAAGATTTGAAAAAAAAATGATTTCCCCGCTTAAGGAAATATTTTTAAAAATGCATAAACTATAAAAAAAACTATAGATGGTTGCGTGTCCGTTCACATTTCTGACCAAACAAATGTTTTTACCACGTCCGATTTGATTCCGAATATTGAGTAATTATATTTAAATATTCATCCGATAAATTGAACTAAAATAATATTATGCCTGAACATTCATCCTTGATTTTGATAATTTTGTACAAAGTCACGTGCACAATTTTCAACTTCTAATTATTTCTTAGGAAATTCAAAAAAGGATTTCTTATTATTTTAAATAAAATGTTCATTATTTTTAATAAAAATTAGATTTAATTTCACCCATTAAATCACGGAAACCATGGTTTAACACTGAAATATTTGTTCATGGCTTTTATTTTAGTGTTACACGTTATTACTAATATACATATGAAAATGAAAGAATTTCCGAACCTTATATTTATTAGCAAATCCATTTATCCATTATATATTATAGATATTTTATTATTATTTTTTATTACAATAAATTGATTTGTCCATTATAGTATACACTGTCAAAAATAACAGATTTTGAAAATTACATTCACTTTCGGTGTTATTATCATAGCGGATGTGGTAAATGTATCAATAAAATATTTAAACTACAGTAATCTCTAAATTGAAGAATATTACGTTAAAAAATATATTATAAAATAACGGATATAACATAACATTAATGCACACTTAAATTGATACCAATTATTTTTGAAGTTATAGGTTATAGCTATCTAGTATATATCACCTACATTTTCATAACGCTAAGTAAAACTTTTAATATTGGTCAAACTTACAAAATAAAATAATAATTCAACACGTATTATATTATACACCATAAGTTCGAATGTATTTATTTATCTGTTTTATTTAAATTCACGCATATAAGTATATTATAATTTAAGTATAACATTAATATTTGTCTGTAGACTAGATGTCATACACTGATTTGACGTGACTAAATTAGATTTTGTGTATTATTTAAGACTCGTACGTGTTATTATCGTCTACTTTTGTGAATAATATGGATGTACTTAAATCGTGGGTCTGATACAATATTCACCATCACAGATTTTAAATTCTTTTAAATAAACGAACAAATTAAATTATACGCCAATTTTTTTAAAGGTGTACCTAACCATGCATGGAACCCATTAACGTTCGAATCGCTTTAATAATAATTGACGTATGACATGCGGGTATTTATTTTGGCAGACGGGGCGTTAAACTCTCTTTGAACTGGGTCAGTGCACTGGCTATATTAAATAGTTTATTGTAATACACTATCGCGGGTAACGAAATAATAAAATTTTATCGCATAATCATACAACTTACACGAGCTATTAATACGAATATCGAGTAAAAAAGTTACATTTGTTTAGTTTATTTCGACGATAACTGTACATCAGGTTACTAGATAGATATTTGTATAATGTTATGATCACGGCGATGGTCAACTCGTGGTGATTTCGACAATGACATTGCCACCGCGAGAAATAAATACCTAATAGAAGGCAAATCCGGTATTCCGATTTACGATCTCGCGCACAGATATCTATAGTTAGAATCGTGTGATCGTCTTGGATTTTTATTATATATCTGCTGCGCCAAATAAAAAATGATAGTGCTGATTGCCGTTTCTACAATAGAAAATTTCGTCGTCTTCCGAATTCGACCTGAATAATATTCGGCTGCAGTTGAGATGATAAAAATTCTAGTAAGGACCCCCACACCATAGATTTTTTTCCATCCGACACGGTTATTTTTCCCCGTTTAATTATATCAGCAACTGCGCCCAGCGGAAGTGTGGTGCGGAGCGGCAAGTAGGGGCATACCGTATATAATGATATCTGGATTGTTCGGACGACGCGTACCAAAGCTATTGTTTTACCATATACCGACGTGACGGTATACCGTTAATCTCGAGGATCTACGGAGTAGTTAAGCCTTCTATAAATATATAATAATAATAACGATATAATATAATAAAGGCGGGCATGTGATGATGGTGTCTGGCTCAATTTTATTCTTTTCGGACTGTAGCAATCAGAATTTACACGATCTTCGTTCCGCGCGTATATAGTATATATAATAATAGAACGATATATAATAATTGTTTATCTGTCACACTCGGGTTGCTGTAGTAACACATTTTATTATGTATACCTCATAAATACATATAAGCAACGCGGTGAGCTCTGCCTGCAAATAAAAATCAAACACAATGGCACGATGAAGAGTTATATTGGACTGAATTATCACCTCAGTGACGATTTCACCTGGAAGTTGCAGTTTTAATGATGAATAGACGCGTCGTGAATTATAAATTCAACGAAAATTGTCAATTGAAAAATTGAGTTCACGTAGACAATGCTCCGTGACATTATACACAGATTTCCTGCACCCCGCGCAAAGCGCCGTCGCCACGATGAGCAATTGTCGTCTAGCGGGCAGACGAGAAAAATGGGTCAGTTTGACGAAAGAATGAAGACGGGGGGATAAAAGAGAACTGGAAATAAGTTTGCTGTTGATTTAATTAGATTTTCTCGATTGTCGATAATTGTAACACGGTAGAACGAAGGAGACCTGGGCACGTAGTTCAATACCGTTGGCGCGTTTTTTTTTTAAATTTGATGAGGTCATCTTTATATGTAGGATATGCGATTTTCCATGATTTAGTCAAGCATTCTCAACATGATAGAATATTTTTAGACAGTATTTGTACCTATAGATATTATGTTTTATAGACATATTATTGTGTTATTTATTGTTGATATTATACTTATACACATACTGATGATATGTAAGTGCTGGTATAATGTAACTTACATATTAATATATTCAATATGCATAATGCATAAACAATTTAAAAATTACGTCGTAGAATAGTATAATAATTGTTAAAGACACGATTTAATATAATTTATTTGCCTACTATATAATACCTACAGTATACTTGAATATTGATTTATAATTTTTCTATTATAGATTTTGATATATTATGTTATAGAAATAATTATAATTTGTGACTTATAACAGCTGTTGAGATTAAAGTTTTTATTTCTATTTTTTATTGCTACTGAGATTGTATTTGTAAATTACTGAATGCATCAACGCGTCCTTTGTTTGTGTTTAATGTGTACAAAATAAATGCACTTACATTTTTAATATTTAATACATTCTTTGATATAATGACTAATTTAAAGATTTTTTTTTAATACGACATTACTTGGTTTCCCACAGTGGTTGAATTATTGTTAGATAAGTACCCATGTTGCAGTTCTCAGAGCATGTTCAGCTATAATACAATCAAAATTCAATTCGAATCTCTCACCGTCATGTATCATTCATATAAATGCAATCTTCACATAAACACGGTTTTTATAACTTCATAAGGTCCGCCATGCTGAAATCGTTGATAGCATAGACATCGCATGCCTTAAGGTTTGTATATTATAGTGTTCATAATATGTACTTATTCCGTTAATATATTTATGATTTTCTGTTGATCGAATCAACATTTTTTCCCCTTTTCTTCTCTAATATTTATATTCTTACAGTTATAGCTATAAACCAATGTATGTTAGATATTTTAATGGCTGATAGCCAGTCGTGCTCGCTTGAAGCGCTCTTTAGTATTTATAACTATTAAATATATTCATCATAAGATATTTAATAATGCTCCGATAAACATAAAACATGCCACTGATTACCCATGTTTAGCTTGAAATAATATACTATATCAAATTTAAAACAAAAAAGAAAAATATTTCGAAAAAAAAATGTTTGTTTGAATAAGTAACACTGTAATAAACGTACACATTTATTACAATGGACTATGAACAATTATACTTTCTTAGTTTACTATAAAATTAATATAATTATTTTTAATTTACTTTATATTGTATTCACAATACACTCCACAAATTCTTGGTTAAATAATTTAAATTTTTTTAGTTCAGTAACAGTTGGATATAATTTTTACTCGTATACTTATTGTAGACTTTATATGTGTACTTTGTCTTATAATTTTTAATAGACATAGAAAAAAATAAGTTATAGATTTACAAATTTTTTTTTAATTAAAAAAAAAATTGTATTAAAATTTTCAGAAGATAAATTTCAAATATAGTATTATTCTAAGCTCGATTTGACAAAATAATCAAGCAAATTTCTATAGTTTTGTTCATACAAGCTGTTAACTGCTGTGCTCGTGACCAACAAGTATAAGTATAATACCTATAAATTATAATAATATTATAATAAACTGATCTGTTTTCAACAATATGTCGCATGATTATTTCTTATTAACCCAAATATATTCTTCACTGTATATATCTGATATCAATATCACTGACGCGAAACGGACTACACACAGTAAGAACACTATAAAAAGGTTTTGTCCCTGTGTTTATCCTCATTTTTTTGTATCATGTATACTATTGTTATTCCTAGTATTATTCAATGCACGAATTATGTTGAAAAACCAATGATTTGAGTTACCAAAAAAATAACAATAATAAATATAGGTACGTACGTATATTATTATAAATTATAATCAACGGAATTAACGGGTTTCTTCTACGGTTTCGCGCGTATACGGTGTATGTCTTTTCGTTATTATTATCACCGCACCAGTGATTATGCAGTTGATATCAATGGTGGGTTTATTATATTATGCGTCCTGTGGTACGGTGTCACTGTAGTTGGCTATCTTGTGTCATCCGAAGCGGAAAATCATACGAGTAGTCGGAGTAGCTGTTATTGCTAACTATACCGCTAATATTTTAACCATTAAGTAAGTGTAAATTGGTCGTTATTGTGTTATAAACATGTTACTTAACAATCGACTTAAACAAAAGAAAATAATAATAACTTAAACCCTACATTGTAGGTTATAGATGATAGATTATAGGTAAATAAAACTGTTTTTGGACTTAAAGAACTACGGCTTACGGTTGTTTATTTACATAATATCATGATATATTATAACGATTATATTTATCTTACAGGTATGTTTTCCATTACTTATTTCTTTGGTTTTAAACGCTACAAAAATACCAACATCAAATTTATAGTCCACAGAGACACTGAAGTTCAATAGACGATATTCCAAGAGCGGCTTATTGTAAATACATTATTATATTATCTTTGATCTTCGTATGTGCAGTCGTTTATAATAATTTCTGCATTTTCTTTTTCAATATCGACACAATTTTATCTCGGTTATCGTTTGATATAATACACGTTTAGACACTGAAAGCGTACCTATATTTACAACACAAAGAAAGAGTATTCACATATATCATACAGATGACCGTTTTAATTCGACTTGACTACCTGAGAAAGCAATATATACGATGGATAATATCTAGTTCTACTATAGTTTATGATCACAATTATATATGAATTTATAAATTTCACGCTAAATGATAATGGTTTAAAACAAAAATAAAGTTTTCTACAAATAGTACTAATATTTTATGAAATAAACCTATGAAATATATTGTAATTCGTGATGGAATATCTGCATATGCATATAAAGATTATATTTATAAATTAAAATAAAACAAAATTGCACCAAATTGTTATATTAAACAATAGTGTTGATCTACAATTATTAAGTATAATAAATAAATTATGATTGCTTAAAAAATGGTAATTAAGTTCAGCTACTTCAGTTGAAAAAAATCTCTAAAAAATGATAAAAATTACTGATTTTTGGCAGTTTGTATGGAAACTGTATTATTATAAAAAATAAGTTAAATGGTTGTAATAGGTAAAATAGATTAATAATACCTAGATATATGACACCATAGCAGTAGAATTTACGACATATTATATGGGTGAAGGTCTTGAGGTCTTTAGACCATAAGTTGACCATTATTTATTTACTGCGTGACAAATTAATCTGGTCCAATACATTCATAAAAGCTGACATCATGATCAAGAGAAGAGAATCTTAGATAAACACAGATGAATCCGTTAATGATGAATACGGCAGTGAACGTCATTATTATTAGAATAGCATCTACTCGTACGTATATAGTATATACTATTATGGTCCAGTTTAATTTTTTAATTTTTTTTTTATTATTGTCTATTTGGCATTCGTTTACTGGGTCATACCGTACACAGACGTCCCCACGATATACCTACCTATTTCTTTTCGCATCGTTTAGTGCCCGCACACAATTCCCGTTTCTATAGTTGTCTACTGAAACGAAACAATTGCCAATTACCAATGGAGATCATTAACTAATCAATGCACCGTTAAAATACTATTATAATGATTATAATATTCTATAATATAATTGAGTAGGTATTTTTAAAAATAAAAATGCTTTAAACTAATTTAAATATAGGGAAAATTATATTATAAAGGACATTTTAGATTTCCTATCAAGAATAATTGTTTTTATCAAAAAAAATTGACCGTAAGTTGATAAATAATTTTAAATAATCTATAGTCAATAATATTATATCTTAATTCAGAATTAAATCAATAGTGTTATTTATATATATATATAAATATATCTATACATATATAAACATCGAATAATTGTTGCGTTCCTAATTTGGTTTAACTGCTTTTTAAATAAATAATAACGTAAAATTTAAAAATTTGAAAAAAAAATTAAAATATTGAATGCCTATCATATTGACATTTAACTGTTATCAACACGTCTATACAATTTGAATACGACGTTTTCCCTTTTTGAAATTTCGTCATAATTTGTGAAGTCTGTCAAATGTCAATACTGTCTGATTTTTACTACCCGCCATAGTCACGAATCATATTCGAAATTTCGAACTACATTTAACATGCTGTGATGGTACCTATATACTATAATAAATAAATATCTATAATCGAAATTCGAACACTACTCTACAAATGACCTAGAATGTGCTCATCGTCTTGTTAATATGTAGGTATTTTCAGATGAAAAGAAATAAGTGAAATATCAAATATAACGGATCATTATAATAGCTATATATACGAGCCTTCTGGTTTTTGTATAACATTATAAAGGTTGTCAGGAAGAAGAAAGTAAAACGCCCCGAATTATTCTTGATGGTCTTTTGTTCATTGGCTTGCATTAAATTGTCACTAGAATACAGTGGATAAAAAATATTTGAATGATACAACGGTGGTGACCTAGTTAATGAATTCGTTTAATAATCAAAACGAAACATAACCATATCACGATTCATATATATATAAATGTATATACCTATGCGGTGTATAATATGCAGAATGCAGGAATTACTATAGCTGCAATGATTTTGGTGTACATAACATTAATTATGGTTGAAATCACATCGTAAAAATATGTTTCCAGCATAAATCAATTTTATATACAGTCTAGAACACTATCCAGCTATTTAGATTTGGACTAATGCATCAATCTAGTTATAGCTTATAATATGAATATTTTTTCGGTTTAATTGAACTAATGACTGGGCATTTTTTTTTTTACGTCCATAAACGCTCCGATTCAAATCGAACTATTCTGTCAATAATCAGTCCAATAATACAGTATAATAATATATAAATATAAACATAAATAATATATCCATCGACAGCAATCTACATAAGTACCCACCTAATTATTGTTATTTTCAATATAAGTAGAAAGTGCAAAAATGTCAGTACTTATCATGGGCGAATAATATTTTATTTAATGTTATTATACTATGCTCAACAATCATTTTGCGTTTATGTATAAATTAAATAGCTATATATTTTATATTATATAGACAGACAAACGATTTTCCATAAACGTTTTCTCGTACCATTTCCACAGTTCACCGACAACTTACAACCGCATGAACCAATATATAGCCGTAATATTGAAATCATTTTAAATTGTGATTTATTTTCATTTTTTATTTTATGCATTTTTCGAAAACGATTTTCTTGAAATATATTTGAATATTGAAGTGTTTATAAATTTATTAATTTGATACGGGGTAGGAGTATTATATTAGTATTTTATTGATATAATATAATGTTATAGATTATTTCAATCGAAAAACACTTAAACGAACCGTATGTAAATTTTGTGACTTTATACCCATTATCCTTTAATAAAATGGTGAATACGCGCGTAAGATGACGGGACCATAATTAATCTGTTTGTTCGTTGTATTGTTCGATGGCTGTAGTTACGCAGCGTCTTGAGCAATCAAGATAATATTTTAATCGTTAGACTTATTATTTTCTACCGTGTATAATGCTGACGATGATATAGTTTTTTACATGGTTTTCCGACGAGTCACCGTCGATGACTACCTCTGTATCCACAGTGCAAGTAATCTTTGCTTTTCCGATAACACACTGCACGCGTCTGCCGGAGGAGCCTCGGAAAAGTGTACATATAATAAAATAATATTATTATATTATATATTTGTACGTATGCACGTCACCGCCGGTTTCCCACAAGAACTAATGCACCACAAAACTGACGGACATTAACCCGGCGGGCCGGGCCGTATATAATAATATAAAGGTACTCTGTACGTCGGGATGTTTAAACGACAGATATCACACATGCGTATAATAATAATATATATATGTATAATAATATAATATATGCGCGTGTATTATGACGTGTGTTTGTTCGCGACATTGTTACATTATTATCGAGAATAAATGATATGTGTAACATTATAAATATTTTTATATAGGTATAAGTAGATAGTAGGTATATATACATATATAAGTATATAATATGTGTTATTATAATATATAATATAATGCGTTTATGTGCGGCAATATTGTAGCCTAAATATTATTATATCGTTACGCCACGCCATCCGAAACGATAATAATTGCCACTGTCAAATGTCACTTGACGTACTATATACAGCGAACGAGATCGTCACAGAGGAAGAGTAAAAATTTACTTCTAAAAATAAGTTGTACGTACCTATATAATATACAAGATGATTCACCAAGCATTTTTACAATATATTTTTTATTCAATAATAAATTTATTCAAATTCTGATTTTTTTTAAATAATTAAATTGTATACAAATAATATATAATATATGTCACAGAAATCAAAACCAATTACTCCCCCGAAATTTTTTTGCACCCTGCAATGTGTGTTCCGATGATATCAACGACATTTTGATTTAGTCTAAACACACTTTATACACACTCGGCCGTGTCAACAACTCCCGAGTCAGTCGACATATAGGTACTGGGTAATTAATAAGTATATATTATAATAAAAAGAGCATTACTGCAATGATCGTTCACTGATTTTATTTATTAGCCAAATAAACAAAACAAATGATGTCGTCGCTATGTATCTGCAATGATATCCAGAGTTAATTGAAAACACAATTCAGATTCTGAGTTAATAATCAGTTTTGAGTTTTTGATTCAAATCGTGAAATCGTCTTCTTAGATGTTCCGAAAAATCCTACTTGAATAATATTATATTATATTCTCTAGTTATATGTTGTAAAATATAGTTTGCATAAAATGTGTATTATAAATAATAATTTATAGGTATTGGTATTGGTATTGGTATTGTGGATGTACTGTGTAGATCGAAACCTCTTGCGCGCGGGGTAATTGATCGATACAAATCGCAACTGGAGTATTCATTATTAGGTATAATATATTGTGCTAATCGGAAATTTGAAACACAGTTTCGAATCCTGAAAATATTGCGTAGGATTTATACGAAAAATATAAAATATATAGTAGTGTCAAATAACACTCGTTACCTATTTCAGAAACCATTAACTTTTTTTTACATAATTTTAAATTATTACATAACAAAATACTTTATTGAGAAAATGTTTTTTTATTATTTTTACGGTTACTTATCATTTTTTAAGTTTTTTTTTTTTTTTTAATGGCAACATTCAATTTTAATTTATTATTTTAAAGCAGAATATTTTCGGAATAGGTACTTCGATTTTGGCGTACAAATAAATCGAATATTAGAAGAGTATTTCGAGTTTTAAACTTTTGAATTAATATATTGATCCGTAATGACTAAGTTATTATATACTTTTTCGAAATTTGATTTTTATGTATCCAAATACTGCGAATAATTTTCTGCATTGGAATATAAAATTAAAAATGTATGGTGTCATTCAAGAAAGTAAAAACTTTTTATAAACTAGACATTATTAAGCATTCGATCAAATGATCTTTAATTAAAATATTTAAAAAAATTGAAATATAAATATGTAATATTTATCAAGAGTAAATATATTATATTGTACGTTAATTTAACTATTTAAAAGCGTATAACCTTTTATTTAAGACCATGCTTAAATGTATTTATTAAACGCAGACATCTTTTCAATGTAAGTAAAACGCCATACAACTATGTCCTGAACATTATTTTAAGCTTTTAAAATTATGATACAGAAAAATTTACACGAATTTTATAAAAAATGTTTAATTTAAAAATTAACTTTTTTACTTTATTTGAGTAACAAAAGTGGAACCTTTAAATCATCCTCTTTATAAGACGTAATATAATATTTTTATTATCATTAATACATTTAGAATAAAAAATTTATGAATATTGATCACGTAATATTCATAAATTGATCGTGTTATTACCATAGACCGTTATTTGTATATAATATATTTTATCTTTGCTACTTTCGAGAGGAAGAAAGTTGTTCAAGGTATGGAACTGCATACTTTTCATACCTCATGTGCACGCTTTATAATATTTATATTTAGTTTTCAACTTAAAGTTTGATGATAATGATGATAATCAATCAAAAAATTAAAACATTGTTAATTTACACTCTGTCAAAAATATTAGATAATATAAGTAATATTAAGTTGATAATTGTAATAAAAAATAATATTTATGATGTGAACAAATATTTGTACTAAGTTTCAATTCCCATTGTACGAACACAAAAGGAATCTCTGTACACCTGTTATAAGATGCATCGGTAAATATATCACTAAATAGTAAATATATATAATAATATTTTACCGTTGTGTTGGTTTAAATACAATATTTTGTACGGCAGTTGACATACCTACGTATTATTATTGAAAATAATATCTGTGTGTCTTTGATTTTGGTATAATATCACGGAATGTTCGATATTATTATGTTAGGACCTACTTATTGAAAATGGTTTTTTTTTCTTCTTTATTTATTTAGTATTTAAGTTACAGTATATTATATGTATAACACGATTCGTATTCGAGGTTGTTAAAAATGTTTTAACCCATCATTATGACCACGCCATAATTTTTTTCTTAATAGGTTTATCATTTTATTGACAAACCCGATCCTGTATTAAATGCAGATATGTTCTCATAATAAATATTTAATGACGGCATTACGGAATTTTTCATTGTAAAAACCGAGTAAAAATAAAAAATAAAAATTGTTTTTACTCGTTACAATTGTGATGATAAATTAATTAGTGGATATCTATCGTTGAACTTCAAAAGACTACCTATTTAATTAAATCAATAACCGATTCCATGATAGGTCATAGTGTTACGTTTTTATACTTATATGAGAAAATAAGATGTCTATAGTTTTAAATGTATATCATAGATTCATTCGTTTGATTCATATTTTAAACTACAAAAATAAAAATACATTATCCATTTACGTGCATAGAGTATGTGTATGTGTATGGTTGTATATACATAATTACTATAAATAATTATAGGGATTTGCAGTAAACCGCTAATCACTACAACTATATAAAAAACAAAATATTGATTGACGTTTGACAAGTTAAACTATGTTGGGAAAATAAGAAGACTTCTGATTTTTATTTTATACGATAACTAATTAGACAAATGGAGAATATGGAGTTAACCGTCCAGGAGGTCTAATATAAGTATAAAAGTCTCCTGCTGGTTCGCTTGTATAAACAAAACAAATCATTTTTTTTTATACATCTTAATCTACTTGGGATTTGCATCAATAATACGCGTAATCATTTGTTGTTTTTTTCTGAAAACCACATACGTCGTACAAACGTACAATTGCGGTCCAAAACGATATTCCCACATGAATTATGGAAGATGCAGTTAATGATTACATACATATATAGTAGCGTAAATGTGTATAAATGTATGTATCGATAAATAAAACTTTGTCCATTTAGTCTTCGGTACAAATAAGGACTGCAAATTAATTATTATTGTAATATCAAAAATGTATAGTATAATAATTTACTATAAAACCAATTATAAGGTTCAAAATCAGAAAAATATTCGTTGCTGTGATAGAAATTAGCACCCTAAATTTACACAACTTTCCTACTGATAAAAAAAAAAATATGATTGAAAAAAATTCGACATTGTATACGCTCTAGGAGAGGCAAGGGATCAAAACTCACGACCTCGAGTCCACCACTTAGGTGCTTTGCCACTGACTAGAGGTAATAAGCCTCAGTTTAATTGGTAGTTGAAAAACACATTTGATGTTACAAATTTCTCTGCCGCCAAATACTAATTTTACAGTGACTATTACTAATTAAAAGGTCTATACTCTATAATACGAGTAATATACACATCGATGTGTTTGTTTTTTTTTATTATATATACTCCCCCCGGAAAATAATAATACCCGTTAAGTTTTTGCAATATGCCTACCTATAATACAACTTCACATTCCACAATTAAATGGATACGCCTGGTCACCGTTACTAATTGCTTGGAAACATAAATAATAACGCATGTTATTTTAAACCCACACAAAGGAAATATTATTGATCGAAAATGTTAAGTTTTTAAACAATTTTTATGTACAATTCCCATTTGAATTGTGCAGGTGAACGACGGTTCTCATGTGCAGTGCAAAATTCCATTACAGTAACGAATGAGAATGCCGCCCGCGCACCCTCTTGACTCTCGACCTTACATTTCATTGTTCACGAACCTACTGCAGGTGTATTATTGCAAAGTCTAACATATTTATATATATTATATAAATGTATTTTTTTTATCATTTACGACCCGTCATTATAGAAGTCAACGAGGGCCATGAGAAGCAGACACTTCCCTCGATGTGCTTTGTTACAAAAAAAACATTTATCTTAAAATCTATAACATTATTAACTCGTTAGTTATTTATGATTTATTATTAAAAAAAAATGCTACAAAATATTATTTTGCTATAGCATACACATTTTTAAGATTGATTGATAAATAATTTTAGTTCAAAAGTGAAAACTTATAATTTCAGATTAATTGGTATACCTGCCTAATATCAAAACATTCAGTGTGAATGAAATGATGATGTACGTAAAAAAAAAAATGAAAAAAAAAATGGATTTGTACTAGAAATATTATTCAGGACGATTGTTTGCCGAAATCGATTTCATTGGCCTTAATTTATCGTTACAATATATATAAAAAAAAAACATTACATGGACGGATTGTAGAACAAACAGGAAAATAATAAAACTAGTAGTTTTTCTTCATGATTTGCATCCGTTCTCTTAAATAATATTGATGCATTATTCAAAAATGTTTCAATAAATCTTTATAATTATAAATGCAAAAAATTATATTGTAAATATTATATTATTATGACATAGTTTTATAAACTAATAACCATAATATTTATGAACCATTATTTTTAATGTATTTAGATATTTATGACAAAAACATTTTGGCTTTTTCGTATATTATATGCACTGTTTTTAATTATCCATATGTACTTACAAACAATTTTAATTGATCAAACTTAAATTATTAATAATTATTTTGATATTTTTTTTGAAATACTAAAATTCGAATCACCCATATACCCATATTAGTTACTCGTTATTTATTAGTAGTATTTATTCAAATCAGATAATTTACATTTAGCAGTAAATATAGGTCCATGCACTATAATTATTTCATTATTATGCTTATTACTAGGTTACTTTTTCGTGCATACTCTGGAGTCTACACGTGCCAACAATTTTCAATATTCTTTATTTACTTTACAAATTCCATTGTATAATATACATATATTATAGTATATTATGTATGAACTATGAAGAAGAACACATATGATTAAAATAATAAACTATATTTACAGTAATAACTAACCGACAAATATCTGGTCTACAAATTCACTATTAAAATATTCCGAACGTAAAAATTAAAAAAGTTAGAATTTCCGTCCTAGTTATAGGTAACGGTTCTTACTGTATAGTATATTAATTGAAAACGCATTCTAATCATGGACCTGAGATAAAATATCATATAAAATGTTAAAAGTATTTAAAGATGTGTCTATATATTATTAAAAATAATATATTATAAATGAGTCTTTGAAAAACAAATAGGTAATAGTATATAAACACATATCTTTTAAAATAATATAATATGTCCAATAATAGTGTATTACTATAATAATAAACTATTTCCATTTGCGGTGTTCTCGATTCATACCGCAGGGGATATAATATTATCATTATATTTTATCGCTTTAAAATTATGGGGATCATTTCCCGCCAAAACCCTTGATTTGGAGGTGTGCACAGGTAACATCTAAAAAAAATAAAAAAATATACGGAAACGCTAGAACGAAACAGAAACGTAACGGGACCCACGCATATCGCAACTGGTTTATAACGCGTACCGTGAACTGGGCAATTACCCCCGCGGGAGTCAAAGTTTTACGTACGATGGAACATACTGAAAACGAGGCAAACCGGTTTATTGTTTTTGTCGGCTTGCATATTACATACTCACTTTATGCACATCATCACCCGAAAGAGTTCATCTTAAAATAGTGTTAACGTTATTTTTAGATAAACATACATATAATAATTGGATCATTTCCTATAGAACACACATGAAAGATGAAACTGACTGTTGTTTGTATCATTATAATATCACGTTGTCGGTCTCGTGTCTGCAATCCGTGCAGCGACAAGTTGAATAATAATAATTATTATTATTCTATGTACTCAGAGGTTAAGAATTTTCAGCAGAAGACAGGAGGCTAAGAGAAAATTGCAGTTTGCGTTCACGAATAAACGTAAATATAATAATTATATAGGTACGCCGTGTATAGTTATCGCATTAAACAAATTTAAAACGTCGTTCGTATGTGTATTAGGTATTATATATATTTTAAGCGTATTACATAAGTCTTATTATGACTTACAAACAGTCAATTTCAATCGAAATACGGAATTTTGTCTTTTTTTGTATTATGCTGCAAGCCTAAAACAAAAACTTATCTGTGTAAGTGTAAATGGTACTGTACTATACGTTTCGGTCTACACGTTTTTGAACGACGTACCTACGTACACGCACACGTGTCAATGTGTGTTCACAATATTGCTTTGTAAAACATACGAGTGCATATTATGTTTTAGTACGTGTGTGTGTGTGTTTGTGTGTGGCGTGCGTGTTACCTATGCGCTATGAATTAGTGATGATTCAACTCATTACTGAAGTATACATACACCGATGCACTATATTTATGCATCTTTACTACTAGATGCATTGATTTTAAAACGGCCAACCAACCACAATAGTCACCGTGTGGATCTGAGTCGTGGCTTCTGAAAATTCTAATTATTATCGTTATACGCTAACAAGTGCGATGTTACACTCGAATTTTGCAGCAGCCTTACTTTAATATAGTCTTAAGTGTACGTAATTGCATGCGAAAAGTATGATGATTGTACACAGCAAGTCCGCTTTAATAATATAGATACGGTATCTACCTATACACCAAATGCAGTACGACTGTACATGATATTATTATACGAACTGGTAAAAACTTGTTTCAATTTTTTCTTTGCCATTATCCATGCACACATCTTATTTATACATAGGTATAAGGTGTTAAAAATTAAAATATAAAATAAAACTATATCATACGAAATGAGAAAAAAGTGAAATACCGCAAACCACTAAGTCAATGACTTTGCAATTTGATTTGATTTCCTGAGATGTTCGTACGATGTTGCTCTACAACACCACAAAACGGTAAATATTAATAATAATCGTTCATTGATGTTTGTTCCATATGGCGTACCTATTTGGTGTTTGGATTCGTGCGGTTACACGTTTTTGATTGTTACTTATTTTAATACACAATAAATGCAGGTACCTTCATTTTACTGTAATAAAAATATTTATTAATTGGTTCGTATTCGTAACAGTAATTTAAATAAAACGAATATGAGTTTAAAAATTATTAGACGAATTAAACAGAATAACTCAGTGGTGGCTAATCGTTAAATATTTGTATACATACATATATGATTTATCTAATATTCTTAAAAGCTTTTCTTACGAAATTAATATTAAATATATAATTTATTATAGTAGATGGAATGATAATTTTATTTATTTGCTAATAATAAAAGATTGCCTTTATTTTAAACTACTAAAATATAATTCTTTATGTCTACGATGTCTATATATTTTAGTTGCAGCTATAAGTATTGGCAGATGTACATCATACAGTATCAACATATATTTTCCAGAGAATAAAGTTGTTTCTGCTGAAAATGTCGATAGTAAAACATTAAAATAAATTAAAGGTTGTTAAGTAGAACTTGAAATTAAATAATGTTTAAAGATCAAAGTATTATCTAATGTACATCAATTTTTAAAAATACCTAATGCTAAAATATAAGTATATTACTAAGTAAAAATAATTTCTTCGGCAACTAGACGTGTATAGAAAGTGTCTAGAAAATACTATAACATTTTTAGACCCAAAAATTACACATCGCCAATTTATAAATCAGTTGTTTAGGATTAAAATAAAAATTAATGAGTTGAAAAAATATTTAAAGTACTTAATCTTAGAAATATACTCGATTATTATTTCGATCTATATTATTCCTATAACCTTAATAACGTCATAATTTTTAAATTATGACACCGTAATTAATATTGCCTAATGATAAATTACAAAAAATAGTTTTATTTAAATAATAATTAAGTAAATTAAGTACTTGTTATAATTAATTGAATATACATATAATGTATCAGTAAAAAAATGTCTCTGTCTTACATGTCCTTTTTTAGTATTTCATTCTTTATGATTACAGTATTAAAATTAAAAAATCATTAGTTATTATAATAACAATTATAAAGTATAATATTATATGTTTTGTCAGAAGCTTTATTTTAAATAATTTAACTTTTAAGAAATTTATTAGTACTTACTTAATATTTTTATTTTTTTGTAATTTATAATAGTTAATTGTTTTTTTTTAAATAAAAACCGATGATAATTTTATTATTTATGAAAATATTTGTAACAAGTATACCTTTGTCTCGACAATTTAATCGCCGTAATACTAATAGAAGTCTTAATTATATTACAAGTGTGTAAAAGAGAAAAAATAATCAACTGGTGGCTCTGTTAAGTTCCCAACTTATAACTTAATGATCAAGTATAAATAAAAAAATGTTAATTATAATTTTAACAAAACAAAATTATTTAAACATTAACAAAATTAATACATTTGTTATTCCTAATTCAGTGATTTATTACTTCATTTATTTAAATACATTCATTGCTCTGCTTATAATTTAAAATATTAATGCTAATGATTGTTTTGTATACACAAAGAAAAACGCACACACGCCAAACCCAAACGGTATTTGTCCAATCATTATATTATTACATTTTCCTTCAAATAGTGAATATTATTGTTGCAAAGACGAGTGGGAGTTAACGGACTGGAAGTAAATAATGACGATGGCACATTTTTAACATTGGAAACATAAAATAATGTTAGGTTGATTCCGGTGCCGTAAGAGCATTTTACTTAAATTACTCGTGATTTAGAATGCCGGTGTATGGTTAACTATCGAATCGGATTATCTTTGCCGAGTTTTTTTTTTTTATTTTGATTTTTACCTCCAGCACTAGGTCAAGTTGGAAAAACACGCGATCGATTTTAGACCGCTAATAATAGATGAAAAAAAATATAAATTCATACGGTTAAATAATTTACGGCAATATTATATTATATTATAATACACGCGTGTGTTAAGCTATTGGACATAGAGGACACCACCACAATGGAAAGTGTTCCGGATAACGACGGCATAATCGAATTCTTATTTGCGTTTATCATTAGCGTATGGGTGCATGTGGGTGACGATGTGGGCTGTCTTCCAAGTACCAACACAGTTATAAAACGCACATTGGAATAGTAGGTCAACCGTATTAGACTGTTTTATTGTTATAATTTTTATATTTTTATTTTGAGCGTCGTAGCGATATTCACTATCGTGTTGAATATTAATATTGCAATAATAATTAATAAGTAGTACTTCGTATCCATCTACTAGTTATGATATATACAAGCATTACATTGTTAACAATTTTTTATTCACTTATTCGTTTTATTTTGGCGATAATTATAGCTTTAAACCTAACCATAATACGGCTGCCATTCTAATGATTACATGGATCATCTTTCATCAATTCTTCAAAGACAGTCATTAATTTCATAAGAAAGAGCGGTCATGCCAACAAAGATTTTCTGCATTGAATAAATAAAAATTTATTTTTTGTACTTCAAACAATTAATATCAACATATTCGGAACTATCAACTATTTATCAAAAAGTTATTATATTATGCTTAATACATTTGTTATTCAAATCTACAATATTCAAAATATTCGAATTTTATGAAAATATTTAACTGTAGAATTTAAAATTTTAACATTGGTTTAAAATAATTTAATATTAAAAATTAAATTATGAAGGTATGACTTATTAAATATAATATTCTTAAGACTTATGAGTTATGTATGACTAAAGAAATATTTGAAATTACTAAATAACAGTATTAAAGAATCTTAACGAATAATTCTATAATATTATGTAAGAATACAATTTTACATTGCATAAATAATATGGTTGATTTTTATTCAATATATAAAATTTATTTAATTTTCTAAAATTGTGTTTTTTATCATCGTTAATTTTACCATTCTTTTTAAGGTCAATAATTGCATTTTTACTATAAGTTAGTAATACAACAATAGTTATAGACTATGGTTAACTAGTGAATAACATTTTTTATAAACAATATTATAATATAATATAATAAATTAATAATCATACTTTACTTACTATTTCTTCTTTCACGTGTCGTTCTATACACCTGTCGCTGGAATATTCCCGTTCCACCAATATTCACACTAAACTACTTTGATTTTTACACAATTTATGTATATTATAATCACTATAAATATACAAATGCAATTAACGTGAAATTATTTTATTATAACAAAAAATGTATAAAACTAAAGTATGTATTTAAAAAAAAACCGAAGTCGGTATACGCGGAAGCGTTGAAGTCTCGGAGACCGGACCGTACTATAATCGTAACAGTAGTGATGACACCTGTGCACAGCGCGACATCGGTCAAGGACTGGTAAACTGCACTGCGTCCAAGATCAATGCCACCGGTTCCTTTTATAACTTCTGCCCTACCACCAGGCGCACGCTAGGCCGGTCACTTATATTAAGCGTGCGGTTGGCTGTTCGTTTTCCATCTATACTTCATTTCTTCTATTTTTTTCTTTTTATATCATTATAGTGCATTGAGTACTCTTGTATTCGCATTCTTCATTCGTTGTTATTATCTTCATTACTATTATCATAAAATGGATTTGTGTTTTTTTTTTTTACTTATATGGGTAACGACAACAACATTTCACATCGTTTGTTTCGCCCCAGACATGTTCGTTTTAAAAAGAATATTTATTTTTTCCCTACTAAATGTAATGGGTGATATAAATAAATAATGAATTTTTTATATTCAAACAGAAGCTATAATAAAGCAAAAAAAAAATTACCAATAAGTAGATACACTCCTTAAAAGAAAATATATCAATTATAAAAATAAAAAGGTAGTTATTAAATCGATAACTAGGTATATTGTAATTTTTAATGACATATTTATTTTATTATAAACCATTATTGCTGCGTTATTCGATAGTATCTATTAGGAATATTATGACGATATATATAATTGTATTAATATAATTCAATTTTAAGACATTCATTTTTAATAAAAATTATAAAAAGAGCAAAATAGTAGCTTTAATTTTTAGTTATCTTTTATAAAAAAATATACAATCATTTTTCTAGACATTCAGTAATATTAAGTTTATACTGATATTATGTTCAATTAACGCATAACATTAAAAATATTATATCATTGATGCTTTACAAAGTAATTACACAATAATGCTTATGCCTTTCTTTCTTCATTAATGTTGTAATTTACAATCCGATTTTTAGAATATATTTGACTACACTTAAAAACTACATTTTCAAATTTTTAATATAGTTTGACTAGTTTGACTTATTAAAGGAGTGTCATATAGAAATACAAACTTCTGTTTTCAAATGCAACAGTAAATTATTTAACAGATTTATTTTTCAAAATTAAAATTTAAACAAATAGAGTTAGTCATTTAATTGTGTATAATAGATACAATAGGTTCATCTAATAATGGATTTAGAAGAAATATTTGTTATAGTGATCTAAAATTGTTAATAATTAATATTAATAGATGGACATTTATAATTTGTAAAAATGGTCTGTCTAAACATAAAAAATACTAGATACAATATTGAATCTATTTCATATAATTGAAAAACCAAAAAACCATTTTTAGAAAAATATTTTAATAACTGAGAAACTACTTGTTCAAATTTTTTATTTGGTACAATTTTAATTAACAAAAATGATCCACTAGAACGAAGTTTCATTAAAAAATCCGAATTTTTGTATCATTATAGAATATTTTTTAAATAGTACAAACCATCTTAACAATTTAAAAATATAGTACTTAATATTTAAAAACTCCAAAAATCAGAATTTAAATTCATCATTAAAGAATTGAGCATATTTGGTAATTACCTATTTTTAAAAATAATTCACCACTTAATACTTAAAATTAGATTGTAATATTATTAATATTGGTATTATTTAATTAGTGTAGAATTTAAAGGCTATACCCAAATGGTAACAAACAGAAAACGGATAACTTCATATTGAAATTTACTGTTCTAATAAACTAATAGTAGTAAAAATACTTTGTTTTAAATTTGTGATAAATAATATTTTATTAAAAATTTGGCACATGACGTATAGTTTATGAACATTATAGTGATATATAATTAATTAATTTGTATATATTATTACTAAAACTAATCAAAATTAGCGAGGAAATGAAAAATATATTCTAAAAGTATTCGAATATGTACCTATTATAAATATATTTTTCTTAAAGTATTCTAATGCATATTCTGAATAATACATTCATATTTATTCTAATAGTTCTGAATACAAAATAAAAGTATTCTTTACAAGACTTTAAAAAATTAAAAATTAATTATTTAACGTCATTAATAAATTTATCAATATTTTAATCATTTTACAATTATTATTATTTTTTATTGAGTTCAAACTATATAATAAGTTAAGGTATGTAACAGTGTAGTTCATAAACTATACTGCAATCTATTTAATAATATGAATTATGAATAAGTTATGACCTTATATTTCCGGTAATGCATTGTGGCTTTTCTCTCCCGTTAGAAAACTGTTATAAGTTTAGTGAATAGGAAACTTTATGAGAAAAAAAGATTTTGGTAAAACCCTCATTGAATGTTGACCATAATATACTGTATATACGCACCCACCACAAAAATCCGTAAGAATAAAATAGTACTGAAAAACCAAAAACTGATACCACATAATAGTTGTGTTTTTAATCCGGAACTAGAACATGTAATTGACGATGAGCCAAGTTGTTGAAAAAATAGTTATGTGCAATATCGGAATAACATGTTCCCATTCAATGCGCCTCAATAGGTATAGGCATACAAGGTATCTATTTACCTATTATTGTATATGTGTGAAACAAAACCAGTTTAGAAGAATATTGAATATAAACTGAAATTGTATGTAGCTTAACAGACATTTTGTTAAAATTTGTTTATGCTTTATACGTACACATATATATTACTATTTATTGTAAACCTATACCTACAAATTCTAAATTCCTAAAAACAATTTTAGTAAGATTCTAAATATTAAACATTACTAATGAAACCAATCAAGCAAAACCTTCTAATAAGAGTAGGTAAATTTATCTTAACAGTTAACAATCTTACATAGATATATGTGACAAAGGTCGAAGTTGTGTATTTAAAAAATAAATAAATAAATATAGGAACTAGGCAAATTTAAATTATTATTGATTATAAATAGCGTGAATACGAAAAAAAATATACGAAGTGTATAGTTTAAAATAATGTGATTTTAAAATACCTAATAACGTGTAAATATATTGTATAATTTATTTAGTTTCTTGTATTTCGAACAAAATGCAGGTATTCACTACGTTGGAATTTTGGCAGACTATAGTAGACTATTCAAGGTACCTATCTGTCATGCTGATTGTAAAAATAATGCGATTTTATTTTAAAAAATCAAAACAAAATACTATAGTTTTTTTTAGTAAATGGAATAAGACATCCAGTCTAATGTTTTGGAACTAAAAATCTATTATTATATAAACATTGATCGTTACAGATAATTACAATCTAATCGAGCCCATCGACCGTTCTAAGACATTAAACATGTTTATTATCATTATTTCACTGAATGGGCAACGACCTCATCAGCACTCAATGTGAACTTAATTTAAAATTTTTATTTAATTAAAACTTCATTGAAATTTCGTAGGCATTTGTATACTGTAACAAAGTATTATATGTAATATGTAATAAAATATTAAAAATGTTTACGCAAATCCAAAGTATTAAAAAAATAATATTTTTTCTCATTTCATAACGTCATTCACGTATATATACGTGACCTAACCTACTATATAATATACTAACACTAACTGTATGGTGTAAATAAATGTAAATATGCATAAGGGAAATTGTTAAGTTTGTGAATAATTTGAAACGTAAATTTTATAAGTTTTCATTGAGTTAAATGTTTTATGATTTAGCTTTATATGTACCACACCATCATTAACTAATGTTGTTTATTGCACGTGATGATGCGATTAAACATATATAAATATATATCTTCAATACTGTTCTCAAGAGTTCATTGTACCTACAAGTACTAAAATTCAATAGAAAAATATTGTTGAAAAAAATAAAAACATGACAAATTAACATTCATTGGCATTAAAAAAATGGAATTAACTATTTTATAAAGCTATAATAAGCAGTATGTGGACACTGTTATAGAACTAATAACGACAGATTAAATGCAACTAGTAATTTATTTAATAATAATTAACAATAATATCATAATAAACAAACACATTTTAAATAATATTTGACAATTCATAAGCTTAGTAACTAATATATTATGATAGCGTATGCATTATTAAAATATACTTAAATATTATGTTATTATATTAGGTAATTATTAAAAATCCAATTTTACGCTTATTAAATTAATGTGCGACAACGTAAAATTCGTCAAGTAATCTTTGTACGAAAGAAACGGGACCAATAGACGGTTCTTGTGTACTTATTAAATTTGGTAATTGGAAGAATACGTGTTGGTACAAACTGTATGACAACAATGTATAATAATGAAAATTATATCAATAATAATAATAAAAAATGTTGCCCTTTTGTATAGTTTTCAATCATTGTTGTGAAAAATTATTGTAAAGTAGATACGCCATGTGAGCATTAAAAAGTCTTCAGTGTTTCGCTATATTTTTTTACGCAGGTATACAAGGTAATTTACTAAGCATGCCTACCTAAGAGGGGGACACTTTTATCCTTTAATAATACAATTTATTCAAATTTGATCTTTGAGTACATTAAAAATAGTGCTTAATTTAGAAAATAAATAGTAAGTTTATAGTATCTTAACCTGTTAGTAGAAGTACTCTAATAACACATATATAAAATGTAACTAACATTTAATTAAAATACTAAATATACCAAGCCATAGAAGAAAGGCTTTTTTTATAAAATGAATATATCATATATTAACTTTGTAATTAAAAAAAAAAACCTAAATAAAGAACTCAATATTTTATACATTATAATATTATAAAAAGTAAGGGTACGCTAGAATGCCTAAAATATCTGAAAATTTAGTTGAAATAAGTACCTATTCAGTTTTCAGGTGTCTCTATCTAAATTTAAACGCTGCTTAAAGACTATCATATAAAAAACACTTTTTTTTGTAAATTGTCAAATTCATTTTTTCAATGTTTTAATGTTTATAAATTGAAATTTAAACGAGAGTTATTAAACTTTATGTAGATATTAAGATAAGGTTTGGTTCTTAATAATAAGGGTTTTAAAATATAAAATAATTCTAATTCTAAGTTTGGTACTTACTGCATTCACACAATTTTTACAAATTCTAAAATGTTATTAAATGGATATTTATTAGTAACTTTTTTTAAATTATTGATTTCATTATCAGAAATTCTAAGAATTATTTAATTATGATCCATTATCTTTAGAATATATAGCTTAATAACTTAAAAACTTACTCATTCATAATTCAATTTAGTTACATCATAATATTGAAAAAATATTTAACAATTTACATTAAAAAAGATTAGTTATTTCAATAATTAAAGGATACTCCTTAAATGGTATCTATAGTAAGTTTAAGTATTTAAAAATGTAGTCTTAAATGCATTTAAAAAATACAAAAATCAGAATTCGGAAAATATAAGTATAAGTTTTATATTTAATTGAATATTTTAGAAATCAGAATTAGAATAAACATATAGTTAAAAGAAAACACAAAGGTGGGAGTATGATTGGTAAGGTTTTTAATGTTTTACGGTATTTACAAAAATATATTATTAAATGTTGAGTTATATACGCAAGTTGATATAATTTGGTATAGTTGTATAATTGTATAAATACGTATTATTATAACAATGAAATACTAATAATATAGGTAATAAATGCAACATATTTGGGAAAAGTTATATCAACCTACTATAATACTAAAAGTTAAATAAATTACTCTAACAGCTATATCAAAATATATATCACTCGATGACTTAATTATATTATTGAAGGAGTAAAAGAGGTTGAACATGCTTGGTAAATCATCCTGTGTAACACTATTACCAATACAATGTGCTACAGCTGTTAAACATCGCACTCGGACACTTGGTGCAAGGGGCTGATGTAATACTATATATATATATATATGTATATTATATTAAATAAAATATGATGTTGTATAGTTATTCTCGTGCTAGCCACTATAGTGACCTCAGGTACTTACATTACGCTTTAATAAAACCTCTGAGAACGTTCTTCGGTCTCACGTCGGTTTTGAGGAGTTTGAGTCTAAGGTGAATAAACTGTAAAGTGAACAGTAGTGATAGAGTGATAAGTAATGGTTTATTAGTATAAAATATAATATGTTTAAAATACTTATATAAAATTAAATAATATGGAAAATACAAGTACATAAAATAACATGTCAATGTATTCCCATTGTCCATTGTATCTGCGTAAGTTGACGTAGGTTGTTAAATCCCACTACACCTTAATAAACTTAAAAGGTGTTACTATTTCAATAGGTCCTCTGTTCTCGTAGTAGGTATATACCTGATGTTTGTAATAGTTTTTCGTCTGCAAAGCATTATGTTCCTGTAATGGAATGTATAATAAGTTTTTTTTCATTCTGAAAATTGAATCAGATGATTAAGTTAATTATTCTAATTACATTTCCTTCTAATTATATACTTTAAAATACTATCATATATTATAATATATTTTTTAAAGTTATTTATTTATAATATATTTCTAATTTATTTATTATTATAATCTCTTATGCCATTTTATATATGTTTAAAAATTTAAAAAGTATCATTATTTTTTTTATTATTATTATTCCCTATTCCCTTATACCATTTATACATATATCTAAAAGTATTATTAGAATTTATTTATTGATTAATATGTATATATTTTTTTATATTATACTTATTTTGTAATTTATGCGTGAATTACGTCCGGGTAATTCCACAATAATATATTAAATAGACATCGTATGTATATTACATCTGAACCTTGATCGTGTATGGTGTATAATGGTGTGGTTTTTGTTACATGATAAGTCATATGTCTCAGTCAAATTTAGTACCCTTCCTATTTTTTTTATCCCCCTATATGGTGGTGAGACATAATTGTTACCGTTTTCATCGTCATATTAATTAATTTTAGGTTAAACATTCTATTCTGAAAAATGTCCCATACTCTCAAACTGTAAGTTTTTTGGGTAACCCCCTAGTAATTTTAGTATTGTACTGTCGGTGCTTCCCTCCTATAGTAGGGTCTCGTCTTTGGTTGCTAAACGTTGTGTTATAAATTCTTTGGTTAAGTTATGTTCCGTTGTGTAGTCGGGATCGAATCATAAATCTGCACGAGTAATGGATAGATGTGTTTTGGTTTTTTACCAAAAATTCTCATTATATTCTAGACAATATTTTCTCCACTTCTCTTCGTTGATTTTACGCCCTTCTTGGAGTACTAATAACTTCCCCTCTAGTTTTGTAATATCAGAAGAAGCCGAAAATGTGTTGTTATAGAAAATCATTTAGTTCTTACATTATTAATAGTACAACTATTTTGATTTTTGCCTGCTTCAGCTGGTATCTTAGGATCGCCGGTGGTTACGGCAGCTGCCTATACTATCAATTCTTATCTTAGGTAATTAATAATAAACTACTATATTAATGTAAAAACAATATGACATCATTTAGGATCGGCAACAACGTGTTAAATTATAAACTATATAAAAATATAATAGTGTATACCTAATAAAGCGGTGACGTCAGTTTACTGAATCATACAACTACGAATGCAAATAACTCCACGCCGTAAGCACAATATGCATTATATATTATTCATAGCTGGTACGTAAATATTCTATAAAACTAATACGGGGATTTAAGAACGAGGATTACGGACCGCATTATATAGTTATATTATAACGTACACGTCGGGTTAAACGGATTTCTTGTGCACTGGGTCAAGGGCAACTGCGCATGCGGCCAATGGCTATATCCACACACCTACGTACCTATTCACACACATTAAATACATCATATTCATATTATTGTTATTATTTATGTTTTGCGTACTATATGCTGTCGGAGCACCGAGAAGACCGCCATTATTATTTTCCGGTCGATAAATATACAAACGGTGACCGGACCATGACTACAGTGATACAATTTGTCGACCCAAACGTCACTGTAATCACGACAGTATTATAGCTGTTTAATCG
Source organism: Rhopalosiphum nymphaeae (assembly GCA_036289425.1). Classification (NCBI taxonomy): domain Eukaryota; kingdom Metazoa; phylum Arthropoda; class Insecta; order Hemiptera; family Aphididae; genus Rhopalosiphum; species Rhopalosiphum nymphaeae. Next base: position 8,162,970 of record JAZAQC010000012.1, on the reverse strand, counting down.
CAAAATTATTATAAGGCACCAACGCACGCATGCATAAAAAATGTTAAACCTAAATTATTAATAGAGCGACGCGATGCGCTTTGATTCAAAATTGAATACTGCCCGACTTATTGTATAAACTTTATGTTTAATAGTTCCTATCTGCTAATAATAATGTTGAATACGTTTAGCGCATAGATGTGGCGGTGTGTGTACGCACATACCGCCGTACCGGTAACGCCATAACGGTATATAATATGCGACAGGCCGGCCAAACCAATAATGAATAATTTAGTTTACGACAAAAAAAAACTAGTGGCAAAGTCGTTTTAACAATTGTTAAATTTGTTTGTGTATTATAAAAAAACAAATACACACACACATTTTGTATTGTATCAGTGTAGGAATGTCTGGCTGCTCAAGTGTGAATCTAATTATATATTATAAATAGGTAGTTGTTTAAATTATTTATTATGTCTGGAACCACAGAGCCCTATAAATGCTACAAATTTCTGTTATTTTATCCTCTAATCATAACTAATACGCGTTGTACCTAATACATAAACACAATTATTTAAATTTAAAAACAAATTGATCTATACATAATACGTGCATCCCGTATTTCAATAAATTTTATTAGTAACATTATGATTTCAATGAAAATAATTATTAATTATTAAATTTGATTATTATTATATATATTTAATAACCAGGAATTATTTTGTTCAGTTAAATTTCACGAAGTGATAGTTCATTCAATTAATATAGGACGTAAAAAATTTCTAATTGTCTTTCAAATATTTAATAAAGTATGGTAACATTCAGTGGCGTAACTTCAAAATTTAGGCCTGAGAGCGACAATATCTAACATAAGCCCCTCTCATCTAAGCTAATATCCGAAGGTTATGTTCGAAAGATCTAAGTAGTATTCGCCAATTTTCTGAAGTTATTTAATATCCCTTTTTAATATTATTAAATATTTTATTATACACATAATTTCAAAAAGTCTAACTTAGTAGGCAGCATAATATCATAGCATCATATGTGTATAAATATATTGTATTGAGTGAAACTATCACGACACTCACTATGTAAATATATATGCTCAACTTTGCTATTTTCAAAAAACACTTGAACACTTCAGTTTTTATTAACAATTTTGAATTTATAGCAAGTAATTATAGATCCCCTGTACACCTAAAAAATGAACTGGTAAAATGTTTATGAAAATATTGTAAAATTGACGCTTATTACCATAGTTTTATTAAGTTAAGACTAAATTCAATTGCGTTTTGAATTATTAAAAACAATTTAAAACGGTAAAGTGCCACTACATACTCTGATTTCTTTTGGCGACGCCGCTAATTTAAAATGTTTAAACATTTGTCTCTGTTGAATATAATATAAATTTTGAGCAAATATTTATATTTAAATTAAACACTGTTTATGGATACATATGCGCATTACATACAAATTATAATATACGTGTGCACAAACAATTTTAATCTTAGTTGAAAATCTAAAAAAAAGCAAACAAGGTATATGTATGTTAATCCTGAAATTAAAATTCACATGCGGCGTGTGCATGTTAGTCATTCACGTGTGTACTTAAACTAATCAAAATAAAATCTCATTCATGACCCATAAGTAGGTGAAAAAAAATATTTAGTTAATCTATTTCAATTTTAAGCGTTCTATTGTATCCATATAAAACGACTGAAAATTTAAGTAGTATAATGATTAATGTAGATAAAATGATATTAAGTTGTGTATCGAACTTTTTTTAACTTATCAAAATAAATAGAATACATTTATTTGATAATACATTGTATCTTCACTTTTTATTATTTATAAGTACTAAAAGAAACAATAAACGTGTCTTAACTATCAATATAAATTTCTATAATACATCCTAATATTTGTTATTCAAAACACGTGTACAAAAATAAAAGTGTTCAACAGTATTAGCGACTAAAGTGAAATCAAATCATACTAGGTAGTGAACGTACTATCAATAATTTAATCTAATAAAAAAACATTAAATGTGCTATTATATAAATTAATAATTTTAATATTAGACAAAATAAATAAATAGAAAAATTGTTTCATGAAGAATAACATAGAATCACATACACGTTTTAATCTTAATATATATAATATTATAATAAATTGTAATCATCTAATTTTCTTGTCAAACTCAAAATATATATGTTTTAATATCCCCATAATTTTCAAAAAAAATTTTCATGATGTTCAAAATCTTAACATCAATACTAAAAATATAGAACAACAAATAGGTACCTGCAGCATCTGTACATTGGACCTACATTATATAAGTATATAACATGAGTTATAATGTAGGTATTTTTTATCAAAATGTATAAACTAAAAATTCTACTGTTAAAAAATTTTAATTCATTATCTACATATTCTTATTCGTTATTTTACAAAGTACAAAGTATATAGCTATAAGTAACATTAATTTACCGTCAAATAATTGTTAAATCATGCAAATTGTATTAAAAAATAAACTAAAATTGATTTAATTTAATTGATTGATTTCAATTTATACTAAATTTTAAAATGTAAAAATCATTATATTATTAAATTATCACCGATAAGAGATATTTAATTTTACAATAATGAATTGATGAATTTGAATATCCTAGAATCACAAATATTACTACAATAATAATTACAATTCGAATGGTGAAGTAAGTGAGGAAACAGTTGTCCGGTTGTATTGCAAGGCTGTGTACCGTTATTATTATGCGTCGGTTGTTTGTCCGTATAAAACTGGTTCTAAAGGGAAAAAATAGTACTAAATTAATAATATATTTATGGCACCTGCAGTTTTCATAACTGTGTCAGAACCTTGGGAAGAATTTAAGATATGTAAATAATTTGAATTTAAATGCATCGTTCCAAATGCATTGATTATCTGTTTATATCTTACACTAATGATGATAAAGTCTTATTGATATTTTTTTATTTGAATATTCATATAATCACATTATTTAATATATTAAATCTATAGTTAAATTACATCAAATTTCGTTATATATCACAATAAATTAAACTTGGAACTCTTAATGAACTAACCATCTTAATTACATTTAATAAATGCTTTAGTGGCGTGTCAGACACTATTTCTAAGAATAGTTCATAATTTATTTATACTACTAGGTATTAGTTATACGATAGGTAAAGGGTAAAGCTAATCTTCACCAAAAACATTGCATGTATTATTGTTATTAATTTACATAGTTTAAGTTAATATTTAATACTCATAAACTACAGATTGTAAAACAATGTAAATAATTATGTATAGTATGTACCATGTATAAATAACTTAGAATTAGTCTAAATATTTGGAATACAAATTGATATTATACATTATAGTGAAATATTTCAAGTCCTTAAGATTAATATTTGTTTGAATATCATAACTAAAATCATTATTTTTCGTTAAATATCCAATTTTGACAAAATTAGAACTTTGAATGTTTGTTGACATAAATTGCGCCCATGTATTTTTGATATTTTTAAAACTTTTTAATGCAAATTTATGAGGAACCTTGTATTATACTTTCAAGCTTGTATCTAAAAAAGATATAATAATCAATATCCATATAAAAAATGAAAGTTTCAGAAATTTCATATAACTATAAATAGTTGGTGAAAATGTAATGTATTTATGATTATTCCATTTTTAATCATAATAATCACAACGATAAGTAACAAAACCGATATTTTCAAAAAATGATATTGCGTAAATATTTTTATTTTCATATAATTTTTAGTTTTTTCCAGATTATTTTAAAATTTCATAGGAATTTAAATTTATCAAAGTACCTATAAGCTAGTGGTTATGACTATAACCATTCGACTGAATTACAATTATTTTAGTCGAATTGCAATTGGGTTTAAAAAAAGTCTTGGTCGAACTACACTTGAGTAAAAATCAGGTAGTGATCGAACTATACTTGAATTCAAAAAAGGTATTTCAATAAAAATATTATGCATTTGAAGAGGTTACACATTTAGAAAACACTAATTTCCCCTCCTACTTACAGGCTTAGGACTAACAATGATTTTAATCATTGGTTTGGTTAAAAATGGTTATTTTATACATATCAATATAATATAATATTATATATATTTTTTTTATTTCGATCATTTTTTGTAGTAAAAACTAACTGCATTCGAAAATTTTAGCCTGGTAATACGCTTTTGAGCATATAAGTAAATATATTTTTCAATATTATTTTTTTTTCTGATGCCGTGTAGTTAAAGGTCTTGTGTTAGTATTCTGCATCAAAATATAAGTATATTATTGAATTTGTGTTAAAACATCAATAAATACAAATATATTTGTATGTGGTGATAAAAATAATTTATTAAGCTTTACGTGGAAGGACTCGCATGCTTTAGTACTTCTTTGACTAGAAATCGTATCCAAAGCCCAAATATAAGGCTGAAAAATTCCTTCATTAGAAATATAATTATCAACAATAGCCACTAAATTCTTAAACAGCGTTATTTTCTAGGATAATTGACATAAAATCATCAATATAAAATTCACCAACTTCAATTTAATTTAAAAAGCTTAAACCAAATATATTACAAAGCCATTTTCCAGTTTCTGTTTTAGATTTGTAATTAGTTGCAAGTCCTAAATTTTATATTTTACGATACCATGATTGCGATAAATGCAATATACAACCTATTATTCCACATGAGGAAATATTTCATAAACTGCATTATGGATTGCTTGTTCAAAATCTATTAAAAATAAATTTGACATAAATATTAAACCAAATTTATTGCACTTTTCAATAATTATTTTAAACATATTTTTATACGTGTCTATATTTTTATTTTGGAAGCAAAGCAAAAATTAATGGAACGTAATAGTTATTGTGAACTGTATGCAATGTGAACATTTGACAAAAAAAATTGGGAAATGTGAAAACGTGCCATCCACAAAAATAATCATTTTTTTACTTTTATATTAAACATTTTTTGGTTGAAAATATTATAATGTTATATGCATAATTTTTATCCAATAAAAAATCTTCATTAATTTGTAATTTTTTAATAGTATAATGTGTGTCATCAAGAGATTTTGGTAAAATTCGATGATTTGGCTATCGGAAACCATCTACAAATTTAAAGCATTTAAACTACTTCAAAAATTTTGACGGATACATTAAAAATAATATATAAATAAATATAATTGTGTAACTGATAAATTTGACGCTACGGCTAGTATCTAAAACAAACAAATAATATCTCGTCGAAAATGTGAATAACAGTGCTAATGACCGAAAAGAATATTATGGTTTTATTCTTGACCCTATAATTTCATACCAATAGTCAATGTGCTAATCTAAGCATTGCGGTTCACCGGTATAAAATAATAAAAATAAATACTATATATCCACTACCTTGTGTACGTGACTCAACATTTACAGTTTTGTAGAAAAATATTTTCAACATTACAACATGAATAATCAATCAAGTTATGTCAATCAATAAATATGAATTCGTCAGCCACTAAATAACATCGAAATATTATACTTAAAATTTATTTTCAACTATTAAATTAAAATACACTGTAGTATAAATTATACAGTGTGCATATGATTATAATTTACAATATAGGTCTTTTTATTTTTAACAAATTGTATAGGTACCTAACAAATTATTTTCGAAACTAGCATTCAAGTCTCCAGCTATATATCATCTTTTATAATAATATTGTAATAGCGTTGAGAAGTTAGTAACAACTAACAAGACTGAAAGCATTGTCATAATATTATAGCAAATGTAGCCTATAAAGTATTTTAGCTATTAAACCTTAGTATAGTATACAAAAACACAATTGCATTTTGTAATTCTCAGCAGGCATAATTATTATACTTTATACATTATGTTTAAAACTAAAAATTAAATTTGTGAGAAAATAACCTTAACCGTCATAATAATTCATAAGTGCGAATTACTAAAAACCTAATTATAAAAGAAGGCGTATATTGTTTTTACAGTTTCATATGAACATTTTTTCTAACAATAAATATATTGTTATTTGAATTTAAAATTAATATATTATGGGTATTGTAATTATTGCATAGGTATTATCTTTTAATACGTACGAAGCAAGTACATTGTATTAAATAATTTGATTTAATTTAAATATTTATAGTTTGTATTAGAACACACAATACATCTTAACGTAACATGACTGTGCTGCAAAAAACTATAATGATTATAGATATGTTTTAAGTAATTTTAAAAATAGATACACTTATATTGAAGAACTCCCAAAACGATTAGCTTAAAAACATAACATAATATACATTGTTTTTCAAATGTATTATAAAACAAATATATACAATAGCAATATTGTTACAATTCACTAAAAATCTAAATACTTATTTAAAATAAAACTAATGTATACTTTTTCTTAACAAACTACCACTGCGGTATATTATATAGACAGTCATAGAAGTAAGCACTTTGGGTTTAACGTTTATATATGCTCGTATAGTTAGTTAGAAGTAAGTAAGTGTAGGTACATGCTATCACATTAAATATATTAATTTTTAGATTGAAATTTTATCTATCTCCATATTAATGCGGTCTTCCACCTAACATTAACCGTGTACTTTCGCAGAACTATCAGTGCCGTTGCTAATGGCACGTACGTTCGTATTCTGCGTTGTGGTATCGTTATGCCGTATGGAAATTTAGGCCGGAGACACACGACAGCGCGGCGATCGATACGAATGAAACGGTCGGCAGCGGTTAACATACAGAAAAGAACGATAGACGGTAGAAAGAGAGAAAAAGAGAGTGCATTGACCATCCACCGCGTGTGTGTCTAATTAAATTAATATATTCCCCTATAGATTTTGCACGGAACGTTTTAAAATAACACGATCAACTGCAATTATCTTATTCAGATGCTGTGCGTATATAATATATACATAAATAGGTATTAGGTACATTATAATATTATCTTTTGAATACAAAATCGCAAAAATGCAAAAAATTCTATTATATTGCACTTTTGTATGCAATGTAAGTAATTGTTTATAGGTATTATAGAATTATACTCAATGTATTTTATTCAAATTGTGTTTATATTAACATTTCTAGAACATTCTTATGATGCATAAGCTTAGATATATACGAATTCGCATATTTACAAAGGTGTTTTATCCTGGGGGCCTGAGGCCATATTTATCAGTGTAATTGTTTTTGAGATTGATGTAGGTAATTTAAATTATTCAAATTAAGAATACGATCAAAAAATCAGTAATGTTTTAATCTGATAAAAAAATAGGACAAAAATAAATATAAGTAAGCATTTATTTACTATACACAATTATAGTAAATATTTATATTTTAGAAAATAAATACGTTATAATATATGTATATTGTATAATATATATATATATATATATATATATATATATATATAGAGAGAGAGAGAGAGTGATTTCTAAGCAGCTGTATGTTCACCCCCTTTTTTCCTTCAATGATAAATTAATTAAAATACTGACATTTTCAAATATACTTAAAGACTATATTTTCAAATTCTTGAAATTTATCTAAAAATGTTGACGAATCAAAAATCAAAACTTAAACAATTACTTTTTAAGTTATTTAACATTGTGTACCTACTAATAATAATAAGTCCATGATAAAAGTTTAGAAGATACGAAAGCTATGCTGATTTGAAAATGTCAGTAATTAATATTAATCAATCAATATTTATAAATTTAAAAAAATATTATATGAACTATTATTTGTTTATAAATATTTTAAAAATTAATAAATTACTTGTTTGAATTTTGAATTTAGTTTATCAACATTTAAAAAATTATCATTCACTAAATAATTTACAGTAAAAAAGAGATGTTTTAATTTTAAAAACTAAAGCTTGTATTATCATGTATATGCTCTTAAGTAGTATAAAAAAATCTCAAGAATTTTAAAATATGGTCCTTAAATATATTTAAAAATCCAAAAAACCAGAATTGCACAGAGTACACAATAAATGTATTATTAAAATAAAATATGAATAGCCATACTTGGTGAATCACCATAAATGTACTTATTAGATAATTATATATATAATATAATAAATAATTGACAATTTGACTCAACTAATGATTGTAATTTAATTTGTTACTATTATTAACTGAAATTAATCGATAATAAAAATCAGCACTGTTGTGTTCATAAGGATTTAAAGTTTAAAGTATAAAAATGTTTTGATGAAAATTATAATACCGTGGAATTTCTAGTGAAGAACAATGAGTGAAGTTGTTTTCAAATTCAGTTTACTCCGTATACTTATTTTTATATTAAAATATTATTATTATTTGTAAAATTTCACATTTTTTGGGAGTAACAAAATAAGTGTTTAAAAATTTTTTCTACGATTACCAAGTAATACGTCTTTAAAAATCCCCGTAAAAACATTTTATGTTTACTCGAATGTAAAATTTATAAATACTTATAGTTACTTTAATTCGATTTGGAGCCTTTTATTAGATCACATGCCTAATGTTCGATATAATACACGTATATAAAATTTAATAATACTTCTATGATCACTGACAATATTTAATATTTTAATGCAATATAATTATAATAATATAATTGCATTATAACTAGCTATTATATAGTATAGCCAGTACAGGTAGGTATGTATCTCCGTTTATAATATACTCCAAAACTAACTGAAAACTGTAATGAACTTTATCAGATTCAGGTTCTGTATTTAATGCTGCACTGCTGCCACCATAAAAGTATATTATATAAACAGAAAAGTCAATTTATAAATAAATCATAAATCTTAATAATATACGAGTTAGTACATAGAAAATAGTATAATCTGTTCTACGTTGTGAGAACGGAAAAAATTTCAGCCCTGAAGCTGAAAAAAATAAATCTGTTAGCTATTATAAGCAACATTGTATATTAATTTATCAAATAATATTTTCAAATAAATTAGGCAAATAGGTCAATAATACAATATCTTTTAATCATTCAGATATTACCAAATTGATATTCAATTTGAAAGCGATTAATAATATTTCAATCACTCCCAATTCATCTAGTTATTGAATACAATAAGCCGAAGAAACAATGTTTTTCTTAACCTTTCATTGTCTATTCAAAGTCTGTGTACGCTATTAAATATTAACTAGTGCGCACGTGATTTTTCTTTTTAAATATTGTTAATATTTTGAGAGTTGAAAACAATAATCAATATAATATTGATCGCTTAAAATACATTTATATTATGATAAATTATTGATTAAATATTCTAAAATATTTTCAAATATTTTGAAGAAACTCTATAGGTCATTAAAGTATAATTTAATATTAAGTAATAGGTTCATAATAGCATATGACATAGTTGTTAAATTATTAATTATCTCTAAAATATTTTATTGTTGAAAATAGGTAGGTACATGTTATAACTTATTAGTTTTTAGGCGGCATCAGTGCGTAATTACAAAACGGATTTTTTTTTTTTTACAATGACATCGTGTGGTTGATTGCACAGTGGAGATTTTTTTTCTCTAGAATAAAACATCAGAAAGTGATTATTTATTTTTGAAGTAAAAATCGAGTTTGCTGGCCATCGACCTCTGATAATATAATATGATGCTATAACTCTGTTTATTTATTTTAAGACTATAAGAAGTAAACGTGACTTTAAAATAATAGATTTATGCAATATGTAATCAATGCAAAAACACGATTTTTTTTATAAAAAATCATTTTTTAAAGTTGATATAGGTATGCAATTGTAGTTGTAGATATAATTGATAAGTAATTATGTACCATAGACATACAGTAAATATTCTTAAATAAAAAAATTTTAATCATATGATATTATCCAAAGTAATATTACTAGTGTCTGTTTTCGTTTATTATTAATAAAATAATATATCTATATATAAATACATGTAAAACATTACGATTTTCAATCGGTGTATATATCTTGTGTTGGATACTCGACAAACATCTCTCATATCTATACTAATACTAAATGTAATGGTGAGTGATTAATATAAATATATAAATAGTAAATACTATGTATATACATACATATTATAAATATTTTAAAACCCTTTATTATTAAATATTACAGTTCTAAACCAACTAAAAAATACAAAATTATAAAAATAATTTAAAATAAACGTAATTTACATTTAAGCAAGTGTTTACACATCATAAATTGTATTCATTAGTTAAACAAATTTTCTCCAATTATATGAACATTTATAAAAAAAAATATGGTAGGTTACATTAATACCGGAAATAAAATATTTAAAGCAACATATAAATATATGGTTGACCACAATTAAAGTATGAAATATTATTTAAAACAAAAATATTTACCCCAATTTTTTTTAGAAACCAAATTTGATATAATCTGTACTTTAAATACATATATAATTGAATTAACTATGTATGTCGTATAGGTATATTTGTCAAATATTAAATGTTTATGATTTAATATACCTACCTAGCTTTATTTGTATGGACATAAAACTTCAAGTTCCGTATGTTTACATTAATTCATAAAGAAAAATCGTATTTATTTCAAGTATAAAAGTCGTGCGATAAAAATATATAATATCATAATAAAAAAAAAAATTAACGACCTTTATGTATAAATCATATTATTATTATTATCTTTACATATTATGTACTTCGTGAGCAATCGTACCAAGACAGAAAACTACACACAGTACAAATATTTAGTTAAACTATGTAAGTACTAACCGTTTAACATAAATTTTAAAGCGCATAGACCATTAAAAAAAAAAAAAGAAAAAACACTGTCTAACTTTTTTTGAATAACAATTCATGTTTATGATTTCGGAAGCGTGATTATTTTTATTTTATAACCGCTTTATTTATGCATTATGCAAGTAATATAATGTTTATAAATAATAGTTCCTACTAAACTAAAAACTTTCTATAATTTTTTCCAGTATTATAAAATAAAGCTCACGAAAAAATATGTTGGAATGTTGGAAACATTTTCGAACTGTTAAATTACCTATAATCTACGTTTATCATCCAATTATATTATTATTATGTATTCATATATCAATACACCTTTATTATCATTTTTCGCATTATTACAATATTATAATATGTGTATTATTATTTCGAAAACTGCACGCAGACGTGTAGATAACTAAGTTTAATTTGTTTCAACAATAAAACACGTAGTCGGGTATCGCGAGTGTGTGCGCTTAGTTATAAAAGCCCGTTTTATTGTACATTGTCAAAGTCCCTGTTGACGTGGGTGGATGTAGGCCGTCAACGCGTAGTCTCTTTGGTATTATATAGATAATAAGACGCGAGCCGACACGCGTGGCGTAAGTATAATATTAATAAAGTATACCTACATAATATTGCGAGCACGTTTGCGGCCCTAACCGGATCGTTAATGATAGATGTACCCGAGTATACATATTTTATATCGTATTCTCATATAGCAATAACGATGATGATGATGATGATGATAATGATAATATAGTCTGGTCTATTCACAAAATAGATTGGCAAATTAACGCGTGAACGAATACGCGAACTGATAGATATAGGTACATGCGCGACAGGTTTTTGTAGTAATATATTCTTCACCGTCTTCTTCTTTTTTATTTAAACTTTTTTTTTTTAGTTATCTTCTTCATTCTAATGCGATTTATCGCATGTGACTTGGTAGATGCACGATTTCCGTGTGCCCACGATTTTTTCACCCAGCACCGTTATATACACGCTGTATACACTCGACTACGTGTATCGCAATATATTAACCATATATACCATACCTACTCGCGGTATAATATATCCAAATATTATGATAATGTAACGCCTAAATAATGTGTCAACGGTTTAATAAAAGAATCAATTTGCACCGTAACAATTTAATTAGCTTATTGAATGGGTTTTTATTGTTATTATTGTTATTATTACTGCAGTCCATAGAATTGTGGATTTATCTTTACTAATAAACGTTGATATATTTTAATGATGTTTTTTTTATTGTTACACGCCGCAAGTTTAGAAAAATCATACAACAAATAATTTGTTATATAGGTAATAAATAGTATACTAGTACGTATTAATAATTAAACTGTCATTGATGCAGTTTGGGCAAAAAATAACATTTTATAAAATATGTTTCATTAACATATAAATATATAATAATATTTTCATACTAAACTTTTAAAAACATTAAAATTGAATAACTGCAGGACAAAGTATTGAACAATATACAATATATATTTAACGCTATACATAAACCACTAACCGTGCAATCATAAATTTACTTAAGACCTACTAGAATATTCTGAAAGTATCAAATGCTCAATAATGGTGACTAATCATTATCTGCTCTCTGATTGTAGCAGTCAAGAAATATTTTTCTCACAAAATAACTGATTTAATTTGTAAATTATTTCCATTCAAGATAATTAACAATTAATAGTTATGGATCCAAAGATCGAACTGTTAATTTTTATTCAAAAATTATTTTAAGAGATGTTGAATATATTCCTAATGTCATAATACAAATCAAAAATGTATTTAAAAAAAAAATATGAGCTTAGTACCGACTATAATAATATTATGTTTATATGGTAATATATTTAAAATATGTGAATCTTTTTTATTTTAATTGAAACACTATACAAGTTCCATAATCATACCTGAAAAAAATCATTATTAATATTGTTTTGTTTTATTAACGATTATCTATGTAATTATTTAAATTATCAATAAAGTACCTAAAAAACGTGTTATAAATTAAACTGATGATTTAAAAATTTTTATTTTATATTTAGTGCTAAAATGAGAAGAAGCATTTTTGAAGAATGCTATAGTCGCTATAGATAGTAAACTATTTACATTTTATGTATGAGCTTACAAACGGTTATAAGTAATAGTTAATTTAAATATATATAAATAATAATTAAATGTATAATATTATATTATTAATTTTCATATATTTTAAAAGTAACAGATTACTTCACATTTTACACTTTTATTATATTATTTACCAACTTATCATTATATTATAACGTATTTTACATATATCGAATTATAGAATTATACATATTACTTACAAACAAATATAACAAAAAAAATCCAAAATTAGAATTTAAGATTAATTTTGAACAAAATAAAATAAGGAAGTAAATACTTAAAATGTATAAAATTATGAATTAACACATATCATTAAATATTTAGGGCAATACACGTATGAAGTAACGTTACCATTATACTGAATGTACTTATAACCTATTGTATGTAAATATATAAATTTTATAATAATATGATTCTAAATTTTATAACTGCTTAATAATTTATAACAAGGGCTATTATTATTGTTATGGCTTATAATTTATAAGTAATACATTGAATTTTAAGCATAGAAAACTGCTATTATAAGTAAACTTTGGATAGAACCAAAAATAAATTAAAAAGAAATAACTCATGTTTTTTGACAATTCAGTAAACACACTTTGACGTGGAGAAGCTATCTTATACATTAATCAAAATTGAATAAACACATTAATAGTGGTATTTACAAACAAGAAATATTTTGTTGATAATCCTTTGTACTACCCAAATATTATAACAATGTAACATGTTTGACGTTGGCAAAGACATCTAGACTACATTGTATATACCTCCTATATCATAATATGTTTTTTCCCTATTGAATCAATTAAACAAATGGAATTACGTTTTTGGGATTAATGATGTAGCAAATTTTCAAGATTTTTAAGCACTGATTGTGAATAACGCATCCCCAGGTGGTCGCGAAAATAAATAAAAATTCTGTGTATATTTTTTTTTTATATATATACATACTCGTATATAAACCAATGTCTTTCGTTTTCATTACTTATCATAATGGTTCGTACTCAACCATTTGTATTCGTATGTCAACAATTTAAAAAAAAAACCTAGTAAAATAATTAAATAATCGATTTTTTTTTTAAAGAATAACTTGCTTTATAACAAATACAATCAAAAGAACAAATAAAAATGTTATACACCTACTATGGTAAATAATACATACATCACAATGCAGTAAAAATTATTATAATATACGTATAATTTAGGTTTTTTTAATCTGTATTATTCTTACAATATTAAAAACTTAAGTAATATAATAAAATGGACCAATTTTTATCCTCTATTAGACTAAAACCACATGTTCACTATTATTACGACTAAAATAATTGTTTTATCTATTTTTGTTAATTATCGATTTATGGTCAAACATTTATTTTTAAAACATATAAATATATAATATAGATAAAATGTATATAATTCATATACTCGTAATATAAAATCTAATAACACGAGTATTGTCGATTAGAGATTATATATTTGAATATTTCGATGGATTGAATAAAATATATGCAAACAAAATTTGGGATCTTGTAATCATTTTAAATGCTAATTGCGTCATCTTTTTTATAGATTTCAAACTCAATTTTTTCAATCTCACTAATTGATGAAATTATTATTCGAAAGGACGATTTTACCCGTCCTCACTTTCAACTAGATGTCTAGATTCGTGTGTCCGTGGAAGATACAAATCCAAACACCGCGAGTGAACAGTGTTAACGGTCATATCACTCATAATATGTATGTACCATATAGTACATTATACATATATATATATATAGTGAAATCTTGTGATTACCATCAGAGCGTATCCTATCCGGCCAGTATCCACATCAGACAGCAAATTTTTAACATGTTCATTTCACGTTTCACTATAATAACAGTAAATACTAAATATTATGAACATTTGTCTTTATTATTTAACGTTTATATTATTAATAATTAACCCCGTTATTCACACAATACATGTATAATAATTCGCAAATCATTAAGGCGTAAGTTTGTTTGCTGGTTTTGAGAATACAGACACTACTATGCCATTTTTACAGAGAACAAATATTATTGTACCAACCTACCTGTAATAAACAATAATACATAGTGAGTACGTATAGCGCTGGTACGCCTCCTGCGACCTAAATATTTACAGTGTTGTTTTAGCTCTTATAAGTTATAATATTATGATACTGCTAAAAATTGTAAACTCCATATAGAGAGAGACAATATGTGATATATAAAGTACCGGTATAGGTAAACATATGGGCTATGCCAAACTGTCAGGTATACCATTATTATTAATACGTTTGGCTTATTTGAATAGAAACATATATTTTTTTATTCACTATCGTGTCAAAGATAAATTAAAACTGTCAAAGTATGTAAAATCGTTGAGAATATTCACTGATATTCATTCACGCATTACCTGTCAGTACATGGGTATTACAAGTCCAATGATTTCTTTGTCCTACATCGTGGTTATACATCAATATTTTTCTCCATATTACATGTAGGTACATAGATTACAAAACTAACAGTATTTCAATGATTTCTTAAAATTAAATTAAATTAATTAACGGTATTCTATTTTAATAATGAAGTTCATAGACCTTGAAATCGTCACTGTTTTTCATTTGTGATACCTAATGTGTTTACACTAATAATAAACCAGCTATAATTGAGTAATGACAATAAGTATATTCATCATCTTTACTCTACGATTCTAAACATGAATACAAAGCGATTTACTGAAGGTAGTAAAAATTAAAATTTGACGTATAAAAAATAGCTGTGATTAATACGTACAAAGTAATAATAATTAATTTTAGGATATTCATAATAAATTATGACTTTATGTTGAAAAATATTTGTCCGTTTGGATTTTTTTTTATATTTACCAAAAAAAGATAAAACAAAAAAAATATTGTAATTTATGATAAAAAAAAATACAAGAACCTTATAAAACCTTACTAATTATTTATTTTTAATAGTTGTAATTGTATGATTTAAATAAATCAATTTCAAAATATTATAGGTAATCAATTTAACTTCTTAGTATTGAAATTCATTTCTACAACAAATAGTAAACAAAAATATAAATATATATATGTATATATATTTATATTATTAATAGTAAACAAATTTCATAAATATGTATAATTAGCTCGAAAATATTATACAGAGTTACAAATAAAATACTGTAAAGTAATTAAAATATTTAAATTATCAACACAATTTATAAGTTATAATAGTAATGTCATCTTAGAAGTTAGAAATATATATTAATTAGTAATAATTACCGTTTCTTATTTTAATATTAATAGCTATACGATATTATCAATTAAGAACTTAAAATTCAGTGTAAAAAAGATACTTTTTATTAATTTGATCTGAATACACACAATAGGTAATGAAAATGTAAACTGTGCACAATTTAAACCCAATTATTATTTATCAATTATTTTAAAATAAAAGTAAAATATTAACATTACACTATATTCAATTAGCCATTAGGTATTGTAAATACATGGAGCATGTGATTTCAAATTCAAACTCATTATTAAAAATATAATATATTATAAGTTCAGAAACACAAAATGTCTAAAAATCCAATGGATTAGTCTCAAAAAATCCATATTAAGATTTTTGTTTTCCGTAGAATATTTTCATAGTAAGGATTTAGGATATAATGGAACTATCAAGACATACCTATATACTATACATAATATAATATCAATAATTATTAATTTTTATTATTCATATTTCATAGCCTTATATTATATATTATTCTTAATATTCATTTAATTAAATATAAGTACGTTTAATTACTTATTATAGAAAAAATAACTTAAAATAGCTATATCATTGTATCAACAACTATATAGACATTGGACATTATAAACTACAGATACACGATTGAATATTAAATACCTAACTTTATGTCTTGATTTATTATATAATACAATTGAAATAGCTTATAGTGTGCTTGTGAGTGTGTATACAGGTGTATAATTTGTTGTAAGTGTCTTACAATTACTGAAGTCCGGTGAGCGAGACGTACATAATATATGTAGTCAATAAAAATGAAAAATAACGGTTTTTATTTCCACTTGACAAGTGGCTTTTTAATTAAACGCACTAGCAGCTTACAGCTATGATCAGAGCGGATATAAAACGATCGTCGATGGAGATGGAGAAAAACGAATAACGATCGACCTATGTACAGTCGAAAACAATACCACCGTTATCCTACATTAAATAGTATTATAATAATGTTAAAAATAAACAACAAAATGTGTTTAAAATGTAACGCACACTTATCATTAGCTAAAAAACGCAATACGTTTCCATGATTCTATATCCAATATTCAAATCCTCTAAAATTAAAATTTCGATTTTCGATAAGTAGTAATTATTATTTCCTTTTATAAAAGGAAATAAAATTGGTAATTTTGTAGATCATGTTCAAGGCAACCGTGCTCTATCTACAACGATTACAGCCTATATTTAAGAGGACGTCTCGCCCAGATGTGTTGTATCCGTCCTACAAGTTCATATAACATGGCAAAATTACGTTCAGTAGTTCTTATTTAGCTTTGTTAGATTTAATATTAGAGTGAAGTTACCTACTAATATAAAACCTACAAGTAACAACATAGTCTATGGTTTGTAACGGTGTTTTTTCGATATTTTAATTTTGAAGCGATTTATAAGCATTTTTAAACTATAATACTTTACACATATATTTACATTATATATATATATATATATATATATATATATATATATATATAAACAATTATAGAATTTTAAATCCTATTAGGGATTATCAAATATTCAACAAAAATCTTACATTTTTTTTTATTATTATTATTATTCATCCAGTGTGTTTATTAATCATTAAAGAGCATTTAGCTTTAATAAAATCAATATTCATCTTAGAGTACATACACTTGGTATACATAAATCAAACCAATTACGAATATAATCTAAATCAACAATTCGACAATACACTATTTATGTTTAAACTCTTTTACTATAAAACTAAAATGTAATAATCTGATCACTCGTCAATATATTATTATTATTGAATATTATTTTGTATATTTCATTGGACCTTATAAAATTATAACCATTATATTTATATTTCTACATAAGTTCGAATTGTACAATTTAAAACCAAATATAATTAAATATTGTTTCAAAAATTAATTTTAATATTTAAGTATATTACAATGATAATAGGTGCATGTATAAAATAAAACACTATAGTGTATATCTATAATATATTATTTTAAATTTCTTTACGAAATATCTAAGTATAATAGCATACATGATTTTACAATAAGATCAATATACCTATCAATCTAAAGGTTAAACATCTATTATAATTAACATTAATTACCTAAGTAACAAAGAAAATTATATTATATATTAATATAATAACAAAATCATTACCTAACGTGTTATGTTGTATTATTATTATTTGTAGATTACGTGGAGCAATAATTTACTATCTATAACAATTGTTTAAGAAACTGTTTTATAATTAGTTTTCAACTTTTAACACGATATATAGCCAAAATCTTGTTCAGAATACGCAGATAATATGATATTAAGTATCTTCAGACTTCAATATATTATTGACTAGAATATTTCGAGTAAAAATTATGGTATTCCCCACTTATAATAGAAAATAAAAAAATAAAATAAATGTCAACATACATTTCATCAAAATCAAAACTGTTTTAAATTAGTTTGTTAAATATTCTACTTAGACAAGCGCATCAGACGTTAAATACAGAAAAACTTCATAAGAGCGATGTCAGTCGTTAATATTTCATACATTGTAGTTTATAAACACTTAGCATAAGTAGATGAAAACACGAGCTAACGGAAAAGCGCGTAATTAGAAGAGAATGCAGTAGATATGCCTATCACATCTTAGCAGAAGAATCAAGACAAACATTGAATGTAAATATATTATGTGCAAAGTAATGTTTTAATTAAATTCTCACAATCTCACAATAAAATACGTGCCTGCAGGTTCAACGTATCAGTGGCAATCTTTAACATCGATTATGTACTATCAGATTTCAAGCAAGGAGCGCCACTGTTTATTAAATCGAGAATGCATCATCTTGCAAGAATCTCTGCATGTACGTAGATAATTCTAATTATATTACCTACTAGTTATCTATATAATAATATATATGTTAACTCTATTTAACATTTACTTTTTACTGTATTATGCGTCCTACATGCACCGGCACCGTGTCCAATCCACCGCAGCTGGATTGAAAGACATGTATACATTTTCAGCAGAGATGACTCGTAACTAGACACTCATACATTGGCTTTAAAATTTAAATTTACTATTTTTTTTTTTACATACAAAAAATACTATTACAACTGTTATAAACGCCGGGAAAGGGTTGTATTTAAAATGCTTCAGATGGATTAATCAGCTTAATCCACTGGTGGTGACTGCAGTCTGTAGATAAATAAATTATCAAACACGGGCACACAACTTTCAACAACTTTTCTACATTCACAAAATACATCATGCATATCTAATCATAATCAAACACACAAAATCATTAAATACCAACATAATAATGATTGATATTCAATTATACTTATTAATAATCTTTTATTACATTTTAAAATCTTTTTACTAAAAAAGAATCGTAAATTGCAATAAATGTCTATAAATAGCACAATTTTTTTGTTTAATTTTACCATTATTTAAAGCTGATGATAATAATAATAACAAATTTTTTTATAAAATTTGAAATTTCTATGATTATTCGTTTTAGAGTTACACTAAAAAAAAAAATCAATTTTTGTTAAAAACTGAATTTTAGTAAAATTTATTGTTTTCTTTTAGTTTTGAGATGAAAATCGAAGTATATTTTTGCTTACTTGTCGTGTTTATATACAACTAAAAAAAACGCACATACATTATTATAAAATCAATACATTCATCGCTCCGCTCAGGATCTAAAATATCATATTTATCATGGATCATTATTTATTATATTATTATTATTATTATACTAATCAGGACATACGACAACATATGGCGAAGAAAAGTTATAATATCTTATTAAATCGTTTTATATTTATTTAAGTGCCTAATGTCTATACAATTATTATTTCTTAACTTCACAGAATTATATATTATACTCGTATTACCTAAAAATAAAAAATGAGATTATTATTCAATTACAATACAAAGCTAATACCTATATTGCGGCGTAATTATTTTCATAAAAATTTTTATTATTTATCGTCTTATTATCAATTATTAACAGTATATGATGTACAATATTGTACCTATTTTATATTTTTACTCTTTAAGATAAACTGCGTCATAACTATACCATTTAGTCTATAAAATTTAATAATTGGGACATAATTTGGTGTCTTATTAGGTTTTTGCAAAAAATGATATGAATATAATATGATCATAAAATATTCCCCAACATATAACACATTATATATTATTAACCATGATATCTACATGTCTACATAAAAATTATCGTCCGCGTAATTTTACTAATTATGATTAATAAATCAGGGTTGTAATACACTAATACATATGACTCATATATCATAGAACACTAGTGTTCTATGCATATATCAATTATTCATTAGTTAAATATTAATCATCAACACTATACACGAATCAATTACTTGAATCAATTACAAAAATAATTTAAAAAAATAGATTTAAACATTTTGTTGTTATTCAGATAAATACTGAAAACACTTAACATATTATTTTAGTATAATGAATACTGTATAGTAATAAACAAATATTGATTTCATTTCCAAACTCCAATTATTTTAAATATATATATATTATATAAGATAAGTCTTATAAAAAATATATTCCGGAGACGAAACGTTCTAGATTCAAGCGAATAGTTGTTTGTCTATTTATTATTATGAATTATGATAGGTATTATAATACACTAAACTCCATAAGCAAACCTTATTATTCTTTTACTACAGCACTGAGCACACACACTCGTTTATAACTGACTTCACACTTAATTTCTGGTAACATTATATTATTAATTATTAAACAATACGTTTTAGGTTATACATATTATTTGTTAACTGCAGACTGAGCTGGTACAGCTCATAACTTATCACCGTCTATATACGATGCATACCATAGTATTCGCAACAATTCGTCCTGAATTCGGTAGTATTGGTATAAATAGTTATGCTCTATATACATCGACGGGGACATTGGCGTATTATATACGTGCCACTTATTTCCATCTCGTGTACCCCCTTCCGTCTGACTGCACCGTATCTATCAATGGTGTGGGTCATAAGTAATTATATTTATCGCACATACAATTGTCCATTTAGGGGCATTTTCCAGAACTCTATCGCATTGTTCCAAAGACCCGGTGCATTTCGTCTATATATTATTATACTGCTCAGTGACGAACAATAATACACGTGCACATTCGCTCGCCGTCCTCAATCGATATTATATACTAAGCAACCAATTAATACATTTATACAGATCGTCTCCGTGATTTCCGGTGCCCATTGTTAATTTATAGCCTTATATATAGGATTTGTGTACATTTTATATTTTATGCATCTATGCAAGGGGAGTGTTAATGATGTCAACTTCATCTCATTGAATCATTTTTGTCTATTAATTTCTCATAGTTTATTGTTAAAATAATAATTCATATTTTCAATATTTTTTCTGTGTGGTGTTTTAAATTTCACACAATTTAAATTGATTGATAATTATGAAACATATAATAATGTAAAGAAAACATATTTACCACTCGAGTGATTTACGCCAAGATACTAATAAATATTAACATATATAATATACAAATTTACAAATATTCCCTTCACACACAATTAATGCCATATTATTATAATTAACTATCATCTGTAAATGCAAGAATATATATTTTTATTTTAACATGGCTAATAAAAATCAAAAATACATATACTCCCTCTTTCAAAAAAACTTTCTTATACATATAATATTATTGTGACGGTTTTATTTTTCTCTTCAAGCACAATAATAACCACGTTAGGAGAGCCCTAGCAACGTAAGTATAACAACACTCCATGGACACAAATAACAATATAACTTATAAGAAATAATGTTATATTTCAATATGGCATTTGGTTCACTGCTGCAGGTGTACAATAGATGTATGTGTTACTGAAACTGTGAAGTGGCTGTGATACTTTTGACCTACGACCCTTTTCTGCCGTGATACGCCATATAGTCACGTTAAATCGTGCAATGGTGTAGGTATAGGTACTGGTAAAATCCACGATCGAAAAATACTATAACAGTATAATATACACTCTTCAAGTTCTAAAACGCTGTTAACCTGCAATATAATCTATAGATAAGGATCGTCTGTAAAATATAATATAATAGATGCTATAATATACAAGTGTACAACGACAAACCGAATGTAAACTACACAAATTAAATGTTCAATACGTGTTTTAAAAGCAGCTACAGTTAAAGTTAACTAGTTAATTATGTTAGGAGTATGTCGAGGTGACTACAACGATTTACTAATTTAAAATAATAGGGCGATGTAGATTTAAGTATTATACATAACACATATAAGTACCTGTATAATTATTATATACAATAAAATAATACTTATAAGCTACAGTTTTGTAAAAATAATTGTCCTTTATAATACGAAAATTGTATACAGATTTTTTGTTACATGCGGAGTAATTTAAATAAATTGTATTAATTATGGAGCTCAAATAACATAAATTGTAACAGTACTTTTCACTTTTTTATTCAATAATAGGAGTGTATATTTATAAGGGTGGCTGAGGAGGTGAAAACTCCCCACTTCCGAAATATGTAGGAAATTTTATTAAAAATGTAATGTTTTTTAATGCATTAGTATTATAATATTACAATATTTTAAGATATAAATAAATAGTAATTTTTAATCGATTTTCGTTATACAATAAACCGTATACATAAAAAAACTATTAGTTTCTTCCTTTTGGGAAAAACGATGATTAATATGTTTTATAACGCACCATAAAATATTTTGATCTCATCATTAATATTTGATCACATTAATGATCTTATGCCCTGATCTTGAAGCTTATTTCTTTATATCAATAAGTAATTTTAAGTAATGATTTTTAATAGAAAAAGTACGAAATATAATTTTATGTTTGTAAATTTTTAACATAGAAATTTTCAACTGTAGATATGCCCAATTCAGGAACATATCACTCCATTAATTTCCACCTCCTAAAATAATATAATACAAGGGAAACTATCATTGTTTCGTTCAAAAGATTGTTACATTTTTTTTTACCCCCAGACATATAAGATATAGTTATATTAAAAACTAAATCATAAAACTGGGCCACAATTAACAGGGATCATCAAAAACATATATATGATATATTGTTTTTTTACACAAAGGAGAAAATATCAAGTTTCAACTTAGAAAAATTGACTAAAAGTTTACTCGATTAATAATAATTGACTGTAATCATCTCTACCTCTTATCTAGTAGTAAACTAATAATTATAAAATTTTATATCAATACATATAATTGGCTTAACAGACATAACACGACTATAATGTATTTAACCGTAGACTAAATAATATTAGTGTTATAAATTATAACACTTAAAACTTATAATACTATTTTATCTATGATTCAACTAATGAGTTACGTGTAATTAAAGATTAAAGTGTTCTCAATAAAGAAAATAAACATGAACAATTATGGGACATTATTTATTGTCTTAAAGAAAAATTGTTGACTCTTTCGCAAAGTGATATTTGTTTCTTTATACATTCTGCTTCAAGAGGACGTAGTACCTACATGTGTTGTCTCCGTTTTACACACGTGCGACATAGCAAATTTTCGTTCACCAGTTTCAATATTGTGCTGTTAGTTTCGATATTAGAGTGAATTGAACTATTATAAAATTTAAAGATAATATTATTATCCAAAGCTTCACGTAACCTTTTATTAATATTGTTATTTTTAAGTTAGTTATGATCATTTTAAAATGTACTGTTTCAAAAAGATTATAACTTATTTAAAAATAATATTATCAATAAAAGGCTACGTGGAGCCCTGGATAATAATCTTATCTTTAAATTTTATATTAGGTCAATAAATTCACTCTAATATAAAAACTAACAGCATAATATTGAAATTGGTGAACGAAAATTTGCTCTATCACACGTGTGTAAAACGAAGATAACACATGCGGGTTCTACGTCTTCTTAATTTGAAAAATCGATTTAGAAAATAATTATTGTTTTTTGTATATATTATATTTATACATATAATTATATTTATTGTGCTATTTTAAGTATAGAAGAAATGATGTATTGTGTAAACAATTTACAGATTTTATGTAAAATACATATTAATCATAATTATAAATTTTCAAAATTATTTAATACTTATAGATATAATAAATTAAACTATGTTTTTTTTAATAATTAGATATTAAATACCTTATACTATATAATAAATATAAAAAATCTGTCTGTTGAAACTAAAAATATTTACACTAAAATTACTTCACGCTGTGTTTTTTATATTTACAATACCATAGAACACCGTTTGATATATATTCAAAAAATAAAAAAAATTTACGTTATACTTTATTTTAGATTAGAATGAGGAGTTAATTTTTCTTCACTATCATCTGATAATCAGGAAATTCCTAATACCCACTAAATAAAACTCTGAGTACGATCCGTCGATCTTATTGAACAAATTATATAGTTAATTATTATAGTTTGTAATGTAAACTCATATATAAATTTCATAAAAATAGTTAACATTAATTTTACGATGAACATAGACAAGTAATCATTGTTAATAATATAATTCATCGCATTCAGGTATATAATTACATAGGTAGCAGCGTTTTCATCATTAAACTCTGCCTCCATCACAGCAGACGCACAATGATAGAGTTACTATAATCAGAAATAAAATATTACTGTTATTACGTATTTCGACGAATACCTATAATGTCTATACTAAAACCAGTAACACTATTGTCACTTAGGATATAATATACATTGAAATCGACGCGTATCGCGTGTATGTACGTGTTATAGTGTCTAAACTACAAGTTCAGGCCAGCAAATGCATATCCAGTAAAAACTTAGATTGAGAGTCGTGTCTTGATTTTGCTTTTCTATATATCATTACCATTTTAAACACTCGAACCCGTTGCAAGAGGCGCACCAGGTGAACTACAATAGTAGCAGGATGAAATAAAATATAATATATGTAACACGAACTGCCACAGTATAATGTGCTATAAAAATAAAATAAAAATAGCGTAGTGCATCTACCTACTAGTTAACCGTTATAGCTGCAGCTGTGTTCATTAGCACAATAAGTTGTATGTTATAGGACCAAAGCACGCGGGTCGAGTAAACTTCATTATATGCATATATATTACAATAATAGTAATGGTTTGTAAATAATAACGAGGAACTATCGCATTGAGTCGTTTAAACTGATTTTTCAAACTTAGCTATCTATGTACTAACGCAAAATAGAAAAAACTTTTCATTACATATTATAATAAAACATTAATCAACATGTACAATCATTGTTGGTTGTAATAATTTAAATAATACAACGAAAGGACAAATTTACATTAATAAAAAAACGGGAAATCGAATTCGGCATATCTTTATAAATCCTATATCTACCAATATATATTTTTTTTAATTTTAAAAAGTATAAATTTACATGAAATATCGAAATATATCGATATGAGACTTTAAAACTGTATAACGTAGTTAATGGTTATTAGTTAGTCTTTATACATGCTGTATGCCTGCAGTGTACAATAAAATTAAGAATTAACGTTGTACAAATGTTGTCTTATTATGTTTTCCGACAGGCAATGCCTCAATGGTCATCATGACGTGTTATAATTTATATATAAAAAAAATATATACACTATTTATTATATAAACAAATATTATGACTTATTTATACACTTTTTATTATAATGTTAATAAACTAATATCATAACTTTAAGTCTGTAACTCCGTAAGTCCAATCAACCGTTTAATATTAGATATAAAAATGTTACTTCTACAACAACACAATGAATTACTAAATATTTATCCTAGTTATTTATAAAATCTCGTTAAGTACAGATAATGTGCGTAATAACTTGTCATATCATATTTTAAAACAATCATTGTCTATGTGAGTATAAATATAGTAGATATATATATTATAATATAACCTAGATTTTAATATTACCTCAATAAGTCAACAAGTTGTCTGTTGTCACATTCAATCAGTCTAGGTTAAGTGGAAAATAAATTACTATATTTTCAGCTTGCGTGCAAGTATTTTGTCTACAAAGAGTTCGTGATGGGACCACTATGACCCCGTGCAACATGAATTTGGGTCACATCAGAGGAAGTATGAATACTTAACCGTGGGATGTGAACAATGCGTTATGTAGGTATGTAGTAAATAACAAAAATAATTATTTTAGATCGTTCAAAATCGTCATAATATAATTATGTTTACTTTAGTGTTTAAATGCACTATATATTTTAGGATAGCTAAGTATACATTTAAATAATTATATTATTGTATTATAATTTCTTAGAAAAACTATAAATATATACCTTGATTATGCTTTGAAACTAGACCAATATAAAAAAATATCATCCGTTTCGAACAAGCATAAAATTATCTTGAGTAACTTTTTATGGATAGATAAACAATAATTAAATTAAATAGTAACAAACAATAACTATCGTGCGTGTTTCATACATCTATAATTGTAGGTAACAATATCATGGCCAATGGTCATTGGTCATAGATACATTTATACATACATTTATTACAAAGTCTAAAAAACAAAATTTGTATTTTATATTTATTAAAATATTTGGACAGAAATAAATAGGTAACTGATTAGAATTCCAATATGGTTGAACGATCCCAATGACTGGCCACAGATTGTCACGAACGCATGTATACACGTTGATACGACGATAGCTGATATTATAAAAAGTAGTAGGTATGAGATAGGCGTATATATATATATTTGACCTATCACCCGTTTCAACTAACGTTATAGGCACACTAACATTTTTTTTCCTCTCACGAATATTAGAATTCAATCGTGCGTCTACAAAAAAAAACTATATACGTAAATTACAATTTTGATAATAAATAACAATAACCAGATATATAAAAAAAAAAACGAAATCAAAGAAAACGATTTAAACTGTCACTGCTATGACTTCAATTGTTTCTTTTTTACATATGTTTCATACATTTTCATATTTTATCAAAAATATGACATTTATAATATGAAAAAAAAAACATTTTCAATCTAACGTAATTTATAATATACGCATATTAAATTTTTTTAAATACAGTAAACTTGCCCCGGCACGTACAAACGAAATATTTTAAAAACTAAGTGTATAAAAAAAAAATTATACCTTTTTAAGATTATAGAACAATTATTATCAACTAAATTTGACCATAATAACGTAAAAATAATAACAAATAATTTTTAAAACATTAAAACACCATGTTCTTAAAAAATCTTGTTATACTGGAATTTTAATCCTGTTATTCACAGTAAAAAAAATATTTTTTTACAAATTCAATCATTATCCATACTACAGGACAACAAAACTAATTCTATATGAAATATGAAACTGTATATACTTTTTATATCATACCAATAATGTGATCATAATTGTTCTGTCCAAAAAGGAGACAATTTCTAAAAAAAAATATAGGAATATTACCGATATATCTGCATGTATACCTATTGAATAAAATTATCATAAGCTTAAATTAATTTTACTTCTATTAATATTTATGTATAATATTAATGCTTAATAGAAAAATAAGAACTGATAATACTTTTTTAGAAAACAAATTATATATATTATACATATTACATACTCATATGTGAAATTACTATATAAATATATAATTAATGTTCATGATGATAATTTATGATTGAATAATCGATAGTGAAGAAATTTGATAGTAGTCATAGTTCCTGAATAGTGTATATTTTATAATTAATACCGTAGTAAAATATTTATTTTTATTAACAAATACAACTAAGAAAACTTATAATGTTTTTAATACGGTACAAAAATGATACTATTTAAAAAGGATGAAGCTGATCTCAAAAATGGGAAAATCCCCATTAATGTAAAATGTGTAATCACACTATTATACAATGTACACTTCCTGGCTATTATATAAAATTATGGAGTTTTATAGAATCTAGTAAATCCATTATTCTTAAAATCTATAGTAACACAATAATATACTTAATATATAATATAGCTAAATTAATAATTCTGTTTTGAAATGCATTTAAAATTGTCAAGTATTCAACAAATATTTTATCACTTAATACATTTATAAATTATGATGTATCTGTATGTATTTGCAAAAATATTTATTAAAACTATTTAGGTTTAGTTATGATTCAGAACCTAAAAAAAATATAAGTTATTTAGTACTGCATATAATACCAACATGACACATAAATTGTTAGATGTAACAATGTATCTGTTAGGACGAAGAATTGTTTTTTCCATACTATATAATTTTTCAAATGTTTGTTAGTTGGACATTAATTTAGATGTAAAAAACAATATTCACCATTGCATTAAGACTTTTTTTAATCACTGTACATTAAACGTAATCGTCTGAAAAAATGCCTACATCTAATTCCATAAAAGACATCTACTGGAAATTACATATGTTTATTATGCTTTGTACAATACAATGACCTTTTCTTTGTTCATTTTTTTTGTTTTTCTATTACAAATCGGTAATCTTAGTGACAGTTATAGGAGAACAAACAAACTATTAGATAATATTCATTATATTCCAGGAACCTATACCTAGCATATAATAATTAATTTACTTTGGTTTCCCTGTGAACTTGATAACCAAATTTTTTTTCACTTCCTTAATTTTTTCCACTCTAAATTTTTGAAATGTATCTGTATAGTGTATACACATACAATGGTGCCGAATTCTCGTATCAGATACATGCGGTCGCGGTCCAACGGATTCGAACGTGCGTGCAGGATTCTTACAAATGTTCCCGCAGACGAAATTATTTTTCGATGGTTGTTCTAAAACGTAGTTAGGTATAATATATAAATATATATGTGTGTGTGCGTGTGTGTGTGTGTGTGTGTGTGTGTGTGTGTGTGTGTGTGTGTGTGTGTGTGTGTGTGTGTGTGTGTGTGTGTGTGTGTGTGTGTGTGTGTTTCTATGTACGTATGTATACTTTAACAACACCCAGCTATCTGACTGAAGGTGTTTGATCATTCTGAGATCATGTAAGTTGCAGACAACGTCCACCACAAGTTGATTGCATTAATGATTGCCACGGCCTTGCGGTAAATACGATACGCTGTTATTTGCATTCAGTAAAATTATCTTCTATCAGAACAAGAAAAGAGAGCAATCTCACCAATACGTAAAGCCTAACAATGGCTACGGATAAAATAAAATAATTTTTAAAACGTCTGTATTTTTAGATATTGAACTTCCCATAATACTTCGATGTATATCAAAACTAACATAAAATAAATATGATTATTGTAGAAATTAATGCAAACGAAAAAATTGTTACATCATATTAATAAAGACTTCTTTTAGTATTATCCAATGTCAGCTAACGGTAATATCATTTCTTATCTAACTATTATTACACAAAATATATAATGTCTATTAGATTAAACAATCTAATATAATCTACTATAATCTTATATTCTCACATCCATACTGCATTTTTTCAAGACAGCTATACACACCTTGTATAACATGCACAGTTAATGCATATAGAAATATATTTTAGATTTTATTAATTCGATTTTGATCAGAACAAAAAAAATATTGGCTTCTATTAGTGTATATTCATTTTTATGAATTTTTAATTTGTTATAGTATACATAGACATACTACATATTTAGCTGAACACTTTCTACAAATATTAAATATTATATAGGTAGGTAACCGATCAAAAATGTCACTTACTGTCCTTAAATACACCTGAGCTTATTGCCTAATTCTGCAAAAAACAATTAATAGTATTACTGAGAATAA
The DNA here is from genome assembly GCA_036289425.1 of Rhopalosiphum nymphaeae. Taxonomy (NCBI): domain Eukaryota; kingdom Metazoa; phylum Arthropoda; class Insecta; order Hemiptera; family Aphididae; genus Rhopalosiphum; species Rhopalosiphum nymphaeae. The sequence continues at coordinate 8,132,851 of JAZAQC010000012.1, read as the reverse complement.
CATTTATTCTCATTGACATGACGTAAACGTTGACACGGTCCAATCCAGAAATAATGAACAAGATGTCTACGTCATAATCAAAATTCCCGATAAAAATAATGTTAAGATTTTTTGCTTATATTACTTTATTTAAATTACACCTATAACCTATTCAATGTTATGTATATTAATCACAAAATTTTATTTTTCTGTTTATTTTATATTACTGCTTATTACTTATACTAAATTCATCATACCATGTGTATCGTCTACATTTATTTATTAATTTTAATTTATTTTTTTCAATTTTTCACTATTATTTGGTCATTATAAAAAAAAATATAAAACTAAAAAGCTTAGAAGGTTTGAATTATTTCATTTTAGTTTTTGATTCTATGTTATTCGTGGGACAAATTTTTATTTTTAGCGTAACATGAATAAAAACAGTTTGGGAACCTCTAATGCTTGTAAACAGTATACATTAATACGTCATTTTAACTTTAAATTATACATAGGTTATAAATCAAAAGCTAGCGATCAACAGATACTATTATACTAAATTATAATAAGCAAAAAATAATAATTTTACAATTGTTTTATAAAAATGATTAAAATACAATTAATTAATTAAAATAATAAATAATACAATGGTTAAAAAAAATAATTTTAAGTTGAACGTTCTATTTTTGTAGTAACTATATGATTTGTAAATAAAAATCGCTTAACTTTTTTAAATATAAATACTGATAACACAAGTATTGAGAAATATTGTATCCATGCCCACTTCATCACTTGCCAAAACTTTGGTTTGTATAAGATTTCTACTGAGTCATAGTTTATTTTAGTTTTAATCAAAAATGGCTGTTTATAAGGTCGACCTCTTGTCCACTTTACTAAAACGTTATCCAATTTAGTAGAAACTAGAAATATAATAGATTTGTGTACATATATATATATATATATTAAATCCTGAAATATAATAATTAAATTAAAATAACTTACGAATTCGTTTTGAGTATTCTTCGTATATGTTAACCAGCCAGTCAGGAGATCCAAATAACAATATAGGTCTATTCATACGAATAGGTTTCCTCGATGTACATACTAAGGGTGTTTTTTGTATCAAATTTAAATCGCCAAATACGTCCAATCTGCCGCCTGGCAATCCAGAACTGTAAGTAATAACTGCCATGGATTCCATTTCAAGTAAACACAAATCCTATTGAGAATAGAGAATTAATACATCATTACTCATCAGAATTATAAATTTGAAAACAATGTGTCAAGATTAAATTTATATTTACTTGTATTTTGAAATCAAATATTAGCAATAAAGTTATAGAATGTACATCTAATGTTTCATTCATAGTCAAATATAACTCTAAATCCAAAAATTCTTTTTTCCCATCAATATTAATGTCTTCTTCTATAACCTAACGAAATATTGCTTGTAATTTAAGTATATAATTTAATGATTAAAAGATATATATAATATTACAATAAGCATACCTTGGTAGTAGAACAAAACCCCGTAGTTTTTAACGTCCGCGGAAAATTTCCGCAAATCAACGGAGACGTGGGATCAGACGTTTCAGCATATAACAAATACTGCAATTTAAATTGTACCATAGGCTGTTCTCTATATTTCTCATATTTAATCCATAGTCCTGAAAATAATAACACATAATAATATCCTCTTGCGATAGTTAAACAAAAATATTATTCAATCTACCACTGCTTCGATAGCAAAATAACAACGGCAAAATAAAAGTTAATAACGTTATAACGACATATAAAATAAATGCCTTAGAACAAACAGAAGCTTTGTACTTGACTCCGAATGATCTACTATAAACTACGTGTACCGACATGATTCCATATTTGTGTTGGCTCTTTGTAAAATATTTTACACCAAAATACTTCAGGTTTGTTTTGTTGATAGTTTCCATAGTAACACTCTCGCGCCCTTGTCAGAATAAGGTGTATATTACCAATTTACCCCATTTACAGTTGATAATTATCACTAACGGAAATCTATTTCAGTTTTATTGTTTAAATTTAAAAAAATATCTACATACTACATGTTTTAATTGTATAATAAACGTGTATAGTGTGTACACTGTACAGGGTAGGGTTATCCTTAAAGTATCAACACTTATATTCCCAGTCAGTTACTGTGTTACCTAATCAATAACTTTTTTTAAATAATTTATGATACTTATAAATACAGATTTTAAATTTTAAAAACTATAATATAAACGTATATACAATAACAAGATTACAAGTCAGAAATTTAAAATACATATTTCACCAAATACTCAAATTAAAAAAAATACATATTCCTTTGTTTTTGTGCAGAAATTGTATATTATTAACTATAAAAAGTAGATGTTTTTTTACAACTTCTGTATTTAAGTATTCAATTGTGCAAATATTTAAAATATATTTTTATTGATAAGTACTATTAATATCGTTAACATGTTTTCAGTTACATAATTAATATCACCAACCACTAATCGTTCTCCGCGAGTCAGATTTTTCTCATTTCATTTATTTAATATATAGTAATATACTAACAATAAACAATGTTAATAAATAAATTGTTATTATAATTAATTTATACGGTTTTTTTGGAAATATGAATAAATTTCTATGTATATTTTAATATATAATAAATATAAATACGTTGTTTTGCCATCTTTATTTTTGTTTATTTTCAGTTTTATAATGTTTTTATTTATGTCAATCCCTATTTATTTGTAAAATATTTTAAAAATATTGGAGTTGTATTTTTCAAACTACATCAAATGTTCTCTGTATTATATATTTATATACAGAGTGATTCAAAATTTATGTTACAGCCATTTTAACACATCGATATTCAAAATAGAGAACAATTTATAATACAAAAGTTTTTTGATTTAGAAATATATAAAATGATTTGTGCATTTTATAATTTTTTTTAAATATTTTAGAGGAGTTTTGAAGGGTTAACTTTAAAAATTTAAATGAGAACCTATTATTTTTAACAGACACAATATAATGGCTGTAACATAAATTTTGAATCACCTTGAATGGCCTGAATATACAAAACTTTGGCAGAGACAAATAAACAGTTATTATAAAATAATATGGCGTTTGGTGTATTTCGGTTAGAATAGTGTATATTAAATTCAGACAGTAGTCGCCCGTCGGTATCAATGTACCTACCTACCTCACTTTATGAATAATTTCGACTAATATGACTTTCTCTAAATCCAGTAGTTTAAGAAGATTAGCTTTTGCCAAGAAAATTCAATTTTTTATTTACGTTTTTATAGTTGCATTAAGATGATGTCTACATACCACATTTGTTTTCACTCTCTATTTATCAGCTTGGTGTTATTAACTTTAATATTAGAGTGAATTAAACGCAGGGTAATATTATTATTTGCTCTAATCTTAAAATATTTTATTGATGTTTTAATTTTAAAGCAAGTTATGGGTATTTTAAAATTGCAATATTTTAGTATTTTACATATAGTTGTAATTTATAACTCTATTAAAATTAAAATATCAATAATAAATAAAAAACGATCAATAAAATATCAATAGTCCATAAGGTACTGTAAATTATATTTTTACCTTCAAGTTTAATATTAGATCAATTCACTCCAATATTAAATTAACACAACAAAATTTAATCTGTTGAACACAAATTTGTTGCGTACGCGCGGCCGTACGGGTCAGAGAAGAAAACAAATAATGCGCTAACATTTTTTTTAAATTTAATACAATTATATCATATATCTATTAATATATTTAATATACTAATATTTACTTATAAGTCATCACTGACCTACCGTAAATGGTGTAAATAGTTTTATGATATAAATACAGAATGATTTATTTAACGTAAAACACTCAAACACTATTTTAATAACCAATAACATTAAAAAAAAATATCTTTTGCTTAATTTTAAAAATTATATTTTTCAGAGAAGAAGTTTTTTAGTAATAATTATTATAAAAAGTATTTATATAATGCAACTTAGTGGATTACGGATACTGTATAAATCTATTAAACAGACACACAGTAAAACCGAAAAGCGTATTATGTATACAATTATTATTATGTACGAATTCTTGATCGAATCCGTTAATCGTTACCTACAAACGAATTCGACATAGAAATATTTTTGGAAAAACATACCAAAAAATAATTGTTTGCGATCACTAATTATTATAAAATAAAAAATAAAAATTGTCTAAAAGATTCTTATATTAAATTGCTCACAACTCCTACACTACATAACACACATGGTACTATACTATTATCATTCTGGAACACATGAGGTGTCCCAATTTAATATATTGTTATTTTTAAACAAGGAGCACCTTATATTTATAGTCTATACACAATACTCTATCAACTATAACCTAAATGTATCTAAAAATTACAAATTATACTAAATGATATAATTTTAAAGGTAACAAAGTTTTAAAATCGGGATAACTATTTAAATATGATACCAAGTTATTGTATCTCTCAATACGAGTTTCATTGTATCTTTCCATTTTCAACATCAATGCGTTAAGTTCGTTTTTCAACAACGAACACAATATTAACATCTTATTTTTGAGTTCAACTTCTTTGAAACAGTCGGTTTCTAGTGCCTTCATCATGGATTGTAAGTTGAATTGTTTCTGTAAAAAATACATAAGTAAATTACATTAAGTTTTTTTCTTAGCCAATTGTCACTCAAATACTCAATCATACTGTTATAAATAACTCTTTAGTTCGTATAAACCGTTTTTTTGAATTTTGTCTAAAATGTTGTATGATTTTTTCACGAACATTAAAAACATTCTTATCTTGTGTAAAATGTCTTTTAATTATTACATAATATGGCAAAAAGTTATCAGTGTTTGTTTTTTTATCTTGTTTAGAAAGAGCGAGCTTTTTATCTTTCTAAAAACAATAAATTATTTTTGTACTTTTCACGTACCTATACAAGTTTATTTATACAAATATAAAATTACTTCGTTTTGGAGTAAGTTTCTGATTTCATGATTTCTATCCCAATCCAATGAATCGATCTTTAACTTAAACTCTGTTCGTTCTCGACTTCGGATCCCTATCATTTGTATAATACTATCCTCTAGTTTTGATACATTATGTAAAGCTTCTTTTTCGGCTTCAATCAAATCTCGTAACATAATATACGCTTCGTGGGTTTTCAAATGTCCCTCATATGGATAAACAATATCTTCAATAACAGATTTAGGATCAAAGTCTTCTTTTCTTATAGAAGTGGGCTTCTGAAATAATCTACTTGATTGAGTTATCTGTCCTTCGCCATATTGATATTGAACGTAAATACTATTAGATTCAAGATTAAAACTTATAGTTGCAATATCTCGATCTTTATGTTTTGATTTATCTCTTAAATATTTTTCAACAATACTCTGTAATACAGTGTATAAATAACACATTATACAATATCAACTACTTATTTAGGCTAAAAGTATAACAATATCAGCACATTAAAAATTGATTAATTTGTTTGATATTTTTATTGAATATTAAAATAAATCAATTTAAACTCTTATTTTGTGTTTTCATAAGTTATCAACAATAAAATTATTGGGACCGGTCCAATGTGTGATCTACTGAATAAATATATATGTATTCTACTTAAAATAGTAATGTACTTACTTGTACTGTAATTTTGATTTTTATATTTATACAGCAAAAGTATCATTTTAAATCTGATAACAATCATCAAATATTTGACTTTTTTTGGTTTTATATAGTGTTGTATTGATAATTTTGTGGATCCAAATACTAGAGCTCATTTTTAAATAATAGAGTCATTGTGGAAGTTAGTCAAGTCTAAATATAATATAAAAATTAATGATGCATCTCCATTATTAGACAGCCAACTTAAAGAAGAATTGTAGCAATCATGCAGCCCGATTAAAACTCAAATAATTGATGATTTTTTTATCAGATTTAAAAAATACTTTTACTATAAAAATATAACAATCAAAATTCCAGTACAAGTAAGTACATTACTATTTTAAGTAGCATACATAAATATTTAGTCGATAGATCACTCATTAGACCAGCCACTTATCGGTAGATCACACATTGGACTGGTCTCAAATTATTTAAACATTACTTGCTTAAATATTATAATATATCATTTTTAGGTATTAAATTATTAAAACTATTTCAAATGTAATTCAAATCGATAAATACACAAAACAATTGTATAAATAGACATACATTTATATTATTACCTATGTATTTTTTTAAAAAAACAAATAATAAATGTTTAATAAATATACCTAAGAGATTGTTATGTTTGTAGTTTAAAAAATCGTGATTTTCGACCACTCCACTAAAAAGATTAACCTCAGCTGTTAAATTATATTAAACCTTTGAAGTTTGAGATACGCAGAAAAATAAAAGTATAACATGCGTTTCAATAGATTATAAACTATAGTTTTATTTTTATATTCTAAGAAATAATGTATCAAATATTATTTGTCATATAAACGGTAATATAAAATATAATTTATATTTACCGTAGATTTCCTTTTGACGTTTAAATGTTGACTATTATTTTTTTGTGTTTTTTGAAATATACACTTGCGCCAAATTAATAAATCTGATCTAAAACAATAAATTAATTACATAAATTTAAAATACCTAGATAAAAAAATTCTATAAAAACAGAAAATATAACATATTAAATTATAAACTAGTAACAGTTTTGACCTAACAAAAAAATATATTATTATCTAACGTATATACAAAATATTATTCTTCGTATAAATACTTAAAGATGCAATTTACTATTTTAAAACTATAGAACATATACTGACCTATCATTAAACGTAGTTATGAAACTATTTTCATCAATTTTTAATTCAGTCATTGAATCAAGTCTCAAATTATAAAACGTAACAAACCGTTTGGTCTGTATATTATTACAATCGCCATAAAACATATGTGCTGTAAAATCAATACAAATGTAAAAAAAGTTACTATTCATATCCTTAAAATTATATTTACTTCTTAAAAAATCATCCCGACCGCTTACAAAATATTCTACAGTTTCATTTTCTTTAGTGGTATATTTTGTCTCAACTTTGACTAACTTATCTATTCTATTTTTGTATATTTCCGTTACAAATATTTTATTAAAGTACTCGGAATCAGTAAAGAATGTGGTTTTTTCAATCAATCCATCAGGCATGATGTAATCAGAATAAAACTCTTTGATCGCATTCATGTATGTCACAACTTTTTTACCGTTTGGATATAACATAAGATATTCTAAAAAGTATAGGTTTTAATTAAAAAAATAATTTGGGATTTTTAATAACCAAATTCGTACTGTTCCTGGGAACTTGTAAAATTTTGACCCACGAATTAGGCATCACAAGATGTTTAAATGTCATATTTTCATTTTGTTTTAAATCTAATGTCACCCCTCGTAAACTTTGATGTTTATCTGGTAAAAAATTCTCCCAATACTTTGTATTTGTCAGAGTAAAATTATACTGCTATATAAATTACAAATAAGTTTTAAGTTAATAAATATTTTAATCTGAAATAATCAATAATACACACCATACAACCTCCGTCCAATGACTGTAAATTAACCCAATAATTTCTATTATTCCAAATCGCTTCTATTCCTGTGTAATTCTCATTAGAAATGTCTTTCCGTTCGCCTGTACTAGGTTCAATAAAATATGGAAGTTCATTCATATTTTCACCCTCATTTTTCAATGGCATAATTATAACCCAAGCATGCACTCTTTTCCCAAATAATGGATCAGAAGAATAATTAAAGTCGATCTAATATTTAGTGTTTATCAAATATAATTAAAATAAATAAAAAATAAACACAACTTTTTTCAATTATAATATTCATAAAATACCTCTTTTACTTCATCTTTAATCTTCGTTTTTTTCTTTTCTTCTTCCATTAGAAACTTAACATATTTACTACACAAATCATTCTTAGGTTTTAAAGAATTTGCATCTTCAAAATCTTCCGTAATATCTTCGGAATCAGACTTGTGTTCATCCTTTAACTATTAACTATTAATATTAATACAAAAATTAATTTTGTATTAAATATTATTATAATACTTACATATTCTCCCCGGTTTAATTTGACTTTTCTTAGATCATTATTGCACACAATTTCTGTGGCATAACCATACACAACAAAAGCATTGCACTCACAACCAATTAAAAAAGATACTAACAATATCGCCATTTCAAAACAGTTAGCAGTTTGCATTTCTAATGTTGTTGTAGGAGACATGATTTTATTAGGCTGAAAATGTGTATGTTATATTCAAGAGTATAAAGTATTCATCATCATTACTAGAGCGTGGATTTATATTCATTAAAAACCAACCAAATAAGCATAAATATATGCAATAAAATGTTAAAATATGCGTCAGAAATTAGTTAAAAAAATTTATTTTTTGAGCATTTAATTAATACAATACTTTAAAAAATTACGGAATCCTACTATAGATACTTATCTACTTTTCTTCATTTTTTTTTCGTCACTCATCATTTTGATATACATATTTTATTTCCTCGATTATTGATCTAAAGTTATATTTGGGAAAACCGTTTATACCTAGAAGTATACCTATTAATTTATATTGATATTAATCAATAACTATAAAAATATAATACTTTTTTCTTATAGTATAATAAACAATAGTATATATTTCAAAAATGTCTAAAAAAAACATCGAAATATGCACTAGACGATGAAATATGTAATTAAAATTGTAAAATAAGCACTTAAAATATAAAAATTTCAAAATATGCAAAAATATGCACCAAAAAGATTCATTTTTTTAAATCGTTGTCATGAAACAAATTTTGTGCTCACTTAGCACATACGATCAACCAGAATAAATATGAAAATGAATTCAAATCCGCGCTCTAGTAGCGCTCTAAATAATGACTTTTGAGTTTTGATTTTCTATGTTCGCTTAATTTTATTATTTTATTTCAACAGTTGATGCTTTATAGCTAAAATATAAAAATAATAAAATACAATAATATCCAATAATATAAGATATTAAAATATAATTTTAACAGTAATCTTACATAATAAAACGTGAAATAAAATTGAGAATAGTATTATAATAATGTTAACACAAAATAAAAACTGAAAATTAAGAATTCTAATTGTATTTTTGTTTTGAAAATAATATATTATGCAGCATTTAATAAACAACATTAAATTTGAATACATTTTTAATGAAAAAAATAATAATTGAGATATTATTTAGTACCTATTTATTATAATATACGTAAGTATATAATATCATACCACAGCCACAGGTTTTTCTAACTTGATATATGTTATGTGTTTAGCCACAAATTCGCTGTAACTGGTCCAATCTTTCATATCGGGGTAAACTAATCGAGATGGCTTGATTGTAGTGCAAACACATTTCTAAAACCGTAAAATATAATATACGATATATGATATAATATGCTGTGGATTTCTCTTATTTACGTTTGTACTACATTTATTATGTATTATTTATTGTCATATATACTTGTATTACTTCTTACCTAAGACCAGGTACAACTACGAGTACAATATGTGGTGATTATTATTGATTCAACAATATTACGATGCATTTAAATTTATTAAAAATAATAATATGAAATATTTAAATATTTAAAAAAATGACAATTGCATATTAATACGCCATCGTTACTGCCTAATATTATTTTGCTCAATAATATATTGCAGTTTATAATTTTTTATTTTTATTTTTTATTGTTTTGCTGCATAATAAACAATATAATAATTCATTTAAAATTTTAAAATCTATCAAATAATAAATGAATGATATCAATACTAATTTAAAAGAAACTCATAATTTATATAATATAAAAATATTTCTAATGAAGTAACTACGACAGTTATTTATATTTAAATAGTGTTAATAAATAAATATATTTAATGCACAAAATATAATGAAAAATTGTATTTAATACAATAAATATAAAACTATCACTATGTATCCACTTATATGAATCTGAACATTTAATGCTCACGTAGATACGTACAAATGTACAATGTACTTCATATTTCCGTTACTATACCTACTCACTGCTATGGCAATATTATTAGGTTTATGCATTATGCAGTTATAAATATAAATTCAATCTTTTACTTTACTTAAATACGAAAAATGTTCTCATTTCTTATCATTATTAGCATACCTGTACACCGCACTCATTTAGGAGTACTAAGACCAATGGTCTTCTATTTGGATATTTTATTTTAAACTGTTCAACAAAATTACTGGCGTACAAATTTATCAGTTTTTCAATACTTGTAGTTTTTGTGTAAGATTCTGGTATATTCTTCCTATAGAACATTAATATAATTATAAAACTGGTAGTTGTAAACTGTTTTTGCTAAATTTTCAACGAATGCAACAGCTTACCTACATGATAATACTTATACTATTACTTATTAGTTATTACCAACCAATAAACATAATTCATAATGCAAAATTATACTTAAATAACTTCAACGCTGAAATAAACGATAAACCCATACTACTTTCCTACACCAATATAATAATTAATAAAAGATAAGTAATTTAAAAAAAAAAACACTAAATATAGTATTTATTATGTAAGCTATGATTAAAGATAACTTTTTTTGTACATAATATTCAAATAATATAACAATTATTATAGTAGCAGTGACACTTACTCGTTTACAGTACATTGATACAATGTATCTGACCATTCTAGTTCGACATCCATCAACTTAGTTTTGACTGTTTCTAAAGCGTCTGTGTAAAATTTATCGACAACTTTGTGATTGTCGTCTTCGAGTTCGCCATCAGTCGTTGAATCTAATTCAGACAAAGTTTTGTCATATTGATTCTTGATATCATTGACAATTTCATTTAGTTCGCGTGCTGTTCTTTTATCTCCGATTAACAACGAGCAATCGTTATTGAAACTCGAATCCGAGCTAGTGTCTAATTTATCGTCATTGCTATCAAACAATGTATAGTTATCGTCTTCGTCTTCTTCGATCAACTCGGCCAAATTAGGCGAATTATTAAAATCCCCCCATATCCAATCCAATGAATCAGAATCCATTGTACGCGAACGTCGAAACCATAACAATAATTAACTCGAGCAACACAATATGAAATATTTATGTAGTACCTGTACATTACACATACTCGTAGTAACCAAGAACATCAACTGAAATGTGTTTGTTCAATAACATTAATGTCAATGTATAGGTAACCTATCTACCAGTAAAACAACAATATCATTGATCACATTATTAATTTTAATATACAGTACATAATCAACCTTTATCTTTAATAAGTAATGAGTAATAGCCAGGTACAACTATACCAAACACTAGTAACGTTCTGGCGTTTCAACGACTTATATAAGACAGAAATACTACAAGATATTATGGTAGATATACGAGTATTACCAGCTTTCACAACAGAAAATATCCTACTCTGAGGCGAGGGAAACCTGAATCCAGCAAACTTTATGAATAAAAACAAAATTAAGTATAAATAAATTTTATCCCTCTAATAATTTGTTTGTTTTATTTTTTAAATCTTACATTCATGACCAAAATAATTTACTTGCCGAAAAATATTTGATTTTTCTGAAATCGGTTCTACTTGATTCAAAATTTAATAAATACACTAGGTAATTTTTATAAATTGACTACTTATTAATAATTAGAAATATATAGGTAAATTGAAATTCGAAGAAAAATATTCTAGGAATATAAAATTAAAAATGAATTAGTAAAAAAAAAAAAAAATTATAATGATAAAAATGATACATAATATATATTTTGTTGGTATGAACAAAATAGGTATGGCATACATCCACCTTCTGTATGAGTGTACAAAAGGGCGCGGCCCGTTTCACCCAAATGATTTCAAATGATGTCAAAAACTTTTTAATAAAATAAGTATCTACCTATAAAATAATCACCTTGTAATATTATCATTTTTTAGTATCTATATTTTATTCTAATCTGTTAGTTTCATTGTTATTATTTTATTAGTTTCCAGAAAACCCTAGGGATAGATGTTGGAGACAACAATCACTCGTTTTGCAATTTAAAAAATTATAAATTGAACTTGATGTTCTTGAGCATGACACTGCACTCTTGTATATTATAATAATTTTTGATTTATAACAATAGTACTAAAATAATGTATTTACTTTTAAATAACTTTATGAAATCCATTTTTATTACTTATTTACATTGAAAAGAAAAAAAAGTTTTATATTGTTTTTAAAAATAAATCTATTGCAGGCAACAATGATTATTTTCTTACCCATTGTCATCAAATCCAATTAAAGATATTTTATAGTTCAAGTTCGTATACGTAGAAATAGAATGTTTTTCAAATCGTAACTATTTGCAAGAGCAATGTTGAATTTCATTAATGTTTTATTTATGTGTCACGTTAAAAACATAAAAGAGATTTACACTTGTGGCCGACACAAACTGCATTATTCTTTGTCGTTAAGTGAATAGTTGTGAATATTCAGTGATTACATTTTATTATCTTTATCGAATTATAGAAACATATTGTTAATAAACATTAAATCATTAAACCTTCACTAAAATTTTTAATCTACCCAAAAAGGTCTAAACTCATATTTTATAATAATAAATAGGTACATATAATAGATTTGTTAATTATGCCATGGTTATAATGGTACCTTACATGGTTACATCCTGCACAAAAGATAATACATACCTACACTGATATTTGTATATATTTTGCTGTAGTTCTACTTAGTTATATTTTATATATGTATAACTACTGTATACAGTATACCCACTATACAAGTGTATTACGTATAAGACGATGTCCATTGTAATAATTATAATTTATAACAATACATGGATCGCAATCTAAATTGTGTATAATATAGTGCCTATATACTACATATTAAAGGTACTCTTGTTTGTTATACACTTAAGATATACCCAACACACGGAGACTTCAGGGAGGGTGCTATGTGGCACGTTTCGTGAGTAAAAACCACATAACGAAGCATATACCTACCAACAATCTAACCAGCATAAGTTCTTATATTAGGTATATATTATGTGATTATCTGAATAATAAAATCACATACGTGTAATAATACTATAGAAACTATTTACCAAGAACGGCAAGAACGTTGCAAAAAAATAAATTGTTGGTATTTCTTGTGGAGTTGTGGTTAAACGCATTGTGGAATACAAATTTACTATTGTTTATATCATTGTTAGTTTAACGTATTTTTTTTAACATTTATAAACGGTAAATCAAATATTATTAAGTGACTCGTTTTTTACGCAATAAATTATACATTCTGTATAACATATTTGATAAGTAGAAAATGTATTATGTATTTATGTATAGACGCATTCGTTTTATTAAATATTTAAGATGATTGTAGCTATAAGTAATCTATACGAAAAACATAGAGTATAGCGTGAATATATGTAGGTAAACTTATAATAGGTATCAAAAAAGAATAATAACCTATACGACCTTTAAGATCTTATTACTATCAAATATATTTTCTGTCACTTCTCTCGGTTGATTGGTAAATTTTACCAATTCTCCTCAAGATTAATCTTTACCACGTTTCTCTTTGCCTGATATTTCCATTTTTTCAAAAAGTAAGAGTATATTTGATTTTATAACTAATTTAAAAATTAAAAGTGTTAAAAAAATATGATCAAAAATCCAGACAAACTCTAAAAAAAACAACAACACAAATTAAAATTTATGATATAAACTTAGATGAAATGAAATATCTATGCAAAAATATTTGAAAGTATATAATGATGGAACCACGTTTTTGGGCCATAAAATTGAAATTCGTAGATTTTTATTTGTAAACATTATCAATTGTTAAATTGTATAATGTTATTTTAAAAATAATATTTTAAAAAAGTCGGTGAATATTTATTCTTTTATTAGGGACTTGGGTATATGTAATTTTTTAATACCTACTTTTAAGTGTATAGTGTACGGGATTTATACCTTTATATTATTCCTATAATGCGACTAATCAAAAATTGGTTACAGACTTCTGTAAAACCTAAAACCGATTTTATAACTTATCAGTGTTATCACTGTTAAATATTGAAAACAAAGTAAACTAAAAACTAAAAATATTATTAAATAACCTTCAACTGAAGAGAGATAGCTTTAAAATAGTCTATCTATAATCTCTAGTTAATAGTCACTTATTTTTTTATTCATATTATGACTTATTAGTCAATAATTAATAATAATAATTATTAGAAAAATTGTCTATAAGAGAATAAAGTAATTTGTATCGTAAACCTTGTATAATTTTAACACCCCCGAAATTTAAAGTCTAGTTGCGCATAAATGGACCACAGGTCTCTCCTTTATCTTTGGCACATTATATTGGATTCGACGTACGAGCGTTCCTTATTTTCTCCACACATGAGCATTACCGATCCATTGAAGTCTTCTCTTTCTAATTTTTCACATTTTATTTGGCATCTACTATTGCACATTTGTACTCAAAGTCGATACAATATTCTTTAAATTCGCCATTTTTTCAAATTATCCATTCCGTATCGTCATCCTAATAAGGCCCGACATCTGCAGTTCATAGGCGTTAATTTTGGGAGGGTTTACACCCCCGCCCCAACAATTATTTTTTTTTATAGCCCTCCTACAATTTTTTAAAGTTTTTCAACAAATTACGGGTTTTTTATCAGGGAAAATTATAAAATGTACTACCAACGTAATTCCTAAACTGGATATCCGATAGGTATGTGTTATACTGTTATGTGAACGTTTATAATGTTCATGAACGGATTTCGTATTGTAAATTAATAATAAAATTAAAATCATTGAGCTACGTTAATATTTTATAACGACAACAATAACATGTTATATATAGGTACGTCTCGACAAAATAGATTTCTAAAAATGGTATACGTGACGTGCGAATTGGTGCGATGCGCATTTAACGTCTATTATTATCGCTAATCAGAAAGATCATTCGATCAGACCATTTTAAAGCAATTTATAGATGAACATAAATCATAATTATATCATGTTTTGTTAAACAATAAAATAATCTTCTACAACGATTAATTTTACAGTAAAATTATAAAATTTTAAAACCCTCCGCGGGCCTGTTCTATAGTATTTCTATGTTTATAATTTAGCCTCCATTTCTAACAAGCCAATATTACGCCTATGCGGTATACTGCAGTTATTACTAAAGATATATTAATGTGTATGAACGCGCGTGCGCATGGCCCATGCCGACATGCTTTACTGTTGAGTGCTAACATTGTAAAACAAATTGCAAATACAGCATTAGGTAACGCCATCTAGAATATTTTAGTTGTACCAATTTATGGTTCCGTTTGTCGTGTTTAAGCGTGACAGCTGTTTTTAATTTGTCATTCTACGGTAATAACACAATCAACATACTTATCAAAATTCACGTAAACATTAAAAGCGAATAATAACACGATATTGATAACGTTTAAAATATGATTTCACTGAGAGTCTAAACCGATAAATATTTTTTATTTGCCGCTAACATATTTATGTATATTTATTACTGTTGTTCTTGTTAAAGTGACTCATTTACTTTGTCTACATGTCTGGTTTCCCGTCGTCGTATTCACCAAAATCATCGCCTCGAGGTGCCAGGTCTCCCGTCGTCTCCAGACAGGATTCTACGGGCACCCTCAAGACAACTATATCATTGGGCAAGAATCCATCGATTGTACATAGTGGACCATTTTATCTTATGAAAGAACCGCCATGTAAGTGTCACTAGAATATAGAACACGTAACATTTATTGTACTGTAATGTACCATGTACGCGATGTAATAACTATAGCATATATGTAATGTATAGTGCTAATACATTCATACTGTACAGCATTTTAATGATAATAATTAATGTTTGCGAAACCCATGATTCTGTAACTATGTATTTAGAAAATAATCATAAACACAAGAAAATATTATTTTTCCATTGAATAATATAAATTACATTATGTTTTAGGTGAAAGTGAATTGACCGGGTCTGTTAATTTAATGGCCTATTATGGCCTAGAACACACATATAGTAAATTCAGCGGTAAAAGACTTAAAGAGAGCTTATCATCATTTTTACCCAATTTACCTGGTATTATTGACACTCCTGGACATAATGATCAAAGGTAATTTAAAATATTTTTTGATAAATGTATTGATTAGTTTTATTTTTATTTTTACACTACTTATAATTATAATAGATAAATATATTTAATTATAAAAACAGTAAAATATATTTAATGTACATAAATGGTAAACAGTTTCCTTAATTCATCTAAAGTAACTACAGTTTATAATATGAAAATCTCATAATACATACTTCAATGTAATATGACAAATAAGTATATACTACATGTTTGTATTATAAACATATAAAATATATATATGTAATTGCTTATTATTTATTGATATTTTCATTCAAAGCTATTGTGCTATACTCCGGCCACTAAGAAAGTGCTACTCCTCCATGCATCTAAATGATTGAGCTCCGTGAATTTCTCGCATTCTACCATTACAGTGGCCAGTGTTTTGGAGAATGCTCTCTCAGTGGTTGAAATATAAATGTAAAGATTTTAAATTTATGATTGTCATTTTTGGTATTGATTGACCTCAATTTAAAAAAAAAATATATGGTTATTCTCCCAACTCAAAAATATTCCAATTGATTTATGGTATTGTGACTTTTATATTGAACTAAATTCACTTATTATAAAAATTACAGCATTATTAGTAGGGCACTGTTGTTGTTGCACTTTCAAACTTTTTTCTACTTTTTCAATACATTGCTAAGTATGTTTTAAATGTGTGTCATGTAAGTACAGACTAAAACTTAAAAGCTTTAATTGCAAGTTTTGCAATTTTTGGATTTTTATTACAATTTTATTGAATTTACTCATTTATACAACTATTTTAATCATAGTCGACACTCAACTGTTATAACGTCTATATTATTTTATAAAATAAACATAACTTCAAGTTAGTAGGTATTTAATACAGCACAAAAATAATTTGTGAAATATGACTATTCGATAATTATGCATTATATTGTTATAATTTGTTCTTCAGCCACTCCGATTAGAATACTGAATTTGAACCTTTAAAATATATTTATATTTTTTGTAGAATTTTAGACTATAACAGTAAATTTAAAACATTTATAACAAAACATTATTATTTTTTAGTGCAATTTTTAATATTGTTTAGTGTAATACTGCAATCAATTTTATTAGTTTTTTAGTAGTACAATATCCGTGCTCTAGTTATTAGTTTTTATTATGGTTTTTATTAATAAAAGTTATAACTATAGCTTATAAGCTATAAATATACAATATTCTACAGCTTAAGAATGTTTCTCACACTGCAATAACAAAAAAAAACATTTAAAACAACTTAAGTTTAATAAACTAATGTATATTTAATTATCTTGTGATAATAATTAACCAACACAAATAATATTTATTTACAGTTCATTACGTTCTGTCATCGAAAAACCTCCAATTGGAGGAAAAGAAATTTTGCCATTAACGACCCATCAACTAGCTGGTTTTCGACTACATCCAGGACCAGTATGTATTTTATGTTATTTTATAATAAATCTATCTAATATAATATATTGTTAACATACTAATCTTTGTATTTTATCAGTTGCCAGAACAGTATCGTTATGCAAATCAACCTCCTACAAAGAAACATAAAAACAAACACAAAAAAAGTAAATACAAAAGCGGTGAAGCCCTTTCTCAAGATATGGCAGCTAATGAATTAGGGTTAGGTGATATTCATGAGAAGAAACATAAAAAACAAAAACGTCATGATGATGATAAAGAACGGAAAAAACGGAAAAAAGAGAAAAAAAAGAAGAAACAAAAGCACAGTCCAGAACATCCAGGAAATATAACTCCTGGTCAACACTCGAACTGATTGAAAATTTTCCTTATATTACATATTTTACCTTTATATTTGTTTTCATCAGTCATGAATAAATACTAATAAAATGTATATAAAATATTGTCAAATTATTAGAAATTTTTGAACAAAATATGTATGTATAATACAAGATTGTTGGCCACAGAAAATTGTGATGTAAAAATTAATTTTTCAATATTTGGTTGGGATAGGTGAATTTTGTTTTAAATAAATAATTTTATGTCCACAAAAAATAAAATATATATTTTCTTTTTATTAACATCTATTAAAAAATACATATTTTAAATAACACATTTTCTACAACATATTATATTACTATGAAAATCTTACAGGTGTGTATCTTACTATCCCAAATTTGTTTGTATTCTTAAGAATTAAAAATTTACTTCAATAAATTGTGATATTTTTAAATATGCTTTGATGACTAATTTTTTTGTAGTATGGTGAAAAAGAAATAATAAATTAAAAAAAAATTGTTTAGAATGTGATATTTAAACATGTTAGGTTATAACATTATCAAATATTCTTCCCGAAATTCCAAATTTATAAAAGAATGTCAACCTCAAGAATTTACATTAGGCAATCATTAATTAAAATAATACATAGAGAAGCAATTGAAAATAAATTAATGAAATGTAAAGCAAAAATAATTAGCAGTTAAAAGAAAAGTGACAATTTTTATTTGTTCTAAAATTTGTGAGAACAAAAATATGAACCTTGTTAATGAGTAATAAGTCAAATCAAAGGAATATACGACCTATTAAAAATTGTCTAAGTAATTTTAAATATCAAAAAGATTGTTGGATTCTTTTATGAAGTATTGTAAAGTATAGGATTATGAGTAAAATGTATTTAGTGTATTTTCTAGGAAAATTGGATTTATTAATACAATTGGTACAAATGGTTAAAATTCTTCAAAAGTTTCCTCTTTCATCAATATACCTATAGAGATGATTCTATCACAGCTGGAAAGCACCCTGGAACTTGCTAGATTAAAATGCCTCTCGGAAACCTTGTAACATGAGTTTGGTTATTCTGTAACAACTACTGTCGGGGGAAAAAAAAATCAAACAGAGCTGTAAGGAGGAGCTGAGATACCACAGGGGTCTTGTTCAGAGTCAGGTAGTAAGTAATGACAATGGCCGCGCGACTATTGTTGTGGAGCTTGAAAACATTTTTGGATATCAGGCCTTATGCACACGACCCGACATTCAGTCACTTGAGCAGCTCCAAGTAAAAGAGGCGGTACACAAAATGGATAATTTCTAAGAAATAAAGACATCTTCAAACTCTACTATGACAATGCCCCCAACCACATGGACTTTGTCTTTACCAACTACTTAACCTAGAGCAAGACCCCCATGGTACCCCACCGTTTCCTTACAGCCCTTATTTAGCTCAGTATAACTTTATTTTTTGTTCCCGACTGAAAAGAGAGCTGAAGGGAAAGTAGTACTGGTAGTTAGTAAAAAATATTCAAGCTCATAATGCAAGGTTCCTGAGAGGCATTCCAATTGAGAAGTTCCAAGGTGCTTTACAGGCATGATAAAATTGTCTCCGCAGTATGTTGATGCAGGAGACATTTTAAAGAATTTCAACTATTTATACCCATTACTTTCATAATGCACTCTGTATTGTAAGGAAAACCCATAAACAATATCCATAGGGAAAAACCTAGAGTTCAATAAATAAAGTTACCAAATTATCCATACTTGTCAATGTTAAAAATTTACCATTTGTAAAAGTTCAGTTTTCACGATTTTCTAAAAGAAATTAAAACCTATTGATTTCTAATCTTATACACATCACTTTTTGGGATTCAAGATTGTAACTAAAAATAAAAGTGCTCATTAAAATAACTTATAAATAGTGAAAATATGTTTTGACATGCAGAGTTTTAATGACCAAAGATTTTAAGTCCCAGGCAAAACTTCACTTTTATTTTTATCAGTTGTTATGATGATAATGAATTAATGAATAACAGTATTTATTTTTCGTGAATTTAGACAAATAATTTATGTATGATTACTACAAATAAATAATAATATCATTCAGTTTAGAATAAGAATTTCCAAAATTTTGTAAAATATTTAACAATTCTAGCTAAAACAAAATTATAGTGATGGCGCCAAGGTAGGGCCACAAAAAATTAAAAAAAGTATATTATTATATCTAAGGTTAGACCAGTGGTAGGGCCATAGGCCTACCTTGACCGTCATCGGTGCCACCACTGTAAAATTAGAATAAGTAGAAACATAAATAACAAATTTATTTTTAACATGTAATCAAAATAGTAAAACACACATACATTTTTAAATGATATATATAATGTATTATGTATACTGTTTTCTAAGAAATTTTTTTTTATTTCTTCTGAATATATTCTAACCTATATACTATCAATCAGTAAAATGAAGTGAAAAAATTGTGAACTTCAAATAATTGATATTATGACCATACAATTCTGATTTATTTACTTCACTACATAATATTCATCTTTCTATTATACAATTTTAATATTTAGTAAAAAAATTAGTAACAAAATAAAATTAATAAACAATTTTAAACATGTATATATGTATAATTAGTATTTTAAAAAAATTAAAATAATTTATTTTTCTGTTGTAATAATAAAAATAACAAATTAACTTAATTACTTAAAAATAAAACTGGTAATAACCAGTTGTCATACTTCTTACTCCGGCTGTCGATTAGATCTTATGATGTACTGCTCAAATGGATTGGAGACTTCAAGAACATGATTTAGCTCCCATGACCCACCATATGTTGTAATCTGGCCAAGATTGCACAAACTTCAAAAAAAATAAAATGTTTAAATTGATTTTATGTTTTTTTAATATGGATAAAAATTGTATTATATAATATAAATATATACTAACATATTTCCAATTTTTCTTATGTCCGGGTTAAACCAATAGTCTCCCATTATATCAACTATATGTTGTAGTGGCACTAATACCTTTTTGTTTTTTGTAAAGTTTGATATTATTTTGTTGATTGAGTCAACAGAGGTTGAAATAGGCAGTTTGAGTTGATCTTTGTGATTTGTTTCAATATGGTGATAAATCATTCTTTCACATACATAATCACAAAATGGACAAAATTTTGGAATCTGAAAAATAAATGACATATATACCTGTATCAAAAGATAATGGTAATTATCATTTTTCACACATACTAACTGGCTGCTTCGGCATTGGCGGGAGTAAATTTCCTCTACCTTGCTAACCAACGTACAAACATTTATAACTAATATTCCTAATTAGTAATATTACACATAATTTGGAGACCACCTAATAGTACTGGTTGTTTGTGGGAGATGCATAGTATTAGACAATAATCAGTCAACTGCTTATTCTCATTTTAGGGTATACTAAGTTATTATATTAAAATTAACTATAAAACATAAATACTTTATTTAAAATGCCCATTTTCCATTTTTCAGAAATCAACGTCGACTTGCATTCATTCTTAGGTACTGAGATAATGGGCTGAAATGGTAGTTCTGATATTAACTCATGTGCTATGAACAAAAACATTAAATAAATAGCAATGTTTGATTTATATAAAATACAACAAAAGTTACCAATGTTAGTTTGTTTAGATAGTGATGATGGAATCAATTCTTTTATTGGCGTAACTGAAGCATAATAAAAATATTTTATGAATGTTATTAATTAATATATTAAATGTTTTTCTTACGAGGTTCAAAATCAAAATGCAATTTTTGGCGCTCTGAGCCAGCAATTGGTGTTGAAGTTGATCTTTGTTTTATCAGTTGTGGTATTGGTGAATTAAATTTGGACTTCAATGATGAAAATAATGTAAGATAACT
Organism: Rhopalosiphum nymphaeae; assembly: GCA_036289425.1. Classification (NCBI taxonomy): domain Eukaryota; kingdom Metazoa; phylum Arthropoda; class Insecta; order Hemiptera; family Aphididae; genus Rhopalosiphum; species Rhopalosiphum nymphaeae. The sequence continues at coordinate 8,110,923 of JAZAQC010000012.1, read as the reverse complement.
TGGCAATGAAGATGGTACTATTTTATAATCAATCAAAGACATAACAAAAAATAAAAATAAAATAATAATTTTTTTGTTGTATTATGTAACACCATATTTACCATCAAACTTTTCTATTTTGGATATGACAGTACCAACAGTATTAGAAGGTTCCTTTTTAAAATCCTTGCCAGCCATGTCTAAAACAAAGGTGTATTAGTATTTTAACAAGATATACTTAGTTAAATTAAAGTCTTTAGAAAGACAATTTTAATTTAAAAACTAATTCAATGACAATCTATTAATACTTATACTTATGACCATTTAGTATTTTAGTGCTATGATAATTAATAAGATAAATGTAGTGTCATAAACATGTTCTGCAAAAAACATTGCATGCAATAGTGCATAATAAACACGTTTATGTTCAACTTACTATTCTCTGTTTCAGCTAAGAAACATTCACGGTGATTAACTTGTAAGCATGGGCATAGCTTCACTATACACTAAGCCACGGACAAACAGATAGTTGACTAGGTGGGGGTTGACAAACGAGTGGTAACTGACCACGACCAGACAAAAACTGGTCACCACTATGGATGTTTCTTATTTGAAATAGAGTAGTCACCAATTTTTTTTTTTTTTTTATATATTAAGAGATACATAATCTGTACCATCTAGCAAAATAAGCATATGTGATGATAGAAAAAAAACTTAATGCTTAATTGTAATGAAAAACCACCCATTAGTGACACTTGACCAGGAGTTAACTTACTAGATGCAAACTTTAAAATTTAAATTATCACCTATTCAATTGGTATATTTGAATAAAGATAATCAAGATAATAAAAGATCTATAGCTAATTAAAGTAGACAACAAAAATTGCTTTAAAACAAAAACTTCTACTTTAAAAATATCAATAAATATACAATTAATAAAATAACATTATTTGGGATATTATTTATATTCTAATTTTACTTTCAATAGAATTTGAATGGGTAGAAACTGCTTGTAATTGTTTATCCTTCTTCCTTATAATTTTTTCATTTATTGCAGGAAGTTGTGAAATAGTTTTAACAACATGGGATTTGACAGCAGTGGATAAATACTTTCTCTTCTTTAATAGTATTTTATCTAGGCAAAAAAGTAAATAAAACACATTAATCTGGATGTCATATGTGTTCAGTAGAATCAATTTTATCTTATTAGCTTAGTCACAATTTAAGATATATCCTGTGGTTTTGGTATATATAATAAATGTACCTAGTTATCAAACCGAAGGGTAAAGACAATGTCTGTATTTATACACTGGTTTTTTTAGTTGTTTTAATTGTAAAGGAGTTATAAAATATTTAAATTTAAAAATACCATAAGCACTTAAAAAATAAAAAATAACGAAAAAACCAGATGTAAAAATACAAATAATTTATACTTAAACCTTACAACATTCAATTAGTTCAGTGGAACTGCAAAGCACATATTATTTACTGTTGTACATATGTAAACCAGAGATAACACATGCAGATATGGTATGGTGTACTCTTAAAAAAATTATAATTTATTTACAAATATTGCTTTTGAAAAAATCTCTTAATTTGTAATTATTTTTAACGGTTAGCTCAAAAACTTCTGGTGTTATATAATTACCAGAACATTTTATCATTAATTATAAATTATTTTTAGTTAAATGTGGTATTTAATCAATGATTTTTCTTTAAAATTCAGATACTTTCTCAATTATTTCTAAAACCTTACCTTCATTTGGATCTGAACAAATTTCTTTTCTCTTCTTTTTATTTTTTTGTTTTGAGGCAGTAGAGTCAGTTAAAAAAGTTGAAATCTTATTTTTCATTTTTGATACTTCGACGACAAAAACTGAAAATAAAAATGACAATGAAGCATATTATAGATAATAATATAATATAGATATAAAAATGTATTAATATAATAATTTTAAACAACAGACGTGATTTACTTATCTATATACAGAAATTTACACTTTCTTAATGGTGTTCAAAACACTTAAAAACGCAAATTTTTAGACTATATACATTAAAGAAAAGTAATAAACAATAATAGATAATGGAGTACTGAGTATTTACTCTATTGGCTATTGAGTATTAACTAAGAAATAAACAAATAAAAAACTTTAAAATCTGAATTTAAAGATCTGAGAATCTGACTAACAACTGTCGAGATGTCATACAGGTCCGAGAGTGGGTGACTGACTACCAACTGATTATTGGTTAATGATTAATGGCCATTGGTGTAGTAGTGTCAACGGTGTCTATTGCACAGAGCACAGAGTATATCAAATAACGAATAACTGATACAGATTTTGTCGGACGACTTGTCTATATAGTCGTCTGTGTCCTGTTAGTTGAGTACTTGTGTCCCGTATGGCCGTATACGAGTGTCTGTAGACGTGTATGGTGTAACAGACAACTTGTTATTTTAAAATTACATTTTCTCTAAAATATTTCTAAGAATTATGTTTATTATTATTTACTAACTATAAATAAATTGGTAATTTCCATTATCTAAATTTTATAAAAATAATAGTGTTCAGTGATAATAATAGTGTTACATATAAATAGACGAGGGTTTTAACGTCGCGCCCAAATATTGTTGTCATTTGTCTTCGTTTTACTATAATAATAACGCATAAACAAAAATAAAATCGTATACATTTGAAAATGCTTATAACTTTCTTCAAAATTAAAATATTAAAAAAGCCTACGAAGAGATACTGGATTTGTTTATACGTATAATTTGCCAAATTTTAGATTGGTCGTTGAGGACCTATACGGCTATACACTATTAATTTTATTCAAAATTGTTTTGATATTTTCAATAATATTATTTACAATTTAACCAATGTCCAATACACGATAAATAATATTGTCAATATCGAATATCCATCGTGTTTGAGGACCTTTATTTTTTTTTATACTAAGACTTTTCAGTGGACGTCTTCTTAAACAACAATAGTGTCAAATTAATAAATGCCACACGCCTACAATATGCATTTGCTATAAATTTGCTTAACACTCTTTACAGGTTTGATATTTTAAACTATAGAATTGATAACAGTGATAGCCAATAATCAAACCAAGACTATTTATATAACCATAAATTTAATTGTACATACTACATTGGTAGCTACTGGCTACTATCTATTTATGTGACATTATCTGCATTTGTGTATTGGTTTTTTACGATAGTTCAAATTTTTTGCAAGTTATGCGAGTATAATATAGCTTAAATGTCCTAAATTAAAAATACTCATAACAAACTTAAATTTAAATAATCGTAAAAAACAACATATAAGCACAGATAATGTTCTTAATCTTACCATCAAGTTTCATAATAGCCAATAGGTCGATTCACATTCACTTTAATTTTTAAACTTGCGAAGCTAAACGTGATCTACTGAGCGTAAATTTGCTGTTATGCACTTGTAAATTAATAGTTGATGTTATTTAAAAATAATTAAAAGTTGTTTAATTTGTTATTATATTATATTTATTTATAAAAATAATATGTATTTATTTTTTATATTTTAAATCGATCGCCGTAGTCGTAGGTATGAATTTTAAATTTGAAAGTATGTAAGGACCTATATAAGCACTTATAAATCATTATAAAATAATAAATATTAAATATTAAAATATAAAGAAAAAAAACTTCACGATTTACATTCTCCAGTTTCCTCTTCAAATTCGTCATTCAATAACATTAATAATATGTAAATTTTATCTATAATAATAATTCTAATATTAACTGTAAATATATTATATATATATATATATATATAGGTATACCTATAATATTGTAATAAGAATCCGGTACGTATTATGTATATAGATTTATCATGCTATACATGTACAAGATAGAAGCAACACTATACGAATACGACCGTAAACGTAAAATAGACTAAGGCGGCTCTCACACCAGAGCAATAGGCAACGAGCAACTAGCAATCGTCGATAAGCAATAATATTGCTAATTGATTAATCTCGTAGAAAATAATGAATATTCTCACACCGAAGCAACACGATGTTTCCTGTTGCGAACGTGTAGCAACATGCGTTGCCAGTGATACGGCTGTCGTGTTGCCGGTCGATATTTATTGACAGTGTTGAGCAATACGAGCTTCGTATTCGTATGGTTTTTTTTTTATTATATTGTTATACATATGTAAATTTGTGTTACCTCATGTTCAATTTTTCTTAAAATTAATTAATTAAATTAAAAATGTGTGATGAATCCGCGTTGAACATAAAATTTGTAGAATACGTCGAACAGTATCCATGTATTTATGATTTCACTCGGGATGATCACAGTAAAAGAAACGCGACTGAAAAGGCGTGGAATGCAATTGGAAAAGAATTTAAATTATCAGGTATACATATTTTATTTATTTTTATTTAAAGTTATAGTAGTATTATAATAGTAGTATTTAATAAATTTATAAAGTGTAATTTTCTTGCCAAGGCAATACATTTTCTGGTTTCAAAAAATACTTTTTCAAATAATCTCTTAATTCATGGGCAGATTTATTACTAAAATGGTTATTGGTTGATTGTGACATTTCTCGATTTCTACATTGATTTTCCTGATTTTTACTGATTTGGGGAACTGAAAAATGACCCTCGACCATTTTAATAAAATTGTGTAGAATACATGCTGCTTTTATAACTTTTATTGCAGTATCTTCATGGCACATTATTGGTTTCTGAAATATTTCAAATTTTGACGCCAACATTCCAAAGGCGCATTCCACGCTTTTTCGTCCACGTGACATTCTATAGTTGAATATTCGTTTTTCATTATCGAGAACTCGCTTAGGATACGGCCGCATGAGATTTATTTTGAGAGGAAATGCTTCATCTCCTACTATATAGAAAGGAAAATCAAAAGCATCATTAGGCATTGGTGTTGGGATATGAAGTTTATCTGTATCTAATAGTTTCCCAAGATTAGAAGCTCTAAAAACGGCACTATCACTAAACCTGCCTGCTTCTCCTACATCAATGGTTGTAAAAATTCCATCGGCGTCCGCGCATGTCATGAGCACCACGGAAAAAAAACTTTTATAATTGTAATGAAGTGAACCGGTTTTGTCAAATTTTTTTATACGACAATGCTTGCCATCTACGGAACCAATACAATTGGGGAGGTCCCATAATTCGTAGTATCGTTTTGCTATCGATTTCCATGTTTCTTCATTTGGAACAGGCATATATAAAGGTTGAAGAATTCGCCAGATAGCTTCACTGCACTCTTTCACTATTATTCCTATCGTATTGTCCCCTCTCATGAATATATGTGACAAAGCAACAAAACTACATCCTGTAGCCAAATATCTGTAACAAATTTTCAGTATAAGATAATAATAATAATAATAAGATAATATTACAATTATAATATGTTATATTATATTTTAACAGAAGTACAATGCAAGGAGAAATGGAAAAATCTACGAACAGCTTTTGCACGAAGCATGAAAAAACCCCCGTCAGGAAGTGCTGCCAATAACAAAAGATCTAAAGACTATTATTTGAAAGATGTCATGCAGTTTATTCTTCCGTTCATGAAGGTTAAGTCTCAAAGTAGCAATTTAAAAGATACCGAAGATAAGGACGAGCAAAATAGTGACACTGATATTGTAGATACAGATATTAATCAAGACAATAGCGATGTATCTTTACACGATGAAACACAATCTACATCAAAAGAAAGTTATAAAAAAAGGAATCTAGATGTGTCACAAGATAAATCTAATGCTCCGAATACTATAAAAAAACGCGCATTATATAATATGAAAACATCGACGGATGAGGTTGATAAGTGCGTCATTGATTATATTACTTCAAAAAAAGATTCTCAGACAAACAAAAATAATAGCGATCTTGATTTTTTCAAAAGCTTATTACCTGACATATCTAAAATGACAGATTATCAAAAAAGACAGTTTAAGAGAAGAACACTTGATACTATAGATTCAATTTTGGACGATTCGCCAACACGGAACACTATTTCATATGTTCAACAACCTTTATCCAGCTATTCCGGAGTTCATATTCAGCACTGAGTCCTGAGCCACCCGTGGGGACGGTTGGATTTCAACAGTTGGGAAATTTTCAGTCAGAAGACTACGAACGAATTAATAATAATCCGACAACAGTACAAAATTACCTCCATACAAGCTCTTCCTATCAATTATCCATCAGTCGTCTGTGTGTTTATATTGAATCTAGGAAATAAACAACATTTAACTTTAAAATTTCAAGTATTAATTAAGTATAAATATATTATAAAAAGTCAATTATTGCTAAATTAAATAAATAAATTATATAGATATCAAATCAAATAGTATATGACACAACAAAAACGTTAAATGCATTAAAATTAAAATAAATGTAAAGTTTATTTCAACAAGTATGCTTTCAAATTTCTATGTATATTTAAAAATAATTTTATTTATGATGACAATTAATTTAATAACTTTTAATCAAAATTAACATTTTACATCTTATCGTTTTTTACCAATTACCGTTTATATTAGGATGTTAGGGCAGTACATATGGGTACAAGGTACTTATATATGTACTACATTGTCTACATTATAATTGTTTTTTATTGACTATTATAATATCAAACCTAGCAAGGTCTACAATCTTTTAGATTTTAAGTGGAACTATGAATCCGAAAGAATGTATTGGTCTTACAAATTACGATGTGCCATTTTTTTATTTTGTGTGAAAATACCTTTTATAATTAATTATAGTAGATTGATGTTCCGATTTTTAACTTGGAGACTTTCTGTTTGCAAATTGGATCTATAAAAGAGATGTTAGGTTATAGTTAAGGTACTTTGAGCAGATTAAGCGGGCGAAAGTAAAATATTCCTGGTACTCCTTAAGAGGATGTTAGCGTACTATTTGTTTTCTCTCTTTGATCCACGCGCAACATAGCAAATTTTGCGTTAACAATAATGATTATAGTCTATAACAATATTAATTTCTCAAATTAGAATAGAATGACCTCTTATAAAATTTAAAGTTAAGAACATTATCTAGAACATCTTATAAGCGTTTTATTATATTTTTATTTTAAAACGAGTTATGAGTTTTTTAAGATGTATAAACGATTAACAATTTTAAAATACTCATAACTCACTTTAAAATAAAAATATAATAAAACGCTCATGAAATGCCCTTGATGATGTTCTTAGCTTTAAATTTTATAATAGATTATTTCACTCAAATTTGTAAAGTATTGAGGCGTATATACTCAGTTTTGAGGTCTTTAAAAGGATTTTCTAAAACATCAAACATATCTGATATTTTTGAAATTGATCTTTCATCATTTTTATTCATTTTCAAATTATTCAAAACCTCATATTTTAGAATTTGAATACTATTTAAATTAATTAATTTAATATCATTAAACAAATTTAGAATTTTATTTCTAAGGATTATAGTTTCATTATACTACTTAGAAATTAATTGTAATACACCTTCTGTTATTACTTCATTAAATTTGTCTAAAGTAATTTCAAAATTAAAAGAACTATTGTTTCAAAACTGTTTATAGATAAATTATTTGATTTGCTATTTTCATTCAAATTATTGACTATGGGTTCTTGTCGTTCTCGAGGTTCTATAAATTGTAATAGATCATCACAACTTATGTGAGTTTTCAAATGTTTTCTAAAAGAAATAAATACTTTAGCACATTATAATTCTAAACATCTAAACTCTGATGTATTATTAAATAAATGATAAAGGGTAATATATCTTAGTAAGTTCAATTGAGAGTTAAAAATGTTCAAACAAATAAAGCATTGAGGCATTTTATTTTAATAATTAAAAAAAAAAAACAATATAAAGAAACTTTATAAACCATAAAAAATATTATTCCTTACAATATTTAAAAATCTGATATTATCTAACAATTATTTAAATCATGCATAATATTATTTATATTTTGATAATTTTTATCAAATTTTGTTTTTATTTCAAAAAAAAATTACTTGAAACAAATATCAATTGCCTTTAAAGCACTTTCAAATTAAAAAAATATAATTGTTAATAATTAAGTAAAAGGCTGTTATTTTATTTTCTACTTAGGAGTCTTGAACAAAAATCACGTACGGTTGAAAATTCTGTCCTAATAATTGAGCCGTTTTATTTTATCTTCATTCACTTCTTTTAACTGAGATGTATTCTGTAAAATGATTATTAATTAAATAATAAAATAATTCACAACTATACATAATAATAAATTATTTCATATATTGACATAATATATAAATGATTATTGAAATTTTAATTTTGATGGTTTCCAATATTTTAACTTGAAGTTTCCATTACTTGATCTTTTAGATAAATTTATAGATTGGAATAACTCTATAAAAAATTTAAATGCAGCAATGTAATCATGTCCTGTCAATGAAATAAAAAATATATAGGTTTTAGGCTTTTAGCTTATGGACATAGTATATCAACATTTTAATAAATTTACCAAGTACAGAAAGGCTCTAAAATGTTATTGACAGCTAACGATTCCTTTGTAATTGCTCTTTTTTATATAAACTGATAGTTTTTTTTTAAATAACTCAAATTTTATAAATAATATTAATGGGTCTTTTCTGGATAAAGTAAATCAATATCGTATTCAATCTGTAACAAATATACATACATATTACATAATGACATTAATACCAAAAGGTCACAATACACTCATTGAGTTTTTAAACAAACCAAGGTAAAGTGGGATTTTGATTGCTAACATATCACTAAAATATGAATATTTTCATTTACACAAGTGGAGCTTACATCGGCTACATCATTTTCTAATTTATTTTTGGTGCCTATAATGTTTCTAAGTTTTCTCTGCATGTTACAGTACTTATCCCAAAACTTACCTCGTGTAGGAGTTACCTTACCATTTTCTCTTCTATATGGAACATAATAGGTTTGCTGGTTTTCATTGAGGAATATACCAACAATTTCTTAGGATAAGCTCATTAATATAGAAGTAGAAATCTTTTTAGAAGCTATTTCCTGAAGTGGATGGCTAATAATTAAGTGACTTAGTTTGTTTCTCATATACCATTTAGCTCTTTATAAGAATCATAATAGTTCATAATTAACTGACCATTATAATATAGCCAAAGAATATCTATCTATGATTAATTGTTTGTTTTTTATAACCTAATTTAAAAAAAAAAATTGTACATACAATAATTTATAACAATAAAGTTTGTATTTTGATTATTTTAAATATTCTATTACAAATGTCACTGGCTATCACTTACAGTATTACTAGTAGCAGTAAAGATGTCATTCACATCAGAATAAATGGTGTTAATTGTATTTGTACTAATGTCATCATGAGTAATACTGTCCATGAATAATCCAATGATATCAGTGGTTTTTGAAGACCCAGGTTTATAGATTTCAGCAGTAATATTATTTAATCTGAATTAAATACATGATCTAACTTTATTATATTAAGTTTTAATAATATATTTTACATATATTTGGAGATGGCCAATATCAAAAATGAAAAAAAAAAAACAATTATTTTGGTCCGTCAATCATATTTAATTTTTGATAATGTGTTTATAAGTTGAAACTCAAAAATCAATATTGTGAAAAATAATGAATGTTCAGAACAACTTTTCATTATTTCTGTGGTATTATAAGAAAAAAGATATTTAAAAAGAATCAAGTTAAACTTAAACTTAACCTCTATATAATGTATTGCATATTTGAGTCAACAATAATATTTTAACTAATTAAAAACAAATTTGTTAATGTATCTTCATCATTATTTAAAACACGTTGCACCTGCTCTAGATTACCATCAGCAAACAAATTATATTCTCTATTGATATTTGAAGAAGCCTATAAAATGAGTAAGTGTAGGTATAGCATGAACATCACATTGAATTTACTAAATCAAATAGAAAATAATTTTATCTCATGAACGTTTTAAAATAATTTGTTATAGTTATTAGTTTTTAACGAATAATATATTATTATAGATACTCTATAACATGTTATTTTTAAATTTAATTAACCTATATAATATTCAATAATCCATAGTTTTAAAAATAAGTAAGCAATATTAAAAACTTTAATATATTTTAATTTGTATTTTATTAGTTATACTTAGTTATTTAATTGTGATTATTAAAATGTAATTATATTTATTTTTAAAATACAAAATTAGGCAAGTACTTATTAAAAATTTTTACATTTTCATACATTTTATAATTACTTACTTTAATAGATAACTGCTGAACGTTTTTTAAATCTAAATTTTTTTTCCAAATATTTGAACAAAGTCCACTATTTTTCTTAATAAGTTCTTTCAGCAAAAATTTTGTAAGATTTTTAAATGCTTCTTCAATACCTTGGACTACAAACGTTAAAATATGTATTTATTAAGGCATGGCATAACTACCTTTATTTATAGGCAATAAATCGATATAAAAGATGGAAGCGATCAAAATAATATAGCTGTAAAAGAACCTCACCACGCGACCAATGACGAGTTAAATTTTTTAAATAATTATATCAGAATTTAAAAAACTTACCTTCAAATTCCAGAGCTATTTTCAGACGCATTCAACTCATTTAAAATTGTTTTAACAAACAAATCTGCCATATTAATAAAGAAGGTAATAATAGATACTTAACTTAAAATAATGTTAAGATGTATTCTATTATTATACCTAATATTGTATTAGCACAAATTATATAAAAATAGTTAATATTATGTAAAACACTAACGAAGCACACTCCAGCACTACACGTCTGCACACGACATAAAAGAATATGTGGTAATGAGGGGATTATAGACATAAAAAATAAATAAATAAATATATAATAAATATTCAGGATAAACAGAAATTCACAAATTTCAAATTAGATATAGATATAAATATTGATTATCAACGACGCGGGACGCCACGACGGTATATTGAAGCGTTCTTACTCCTTACGGATTTCAGTAAATTAAATATAAGGAAATATAATGGAAGTTTGAAAAGAGTAAAGACCCATTTTTGGACTTCCCAAAATTCTTAAAATTCAACAATACTATTGCATTAACTCCACAATACCTAGGATTTTAGCCATTTTAATCTATTATATTTTGTTAAATTACACCAAACGACTATATTTAATAATCTAGTTAATCCAACAATATAAAATATTATTGCAACTAAACTAAATACTTGATTAATCTTTTATTATAGTTAACTTTAAGTAAATATAAGTTTAGTAGTACCAAAGGAAAAAACTGATTGATACAACTAAAATAAATCAACAAAATATTTTTAATCCATATAACTAAACATTTTTGTTGGATTTAACATAATTATGGTTGGACCAACTGAAATATATCCATCCATCCACTATAACCAGATAATTTTTTTCCGTGGAATGAACCTGCGAAAATTCATTATAACCGTTTCCACACCAAATGTCTAACTTAATAAGCCGTCACTTAAATCCTTTCATTTGCAATATGTCCTCCTTAATTCTCTATAGTAATATTAAACGTGGTCTAAAACGAAATTGGTCTATTTGCTTTAATATATTACAACATATATAAATTTTATAATATATTTATAACTAAAGATAAAAAAAAACACCCCTCACCACCGAAAATTTTTTCAGAATACGGCCTTAATTGTAACAATAGATCTATTAGATATATAATTTAGTTTATAGGTCTATGATTGTAACATATTTATTTATTGTTTTAAATAACAGATAACAGATTGTAATTATATTTATTTTAATAAAAACATTTCTTTTATATATAATATCTATAAGATTTTATAATTTTATTTCAGTACCTATATGAATTAATTACCTATATTGTATTCAAATGTCAAAATTTAAGTATAAAAATAAAAATTTTTTTTTGAATAAATATATATATATATATATAAATTGTGCTTAATATATATTTTTAATAATTTTAAACATATAAGAACAACTTATGTTGAATTTTGGTCTAGTGAATAACTTTTTGATTACAGAATAATCAATAAATTATACACATACTAAAAAAATTTAAAATTTAATTTAATTTATAAATTAACAGCTTAGATCACGATTTAAGATAGCCTTAAGGTATATTTTAAACCATGGCTTAGACATAAATTTAAAAATTTTAGTTTGTTCGACTTTAATTTCTGATAAGGCATAAACATACTTAAGCTATGGATTGGTAACACTGATGACGTTTGAACTGAACTGGTTCAACGGAAAAATTTTCAGACAAAACAAATAGACGATACTACGATAGTCGGTAAATCTAAAGGAAAAAACTAAGAAGTTATAGTCAGTACTTAGTTAACAGTTTCACTTCGGGAAGTAGGAGACTAGGAACGTAACGAATTTACGAAGGTGTGTTTTATCTGTTATAATAGATTATCATTAATTCGTTGTGTCCGTTTTGAGTTCAGATATGTTATTGTATTTGAATTTTTCTAGTAATTTTTAATCTTATTTTTGATTATAAGTGTAAGCCGCTGAATGCAAATCGTCGGTGTGTACATATAACGCCAAAATACTATGGACAGTTGCAACATTAAAGTGGCCATCAAGGTCCGTCCTTTAAATTATAAGGAACAGTTAGACGATAAGATTTACTGGAAAATAGAATCCAACAGTGTTATTCACATTGATCAAATAACTAAAAAGAAGAACGGAGAACAATTTTTTTTTGGTAAAATGTTTATTTTTAATCCTTTAAACTATTAGTTGCTTACTGTACAAGAGTATAACTATAAAAGTCAAGGTTTAAAGGTAGGAATGAGTTTTTTTTAGCTCTCAAAATTGTTATAGTGCATTTTTCGGAGGTGAACTATAAAAGACATTCTTACCTTTTGATTTGAAAAATAAAAATAGATTGTAATACCGAACATTTTATTGAAACTTAAAAATAAATGATACTTCATTTAAATGTGCCTTTTGATTGGAGTTAATTAAAAATAAAACAGTTTTAGTATATATACTTTTTTTGATTCTGCCAGGTTATGATCTTATTTTGTTCAGTAATTAATATCTGCCCACTTGCATTAACTCATACTGTTGGGATATGTTATGTTGTCTTTGTAACAAGGGCGTTTAAGGTACTTAGTTAATATTATACTTGTGGTAAATTTGTATAATATAAACGTTGGTGTTTTATATAAAAATGTATAGGTATGGTATGTAGCAATTATTAGTATGATTATCACCTTAGGTGAATAACGAGTTAATAAATAACATTAGAAGTATATGATAAATATACACGAGGACATTTATTTCAAAATCTATTTAGAGTTCTTACTATTACTAAAATAATTATTTAATGTGGCCATATACTAGACATATTTAAAGGTCACTAGTTATGTATTCTTTGTATTGAAATAATTTTTTTAAATTTAAGATAATTTAAATAATAATATTTTAGCTATTTTATAATTTATTGTTGTATTATATTATTTTTATATATTTATAAATTTAGATAGAGTATTTTGCGATAAATCAACAAACTATGACGTGTTTGATGAGATTGTCAGACCAATTATTGACAGAGGAGTGCAAGGGTTTAATGGTACAGTATTTGCCTATGGTCAAACTGGTTCTGGTAAAACATTCACTATGTCTGGTGATCAGTCCAACCCTGGAATTATTCCATTAGCTATTAACTATATGTTTAATGCTATGAATAATTCCACTAGTAGAGAATATTTATTAAGGTATATTATAAATAATTAATAGTTTTTATTTAATAAAAGTTATGTATTCTTTTAAAAAATAAAAACATGTTCTTATTAATTACAGAGCTTGTTATTTAGAAATTTACAACGAAAAAGTTATAGATTTGCTAGAAAAAAAAAATAACAAAAATCAAACAAAAAAAATTGAAATTCAGAAAGATGGCTTACATATTACACCATTAAAGGCTATAGTTTGTCAAAATTCACAAATGGTATAACTTAAATCATATGTTGCTTATTAGTTTATTACTTTAAAATGTTTATAATTTAATTTTCAGGTTATTGATCTTATGAGAATAGGTGAGAAAAACCGAAGTATTGGAGAAACAGATATGAATGAAAGATCATCAAGATCCCATACAATATTTCGCATTGTAAGTATTTTTAACTAAATAAATAAAAGTTGTATAAATATTGTCAATTTCAATTATAAAAATAAAACCACCATCTACCTATTAGTATATTTCTATTGTATATTCAATTGATTTTATTATTTATTTTATTTATTCATTTGAATCTTATTTATACTTAATTAATGTTATACTTGAGTCATGTTTAGTATATAATTAACTTTTGGTAACAAGAAACATTCTTAATTTTTTTTTAAAATAAAAATCTTCATTTTAGTTTTGTTTCTTCTCTTTTAACATTAAAATATAAAAAGCAAACTATATCATTAGTTTTATGCATTTACATTTTCTCAATTGACACATTAATAATGATGGTTATGTACCCATATGTATGTGTTTCTGTGATTTCTTTTGCTTAGTTTATAGCAATATGTAAACACTTTAAAATATACATTGCCATTAGTCTTAAAAGGGCATTATACTCACACGTGTTATCTCTGTTTTACTAACGTACTTCATAGCAAATTTGCATTCAGAACAATCCATTTTATGCAGTTAGCTTTAATATTAAAGTTGATTAACTTAAAATCAAACTTAAAACTAAGAAAATTATCTAGGACACCAATAATGCTTTTATTGATATTTTAATTTTTAAGTGAGTTATAGCTATGTAAATTATTTTAACTAAAATGTGTATAGCTCATTTAAAAATTAAAATATTAATATGAACTTACACGATCCCCTGATAATATTTTTACCTTTAAGCTTGGTAATAGGTAAATTGACTATTATTAAAGCTAACAGCATAAAATGGATTCCATTGAATGAAAATTTGCTATTTTACATTAGTAAGACATGGATATATGAGTATAACACTTTCTTAATTACATGTTTTGAATGTGAAATACCTTAGCATAGTTTTTTCAATAGGTTTAATTATTATTATTTATTATAATTTTTTAGATTTTAGAAAGTCGCAACATAGATGATGATTGCGATGGAGCTTACCAACAATCTGTAATCAATTTAGTTGACTTGGCTGGTTCAGAGCGCAGTAATCAAACTCAGTCATCTATGGAACGATTTAAAGAAGGTTGCAAGATTAATAGTTCTTTAACAACTCTTGGTCTTGTTATCCAACAACTTAGTGAATGTCCAGATAGGTGAATTATTTTAATTTTAATTTTAATCTACACTATATTATTATTTTTTAATATAATATAGCCTAGTTTTTTTATGTTATGAATATAAAAAAATTTTGTATAACCTTAATAGTATGATGATTAATGTAAATTTAATTTATATTTTGAAGCTCACAACATGTCAACTTTCGTGATAGTAAACTTACAAGAATTTTACAAACATCTCTTGGTGGAAATTCTTTAACTGCAATTATTTGTACAGTAACCTTAGCAGTTGAAGATCAAACATCTAATACATTGAGGTACTTATGAGAACTTTATTTAAATTCCTAAATTTTGTATCTAAATTGATGTGTATTTTTTTAGTTTTGCGTCTCGTGCCAAAAAAATTAAAAATACTGCTAAAGTAAATGAGAATGTCACAGATGAAACTCTTTTAAAACGTTATAGAGTTCAACTTTCTAAGTTGAATAAAGAATTGGAAGGTATAAAACAAAATCAATATGAAAATGATGAAGTTAATGAAATTAAATACAAGTATCAAGAAGAAAAACGAACTAATGAAGAATTAAAGGAACGTATAATGCGTTTACAAAATAATATGATAACTTCTGCTCATATAGATCAATCCTCAAATAAAGTAAAAATGAAGTCTTAATTTTTTTTTTTTTTTTGTATTGAATTACTAGATTTATTTTACTTTAGAAAGGGTATCAGCGAAGAAGAACATGGGGAGGAAAACTTGATAATACATTTTCTTCAAATAGTATTCTTGAAACTATTGAAGAAGATATCAATATGCATAGACCAAGTGTACCATCTAACTTTGGAAAACAAAATAAAGGTTTATAATTTAGTTTTTAACTATGTACATTTTTATAATTCTCAATATTAATATTTAAATATGGTTTGTACTATTAATAATGTCTAATATTTATTTTATTATTTAACTATTTCTTATAGAATTTAAGACACCATTAGAGTCATTTGAATGGGATTTAATTAGAGAAGAAGATCGCTCTGCTGTTACTGAATCCATAAATAAAGAAAATACTGAACATGATTTTTCTCCGTAAGTCTTAATAATATTTAAATACCAGCCGACTTATCTTACTTGGCCTAGGATAATAATTATTATAATAAACTAATATTTAAAAAAATATCTTATTGAAATCTGAATTAAATAAAAAAACAAATTTTATTATAAATTAAATAAATTATGTACATTTAACATCTTAGAAAACCATAAATGTGTAAAACTATATTATATCTATTAGAAATTTGGTAATCTGAGAAATCAAAATAAATCAATCAAATTCAATGCATTGCATATTCTTGCCTAGACATAAAAAATGTCTCACCATCACCTTGAACAACTACCCAGAATTTCCAGGACTCCATTTTGTCTGCCGATCTAATATGGGTACCTCACATCCACAATAAACAACTCATCCTACAAAATAGATTCCGATAACTTCGCTTTCTCCTTACCTCAAAACACAAATTTCTATTGCAAATTATTAATCTATATCTGTTTTGCTATGCTACTTTATTCTCTTAAATTTTTTTTATAGTTATCAATCCATGGCATACTATTAGTTACCTATATTATAATTTTGTGTCTTAATATAAAATAATTGATTTCATTATCTGTACTTATTAGTTATTAACCTTAGCAAAAATTTCTATAGTTGCTAATGAAAAATATTTTGTTATTCAGACCTTCCAACATTCCATTCAATGTTTGTGAAACCCCTAAAAAAGTTTTAAGAGAACGTGTAAATAATTACAAAAGTATGTTTGAAATGAGTATGAAAGAAAACAATGAGCTTAGAGAATTCACAACTCTTGAAAAACAAATGTTTTATAATAATGTGAGTAACCAACAAATTGTTATTTTATACCTATATTCATATAAATGTTTACTAACCAAGTTAATATAATTTAACAATTTTATCTTTTTACAGAATGAGCAATTAAAAGAATTGAATAATTTAAGTAAGCAAGTTGAGAATCTTCAAACCGAAAAAAATGAATCTGAAAAAATGATTGAAAAACTTAAACATTCAATTCAATTAGTTGAAAATGAAAAACGTGATATTGAAGTTATTATGGAAGTACAAAAGAATATGCATGATAAACGTGAAACAGAACTTCTAGCTACAATTCAGGTTAATATTTTAAAAATTAAAAGAGTAAACATAGAGTATTAATTTTTTTGCTATTTGGATTTTTGTTTTTTATATAGGAAACAAGAGAAGAATTAAAATTAAAAGAGGATCAATTAAAAAAAACCATATTAAGTGATAACTTAATGGCAGAAAAACAAGAAGAAATTAAAAGACTTGAAATGAAAATTAAAGAAATGTATCAATTAAATAATTTGTATATTAATGAAATAGACAGTTTAAAATTACAATTGTTAAATAAAGACCAGCAACTTAGTTTAGAAACGTCTAAACAATGTTCACTTTTAAATGAGTTATCTCTTCTTAAAAATGATGCTGCTGAAGTTAAATCAGTCCCATGCGCTATTCAATTTTTAGCTGATAAAGGGTATTTTACTCTCAAAAAATGTGAAATATTGGAACTGGATCAATTATTAGAACATATTCGTAATACAGTAGAACAATTACAACTAGAAAACCAAAGTTTAATTGATGAAAACAACAATTTGAAATTAATTACAAATGAATTTAATATTCAGATGAAAAACTTAAAAAAAGAAAATTATGAATTGAGTTTAAAACTAAATTCAATCGAAGATAATATTAAGTCTATCATAAAAGATTTCAGTGGCAGTTCTGAAATAAATGTTGACAATTCTGATACAAAAAGTTTAATTGATTTTGCAGTTACACATTTTGAAGAAAACACAAACAAAATTGATATACTGTCAAACGAGAATTTAATTTTAAAAGAAAAATTGTCTTTATCAAATACTAAACTAAATGAAATAAAATCATTTGTATTTTATAATCTTGATTGTATTCTTCAAAGTATTTCTATTATGGAAGTCGAATCAAGTACTGAAATAGAGAAATTTAAGAAGCAACTTTCAGAAACTATAGAAGAAAATATATTTTTGAAATCCAGTATTCAAGCATTTAATAAATTAACATTTGAATGTGTTGATATTATTGAAAAAGTAAAGACTAATCATTTGAAGATTATTGATCTTCATGAAGAACTTGCTATCTGCAATGCTTTTAAAATTGAATTACAAGTACAAATTGAAGAATTAAATGAATTGAATTCAAATCTTAATATGTTAATTGAAAATCAAGCTAAAGTTGATAATGAAATTAAGAATGGTCAAGATGTTAAATCTAACAAATTAAATAGTGACCATAGTAAAATAAATGAAGTGCAATTGATAATTAAAGAAAATGAAATTAAAAGTGATTCAATTGTTGTTATGAATCAATTAAGAACTGAACTTGAAATTGTTAAATCAAACCTTAAAGATAAATCAAATACAATAATGGCACTTGAAAAAACTAATTTAGAATTATTAACTAAATATAGTGATTTAGAGAAATATTATAAATCAAATACTAAATGCATTGATAAAAAAGATGAAATTGAAAAACAATTACAAAATAAATCTGTTATAAACACAAATGGTTTGCAAGATGCACTTGAAAAATTAAAAGAAATGAATATTAAGCTTGAACTAAATGATTCTGAAATAGATAAATTAAAGACTTCTTTGAATTTTGTGAAACTCGAAGTTAATGAAAAGCTTAAACTCATTGAAATGGAAAATTCTAATTTTGAAATTGCTCAAGGTGAAAAATTAGAAAAAATTAGTCAGCTTAACAGTATAAATTCTACACTTACTGTTAAATCTGATAATGAAAATAATATTTATAGTGAATTGCAGATAAAAACTAAAGAATTAGAAAATGCAACTTTACAAATTAATATGTTACAATTATCAATTGAAGAAATGAAAATAAATACAAATTCTAATGTTACTGTTATTGAAAGATTAAATCATGAACTTGATACTATTAAATTTGAACTAGAAGAAAAAATTAAACTTGTTGATCAATTAAAAAATAATAAATCCAAAGAATTAATGGGTAATAATTTAGATAGAATTTCTGAACTTGATGAAATTATTGTAAAACTTAAATCTAAATTGGAAGAAAAATTAAACAATGAAAAAACATTGAATAATGAATTACAGGTTGTTACAGTAGAATTGGATGATGCTATTGTTAAAGTTGATGAAGTAAAATCAGTAATTAACAATTTAAATATAAATAACATGTCCTATATTTCTATTGTAGAACAACTGAACTATGAACTTAAATGTATCAAATCTACTCTTAATGAAAAAAATGAATTCATCTTTGAATTGGAAAACACTAATTTAGAACTTGCCACAAAAAGTAAAAATTCTGATGATCAATTAAATAAAATCATCGCTGACCTTAAAATTAATCTAGAAGCCAAAATTAAAGTTGAAAATGAATTACGAGATGAACTTATATCTAAAACTATTGAATTAGAATATGCAATGGTCCAAAATAATAAATTTGAAACTATGGTAGAAAGTATGGAGAATGAATTAAAATCAAATGTTATATTATTAGAGGAATGTAAGTCTGATTTAGCCATGAAATCAAATTTATTATTCAAATTAGAAAATGTAAATTCCGAATTAACTATAAAGTATGATAAAATGAATGAAACAATGTTAAATAACATGAAGGATAATGAACAAAATTATATAGATATTCAAAATCAGCTACAAAAAGTTATCCAAGAAAAATCATTAATTCAAACTGATTTGAATCTGATTAGCCAAAAGTTTATAGAAATATCAAAAAATCATGATGAGACAAAAAATAATTTAGAAAATAAAATACAACAACAAGTATTAAATTACCACATTTTATATACAGAATTTGTTAATTTGTCATGTGATATTGAATCATTATTAAAACATCAATCTATCAAAGAATCTAATTTGAGAGAAGAAATTCTACTAAAATCTACAGAGCTTGAACTCTTGCAAAAACAAGTACTTGAGTCCAGTTTACAGCAAGAATATGATAGACTAGAAGAAGAATATATGTTAAGATCTCGTGAATGTGATGAAGCACGACAAAAAATAATAAACTTTGAATCAGTATTATCAAAGAATAAAGAATCTGAAAAAATACTTAGAAATAATTTGGAATCCAAATGTATTGCTTTGGAAGAATACAAGAAAAATGTTGAGTTTTTATTTTCAAGAAATGATTCATTTCAAATAAGGGTCAATGACTTTGAAGATAATGTTTTAGTGGGTTTAAATGAAGAATTTGATTTAATGAAATCAGAATTATCAAAAAAAACTGAGTGTGAAAAAATTTTAATAGAGGAAAAAGCAAATCTTGAATGTGACTTGGACAAACTTCAAAAAAAACTTGCCAATATTACTAAAGAAATGGAACTCAGTGAAGAACGGTGTGAAGATTTGGCGTCAATTATTAATGTTTTAGTAATTGAAATAAAGGATGCAAATTCTGTAAAACAAAATTTAGAGTATTGTTTGAATGAAGCTGAGCATGAATTATTAAAGTCTGGAGACTACTGTGAAAACCTTAAATTTGAATTATATAGTGTTCAAAGAGAATTAGAAAATGCATGCATCAATACTGAATGTGTAGAAAAAGAATTACAGAATTTAAAATTTAAATTGAATGAAAACATTGATAAAAAAGACTTAAATGGTGGTGATGTAAGAAATAAATTAATTGATCCACTTGTAGATTATGTACATGATATTAAATTGAAACTCACTGAACTCAATTCTGCTATAATATCAGGAAATCAAAGTGAAAAGCAATTTAGATCAAAAGTTATGTCAGTTGAAGATAATAATTTACTACATGATGAAACATTGAAGATAAACTGTGGCTCCCAATCTGATTTTCTTGATATTGATATTGGTTTAGAAATTGATAATTTACATAAGATAGTAAAAGAAAAAAATGATTTGATCAACAATCTTCAAACATCTAAAAGTAATATGGAAAAAAACATTGCTGAACTTCAGTGTCAAATGAAAAAACAATTTGATGAAAATAATAAATATATTGAAGATATAACATTGATGGAAAATGATTTAAAAGAAAAAACATTATTAGTAAGAAATTTAAATGAAGAATTAAATCAAGTCAAATTATTAAATAACAAACTAAAAGAAAAAAATAATGAACCACAAAACCAAATTATTAAACTATCTGATGTAAATGAAAAGTTAACTAGTGATTTAACATTAATAAAAAATGATTTAAAAGAAAAAACATCATTGATAAGTAATTTAAAAAATGAATTGAACGAACTTAAAATACAATATAATAAACTTGAAGAACATAACCAGGCTAATAAAGAACAAATTTATTATAGTTATGATATTGATTCAGAATTAAGAAATGGTAAAAGAAATATTATAAACGAAATTAATCTCCTTGAACCTGGAAAAATTACAGGCGTTCTCACTGATCATAATTTGTCAAATTTATTGGATATGTTTGTCAGTCTTATTATGACTAAAGAACAACAAATTGTATCTGATTTAGTTAATGAACACAACAAGATCAAACAACTATATGAAGATCAAATCAAGCAGTTCCAAGAAGACATAAAAAAAGGAAAAGAATGGCAAGAACAAGTAGAAAATGATAATGAAAAACTTGGTCTTGAACTTGAAAATCTTAAATCTCAAAAACATAACTTCCCTAGTAGAGAATTAAAAATAAAAGAATTGACTGAAAAAGTATTAGAAGCAGAAAATTTATCTTTTAGTTATCTGAATGAATTGCAAGAATTAAAAACACAATTGAGTAAAACAAATGAACAAAACTATCAGTTATTATCAGATGAATTTGAAGTATTCAAGAGTAGTTCGGAGTTGTCTATACAAGATTTGAAAAATAGACTTGAAAATCTAACCAAACTGTATAATGAATCGCTAAGTATGTACAAAGATCAAAAAAATTGTTGTTTTAGTCTGGAAGATAAATTAGAAAAAATTCAATCAGAATGCGATTATTTAAAATCTATCATTGAAAAAAAAGATGAAGATATTAAAAACTTACTTGAAGGATTTAAATTGAAGACAAATGAATATGAAACATTGATTGAAAAATATAGTTTACAAAAAGAAGAAATTAAAATTGATCATGAAAAAAAAATTAATGAACTAGAATTTGATTTAAGTAATATCAAACATCAGATGTATTGTACAGAAAAGTTGCTTAAAGAAATAAAAAAAAATAATGAACAACTACTGGAAGAGAATACATTAAATTTATCAAAAATTAAACATATGCAAGAAAATAATAATTCAGCTATACAAATAGTAGAATTAGAGGGTGATAGTAAAATAACTAAAGTTGACAAAACAAAATTAGAGAGTTTGGAAAAAGAGTTACAAATAAAGAGTATAGAACTTGAAAATCTGGAAACAGATTTAAAATTAAAAACCATAAAACTTGAGGAAACAGAAGCGCAATGCTCAAAACTTGTCCATGCTCTTGAAGGTCATAATTTAAAAAATAATGAATTAGAGAAACAATTAAAAAGTTTTTATCAAACTTTAAAGATAAAAGACGACAAAATTGAAGATTATCAAATTAAATTGAAATTGAATGAAGATAGTTTAATTGAAATAAATAACATAACTGATAAATTAAAAAAAATACTGAAGTGCAATGATTCAATATCGACACTTTACGATAATGTCTGTTCATTAATGACCAAATGTGAAAGCTTAGAAGAAGAAATTGAAGAATTGAAACAGTCTAATGTTGACTTGGACAATGAATGTGAATCTATGTTAGGAGAGGTAAAAAATAAAGATGATAAGATAACAGAACTTTTAACTCAATTAGATGAGTTGAAGACAAATATTGAATTATTAACAGAAGAAAAAGAATTTTTGAGAAACAAAACTGAACAATTTAAAAATTTCAATGAAGATGTCAAAAAATTGAATGAAGAGATATTTGGTTATGAACAAAATATATATGAACTAAGAAAAGACAAAGGTCAACTAATTATACAGCACGATAAAGAACTGAAACAATTGAAAATGGAATTAAATACAGTCCAAACAAAAAACTTGGAACTATCAAATGAATATAGTAAACTATCAGGTAAGGGAAATTAAAGGCTTTGATAAAAAATTACATTTTTATTGTTTCCATAAATTTAATCTTTTATAGAAACTGCTAAAACTTTGGAAAAATCATTAAAAGAAGATATACAACAATTAAATAGATGTATTGTGGATAAAAATGCGAAAATATCTACATTAGAATTATTTTCCAAAACAAATACTGATGATCTCAAAAAGAAGAATCATGAATTAGAAAATGTCTTTAAAAGAGCAAGAGATGAGGTAACATTGTTTAATAAACTATTTTTTTATTATTTATATATATAATATCTTAATAGTACACAAGTCAAATAAAATATTTAAGTTTATTTTATTCTTATACTTCAGTATTATATTTCAAACTGTTATGATCTGAGATGAATATTTTTTTTTTTGACATTTATTTATTTTTATTAGGTGAAATGTACATTCTATATTATACATTTAATATAATTTTATTTATATATTTATAGAATCATATGTTGCGCAGAGAAATACGCCGTTTGAAAGAAATTACAAATGTACTTAGAGTTGATCAATGTACTCAGACTATTGAAGAACAAAGCTTAGTGAGTAGTGCAATAGTAAGTTAAAACTTTATTTTTAATATAGACAATTTTAAATTGGTATACATAATGCAATTTAACAGATTGATTAAAAACGTCATCATTATTTTTTTTTTTTTTTTTTCATAAGACTTATACAGTATTATTACTATTTATACATATTAAAACTATTATTGTATTTATTTTAGGTGGCTGACCATAAAAGTATGATTGATAGAATCGCTAAATTTGAAAAAGACAATAAAATGATGAAAATGATGTTACATCATCGTAAAGCTAAGATTGAAGAACTTGAAAAGCAACTTAATGAGAGACATTGTTAAAATTGAATTCAAAATGTGTAGCTTCAAGTCTACAGTTAAATGTTTATTATTTATATTAATTAATATTTATTTTTATGTATTCATATGTTTCTAAGTTATTAAAATTCAATATGCATTTGTTTGACTGTTTAATTTAAGTATTGAATTATATTTTGATCTATATTTAATTATAAAACTATATCTATAACTCATTTTTTATTTGCTATGTATTATAATATATTGATTTTCAATATGAAAAATGTGTGTTCTAATTGAAAATAAATTTAATACTTGTTAAATATATCTGACGTCTATTGTAAATAAAAATAGTTGTATATAATTTTAAATACTAATAAGACTTGAGTACTAAATTATTACTAAATTTATTTTGATTAATTTGTTCTATTCTTTTATATTTTAATAAACTTATTTTATAGAATTGTACATTTATATACTCAAGTTACATTAATCCGTCATCGGTATCGGTGTTAGCGTTTCGCTAACATTAAACTTATTTTAGGAACCACTTGTTCAAATAAAAATAGGTTGTTCTAAAACTCCACATACTTCTTATCTAAATAATAATAAACTAAAATAACAATAAAAACAATACAAAAACATATTTATGTGGATATTATGACTGGTAAAAGTATGCAGTATGTGGTGTGTATATATGTAAAGAACATACTACTCCTACTTGTTCGACATGCAACACCGTGAAAGAAAACTCGGAAAATTCTAACGATGAGTTATAATTTTAAATTTGTTTTTATTTTAATATATTTTGTTACCAAAAATTATGTTTTTTTATTTATATATCAAAAATTTGAGAGAAATTTACTATTAATAAATAAATATTATTATTAATTTTGCTAATAAACAATATAATTATTGTAGGATTAAACTAGACAAATATTTTTATCATTGTTTCACTATTCCGAGTTCAATAAATAATTCACAGAATCGAAAAAACGATAATGTTAGCGTAGCGCTAACATAATACCAATCATGTAACAGTATATAGCAATACCGATGACGGGTTAAAATGTAGTATTATGAATTATGAATATTTAAAACATAAAAGGAACTATTAATTTTATGTAAATTATAACCACAACCCACATCATAATACGCATTTAATCTTTACATGTATATACCTTGTTAATCTAAAATATTTTTTCATTGACATATTCTCCTGTTATATGAATTAAATTTTCACATAAAAATTATAAAATATTAATAAATATACATTTTTTCACTTATTACAAGTTAAACAGTATAAAACTGATTTGGTTTTTTCAAATAACCATAAAAGTAAGTCAAAGAAAAAACAATACAGTGAAAACATATGTTACGATATTTGCTACCAACAGTGACAAAAAGAACATTTAACTATTTCAAAATTGTAATTAATTTGAAAAGTATATTACAAGTATCATGTATTATATCTTAGTTAATGTATGTGTTAAATTTGAATTCATTGTACCTATATGAAAAATGATTTTGATTAGACAGTTGTCAACCTATATCAATTAAAAAAAACCCGAACAATCACTCGTTTGTTTTCACTTCACAAAATAATAAGTGCTAAGGAATCTGTTATTGCTCACCAACAATTTAAACGATTAACATCAAAGACATTACCTATGTTACACAGTTTTTGAGTAGGTAGTCGGAAAAAAAAGCTTCAATATAAAAATACAGTAAAAAAAAGGTTACTATAAATATATAATACTTTTTTTATGATGGTATAAATTTTATAATTTTTAATTTTTAAACAATAAACTTATATTTCAATAATTATGTAACATTTTTTTAAACATCTTTAGCCATAAATATAATGTTTGATAAAATTATATACCAAATATTTTAAACTACAGGCATAAATATACATTTAAAATCATTATATTATATTGTATTTATTTATGTTTAAAATATAAGAGAGTAATAAAAGTAATTGACATTTGACTTTATCTGAAAAATGGACAATGGTGTAGGTAGGTATATATATATCATTTTATTATTACAAATGTGGCCTTTTCATTCATATAGTTGTCGAGTTGATTATTTTAAATTATAAGTGTATTCTTACCTACAGTTAGGAAAGATTTTTCATTTATGTGGTTATTATCTTCTAAAGTTTTGATTATTTTGAATTAAAAATGCGAATAAATAGTAAGAGTAATTAAAAATAATAAGAAACCTCAAATTGTACTTATACAATGGATGATTGTACAGCATTTAAAAATAATGCAATACAATATAGATAGGTATTATGATTCGCTGGAGATGTACAAAATTAAGTTCAATGAATTGCCCTTGTATTTTAAAAACGAATTTGAATAAAGATAGTCCAACTTTAATTTCCATCGAACACGATGACGTACACAAGCGAATGAAAATATGGTTTCTGGCAGTGAAAATTCAAAAAAATATGAAGGCAAAAGCCAAATGAATCAACAACGCACCTAAATCAAATTTTTTCAAGTGTAATACTAAAATTTAGTATTACATTTAATGTTGGTTCCGGAGGGTGTATTAGCCGAATTGCCGATGGAAGATTATTCAAAAAGAACTATTTGTAATCATAGAGGGAATAAAATTCACAAAAACCGAGGTGGCTGACAGAAATAATTGTTAATGGTGAATTAAAATTTTCAAAATTTTCTTTTAAGAAAACATTTGCATTTGTTGTCTCCATTTTACAAGTGCGTAACACAACAAATTTGCTTTCAGTATTTCCTTCGTATAATTTCGTTTAACTTTTAAGTAAGATATTATTATATTACAATAATATGAATATTTTTGGCGTAGTTCTAATACTAAATTTTATTGTATGGGCAACAGTATTAGTATTGTTCTGTGGTATTAGGTATATTTATAATTTGTCAATAAGTTATTTTCTTATTCAAAAATAAAAATATTGTAAGTCAACGTACAATGTTTAAATTTTTTTTACGAGTAACAAGCCTATTAACAGAATAAACAATTCTCTGACAATGTTACGCACTTTTACATTATTAAAATAGAAATTGATTTTTAAAACAAAGCCACATGGCACATTGATACTTATTTAATTTAAAATTTAATAGGTGAAAACAAAGAATATTCCCAAGAAAGATTTTTTCTATTCGATAACGACCAAAATCCCTAACCTAACTAACCCTTATGCAAATTGCAAGTTGCTACCAATTGTCCATGCCATGTCTTAAGGTTAATATAAATAGATTTATTTAACCTTGGCCATGTCCTCCCTCATTAGCCATATTTCATATTTTTTTTATTTTTGATAGTAAATTATTTGGTAATAAAATTTTTTGACAGTGTGTGCCCCTTCTAAAAAGAATTCTTGTTACGCCACTGGTTTTTTTAACTAGCTAAGTCAGATACATGACTCAGCGATGGGAACTTTGGCCTTGCTCTTGAGATATTAATCTCAAAAACAAATTAAATGAAAAAATGGTAAGCAAGTGAGTAGCTTCCACTATGCTATACATTAGGTATTTATGTGTCAAGATGGTCACTTATTATGAATGATGTGTTAAATTTTAATTCAATGGCATATCATTATAAACGAAAAACGATTCTGAGTGAAAACGATCTATCAGCTTAATCTTAAGTGATATATTTTTTGATATAGCCATTAAAATAATTTATATCATTATTTGTAAAAACTTTTACTATATATAATAAATATAATATAATAATAACTTTTATTCAAATTTTAAATTTGAACTACTTAAATGTTTATAAATATGATCAACATTCGTATATTTTTAGATTTTTTTAGTTCCAATATAATAAACTTATACAAGAGAAATATTATATTACATTTTTAAACCTTAGCTATAAAAATTAAAGATTTTACACATTTATTATAACAAAATACCTATTTGTAGTTTGTACATTTTTGCAATTTTCTAAACATTTGAACTTCAAATCTTTATATAAAAAAATGTACACATGTATTTTAAATATTTTTGAATAGTTATAATAATAACATATTTGGGATCTTTTATTAAATATTTATACTTTTTGATTAGGCCTGAACATTTTGAGTAAAGAAACTAAAAAAAAAATTACAAAATATTATAAATAGGTAGCTTTAAAAAAATTAGTGTTAATATTTTGAAAATTTTAACGTGTGTAAAAGGAGTGGTAAGGAACACATGTTGATGTATGCATTATTAAGGTTTGATTAAGAATTTAAGACATAAACACATAATGTCTA
Organism: Rhopalosiphum nymphaeae; assembly: GCA_036289425.1. Lineage (NCBI taxonomy): Eukaryota > Metazoa > Arthropoda > Insecta > Hemiptera > Aphididae > Rhopalosiphum > Rhopalosiphum nymphaeae. The sequence continues at coordinate 8,082,390 of JAZAQC010000012.1, read as the reverse complement.
AGACTTAAGGTAACTTAAATAAAAAAAATATGAAAACATAATATTTAAAAAAATATTTCAAATTTGTCATATTCCAGTACTTTTTTTCTATTACAATTTAAATGTTGCAATTGTAATATAATAAAATATTTTAAATAATTTTTGAAATATATCAGTAAAAATAAAATAAGGTTTTATTTTGTAGGTCCACAAAATTCAAACATTGCATTTTGCTCCCTAAGTTAAATCCAGCCTTATATGATCCTATATATCATAGCAGTGCATTATATGATAGAACTTTATATATAGGGTACAGCTACTAAATAAAAATTAAACAATATCTATTAACAAATGTCTTATAAATGATAATGATAATTTGAATACATTTTAAACATTTATTGTGCATGCCACTGGATTAGTGATTATTCATTATTTTGTATACTTATATTATAATGTTTCTTAATCATTAAGAATGTTGATGTAAAAAATCTATTTACTAACAATATTACATATGTAAATTACATTTATTGTGGTTTGTGGCTTTTAAAATAGCACATTAAAAATATCATTATTATTTTTATTATTTTGTTTTTGTAATACTATTTACATAAATATGTTTCGGTGTATAAAGGAGTTATCTTAAATTAACCAATAGTTCTTAATATAACAAACAAGAAATAAGTCATAAACAAATAAATTTAAACTAAAAATAAAATAAAATACAATAAAAAGTGATATAAAAGTAGTAGTCATGTTTTAATTATTGCTTTGCAATCGATCCCAACGCCAGATAGTACCATCGTCACACACACAAATCAAAATGTTACCATCACGACTAAATGTAGTTTGGCGTATAACTGTATTACATTTTGGATGAGCTAATGTAGTTACACGCATTGAAGCCTGGTCATTAGAATTTAAATCCCAAACGTATATTTTACCAATGGTATTGCCAAGTGCTAATATCTAAAATTAAAAAAAATTGTAATTATTAATTTCTTTGATATTAATACATTTTATTTTAGTGTTATGTAAATACTTTTTGGGAGAAATCCATAGAAAATCTGATGAACCATACATCACAATCTTTAAAGTCATAGTACCATATTTGTGATACTGCAGCTTCATTTGGTTTGAGTTCAGTATCTTTTAGATGACCAGGTTTCCAACAAACCATACAATTTTCACATGACTAAAATTCAGTTTTATTATAATACAAAGTTATATATCTTATTAAATAATAATTTAACTTAAAAATATATATTTGACGTAATTATTACCTTGGAAATAACATAATCACCAATCCACCTTACACAATCAACATAATTTCTATGTATGTCACGTGTTGAAAATACAGGAAAATGTTCCTTAATAGTATCAAAAGGTCGAGCAGACCTATTTGGATTAAAAGAATATGATTGTTTAATAGCATCTTGGATATAGTCTTTGTCTAAACTCCATAACTTTAATGAATGATCCATTCCACAAGACATTATACGATTACCATCAATATTGAAATCCTAAGTTTATAAAAAAATAATCCAATCAAAAAATTTAATAAATAAATGTAACCTAATATAACAGTTCTTAATTTTTTGTAGAACACGGATGTCTGTTGAAAAAAGTTTTTCATAGACTCCAAATAACCTTTTTTTATTCAATATCATAAATATTTTTTTCATTAAAAATTACAGTAACATATTGTATTGGGAGTATAAAATAATATACTCTATATCCAACTATAAATTGCATTCATGCTAATGTGTACATGACTGGAACCACCTATTGAACTACAAATCAGTCACTGATTTAATTTAGTGGTAATTATATTACATAACATGAATCAGATAAAATATGTGAAATCAACTTTAAAAAAATATTTAAATTACCGCTGAGAGAACTTCATCTCGATGGCCTTCAGCACCACCAAAAATGACGATACATACATCACTTTTGATATTCCATAAACGTAAAGTATGGTCTTTAGATACTGATAGTAACATATTTGTATCAATTGGATGAAATTGTAATTCATTAATAGCTTGTCCATGACCTAGAATTAATAAGATTAATTTTTTTAATCACAAGTAAATTTGTATAATAAATAACTATACCTATATAATGTCGAATTGATGACATAGTGACTGGACTAAGAATTCGTATGATACCTCGATTACCAGCGATAGCCAAAAGTGGTTTGCCATTTTCATCTACAGACCATGCACAAGTATAAAATGTCTCATTTGTCTACACATATATTTATATATTAAGGATAATTAATAAAAAAAATCATTTAATTAGATACAATGTTATAAAAAATAAAATAATAATTCATTTATAGACATCTATACACATAATAATGTATTATATATATATATTTGATAACAATAAAAGGATACATCTGGATCTGCATAACTTTGCAATAAATTAATAGTACCATCATCTAAACATTGGTAAACTGAAACTCTATTACTGCCAACAGATGCAAATATCAATGGTTGGTCTTCATTTAATAAATGATTAAATTGAACACCAAATAGTGATTGGCCATGGTCTTCTCTTAATGCACATCTATTAAAACAGAACTGATGCTATAATCATAAACTCATAACAATCATAACTTAATTATATTGTATGTATATTGTTAATATTATAGTTATTGTTAAAATAAAAAAAATTGATTTTATAGAAAAATTAATTATTAGTTTAAATCAATTATAATTATTGATTGAATTAATAAAAGATTTTTGAAGTGTACATTTTTTTTAAAATAACTTATATTATTAAGAGTTTAATACATACGAAAATTTGTACTGAAGCTTAACATTTTTGGTATTATTGGAAGGTTTAGATTTTGTTTTTCGACCACGTCTAGCTGGTTCATGACTTCGTGTTGTAAGATCAGTATTTGAGCTATCTATGCTTGATGTATCATCCTAAAGAAAGTATATATTATTTTATTCTTAGATAGATGTAATTTTGGTATAATACTAAAACAATATGATGTATTAATATCGAATTTTAAAATATTAAGGGAAACTTACAGACTCTATTAGAATAACGTCAGACATGTTTACTGTTATTCAAAATAAACTATCTAAATTTTGTGTAAAAATTATATCTTTAATTAACATTCAATAAAAAAAAATATTTCGACTCAGAATTTCAGTTTTTTTAAAATTAACATGATGGCTGATGGCATATTGGCATGATAATTTTAAGCAATGATAATTGATAATAATATATGAGACGCTTTTGATGATATGATAGCAAGCAATCTCGACAAGACGACAACATCTGAAAAAAAAGATGTTTCAATTTATTAATTTATCTACTACTTTGAGGAAGTTTTTTAAAAAACTTAAAACCGTTGAGATTTTCTAAAGAATTGCCCAGTATTTTGGCTAAAAATAATAACGTCTTGATAGACCCGTTGATGTTAAGTAGTTTAGGGGAATCCGTTTCACACGTATTTCACATCGTGTTTGTTGCGAGTCGGTCGAGGGAGCGAAATTTACAATTGTATTCTGTTATAGATTTTTATTAGATTTATCTATGTACTATACGAGTGGTGTTTGGAAATTTGAAATACTACTACAAATAACAATGATCATATTATGTGCTTTGCTATTGTGTAACGCATAATAGAGGAGGTTTTTATGACAAACGCGCGTAAAAATAGTAAAATTCAAAGGTCGCATGCGGATCGGTCCATCCGTATTAAAGTATATATATCCCATGGGGTAGATATAATATATAGGTATATATACAATACATGTTATGTATTTATTTCATATATAAATGATAAATATAAATTTATATATATAGCTGCTGATGTATATCCTATTATTATACTTATATGTATATATGGGCAGGTATTTAAAGGTAGGTAATAAAATATTATATAAAACGTCAGCAGCTCTTTTCAGACAATAATTTTGCAGAAAGGTCCATGGGAAATTCGTATCCGGTCTATACAACGGTTGAAGATAAAGACGCTAGTGCAATAATAATAATATAATAACGGTGCGGGGGACAATGTAATATAACCGTGTATATAAATATATATATCATAGATAATACTATATAGGTAGTCTATTGTATGCAAAGGAAAAAACAGACCGATATAGCGATGAGAATTGAGAGTCCATGTCATCTATATAATATATTATATTGTGTGTTGGTTGTTGATCGTCGGGTGGGTATGCAACAGGAGGGTAAGAATAAAAAATGCTCCCGCAGTCAACAATCGCGGTTTCAAATTTGCAAGGGGTGACGTAGTATTAGTGTAATGAAAGGGTTAGGTGGGAGGGAAATAAAATATAATTTCGAAGAAGAGAACGTGACAACGGTGTGTATGGTAGTTGAACGGGTTCGTGTCGCAGGAGGCGATGTATGAATTTTTTACGATAAAATACGATATTATTGTGTACACGAATGCACAATATTATAACGTAAATACGTAATGTGTGCTGCAGCTGAATACGTAAGAAAAACGCGCGGCCGCGACCGGTTTTGGTTGGCACCAATGCGGTTTGCAAGAGCCGTTACGCCCGGTTCGACCAATGGGGACGCGAGAATTTGCGAAAAACGGTTCCTGGATCGTTTTTTTACTATTTTTTTTTTTTTTTATTCCACTTGTTTGTTTTTTTTTTCCAACATTTTTATTTCACGTCCCCGTCATCCCACCACATACCTACCAATACCACATTATACCACGATATTGTAGTATTATACCGCGTACGCCGTTCTCCCGCAGCGGCAGCAACACGGCGTCACTTTGCCGAATTCGACCAATTCCTAACCCTTTATCGTTCGGTAATCGGTGCGATTTCGCTGCTGTTGCCGCCGTCGCCCCGGGTATAAGCGCACGCACTGTCGTCAGCCGCTCGAAATCCGCGCTCGGTCCGTACGACGCGACACGGTTATAACGACATTTTTCTGTATCGCGGTGTCGCCGGCCGCCCACAGTTACTACACGCCAATACGTTAGCGACAGACCGAGCGTACCTGCTAGACAAATAACAACGCTATATTATTGTAATTTGTAACCGCTCCGGCTCCACTCGAACGCACGCACACGCACGCGACTGTGCGCGCCAACACACGCATACCGGCATATCCGTTGTCGTCTTGTTCCGTCTTCTTCAGTATTTTTCTTCTTCGGCAATGCGAAGTAAGCTGTACTACCGACTATTAAATATCCAATAGATTCCTTCTCCGCGTCGTATGTGCCTGATGAGACGCGCGTGCTGAAATTCGAGACGTCGCTGCAGCTACAACCACAGCCACCGCCACCGCTAGCACCGTCACCACCACGACCACTGTCACGATCGGGATCTACTTCACTTTTGAAGAAAACGTTAATATTATATCGTGAGTTAGCCCGCACACACCACTCGGGCTGCTAACATATCGGCTACAAAGCAGTGGCCGAAACGGTTGTACCGCCCTGATTTCCCGTCCCTGTCCATCGGCTGTCTGACCTTTTTGCCCGTCTCACAGTGTGTTTTGACGATTTTCAGTCCGGTATGGAAGTCAAAAACACTAGGTTCGACGAAAACACGGACGAATCACCAGCTGACGCTCATAAGTCTGATGACCACAAAAAGCTGCTCGAGTATGGCATACACGAATCTGTTGCCGACAGGCTAGACGAAATTTATAAAAGCGGTAAGACTATTTCAGATTAAATTTTTATCTTTTGTAGTAATCCCCAAAGAAAATGTTTGGAAAAACAATTCTGTAGCATTTTAGTAATATATCTTACTGCAAAGTAATTAATATATATAGAAAAATTTTGTTTTGTACTGTTTGAATCCAATTAACATAGATTAAATCATTTGTTTATAAATCTTGTGCTCATAGTTTAGATGTACCTAGTCTTTTTGGAGAAAAACATTTAATCTGCTTGTAATTGGGCCAACTCCATGTATAATTGTATTACCATAAAGTCAGCTCATACCTAATATCTGTCTATAGTAATCAATGTCTAGTTGATTTTTACATTGTTTAATATTGTTGGTTTTAATATGTTAAATATAAATATTTAAATAATTTAAATACAATTTATCATTTAAGAAATATTTCATAAGTGCATTTTGTTGAGAGGGGGTAATACTTAATTATATACTAACTCTGCCAACTTATTGATATTATAACATTTTCTGAGGTTATTATCTTACTATAGTTATGTTTGGGATATTTGTTATCTAATTAAATTATAATATCTTACAACATTCCTATGCACTTAAATATGATATAATTTATATATTATATTGGTATAATCTATGTATAATATCTTAAGAAAATTAACCTTATAATATATAAAATTTTAAATTATTTATTTAGTTATTTTAAAATCATTAAAAATTAATTAATTTGGGTGCTTAGATATAATATTATCTTTTTCTTACTATAACTATTATATTGTTTTACATATTTTGCTTACAAAATATGCTAGATATTGTATTAAAAATAATAACAAAATTTGTATTGAATAATTTAAATATTTAAATGTTTTTATCAATTGTATTTAATTTATTCTACTAAATAACATTTATTTATAAATAATAATAGTTTGAAATTAATATAGATACAATTTCTAGCGAAAAATAAGTATCATCATTTTTTATTTTATTTATAATTGGTTTATATTACAATTTAATATTTTACTACCTAAGAAAACAATGTACACATATAATAGTACCTAATTTAATGTAGTATAATATAATGAAAATTCAACCCATTTCCAATGTAAATAATGTAATGCAGGCTAATAACCATACAGTTAATACCTTAAAAAATGTACCATGTGCATGTTGTAAATTCAGTTTATTGGGCACAATAAAAATATAATTGACATCTTGTAATCTATATAGTCAATTTATAATCTTAGTATCAGTTATTTATTAATCTAATCAATTTTTATATAGTTTAAATTATTTTTTTAGGTAAATTATCACATTCTGATTTGGACACTAGAGCATTGGATGCTTTAAAAGAATTTCCTGTGGATGCAGCTTTGGGAGTTCTTTCTCAATTCCTTGATAGCAATTTATTACATGTATCTAATAAGTCTGCATATTTATGCGGAGTAATGAAAACTTATCGACAAAAAACAAGAATTACCCCTCAAGAGCAATTTGTACAACCGCCCAAAGGGCCAGAATTTGATAAAGTCAAGGTATTTTTTTTTTTTTTATGATTTCTGTAGTATCTAATACATAATTTTACTTTTTTTTATATTTAGGAAATATTAGCTAGAACTAACTATAAATTTGATGTGACAACTGGACAACGAAAGTATGGTCCGCCACCTGACTGGACTGATCCCAAGCCAACTGCTGGTTGTGAGGTAAACTAATATTTAACTTATAACTATATAAACTATATAACCTATATAACTTTTTTTTTTAAATTTTAGGTATTTTGTGGAAAATTGCCAAATATTGTGTTTGAAGATGAATTGATTCCATTATTTGAGAAATGTGGTAAGATCTATGATTTAAGATTGATGATGGACCCATTGTCTGGTACTAATCGTGGATATGCTTTTGTTACTTACACTACTAAGGAAGAAGCTGAAAGAGCTACTGTAGAAGTAAGTATTTTTTTTTTTTTTGTTATCTACCAGTATTGTTGAATTTTTATACTTTACATAATACAAAACCTATTATTTCAGCTTGATGGTTATGAAATTAAGCCTGGAAAAAATATTAAAGTGAATATTAGTGTACCTAATCTTCGTCTTTTTATTGGGAATATTCCTAAATCGAAAGGAAAAGAAGATATTATGGAAGAATTTGGCAAAATAACAAGTAATCCATTACAAATCATTACATTTTTAAATTATTTAATGTCATACTATATTATAATATTTATTCTAGGTGGACTTACAGAGGTCATAATCTATAGTTCTCCTGATGACCGTCGAAAAAATCGTGGATTTTGCTTTTTAGAGTATGATTCTCATAAAGCTGCTTCTGTAGCTAAAAGACGCTTAAGTGCTCCTAACTACAAAGTATGGGGTTGTGATATAATTGTAGATTGGGCTGACCCCCAAGAAGAGCCTGATGATGAAACTATGTCAAAGGTATATTAATATTGAAATACTAGCTAAAAATGTTATGGTTATTAAAAAATGTAAATTATTGTTTTAGGTTAAAGTGTTATATGTTAGGAATTTAACTCAAGAAGTGACTGAAAATCGTTTAAAAGAATCTTTTGAAGCTCATGGTTCGGTGGAGAGAGTAAAAAAAATAAAAGATTATGCTTTTATTCATTTTAATGATAGAAATTGTGCTCTCAAGGTAATATTGAGTATGGTGTTATATTATTTATTTATTTATTTATTTATTTTTTTTTGGAGCAATCTAATAGTATAATATATATTATATTAACTAATGGTTAAAATTATAATAATATTGTCAAAATCACGAAAAGTGAACTGTAGTAGACAATGAGTGGAACCTAAATTATATTTGTATTAGGATTTCTGTTCTAGATGTGGCTTATTAATTGTTGGGAACAACACTGTTGTCAGTGTTAAATTTTTTGTGATCTCGAATAATGTGACAATGGGCTATATTCTATAAATATGTAATTACTTATTTAAAATTTTATATTTTTATATAAACCCAAACTGTCCAAAGGACCTTGTGATTATGATCCATAAATTAAGATGTGTTAGTATGGCTTGAAATGTTTTTTTAGGGCCATTGGGAGATAAGTTATACATTTATTTATTTATTAATGAACATTAATTTAACAGCCATCTATCTTTTTACATTGTAATACAATATTTACAGACTACAGATAAATGACGTAAGTGATAACCATAGTCTATCATAGATGAATATAATATAGTGAATAATACAATTGATGTATAAGTAACAATAGATCCAGTTGTATAAAACAAATTAATGATGTATCTAAACAGAATATAAAATAGAATATTAATGAAAAAAAATATATATACACGTTGATACAAATTTTATTTGCTAATATTAATAATTTTGATAGTAAGTAATATGTACTACAGTTAGTTTTAGAATAATTAAATTATCTATTAAAAAATTTTTTAGTACATAGTGGCGCTTTTTGATATGTGATTTTAAAATAAATTTCTTCACTGTTCTTAGCAAAAGTTAATATAAGATTATAAAGGATATGTTATCTCAAAGATAAGACTTCTAGACTAATAGTATCTAGTTAATAGTCATAATTCTTATAATAATAATTTAAAATTTACCTTTCTTGATTTAACTTTTTAAAGTACTATTTAATTTAAATTGTAAGGTAGTAAATGATTATTTAACTAAGTGATTAGATTATATTATCCAGAATAGGTATATTAAAATCAACTATTATGTCCTCATTATTTAGTATTTAGTAAATCATAAAATATGATGTTTTCTAAAACATGGTTAATGCTAGTATCTATTTTTGTTATATTGTGTATAATCTGAAATAAACTTATTATTTTATTAAAACATGATTATTTAATTTATTTTGTAGGCTTTGGAGATATTAAATGGTAGTAATTTGGATGGAGCTACTTTGGAAGTATCACTAGCTAAACCTCCATCAGACAAAAAGAAGAAAGAAGAAATTTTAAGAGCTAGAGAACGTCGTATGTTTACTAATATGCAAGGCCGTGCTTTTGGGTAGTTACATTATTCATAATAATCAATTAAATGTGAAAAAAAAACAATATTTTGAATTTGTTATCATTTATACTGTTAATTTAAGATTTCTTTTGTACTTAATATTTAATTTTTAAATTTAATTTTTAAATTTAATTTATTAATGTTTTAATTAATTTTAGGTTGATGCCACAGCCATTATCATTGATGGGGGCTCCAAGACCAGGCTATCGCACTGTTTCAAATAATTTACGTATGGCTGGTCGAGGTGATTTCGGTAAGTGTTTTTTTAAATTATTATTGTGTTTTAATTCAAAGTTATAACTACATAATTATCATTTTATTTGTTTATTGATAACAGTATTGGGATTGGTCTGAGGTAATAACATAATATTATGATGCATGCACATTAATGTTTGCATGTTATAGTTACATTTAATAATTTTAATTTAGAAATATAAATAACTAAATGTTTAAACTGAAATGATTTTTTTTTTTAATACTTATAATTCAGTATAAATTAAAAGATAAATAAAAAATACCACACATTAATTTATAAAAGTAAATATTAAAAGAGATAATTTAAATTAATGTTCTTATAAAAATTATTTCCTATTAAAGCTAAGCTAAGCTAATGTAACTTAAAATAACATTACACTATTATAATTTTATTTTATACTTAAGTTTTCAATGTAAATATATCTTATGGTAGGTATACCATTTTATGTTTTTTTTTTATGAAGCTATAAATTTAGGTAAATATTAATAGTACATTATACCCACATGTATTGTCTCTGACTTACTAACGTATATCGTAACAAACTTGCATTCAACAGAACACATTTTGTGATGTTAACTTTAATATTAGATTAAATTTACTATTACCAAATTAAAAGATAAGAATATTATTTAGAAAATGTTATATGATTTTATTGATATTATTTTAAAGTTTTAATATTTTACAAAACTTACTTTAAAATTATAATATAAATAAAAACATATGACATTTTCTAAATAATATTCTTAACTTTAAATTTGATAATAGGTAAATTTACTTTAATATTAAAGCTATCACAAAATGTGTTGTTTTTTTTTTTTTTGCTTTTATTATATTACAGCAATACGGTTATTTAAGAAAAAAAAATATATACATAATAAGTTATATGATAAATATAAAATAAAGATATAAAATAAATAATAATAAAACAACAACGAGTTTAAATAAGGAAGCCAGCAAAATGGATAAAATTAATAATTATGGAAGAAATAATGGGAGTGGAACGAGAGTTAAGAAGGAGATTTGAGTCGGGAGTGATGTAACCAAGGGATGATATAAATGAAAAAAGGAGTTGTCTACTTGGTAGAAGGGAGGGACAATTAAAAATTAGGTGGTTGAAATCACATATTGCATCTTTTTGGTGTCCAATAAGATGTGTTGTGTTGAATGCAAATTTGTTATGATGTACATTAGTAAGACAGAAACAACACATGTGGGTATAACGTGCTCTTAATAATAAGACTTAGTTTTTTTAAAGTATAATGTTAAAAAAATTAGTATTATCTAAATTGTGACAACATCAACACTTAAGAAAATAAAATATTCAAATATTCGGAGTATTTTTTTTTTTTCGCATACATTATACTGTCATTTTAGATATACTTGTTTATCAAAAAAAGAAAAAGGATTTTGTTAATTAGTTAAACTTAAATAATCACTGGTTATAAGTTTCTATTCAAGGTTATAATCATACAGTTATACTTAATTAGTATACAGTCTTATCTTATTATCTTATTGAGCGTCCTGAATTTAAATATACAAACATCAAAAATAATTAAATAAAAAAAAAAATTGTTTTTCGTCTCCCTATTTTTATCTTTCAGCTGTATAAAATTAATGAAGCCTCATTTGATGGTTTAAACCAACAATTAGAAGAAAGTGAAAAAAAAATCATCTCATATTGTGATCCTTCCTGGTGTATCCATTCATTTCTTTTGCATGTTACTTTCATTCCATGACGTCCAGAGTACAAAATGATTCCAACAGCATTTATTTTTCTTCCAACTATTTTTTACAACAACTATTGTGCTGACTATATTTACTCAAATAACGAAAAGATAATTTTTTCCATGATGCCTGACAGTATGTGTTTTGTCAGTAAATGTATCAATTCAACAGAAAGGATGATGGTAATTTTATGTAACATATTATGTGAATTGTACAAATTGTATTTAAGAGGGTGTTAATAAAGTTTTATATAATATATTTTTAATTTTTGTATAATATTATTATTTATTAGAAAAACCTAAAAATAAACTATTCAGTATTCTTATGTATACTCTGGTAAAAGTTCCATAATGCTCTGTAAAATATAAAACACCCTCTTAAAATTATTGAGTGAAATTGTTTAGTAGATACAATCATTTTGTATGTTTAATTAGATTTTATTGTTTTAAATTTATAAATTAGCATTTCAAGTAGCTAAAAGTATAAGTTTTAATTTTAACCTTAAATATGTATTATTATATGTTATTGTTTATGTATACAATTGTTATATACTAAGGATTTTGCTTGCAGATCTGGTTTTAATTAATCAAAAAAAAAAATTAACATTTGAATTATTTAGTCCAATTTTAGTTTATGTTATGGTTATTTTTTATTATTTTTTAGATTGGCCATGGGGATTTAATACATGGATGTGGCCTGCAGGCCGCTGGGATGCTGGGGCTGCCGGTCCTTGGGGAACAGCGTCTACTGGAAATAGACAATGGCATGGAGTTGCACCAAACAATCGGTCATGGGGAAATAGCGGCGGTGGCCGAGTCGGCGCAACTGGAAATAGTAGCGGCGCTTCAAGCCATGGGAAGTTTACAAGATAAACAAGGCAAGTTTTAAAAAATAAAACTTCATTACTGTTATTTATATCAGCAGAAATACTGATGTAATGTATGTGAAGTTGTATATTTTATTTTTATTTAGTTCTAATTATTAAACTGTTAAATAATTTATTTAAGATGTATTATTTCTTTTTTTTTTTAGGCGAAAAGAGGTCTGATAAAAGTCTCCAGAAAGAGGGGGGTCAGCGCAATCGGACCCGCAACAGCTACAGACGTAAGGGCGTCGGCACGAACGACTGGATGGGGCGAGAGCGAAAGCGCTGTACACTTGATGTCAGTGACTGATCGCAAATGGTAGTTCTAAATTATTTTAGTACTTGCCATTAGTATCTCAATTTCTCGCTCATGTTACCTAATTTCATTGTTATTTAGATATATTTTTTTTTATTATTATTACTTCTTTCTTGTCTTTCGATTCATATATCTTTATCAGAAAGCTATAAGAGCTGTGTTAATAAATTGTTTTTTTTTTTAGTTAAAAGCTTAAAACTATCGACTATTTAAAATTTTTGTTATTTTTTCTTAATTTTTTTATCTTGTTAATTTGACAAAATTTATTTTTAAAACATTACCAAAATTTCTCCCCCTATTTCTGGAGGCATATTATATTGTTTAGGGGGACTAAAAATTTGAAATACAAGTTTTCACTAAACATTATTTGATTTCTTTTCGTATTCAGTCAAAAACAACTAGACTTGTGTATTATAATTTTTTTTTTTTATATATATATATATATAATTTTTTAAGAGACTATACCTCAATTTTCTTTACTATAATTACTGCCCATATACATAATTTAATTATTATATTTTTTTTAAATTACGCTTTGCTTTCAGTTCATACATTCAATACAATAGCTTTAAAATAATTGCAACACATTTTACATTATTGACATATTATAGTATTTGACGCTTTATAATTATTATACTCATGTAATTTTTTTTCTTTTTATTTGTGTAAAAACAAATTTGTCTTTAGCAGTTTTGTCCTTAAAAATGTTATTATTTTTTATCATTATATTAGTACTCATAAAACAATAAATAGAAAATAATGTTTAAAAAATAAATGAATAATTGTTTTCTATTAGGTGAAACTCCTGGAATTCTTCACGGTTCCATGACTGTATAAATCAATTTATACAATCATTTTATGAGTTTAGGTATAAACTATATTCTTGATTATTTAAATTTATTTTTACCCTCGCAATTTTAATTTATCCCACATAATTTACAAGGTAAGTGATAGTAAAAATTAATGGACGCTCACCCATTAAAAGCAATTAAATTACATAACAATACTACTATTATATTGTTATCTGAATAGTCGTTTGTTGGACATTGTCCCTGGGGAAATGGAAATCTGATTCGATGTTTTGTTTAACCAACCATAACAGTATAAAACCATATATATTGATTTATTTTTTATTTCTACAACATATCTACGCTGGCCGGTAAGTATCACGATCGTGATGTCCGTTTTCAGATGTAATATTATGTTCCTGAGGTAGGCAAAACATGGAGTAATATTAGTTTAACAGGTCAAGGGGACGCCACATATCTGTATTTATAATCTCATTTGTATTAGTGCCTCACATAGAAAGCAGAATTACATACAGCAGATAGTATTACTCGTTTAGTTTTGTTAATTTTTAATATTAAAGTTAATTTACCCAAGCTCAAATTTATAGTTACCAACATTATCTGTGTTCTCAAAGTTATAAGCATATTAAAATATTTTTCATATTTAAATTGTCTTCAAAAATTAAATAATGAAAAATAATTGTAAGAGATAATGTTTTTAGCTTTGAATTTAATAATAGATCTGAGAATTTTTAGATCTCATTATCTTAATATATTTTTTTATCTATGAATCTATATTGAAACCACGGACGTATATACGTCCGTGATTAAAACTAAAGTGTATCATGATATAACTTGTTACTTCGTTACCCGGTCTTAAAAGACCGTGCTTAGTTATATCATGCAGTGTACAACACTGCTTGAATGTCGATCTCCTGTTTGTGTTACGTACTCACATGTTCGTATAACACTTATAATAACAGAGATAACAAATTTGGTTGAATTGACAATCACCGATTATATTAAAAAATTAAAAAATGAATTTCAATAATTTCTGATAGTTCAACATTTGACATAAATGCTAGCTGTTAATTTTTAATATAAACACTTATATAGAATTGAAGTCTGCAGTAAATAGTGTTGTATCTGACAACTATCAATCGGTTGGTATTTTTCAGTTGGTTAGCTATGAGTTGTGCTGTGAATTATAACGGCGCGATTATCAGGGAGGTGGCCAGCGACGTGTTGGTGCATGGCGAAGGGCCATTTTGGGATTCCGAAAACAACGTTTTGTACTTCGTTGATATATCTCAACACCGCGTTTACAGATTTTTCCAAACCCGTTTGGAACATGTCCAGCTAGGTGAGTAACACTTATACATTAGACTAAGAACAATTGTTTATATTCCATTTGTTTGTCTAAATGTTTTCCTATAGATGAAGAAGTAAGTTTTGTGATCCCAGTTGCCGGACAACAAGGTTTGTTCGTTATCGGACTAGGCACTACATTGGCCAGTCTCCGATGGAACCTCCACGAGAATATCCATAAAGTTGTTGAACTAGCTATCGTCGACCGCGATAAAGTCGGAAACCGGTGGAACGACGCTAAAGCGGATATAAATGGTTACCTGTGGGCAGGTAAGTGTATGATCGAATAACGATATCTATTCTTATTTTCAATGTTTTAGTCCGTCTCAAACGTGATAAAAAATTACCGAACAAAATAATACTACATTTACTTACTATTTAACTGATAGGTATTATTTTAGATTCTCAGCGAATTAATGAATATATTGATTTTACAATGATGTATGTGTTTTTTCCTATTAGCCATCACCTCTTAGAGCAGTAAAATTACTTTGATTTTCAACTTAAAGGCTGTTTTATGGTAACAAATTGGATTAGCTGGAATTTTAAGATGTCAACAATAATAAATTCTTAATATTTTTAAAGATAATTGGGAAAAAAGAATTCAGGGAAAACGGGAATTTTTTCCCAAAATTAATTTTTGATGAAATTGATTCTGTTTTTTTTTGTGTAATTCACAAACAAATAACGGTTGATGATAGAAATTTTCACCAAAAGTTTTTTATTAACATTGTATATAAATGACAACGGTTTTAAAATATCTTCACTCTTTTTATTAGACTTGAAAACATGAAGGAAGGGAATATTCATCGGCACTACTTCTAATTCATGAACTTATGGGAAGTTAGTTGTTATTGATTATTTAATAGATCACGTAGCTATTTACGTCTTAGACGATGGAAAGGGTTGTCATGTAACGTTAAATGTACGAGAGGAGTGTTTGGATAAAAGAGAGTATTGAAGACATTTTTATGAAATGTACTATAGTGTTTAAAAGCAAGCGTGGATATTGTTGGTATGTTGAAGTCATGATGTAGAATACAATTACTGTCTTACCAAGGGGCATAAAGAGGACACGAAAAGTTATTGATTGAAACGCTTAAAGTTTACTTAGGTTTGAAATTTTTGAGGTTCCTCAGAATTGGATGTCGTATGACGTTGCGGGATGTAAATTTGTGTTTTGTTTTTGAGAGAGATTTTGGATCATAGTAGTTGAGTAGTGGTCTTAGTTTGCGGAGTCTGAGGTTAGGTTAGGTTAGGTTAGCGATGGTCTTTTTTATTTAATTTGATTTGCCCAGGTTAGACTTTTGTCAAGGAGGTAACCTAAGTATTTGATAGAATAATCCATTAAGATTATTTGGTCATTTAGAGAATGATTTTTCAGAAATATTTTTAGATTGAGAGTAAAAGTGATGTAGATAGATGTGTTTTCATTGATCTTCATTTTCCATAAAATGAACTATTTATTTATATTACATAATACGTAATCGTTATATGTCGAATGCGTAACAGGTACTATGGGATTTGAGGACGCCGCCGGCAACATTCCACCAGAACGTGGAACTTTGTATAAGTTGAACGATACCAGATGTTTCCAAAATCTCGAACCCGTATTACCGAATGTTTCCGTTTCCAACGGACTAGCGTGGAATGATGATGGCACCCGGATGTACTATATCGATTCTCCAACTGGGCAAATAGCACTTTTTGACTACGATCCTGCTACGGCGACCATTTGTAAATATCAAAATTTTGTTTACGTATTGATTTTATTATATCTACTATTATCTTTTCTTACAAAATGTGTTGATGTCTTACAAACTATTAATTTAACAGCGAATCGCAGAATGTTTTACGATTTCAAGACAGATAAGATACCTGGCGTCCCTGACGGAATGACTATCGATGCCTACGGCAATCTTTGGATTGCCAATTACAACGGCGCTCAGGTATTATGGTGATATATTATATCTAATGGTATAATATATCACATAGTTTACACCTACTAGTTACAACATCTATTTGACGTACAATTATGTTTAAAACGTTGTTGTTACAAATAGTTTTAACGAATTGGCAGGTATTGCACGTGAGTGGCACCAGTGCAAAGTTGTTGGGCAAATTGAAAATACCCGCGGAAAAAGTTTCGTCGGTCACGTTCGGTGGTCCTCGGTTGGACAAGCTGTACGTGACGACAATTAGTCGTGGCGTAACACCAGAAAAATTCAACGAATATCCGATGACGGGAAAGGTGTTAGAAGTGTCTGGTCTCGGTGTTCGTGGTACACCAAATCGTAGAATTCGTGAAAAATGTTTTCGACTTTTGTAAAAGTTTGGCAGTGGTTTGAACGAAATAATAATAATGTATGGCAGATGAACGGCGAAATATAAGATATATGTAACTGCTATATACCTATTATACCTATACTAATGTTATTCATTAATGTTAAACCAAACTTTTGAATTTTAATTCTAATTCTGTTTAATCTATAATAAAATTAAGACCATCATAATATTATATTATTATTATGTTTTAAATAGTAATAACGTCATTTTATTAATTATTATTGTGATAATTCTTTGTTCATCACTGTAATGTATAAACAATAATCACCTAAAATTTTTATTTTATTTATATTTTGATAATTAATTTTGTCAAAACTCCTAGTAATTATATTTTAAAATGTATAAAGCTCAGGTTAGGTTACTCGTTTTAAATCATTATTCATTACCATAATATGTTTTCTATGCCGTTCTTCATTTTTCGCAATCTTTTGTTCATGGTAATATGGACATATTATTATTATTTCTTTTTCGTTTGACATCTGAAGAACTAGATACTATATGAGTCAGACGACTTTGGTAGTTACAACATGAGCGTGTTCGTTAAGTACGCTCTCAGGCCTTTATAGCTATATATTGTATGTCGTACTTATACTGCTAGCGTTCAGTTAAAAAAATGGTTCAATTCTTGTGCTTTTTTTAAAAAAACTACAAAAATCGCTTAAATATTAACACTTTATTTTCCACACTAACATTTAGAAATATTTTTGTATTACTGCCTCGTCACGGAATACGTACATGACAATGACATGGCATTGTTACTGAATTAGGTTTTATGATAATTATACATTTTTTTACTCGACTTTTGCTAAAGAGTATTGTTGTATTGCTGTTTGTTATTCAATGATACAAAAAAAAAATAAATATTTACTGTACATAATAATCAGCTAAATACTCGGAATTACTTAACTATATAGGATTAACCAAAAATATTGACAATAATAAATATTTAAACATATTATATTTATTACTGTCAACACATTTTTATAATTAATTTAAATGTTATGTAGGTAATACATAGTATATTAAATTATCAATATCTTATAGTGTTATAGTAACTTAAATTTTGCATTTGGATAGATCGAAATCAATTAACTACAAATTTTGTCATCATTGTGTTGTGTAACGGTGTTACTATTTTTGTAACGAATGTTTCCTCTTCCCCCACATAGTAATTTCCAAAAAAATGTTTCTCAAATATCTAGGATGTACTTGTATGGTTTTGGTTTAGGTGTGAACTCAAAAACAAGTTTGAGGCATAGGCTGTAACACAGTAGTGTGAACGTTGTCTTTACGTATTTTTCTAATAGCCCAGTTTCATTTGTGTATCGTACATTCTTAGACACGAGTATTATTACTATGTATCTGTAATTCAGTTTCGATATGTTCGAGTCAGCAAAATAAATATACGTAGTATTACAAAGGTAAGTGGCTATACTTAATTAAAACCAGGGACGTAGCGTGCATGTAAGCACTGTAAGCACTGCTTACACTTGAAAAATAGGAAAAATAAAAATTAATATTAATATTATTATAATAACAAATTGCATTTCAAATTAAATCATTGACTACTTTTTTTTGTTTTTAACAATAATAAAAATAATAAATAATATGTTTAGAATATAAGATAAAAATCTTGACGAATACATGTTTTGGTCGTCGTCGTCGTCGTCGATTGTTGCATAAGACGATGGAAAATTTACTATTGTTCTATTAATATTTGATATTGACGCGTCGCGTCGTGCCGTGGTGTAACATGTTCTGAAACTGCTTACGTGAGCTAATAGACACGATATACGTACAATGTCGTAGAGGGGGTTCGTATTCAAACGCAATTTGTAAGCACTTATGATTTTGCATACACCACAGTACCAAACGGTTAGGTTAGGTTAGGTTAGGTTATATTTCCGATAAAACGATAATCGACGGCTGAGTACATTTGTGCGATTGCATTGCAGTGTTTGGATTCATTCAACGCACATGTTTATTATTTTTGTATTAGTATTTTAAATAATAGATTTATAATTATATACACTTATTTAATTATTTTACAATGGAAATGGATCTGCCTTCATGTTCTTCAGGTGTGAATTTAAATATTAATAATTATTGTAAATGTATTATTGAACAATTATTAGTAAAATCGTTTGGATCGAATACTTTTGTTGAAAAACAGAATATTATAAATAATGGTAGACCAACTCCAAAACTTTTAGATTTGAATACAAAATGTAAAAAAAATTTTCGGTATTTTAACTTTTCATATTACGATTCAAACAAATGGCTATCTGGTTGTCAATATACCCAAAAATTATACTGTTGGCCTTGTTTATTATTTTCACATGAATCTAATATTTGGTCGAAGTATGGTTGCAATGATTTGAACAATTTTCATAATTTAAAGCATCGTCATGAAATAAGTCGTTCTCATATTGAATCTTTAATTACTTTAAAAAAATTTGGTAATGTAAGAATAGAAACATGTCTTAGTGAGGCATTTAAAAAAAATATTGAAAAACATAATGAGACTGTAAAAAATAATAGATATGTTCTAAGTCGATTTATTGATGCAACGTGTTATTTAGCGAAACAAGAGCTTTCGTTTCGCGGACATGACGAACAATTAACTTCAGTTAATAGGGGAAATTATGTAGAGTTAATAAATTTAATGGGAACACTTGATCCTAAGCTAAGCGGACATCTTGAAACATCTACCGTTTTTACTGGTCTTTCTGGAGACATACAAAATGATTTAATTCAGTCAATTTCTAACACATTACTGAAAATTATAAAAATTGAAATTCAAAATATGGACTTTGTATCAATAATTATGGATGAAACCACAGACATTGTATCTAAATCTCAGTTAACTACCATTTTACGTTACATGACTTATGAAGGCGTACAAGAACGATTTTTGGGATACATAGATGTTAGTTCTGATCGCTCTGCAACTTGTTTATCCGAACATGTATTTTATTATTTACAAGAATATAAATGTGAAAATAAGCTAGTGGCACAAACGTATGATGGGGCAGCCGTCATGTCCGGACAGCATAATGGTTTACAAACACTAGTTCGATCAAAATGCAAAAATGCAATTTTTGTTCATTGTTATGCACATAAGCTTAATTTAATTTTAAAACAACCTATTGATTATATAAAGGAATGTAAAATATTTTTTATTACACTCTCTGGACTTTCGTCATTTTTTTCAAAATCGACAAAAAGAGTAAATGCACTTGATCAAATAGTTAAAAAGAGATTTCCATCTGTCGCTCCAACTCGATGGAATTATAATAGTAGACTCATTGAAATGATGACAGAGTATAAAGAAGAAATTTTAAACCTCATGTATTCGATAGTAGAAAATGCTGACAAATGGGATAGTGAAACATTATTGTGTGCAAGAGGATTTTGTCAAACAATTCAAGATTTTGACTTTAATTTTTTTCTTTTGATATTCGGAAATATTTTACCCCGAGCAATAATTCTTTTTAATATAATGCAAACAAAAATATTTAACGTGACTTACTGCAACGAAAAAATTGTAGATTTTGTTAACCATTTAAAAATGATGAGAAATGATTTTGATCGTACTTGGGAAAAATCGGAAAATTATATTATAAACTCTGAGACACCGTCTAGATCTAAAAAGCAAAAAGTTACCGAAGTTCTTGTGGATAAAAAAACCAAGTATCGCAGACTCTATTTGGAAATCATAGACACATTAATTGTAAAAATGAATGAAAGGTTTTCAGATATCAATCGGTTAAATTTCTTTTCATTATTAGACTTTTCAAAATTTGGTCAATATGATAAACAATTTCCTACTAATGCAATAAATTCGTTAAAAGAAACATATGGAGAGTATTTTGATTTTGCTCTATTACATAGTGAACTCTCTATTGTGTACTCATCGGCAGAATTCCATAAAGGAAGTATTCATGAACTTTGGTTGTATCTTAAATCTACAGATCTATCGGATAGTTTATCACAAATAACAAAATTAGCTTCATTGATTTTAACTATTCCAGCTACAAGTGCAGGCGCTGAACGATCATTTTCGGCTCTAAAAAGAATCAAAACTCATCTTAGAAACTCACAATCACAAAATAGACTTTCGGCGTTATCTCTTTTATCAATTGAGAAAAAAATGTTGACCACTGTTCAAAAACAAAATTCTTTTTATGACGACGTTCTTGAAGACTTTACCAAAAAACCGAGAAGAATTGATTTATTATTTAAATAAAATTATAATTTGTGCATACATTTTTAAAAGTTATAAAATAAAGTTAAAGTTAAAAAGAGTTGTATTTACATTTTTACCAATTAATGTATTAAATGTATAGTTGATTGTAGACTTGCTATTGAATTTCAAATACACTAGTTTTTCTGCTTACACTTTCTCAAAACACACGCTACGCCACTGATTAAAACATTAGTAGCTCGTACTGAGACTTGTCTTGGTACTTGGTGGTCTAGTCCAATTTTGGCATATACGAACGCATTTTATCTTATTTTTTCAAATTAATTTTTATTGAAACGACTATCTGTTTGTCAGTGTCTTGTCGCTGGGGGGGGGGAGTAGATTGTGTCTAGTATTCTAGTGGATTACTATTCACTTTTCTAGAAATATAATTTCTAAAAAATAACTACAATATCTTAAACTGACTGTATTATAGCTTGAACGTAAAATATATAATTTGGGACGTAACTCGATTTATACTCAAAAGGTATTAGTTGTTTACATTTTTAGATACAAATTCACTTTAGTTTCCTTTGTAATTGAATTACTAATCCATGTTCTTGGGCGTTGCTTTATTATAAAAGCGAGACAGTTGTAGATTCTTCCAGTTTAATTACAATTAATTTTAAATTAAACGTTAGCAAACTAAATTTGAATAGTATAGAGGACAAAGAAATCGTGAAAGTCGAGTTTAATGTGCTTATAGACCAGTGCAGGAGTAAACTGGCGGTCCCGAATGATAAATGTGACCCATAAATAATTAAAGGTTCGTAAAGAGATCATTTTGCAAACCTAAACATTTTCATAAATAAAAACTGTTTTGAATAATGAGTTTCGGAGGCATAGGTACGTCATGTAATATATTTTCGACAGGTAAATAACGTTAATCTATACATACTTGAGAAAAAGTTATATTTTACTATAATAAGTGTGCACGTTAATAGGTAGTACTTCTCGTACTAATAATTTGTACTATCTATGGGCTGAAAAATGTCGGTGTTTTATTTTATGCCGTATGAACTTTTTTTTTATACAATTATCTTTATTATCAGCCACGAACTTGCGTAAAAACCATCACCCGAGTGATCGTCGAGTACTCAAGTATCTATCCGGATGTATTTGAGTCAATTAAGAAAATATATTCTGTAAAAGCGTACAAAATAGTACGTATTATTTGGTTTATTTTCGTGTTTTCAGTAAGTAGGTAATCACCTGACGTATAATAGATATTTTATATAATTTTAACAAAATACAACAAACAATAATTTTTCATGTTTAACATTATGTGTTGTTTTCATAGGTTCTGCGTAGAGCAATTTGATTTTACAATGATGACTCTTTTTCAACTTTTATTGATTTTGTCTGAAACTACTTTTCATACTAAAAAGAAAGGTATCTGGTAGATATGATGTAATTTTTTTTTATCAACATTCAAAAAACATTTTTAGCGTAAAATCACATACACTTTATATGAGTGATTATTTATCACTGTTTAATATAAACTCAAATTTTGATTATCCTGTAAATCACAAGTAAAATAACGATTTATACCTAGTCATGATTTTTGTAATTTATGAAATATTTATTATCAGTTGACAAATTATAATTTTCTCTATACCTACATTGTAACATTTAAAAAATATATAGATTCATTTTAAGCTATTTATAAGTAACTATTGAGTTTTAAAAATAGCTTTGGTTTTTTCTATAAATGTTGATAAAAATGGATTTTACCTCAAATTTTCATAAGATGTACTTGTAGAACATTTTTCTTTATTGTATCTATTTTATAAGTTCTCAAAAATATTTAATATTATGCACAGTTTTTTTATTTATAGATTTCTGGCGAAATGTTGATATAATTAGGTATTTATTATATAATTATAATGTGTAATAAAGTTCTCCGTAAATTTGGGTTCATGTACTGCAACTGCTAATAATTCAATAACCCAAATCGTTTTAAACTGCTATATTTATCTATGGTTTTTTCTGTTTTATTTTTAAAGCTTAGTAATTTGAAATCCTTATCAAGTTAGTATCATAAATAAAACTGAATGTGTTCAGAACAGGCTTTTACGCGTACTAGCTTATAACACAAGCAAAACTGATACAGCTCTTGTGTAACTAGCAGAACATTTTAATATCGAGTCACTTGAAAAGAGAAGACAATTTAATGATGTGTTTTGGTTCTACAATCTTCAAATTGACTGTTCAGAACTACTGAATTAAATACCTTTAAATATCATTTGTTTTACAACTCGTGTATCTCAAACATTCTACACAAATACCTCCTGCCAAAATTACTGTCTTTTTGTTCCGATTAATAGAACGTTAACAACATTAAATTTACTAATAACTTTTATTTTTTCAATGATAACCCATCCAGGTTAAAATCTATAATTTAATCATAAATAATTTTCTATTTTTATCGTTTAATTATCTATACATTTTTATTATCATACCTATAGTTATGTATATTCAATAGGTTGAATAATTTCAACTTTTATACATAAATATGTTGTTGAATTATATTAACTGTAAGTCCATTATGGACGTTAATTATCTTTAAATGAATAATAACGATTTTTTCCGACAACGTTCTTAATTATTTTGCTATAGATTATAATTCAAAAAGGGGCTTGAAACTTTTCCCCATTATTTGCATAATTATTTATTGCATATAATTTTAAAGATATTTAGACTAATCTATGGTTATTTTTACTTTGAGCGACGAATATTTATATATTTTATGTCTCTATGGTACCTATTTATTTATTTATGTTATTAATTGTTAATGAATAATAATGTATGATATAATATATTATAATAGTTATAACTATTTTATTATAGATGTAATTTATTTTAATCAAAAATCATTTCAACTTACCGTATTAATAATTATCGATTACCTAAATATCTGGTGGATATATTCGATAATACAATTTTTTAGATTACCTATTACAAAGTGTAATACTGGGCATAAACCGTTTGGGCGAATCAACCCAAATATGGTTTGTTTGGGCGAGGGTTTATTCAACTAAAAATACTGTTTGGGTAGTATGAAATCGCTTATAATATACATTCAACAATTAATTATTCAAAATCATACAAAATTTAAATAATTAATAATAAGTTCTATTTAAAAAAAAAATATTTGTATAGATATTAATAATATTATTATATAAGTAGATAGTAATCTACAGTCAAAAAGTTATAAATAAAATTACATATAATATAATTAATACATTTTAAAGTAATCTATTAGTTTTGTATGAAAATGCTCATAATATATACTCAACAAATAATTATTTTAATTTTCGATAACAGTGATTACTGATTA
Source organism: Rhopalosiphum nymphaeae (assembly GCA_036289425.1). NCBI lineage: Eukaryota > Metazoa > Arthropoda > Insecta > Hemiptera > Aphididae > Rhopalosiphum > Rhopalosiphum nymphaeae. Next base: position 8,057,490 of record JAZAQC010000012.1, on the reverse strand, counting down.
GCTATAATATCCGTATCTGCTACCAGGTTTTTACCTCGCAAATACGTAAAAATAATTTCACTCATCCACACGGACTGTTATTTTTTTGGTCAAAATTATTACCTTCACCCAAACGACCACCACCCTTAACATTTTTCATCGTGAAAAATTATAAGAAGAAACACGCGCCAGTATCAATGTAGTATTTAAATTATGTATATTTATTTCTGCGTGTCTATCAATATGGGGCATAAAAAAAATAATTATTAAAAAATAGTCTCGGGGCGGATATGTCAACATAATTTGTCTCCATAAATAATCTGTTTTTTATTTTGGAGGACGGAATTTATTATTTTAAATAATGAGGACTAATATATTTAGTCTTTTGAGTTTGAAAAATTGACATCATATGTTTGTAATTCAAACTTCATTATGTTTGCTTTACCATTCGTTGCACGTTTTAGACGGGATTTGAACGTTTTTTATTGTAGCATAGGGTAAGTGTTTTCTGAATATAAAATAAACATGTATAATAACGCAATAATTTATAAAATTAATTTGTATACCTATGCTATTAAAATTATATAGTATATATAGTATTATACTATATGTATCCTCGAGCACTTCGTTGCACAAAAATATGATCTTTTTATGTTATTCAAACGTTTTTCAATTCGTTATTTAATACTCATCATTCGTAGACGACACGGTGTTCTTTTTATATATGTATAGCTGTCTTCGTGGAGGGGGGCTTATTGCTGAGCGTAGTATTTTAATTTTATACATATTATGTATTATTTATTTATATGTGGGCATGTGGCAATTAGTTATATTTCGTGTATCTGATATAGTTTAAATATTTATGTAGTCCTCTGTATATTTCTCATTGCAAATGATTTTTATACAAGTCATTGGCATGGTACTTAACTTATATATCTATATCTAATAATGTGTGGTTGTTTACAATACCTATTTTTTATTTATTGTTATATCAATTGATTTGATTCGTCCTTGGGTCTGTTTTCAGCTAAACATTTTAAAGTATTTTTTTTTCTTTTCACTTTGTGTGTGACGAAACTGCTTATAGACCAACTATTTTGCGTCACAGTAAGAAGATTAAACGGGACGTCTTACGGAAAGTTTGTCTATCTCACATTGATACTTATGCATTGTTAGAGGTAATACTATACTTTTGATGGTTTGTGCGATTTTAGTGTTTATTTACATCGGAGAAACTTTTGTGTAAGGCGTATCAACAATAGCATTTTGTATGAAATAAATAATTCATTATTTTAAAATATTTCTTGATAATAATTTTATTGAAATATTCAATAATAAAAATTAATTCAAAAATAAAAACTAACTAAAAATTATAATTTTTTTGAAATAAATAGTATTTAAATTTTCCTAAATGATAAGACAATACGCGTTATATATTTTTCAAAAAAAATATTGGTTGATTCTAAATTTGTAACTTTTTTTGTTAAGAAATGTTTATTTTAGTTATTAACCTGTTAATAACTTATAAGTGATTACCATAGAATGGTTTTAGTAGGTTCTTATAATAAACAGTTTAATATTAATATAAATATTTTGAAATGTTATTGTGTTCAATCCTTACATAAAGTAAATAATAATATATGTAATGGAAAAAAGTTTCAATTTTCGTAGGGACGAATGGTACTTTTTTATTATTCATGTTATTTAATTTTGTAAAAATGTGTTGGTACTTATACCAACCCGATTTTCTATAGTATTTAAAATAATTTTATAAAACAATTAGTATAATATTTTCGTCAATTTGAAGAATTTCAGTTTTTATTCACTTCAATTACTTAAAAATATTAGAAATTTTGTATTTTTATCCCTTAAATTACTAACTAGATCTAATTATCTACCAGAAAGAAACCACTTTCAAAGGAAAATAAAACTTATTATTGAAAATCGAATATATTGATTGAACCACTCTGAATCTAAATATTTTTAAATTTCAATAGTGGTCATTAAATTAAATTTAATACTGAATTTAAAATATAAAATGCATGTAATTTTCTTTGATTTATTAATATTTCTACTCAGTTGTGATCTATAATTATATTCAAAAAAGACTAATCCCTCACATAAAATAAGTACAAATCATACTTGTTTTACATTTAGTTGTGTAAAATAGATTATTCATAAATGGTCTAATTTTAAAAGCATTATTACCTTGTAATATTTTTTATGGTTTTATTATTGAGGTATAGGTAGTGTATAATTGACTGATATATTATGAAAATATTATAAATTGTATTTTGTTCTGTCTTTATTAACCAGATTTTAGAAATCTTCATGGTTATAATTATAAATAAATAAATTAAATTGTTTTAGATTTATTAACTGTGTATCTATATATTTCTGCTTATATTTCTTTCACGCTTATTCGACATAAATATTATTAATAGTTGACAAGGTAACAAGGTTACTGTGAATTGATAAAATTGTTCAAATTAAACCAGCAATGTTACTATCTGAATATAATTTTTTGGAATTCGTTTCTTGTGAAAACAAATAAGATGCGCGTATTATAGTGTCACCATAATATTAATTTAAATATTCTCCAACAGACCGTTAAATAATTAGCAAACCACAAGGTAATTAATATTTATCGTTCCTATACTAACTACAGTATGCCACGAGAATATATAATATTATAGTTGTACACTTGTACAAGTGGTTCAGTTACGATGTCGATTCTCAAGTGTAATGTTGTGCTTCTAAGGTAGGTAGTGAACCGTTCACTTTTCGTCTGAACTTACCGAATAGTTTAAATTGTATTTTATTTTTTTAGTTTGATGGCAGCCGTGAAATGTAGCTCTATTAATTATAATGGTGCATCGATCAGGGAAGTGGCCGACGATGTGATGGTGCACGGCGAAGGGCCGTTTTGGGATTCTGAGAACAACGTCTTGTATTTTGTTGATATTTCTCAGCAACGTGTTTACAGATTTTTCCAAAACCGTTTGGAATATGTTCAATTAGGTTGATATATTTTATATCCATTTTTTGGAGATTTTATTTTATATTTTATTTACTTTCTTTATGCCTATTAGACAGTAACGTGGGTTTTGTCATCCCAGTTCGCGGACAACAAGGCCTATTTGTAATTGGTTTGGGTACAACTTTGGCTAGTCTCCGATGGAATATCAACGAGAAAACTAATAAAGTCGTTAAGCTGACTACTGTTGATAACAATAAACCAGGTAACCGATGGAACGACGCAAAAGCAGATAACAACGGTTACTTGTGGGCTGGTAAGTAAATATAATAATAATCTTTATCAGCAGTGGTGGCACTAGCCCACCCTTGTCACCGTGTAGCGCCACCATTGTGTATCAGTGGCGTATTCAGTTATTTTTTTTGGTGGGGAGGGTTCTGAACTGGACTTATATTTTATTAATTTTTATTATTTATGTTAACTATTAAGTGTAACACAGTTAATGAGTTGTGTCCCAATTGTTTTATGAAGTTTTATATAAGTTGTATGCTGATAAATTCAAATCGATATTTTGTACAAAAATAAAATATGTATACAATTTTAAAAACAGTATTATTGACATTTTTGCCTGATATGTAATATTATTAAAATTATTTGTGTAGTAATTTTTAATTTTAATTTATATTAATTAGATTAAACTTGTGTGTAACCTGAAAAAACCTAGAGACACAATTCAGTATTTGTGACATAACTTCTTTGCAGCCAAGTGTAATAACATTTTATTCTTTTTTTAAACTATTAATAATTTTTTTTTAATTTCGAAGAAATTTCATTGAGGGGGGGGGGGGTTAAACCCCTTACCTCCTCTAGATACGCCATTTATCTGTATATTATCGTACTTTTAAAAGTAGGGGGATGTTAAATCTACTAAATAAAAATTAGTATACAATTTTAAATTAAATATTCCATTTTTATTTCCTAATTGTTCGTACCTACAAACAATCGCAACCCCATGGGATTATTATATACATTGTCATTTGCTAATTGTAAAATAAAGCGAAACAAAAACTGTGTCAGGCACCATGGGATTCGAAGATGCTGCTGGAAATATCCCACCGGGGCGTGGAACTTTGTACAAGTTAAACGACACCAGTTGTTTTGAAAGCTTAGAACCCGTCTTACCGGGCGTTTCCGTTTCCAACGGGCTGGCGTGGAACGGCGACAGTACAAGGATGTATTACATAGATTCACCGACCAAGCAAATAGCGATTTTCAACTACAACCCTGTTACAGCTGCTATTTGTAATAATTTCTTTAGCAGTCATATAACTATGTTTTTTTTCCAAAAGTAATGTCTAACAATCAGATAATTTCTCAACAGCGAACCGGAAAACGTTCTACGATTTCAAGACGGACAACATACCAGGTGTCCCGGATGGTATGACGATCGACGCCAACGGTGATCTTTGGATTGCTAACTACAATGGTGCTCAGGTAAATCTTTAAATTTTTGGTGTTAAAATTATGTTCATATAAATCACTCAATAAATTGATAGGTATTGCACGTGAGTGGTACCAGTGGGAAGTTGTTGGGCAAGTTAAAGATTCCCGCTGAAAAGGTTTCATCTGTCACGTTTGGTGGACCACAATTGGATAAACTATACGTAACGACAATTAGTCGTGGAGTGACACCAGAAAAATTCCACGAGTATCCGATGACGGGAAAGGTATTAGAAGTGTCTGGCCTCGGAGTCAAAGGTACAAAGAATAGTCGAATACGCGAAAAATGTTTTCGACCGTCGTAAATATTTAGTGTCATGAGCGAAAGTAATTCACGTTTTATTAAACATGACCTATTCGTACAAAAAAAACCATTCATATCTGTAACGTCGTTTACATATTTTATATCTAATTGTATTTTAATTATTGTCTTTATGATTTTGTTTTTGACTGTTATGGCAACCACTATTAAAGTTTAATTGTCCAATGTATATTTACACTATATCCACCGTCTTAATGTATATGTACAATGTTATACACTTATATATTTATAAATAAAAGCATAATGTTTAACTTTGTATTAATAAATTATAACTTATATATTCACGAATAAGTATATATATTAGTATTAACTATATCCCACTTGCCACTTATTAGAAAATTGAATATATTGTCATATTTAAATAATAAAATATAAAAATAAATTTATTATTATGCGAGCACTTAAGTATAGGCTACTAGGTATAGGTAAAATATTAATAATATGTTTTTAATTACCTTGTTTAGAGTTGAGACATTTTAAACAGACATTATAAATATAAATACACGTTTTTAACTAGGCATGATTGATAACATAATATTCACATAATCATATTTTCATTTATTTACATAACTATAGAAATATATATTTTTTATAGTTAATATTATGTTGATATATAAGCGATAAATATATCACTGTACAATATATGTTTTCTTTTAAAAGTAACACGAAATATTCTAGTCCAGTGATCTCAGGTTGATATGGGGTTTCCGAGAGGAGATATTTTTTAATAGTTTTAAAATTTATAAAGTTAAGCAAGCGCATATGTAATACAATTTGATTTTTTTTTTTGATATCAATAAGTGTTTTCAATATCAAATTCGTATAGTTCGAATTTTTTAAGTAATTTTAACCTCATGGCTCTAAAACCAAAATTGATTGACAACCAGATAATGTTTTAATTAAAATCATTCTATTTTCTAACGATTATCTTATGATTTTACAAATGTCCATGTCATTCCTCCTATTTTGTCACTCAATAATTTCAATTAAAACATTAGTTTGTTGTTATTCAATCAATTTTAGTTGTAGATCCATAATTAAAAAATAATTAAAAAAATTCTATCTATTTTATCCGAACATATAATTATATCCGATTTTGATATTTAAAACACGTTTTGTTGTTATTTAAAAGAATGAAGGTTGTATTGCGCATACGCTATTAAAAGAACTACAAAATTTGAAAATCATCAAAAGGCGTGTTTTTCTCTCTCGGAAACCCTATATCAATCCGAGGTCACTGAACTGAAATACTTCTTGTTATCTTTTAAAGGAAATACACTGTATAATATATATTAGACATAAACTATTTAGGTGTTATGATTTATATATGTATAAAAAAAAAAATGAGAAAAATTTAAAAAAAGTGTATATATAAATAAAAGTATAAACAGTATTATTCTTATAATACACTAAAATAATGTGTCATAATTCAAATAATAAATAATCCGTTTTGGCATTTACGCTTTATGCATTTATTGTATCTTAGATACTTAAAACAAATCGTCGATAATTATCAGAATATGAATAACCTCGTATTATGATAACTATTATGTGATGAATGATGATTATTCTATATTGGTATTTTATAATATGTAGTCTAGGTACGTGATAATATCATTATGTATATTAATCTAGATCAACTTTAAATATGTTTATAAAGATTTAAAAATTGATTTCGAAATTATTGAAACCCACAACTGATAAATTAACTTGGTATTAAATTCTAATAACTTTCCTAGTAAACCATACCTATAGCTACTTGAAAATAAATTGGTTTGACAGTTTTCTTATATTTTAAAATATGACTTTTTTTTATTAATTCATAATTATGTAAACTAACTTAAGACACTCTGTAAATTGACGGTTTCTTTTCACTAGTTTACGTATACTTTGTACTTATCACATACATCACATATTAAACAATTATAATTAATGCACGAATTATAAATTTCAAAAAAAAGTATGTTCGTTAAAATAGCAATGTCAGTGAAAAGTAATTGTTGAGTTTTAAACTCAACTTTGGTAATTTTCATCAACTGGAAATAATTTTGTTTTTTTCTTTTTAAACAAAATATTTACAAAAATCAATATTGTATTGTTTTAAATAAATAATAATTTTAAAATGATAGAAGACTGAGGATTGATGATTTTTTAGGTGATTTTCACAATACATTCGTTTCATTCACGCACCTGGTTGACAATGCAAATTTTACTTGGAAAAAAGAAATAACGGTGGAATTTGTGTAAGTTGTGAAAAAAGGCTTATCGAATTCGGTTGTGAATATTTTCTATAAACCAATTGTTGTTGAATATAATAAATATTTTATTTTTAAGTTGAAAAAGGTAGACAGTCTAAAAACAATCACGTATACATGTAAACTTCTAAAAAGAAAAAATCTGACATATTATATATTAATACATGCGATGATGTCAAGACAAAATATATAAAATATATAATAGAAATATGTCTTGTGAACGTTTTATAGATATGATGATGATATTAACATTTGACGGATGAGGTCTAATTTTGTTAACTTAAAAAATTCGTAAATCTTTTTCGAGAGCTTTAATCAAACAACAGCAGGGACCTGGTGTCATACATCACTTATTTTAGTGATTATTTAGCTACAACTAATCATTTTCTACCATAATACCATCGGAACTTGTATACATTTCATAATTTATTTGTAAGTTAAAAATTTCATATTTTGATTATCTTAAATAGCTTTAAAAAAGAATACTTAGTTTAAATTAAACTCGTGTTATCATGGTTCGATATTATAGTTACATAATACGAGTATAAAAACATACTATAATTAAGTGGATTTATTTTAATTTAAGTCTAATTAGTTATCGTTAGCCATGGGTTTAGTTTATTATAATACTTTTTAAATTTCTCTTTCATAGATCCTTAATTTTGATTTATTTCCTTCTTTAATTGTGTAGTATGACAGCTAATGATTGAAATATAAAAACTATTTCATTTGAAGTTTTTTTTCATTTGTAACTAAAAAATAAAAGTAAATATGCTCGTTTATTCAAAAAAACATTTTTGATTAAGTCGTTTTAGTCTGCTTTTAACTGTGTCTTATATTTGTAAGTTTGAAACATGTATGATACATTATAGAACTGGTCTTACATTAAATATTATATATTATAGGTATTTGCTGGTTTATTTTATTTTATTGTAGCTTAGATTTGAAAATTCTATAAATATTTAAGATTAAAATATTTCATAAAACATTTTGTTGAATACAGGTATTTGTATTATTCTGATTGTCTAAAGTTATATCATATGTACCTACTTGAAGTACTAGCTCATTATGCAGTTTCCGACCATTAAGTTAGAGGATTTTCTCGTTCCTTGCTCATAAATAGTCAATACCATAGACTATAGAGTATATACACTATACAATATCCTCCATTGTAATAATTAGGTATGCCAATATTGATCTTCCTCCATCATTACTTCTGTCATTATATTAAGCAACCTTCCTTCCGGAGTTACGATTATTATTAAATCATCTGAATTTACGAATTAATAATATATAATATACACTCACTCAATTGAAGGCTTTGTTGTTCTCACCTAAAAGGGCTACCCCTTGACATTTCTAATTACGATGTCTATAGTGCCGAATTAAATAATATCAATGGAATGTTTTGTTCCTATCACAGTCTTCCTCGTATTGATAGTAACGTGGTTGATAATATTGTATTTATTGATTAGATTATCAACTGAATGTTCTCGAGTTGCATAATCACACCACCACAGTTAGGTTACCTCAATGCAGAAGAACCTTTCTCCAGATTTTCCTAATTCGTATAGTCATTGTACTATCAGGGCCTATTTTGGTACGTTGTACTTTGGGATAAAAATAAAGAAAGGTTTATTTTTCAACAGTATACATGGTGGTACTTTTATATGTTATATATAATTCGAATTTTGTTCATTTTTTTTATTTCGTATTATAAATTATTGACTGTTTGCTTTATTATATAATCGTATAGTATAATCGTTGAAGTTACAAATACATTTTTGTAATTTGTAACTTTTGCTTAGTTTATCATACTTTATTGACTAACCAATATTTTGAATAAATTTAATTTTTGTTTATAACTTGTAATTTATAATGTGACGTTTAATTTGTTGCTAGATACCTAATTATAGAGAAATTTTTTAATTTATATTGATCACAGATCTAAATGAAAATGTAATATACTATAATTTTAGAGTAATATTTTATTCAGCAAGACGAGAATACTCGAATTTTCGAGTACTTTTGGTTTTTACTTTACCGTATAATTTGTCAGATGTCGAAAATGAGACCGCCTATAATCGACTTATATTTTCCTGAATTTATTTTGATAGTTATCTATTTTCTAAATGTATTCAATTTATCTTATTTATTTATTTTCTTTAAATTTTTTAGAATTATAACCAGGGCTCATAACTTCTAGCATTTGCATATTTTTTTTGAGAGGTCCTAGAGATACCTATGTGAGCTATAAATTTGTTTCAGATACCCAAGAAGCTAAATTCAAAATTTTATGTTGCATATTTTTGCATATTTCGAAGTATAAGTGCTATTTTGCTTTTTTTCTATTTTTCAATATTATTTTTCCATAATATTTATTTATTTTTTTTTGTTTTCAGTTCCGTAGCTTTTAAAAAAATTTTTCTTAATAATAAAAAGTAATTATAGTCGTATTAATTATTTATATTAGTAATTAATTCGTGTCAATTAATTGTTCTTATAATATTATAAGAAAAAACTATATATAACTATACGAGTTTAGATGACGTGCGACCTAGCGAGAGTGTATGCTTGATACTTGGTAATCCCATCGTTAAAGAAATTGTAGCATATGCACTAGTATTTTATTTTTAGTTTCTAGGTATTCCGAAACCATTATCTAGATATTCCGATATCATTATTTTCAGATTATTTACAGATTATTACTCAGTCGTTTCCGATTGTTCGTATTGTATGCATGCTAGTTCATTTCGTGAATTCGCAATCTAAATTCTATAGTTTTGTTCATACAGAATTTATTTTACAATGCCTAAAGAAAAACAATCTGTTTCTAGTCGTCTTAAAAATATTGTTCGCGAATTTGGTGAAAATACATTTGCAACCGACGCTAGTGTATTACTATGTAAGTTTTGTAATATTAAAATTAACCACGAAAAAAAATTTAATATCACACAACATTTAAAAACCGAAAAACATATGAAGGCCGTTAAACGTGCAGAAAATCAAAGTGAAAAAAAAAACAACAATTGGTTACCAACTCTACCAAAAAGTCCTCATTCAGTAAAGATTTGTGTTTTGCGTTGTTATCAGCAAATATACCACTGAATAAAGTTTCAAATCAAAGCTTTCGTACATTTTTGGAAACTTATACCGGAAATAATGTTCCTACAGAAACAAACTTGAGACTTGGATACATAGATGACATTTTTGACGAAACAATGAGTAAAATTAAACTTGAACTGTCTGGTAAAAAAGTTTGGGTCAGCATTGACGAAACTACCGATGTTGAAGGTAGGTTTGTTGCTAATGTAATTGTTGGTATACTTGAAGCAGATTACCCGGGTAAACAATATTTAGTTCATTCAGAACAATTAGAAAAAACAAATTATTCGACTATTTGCAGAGTATTCGACAAATCTATCGGAATCATTGGTATTCAACACGAGGATGTTTTATTGTTTACATCCGACGCCGCTCCCTATATGATAAAAGCTGGTAATACATTGAAAGCATTTTATTCCAAAATGATTCATATTACGTGTACAGCTCATGGACTCCACCGAGTAGCAGAGGAAGTAAGGGGCAAATTTAGTAATGTCGACAAACTTATTTCTAGTGTTAAGAAAATATTCCGAAAAGCACCAAACCGTGTTCAACTGTTCAAAGATGAAGCTCCTCATTTAAATTTGCCACCGGAGCCTATTATAACACGTTGGAGTACATGGATCATCGCCTCGAATTACTATTGTGAAAACATTGAAATTATACGTAAAATTCTCGAAAAACTAGACGCCGATGATGCTGTTAGCATCAAAGAGGCCAAAAAATATATTTCCAAAGCTGGTATTGAAAGAGATTTGGCCTACATAAAGTCCAATTTTACAATTTTAACAGTTTCCATTACCAAGTTGCAAAAACAAGGGCTACCATTAGCTGAAGCTATAAATGTATTTGAAAATGTTGAAAAAGTTTTTGAAACCCTTCAAGGACCAATTGGAAAAGCTGTTTTTAATAAACTCAATAACGTCACCCACAAAAATGTCGGTCTTAAAATTTTAAAAAATATTTCAAATATATTATCTGGTGTAACTATGAACACAGAACTTGAACCTGGACTTCCTGAAGACTTTTCAACAGATGATCTCGTGTACTTTAAGTTTGCACCAATTACGTCAGTGGACATTGAGCGGTCGTTTTCAATGTACAAGACTCTACTAAGTAACAATCGAAGATCATTTCACTTTGAAAACTTGTACAAACATCTAATTATTCAATGTAACTTTCAAGGTAAATATATGTTTAAAAATATTTAAAATATATAGGTATCATTATTCATTATTAATTATAATTTATAATTTTTTTTTTATAACAGAACAATCGCAGAATAAATGAGTACCACAAGTCGTTTACCACAATAATTCCGATGTTATATTATTCAATTTTTTTTTTTAATAATAATAATAATTTTTTTTTTCGCATATTTTAGTATTTTTAGTGCATATTTAAGCGCTTATATGAATATTTTTAAGAGCATATTATTGCGCTTATAATAACCTTTTTTAGAGCTATAAGTTATGAGCCCTGATTATAACATTTAATATTCTGTGTTTAAAAATGTAACATCACTGTAGTTTAGCTTTCGTTTGTATAAATTAGATTTATCAACCAAATTAATTTTAGTAGCTAGTAAATCTGTTTCTTATTTTACAATTTTTGAAGCAGTAAAAATGCTTCGATTTTCAAAAATGGATGTGGTTTCTGGTAGCAAATTGGTTTTATTTACCTAATTTAGGGGGTCAAAAGTAAAATATTTTTGCAAAAATTACATAATATTTTGTAGTTAAAAATGTATGAAAACTTTTCGTTTTATATTTAAGTCTTGAAAATGTAATATATGATTTATCGGAAGTAGGTAGTTCATACTGATTAATGTTACTACTACTTGATATAGTAATATACAGTCTTCGTTCAGAATCGTTTTTCGTACACAATACACACACACACATTCGAAATTCGATGTACGGCGAAGGGGTACCCACTTGTCTACCTTTTTTATTTGTAATTTTATCGTGAACTTAAACAATTTGTAGGAATTTTAAAATATACAGTAGGTACCATAAGAAGGTTATTGAGATTATATCTGATCGTAAAAAAAATATTATATAACATTTTTTTCATATAACATTTGGATATATGATTCTAATTTCTAACACATTTATATATGTTATAACCATGGCATTGTATTATTTTATTAGATCGTTTTATATTTTGATTTTATAAATATAAGCATTAAATATAATAATAACAAAAATATGGTCGATTTAACCTACTTAAGTCACTGTAAGTATTTTCTTGAGTCAAAATCTATAAACCACGACGACAGGAACATTAGCGATTATTGTAGGGTATCTGGGTATACAAAGACTCGGATTACTACAGTTGATTTATAATATCTCTACTCTCTATAAACCATGGCGCATAGCATATAAACGAAGAGATCCATTAAAATTCGTGAGTTATAATTTATAGATTTTTAACACAACGAGTTCTTAAATTCTAAGATAATAAATTACCTGTATTAAATTTTATTGGAATATAATTTAAAATGTCGAGGAAAGTACCTGCGATTTCCAGCAACGTCTCAAATGAAGTCTCATTCGTTTCAATATGATATGCAACGGTTCGCGGTCTTCATTCTCTGTTGTAATTAGATGATCTTCGAAGATTTCTGGACAGCACTCATACACACCGCGACTACATCTGATCACGTAAATAATATATATTATATAGAATACTCGCAAAAACTATACGAGGTCCGGACCCGGACGTGACCAACGACACGGTCTGCGTGAGAACCTTGCCAGCATTTCGGTAATCCCATTCACATCCATTATAAAACGCATTCGTCGCAATTCGTTTGCCACTTTTTTACGTGCTCGTCCGCAACGGATGTACACATATAGCTACATTTGGGATATTGTATGTTATCCCGGGCAACTTTTCCGGACCGACCCATACGACGGTCGACGATCATCATCCTAGCTGTCTTTTTAATATTCGTCTGACACAAAATTCGTTTAGTTTTGATCGGCTGTAAAAATGAAAAAAAGAAAAAAAGTGAAAGAAGGTAACCGTGTTCTACTGTTCAGTAAATGTAGAGTGCGCCTCGTCAATTGTAATTTAGTAAGTTACTATAATGCACGACATGTTAAATTTGAATTCAATGATATGAAAAACGTTTCTAAACGTAGACTGTCTGTTAGCCTACACTACCAAGAATATTTGATGATAAATGTAAATTTCAATTAATTTATTTTATTATTAGTTATGTAGTAGGATGAATTAATTTTTGCCGAAAACATAACATTTAAAAATGTAGTTATGTGTATATAAAAATATAATGATATAGATATGGTAAAAGTTTCTAATTTCTATGATTGATATTTTTTAATTACAACAAAATAACAAAAATAGTAATTATTTGTTCAAATATCCATAACTTTACCAAATTTGAACTTAAAATGTCTAAAACAAATGCTGTGTTTATTAATTGTTTTTGGTTACATAATGAAATAGGTGCTTAAGAGGAACTTTGTATTATATTTTCAAGCTTTAGCTTTAAAAATTGAATTTAGTAACATTTAATAAATTAAGTTACTAAGATTCCATATTAGTGCAAGCAACAATTAAAAAAATAGTTCAAGTCATTTTCATCAAATCCATCACTGGTTGTCCGTCGCGCTTTTAAGTTTCGACAAAAAGTGCACGAGGTGAACTTAAATTATGTAGTTACCTGCACCTGTAGCAACATAACAGCTGCGTTTCGATCGATTGACGGATGTACCGGGGAAGGTTAGGTCTGGAGAGGGAGGGAATTTATGAGAATATGTTTCAACCCCCCTCAATATAATATTTATGAATAATGAGGTTTTTTTTTGTTTTTTTTTTGCAACTGACACGTAATATAGTTATAAAAACTGTCCATATTATAAACATTGTATACCTACGCTGAACAATTAAAAATACAAAAAAAAAACATTTAATTTATTTGAAACCTGCATATAACATCAGCCATTATTTCCAATTATTCGTAACTATGTATTATCTACAATGTTTAGATGTAAGTTAAAATATTCATAAATATATACAAAATTCAATGTATTATTTGTACATATTTTTAATAAATAATGTAATAAAAATAGTGACAAGATAGTGTATGTGTGAAAAATACATTATAGATACACTTAAAACAAAAGTTTCATAATATAAAATATCGAGTACCTATGAATACGGAATTTAATGAAAGTTTAATATATTTCATAGATATAATTTAATAATTATTATTATAAGCATATTAGATACTATAGTAAATGTATAATATTTGACAACAAATATATATTTGTCTGCTGTTTTTGTAATCGACGACCAATGTCATAGGCCATAGCTGGTATATTAATTAAACTCATGTTGGCATTTGTGTTTACCTACGTTTTCCACCAAAGCTAAGACGAGTCTAATGGTTACAGCGTGTAGCAGATTTTTAATTATTTTTCGGTTTGACAGAAATTTATGTATACGTGTATAAAATAGTCATAATATGAATACTTATAAAATACAATTATGCGACTATCAGCCGATGTTGTTCATTTGATATCAATATGTTTTTTTTACAATTTTTGTTGATTTTAAACGTCTGGAGTAGTGGTGTTTTTAGATTATTTGTTCTAATACTAATATTTTTATACAAGACTACAGGTTGACCTAACTCTGTTAGGAATTTATTCATTTTCAGCCCAACCAATTTGAGAAGCGGGCGAAATTACTATAATATTTAATTGTTAATACCCAAATGTATACATTGCGTGGTTTAACAGTGGTCACCACTGTTTGACGTTCTAAGCAAACTCTTTAAGATTTTAATGTTGTTTATCTTAGTAAATAGTCGCCTTAAAGGGATTCGATATTGACTGTTTTTGTCTTTGTATAAATGTGTCTAATACACGCGGAACATAGATATTTAAACGTGTTTTTTGCCAAATGTACCAATTGGTTTTAGTACACTAGTACAGTGATAATACATTTGAAAATAAATTTGAATTTGTCGTTATGTCTATTGGACATCAATTTTCTCACATTTTTATTTTATCTCCTTAAACCGAAAAAAATGTAGAAATTAAAAAATTTTCATGTTTAAATTGTTGACAAAGTTAAAATGAAAAAAAATGCGGGAAAGTCGATCTCAAGTAAACTTAACAAAACATTCAAATCTGTTTTAAGTTTTCTTATCGTTTTACTAGATGGGTACATTTAACAAAAAACACGTTTAAATTTCTATGTTCCACGTCTATTATAGAAAGATAGAAATAGCTGTTATTGAATTATCTTAGTTTATTACGATGGTAACCTATTAAAATCAATCAGTAATAAAATGTTAAAATTGTATCGTATATACTTGCACTTTTTTCACCTATTTATTTATTTGGATTTTTGTTGTATGATTAATTATATAAATAGAAAATATGTTTAAAATTGTGCTTACGTATTGGTTATAGTATATTTGATGACTGGTACACATGCATTCGATTTTTTAATCATTTTAATATTATTATTATTGTTATTATTATTTGCACTGTACCAATTAGATATAGGTAATAGGTCTATTTAAGTGTTTTATTTTACTTTCAATATTTAAACGTTAATATTATTTATTAGTTGTGTAGTTTATTTAATATCTAAGCTTTAAATTTAAAAACGAATAGGTAAATAGGTAAATAGTAGTTTGAATGTATTTTAGTTATTTAATATTCGATAAAATTGATAGTAGGTATAATATAGTTTTGACAGTTAATTTATTCAAGACGTTTAGTAAAATGTTCAAGTTGATGAAACTTGTTATGTAAACATTTTTAAGTATTTTTTTCATTGTTCCTGTCATGAACAGAATTATACGATTTTAAAATGTGGATGTTTTTATAAGAATAATATTGTCTATTTTATTTAGAATTCAGATGATTTGATACATCAATATAGTTAATACATTTTTTTGTTTTGCATTTTATAAGATTTTAATTATTGAAAAATTAATACAAATTACTGTCTCCTGTAGACATTTTTGTATAATACTTTTTTCAAAGTATTTAAAACCGGACTCTATATTGTCAAGAGTTATGAGTTAATGATGATTTTAACATCGTTTTTTATTTCCTCATATTATTTACGTTAGGTAATTATTAATGTTGTGTTTTAAGTTTATTGTAGGATAATAGTATAATGTTACTTATTATTTTATTGGTTATATAGATAAATAATGATACTATAGAAAATACATGAATGCAATGTTAATATTGTAATATATGCATACAAGTTTAAACATAAAAAATTATAAAATAATATGAAACAATATGAAATACCTATAAAAATTATATTTTATGATCAGCGTTTAATTGTTATAATTATTACTTAATAGGACATCGATGCACTATTTGTTTACTCTCATCCTCTCTCCGACCCACGTGTGATATATATTATTTTTTTTTTGGTTAAACATTCTGAGAGAAGCTAACAGTGAATTGCCATCCTCTTAATTGTAATTAATTTTATTAAAAAAGTATATTGTTTGCTTAGATTTTACTCAGACAAATATTTTTGTTGAGATTGTGTTAATTTTATTACTTGATATGGTTCTTATTAATTGTAAAATGTTAACATAAATATGTAAAATGTACGTGACATGTGTTACTAATTGTTATTTGTAAATGTATTCCCAGTATAATGTAATGATCGTAATAAAAATATGTGTATGTTTATAACGAAGAAAGGATAAAACGTAATGCTGAATTATTCTGCAGGTTAGTTAGTGTAAATAAACAAACATTGATCATATCATTTGTAAAATGTTTTAGCTTTGAAGCACGCACACAAAGAGGTTTTATATATATTCTAAAACAGTTTGTTTGCCTTAATAATAATAATAATAATAATAATAATAATAATATACTGTTGTACACTCATAACTTATACACGTAGCTTAAGCCAATTTCCATTTTACAAATGAAACAAAACTGGAAATCCTAAAATAAACATATTGTAGTGGGTTTTAGGAGTATAAAATACCTAATATCGATATAATTTTATAATAAACAAACATGTTAACACCAATTGTAATTGAAATATGATATATTTAGCACATATTATACTTATATAGTATATGCATTTGTCTTGAAAGGGATAATTTAACTAATATTATTTTAGCTGAATTAAGATGACTAGTTAATTAAAGTGTGATTGCATAAAATGGTATCTACCTACATAAATAATAAACACAGCAATTTGCCGAGTGCGTTAAATAATGTTGTGAGAATGTAGAGCTAAATATAATATAATGCTAAAATATGAATATGAATATAATTTCTTGTTAACAGTTAGAATTATACTGTTTTATAGGTTGAAAAGTACAAAATTACTTGCATCGACAATTAATTAAATTATAGTTTTATTTATAGAATGTTTTAATTTGTTGTACTCAATTAGAAGCTCTCTTTGTTTATTATACTTTTGTATTGAATATCTTTAGTAATAATTATTATATATTTTGACATGCGAGTTAAGGTAGTAAAAACTTAAAAGTTCTAAGTTACCAAGTCATGTATTATAGCTTAATAATTAAGTTGTCATTATACATATAATTGATATATATATATATATATATATATACCAATAATGCATATTGTTATTTTAAAATTTAAAATTTAAACCTCTCTGCCCCACTGTTGTTAAAGCTTGTTTACAGTTTGATGTTAATTAATAATTAATAAACATAAATAATTTTAATGATTTATAAGGGCGTATACCACTTGGAATTTCTTCGAAGTTACGATTTGTGTTACTTTAAGTAAAAATCAAATCGTAAGCGCATTTTGTATATCATATAGAATTCAACATATTAATTTTATGGGTAAGGTCTTGGAATTGATATAATATATAGGCAAAATGGCTATACTTACGTCATCTGAATGTAAAAGACAATCCAATCGAAGCAGAAATAATGAGTAAATACTCAAAACAATACGAGATAGAACTTGAATCGCGTAACTCTCTCGAGTATAATAAACTTTTTGCCTGTGTTTGATCGCTATGCATATATATTTATGTTTTGGTTCTTTGTAATATTCCTATAAATTGCAAAGTATCCTACTGGAATCTTCCATTTGAAAAATGAAGCCGTTTAGAGTGTGTTTTCTGTTCATTTGCTATTTGACTATTATAATCATAACATTCGTAACAGGTAACAATAACTATATCATATGTACCCGTGTACTTTATTATAAGCATGCTATTATGCTACATTAATCTAATCATTTTTTTTTTATTTTCCAAGAATCCGTCCAAGAAAAAAATGTTCAACAATATAGCGACACGTTTCTAAAAGACTTACCACGTAAGTTTTATTTGCTCAATTCTGATATAAATTTAAAAATATACATTTACAAACCTTATCAGTTCATATATTTTTATAGTTTACTACTGTCATCCTTCTCTTATCACCGATGACGGTGTCGTTGAACGAACCTGCAAAATTACTTTCTCTACAGATAGTAAGCTTATATAGACATCAGTTATTAATAAAAGTGTTAAATTTACCGTAGATAATATAGCTATATAGGTAATGTTTTTATTTCAAACGAGTTTATTACTGCTACTTTTAGTTCATATATTTTCTTTGAAAAACGATGTGGAAGTTTCTGAGGTCAAACATTTTTTTTTTTTTTGATTTTATGTAATACAGTACCTCAGTCAGCAAAAGCTAGAGCAAGAACAGCCTCTAGTATCGTTACAAAAAGAGGAAATCAATTTAAAAGTGAGTCGTTTTATTAGAATATCATTATTATTGATTAATTATATTGTTTTCATAATTTGTGTTATTATAGATTTTATGTTGGGTAAGGACACTTCCAAAGGTAGGTATTTACAATGTTTGCTTAAATTCAAATACTTCTTAAATTATAAAATAATATAAATTGCAGATGCGAGTAATCGAGGTCAGAAAGGATCATATATACCAGTAAAATCGAACGGGAAAAGAGACGATTCGACTTCTACTGTTTATGGTGAGTTGGTACATAAAAAAAAAACAACAGGAAAATAGGTAACTATTGTGTTATAAAGTAGGTGTTAAGTATAAGAAAAACGATTCTAAGCGAAGACTGTTTATCAACACATATTGTAAAGTATATTTCATGGTATTTTAATTAAAGTAATTTTATTTTACTATTAGAATTATGATAAGTTTGCTTAAATTTTTCTGAAAATATTGCAATTATTTTATCATCAATATTAATAATTATAATCAGGGCTATATTATCGCTTACGCTGTTTAGGCTAAAGCCTAGGGTGGCAAATTTTAACGATCGAAACGAAATAGCTTTTTTTTTTTAGGTGGTAAATTTATTTTAGGCTATGGGTGGCAAAAACCTTAATCCGGCCCTGATTATAATAGTAAATATTTATATAATTTATTATTGAGATTAACTTTTGGTTCAATATTTCTTACCGTAGAACGATATAAATAGGTTCGTGGTATAAATTGATATTAGCTTAAAAATAATCTAAATATGTTTTGAAAATTCCATTGTGTACCTATTATAAAATATTATAATAATATACGTAAAAGTCCCCAACAATAATATTTTTGAGTTACAACAAAATAATTATAATTGTTGTTCTTCAATAAATATTTAATTTCGTCTAAATTTTAATTTCAGACAATCGTAAAAAAATGTCATGGATATACACACGATATTGTTAGTAAAAATGAAATCATGTCTATATATATTTAATATTTTTAAATAGCATTAAAAATAACTTATGAGGAATTTTCTATTATATTTTCAAGCTTTAAGACCCAGCAAAAATTTTTATATCGACTTTTATAGAAATAAATTTCAAATATCTATACATAGCTAAAAAAGAGTCAACATATTTTGAAATTACACCATTGATAGAATATGATAAAAAATACTTGGTGCAAATTTCAAGGATTTGTTCGTTTTTAATTACTGCAAAATAAGAAAATATTTTTATAAGAAATTAGTAATAAAATCTCACGAAGAATCTTGTACCTATTTAATTTTAAAATTTTAGGTATAAATATATATTAAACATTTTAGAAAATTTCAATTAAAAAAATAATCTGAAAATATTTGTGAATTTGACAATACTTGTCAAAATTCTAACTTAAAACGTTTATTAAAAAATTATTGTGGACTTACTCGTATGACCAATTTTTTTAAATTCCTATAAAAACAATTTATGAGGAATTTAACTAACATATGTTTAATTTATCTATTTTATACTGTCATCTGGCTAGAACTATTTTTCAAAATATTTCATGAAAGTGTAAATACAATAAATAAATAAATATATATATATATATTTATATTTTTTTACCGACATAACATTATTATTTAACAGAATTATTTTTAAATATTTTATAGGTATTTACACGGGACCGAGTGACATGGACATTTTTCAAAAATGGCTGTCGTCGTATTATTTACAATAGGTCTTGGATTTTCAAAAATAGGATCTTCATACAATATTCTTCATCGACGTCATTGGTTATAGATAAACTTCTGTGTAGAAAGTTTTCTAGTCTTCTGTAGTTTCTGAAGCCTAGAACTAATAGTAAAATATGTATTAATTGATTTATATTTGAATTGAAATAAAAATAGTAAAAAAAAGTTTATTAAAGTTTTATATAGTCGTAGTATCTTTTGTTATTTATATATATTTTCAATATAATTATATACTCTCAAAAGTACGTAGTTAATAGTTCTATTAAAAATACCTAATAATATATATTTAGAATAAATGGTATGATCATTATTTTGTCTTAGTAATTATTTATAAAATCACAATTATTTAAAAAAAATGGTAAAACATGAAATAGATGTTTATAATACTCGTATTACCATATGGTTGATGACAACTTTTTGTCGTAAAATTTTAGATATAGAAACTGTATAAACATTAAATGTTAAGTTAATTATTTAACAACATAATTGCCTATAAAGATTTAATTTTTTAGTTTTTTAAATAATTTTGTTTACAATATTCAAACATATTTTACTTGATTGTTCAATAAATAAAAAGATTCGATTTAATATTTATATAAAAATATATTTCATTTTTTTTTTTGAGAGAGTTAATTTATTTCAGATCATTATTTTTGTTTTATTTTTTAACTAAAAAAACCACATTATTGTAGTATAAAACATTGTTTTTGAGATATCTAATATAATTAAAAAAAATATATATATTTTTTATGACAGGTGTTTGTATTTATTACTTAATACTTACTACTTATTATGGTATAAAGTATTTTGTAATAATAATATTTTATAGAAAAAACTAAAAGAGACGGACTTGAGGATATTATTTTGTTTCATTTGTATAATAGTGGTTAAGTTCAAAAATCACTTTTAATAATCTATTTATAATTTATCTGTATAGCATATGAGTATTAAATGTTAATAGTATAAAATATATAGCCGAAATATTAAGCTATTGATGCAAAATGTGGCAGACTGAATCTAAATGAAGGTATAAAAATAGTCGTAATACATAAATACTAATTTTATATTAAAGCTGTATACCAGACGAAAAATGTAATAAGATGGATTTGTCTATATAATTACATGTTATGTTGTATCTCAATGAATATATAATTTAATACATTATTTAATGTTCTATTTTTAGGTTTGTTGAATGTAATACAGTCAACCTAAATAGTTGATATAAATATGATAAAATATGAATTGATCATTATTTATGTAATAAGAAATTTGATTGGCCAGTGTTATACTGTGTCTAGTGTTTAATTTATTATTACAAAGACATAGATTATACCATTAAAAATATAACAATAATGTAGTTCGTTTTTATTGAGCTCCGACAAACATTAAATTTAATAATACATTTTTGTTATGGTTTGAATTTTTAGTAATGACGTGATTACTTTATAAACTTTGAAGTGTTTTATTCACATATTGTGTTTTACCTTTGAATCAACGTTGTTTCTTGATTATTTTGTGTTTTTGGAGGATGACGTACTACTTCGCTGTAGCCTCTGGGTAGACATAATACTTGTGTTTCTGGTGGACGCCGTAAGTGTTGGACTCCCAATGATACTGGACCTGGTTAATCGTTCCACTATAGAATTTCAAAAGCTACTTAACTACAAGAAGGTCGTGTGTATATGTAGAACACCAATGGCAAAAAACGAGGAATAATTAAAAATACATTTAAGTAAAATAAATAAATAATATTATTGTTTGAATAATGCCATACAAATCTATATTAAGAAACTGTGTAAGTTATGTCATACTATTGAGTTCTAAAATTCATAATTTTATCAATTTTTAATTTTTGATTGATTTATTCAATAAATTAATAGAAGTACACGGTAATATTATCTATTTTAAAACTTTTAAATTTATGCATAGTATACAGTCAAAAATCTTTATATCTCTCATTTTATATTTATGAAATTATCTATCCTTATGTATATATAAACTGATTAGTATATTTTATCTCTTGTTATATAGTTATCGTTTAAGATATAATCATTCATACGTTCGAGAGGTTTTTTTATTACCATGAACAATTTTGTTTTACCTACACCTACCTTTTAATTTTATGTTGTGATATTTAATGAGTAATGACCGAATTCTATAATATACTAATCTATTATATTATTTTTTTTCATGTATTTTAAATAAGTTACCTGATTTGGTTCGGGTCAAATAATATTGGGATTCACCGTTCATTCGAATCACGTTTAGATCAATAGAAGCTTTGTCGTGGTTTCTTAAACCTCCACAGTAACATATGATCAACTTGAAATAAGCTCTGAATCTGTTTTTAAAATATTTATCGGTTATTCAACAATACTGTGAAAATTAGACAATTATCTCATACCTAGGATTCATCCAGTAATAAATTATCGGATTCACCATCGAATTTGACATTGCTAGCCAGTAGAAACTCAGAAATAGATCTTGCACATACGTTTTTATTACTATGCTTTTATTGTGGTATGCGTAAACGAAATACGAGTGATAAGGTAACCAACATATTAAAAAAATTGTCACTACTACAGCGAACATTCGGACAACCTGAAAAATAAAATCAAATATTGTTTTTATTATTTTGTCATATTTTTCCCTAAATAGCAATTAATAATGTATTGTTAATTCAATTGTGTTATACACTTATACTATTGTAATAATAATATGTATGCGCTTAGTCTTTGATTCAAATAAAACTTAGGTTGTAGGATATAGATCAGCCAATCAAGAAAAAATGTTAAGATAAAAAAAAATAAATAAAACATTAGTATTGTGTCTTTTAACAATAGTTTTACATGGCAAATTTACGACTTCTATTTTTTTGCCATATTAGGTACAATGTACATACGTGGATTAATAAAATGTAACATTGAGTGAAGGATCCTATTGAGCTCATAAAGTTTTTTTTTCTATTCCGAAATACAGGAATTATTGACCACAGAAAAGCATGGATTACATTTCGAGTATTTCGACCGTATCATAAACCAACCGAACCCTTTGTCCTGAAAACACCCTAGTGCCTTCGACCGGAATCAAGTGTGTCATAATATACTTGCGTCATTGATTTTTAAATCATATTTATGACTGTGGTTAACGTCTTGCACCGAGAGTGATGTTACCAGGGTATACTATGCTGGGATGAAAATAAACCACATTCAATCATGGAAACATGAGCCAATTAAAATGCACTGTCTTAGTTCAATTAGGAACTCCAAATAAATGGTTTATCAGTATTAGATCTTATGTTTCGATATTGATGACATTCATAAAATAACAAGAAAAATATTATATCACATATATTTCAAATGTATTTTTCGTGTATGTAGTGTACTTTCATCTACGATCGCAGTTAATGTAAAATTTAAATCAAAATAAGTAGAACAATTTTGATGGTAAATTATTTTTTAATAGAATTCCTATTTAATTGTTTAGTATATTTATTGTTGTGATTACCCAAGGGATATCATACATACCAATTACAAAATCGAAATAGTTTTATTATAGCTTAAATTTACGAAAAAAATAAGTATTAATCTTTGCATAGTATTAGTAAATTATTAACAATTTTATTAAATTACAAATATTTTTCTTTAATAGATATTTTTAAATAAAATTGTAGGTATTAGTTTTTGTATGCACAAAAATACGAACTATAAAAATAAAAAATAATAATTTTACTCGAAATACAAAAATGGAGTGTTAATGTATGTATTTTTACTTATGTAAAAGTATCTTAACAGTTATTTATGGGTTTGTAATAAAAACATGGCAGAATACCAAAAACAAAAAAGTGATTTAGTAGTTGAATCTGTAATTTTGATTCTCGTAAAAAAAAACGTAATTGTTTAATGGCATTCTTTATCAGCATTTTAAGAAAATAAATAAAGTACTTAGTAACTGAAGTATGAAAGTGAAGAAATTGTGATCAATGAAAAATATTGTAAACTATCATAAAGATTATTTATATAAAAAGTTATAATATTATATTAAACATATTATACACTAATTTGTACACTTTTATTTTGTTTTCTAGATTTAAAGCAGTACCGCATTAAGTCAAATTGCCGCCCGGGGCAATATAAAATTTGCTGCCTTTACATATTAAAAAAAAATATCATATGATTTTCATCTCTCTTTTTTCGCTATCACGAACACAGCAGAAATATATTTTGATTCTTTTTTCTGTTAGTTTTAAAATACTAAAGAGTAACTACTTATATAATGAATTTATACTTGAATTTTTTTTTTTGAAACATATTATTTATTTTGAATATTCATAATATAATTGATTATAACTATAATTAAAAATTAAAAATAGTTAATTTGTAACGGAGAACGTATAATATTATAATATGATATATTTTTTAAGAATCTGCCACCCCTTAAATCACCTTAATATTGCCGCCCCGGGGTAATTACCCCCCCCCCCCTTGCCACCACTAAATGTAACTATGATTTAAAGTATAATATAAAATATAATGACATATTATTCATATACAAATTAATTTTATAAGCATTTAAGACGTAATATAATATCATTTGATTTTAATCTTAACATGACATAATATGTTTTATCATTTATCCAATTTATTTGCTGTTATTAAAATACTTGCTGCTTTAAATAACACTCGAATTCTAATATTTTTAAATGCAATTTTCTTCGATATGTGTTAAATTAGTAAAACTAATAAAATTTAAAAACTTTTAGTGTGGATTTTTGAAGTTATATATTTTTATTTGGTTTGGTTTTAAGTTTGATAACAACATTAGAGCTTTTGGCGTAAAATTAGAGTTTTGTTTATTCTTTTGAGTGTTAAATTTACAACATTACACAAATTTACACTAATAATATGAATAACAAGGGTGATTTATGTTTTGAATTTAGAATAATTGGTTGTTGTATGAAGATTTTATACTTTCACGATGATTGCAAAAACTTGAAATATGCCAAAAGAAAGAATTTTTGTTTACGTAAGTTGATTCAATTATGATATACTTACATTAAAATTAGTAAAAAAAATTTAGTCATTGAAATAAACATTAAACGTTAATTGTAACAATTTATAATCATGTACATAAGTTTTATCTGAAAGATAAAGTATAGACTCATTTTTATTAAAGGAGTAGCCAAACAAATTAAAAGGGAAGTATTACGATTTAAAATTCTTGCATAATATATCTAATATAAATATTTTCAAAATTAA
Organism: Rhopalosiphum nymphaeae; assembly: GCA_036289425.1. Lineage (NCBI taxonomy): Eukaryota > Metazoa > Arthropoda > Insecta > Hemiptera > Aphididae > Rhopalosiphum > Rhopalosiphum nymphaeae. Next base: position 8,031,622 of record JAZAQC010000012.1, on the reverse strand, counting down.
ATAACATAATATTCTGTAAAATAATATAGTCTATAATAATAATACTATATTATTATATTTGTCTATTTCTTTTCATAGTTATGCTTAATGATAACCGACAACAATTTGTTTGGTTTAATATAATCCTTACATTATTAATACTTTAATAGTAAATTTGTCAAATTAAAAAATATTTAAAGTTTCGTGAAATTTTTCTAATCACTGGAGTTCTAAAAACTACGTATTTGATATTATTTATTTCATCGATAATTATGAGCATGTATATTTCTACAGTAGCCGATGTTTGTCAGAAACTATATTTTTCTTAGCGGTAAGCAGTATTTTTAAAATTCCAAAAAGAAGAATAAATATTAATTATGAATGTTGGTTATGTCCAGTGTACACAATGAAAACATTTATCTACTACTTTTAACTGTATAGTACGCCGTGTTTTGTGTATAAAGATATACAATTGTTTTAATATACAAACTCCTTATGTTAGGTAAATTACAAGGGTTTATTAAAATATTAAGTTTGAGAGTAGTTTTTATTAAATTTATATATACATTTTCTTTAGTGATAATTAAGTTAGATTATTGAGTTTATGTTGTTTTCACTTTTTTGGTTTAAATACATCACAAAGAAAATAGGTAAAAATTATAAAAATGATAAAGTATAGTAAAAAATTATATAATTATATAATTATTTAGTATTTGAATATCTAAATTTCAAGTTTTGAATACAAAAAGGTACGAAATAAATAAAATAATAAATTCATCATCACGAAAACGTCTAATGAAATATACACATGAAATATTTCGAATTTTGTCTAGGTATAACTAAATATTAAAAAATACACTTTTTAGAAAAACAGTGGTTCAATTTAGCTCCACTTATGATTTAAAATAGTATTCAACTCAGTTTCTACAAAAAATCTCCTCAGTAAAGAATTTTTAAAATTATAAATTTTTTAGAATCTAATTTATCTTTGAAAAATATTTTTAACATATTGGATAAAATATAGTAGCGAGAATGGAAAAAGACTGTTGTATACATTTGTATTCAGATAACCAGATTATATAATAAAAATGTAAATCAACTTTATACATTAAATATTTTTAATTTAAGATTTTTTCAATGAAAAAAAGTGCTTATGTTTCCTGATAACTGTGGGCTATTACGTCATCGAAACTAAATGTATAAAAAAGTGTTTGAAACTGTCTTAACCCAAAATCAATTTACATAATATAACACACAAGTGATAAAGAAACTGCTCATTTACAAGGTTTAACCTAGTTTTTTCTTGCTTGTCATTATACGAATTCCAAAATAATTTATTTCTTCTTAGGAATCCGATAAAATACGTTAATTAGATTAACGTGCGCTCTCGCGCGCGCGCGCGCGCACACACACACACACACACACACACACACACACACACACACACACACACACACAATATATATACTTGTACCTATATATTTCGTTAATATATTGTATTATTATTATAAATTATTTCATATTGTAATTACTATAAATAGACAATAATAATTATTGTATTAAACTTTTTTTATACATTGGATTACCATTCGTTTTTAATAATGGATAAATGAATTATTTATAAAAATAGTTTTTATCACTTGATTATGATGTGTATAAATCGGCTTTAATAACATGTATTTTTAAAATAATATTACGTTTTTATCGTTAAAATAGCAGTGGGCAGTACTCACTTTTCTCTTAGATTTGATTGACTCCACATGTCTCTGTGTCATCTGTCCAATGGTTTTACTTCCCCATAGTTCTCTACCCATAATCGTGTAGCATACAGCCATCACAGTCAATGGTATTATGTAAGTGACACACAGAAATAATATGTTATATCTGTAAAGTGAAAATGCGTTGTATCATTAGCGTTTAATTGATAGTCGTATATGTAATTTATTTTGCATATATAGTTGTAAGTTGAAGAATAAAATCTAAAATTATTTATGCATTTCATGCTTTACATAATATAATGTAGCTGTTATTTTTAAGTAATTTAGTGTTTATATTGTATACCTAATCAGATAGCATATTTGATCGATCAAATTAATATATACGTACAATGCGAATGTTAATAGATTGTATAATTTTATTGGCTTTAATTTGTTTTATTTTTATGAAACACAATAGTTTAACTTGTTTATTGTATAAAATAGAAAAAAAAATAATGAATTATTTAAACATTTAATCTATTGTAAGTAATGACGAATCAATATAGTTAGGTATTTCATTGTTTTATTCATGTGAAAAACACCATTAGGCTTTGTGTAAACATAAAGTTTTCAACATGTACAATAAAGTATAAACATTAAAAATAAATTGAGTTTTTGGATTAGACATATATATCACTAAAGTTCAGATTTAGTTATATGTAGAGTATAAGATACTTAAATTTATTCATTAGAAATACAAGTATAAATAATATTGTGTATACTAGTTTTATAAGTATATCACATTCGTCTGATGTTAGCTACTGTATGTTTAAGTTTTATTACTTTAATAATTTTGGTATAATCAATAAACTGATTTCATTATTTCAAAGAATCTACTATATTTTAAGTAGTTATCTTAAAACTTTACATGTTTAAAACATTTATTTATAAAATAATATCTAGATAATTTTTATTTTGCTTGATTTCAAAACTGTCAAAATATATTGTTTTCTAAAACTATTTTAAATTAACTAAATAGTCATATTTATATCTTATTTTATCATAGGTACAATATGTATTCATACCATAGACTGATATATATATATTTATCTCGTCATAAGTTACAAATATTTATAAATTATAACTAATTTTTGTATACTTGTATGCACTATACTTAAAAAAGAATCGATATTTTTTTAGGAAAATTAATTTTATAATATTTATTTTTATTGAAGACAATTAAGTTATACCAGTTTTGTTTTTATTAAAGATACAGTAGGTTATATTGTCTGCTTAATAAATATTTGATTACTATAGTATATATGTATTATACTATATAATTGTGGTGTTAAAAGTAATGTTAAGTTGTGTCTGTAAATGCACATAATAAACATGTGTACATTTATTATACTTTCAATGAAATATAACTTGAATATTTGTTATAATATACGTATTATATTTACTGCGAAAAATGTATAAAATCTAGTTTTGAGAAATTCTAAAGTCCCTTAGGTGTATATCATATATCTTATATCTAAACAAAAGTTCTCAAAATGTATACCTATAAAGATGAATACATTACATTATAAGCAGATTCTTACTATGTGTTTAGTGGAAAGACACAGATAGTTTTAGCTAAGTTGTTTACTTTAAAATGTTTTAAATATTATATTATGGTATACCTACAATAGTATGCATGCTGAAAGAGCTTAAGCAAGAGTTTGAGCTGTGCCGAAAAATGGATTAATTTATTTTGTGTATTATATATTTTTCTACAACTAAGTTGTATCTATACATATAACCATTAGGTAAAGGATAGATTTTTTTTCATCTTAGTTCACTTAATTCAGTGTCTAAAACAATTTTAGCTCTTTGTAATATTTGAAACTTTTCCATCTACAGTGGTTATAATTACAACATATTAAAATTATTAAATTATGCGCACTTAACATTTTAATTCTTTATTACTAAGTATTATTTTATAGCCTAACTTATTTTTAAGCTAAAGAATGTACAAAAACAAATTTCTCAGAAGTGTTTTACTTTTCAGTTTTGTATATTATACCATTTAAAAAATTTCCAACATAAAATGTACCTTTAAGTCATGTTTATGTGTTCACTCATTAGTTTATAGTAAATATAAGTAAGTGTTTAAAAAGAAAAAAAAGAATAATTTGATGTTAAAATAAAATTATTTAGATAAAAATAAGATAAGTTTAAAATATACTTTTCAAGTAGTAACATTTATTTGAAACTATAATGTTCAATATGTTACTTATATTCCTTAAGACAATTTTGCTAAAAGAATAAAAAAATCGAAATTTAGACGAGTAGTTTATGAGTTTTAAGTATTTTAAGTTTTGGTGAGCTGAGTAGTAGACCAACATTTTGCGGGTTACAACGTACAACTTAACTCCTCTCATTTAAACTTTAAATACTTATAAATCACAGACTAGGTACTCATCAAATTTTGATTTGTATACATTGGAATGCTCTGAAAAAAAATTTTCACAGTATGATTGCAAAACAAGTATAGGTTTTCATTTTAATTTTTTTAAGTTGGCCCCAAAATTCCCCAAAAATATTGTAAAAAGTATAAAAATAATTAATCATTTTAAATATTTCTAAATAAAAAAACTTTCATATTATTTAACAATAATATTTAACAATTTTTTCTACCATCAATAATTCATTTAATATAATGTTTGCAACATAAATTTTGGATCACTCTGTATATAACGCGTTTTACTTAAATGCTTTTTATTAAAATTTGTGTTGTAAGTTGTGTGTTTCATTACAGTAAGAAAGTCGTGTTGAATCGTTTATTTATCAAAGTCGGGTACTATTGTTCTGTTTAAAAAAGAGGGTCACAGTTGTTTTTGTACATCGACCAATTTGGTTTTGAATTTTAAAATATAATTTGCTTTTAGACAGGTAAAAGATTGAATTTCCAAATTAACGTGTCATCCCTTTTCAGTACTGACCAGCATTCGGAAACAAAACATTTGCTTATGCCAATATATATTATAAAAAAATCAAAATCTCCCACATCAAAGTATATATTCTACCTTTTTAAAAATAATACAATAGGAATAATTTATTATATGTTGTTATTGATCAAATAAAAAATAAGAAAATGTATTATGTATCTAGTATGAATATAAAACAAAATTAGTCGAATCAGTTAAATGTATAAATAAATATATAAAAATATAAATACATTTGTGTATTTCAATTTCTAATGCCGTACATTTTATTACTTATTTGAAATTTAATTTGGAGTATCACTCCTATAATTTATCAAATTAGATTGTAAAAAAGTTAACAATAAAATATCTTAAATGTCTAATATACTCGATAAAAGTTTTTAAATTGTAAAGACAGTTTTTAAATTCAATACAAATACTGTGATAATGTAATAAATAAATTAGAACTAATAAATAACTAAATCGTTGAAATTTGTTTGTTTTGATGTGTTTATAATGATAACGAAACGACGATGGTAAAACACATGTATCGAAAAATATATTGATTTTATTTTTTCTTTCATAAACAGGGTAAAACAATGAAACTGTTAATTTTAAAAATGGGGTTCTCGATAAATGATAAGAATGCTCACTAAATATCTTAAATTTAAAAAAAATATTGAAAAAAATTGCTAATTCACCTTTGAAATAGTATAGACGTAGAAAATATTAGATGAAAATTAAAAGAAAATAGGTAGTTATTTCTAGGAAATCATTTTTTTTAAATAAAATATTATGAACTTCAATTGAATAATTAATATTAATTCGGTTTCTATGTTATAGTAATTTAAATTTGAAATTCAAATTTTTATAGTGCCTATCCATCTAAATTTCTACATTTATTGTCACTGTTGGCTTTTTGAATGTTATGCTATAATATTTTATGTACACAGGTTATTTTTTTATAATAATACAATTTTAATTACATACAATTTTTTAACATTTTCTCAAAAAGTTAGGCTTTCATGTCTTTTAATGCTACGTATTAAATATTTAATCCATTAGATAACATTGTGTACGTGTTCCTACGAGTAAGCAATTACTATGGTAAATCGATTATGGACCATATTTGATATCAATGATATCTATTCTATCATAATATATTACACTTTTACAGTTTTACATTTCTAATATCCTTTATTATAACCTCCTATAACTTACTGAAGTCATATGAAACGCTTGGTTAACCAATAATGGTATTCGAATTACTGCCAAAACTTTGCACCCTGATATAATGGCATATTATTACCTACAAATTACTTTCTAGCTTTAGTTCTGTAATCTTGTAATACTGAGCAATATCAGCTTACGGCGGATTTTTCATCATTACGACTACGTCAAAAGTCATAATAATGGTTTCAGAAACGTTCTCACATTCTTACATTGTTTAATTTTTATTTTTTCTATACTCTATACAAGAAGTTATATAATTTTTATTTTTATCAACTTATTTTATATTTCCTTCATTGCTCCATTTAGAAAAAATATAATATTATGTTCTTGTTTCATAAAACTTTTATTAAACTTTTACTTACTGTTAGTAACCACTGTTTTAATAATGATTTTTATTTTATTTTATCGATATAATATACTAATTTCTGACAAAAATACTGTCGTAAAATATAATCATTAAAAAAATAATAATATGTTTTTTACACTTATAATGTGCATAAGATAAATCAGACAGATACTCAAAATCGTACCTGACACTACAAAAGCGCCGGTTTTTATTTTTTAAAAAGACTCGGGTGCGTTGTGATAATAAATCGAATGCCTAGAAGTCAGTTTTGCCATAGAGACGACGTGGCATTACTTTTTTTTAAACTATTCTTAATCTTTCTCATTTAATTCCAGCTGGATAATGTTTCCTTCCTTATACCTTGTTCTTTTAACCGCTCTCTTGTAGCCGATAAATGACAACGAAGGTCTACCATAACCATTATCGCTCGTTTGTGTTGAGTCTTTCTCGGCCCACATATTCGTTAAAATTTCATTATTATCACGCGAATTCACTATTAACTCGTAACATGGTGTTCAGGTGGTTATTTACTCGAAAATACTACGACGAGAGACGTATTTAAAAGACGTCGTTGTGCTGCGACCAGTCGGCGGTCGTTTGTCTATGTCGTCAACACCCATCACCGTCCTACCCAGAACGTTTTTTCCCGTCATCCACTCCAATTCTTTGTAGGTGGTTCAATTGGCACCCGAAATAAATATGCGTTTTTTTATAGGTTTACGTTGGACTGACGTACACCACGATCGTTTATATAATACACAATATAATATATTAACGGTCACAACGATATTTTATTTTAATGGCACGTTGACGCAGTATAATGTAGGTACCTACTGACAGGATTTTTTTGCAATTTAACCGTGTTATACCACATTGTTTGGGCTGTGGGGAAAATTTTTCGCGTTTCAAAAATTAATTAAAACAACAAAACAATATATACACGAATATCTCTGTTTCAGAGAAATACATTTATCTAGCTTTGAAAAAAAGGTTCTGCTGTTGAGCGGTTTGGTCGCAGCAATTGAAAAATAAATAATTCCAAATCATTGAAATAAAATTATTGGTAAAAATTATTATTATTATTATTATTCCTATAGTTTGTAGTAATATTTGGGAATATTTCCATTAAAAAGTTACGATCATTAAACTTAAATATTTATCCGTTTACTACCAAATAAAGGTACATAATATAATATGTATTTGTATAAATTATTTATAATAAAATCATATCTTATGAATTGATAATTTCTCAACTTCATTCAAGATATTTAAATATTGATAATTATTTCTTTATTTATTAAACATTAGAAAGAGATATTTTTAATTAACGATGTTGGATAAAAAAAAAAAAGCGAATACAAGTAATAATAATAATATTTGTTGTGTTTGTTTTGATTTAAAATGTCTGATACAATTCATTAATGGTATTTTGCTGTTTATTACGAGGACTGATATTTAAATATTAATTAATTACATTCTGTTTTGTTATTTTAATCATAATTGAAAAAAATGATTTGTATTTAAACGAACGGGTTTACTGATTATAGCGTTGAATTTTCCTGAATCGTATCAGTACCTACTAATCGTTATATATAAATCATTTTAAATGAATAAGAATTTTATCGTCAGGATAGATGACAGTGTATTATAGATAAATATGTCGTGATTTATATGAATAGTACTAACATGTATTCTGTTTTAGAATTCGGATACCTTCCGTCTGGCCAGAGTATGTAACACGCCCTTCTCAGTTCTCCATTCATGTACCTAAAATAAGTCACAAAATGATATTAGAAAAAACATTAAATAAAAAACGTTTATTAATTTAATATATAGGCTTTTAGCTTTATGAAATATATAATTAATATTTGAAATAGATATATTTCATGGAATACAATAAAATATGAATTTGATATTAATAGGTAGCTGTTTATATGGCTTTTATGAACTAATATTATGGTAAATATTGGTAATATATACTAATATATTATTAAGCCAAAGGCTGTTGAACCAAAAATAAAAAATAATTCGGGTTTATTGGAATCTCAGTACATTATAAACTTCAATTGTATGGTTTGTACATACAAACTATTTTGAAATTCTAATATGTACTTAAAAATATTAAAAGTATGGTAATATTTAAAAATTATAAGTAGTAACCACACTTTGTTTAAGTTTCAAGATTCCAAAATACGTAGTTACTGTTTAGGTATACTATAAACCGTAAAAGATGATTCAATGTAATTATTTAATTATCTATATTATTATATTATGCTAAGTATATTATACAGACATGTATATACACAATATGTAATGAATATGTTAAATAATATATTAAAACTAAATTCAAACCTTTTTGTTTTAATGTCAGAGTATAAAATGCACGGCATTGCTAGAAAAACACTTATTAGCCAAATGAGAATAAGCACCGTTTGTGTTCTCGTCTTTGACCTCCTATGCCGAAGTGGATGCACAATAGCCATGTACCTGATAAAAGATTTATTATAATTTTAATTTCAAAAAACAAATATTATGTGAAAATTTAATAAGTTGTATGTTATTTAAAAAAGCAATGTCGTTTAGTAAATTGATAAATAGATAACAATAAATAGATTATCAACATTTTATTATTTAAAGACCTTAACTTTTAGTTATGAAATACTTAGATATAAGTATAGATAACTTATAAAAAACTGTTTTGAAAGATAACTTTAAACCGTTTAAATTTATGTTGCATGACTGTAGATATATTTATGTTATATTCTATTTAATATTTTTTAAAGAAAAATATAATAAAAATTACTAAAGTCAAAAAAGTTTTTTTTTAATAATCTCTATTCTTCAACATTTCTTGATTTTTAAAACTTTTAAAAACTTTTAAATTCAATATTTTAAAATTCTGTTTAAGTATTTATTGTAAGGACCATTGTTTTATGATAGCAAAATATTAGAGTAATTAGTGGCTATTTTGACAGGTTGTAAATTATAGTAAAACTCTACTAGAATTAGACCATTAGCTGAACTGTATTAAACTTTGTAAAATATTCAATTGTTTAATATACTTTAAGTTGTTACGTGTAAAATCACTGTAATTTATTCTTTGAAAAATAATAATTTACGTAAAACAATTGTACAATGTTTTAAGTTTGATAAGATCGAACATGAAAGCAATCAAAGCATAAAATTCACTAATAATTAAATGTAGTAGTTATAGGTATATAGATATACAATTGAAATATTATAGAACGTTGGGTTAACTGTGAACTATTTGTTGATATAGTATTTTCTTTGGGTAAATATTAGAAAATAGTATATTTATTTATGTACCTACATGTTAGACCGAAGTCTACAAGAATAAAATATGAATACCAGTTCCATAATTTAATATTTAAAACAAATGAAAAAAAATGATGTAAAAAATATAAAAAATAACACTAAACATTAAATGTTACCTATTGAAATAATATCTAATGACTTATAAATATATATATGGATTTAAAAAACGTACTTTACAATTATTATGTCGTTAGATTTATAAAAATGTTAGTTATATTTAATTACAATTTTTAAAGATATGTCCGTTTTATATGATTCATGATTATATAATGTATAGTAATAATAAAAAAATAACAATTATTCCTTATACTTTTAATGTAATTTAGTTTAATATCCGCAACTATAATATTTTTATATTTTATTATGAAATTCTATATTATAAAATTTTAAAATATTTTGTAAACTGTTTGTTTATATTGTTTTTAAATATCTTTAATTATTGTTTTAACATTAGCTAATAATCACTATGGCATATGTGAACTAAAATAACAGCTATAATTATACGATTTTGTTCGTCTTATGTATTCATTTTATAAATTTATTATAAAAGCAAACGACTATGGAACGATTTTCATGTGCGTAATATTGTATTGTATATTTATGTTGTACTGAGACGATCTCAGATTATTTTCCTACCTATATTGACAAAATTATTTATATTTTCTAAACATGATAAAATCGAAAACACTAATTTATTATTTATTTTATATGTTTTATATGGGCGGTTAAAAGGTAAATATCTGTTGAAAATAGTGCGCAGGGTTCTTGAAGCGAACCATTAATAACATTAATTTCCAAATATTTACTGTTGTTTACAAACACTCTTGATGTATTGTGGATATACGATTGGTTAAAATTTATTATTATTATTAATTTATTTACAAAAAGGAAATCGGGTGGAAAATTCAATAGAGTAATGATGAGAAACATTGTGTGAAAGGATTTTTCCACTCGGGAAAGTATATAGTTCGGTGGTAAATACCGAGTTCAATAGCCTGACGTCATTTGTTCAATAAAATTGATGATCTAGCGTGCGTTGTTGAATAAGCATATTCATGAAGTTTAAAGTTATGATGGGTCATAAAATGGTAATAAGATTCTCAGAGGTGAAATAAATATAGCTCACGCATATAACATATCATACCCACAACATCACATAAAACACGGATTTTGGTTGTTACTCTGCGATAGGTTATACTAATTTATGATTATTTTCTAAATAAGTACTTTAATAATTTAATATGAATTCGATAATTATTTGCACAAATTTAATATTCATTATTCAATTTCATTAATAATTTAATTTGTACACTTGGAAAAATTTATATTATTTTTCACCAATAATTTACAGTAGATACGGAGTAGATTCGAGTGTAATCGATATATTTTGGATTTTATTTGTTATATTTGTAACGAGTTACTATTAATAACTATAAAACATAAAAGTATAAATTGAAATTTCAGTGCTTTAATAATATTATAAAAAATTATTATTTATAAAAAATATGTTCAATAAAATACAAATTATTTATAAAGCACTATTACAATATATTTTATGCACGTTATAATATAATATTAATATCTAATATCTAATAGGTTTTAAATGAGATGAAACAGTTAACACATACAGCTGTCACACACTAATTTAAAAGTCAAAATTCGTTACTAGGATAAGATAGCGACACGCCGTTCATATAAAACGCGTTCAAGCAGTAATAATCTAACTCGATAAATTGGAGATAAACTATAATCGAAGTATTTATTGAAGGACCTTATTAAAGGTTTTATCATCCAGAAGTTATAATACATTTGTCATCTAATTCTTTATACCTACTGATATTTTACTATAAAAATGCATTATCGAATTTATTAATATGTTGTGCCAAAAATAGGTCAAATTCAGATATTAATTCTAATGATTAATGATATAATAAAATATCTATTTTATTAACATAATATTAACTAATTATATTTGGCCCGTTATTGTCACTTATCATGGATATTTTGAATATTTTCATACCTCGACCTCGCATATAAAATAATACTTGTTATAAATTAAAATTCTGATATGGGTTCTAGTGTTCATTTGGGATGTGACTAACTATGAATACATACACATATGTGTATATAATATTTACATAACTACGACTGTGGTTTATTTTAAACATTTAATATTGATATTGTTTCATAATATCATAATGCATCCAAACTACTTGTGCTTATTTATATTTTTAAAATAATGTTTTACCACAAAAAACATGCTATCTTGTTGCCGCTGTAGGCTGCAGCTTAAACGGCCTAAGCTGTAATACGGTCTTGGTCTTATAACCATTTATCGGCATCTTTATGTGCGCTTTCCATGTTATTGATTCTCAATTTTATTTGTTTTTTTTTTTATCAACTTTTTTAACAAGTATTACATTACAGTCATCTATAGATTTATTAAGTCTTACACAGTTATATAATGTATATCACGATGCGTTTAAATTGTTTGTCAGTCTTCTCCTAAAGATTGGTTTCTTAATAAAGTATTCTACTGTTTTATCTTGTTTACATTTCTATGGAGTTTGGTGAGTCTGGATGAATATTCTGATTATTGTTATACGATAATAACAGTCTTTTAGATTGTCTTGATTTTTACAATATTTTTTGATTTTTTTCATCGTTTGTATACATGTTTAAGAGAAGAAATGTTCATAAAATTAAATAAATATAAAATATAATTGTTGGAAAATCAATTTTTTGAAATTAAATTAATTTTATCATAGTAAAGAGTGAAGATTGGGATGTTCATTACTGTGTGATTTTTTAAATTTTTATTCTTATAGATAAAGAAATTAATTTAATATATAGCTCTTTTCTGGTATTTATTTAAACATAATAATGGGACCCCACTGAACATTGTGTATGTAAATAGAGTTCTTATATGCATAGGGCTCGAGTCCAAAAAGTTTCAAGAAAAAAAAGTGGGAGATTCATCTTCTATCCACATCATAAACTTAATTATATTTATTATTTAGGTATTTTAATAAATAAAATATTATCAGTTATATTTATGTTTGGACGACATTGTGTATTTGTACCTGCAAACACACATTTTATATAGATATTTAGACGTTGATGGATTTCATCCAAACGTAGCAGCACTCGGTGCAGAAGGTCGTTTTTTTTTAATTACTAACTACTTATAAGTTATAACAAACCATTAACTGTTTATAAAACAATAAAACGAAAATCAATGAAAACCCACCAACATATTATTACTATTATAATATGTATAGCTATTATTATTGGTTATTATTCATAAGTTATTAATGTTGATTATAAATTATATAATTTACTATAATAAATATTGCCTACATATTAAAATTAAGTAATATATCTTAAGAAGAGCTTAAGATTGCTGAAGGATGGCTAAGCCTTTCCCTCCTATTTACGCCAATGCTGAGTATTCTCGTGTGGGAGCCTATAAAGACTTATCTAACAAATGGTTTTCTTAATATTAATATGATATTTACACAGATCTTGGAAAACAAACAATAATTTGAATATTAATTCAAAACGAATTTAATGTTAATATGATTAACATACAGTTAAAATAATATAGCATTAAACATTGGTAATAAACTAAAATCATGATAATATTTTTATGAGGTTCACTGTTTTTGAAGTAATCATTTATTCAAGCATATCTTAAGGTTTAGACATTTTTCATTTTGAATTTCTATGGACAGATAATTAAATATATAGGTCCTATATATGAGTATGACGATTGAGTGATAGTTTTTATTGTTCTAGGAATGATATTATTGTTATTTTTTTATCTTGTGTTTATTGTGTGATTAGGTGCTTTCGTTAAATTATTTTTGATTATGAAATTAATTATTGTTGTATACAAAAGATTTTTGATTGATAATACGTTAAATTTAATAAACATATTATTTTTATGAAATAATTAGTTTTTATTCAAAATAATTCAAATTATGTTGTTTTGTGCTACTTTTAGGTGGTGTAGGTTTTTTGAGGGTAAATAGACATTTTTATAATACTATAGCATATTTTTCCTGTATGATATTCAGTAGGAGTTTATCGTTGATTTATATTACGCCCCGTAACACGCTATTTTATACCGCATTATTATACTCATTGTTATTATATCTATATATCTAAATCTATTATTATTTACCTTAAGTTTCTACATACTTCAACAATAATATTAAGGTAGGAATACGATAATACGTATAATTATAAAATAGTAAATTAATGATGAATTAAATAAATAATTATGAATGCGTATTATATATATAATATAATATATATATATCAAAGACATTATTACGGTAACAATAATTGTTTTTCTATATAATTGTATTTTAAATTTCTTAGGCATCAAACATTTCATTTCTACAATCGCTTAATAGAATTTAATTAAATTTATTTTACGACTGATATAATTTTAATATTTATATTTTTCTAGCGATATTCAAACACGCTTGGTATTAAATGTTAATAAATTGCAAATTAATGATTTTTTTCTCATGAAGAGGTTTTTTTGGCTTATTTGAAATTCAGTAATATATTTTGAATATAAATCAAAGACAAAAAAATATCAATAAAACTAAAAATAGAAAAAAATATATCAAGAGGTTACAATTAAAACTAGAATTATAGGGTCATGGCATATATTTTTATAATGACGAACTTATGAGTGTTATGAGCTTAAAAAAATTATATTAAAAAGTTTACACCATCAAGCAATAACTATCATAATAATATTAATGTTGGAATGTAAAAAATTAATTAATATTATTTACCAACTTTATAAAATACAACGTCCCCAATGTAAAATGTTCCCGCGAGAACACTTCATTTGGTTACTAAACAGGAAGATTTCAGAGTTGGAAAGTTATTGAGAGCATTTTTGGCTACTCAGTAGAATATTTTAATGATAATAAGATTCGGGAAAACTTTCCTATTCGAAACTTTGAGATGGCTAAGATAACAATAAAAGTAAATCGGCAGTTTTATATTAACTAATTAAAATTCAAAATAGTTTTTTTAGGAGTTTTAATCAATACATTTTTAGCGATTTGGTAGCTAAAATTTTAGCCATAGATCTAACTTAAATACAATTTGAGAATTGATCAAATTGTAAATATTACACTTACGTTTATAGCATATTTCAATATTTAATATTCGCATAAAGAGCGAACAAATTGAATTCAATTTCATTTGGTACTATTTTTTTGTCGATATTTAGTAGGTTATGTCAGAATTTTAATTTTAAATATATTTTTTTCTTTTAAATAGACTATTTAATTATTTATTTTTATTTGATAATTTATAAAATACACTTTTTATAACTTAACAATAATTATTTGATGAAAACTTTTGTTTAGAATTAAATTATTATGCATGAATTTATAAATTATTTCAATAAAAATAATAATGTATAAAGACACCAGAAAATGTCCTTATTTCTATTTTATAAATATATTAATTATTAATAATTAATAAATACTTTAATATTGTTTTAAAGTACAAATTTAGTTAACAAGTATTTTATAACGAGATGTATTTTTAAATACGATAATTATGTTAATAATATTGTATACTATTTAAAAGAAGAAAAATATTTTTTATTATTTATAATAAAAATAAATTAAGTGTATAAATAGAAATATCGATGTGTAAAGTCCATCATTTGCTCAAATTTTAAATTTTAATAATATGCATAGCTTATTTTTTAAACGTGAATTTTTTTTCAATTAATATTTTAAATACTAAACATATTTTTATAACAATAATATATCACTTAAATAAAAAACTACTAACTAGTTTAGAGAAGAATAGTTTTTAAAAAATAGTTCACGATAAAATTTTGAAACAAATAATTACTTATTATTCTTTACATTATATAAGTATACTTTATTGCATACCGAATAGCGACCAGGAGCATTTAAGAGCATAATACTGTAAGATGGCGTAATGTATAGGCAAAAATAGTATATTTACTTCCTGGATATCATTATTTACATGGAAGACTTTTTATAATTATTTTAATTTTTTTTTGTTAGTTTCAAGATTCTCAATTTGGTTTGTTATTATTAATATACTCAATGTAATACACCATACGGTTTAATTTAGTCAAATATATGATAAACGCATCAACGTTGATATATCAGTAACTTATATAAATTAATTTTTTTCTTTTATATCGTTAGTATTTAGAGATATTTTTTGGGCCCGTTCTAGTAAATAGTCTAAAAATTTCATTAATTTTTTTGTGAATATAATACTAATACTAATGATAGAGCAGATTATGTTTCAAAACAGATAATATTAATTTTTCTGTAGTCGATGAACATTTGCTAGAATGGACATAGAGATTCAGTTGTTAAATGCTTCCATTTTTTAAATACTGATGTATAATATAATGTTAAAAATTATGTGTATTTTTAAAATAAAATAATTATTAACTATAATTATATAAATGGCACTTAGTATAATTTAATAAAATGTTTGAGATTAAGAAGATATAATATAATTCACCTATAACTTTATATTGTAGTATTTTTAAACTGATGTAATATTGTATGTTATACAATAATATCAAGTGGTTTTTTATTTTATTTAAAATATTTTTATTTAATCATTGTTTAAATATTATATTAAGTGAAATTTGAATATTTTATTATGTTTAAATACCTATTTTGATAATAATATTTATATATAGTATTAAATTATATTATTATTAAATTTTATCGTGTTCTTATTACAAAAATAAATAATGAAAATATCAAAATATACAACCTTAATGTTAATATTACTTATATTTATTATAATAAATGATATAAAATTCATTTGATTTGTAATATAATATTTAGATTTACAAAGAAAAGCTAGGTAATACATTTTTTAATATATTTATTATTAAATTATGAATTTTATTCAATATATTATATCCTATACGTAATACAATTCTGATTAAACGATTTTGTTGTGGTTTTGACTGATTGGTTGGAATAATATTAACTTCTATAATTAAATTAAAATGTGTTTGCTTCATTGTTACATTCATAACAGCAAGTGACTTTGGTCGATTTTAATCAATATTATATGAATTTTCATATAATTAAACTTCTTTAATGTTTTAAATATACTTAATTTAGGTTTTAATTTACAAACCTAAACTTGTATTACAATAAAATAAAATAATATACTTTGTCAGTAATCAATTAATTCTGAATAAATATATAATAACTGTTTTATGAGATATTCTTGTTCAAACTTAATCATTTTTAATCAACAAAGTCTTTAAAGGAATATAATATTTAATTGGATCTTATAAATATATGGAAAAGTATTCGTGTAAACACTGATTACTTTATTAATTTAAAGTTTATTGCTAAAATACTATTGCAGTATTTTCATGCGTGTTCTTGAAATCATGAATATAATCTTTCTTTAAATATTAACAGTAGTATTTAAAGAATTTTTCTTGAGATTTATAAGTTTTGTTTATTAAATGATTCATCAAAATACTATCGATAATCAATTAGTTATAAGAAGTTATATAAACTATTTTTGAAAGTAGTTTGAAGAATACCAAATATTTTTAATAATTGGTTACCTCTACGAATTGAGAAATTTAATTAAAGTAAGATAATTCATAACTTATTGTATTATAAAAATAATACGAGTACCTACAATAATAGTATTATTATGACAAATAGCAAATTTAGCAATAATAATGTCTGAAAAAAAACGTATTATTTATTTACTAATGGATATTTTATTTTATGTGCACATATGACATTTTTATTAGCTATTTAAATAGATTTATAAATGGAAATTCAATCTTATGTGCTAATCGTTATGTATACAATATTATATGAACATAACAAACAGTAGTTATAAATCATAATATAAACAGTTACTACAATAGTGAATCCAGGTAATGGAATATTGTTAAAATATTCAGCTGTAACTTTAATTCTAAAATAATTTTGTTCAAAATAAAATTACATTATATCTACTCCGTAAAAATAAAAAAAAAACTCATTGAATTACGTATTCTAAGATTTATTGGGGACATTTGTCGTACAAATATTTTATTTTCGAACAAATTCTCTTTACACTTACTCCGGTTTACAATAAAATGTAATATGTATGGTATTTATTTATTTTTTTTTAACAATAATAATACAATGTACGTTCAAACTTCAAAACATATTATTAGACAAATAAAAATGTAGTGGGTGGTAAATATGGATTAAATATTGAAAGTATTAGGTATAACGTAAAATAGAAATACACTTTTATAAAATAACAACCATAATAATATGATGCAGGTGAAAACGGTTAAGTCGTGGCATGACGTAATGACACACGGCAACAAATATAAAATGGATAAAGTATGAAAATGGGATTGGATAGTAAAATTATTTTGGATATACATTGATCACGAGAGAAAAATATGTCACAGTGTATAAGAGTAGGCTGATTGTAAGCCACGAGCAACTAGAATAATGTGAATATTGTTATTTATTATTGACATGTTGAGAACATAATATTATGTGCGTGCAAGATGAGATAAACAATAATATCGGTTGAAAACCATATTGAACTGTTTATTATAAAGGTATTAATATTTAACAAAATTTTATTTCAATAATATTTTTTTAATTTTTGAGCATAGAAAATAATTTAAAAATATATAAATGTAGTACAATATTGTGTAACATTCATAATTTTAAATTAAAAGGTAGGAAAATGGATACTACTCTGTTGTAAATATTAGGTATCGAGTGGGTCACTATTATAGGTGTATTCAATTTGAATTTAATGATACAATATCATTGTATAGTGTATACGAAAATCGATTTTAAGCGGAGACGGTCTACCTATTATTCTGTCAGCCTATATCATTAAGTACATTTTGTAACATATCTTTTTTTGATGCAGTTATTAAAGCCATTTATTTTACTTTAAATATTATGGTAGGTCGATAGACTTTTTACCAAAAATATTGCATTTATTGAATTATTAGTATTTAATTATTATAATAATTTATATTTATACTATTATAGCTGCTTGTGAAGAAAATCTGTTAGGTATGGTCAATATTATCAATTTAGTCAATAGTAGACAGTTGTAACTGAGGTAAGTATTAATAGTTTTGTTGCAAGCCCTTGCGTGTACTAGTGTTTCCATTGTAAGACTTGTTGCAATAAAAAAACATTATACCTGTCGTATGGTCGAAAAATTGTGTAATAGTAAATATCACGGAAGAACAACATGTACAAATAAATAAATAATAATAATAATATTAAAAAAATTTACATCATCTTTCAATACATATTATTTGGGATACACGTGCATATACACTCTAAAATAATAGCTACTGTGTATTTGATTATTAATGTTATTCACTAGAAAACAACGATAATTTCCACACTTATAGGTAAATAACGTTAATAAACGATGAATAACGGTATTTTTTATTTAACGTAATTTGTCATAACGTAAATACACTACAATTAACAATTAAATAGGTCCTATACAAATTACGTGGTAATTGGTTCAGTGGCGTGTCTAGTACAAAATTATTGGGTGGGCTAGTTTTATTCTGTATTGTGTAGTGTATTTATAAATATTAGGGAATATTTGTTCTAACACATGGGTATGATAATAATATTCAATAATAGATACTAATAATAACGATTTTATTTGTGAAAAAAGAAACAAAACAGTCAAATAAAAATTGAGCAAGCCCGCGCCTAGTTGGCCTACCCTGTAAACACGCCACTGGTATTAGCAGGAAAATATTATTTGTCATGTTAAATAATACATTTTTAAAGAGCTCTTCAGTTATATACGAAATAAAATACTGATTTATTATGTACATTTTTCTGTTTTATATACATTATGAATACAAATATATTATCTTATCTTATCTTATTCTGATATTATTGATGCTGCTCTGAAATATGTCGATATAAAGCATTATATTAAGTAATAGATTTTAATATTATGTTTTTGGTTTATTTTCTAATATCAGATTTTCAGATTTATTTATTTATCGTGTATCTATACACTATACATTAGGGATAAACAATTCTCGGCCTGCGCATCTTTTTTATTTGGACCATTCTACATTTTCAAATTATTTTATATCATTTTAGTGTTTATTTGTATTTTATTTTATTATATTTTTTTAACATTAAAACATGTTATAAATATAAATAAATAAATAAATATAAAAAGTAAATGTTAAACTTCATTGACTTTTTTTTGTTTCCTATAATTATTTCGCTTGCTAGATTTTAAAGTTCTAAAAATTGGCTCTTAAATAACTTTGAATTGCCCATCCTAGCTGTACATAATTGCATACGATTTTAAATATGTTTCCTTCAATAATAATAATAATGAAATAATAAAGAATAAATATAATTCTTAAACTGAATTGATAATAGTCGAAACAATTAAAATTTAATGATTAGTTTTTCATATTCACATCCACGATAAGTTTATTATTTCCTCATATTTACTATTTTTATAATTTATTCATATTTTCAAAAATAATTTTAAATTATAACATTTAACACTGACATAAAACGCACAGATATAAATACATATTATGGAGAATTAGTTTCATAGGTTATAATTTATATAATATGAATATTAAATAAGTGTTTCTTTCTTTTTATTATTAAATATTATTATTTTAATATAACGAGCTTTATAATTTTTATTGTAATAATGTTAGGTTTTATAAGGTATAAAGAGTTTGTGAACTTTATATTTTTTATATCAATACAAAAACATTATTTTTATTGAAAAACACATCACATCCGTAAAAGTTTTAAAATGTATAGATTTTATTCTCAGAACATGCATAAAGTAATATACAATGTCAAAAATGTACTTTGCAATTTTTTGTTGCACTTGTGTTAAGATAATAATTTATTTATAAAGTATTTTACATTCAAGTAAAAATTTGATTTTATTATTTATCTTTGATAATATTAAATTATAAATAGTTTAGAAGTTTTATCGATCTCAATTTGCATCTCAAATGAAAATACGAGTATATATATAATTTATGCTTCAAGAAAATAATAAGATAATGGTTCCTATTATTTTCAAAATTTTAATTATTTTATATATTGTTATAACTTTGTAATAGCTTAAAAAAATTATTTAATTGTAGTTTTCATATACTTAAACTGAAATAAATTTTTATTATTATACTTTAATGTAAAAAAGAACAGTTATTCACTCTCTTAATGTATATTTATTGTATATTAGGATATTTAAGGTACTAAGAACTTTTAAACATAATTTTAATGACAGACTTGTTGGAATCTAAATTTTTTGTTATATCTAAAATTTTATTAATTTAAAGTGAAAATCAAAAATAACAAGCTATTAGTTTTTTCTCATTTTCTTCTTTTTTTTCAGGAAAAAAAATGTTAAAAAAATAACACATTCCAATATTGCAAATGCAAATGTTGTCTCCGGCTTGTACTGATATGGGTAAGCCTATAAAGAATAAATAATGCTGATTCACTACTAGAGGAGATCTGTTGTGAGTTGCATCAGTTTTAAAATTAAATTTGAAAGTAATGAAACATCGGTTGTTTGATGCTATAGATAACATTGAGTAGGGTTTTTCATTCTTTTATTCGTAAACATTAGCAGTGAATATTTAATGATTTTTCAATAACAGTATCAATAAATAAAAATATTTAAACTTTGTTGTACATAATAAATATTAATTTAAATAATATTCCATCATAGAACATAAAATTTAAATGGCTATTAGTAGAACAGAAGATAGGTATTAAATTTTATTGAAAATAAAATATGATGACTTTGTTTTATAGCCATCTTAAAAAATAATAAATCTAAATTAAAATCGTTTTCTCTAATTTTAATCATTTTTAGATATTAACAAAACTATTATTATCAAGTCATTTTACCAAAATGTATTATAAATTTATGTTTCAAAAACTTAAATAAAAACGCTATATTTATAATCTATATAATATCATATTGCATTAATTGTTATGTTGAATGTTGATGTGATACAATTTATATTGCCAAAATTGAGTGGATTTTATTCACGGAATGTCTTGAAACTAGACTTTAGATGTATGTCAATGAAATGTATTTTGTTCATAATTATATAAATTAAAAAAAATAATTTAAAACTTAGATTTTTTCTAATTTTATTTTGGCCGTTATGTGCGGGCTTTTCCTCATTTGGCATTTGTCTTTAAAATGATTACTTAATTCTTTGCATAATTTGAGTATATAAATATGCATATTTTATTATATGAATTCGTGAAATTATGTTTGTATTGTATAATTATCAAATTTTATTAAATAATATTAATAATAATAAATAAAAAAAAATATTACATTATAATATGTAAGTATAAATAAATACAAAATTAAAATATTTATAAGAAATACAAAACTTAAAAGAAACAACTAATTTTATGTATTCTTTTGTGGGTTGAATCAATATTTATTTTAAGACTAAATCTAGCATATTTTTTTAATATATAAAGCTCGTAGAAAGCATAGCCTACTTATCACTTTTCTAATATAAAATTTAAAAACAATATGTTTCGTACTCAGAAATTAATTTGTTTCTAGTAAATAAATTCATTTTAATGTAACAACACCGTAGTCATAAGACTAAAAAAAATTATTTTAGCTAAATTTATTATTTTGTTATATTCATATATTAGTGAAAAAATAAATTGAAAAATTCATTGACTTGTCTGTATGAATAGGTTAACGTTAAAACATTATCAAGAGTTATCGATTTTTTCATTTGAACAAAAACAATCTCAAACGCAATGATACAAATCTCACTTGACAGTGAGTTTATTTATACTCAAAAGAATTCTTTGCGTACTTTCGCCAAGGCCGAGGTATACTTAGGATAGTTACAAACAGTATTGTTTTTATTGTTTTGCATTTTATATTATACATTAAAATTATTACAAAAAGTACACACTTATTTAATTAAATTCGTACTTTAATTTATAATAACAATTATACACATATGTATTCAATATACTTCATTGTATCATGAAAACATGTAATGTCTTGTTATTTTGTGTTCCAATAGTCAATATTTACCAATAATTATCTATTTACAAGTATAATAAATATTATATATTGTGTTATGGGCCGTTAGATTGATACATGGATATGTATTTAAATTAACAATATTTATATTCACATTGAAGAACTGTCAACGAGAGGTTTCTTCCTTCTGTTTTTTCTGTCTGTTGTTTTTTCTTGTCTCTTATCACTTATGCTTATTGTTCTAATAATTGTAAAATATGGCCTAATATAGAATTTTGTTAAAAAAAAAACTAACAATATTCATTTTTGACGAAATTTCGATCGTTTATATAATATTAAAACTCATTAAAATATTTATAATCAACGATTTAAGGTTTTTTTTATTGAATTACAATAATTTGTAAATTTTTATTGAAAAAATTGGCTTTTAGTGGACAAACAGCAATTGACATTTAAGTAAGAGTTAAAGCAAAATTTACTACCTGCTAAATTACTAAAACATATATAAATAGTATTGAATAAAAACAAAAGGTGCAATTTGATAGTTTCTTTTATTGACATGCAGTTTACTGCTTATATTTATATTAATTTACCACAAGTATTATTATTGTACCTTATTCTTTAGTATAAATTGTATATTTATTTTAAAAGCTTAAGTAAACTAAGTAATATATTTCATTTTTAAAATTAATGTGTTTTTAGAATACATAAATAAGTCTTTTAATTTACTGTTGTACATAATTGTTGTTTTTGTTTAAATTGTGATACTTCCTTGGTCTGGATAAAACATTGGCTATTATAATATAGTATTATGGATATAAATTGTCTAATGTTTAATAAAGTTTTTAATTGATGTAATTTGTTCTTTTTTGTGTTTATTTTAAATGCCTGATTAAATACATAGATTTTTTAATAAGCCAACAAGTAACGTATATTTTGTTAATGTATGTGCATTAACATTGTATACATTAATTACGTATTTTAGCTAGGCAAAGATAATATTAGTTTATACCTAACATTATTATATTTTATTCATTAATAAGTATTTTGAAAAATAAAAGTTATATACATTTAATCGTTAATGTATCAGGTCTTTAGTGGTATTTTTTATCTTTTGTAATATTAGGTAATACACATGTATGGGTATTTTTTCGGTTTTATTTTGATAATTTAAAAGTAGTTATTTCGTAAAAATATTCGTAGCACAATAATTTCTCTTCGTGTTTTATTGTTATGTATAAATACATTTATCATACTGACTTATCTGATTATTGTCAGTTACAATATAAATATTACTGGTAGTATATTTTTCACTTTTAAAGTAAATTATATTAATTTAATTTTATATAACCTAATATCTTATTATAATAGGATTTAGGGTAAATTAATGTATTTTGAGCTATACTATAAAATTAACGAATAATTTGCAATTAAACAAAAACAACGGATTCACAAAATTATGATCATATGAATTATGTTTAAAAAAAGTAAAAACAGATACGATTATAATTATTATTATATTATTATAATTATTCAACGATACGTTATAAAACTGTAATATTGTATTTGTTTTGAGGATTGTTTAATGTGCTCGATATTTTGTGTTTAAACCCTGCTTCTCTAATAATGAGGGTTAAAAATATACACGTCTTGTATGTGTAATAATGTAACAGGTATTATATTATGACCTATGACAGTTTATATATTATGACGGTTTCTAGTGCAATTTACGGTGTTTTGACATATTATTGGTTCATACGACCCTCGCACTATTGGTTTGGGCACCTATGTGATAAATAGCTTTTATTTTCACCAAGTAAAAGCAAAACAACGTTGGTACATATATGTAATATGGAAAAAAAATCTCTTCTTATTATTTGAACAGCACTACGTGCTTTTATAATTTATAGTGAGGCTTCGTTGTTCCGGAGCAATTTACAGCGCTCAGAGGGATATGGTACTATATAGTAGTGGACTATTATAAATAACAAAACAAAAATACGTTTTCAACGATCATCAACATTTTTGTTCGTGGTGATTTTTTCGCTTTGTGTTGTAACTGGAATACAATTTATAATATGATGACGACTGTTTGTTTGTTGATTTGTCGACACCAAAATGGTCGTCAAGCCACCATAATGTATTGCCCGTCATCCGCAATCAGCTTGTATAATGTTGACGATGATGACGTGACGTTTCGATGAAAAATACGATGTGATGTTTTTTGTAACTGTATAGCTATTACAGTAAGATTTATCCTGTAGTATCACTGTAGTATTTATCTGATAAATTGTTAAATATTTTAAATTTAAATAGAATAATAATATGTCGTTATGTGAAAATAAATGTTACCTCCTCATGATATTGTAATAATAATATCGTAAAATATTTATTATGTGAAATTATTGTTATTGATTTTAGTTTACGATTGCTGATGATGAAACTTGATTTACGGTGTATTTACATAAATTAGGACTAAAATATACAATTGTATGTGTATGAACTTACCTATTGAGGGTGATTGCGACCAATGTAAAGACTGATGATGCGACTGTCCAGTAAGCAATGAAATTGGATACCATGCAAAGTTCCAAACCAAAAGCCCAATCAGAGTTGAGCATATAAATAAAGTTTGGCAGACAATTGAGCGAAGCCATAAACAAATCGGAGATACTTAGACTGACCATATAACAATTAGTAACAGTTCGCATTCGTCTGTGAGCTGAAAAAATAAAATATGCTTTTTTTTTATAAAAATAAAATTGATTTATTAAGATAATAATACAAGTTTTAAAAAAAATTTAATAATTTTATATTGATATGATTGAATTCAATAATAATAAATCAATAATCAGAAAAAATATTAAAGTAGATTTATATGACTATAATTATTATTTTAATTATGTTAAGCTCAATTTATTTGAGTAAAAAATATATTAGAAAATTTATAAATTTTATATTTCAATTTTGAGACATAGTTACTGAAATATGTAAAGTATTAGGTATATTTACGAAAGAGCTGTTGATTGAAAGTAATTTAAATTGAATATAGCATTTACATATTACTAGCACAAATTTACGAGGGGAAATATTGATCTATTATTTTATTTTAATTTATTTATGTTTTTGTCAGTTTAGAACATTATTTTGGTTTCTATAAATGTCTACAAGTTTCATACAGGTCATAATCTTCATTGGTAATTATAAATTATTGTCTTAAACGGGGGTTTTCCAATATCTTGTACTTTTTAGATTTATGCTTATCAATGTATACTTTTTTTATCATGTGACCACATAATGATCAACGTACAATAACGCCAATAATGGTAAGTACTATAATTACCGCTGTGGTCGGCTTTCATTGAATTATTTTTTAGTGTGTTATGATGACGTTTTCATGCAAATCAATAAATTCATGAATTATGATATGCTAATATGCTTATATTAAATTATGTGAAAACACGTGTAATGGGTGTGTATTATAATTAGTAATATGGACACAGGACACAGGTGTAATTTAAAAACACAAAATTATATTGCTTATTGTTTATTGGTATTTGTATATCATGTATTAATATTTTGTACGTGAGCGTGAAATGTTCCTGATAATGAGATACTAATGTGGTCAATTACAAGCTAGGTAACAATTTATTAGCGCGTTGACAATGTTGATATAATACAAATCTATGGTACCTAGCACATATTGGATGGTAAGAGTAATAGTAGACGGAATAGTTGTAATATGTATATTGGAACCGAAACATTTAATTTGGATAATTTCCAACAGAATTTCGACTTTACAATTTGGTATGGGGTCATATATGTAACGACCGGATGATATATTCCCACAAATATCAACAAACCGGATACTATTAGTTATATAGTGTGTTGTAGCTGTATATTTAATGGTTTTTGTAAGAAATAATATGTATAGATATATAGAATTTTAAACACACGTTACACGTTCGTTACAGTAACACATTTAAAATATTATGTTTATTGTTTAATTGCTTGTTGTGGAATAATAGATTCAACACAATCCAACATTATATCGAAGACTATACTTTATACTTTTTCAGTTTTTATCACTGTATTAAATTATACCAAAAAGTATTTAATATAATATGCAGTTATCAATAAATACAATATTATTCCAGTTTTTTCTTTTATAAATATATTTTACTATCTGCATTCATTTTTGATATAATAAAAGCATTGGATAATAATAATTATATTAAACGATGTTTAACGATTATTATATTAAACGATGTTTACGGTTGTTAAAAAAATAAAATAAAAAACGGTTTTCTTTTACTCAATTTTCAAGTTTAATTTGCTGTTGTATGTCTTCAATGAGATGACAGACAAAGGTCATCATAATTTTTATTATACAAAAGTAATAAATATTTTTATCTTAGTACGTACCAATTCTATTATTATATTAAGATATATGTTGTTTGTATTTGAATGGTTTTTGCGTAATTTAGCGAATTAAACACCAAAGCTATCGGCTTTGTCAATTTCTGAAATAACCAGGGTCTGGGGTCCCGTTACAGAAAGTATGTCAAATA
Organism: Rhopalosiphum nymphaeae; assembly: GCA_036289425.1. NCBI lineage: Eukaryota > Metazoa > Arthropoda > Insecta > Hemiptera > Aphididae > Rhopalosiphum > Rhopalosiphum nymphaeae. The sequence continues at coordinate 8,004,384 of JAZAQC010000012.1, read as the reverse complement.
ACAATTGCCACGCCTATCGAATAAGAATTATTGGTTATGAAATCACTACTGCGTAAAGGTTATATAATCCGTATTAATATTTATTTAAACAATTATAGTATTTAGAAAATTATGTTTCGTATTATTGCAAGTAGATCATATTATGTACCTAATTTCCACTAATACTAGATGTTTGACTGTAGATATGATTATTCTTATCAAAGTATTAATAGCGATTACTGTTATTATTTTTGCATATATTTGAAGACAATAATATTATATTTATACCGTAAAAATATTGTTATTGCAAGTTTAGCACTTAAAAACTTAAAATATAAAACTCTATCAACTATTTACAGTTAAAAATTGATTAAATGAATAAATCTAACTTAACTAAGTGAAAATATTTATTTTTCAACTAAATATTTTGTTTTTAAACTCCTGTTTATTTTATTATATAATTAATGAGGTAATGATTTATATAATAAATGGTTTAAGTAGGGGGAGGCAAGGCAAGACTGTACTAATACCAACTTATAAGTATAGTAATAACTGTACTATAAAAAAATTAATAAAATTTCACAGTTGTATTTTAAATATAGTAATATATAATTATGCATTAAGAATATAAATTATCAATAACATGGTAAAAATCCAATTTTTTGCGACTGAGTATTGAATAATACGATTTTGCCTTGTTTGTAGTGAGATAACATATACAGATATGTGACAGTTGATGATATGAATATGCGCCACTGTATAAATTAATGTAATTATATTTCAATGAAATAGAAATCTATTGTACTCAAAGTTTGAATGTATTTTCATTTTATGTTTCTAACATTTGTCAGAAATAACTTACATTGATATGATTGAACGAACACTAGTTACTAATACTTCCTAAAACTAAAAAAATCAGTATCTAAAATCAAAAAACTTGGTAAGAAAAGGGCTGTGTAGTATTGTAAACAATTTTATATTTTGAACACGATTACAAGATGCGTATATAGTGAAATAACAAACGACTTAAAATACAATTTCGCGTAAAATAATGAAAATTTGTAGATCAGAGATTACTTTGAAGTGACTGAATGTATGAAATGTATTGCGTGAATTTGAAAAAATTGATTGAATATAAACAAAAATGTATTAACATAGTTACATAATATGAAATTTTTATATTTTTATCATCTAATTCAAAATTTAGACATAATAGTGGTAGGAGGTGTGTGTTAAATAATGTTGGATATGACTTAGAGTACAGTTTTTAAGTTGTTGGATTGAGCTTGTTTACTTAATTTTTCCGGATTCGAGAATTTCTTAAAGTTGTATTAGAATAGTTAACTTTGATTACAATTGATAAATTTTTGTAAAATAAAAATTACGTATGATGGATTAATTCAAAATTATTAGTTTATTAATTAATACATATCAAGAATTGGATTTTAAAGATGTCATGCACAAATGTTTAAATGTCTGTGTTAATTGCTGTATATTAATTATAAATGAAAAATACTACTATAAATTGAATGGTAGATAAATGCTATAAGTATTAGAATAGTATACCATAAAATTAATAATATATCGAATGTTATTAAATGTTGGAATATTAAACAATTTCTAATAGATTTTAATAATAAAAATAATATTATTATTACAAAAAATAACTATAATACTGTAATAATATGTAATAATACATTATTATTCATATTTTTTTTTATATTTGTCATTCACTAGAGTTTATATCTAAGATTTAATTTATGTATTGCCTTATGAGTAGTATCGTACAATTTGGTTAACGGGTAAATTGAGAGTTTTCAAGTTTATGTGAGTAGGTAGGTCAATAAAATTGAAAATTGTGATAGGTACATAATATATAACACCATTCTTAAATTATATAAATTAACATGTTGCATAGTTAATAATTATGGAATAATATATAAAATTGATTAATTTAATTTTAATATTAAGTATTTATTATAATTAAAATAAATAATTTATGTACGGTTTCCAATCAGTTCTACCAAGATTAATTACAACTAATTGAAGTGAATTGTGTGCTTGAAAATACCTGTTTAGAAATTGTTTCAACTATATATATATTTTTTTTTATTTTGAAAACATTAAATACCTAAAATGGATTGTGTACAATTGCTTCATATATTTAATAATTTAAGTTTTATAACCTTTTAAGTTTTTTTTTTCTAATTGTGCTAGTCAAAATAAAAACAATAATACTAATAATAAAAAGAAAAATTTATTTTAATTTTCTAATGTTTTATTTATTAAAGAATCTTATAATTTATATTTAATGATTTGTATTATATTATTTATGCACATACGTTAAGAGCTGATATAAAAAAGTTAATATATAAGTATATAATATATACTAAGAAAATAAAAAAATGCTCTTTATAAAATATTACTAAAAAATAAATACCTCATTAATTGAGAGTGTTTTATTGGAGAGGTTCCAGAATTGATAGTAAAAAATATGTTTTTTTTGTGCATGAATGATATTGTAGCTAGTTGGTTATAATACAATTTAGTATTTGATTGAATAATTAGATAACCTATTATTTGGCTTAAACATGAAATAAAATAGTAAAAAAAAATTTAAAAAAAGTAATCGGTTTAATTTATCTGTTAGCCAAATCTTTAATCTGACCTTATGTTTCAGAATATGCTTACTATTTATTATTTTGGTGTCATTTATATTTAGTAACAAAATATTTAATGTAATATGAAAAGCTACAAATTTGGTTTTATTCTGACATTAAAATTGTATTTCGATAACACATAATATAGGAAGTTATATTTTGAGCATTGATCAATAACATTAGATTTCATTACTTATATATAGTTTTGAAAAAAAAAACGTAAGTAACGAAAAAATATTTGAATATTTTATTTTTTAATCTAAATAATAATATGATTGAATTAAAAATAAAATATATGTCTATTAATAGAATGAAAGTAGGTAAATATTTAATATTGTCGTGGAAAGCATATAAAATGTCAGAATATAAACTTGCTTTAACGAGAAAACTTGTTATTATCGACACTAAAGAGTATTGTATAAAGTGCTTACATTTTTTTCACACTTTTTTCCTTTGTTAAAATAAAAGTTTATTCAATTTATTGAAGTTGATTCAATAATTGTTAAAATTTATATTTTTATTCGATTGTAATGAATGACAGTTTATAAGTTACCTATATTATTATTACATTTTAATCAGCTTCAAGAAAAATACGATTTATTTAATAGTCTCAAATTATTAATTTATATAGTTAACATTTAAGCTAAAATATTTTAGAAATATAAATAAATATTCTATTATTCTATTAATTTATTACCTGTACTAAACATAATTCATATTAAATTTTAAGTATTGAATGTTTAAAATATCTATTTCATATTTTATTTAAATTTTTAAGTACATTACATGTTTTGTATTATATTTCTTTAAATATTGAAAGGAAGCATCTAATTTCTAAGAACAACATACATCGATATAATTATCATTAAAAATGACGAAAAACCACAACTGTATAATATTTAAATTAATAAAATGAGGTCATTTATGTCAATTACAATAGTTTATTCTGATGTTTGAGAATAGAAACTTTAACTCAATAACTTTAGAGAACTTGTATGGTTAAAAAAGTATTTAAGATATGCCGGAATTATTTTTCCACTTAATTTAACAAAAACCAAACCACTATATTAATATTTGTTTGTTTTGTTTGAAATATTTTTACAACGAATATTTTTGTCAAATTCTCTGAAAGATTTATTGAGTAACTTAATTTTTTTTTTTAATGATTTCGTTATTTTGTACGATCATATTAAATTTTTTTTTGTATATTTTAATAGAATAAAAATAAAAATTTAACACTTCAATATGTATCAATACAATAAGGAAATAAAATGTGATATAATATAATTGGTTTTAATTGCGTATTAAAAATGCCAATAAAATCAATATCTTTTATTGTTTTATTGATAAAAAATTAACATTGTGATGATAAAATTTAAGAAATAGTGAGACCATATATATATTCTACAATATTATAAGTTATTATAATATATGATTTGTTATTTATAAAATATTTTAGTTTATATTCAATGGTTCAATAGTTAAAATATGAATGTTATAATATTATCGATTTAACCATTAAATTAAATTTATTGAATTTACAAATACATTTTTGAAATATTGTATTATTATGTAAATTATATTTATTTTTTATACAGTATTAATTATAAAGTATGTTATTCTTTGAGATTAGAATGTTTAACACTTAAATTTTTTAGTTAATGTTCAAAAATAAATACATATTTTACTTATTTTTAATTTATAAAAGAAAGAAAAACAAATATTTTTTAATTTTAGATTTTGTAAAAGCATAATAAAACGCAGATGTCAAAATAAATGTATATAATTTTCTTATAAATAAACCATATTTTTATTTTACATAATTATTAAAAATTTGAATTTCTGAATCAGTTATTAAACATATAATTTATTGGTTGGATAATATAGAGTATAGTTATAATATAAAACAATAAAATGAAAAAGGGAGTATTATTGGAACATTTGTCTTGGTTCTCAAATTTTAATAACGATTTTGCAATGATAGATTATTTAATAAGGTAAAATGGTAATTAATTGGTCTGACTAGATTGATTCGAGGCAGATAACGTTATTTATAGGCTTATAATTATGGGCTGGATGAACTATGAACTATGTAAATTATGTCCAGCATAACACAGAAATCTGTTCTGCACTTTCAACTTTTAGTATATAACCTACAGTGTATAGATACTTAGAACTCTAGAACCAAACGTAATAATGACAGGAGGATTGAAACTCATGAAAAGTCGTCTGAAAGCTCAAGTACACGCATGGCTTTACTTACGATGTAATCAATACAGGGAAGGAAATCTTAAGATGGAACAAAAAATAATTTACTGGATGAAGTCCTATTTTTTATTTAGATTTATAAATTTATAAAGTTAGTTTATACCATTAATAAATTATTGGTTGTGTATATATTCGTCATTACATTATATCATCACACTTTCAGAAACCATACATTTATTTTTTAGAACACCACTTAATAATTATTAATTCTATGCATATTATTAGAGATAGAATGTTGACTTTTGCACTTTTCCCTTTAATCTTGTAAAAAGTTATCTTTGCTCAGAATTCGTTCCATGCTTCCTTGTTCCAAAGTAAACTAATTTTATTTTCCATTTTTTAAATTTTTATCTCTAAATTAATATTTTTTTGTTTTTAACGTCATATTTTTATATTTTTACGTTATTTGTTCATACTATGGCACATTTTTTGTAGTTTTTGTACAATTGTCAGGCATTTGTCCTAAATTTTAAGTACTGATATAGGTTTACCGTTCGTATGTTATAAATTATAATATGTGTATTATGTTAATAAGTGTTTTTTATATATGTACTCATCATACATTCCTATTGAATATTATATTTATAAATTGTATGGAATAAATCCGATAAACAAGACTAAGTAATTTTTTTAAAACATCAGACACATTTTTATTTGTAAAATATATAAAATATTACGGAAGGTTGAAATATAAAATAACAACATTTTATTTTTATGAAAACATTATTTAAATAATTGTTTCATTTATTTTCAGTGATTTTCATTCAAATAAATAATGAAAACCAATTCAAATATTTTTAATATATTATTTTTTTATTTTACTTTTTAATGCATTATTGATAATTTTATATATTATATATTTTTTATTAATGTAAATTAAACTTAAAATTTAAATGTACATTATTGACTATTAATTTCACAATTTATAATTTAAATTACTCTGACACTCATTATCACACCCATATTTGTAATAAGAATTATTATTTTAAAATTACATTTTTTTATAAGTAGATTTTTTGAAGTTTTTAGGTCATTTTTTTAGGTCATCAACATTCTATATTTATATATTAAATATATATATATTTTATTAAAAATAAATTTGATGTATTTCTTTGTGAAATTTAAAATAAACATTACATTTTTTTTCGGTATCTATGTGTTTTAAGGGGCGAGACCGTTTTCGACCAAAAACGTAACCTTCCCTTTTCGACCAAATTTAAAAAAGATTTCTCTTTTCGGCCAAAACAAAAATTATAAACAAAATAATATTGATACAGAATTTTTGTAAAATTATAGCAATTATATAATTATGTAATTTTGAAAATGATTAAAAATATAAGTTGCTTAAAATGTTGTAAAATAAAAGATAGACAATTGTTTAAAATATAAGAATATGTCTATATTATATTAACATTATTTTTATGTTAATATGTTAAAATCTGTATAATATTATATAAAAAAATAAAATAATAATATACAACTTTTGTCAATAATTATTAAGTATAATAGTAATATAAAATTGGTAATTTTGAAAATTACACAATACAAAAAGTTTAATGTATTATATTTTATGTTATATTTATCGAAAATGATTAAAACCTAGTTATATATAATATCTGTCATTAATTATTTGATCGGGGGTTATCGTGTTTGATAGTGATGGCAACTACTATAATATATAAGTAGTATGTAACTGCAAAACTGATCGTTAAACGTATTGTAAAGAGTCACTATCTTTTATAGCTAAGATAAAATATCAATCATTTTATGCAACTTATACAAAATTATATAACGATATTATTTTATTTTTTTACATATATTATATATTTTTTTGTTTTGGCCGTAAAGAGAATCGATCTTTTTTAAATTTGGTTGAAAAGTGAATCGGCCGAAAAGGGAAGTGTACATTTTTGGTCGAAAGCGGCCATGCCCGTTTTTAGAATTTATTTTAATGTATGTAGGTAAAGAGTTTGCACATGTATGTATTTGTCAATGTTGATAATATTCTTGATTCATTAAACCTTCTGACGATTGACATATTTATCATTATATTATATTATATTTTAATAATTATTTTTTATAATATTTCAGCCATTTAAGTATTTATAATATTAGTATGTGTATGAGCATTTAAAAAAATAATGATAATACTCAACATTATTTAACCTATGCTTTCATTATTAATCCTTTTTAATAGTCAATGTTCACCAATCTAAGAAAACACATTCATAAGATAAGTGCATCTTTGACTTATCAATATAGATAGGTAAATAATTTATCATAATAAATAATATATATACTCAATTTCGACAACCTATTATATCTAGTGCTATAATTTGAGTAGAATTTGTTATTCACAAATCATAATATCTAAAGTGTTGTTCCCTATGCACCACTGTTTCTCAACCTGGGGGTCGCGATCTCCTTGAGGGTCTTCAACTTATTATTTAGGGTCGCAATCGAATGATTTAAATTTGAAATCAATGCGAAAATTAAAAAAAGAATATATATGTAGGGTCACTAAAAAATTTAAATTCAAAAAGAGGGTCGCCACAATAAAAAGGTTAAGAAACACTGCTATACACTATACACAGTTGTCACATCATGTGCTGTACGTGTTTTAAATTTATAATTCACTTATTATATTGTATACTAGCATCCTTCACATCACCACTAAACTAACTAGACACATACTTGTAAATCCTGTAAAGTATTGTTGCTTAAATTCAGAAATTATCGATTCTCACATAATATTTTAATTTCTGTTCTATTTTTTTTTTATTTTAGTTAATTATTAATATTAAAACTTTTGGACTTAATTAATTTTGAATTATGTAGTATTTTAGTAATCAAATAACATTCATGAGATAACATTTTTAAAAGATCACTAACATTTAAAGGGTACATTTTCTGGTCTTATAGTTAATTTAAATATTTATGAACAGTAAGCTCTCTAGCAAAATAATTTTAAATTAAATATTTGGTCCAAACATAAAATGTATTATTTTAGTTGAATATATTTCCATTTCATAAAAGGCTAAACAATCAAGTCTAAAGAATTAAATATATATAAGTACCTAATTTAGTGGATTAAATAAAAGCAACAGATATTAAAAAAAGATTTTTGAGATTTTACAATAGATACACATTAAAATATTTTAGTTTTTAGTTTTTACTAAACATTTCATATTTTAAATTTCATCTTGAACATTTTTTTAAAAATAATTCTTGAAATCGTGTGATAATTTATGTATATATGTTGCAGGAAGATAAATAATAATAAAGTGTATTTATAAATGTAGAGATAAATACGGAATTGATATGCGGAGCTCATAAATAGATTTTAATCAGAGTTCAAAATATGATAAAACTAGCCGCTCAGTTGGCAAAAAATGGCCAATGCTTGCACGTACACGGTCATGTGAATAATAACAAAAACTATTTTGATAAAAATGAAGTCTTTTCACGTCAATTTTTGCTATTGCAGGTATAATATATTTTTTCTTGTTACGTCCAACACGATTTTATGAAAGATTCGAAAAAAATTAAAAACTACTCGTTGTGATACCCACGTGTGTGTGTATATATTTTCCGCTTGATAAAAATACATTTATAAGATTAAACTCCTCGACTTCACCCAGGTTTACAGTTGGAATATAAGACACCAGTTAGCTTTCCAACCATTGTGATATTATTTACGATTATTAGGCTAGAATACGGATCAATAAATTAATACAATAATGACGTGGCGTAATTAGCGAATGATTAGATATGAACTTGATTCACGTAACTCGAGGCCTAATCAATGTCCGAAAAAAACATATAAACTACATAAGTAACTGTTTCAAATGTTTATCAGTTTAATATAAGGCATCAGGTTGTTGATTTTATTGACTGATTATATTAATAGCTGCCGCCTGCTAAAACTGTGAATCTGAACATTTATTATTAATCTTAATATTAAAAAAAAAAAATACTATGATTTTTTTCTAATATTTAATTTTTGTATACATTTTTAACACGACACACTAAAAGTATACTATGCTAATGTATATTTTCTTTTTTATTCAAAATAATTAGTTTGTGAATTATTTTCCGTAAAATGTACATTTAGATATTATAATTACCAATATTATCTAATAACTGTATCGTAAAAATAATAAAAATATTAGTAGAAAGATCGTAATAGTGATAAAGTCTGTTCAAAGGAGATTGTAATTTTTATTAATTAAGTCAGAAAAGTTTTACATAATTAGAAGCTACTAAAGACTTGTTTAATTTCGATTTTCTGTATACAACTTATTTTAAGGCGTTGTTATTTGCATACATTTAATACATAGGAAATAATAATTTTAACGCCTTTTTAAATTGTATACTATTTTATTTATAATATATACATATACAGGCATATCATTTACTAGTTTCGAGATTTTACTATGGCAAAAGATAATATGAATATATACATAATATATTGAACCGTGATAGTCAAAAATGGAAAATAATAATCAAAATATCGAGAGGACATTATCAATTCAATGTGCTAAAACTGTTGCTTACTTGCTGCGGTTTGGATATTCTATAAAAGTTAATCACATGATTACATTTTATAGCAACCAATTTTAAAATAATTAAAATAATATTTATTATGATCGGTATTTCTTTATTGTTTATATAAAGTATCGTACATGCATATAGTTTTTAAACAACAAGATGGCTTATATTGCTATATTAGTTATGTTTTATATATTTTAATTATAAGTATAATAAGTATTATAAGTATTATTATAGGTATATAATATAGTTAAATTCATATTTAACAATATGATATTATTTTTATTATAAAAAAATAATAAAATATTCTATGAAATACACGAAACAGTGGTAACACTATTGAGTAACCTCAGTTTTTTGTATATCCTGTTACTTTTTATATTATTATTGAATATTTATTCTAAATGTTAATAAGCTAATAAATTAATTTATAATTATTTAATTTTATGTTAAATCATTTGAAAATAATAAATTATAAAAATCGATTTTATTTACGATTGTTACGTAAAGTTATTTGGTATTAATATTGTATATTATTTAATTATTAAAAAGTATTTATGTTGTAACCGTTGATCCATAGTAATTTATATATTGGAATCTGGAAGCCATCGAAATAAAAAAAAATTTCTTTTGTAAGGAAAATCGATCATCTTATTATTAATCTTGAAGAAATAGAATTATATAAATTATAATGGTTTCTTTGCTTAAAAATTATACAGGAAGTTAAAATACTATATTAAACGTTAATATTTACGGATATTTTTGGATCGTATTTACGCATATTTAAATACCTAATAACTTCATTAACTGCGTTAGATAAGTTTAAACTAAACGATTCTTTATTCAAGATATTGCACTTTGTAAGTGATTCATTATTTGGATTACCCCTACGTATTAACATGGTAAAATTAAAAATATCATTAATTTTAAATCATTTTTAATATTAACTGAATAAAAAATTTCATGTAGGTAAAATTTCAAAATATAAATAATCTGCAGGGATCCAACCACAGAAAGATATGGAGATAGATATACAAGTATGGTCAAGTACCAGAGACACTGGCTAGATATACATACCTAATAGAAGGGGCCAAGTTCGACGATACAAATTCCTTCCTTTCCCTTTGATATAAATCGTATCGAATTACTATTACGAATTTTATATCAAGGAAGTTTCATTGGAACATTCATAAACGACACTTATAGAGTTATCCATGGTCTACTTCTCTTTATAAATAGCTCATATTATATCAACCGTTCTTTCCTATAAACAACACTTAAAAGAGTTGTTTGTTGTCAACCTCTCCTTTTGAACGGCGCTTATTAAACTTATACCTATTATCTATAATGATATTATTTAAACCATTAATTAATTATCGATTATTATGTACTATAATAGATATCGCTTTTCAAAGTTTATTACAAGTAGACCGTTTTGAATAAGTCCCTTTTCAGATTCTTGATAAGTCAAACGTGAATAATCTGAAATTCTTGACAATTCTAATGAAAACAAATTCCCCTAGAAATTTTATAATATTTTAACGCTCAGATCAAAAATAGGTACCAAATAATAAGAATTTTGTTTTCGTCATTTTGCAATTTAAATTATGAAGAATTCAATGCATATAAATTAAAATTAGAGAATATGTAGCGATATTGGCCTAATAAACTATTTTGATAAGTACAAAATACAGAGTTTTTAATATAACTACAAGATTATGCGAATGTGAGTATAGTGGCATATCCAATGAAAAATTTACGAAAAAAAAATTCTATACGCTGAATTATCGTTGAGCATAGAAAACAATGTGTTAGGCGCCTGGCGTGTTATAATTCGTCAAATATGCTAACCTTTAATATCGTGTTATTTGTATTGTTAAAACCTATCAGATTTAAGTTGAAATAGTAAATTTAAAATTTTTTAATACAACATAAAGTTTCTAAATAATAAGTATCTATAAAACTAACTTTATTTAGTTGGAATAATACTAATAATACGTATCTAAATAATACCTAATCAAAACTAGTGTTGTTTATCATAATGCAATTAATTTTAAATCACAATTACATGCCACATAAAATATTTGAGGTATTTAAATAGATAAACATTTTTAATTTATTAAACTTAGGGCAACAATAATACTTTTTTCAAATAATAAAAATAAAAATTAGATATGTAATTACTATAATTATTATATTAATGAATAAATGTAGTACTATTTCTTATACATTACATTGTATTTTACATTAATAAAGCGATTAACTATAGAAAACAAAAATCTTAAAATTAGCAACTGCATTTCAAAAATTACTATTTAAATTTCTACAACAAAATTAAAAATAATTATGTTGAATAAATAATTGTTTTTAGTGTGGTATAGTATTATAATCTTTAAAAGCTGTATTTTAAAATTATTTAACTTTGTGTTTACTTCGTGTAAATATTTATATAAAATAGATGTAACTTTTTAAAAATTACAATATTTTTTCTAGATCTATCAATGAATGGTTATAGATTATAATATTTGATTTTAAGACGTACAGAAATTTTAAATGTTAATAAATTAAATAAAAATAAATACAAGTTAATAAATTTACCATACTTAAAATGTGATTTCTTTAGATATTGTTTATATGTTTTGTATTTTTTTTTTTTTAATAATTTTTTTTCTTTTATTGTTTCTTTAAATATAAATTATCTTGTAAATGTTAAACCTGAACATTATACTCATATGTACATTTTTATTGTTATGTAGAAATTGAAAAATAAATAAAACGAGAAAACATGCAATTAAATATATTATTTTCAATAATATATGTTGATTATTTAATGATTACATATAAAAATTTGATATCTTATAAAATATTTTATCGATTGTATAATTTTTATTTATAAGACTAAGAAATTGTATGAAAGTCAATCATATGCTTTATTGTCTACCTACTTATTTAATGACTTAAAAAACCACTTATTGTAACCATCTTTAATTTATTTTTTTTTTTAAAAGACTTATATATTCTCAACAAAATTGATTAATTTTTGAATAATATATTTGTGTTTAAACAACAAATAATCTACTGATGTTGGGCGTTCTTAAAAATTAATTATTAATTTATTTACATACAATATTTTGATAAGGTTTCAAATGTATTTTAAAGCTTAAGTTCCATTATTTTATAATAAATTATCTCGATGAAATTTAAAAGGCTTATGTTTGTAGATATTAAAACTATTAAAAAATATGTTTTTAATATGATATATCTCATAACTAAATTAAAACTACTTTGAGAAATAAATATTAAAAACAGTATGCAAGTGTGTATCGCTTTGTTGCACATCAGGTGTTGAGAGGGTCACTATTATAGATGTGTTAAACTTGATTTCAATGATATACGATTTTATACGAAAAACGATTCTGAGCTGAAACGATCTGTTCAGCCTGTAATATCACTAAGTATATATCATAATATTTTTCAATATGTTAAAAAAACACACATATCATTGTAAAATCAATACATGCATCGCTCCCACTAGAATTTAAAATAGATACAGACTACATATTCTGGAGAATCATATATATTTATAATAATATAATATATATAACAGTGGTGTATTGGAGTGTTTATTAACTTTTCAAATTCCAGCAAATACAACTGAACATATCTAGTATAAATCAATACCTACTAAATTTGGATTTATTAAGATATTCATTGTTATAAGTTATATCTGATAACGAATTAACAATGGGATATATTTGTCTATGTACCACAAAATAACATTTCATTCTAACTGAATTTCAAAACGTGATAAAACAAAACACTAAAAAAATAAGGTTTCTGAGAAAATTTCCATTTAATTCCGTTGATTTTAATTTGATTTATATATACATTTATTAGATTCTGAGTAAAGAAATGAATGCATTTTAATATTTTGTATTGTTGTATTCTAATAACCATATTAGTTTTAATAAGTACACACTATGGTAGTGGAATTCATATTATCAATAAAATGACACTATTAAAAATTATAAATTGTATTATTTTATAAACTTATTCTATTTATTTTTGGTATAAAATGTATATTGTAGGCACAAGCTATTATCAAACCTTTAATATATAAAATTAGCTTTAGTCAATGCATTATTTTCTTCAATATTTGATTGTGTTGTTTGATATAATTAATAATTGTGTGAAATGCGCAGTTTATTATATAACTAACTCATTGATTAAATATTTAATTAATGACTAACTTCTACAAGTTAAATCAAAACTTAGTAATTTGTACTTTTTTTTTGTAATGTAGATGTTATTAGATGTTAAAATAATTAATATAGAATACTAATTACAGATTATTGTAAGCAATGAAAAAGAAAAGCTTGAACTCTATAGCTAAGATAAATTGTTTGAGTTAACCTCAAATTGTATATTATATATATGAGTATAAGAGGCAATGTGTGCTGTTGTGGTTTATACCGATTCTACCGATTCTGATGAATTTTTCAAGATTATTCTTAGAGATACGAGTTAAGTTTAGAAAGTAGTTTGAACCACATCAAATGTGTGGCGCTGAACAAACTTTTTTTAATATTTTTGTTGATTATATGCCATATAAACTATTGTACTAACAATACTATTTACAAGTGCTATATTTCAAATATTTTAATGTTTACGAATATAGGGGAATACGGATAAACCTAAACCGATTAACTCATGAAGTAATGATACAAAACCGAAATGTACCAAGCAGTGTATACTTGTATCTAATATTCTAATCCACTATGATTAGATTGCCCACCTCAATCAGATTTGTCTAAAATGTGAGAAGGTAGGTACACTAATACTGACATGCCCGTGAACTCTGTATTACCGAGTGTCATATTTTATAATTGTTTATTTTTCCTGGAAAAATATAGTTAACATAATTAGTATTTTATCGATTGGTTTGCAGTTCATTCGTATTTGTGCGTTGTGCCTAAACATTATTGTATACATTAAAATAAATCATCCTTTATTATAATATTTTAACATATTTTTTCCAGACTTGAATTATGATAGCATTGCAAGAACTTATCAGAAATTGGTTTCAGTAGGTACCTACTAATACTGATATTCTGTTGAGTATAATATTAAATATTATATATTAGGTAAAGCGAGGACGAGGAGTCATTATCATTATCGTAAGAGCATTAAATCATTTACAAATTTAATGGTAGTTTATTCTTTGAGTTTTTCATATTTTTATTGAATGCAAATTCATAGTTCATACATAAATATACGTCCGTTATTGTTAAAATGAATAGATCTTTTCTGTGAGATAAATATTTTTCAACCATACAATATTTTTATGTATACACATAGACAGTAAAAGTTAAATAGTTTCACTTAAGATTAAAAATAAATTGTATTTTTTGAAATATTTAATAATAATAATAATTGTAAAAAAAATGTATCCGTCTATAAGCCCGGTAATAAAACTGTACAAAATCCCATTTAAAACAAGACTATTAGCAAAATGTTGGGATAATAATAAAGTATTATTTTATCGTTTTTTTAAAAACTGAGAATATAATTCTGATTGTTGTATATTTTTGATTTTATTGTGGGTACCGTATAGGTGTTTTATAATCAAAACACGTATGAAAAACGAATATTCGTAGTAGAAAATATAATTGATTCTTGAGTTAAAAGCAGTTTAAAAAATTCGAGCAATGAAAATTCCACAATCGCTTAAATTTAATGGAATAACTTAAATGATTTCATTGTTTGCTTGTAATTTACGTATATCAAAGAATCAATTTGTGATATATATTACGAACGTCAAAAAAGCAAACATGAAAAAACTGTTAAAATATAATTTTAAACAAGCAGGTTTAAAGTCATAATAACTATTATAATTTGATACATTTGAAATTAATATAATTTATTTTTATCAAGTATAAGTATATTTTAAATGTTTTTTAAACACAAAATATATGCTACATATTTAAATACTTCGATTCTTATATTTATATAAATATTTTAAAATATGAACTTAATACGTACAATTAAATCTTAGATTTCACTCTTTGATTTAATCTCCAATATTATGATTTATGATATGTAGATTTGCTTTAATGAATTCGCCCATTATGGTATAAAGCAATGTATTTAAAATTAACTAAGTATCAAATACCATTACACCAAGTATTTATGTATAATTGGAAACATATTTGACTTAATCGGTGTGTAGCAAAAACAGTTCTGCTTTCTGACTAGTGGTTACCACATGTTTTATTTTTTTTATCAGAATGTATCGAAATTCTAAATAATGAATAAATACTAATAGTATTATAGTAGGTATACCAAAACATTATTTGTAAACATTTTGATAAAAATAACGATCACTAAAAAATAAATTATTTTTTATTTTATATTACGTTTAATAAAATACTTTTTGTAATTGAAAAAATAATCTATTTTGACCACCCATTTTGTAAGAAAATATTAAGGTTAATATCACGTACTGTGTACAGAATATGTTGATAACTTACCACTGAACTATTAACAAGGGTAATAGTTGAACTAATACTAAGGCTTTCGGTCTACTGACGTCACCCGTCACATCGAGAGTTTTCAAAGAAATGAATTGTGTATTGTATGCAAATATAAAATAAAATTACACGTATATAATCAGGTACTGAAAATTTTTCTATTTATTTTGATTTTGTTTATTCATACTACAAGAGTAAATCCTTAAGGAATATTAAGTATGCATAGAGCAGATTTTATAGCAAAAAATGTTTTCAATACGAACGCCAACGTTTGAAACATTTGTAAGGTTTAAATTCGTAAGCACTTGATACAGTATGTAAATTAACCATAGAATTGTCATAAATAATTATACTCCATTATAAGTTAGCACAGTAATCATGATAGAAATAACCAGGTATGAATAAGCTTAACCATGGTATTGGTTATTTGAATTAAACATACAAAATGCTGGATCATGGCGTTTGCAATGTTTGTAAACGTTTACTTCGTCGTTTAGCAAACAGACAGTCCGAATTTCTCTGTTATCAAACGTTTGCAACGTTTACCGCAATAGAATTTGCTCATAAGTCATAATACATTGCTTTGTCTTAAATGTAAAATATTTATCTAGTCGAAGTTGTGAAACAATAACATAATATTTTGGTTGATCATGTTTGTACTTTTATAGGTACACTAGCAATAGTTACTGTTGATTGTCAATTAATAAGTAATATGAAATTATCAAGTACTCTAATTTAAATCATTCTTATACAATTTATTTTCACTTACAAGTTTAAATAAAAATAAAATGAACAAAACATATTTGTATTTGATTTTTAAATTAGATAAAAAGTTCTCATTGAATAAATTATCAAATATTAGTATTTTAGAAATAATTTAATTTGTATAAATTATATTTCTTAAAAGTCATTTTTTAGTTTTATAATGTAATTTAATTAAGTAATGTATAGATATCTTATTAAATAAAAGTGGATATTTATGATTTATATATTAAATAAAGTTTTTATTTTAAATGGTTCAACTTATCTGGTTATTTAAATTTATTTTCATGTTTTAAGAAACTTATTTTATTTTACTTGTAAAAATAAATAAATAAAAATAATAAAGTGGTGAGTTTAATTCTTGGTATTAAAACTAAAAAAATAGATATAATACAAATTTGTTTATTTAATCTTTAGTCATTTATTTTACTGTAAGAATGTCTGATCCAAGTAATTTATACTAATATTAATATTATGTTCGTATTGCTATTTATCTATTTTATTTTAAAATATGATTGGAGTAATGAATATATTTGTTTTACAATTACATATGGTTGTTTTTAAGTTTTTCATAATATTCTAACGCAGTAAAAATGCTTAAAATTAACTTTGAAGGTATTTTATAGTAGAATATTGATTCTAGTTAGTATTTTATGAAGTTAAAAATAAAATTTAGGTTACATACATTTTTCATAAGTAATTGAAGTTCGAATTTAGACAATATTGAATATTCCAATGAAATAATAACAGATTAATTTAAAACTATTTTTTTTTTTTGGTTATTATTAAAAATATATTATGAGTAGATACTTCAAATATTTCACTTTAATTTTTTATCGTTTTCTAAATTGATCAAAACTTAAAAAATCAAAGTAAGGTTTCAACAAAATTTAACAAAATGTTTTGAATGTATTAAGAAGTAAATAGAAAAAATGTTTTGATTACAATCGTTTAATGTTAAAATTTAGTCAAAGTTCGTCAAAATTATGATAAATGAATTTGTAGTTTATAATGTAAATTTTAAATTTTAATAGTTAAAGTTTGGAAATATGAAATGAGATTTCTTAAAAGTTTTTGTTACTGAAATCTAAAAATTATCTTGAGTACATTGACAACATTTTTTTATAGATATTTAAAGTGTTTCCGAAATCGGGAATTTAAATGAAACATTACGGTTTTAGTTGTATTGTTTTAATTTAAAAGAATACTTTTTAGGGACTTGAATTTTTTTGTCATTACCTATATCATTATAATTTGTGGATATTTTCATAAATATTTAGATTCATTTTAAGATTTTTATAGTTTATACTACGAACTTAAATTCAAACTATTCTTCTGTGCATTTACATTCACTTATAAATAAATAACCGCTAGGCAAACTTGTAATATTGTATAAAAAAATATTATAATAATTATTATTTATACTTATATAAAATATATGTGATTTGTTTTTGGGAAAAATTAACTCAGCCTACTATATTATTTAAAAAAAAAAGAAATATGTAATGTACAATATCCTTGGAAATATAAGCAAATAGATAACTGCTCAAAATATTTTTTTCGCTTGCAATGATTTATCATCGAATTTAAATTTAATACTTCCGTGTTAATAAATTATACTAGGTATAAACAATATTAAATATTCAACAAATATACTTTTCTGTTAAAAAAAATATATTATGATGGTTACTGGTTAATTTAAAATTCAAAATTCAATTATATTTATTTTTATAGTTTAAGTTAGTTTAGGATGATTACCTACTGGTAATAATTTTATATTTGTAGCAACAATCTTGTAAATTGTAATTTTATTTTTAATATTTTCCCTATTATTCAGTAAGTATAAAGTAAAATTATATTGAGATTAATTTTAGGTTGGTGTACGTAAGTTACAAATTTTTTTTAACTAAAATCTGATGGTCTCGACAACTGAAAATAATAAAAATATGTATATTCAGAATAAGGTGACATTTCGTTAATTTTAATAATAAAATAATTTAAAAATATTGTGAAACATGACGTTTAAAATATAAAGTTATAAATTTGATAGCAACTTGAAATAATTAATTGATTTTTAATCTTTTTGTTTAGTTGTACAAGTATTTTGACTACAATTACTAATTTTATGAATTAAAAATAAAATTAATACTATAAGTTTAAATATATAATTTATAATAATACAACTAAACGGTTTTTAAAAATGTAAAAATATATATTTTTATGCGTGTATGAAAAAATCATATTATATTTTAGAGATTAATATACAATTATGTTTACAGTATTGTCAGTTTTAAATATATTGCTTCAAGTTATACAATTAATAACTCAGTACTTAATACCTATGTCATATTTTAAAAACAATAAATATTAGCAGTGGCGGACTGGGAGAAAAAACAGCCCGAGAAAATCATAATTTTAGCGACTCTCAGTACTCTAACGGCTCTTTATTTAATTATTATATACTTTTGTAAACAAAATTTAGCTTTTAAATTTTTAAATATTTGAATTAATTGATATAAAACAAAATAAAATAATATAATGCAAAACGCGCGATGATAAAAATTATTATTTTATCTATCATCCATCGCCTATCCATAGAATATGCTATAAACGCCCATCGCCCATGAATAACTATTTGAGATTTTATTTTTAAACTTGTTACAGTGAGTTGTCAACAAGCACGGACTGGCCGAACACTAGCTGGTCCCGCATTTAAAATAATAAAAAATCTGGGTTTATATGTTTAATAATATGACATACTTATTACTTATTAGGTAATATTTTAATTTATAATTACAGAATAATAATATTAATAAATATATATTATTTTATACGAGCAGCGGCCCACCGGGAAATTTCCCGGTATCCCCGTCATCCAGTCCGTCATTGAATATTAGTGTATGAATTATTGAAAAATGTATTTCTTTTACGATTTGAAAATAACACCTTCATTATATATTATTTACAATTATACTGTTATTTGAGCGTGTCTTAAATGCTATTTATTTTGAATTTCTGTATGATATAATATATCAATCCGGATATTAATATCGGGATAAAACGATTAAAACAGTAAATTCAACTGATTTATGTCCTAGGTATGTTTTACATTTTCCGGTCATTGAAAATGATTTCCCACACATCACGTTGTTATGATCGCTTTATTTATGCGAAGAAATTTTAAACTCTTCTTATGGCTAAAAAATAAAGTAAAAAATTATTGTTTTAATTAAAAGCTTCGTGAATTTTAAAAGATTACCTTTGGTGGAAAAAAGAAGTATCAAAAATAAAATAAAAACAATGGAAGTAGATTAAAAAGTTCAAACGAATTTTCGGTTTCATATTCAAAATACTGAACACAACGAAAAAAATTTAGTTTATTATAATCAAAAAAAGGGAGTTAGGCTATAATTATTATTGTATTTTTACATCGAAACAAGGTGTTCTCTTGATCAGGTTACCGAAAGATAAGGCTTTAATTAGGTACTGAAGATGTGCACTTATTTTAATTAAGGGGATTCCACACTATCGTTTTGTGGATAAAAATAGAACTAAGTTATACTCTGATAATAATTTTGAAAACATATTCTATTTTATTGTTAAGATAACTTTGGATCCTTTGAGCTATATTTATAATTTATTATTTTTAAAAAGAAAAATAATCTCGCATAATATTAAAAATTTCAATGAAAAAAAAAATACAGTTTAAAATTATTTTCTTATCGGAGTAAAACTAAAATTAGTAAGCTAGAACGTGTATAGGTCAATTTTTCTCCAAAGGTAGTGTGGAATTAAGAGTTGTAAATGTACCTCACAATATGTTTTGACACTTTTACTCGAAAATATGATCTTCCTTAATACATGCGAGTTCATTGATGTCGATTCAGTCCTCAAATATTTCGCAATAAAATATTAGTGTATTTTTTATGTTTATCACTAACCATACATTGATATTTTATTGTATTAAGACAAGAAAGGAAAGTAAAAGAAAAATAATACTCTCTATGAAAATGTGGAGTTCATTGCTTTTACACGTGATTTGTGAAAGTAATATAAAATACAAATGTTAATTAATATGATAAATATGTTTAAATAATTAACAATACTTAGTCTTATGACTCGTTTAAATGATTAATGAATGATACGCTTGTATCAGCTGCAATATGAAATTCGGTAATATTTATTAAAGAACTTAAAATTTGAATGCCACTTTATTAACTATGGAATGTAATAATTCAAAGTATAAAAAAAAAAAACAAAATTACGTAAGGGAAATAATATAGTCTTGATAAAAGTATTGTATGTAAAAATGTATAGAAAATAATAACATATTCATTTAAGCTATGTTGACCAACAGTATGTATAATTGTGCTATAAAAAAATAATAGTGCAAAAAACTTTATAATGTTAATATAAGACAAGCATATCTTTAGAACTAACGGTTTATTCCAATAAATATCATTTTTAATATTATTTTTTCAAAAGACTTATTACTTTTGAGCTGGTGATTAAAACAACGACTGTCATCACAGATTTTACTTAACAGTAGTAAGGTGTAGTCCATAAGAAACTTATGCAGATAATGATGGGTTAAATAAAATATATTATTATTATTATGTATATTATGATGTTCGTAATTTTAAAATTTTATTAAATAATTGTAGTGCTGTGAAAGTTTAATTACGATTTGACGATATATAATAACCGTGGCCAAAATGCGGCTCGCGTCATAGACTTTTGCGGCTCGTATATCTCGATATCTTATTTACTTTAATTATATATATATCATAATTATATAATAATATGACCTTTTTTTTCATTTCGGCTTTTTCATATTTATTAATATATTGGGTGGCTCGCGAGTCTCTTCTCGCTGGCCACCTCTGATACATAACATCACATATATACTATGAAAAATGTACCTACATCAATAATTAAAACAAAATGTGTTTTATAATGTATAGTATTAGTTATTTGCGGGCGTTGTCATATACAAATCGGCGAAAATAATGATTATAATAAATTATTAACAATATGAGTAAATTTTAGTATTAAGAATTCGATAAATCTGTATTGCGGGTAAAATGCAACTTCTTAGAGTGGTCCACATATTGATGATGCTTAACTAGGCAGACATTTAAAATCTAGGCATAAAATAGCATGTTGATTATACTTAATCTATAAAATAAAAATGATAAATACATTTATTTAATTTATTTTTTGACTTGAAATAGAACTATAGAAGAGAAAAAAATAATTTAATTTTTATCAATTTTATCTCAAAAATTGTATTTTATTCTGATCAGATACTTTTAAATCTAATAATATTGTTCTCGAGTGTTTTAAATTGTAATTATTTATTTTTAAGGTAGGTATCTATTTCTTGTTATTTTTCTTATTTTGAATTTTTATTTTTGTATAAAATATTTCACTATAGCTAAGTGATGAATCATTTAAAAACTTAATATTTTTTAACCTAACTATTGTATTTAATGACTTCTATTTCGAAATAACAACGCAATTCGTTATAATATAAGTTATTAACGTCTGCTAACGATTTATGTAAATAATAATAATAATAATAATAACAATAAATTATACTCTAAAATAGCAATATTGAATGTTTTTATATTTCTTCAAAATTCGAGTATACTATTACTTAATATTTTTTACGAGGTAAATTGAAATATTTTTTTTAAAGTTTATAATATATAGTAATTTTATATTTAATAAATAAAGTTGTAAAGATATCAAATTTTTGTTTATTTTACAATTGTAATATGGAAAATGTAGATAATTGAATAGAAATAGTTTACAATGATACAATTGTGTTTTTATTTTTGCTGTATATAAAAATGAAACATTTATCAGTTAGTTATTATTGATAAATATTTTCCATTTTTATGCATATATCATACTTTTATATATAATAATGTTAAGTATTACTACAATAACATTTTTGTTTATCCTATTGATTTTTTTTTTTGGTAAAATGAAATTTTGTTTATAAGAATTAATATTTGCTAAAATAATACTATGCTCATATAAGCAGTATCAGTTTAATTTATTCTCCCTATTTTTTTTATTATAGTTTTTTGATTATTTAGCCAATTTTTAATCGATTTTGTTTAATCTTAACTTTTATACTTTTATCTTAATTTTGTTTTATTTTAAAGAATTTAATTAAGATCAATTTCTTCCATTTTAAAGCGGTAAACTCTTTTTTTAAATTTAGTCTTTTACTTAAAAAAGTATGACTTATCTTAGGTATAACTTATTATTAATTCTGTTTGTAATTAGAAAATTTAAAAATGTTTGAATAGGGATGTATAATAATATGATTAAAAGTGTATTTTTTTTTATATTATTTCCGAAATAAAATTGTAGTATAATCGGAACATAATTGTTCTTTTATTGTGTTTATAAGACTTAGTAAATTCAAGGTCATAAAAATTCATTTTTTGAATAGTAATCTGTGTTTCTAAAGAATACGTTCAATTTAATTAATTATTTGTTTGATGAATGAAACCGCAAAAACATTCATAATATTTACACATTTGAATAAAGAACGACTAATGAGTTTATATTTTAATTTACATTACACAATTTTATTTTTCTATACTTCAAATGTTTTTTTAATTAATAAGATACAATTTAAGTATAAGATAGCACTATGACAGTTTTTTTTAATGTATTCTGTAATCAATCAAAAAATATTCTTTTTTTAGTGGTATTGAACACTATTGATTCATTTTTTTTTTAAAATTAAAATTCAACATTTTAATTTAGGCAAATTTATCACTAAGAGTTTGCATTAATAAGTATCAAAACCACTAAAATTGGTATTTAAATAGTTATATTTTAGTGGCTTAGTGTTTAATGTTTATTTCACAATGCAACTAAGAACAGTTTTTCATTTTAATTGTTGATCCTTAATCGAGTAATAATTGTGTAAGAATCAGTGCTTTATGTTTTGTCCCGATGAAAAAATAAAAATAAAGGTTATGGTGGAACTCACTGGCATGATTGACAGAAGATATCTGTAAGCTTTGATTTATGATAACGCGTAAATATTTTCAGTTCAATAGTAAATATTATCTATGATTTAAAAGGTATTTTTTTTTCATTTACCTACTTATAGTAGTTTTTAATATATTACATTAACATTTTAAAATGTAATACTTTTTATCCAATCACATATATATTATAGTTTTTTTTATATCTGTGTCATATAAATTTAAATATTAAAATGTCGACGGAAAAAGAATTATTGTAATGTAAAAGAATAGGCTGTGATTCTTCATTTGAGAGAAAAAATACATTTGTGTTACTTAAAATAAGCTTCTAGTAACAAAAATTTCAGAAATGATTGATTAAGTATTATTAATGCATTTTTGTTGTAAATAAAAAATACACATTTCACAAGAAAAATAATATTCAATTTTAAAGTTAAATTTATATATTTTTTTGTGCTAATAAAATATTAAATGTTTTACGATTATAGTATTATTTGTTATTAGTGTATAAAGTTTTGTAATATAAATTAATTTAAATTAAGTAATTTTAATAGAACTATAGTTTTAATTTTATCCTCTTTTCCAAATGTTAAAATAGATCCTTTTCCTTTTTTATTGCATTATACTGTTTATTTACTTGAATTGTATTTTTAGCCTAGCATGTTAAGTACATAATTATAATTTCGTGTAAAAATTTAAATATTTAGTAGATACGCCGCTTTGGCTTATCAGTTAATTTAAAGACACGAATTGCCAAAGTAATTTACGTTACTAGATTTTAATATAATTCTCTATACTTAATCATTATTAGTTAATAAATTATAATTTTATTATAATACTCTTCTAGAATAAAATTAAATAAATAAATGATGACCTTACATTATGAGTTCTTTATTGTTTTTGATCAATTAAAAATCGAAATATTTTTGTGCATAGTTAATTTTATCGAATAAATTATGATTTTTTTGTGAGTATAGTTTACAAATTATTTTTTAATAATTGAACCCTCCTATCATTATCTGTTTTATTGAAACGAAATGCATCACGAGGATAATAAATAACGAATGGCGATAAATACAACTCGTTTGTGATTGGATATATAGCGTGAAAAATACAAATTAACAAATTAAATCAATCATGTTTGAAAAAAATAATTTAATTATGGTGTTAGTCATTTTAAAATAATATTTTTTTTTTTTTTGAAAATGGAAGTTTATTACATGCAATTTCACTTAAAATACAAGTATAGAAATCCTATAATATTAAATGAAATATTGTTTGTTGAAAATCGTTAATAGAAATATTGTATTAATTTTACACGATATCTAAACACTAAGAAAATTGATGACAAATTGTTTTTTTCAATCGACGAAAACATAATATTTTAAATTATTCGTATTATAGGTTAAATTAAATTTCATTTTTAGTTAAATATAAAAGGCACTAAAGGTATTTATTTGTTGTTGGCTGTTAAAACCTTTATATTTATGTTCGTTTCACGTTTTGGGCTTTTGATTAACAATATACAAAACTTGTATAAGTAGAAGGATAGATATTAAATATAGGTAATATTTTACACAAAGACAAGCCAAAGAAACATTTAGGATGGGTATACTATTGTCAAAATTAGGTCATTAGTGTTGTAACGAATAACTATCAATTATTTTTATACGTTGTATTTAAAATAACGAAATTGTTATTTCTATAGATTACAATAGTGTGTTATTAGAATATTATATTAATGTAATAAATACCTTGAAATAATAAATATTTTAATAAATTTTCATAAATTATGCGAATTTGAACACGTTTTACAAAATTATAAACTAGACAAGATAGTGATCCGTTCATGCTGAGATTTCTTTAACTTTTAATAGTTTGATAATTTGATACAGTGTTTTAAAAATAATAATAATAATAAGAAGAAATACATTTTATGTAACACAGTGGTAGGTATATTATTATAAATAATAATTTTAGTTATTCGTTGTTAACTATATTATTAAATGTTAAAAAAGATTACTTTTTATTATATTATTACTTAATAAATAAGAATATAAGATATTAAATAGTAGTTTATTCAGTTGCATTGTGAAAATATTTTATCACACAATGTATATTTGTTTTATTAAATTTAATTTTCTCAGTTATATCAGAATATTAATTTTTATATTATTATATACGAAATATAATGATTTTATATTTATGGTAATAAATAATGACTCACCTATGTTTATGTATGGTTTAATTTTATTTTAAAATTCAAATTCATTTATACTCAAATAAAAATTATATACAACTGTATTTTACAGTTTACTTTAAAATATATAATATTATATCCTTGGGTGTTATATTTATTTCAAATAACAGTATCTATGTGTGTTTATAATTTTAATATGACTATGGAATAAAAATACCATTAACACTTTTTTGTTATTTAAATATTTAAATTGTGTTCATTTTAATTGTTTAAAAGACTATATATGAAAATAGTATTTGATAATCTATTAGATATTAGAGTTATTATAACATGAATATTTAATGTTTTCCATTATAATATTTACAAAAAATACACGGCTTATAAATATAAGTAAGAATAATTGATTATTTCTTTCTGACATTAAATAAAATATAGTTTTAGATATAAATAATTTAAAGTATATTAATATGAATATAATACTAATCTGTATATTATTTTGTATCTGTAAAATTTAAATTTAAATGTTTTTCTTATTATAACTTTTGTGATTCAATTTATTTATTGTATAATAGCCGTTATAATAGATTATTTATAAAATAACGTACTAACTTAAATTACATTAATTACATACCTGCCACTATCCATATGACAATTGAGTTGCCAACAATGGCAACAATTAACATGGCAATAAAAACAGTGGACCAAATCAACTTGTGCCACATTGAAATGTTATGCGAAGGTTCCGGTAGAGGATAAACACAATCATGTAATCGGTCTTTGGCCATTGTTCGTTTGGACATCGTCACATCAGAAGATTTTAACATATTTCCCAGTATTGCCAAAAGAGTGGAGGAATTGTAATATTCCAGTTCTTTTGACGATTTGTCAAATTCTAAAGATAACACCATGGCTGTACAATTGCTCAAAACATTATCATCTATATGGCCTTCCATTGTTGAATGCTTCTGAAACAAATTTAAATGAATAGGTACTTAATACTTTATTATATATCTATATATTATAGGTACACGTGTATTAATTTTATATTTGATACTATATAGTATAAACTAAATATAATGATAGCTCATTACTCAACAATAATTATAATAATGAATTATACAGCTCACAAAAATTAAAAAATATAAACATAATATAGATATTTATAAAGTAGTATAAGTTCATATTATTATATTATACGAAGATAATTAAAATACGAATAAAAAAAAATTATGAATCTAATAAAGTTAGCGTGTTTATTAAAATGAAACAATAACAATATTTGGACGTTCAACGATATAGATAATTATAACTAGAATTAGGATTTCTATGCAGTAAACAATTACAAAATATGCATTTCATTTACCAAAATATGCAAAACCAATTTTTTTTAAATATTAGTTTATATTATTATTTGTTGGTTATTGTTATTACATTCTATTATTATATGTTTTTTTAAATGTTCAACTGTGAAAGACCGGCGATTAGATCAAATAATAGATTTATATTGTCTGAAACTCTTTTCCATATTATACGATGTTGTTAGAGTATATTTAAATGAAGCAATTTATCCCGGATTATTTAAAGTAATATTAACATTTTTTTTTACATTTCATATTCACCATTTATAATGCTACAAAATTTTAGAAATATTTTGAATCTCTTATTCTTCTTTAGTACCAAGTCCATTTTAGTTTAGATAGGTAGTATATTTTACGACAATTCGATAAATAACCCAAAAATTATAGATGTTCATTAAACAAATGCCATTTAAAATTAATGAGGTTCTTAAACATTTATATTTATGCAATTATATGCATTATGTTCAAAAATATGTAAAAAAAAATATTGTTCTATTTAATCGAGAATAGTCCAAATCGTAAACATATCTGACAATCAATCAATTTGGACTTAAAGAAAAAAACATGCAAGCGCATAGAAGTCCTAGCCCTAATTATAACTGACCTTTATAATAGTTGTGAATTCGAAAATAATAGAAGTAAATAATGTCTCGATATTTGAAGAAAAATGGAGACGGTATTGGTTAGAGGAAGTAGTTTGAGTATAAGATGGTTTATCAAAATTCAAATTAAAGTGGATTTAGAAAATTATTTTTGGTTTTGGGAGTAGAAATTATACGTTCTCATCGAGTTCGATTGTTAGAAAGTTTAAGTATCTATTTATAAACTGAACAGCTTTTATTGGTAGCTAGGTAACTACCATGGTAGAGTATACACCTGGCAGGAGAGTTTGGTAATATATCGTATACTGACGTATCTGTGTACTTCCCCTCATATAATATGTCCTAGATTATGATCGCAGTAATTCTGAGTGTGCTCATAAACAGGCAGTGATAACAATGTGGTGTACTTTTGAGTAGATAAAGATTTTTCTAAAATTATTTTGGTGCGCAAAAGAAATTCAATTTCGTCCAAGTTTTTGGTGGCTTTTTAGGTAAAACAAAAAGAGAAGCAAAGGAAATTCATAAAAAAAGCGCTTAATATTATGAACATAGGTGACTTGATGTCCTAACTTCGAGAAAACGGAAATAGTGTCTTCACTTAAAGTAGCAGAGTAGAGATTATTAATCACCACTCGTAATGGACATTTATCATGTTATTGATAAGAATGAAAACTGTAACTGTTCTGAATAAAATATTTAATAAGTAGTATGTAATGCGCAAAGAAATGAGCGTGAATGATCAGGTATGAAGTTTTACAGATAAATTTTGTAGAGTTAATAATTGACATCAAGTTTGCGGTAAAATTGGAAAAATTACTCGCGCTTTTGATATAAATTGGTGGTGGTTTTGGAAATTATAAAAGTGTGAGTTTGGGTCTTGTTTGGAAGTGTATTTTAGTAATAATAATAACTTCGTTATAACAATACCAAACAAAATAAAATTATACATAAATTAACAATGGAATATAATATTGCAGTATTCCTTAGAAATAGAAGATTGAGTTCTTATCACTTTAAGAATACAAAAAGCTAAAAAACAATTTTATATTCATAATAATAATATCCAATGTTATAAATAATACATTTTTTGTCTATTGATATTTAACCTTTCTATAAATTAATGATCTTAGATAAATCTAAATATTTCAAATATACTTTGAATAATTTTAAATTATTAAAATGATTAATATTAATATTTAACAAACGATATAAATCAAGACCGGTATACAGAACACTTTTTTGTCTAAAAACTTTATGACAATTCAGTAAACGTATATTGTATATTAACTTATATTTAGTATTATATTCGTGATCTGATACAGGAATTTAATCTTTATGTTTAAATAAATCTACTAGCATAGCTAGGTTATAAATTATTTTAAATTCTTTACATTAATTTTAAACAAAATTAAATATCATAAATTAAAATAAAGTCATCTTGTATATAGCCAGAACTGAGTACTAATTTGGACTTATTAATATATTTTTTTTATCCTCTACCCTGACTACTTTGGGTGAAAGTGAAGATGACGATAGATTTCTTTTGTTTGATGTTGAATTTTTATATATTACACCACGACTATTGGACGTTTGTCCCGCCATTATTTATAACAACATACATAAATGCACATGAAAAACTGATAATTTTTTTTTTGTGTAAATTAATAACAATGAGAAGTACGACATAATTTATAAATTACTCACAAATACTACAATTTAAGATTATATTCAATTTACTGTAATTTAATTACTAAGATGCAAGTTATAACTATATAAATTGTTTCTCAGAACATAAATTTAAAAAATAAATGTGCAGGCATATTCATATCAATATATTATAGTACTTTAATAATTTTTAATCTGATTTTATATTATTACCAACGTAATTTAACTTTTACAGATATGTAAATAAATAACTCACGCCTCATAGTAAATTTTTATTTGTATGTATTTTCGTTAATATGTGTAATTATATTTTAAATCCATTTTTATAGCAAATAGATTTTTATTTATTTATTTATTTTTGAATTGTATACACCTATATTAAATTAACGCAATAAAGTAAAAATGACTTACTAAAGTCCGTTATCAAAGAATAATTGAGATCCGTAATTTATGTAAATCTTGCTCCAGGTATTTAAAGCGTTTTTTTAGGGAACTGACCAAGTACACTATACCACATAATTTTTGTAAAAAATATGAAAATCTTATTCGCTTTCTTGGAGAATAGTAATCAAACTATATTTCTTAATATAATAAGAATCAATGCAGAATTAAAGCATACAATATGAATAAAATATAATTTTATATGATTAAATATACAATAGAATCTGATCTCACATTCAAGACTGAACACTGATACAAATTAACTTATAAGCTATACGAAGGCGCACTCGAACTAGACTACTTGCAATCTAGATATAGGTGCTCTCAATCTGAGAAAAATATGACGCTGTCTTCCTGATCAAAGAGTGGCAAGTGGCGTTATAAAAGGAATTACGTTTTTGCAAGGGAAATATTTTTTATTCAATGGTAGGTCCCTTTTTTGACCTTTCATACTCTTCGGTGGCGAGATGGAACGTAAAATATTTACCGTGATCACACTAGATTATAAGATAAATACCAGTGTATTCAACTATTTATCACAATATAGATAGTCAGTGTGTTTGTTCTTTTTGTTATGGGTGAGTACTAATTTTTTGGGAGATCGGTTCACGTGGTCGGCAAACTGGTTATTACATTTAAAATAATTAATATACAAGAAAAATCAATATTAAGTATTTCATCACGCACTTAGTATTAATGTATTATAATATTTTCATTACAATGTAATAAACAAAATATTATATATATATTTAATAAGATCTCTAAATTATTTATGACCTACATGTTTCGTATAAGTACTTGTTTGTTATTACCGTACGTAAATTAATTATCATAATTATTGTAGCATTGACCATTGAAATACACAGAACTTAAAGTGGCGTCCGTGGAAATGTTTTCACCTACCTCTACATATTGTATTGTATAATAGATGTGTTTATGCGCTACTCTATGTAGTGTATTCATCATATAAATTGGTCGACGAATGGTGAATAATAAAAACAAAAAGTGTAACACCATTAAAACTTTGGCAGCACCGTTGTCAATTTAGGTACACTAAAGATTTTATTTATGTATTTTTGTACAACATCATAAATTTACGCACATCATACATTTATTTCATACAATATATCTACGTATATGCGAGAATATTTTTTTACTTACATAAAATATAGACATAGGCGTATGCATAATATTATTTATATAAAACTCATCTATCTTAATTTTTTATAACTAACAATTGATATTTTATTTTAAAAATAATTGTAAAAATGTACCTACATTTCGGCAGAAATTTAAATTAATTGCATTCATTATTATATCATAGTATATAATACACATACATAGATAATAACGATTTACAATTAATTATATTTTAACATCATTAAACTATCATTGTCACAATACAATTATGATAATTATAATATTATTCACAATATCATTTAAAATGCACAGGAAATTCAAGTTTACATATTAAAACGTAAATTGTCATTTTATAAATTTCTGATAATATTTTCGTCGTTTATGCGTAAAATAATTAAAAGTCCATTTATTACTCATATTAAGAATTATCACACGACTGTGCCTTGTCACTAGTATTTGGTTGTAATAAAGATTTTCCAAATCGAAATACTCGATTGATACAATTTTTCCCAAAATGTTCGTTTATATAGGCAGTCGGTTATATCATCGACCTTATAATATTAACGATAACATATAACTAGTCCAAATAGCGGTTACGAGTGTAATACCACTGTTGAGGTGTTTGCAGTAAATACATATAAAGACCGACTGGAATGAATCTACCAGCTACCCTGTGGTAGTTGTCCATTATATATATTTAACCCAAATAACGCTTGGTTATATATCGACTATTCCATGGAGAATAGGTATCTAACGCCTCCAGTCTATACACATAATATTTATTATACGACCAGTATTCGAAAAGTTTCCTAATAAAATGAATCTGTTTATGTTTAATACTCGAGGAATGGATAACTATTATAGTTGTAGTGCATTCTGCTCGTTCTACCAATGGAAAATTGTTCGTTTCTTGGTTTTTGACTGTTTTTTAATTATGACCTATTATATCACAAACTATATAAACATAACGTTTTGTAGGTAGATAATATGAATTACAAGGAATTTATATTTTATATATAACAGAAGACTATATCCTGTTATACATTTTATTATTTCTAAATAAAATTTATTGCTCATGAATAAAATTAAAAAATTTAAATACATTTGACATATTTTTCGTCCTTATCTTATAACAAAATATTTTGGGAAAAAAGTAGGGCAATTTTACACGCAAGTTATGTTTGGTTTTTGATTAGAAATTCTCCAACTCAAAATACATAGATACATATTTTTATTTCAATGTTTCTGTTTAGAAGACATTTTTTTGCTGTAACATTAAAAAAAAAAAAAATAATAAACTACATACTACTTCTCGTATAATACGTTTCTATTAGCACTTGTTTTATTTTCCGAACAGTTTGCAATATAATATTTCAAATCAACAGTAACGATGAATTCGATGTAGAGTTCAATTATGAGTAAGTATTATATTGTTTATCGTCGCTTAATTGTTCGCATTGCACTCGAAAATCATTGTGTTGCCGTTGAAGAACTCGGACTGAGTTTTTGTCGAAATAGCATATGTGACATACAAAAAATCGTGATTAGGTATTTTTAATATTTTTAAATGTTTAAAAGAAAAATATGTGAAATCTTGACGTTGTCCATAGCAGTGGCAAGTACAAAATACATATATTGCAGTCTATCGCCGTCCACCGACGTCCGTTACTATTTACTATCATTTCGGGACACACACAGTAATACTCATTTGACTCTACCACTTTACCCGATCGTGACAATGATTACCGACTATTATGAGTAACAGTATAATTCTATTAGTATTTCGATTTAATAAAAATCTAATATTTATTGTGTAATCAGTTTTGCATTTTGCATCTGTGTTTTTATCTTCATTTTACACAAAATATCAATTTTGACTGAACAACGACAATCAACGATTGAAATAATCACGGTTATTCATATAATTACAAATATTAAAGGAAACAGATACCAAATATGTTGAATTAAGTACCAGTGTATCACTGTGTCAAACGAAAATTACTCTCAAGTGTCAAAATGCTATAAAGTGATAATTTTCATCACATATAAATATATAATTATATGCCAATAATTAAAAACGGTTGTACCATTGAAATTTTTTATATGGAAACATATGTTTTTAATAATTATAAATAACAATATATAGTTTTAATTATGTATCACAAATACGATATATATTAATTATAAGTTATAATTTATCATATATTAATCATTATTGTTTTCATACATTTATTAGTCAAAATGAGAATATTACTGTTAAAAATAAAAGGTTTATTTTAATTTATCGATAGAAGTATTATATAAGATTAAATCATCAGGTACGAACAAAATGTCAAGACTAACATAATATATAATATTGAATATTGTAATTTATTAGAATCTATCGTATCTACTGTCGAGACAATGAAATACATTAATGTAAATTATTTTGAATTTTTTAGAATAATTAATTTATTGCATCTTAATCAATTTTGGAAAAAAACTTTTTGTTATTTTTTGACACACAAGATTTTAAACGCATTTATTATTTCTTAATATAGGTAATGATATAATTACAAAAATAAATACATAATCCAATTTACTGTTTTCAGAAATAGCATGTATTAAGTTTGAAAATTATCCCAACCAAAATTATTACATATTCAACAATTCTCTAAGCATCATCACCAGTATTCAAAATAATTTTCGATACCAGCGACATCGTAATCTGTATAATAAATCAAGTTCAACATTTATAAGCAAAAGCAATAAGAATATCCAATTTATTTGACTAGTGGAAGATTGGAAAATACACGGAAACGATTTAACCAACCATAACGATAAAAATACAGTAGTATCTGATATTTCTAAACTAAAATACAATAAAATAATAGACATAAAAAATTATTTACGCACAATATCAGGCAAAATCAATGGTCAAACGAAAACACAAAATTATGAGAAATAAAACCAAATGAAAATCCTTGGTAACAATTTAAAATATCTAGAAAAACAGAAATAATATAATAAACCGACCGAGAATCGGCAGTGAACCAAAATAATCTGTTTCAATTGCCAACCAGAAAACATCATCTAATTTCTCATGAGTACTGAAATAGAGAATTTATATATTTAATACAATATAAACCGTTATATTTTTCTATTATTATCATTTATATGATTATGTAAAATAGAATATAAAAAGCTAAAATAATCGCTACTACCCAAGCTTAAGATTAAAAAAAATAAATTTGTATAAATAGTTG
The DNA here is from genome assembly GCA_036289425.1 of Rhopalosiphum nymphaeae. NCBI lineage: Eukaryota > Metazoa > Arthropoda > Insecta > Hemiptera > Aphididae > Rhopalosiphum > Rhopalosiphum nymphaeae. Next base: position 7,969,967 of record JAZAQC010000012.1, on the reverse strand, counting down.
TACATTAATTGGTATTATTAAATATAGTTTTAAGCTATATTGTATCGTCATTTTTTATTCATTTAGAGATAATAAATGTACTCGAACTAAATTGAAAAAATACAATTCAAATTTCAAAATAAAAAAAAAAACTGCCGAAATTGCACTGTTGTATAGTAGATGTCAATCTTATATTGTCCTTGAGTAGTTCATTGAATGGATGAGTTAAAATTTGAATTCAATGATAAATAACTGTATATGATAAAAACGTGTCTGAGTATGGTTAATCAGCTTATATTTCTAAGCATATTTTATTAAAAGTTATATTGTTATAAGACATTTATATTTTTTTGCCAGTAAAAATGTAGATTGAAATAATATTTTCTAAATATAAATCGCAATATAATATATAAGTGAATTTAGTTTAAAATTAATCTAAATATATTGGCATTTTATTGTATAGAGTTAGTAATAAATAATAATTTACGTAATAATGAATAGTTTTACGTTCCTACGAATGATATATTTTGGATAACAACAAAATATAAAAATTTACCCACAGATTTAAAATGTAGGCTTTGAAACATCATAAAACCAATTGCTTCGATCAGTATAACAAAGGATAAATATTATAAAAATTTAATAATCATATAATTGTATAATCTATGTAGGATAGAAACATAAAATGATGTATTCAAATATTATAATTATCATAATTTTCTCAAACTAACATACATAATGTTGAATATTTTAAGAGACACATGATGGAAATAAGATTTAAACATATATTTATTCAATTTTAATTTAATTTTCTATATTTATATAATATGCAATACTTGGAAGTCTATTTTTATAAAATGTTCTGAGGTTTTGTTAATAAAATGGACAGCATGAACGTACATTTTCATAAAACTTAAACCGAAGTTGGCAATTCCGGAAAATATAAATTTACGCAGAACGTATATTTAAGAATTTACTATGAGAAAATAAAATATCAAAACCACAATAATATAAAAATATATAGTTTAAGATATCAAATACCATATTGTGTACATTGTTGTATAAAATAATATTTAATAAAGTTTTTGAATTTGAATTTTTTGATATTGTATACGAATCAATTTGTCAATTGAAAACATTTTAGAACTGAGAATAGCAAAATTTAAAGTATTAAATCAAGTATTTAGTTGGATACGGATATATTATGATTAATATATATTATATAATGAAATTAAAATTATTATGTAGAATTGTAGAACATTTTAATGTAAAAACAATTGGGGAAAGTCTTTTTTCAGCCGTAAAATAGGTTTTGAATGTTCTTATACGGATTGTCAAGGATTAATTTATTAATAAATTATTATTGCATCGATTATAAGTAATTTAAAAATATAAATAGACAAAAAACCAAAAAGTTGAAAATATAAAATATTTATAAACAGCCTAAAATGAGACAAATAAAATATTTTGAAACTAGATTATCCTGTTTGGAAATTAGTTAAAAATGTCCATTAGCGATGGTTTAAAATACCTATCCATAGTATTCATTTCTGATTTAAAACCAAATAATAAAATTGGTTTTGTTAAAAATGCATATTTTTATAATTTGATTTTTTTTTAATTTCTTCCGATTATTTTGAAAACTATTAAAAAATTAGAATTTTATTTCTTTTTCTCAAAGTACCAAATACATATTTTTATTAAAACCTACACACAAATGAAAAATGAAGATTTTTAAGGTGACATAAACACACAATAAAAAATAAAACACATTGTAAAATAAAGTCTTGTTTTTAAAAATAAGTTTTATATTATTACAACAAAAAAATTTTCAAAATAACGATATTATTACACAGATAAAGTTCTTTTTTATCTTGGAAAAAATGCAATAGTATTAATTTACTGTTGTATTTTTCTAAAAATCATTTTTTTAGTGAAACTTTTTATAGTAATTGTTATGATTTATAGAATCTTAAAAGTTTTATTATTTTATATTTATTGTTATGGGAACATAATTGAGTAGGTACATCATGCACGTTAAAACAATTATTACCCAATAGATTTTAATTTGAATAGGTACTGAACAGAGCAGTAAAGTTACATTAAAGCGTATGAAATATTAATTTTTTTATATTTTTATTAGTTTAATATTTTAAAAAATATTAACTTAAACTACTTACTATATATTAATAAATAATAATAGATTGTAAAGATTGAATAACTTAAGTAGAATAATTGAGTTGTTTAAAACGATTCAAATAAATATTTGTTTTTTTTTTTTTACTTATAGATTTCTATTTAATCTTATAAAGTTGAATATAAACTTTTATTGGAGTTTTATTGTTTGTAATATACATTAGGCATCGTAATATTTGGTGCTTGCATTTATCAGGGCGTAATAACATTAAACATAATATTTTTGTCGAATGCTGTAACGAACAATTCTATAGTCAAGAAAGAAAAAGGTCTAAAATTCCGAAATTATTGATTGGATCATTTAAGGTTGTGGGATTCTGATAAATGATCACACATCGTGATAAAATTTATTATTACCTTATTACCTCTAATCTACTCTACCAAATTTAACATCTCTCAATCGTTTATATATTATATTGCTGTAAAATTTATTAACAGTTTATCAATTTTTATTTATTTAAAATAAAATGTAAATTAAAAATGTATCTCAGTGGTTACTATTGATGAAAGCTATGTTAAATATAAAATAAAAGTTATCATAGTATTATGTACCGAATGTATAGTTCTTTCTTATATAAAATTGATAGTTTTCTGCATTTTAATTTAAATTCATATCATACTGTTGATGGACGACTTTATTAAAATATTTGTTGTTGATTTTATTTTTATTTCAAATACCCAAATTAGTTTTTCAAAAGTTAGTAGAAAAATATTAATCATACCAAAACATACCGTGTTACTATTATTGAAATTGCACAAGTAAATAAAATTATTAAATTTGTTTATAAATTATAAATTATAATAGAAGTATTTTTATAATATTACTATGGAAATATGAATTATAATTTAACTAGTATCAACACAAATAATTAAATGTGTAACTAATCAGCTTCTTTCATACTGTTCCTATAATATAGTTGAATGATAATTCAATATTGCAAAAGGGCATCAAACAAGGTTCTACGAATAAGAAAATACATTACATGCTTTTAGCGATTTGCATATTATTTTCAGGATATAATACACAATTTGTATATACATATAAATATAACATAATTTATGCTAGTTATTTAAATATTAATTATTTGAAATTGGTTTTATCATGTAAGTAGTAATCTACGTAGATATTATATAACGTACTTACAATAAACTGTAAGGTAATGACGGTGTCGTAGGTTTTTAGTACCCTCATATGTTTTTACCTCCAGGGGTAAGTATATTCTAGTATATTTTTACACTCTATTGAATAATTTTACCGATGGAGGTATTAATATCCTAGAATATTTTTACTCCCTAGAGAATAATTTTACTGGGTAAGGGGTATTAATGACCTAGGTTGCTTTTACCGGGGGAATTATTAATCTAGGCTATTGTTACCGGGGGTAAAATTAATCTAGGATAATTTTACTTCCAAACATTTTTAACGGGGGTATAAATATCCTAGGCTGCTTTTATCGGGAGTATTAATATTCTAGGATATTTTTACTGGGGGTATAAATATCTGGAGGTAAAAGTCGCTTGTTACAACGACATAAAATTATTTGTGTACTCATTACTCGTAGTAATATATAACAACAATAACTTATGTATAGTATAAAGATTAAAGATACAATCAGCTATTGTCTGAAAATACCCAAGCAATAATAAAACTGTGACACTATAATTTTGTATATCCATTGTTATCTAAAAATTGATTGAATGTTGTATGTTTACTGTTTAAATCATTTTACTGAATGATGTATTTATATTATTATGATATACGTGTATTGTTATTATATAAACACCATAATTCGGATCAATAATATACAAACGAATAATAATTTGTATTAATAATGATTGATATCATTATTGCTGATAGTGTAATATATATATTTCATAATATACATTTATGTTGCACTTGGATGTTAGATTATTTTTTTACGCAGACAATTTAATTTAATTTATATTATTTTTTTTTTTAAGTATAATAAAAATAAAAATATGTTTAGGTTTATTATTTTTTTTAAATAATAAAAATGCGGCTATACGAAGTGATGGACACATCAAAATTTCAATATCGTAAAATATAATATTATTTTGAACAGAATTTCAGTAGCTGTTTTTATAATATTACTTTTATTATTTGAACGGAAATTGTTTTTACATTTTAAATATTTTTAGTTTGAAAAAAAAAATAAATTGGTTTTGCACTATTTTTAGATTTTAAATCCCTCTGATATAAGTTTTATTACTTTTATTTTCAGACACTGTGTAGATGAAAAGATGCTCTGATGTTCAATTTTGATGTTTCTGTTAAAAAATTGGCTCTAGTTGTTATTTTTTTTATGTGAGGGGAAGAGGGTAAAAATAATAACTAAAAATTTCTCAGTAATCGAAAAATAAATTAAGGAAACTTAAATATTTACGCACAAAAATCTTTTTAAAAAATTACTTTTCTAATTTTTTTGTAATTAATTAACTAATAAACATAAACCATGCATTTTTTATAAAATATTTATTTTAGTATTTTTAACATGGTATAATTTTCAAAATATGTTGGAATTTTTGAACTATAATGTATGAAATTAATTTTTATTTTTTAACAAAAATAAAATATAATTAAGTAAACAAATGAATAATAATATTATATTATTATATTTATAAAACAAAATTTTAGATATAAAAATGAAATTAAAAAAACATTTCATAATTGTGTTTAACATTACTTTAGAGCCAAAAGAATTTTTATTGCTTTAAATCTAAAATACAAAAATGTACCTATTTCTAATGACAGTGAAATTTAATTTAATTTTTTATTTTAATTTGTTTAGTTTTTATATATTTAAAAATGTATATAATTTTAAATTTTTTCTATTTTAAAACACAATACTACAGTATAAACAAATTGTAAAGGAATTTCATATGGATTTTCTTATGGTTATTGATTATGAATGTCATAGTATTATTATTGGTCTAATAATTCTTATACAGTGAAAAGAAAAATATGAAATACATACTATTTGAGCGTGTAGTTCAATGTATTTTATTACAAGAATTCAGAAAACTGTATCATGAGAAACAATTAAAATTAATATCTATATAATTTAAATTTGAATGTACCGTACGTGTTTACCCTACGTAGTTATATCAAAAGTTAATTAATAATTGTAATTTTATAAATTTCGGAAGAAAATAGTTAATGATACTTATCATATATATAATTATAATACAGGTCATTTACATTATACAATGTATTATGTTATATTAGGTATGTAATATTTTTTTAAATAAATAAAAATAATAATAATATGTGTTAAATTTTGCTTTCAAATTGACCAACTACACTATTTTATTTTTGGATAAACTAGCACTCAAATAAAATAACAGCCATAAAAATGTATTAATAGTATATTAAAAAAAACATATTTGTTTTGTTAAATTACATAGATCATATGCAAATATAGTTATGTATATTATAATACCTACAATTTAAAATGATTGAAAAAAATGATTCCTTTTATGAGGAATATTTTAACTTATTTTTATTTTTATTTATATTAATTAAATTTTCTGTTAACAGAATTCGGGATTTTTGTTGTTATAATAAGTAAGTACAGTTTAATATTTATTATTTTAAAAGTTAAACTCTTAAATCTTAATACATTTAACGTTTTATTTAAAACCTTGAAAAATATACATTATATACTGTGATATAGCATTTTATTTTATTATGAAACTAATTAAGTAGGTTAATAAATAAACCTACTGTTATATTATATTTAATAATTATTATTCAAACGTTGAAAATACAATATGAATTAAAGTATAGTTACAGGATGTACAAGTGCATTTTGTATGTTAATATTTAATATTTTAACCAAAATACGGGGTTGTTTTATAATTAATGTACTTAATTATATTTTTACATTTTTACAGTTTGCATTTTTAATATATGTGATAATTCATAAAATAACGTGTTTAATGTTTACAGGGATAAATTGGTAATGACATAATAGGTGAAAAAGTTTAACGATCAAATTTATATTATTTTTATTTAGTTATAATGTATAAATATTTGTCTTTCTAATATTTGACAGTTAAAGTTATATTTATTTTCTTGAAGAAATTAGGGTAATAATTTTACTGTCAGTACCTATTCACTTTAAATAAAAAACATAAATGCGGCTATATTGGATGGCTTTTTTTTATGTAATGATACACCTAAAAGTTGTACTTTGAAAATTTTCTGACAACAAGCTCTTGTATTCTTGCGTTTTTAAACACAAACATAACTGTATGAAAATATCGAGTGGACCATTAAACAAATACGCTTGGTAAACTTACGGATTTTATATAATGCTGTGTGCAAGAATTCTCTACTTGAAAGTTTATGACGATGACCTTGCAGTTGATTCAACCGGAATTCCTTATGGCCAGTTCACCAAGCACGTAATGCAACGAAAGTTATAATATACTAGTAATGCTCACCGAATTTGCGGACTTAGGTTCAAGGTTGGTCACAATATTGTCTTCTTCACACTCAGTATGTAAATAGTTCCTAGTAACAATATGATACACGAATATTATGATGCTTTTGTACAAGATTAGCATTATCTATTGTAACATTACGTGTGGTATAAAGTTAAAGGGATGTGAACATATAGGCATATTCAAATTACTACTAAAACGTTATATGTTATCTGAACATTAGAATAGGAATGCATTAAAATACAATAATATTAGGCTGGAATTATATTGATAAGTGTATAAATATTTTTGTTTCATAAAATTAAAACGAACTTTACTAATACGAGTATATTACAATGAAAATAAATTTGCTTTTAGTTGTGTATTTGAATAACAATTAATTAATTAAATATTATTTTTATTTATTAAAAAAAATTCGTATATCAACGAATAGTGGGTCGGATAGTTTACCTTTACAATTTTTTTTTTTTTTTTATTATTATAATTCCATGGCCAATAGCAACCCTGTATCGTTCTATTATATAAATATTTTCCGATTTTCGAGATCCAAAACTATCAAACAACACTACTCGTATCTTATGAAATATGTGTTTAAAATTTGGTATTAATTAATTCGGTAGTTTCCAAGTATATAAGTCCCATACAAACCTTCATTCATTTTTGTGTATACCTACGACATTTATATTGATAATGTATTTTATTTTTCTCATAGTAATACGTTACGTTGAACTAATTTTCTATTAAAATAAATTGCATGTTATATTATAATCAATATCATAATATTATAAAATATAATATTACTAGCTATTGTTAACTGTATAATAAGTTTATATCAACGAACTGGCTATGTAACAGAGTGAAAAGTTTGTGTTATCATTAGCTTAAAATTAGGATAAAAATTTGGAAAATATTATTGTGAATAGTTTATAAGTTAAAAAATATAGGTGTAGGATGAAAAGTTTTAAGTGCGTACTGATATAATAATAGTTTTTAATTTACATAAAAATAACCTTAGTTTTAATTGTAATTTAAATGTTGTACGTTTTATCAGAATTTAAAACTCAGAATGTTGTAAAACAACTGTTTTTATGAATTTTTAATATTTTTAAATACACTTAATGATTACCGATTTTAATAATTTTATTGATATTTATAGAAAAGAAAATAAAATTTTATTTTAAAATGCTTATAGAGTATACTGAGTAAAGGTAGCCTAAAATAAGTAAATATACTCATACTATTTATATATTATTCTTTATTTGAATTAAACAATAATTATGTACATGTTTATATAATACGCTTAAATGATAACGAAGAAAGTAAATGAAGCCGCCATAGACGATACTCGATAATATTATATGTAGGTAAAATGTTTACTTTTAGTATTGTTTATATTTAATAGGAAGTTTCATGAATAACTTTGATAATGTGAAAGAAAAATATGGCATATCATATTTCATATAACCAGATGATGAATTAAATGTATTCTCGTTGGCATAATCTGTTGTTTTCAAGTCTATAATTAGTTTAATACATAAAGATGATATTATTTTGTGTTATATCATACACACAATGTAATTAAATTCAAATAATAGATTATTTAAGGGAAAATTCCTAAATGCGACAACAGTTTAAAATGTAATATTCCAAATCGTCTAACTCATATTATCCACCAAAATAATACTGCTATGCATAGTCTCAACTCTTCAGTATAAAGTATATTTATTTACTATTTGATTTTTATACTATGTATATTGTATATACTTAAATTATTTTTCCAATAAGTGTTCTTCAATAAAATTGATTACTTATAAATAGTATTATTTATTAACTAAGACCAATATTAATAACAATTACGTTGCACTCCATCAATTTGAATCGAAATATTTAATTATAATTATTTATTTTATGAGTAATTAAATGAAATAAAAACAAAAATAAAAATAAAATTTAGTAACAATGAACATAACTTAATGCTTATGATACAGTGCTTGTAAGTTTATAACTGTATAATCAGTCGATATAATGAAATCAATTTTTTTAGAATTTAAAAACGTACTTAAAAAATATAAAATCACGATAATTTTTAAAATATTAGGAGGGTTGCAGCCCCACAAATAAATACCTAATTTAATTTATTTACTTTCATGCTTTCCAAAAAAAATTAGGAAGATCATCTGGGTTATTTTAATTTTAGTAACAACTGAACGATATTTTATTTTTGGTATATTAAAAATAATAAATGACGTTTTATCCATTTGTAATCACCAAAATAAAACTAAAATATTGAATGGAGATCACCACAATGCCACTGGCCGCTATCGTATGCCCGTATAATATTTATTAGATGAAAATATTATTATTAAATTAAATATTGCAGAATTAACTTTAATATTTTATATTTATACAGTTTACTTTTTAATAACTCTGTTATAATAATTCTCTATGTTATATTGCATAAGATGTATATCACTATCTTATGCTTAAATTATTATTAAATCTTAAATACCTAATCAAAAACATTTGGAGGGGAGGGGGCGTTTAAATAAATTTTGAGAGGGCTAAGCCCCCCTCCCTAGTTGCGTTAATGATGATACATGTGAGTAATACCTACATTAGTTTGGTGTGACAACGTTGACGTACCTCACATCACACATCTTATTCATTCACACGATACAGGTGTCGCATTTTAGTAAGATGGAAAGTAATAAGAGATTGCAAATAAATACATATAGGCTAGTACTTAAATATAATTATAATATAAAAGCAATTTATACTATGATAATATAGTTGTATATAAATACAAAAACAGGACCATCAATCCTCTTAAATATTTGTCTGGATATAATCCTTAAGAATTCAAATATAGCAGAAATTGAACATCGTTGTATACAAATACAGATCCAGAGGGGGGTGCTAGTGTGCTATAGCATTCCTCCCCCTTAGGATGTTGCTTCCTGGAAAACAAATACTCTACACCTCTACACAATATAAAAAATCCTAGATTCACCACTGGTTATATAATTGATAAAACTGTATGTAAAATAATGATAAGCTAAAGTTAAGTTATATTAGAAACAAAACTAACAACATATACAATATAAATTAATACCGTATAAAATATACAGAATATTAAAGGAATCAAAAAGTGATCATTATATAATTTAGATTATTCTGTATATCGTATATTACATGAATATAATAATAAGTTTATTTATTATGAATTATACATATTTTACATATTTCAAGTTAAATTTGTTCTCATTATTGAAGTTTTAGCATATTAAGTTACTGATATAAAGTGTTGATAGAAAATATAGTAGTTTTATTATTATTCATGAAACATAAAATCTGTTTTAGCATTCATTAGTACATGGTTTTTACTCATTCACAGAAACTACGATTGTTCATAAAAAAATGCTTCAGCTCCATTAAACAATAATTTAAACTTAAATAATATTTTGTTTCATTTTATGCATATCATTTTTTTTATTTCCACTTGTTTTGAAGTTCGATTAGCATCTATATCACATTTTATTTTAAATAAAATTTCAATACAATTATTTATTATTTATGATGTATGTTTTATTTTTTTTTCCAAAAAATAGGTATAATATTAAAAGTTCTGTGAAAACAATAACTGTATATTATAATTGGATGTAGTTGAGACATGAGTTTAGAAGTAACTATAAAAATGGCATAAAGACGATTTAAATTTTGTATAACGTGTTATACGTTATTACGTTTAAACACTGAAAATTGAGATGATATAATTAAATTTATGAAACATGAAAAATAATTAATGAAAAATTATAATTATTAACTACGCACCTACCGTTTATAAGTAAATAATATACTTAAAAAATCATACAAAATATTTATCTTTTATTATTATTAAATTTCAACAAAAAAGTATAACATTTTTGATATTTTTTTTATTTATATCTTTTAATAAAAAAATGTTTTCTATGCCAATGATAAATAAAGTAAATATTATAAATTTATTAGTAGTAATCGCAACTATCTTAACTGACTATTGAGTTTTTGTTAGGTATTCTTATATTTTCACTCACACAAAGTCACAAATCCAGTAAAAGAGTATAAAATATTATTATAACTATAGATTTTAAATCAATGATAAAATGTCCTATTTGAAAAATAACACCGAGTAAAGCTTAGTTTTCTATAGTGTTTATAACACGTCTTAACAATTTCAAATTCTAATAAAAAGAATTTATGGGTTAGGGTTTTGAATACATTTTCGTTTATTGAATTTATGGTTTTATATTCTTATGGAATTCTGAAAATTAGCTTAGTTATGTACTACCTGGGATCAATTCAAAATATTTTGATAAATATTTCTACCTAAAAAAGCATATACATTAGTTTATTTTTCAGAACTTAAAAATTAAAATCAAGTCAATAAATCATTGAATTAATATACATTAAGTATAATTTTATTTTATTGTAGGTACTTAAAATGTTGAAAATCTCTATAGTCAGTTAATTTACAGTATATCATGAATGTTTTTTAGTTAGCTTTTAGTTTAGAGTACATGAGTTGTGTATTCATTAAATCCACTTCTCAATCGATAAGTTTAAATCACTACATGATTCGGAGTTTAAAGTTAGATACATGTGCTGAAGACATAGATTGGTTATTCATGTAGGAATATTTTAGGAGTTTATACTTTATATCACCAACTGGAAGTTTTAAACAATCAGATGGAAAACATTGTTTAGTTATAGTAGTGAATATAATTATTTTTAAAAAGTTATATTAAAACTAAAAAACAAAAAAAATTGGTTTCGTAAAAAGTATATACTATAAACTAGGTACATTAAAGAGGTCGATTCAATATATTTTTGTTTCATTATAAATATCATCGACTATTCACAATAGGTAGATACCTTTTATTTTTATTACTAATATAGATATTATAATACAATAATAAATATTAACCCATTGTATTGGTTGTTTATTACTGTCACAATTATTATTATTTGGTTATATCTAATCTAACCTGGGTATTAATATTAAACCGTAATAATATTTTCAAGATTGTAATTTATTTAACTTCGGCATCTACTTAAATCTAATATCAATTAATGTCATAAAATATTCAATAGATCTATGTTCAAGATATTTATATTATAATATATTTACTTATATTATATTGATCTAGTCAGGTCTTCAAGAGTAGTAATAACTAATATTCATTAATAATCATACAATATTATAATATATTATATCTATTTTAGTTTCAGGTATTTAATTATTTTAAGCTGCTGCTATTTACGAACATTGGAAGATAAAATTGACTATAAGAATAATATGAAGGATTTTACGACCAACATTTTTATTTTATGTAACTTATAATAAAATTGTTGATCTTATATGAAGTATCATATTGTTAAGTGCCTTGTTGAGCTAAAAATATTGTGTCTTATATTTTAAAATATTTTGATGTTTAATGTTAGATTACTTTTAATGGTTATAAATGATTTATATATTGTATGAAAAAAAAATGACGATGACATTTATTTATATAAAGTTGGGACTTACAATATCTTGACAATTTTTAAAGTAAATTATTGCAAACATTTAAAAATTAAATTAAATTTGAATGATAAATATAAATTAATGTTATTTACTTTTTCTTTAGTAATATTGGAGTTTACTTAAAAAAGCAAAATATTTACAGAAATTTGATAAATATATACAATAAACGCAGCCATTTAATGAACATCGAAAATAAACTATTTTAATATTATTATAATTTGAACTTCTATAAAGAGAAAATTAATAAATATATACATAAACACAATATGTATAAATAATTTAGTATTATTATTTTTATTTATAAAAATTTGTTATAATATTCTTGTACCATATTTTTTTATTATGCTTTTACGATTCCATAATCCTGAGATAAATTGTTCTGTGAGAGATACATAATTAATTTTAAGCAGTTTAGAATAATATAATATAATATATAAAGTCTACACAGTTATGTTTTAGATACAGTTGTCAAATTATTAATTTTAGACATATTAACCTTGTAGAAGTTATAATTTATAGTTTATTATACATTACTTCACGCTGAATCTTTATTTTATTGTTTTAGTTAACGTAACTATATGATTTTATACATATTATATGACGTATTAAACTAAATATTGATATAAATGTTGATTTGTGGATGTTTTTGTTCCCATATATGATAAGTTATATCACATATTATATCTGTACATGTTAGAGTATTGTATATATTCGATTAGTAGATTTTTAGAATACTTAAATTATAAACTAAAGTAAAAATAAAAACATACTGATAAATATATTTTTGTATAATATTTTGAATATATTTGTAAATTACTGAATTCTGAATGATACTATTTTAAGAAGTGTAAGTAAAGGTTGCACATGTTTTGCATGTTTTACGAATGATGACGAAGAGTTTTTTTTAAAGGAAACCTCTAGATCATGTTAAATTGACAGTTTCTCATTTTTTAAAGTTCATAAATAAATGACTTATACGTCTAGCACACGTCGACGCTTAAATAATTTTATTTAAAATATAAAAGAACAAAAATACGATTTACACTAAAAATGAATTTGAATGATTAAATAAATATGCTAAATGATTCATATACGAGAAAAAGAAAATATGGTGAATGGTGATGTACAACAGTAGATAGGTAATTTAATTTAAAATTCTGTTTGTATAAGAAAACTATACTTTGTAGTAGCTAAGGTTAAAATTTATATGTTCTAACTTAGTTTTGAATCTTCATACTATGTAGATAGATCTATGCATACTGTACACATATTATAATGCAGTAACATGATTTAAGTATATGCTTCTTAGATCAATTTATTACATCGTTTTTATAAGTAAGTATATAAAATGGTTTTAAAATTAAACTGCAAAATATTTATATATATTCTTTCATTTTACTTAGCTGGTTTATTAAACGACCTTTGTCAAACAGGTATAATGATAGAAGCGCAGTTCATGGCATATTTATTTATGCCAACATGATAGTAATATATTTTTCATAGTACATTTTTAAGTCTCGTATTATAATAAATATTTTTTAAATATTTATTTGAGTATGAAGTTATTTACTTTAATTTTAGTGAGTTACGATTTATTCAATATATATATATATATATACATATTTATATTAAATTGTTAATTTATCATCTAATCAATACAATAAAAATGAGCATTACAGTAATAATAAATGTAATTAGTGAGATGAAAACAACTAAAGTATATGCTTTTGAACTATAAATTCTTTCAAATGAATATCTTTTTCATAACATGAAATTTTAATTTAATATTAAAATATTTATTCCACACACACACACACACACACACACACACACACACACACACATATAATACTCGTATGCTCTAAGCGTATAGTTTTTTGAATTCATTTGTGTTCTATAAATTTGTTCTAATACTGGTGGTGTAGGGGATTATTTTCCCTGAGTGATATTAACTAGCAAAATGTTCAAATGTGTAATTATACAATTTAATCATACAACATATTTGTATTATATAATTATAAAATGAGTATATATTATTAGGTACCCATTTCTGTTTGAAAAAAATTATGAACAAATATAAAGAACGCTGACTTTTAACATGCCTCAAATTGGGTAATTCCGTAATAAAACATTTAAAAAGTCTCGTCGAAAACCCAGCAGATGTCGGAACAGATATATTCCCTAATTCTCTACTTAGCAAGCAGAAATAGAAACATACACACACTAGACAAAACATATACTTCAATAATACGTACATCTTCACCAATACCACGGTAGAAGTGAACCATTGTACGTCATTCTTGTGGTATTTTATTATAATTCACAATGGTAATAACGTGATCTCAGCACAATCGCTTCACTGGCCTGTATAACATTAAAAACTTACTTTGCTATTTGTATATATTATCCTGTCTATAACTTTAATATACAAAAGTAGGGTATGGTAGGAAGTTTTTAATTTCAACAAAAAATCAAAATCGATTTTTTTTCGCTTTTTCTAATTATTAAAAAAAAGTAATAGGAATTAATTACTTTTAACCTCCTGTAATACCTACTAGATTCAATTTCCTACCAGAAAATTTATTGAAATTGATGAGTAGAGCATTTTTTTTGTTCCAAAAGGCGGTGACATATACAAAAAAACCACATATCATTGTAAAATCTATACATTTAATATTATAGTTCTGTTCAGAACCTAAAATCTATTTAACAATAATTAAGTTTTTTTTGTAGAACTTGCTTCTCCCTAAGTCAGGTTAATAGTAATAAAGTTAGTAGGTTTTACATTAGTTAATGATTGCAACCTACACATATGCAACGCATAAATAGTATTGAGTTTACTTATACATCTATGGTATTTAATTAAATCAAAACATGACCATGCCTCCAAATTAACTGGAACTTGTAATAACATCCATAGAACTTTAAAAAAAATTATACATTTGAAACTCAAATTATACAATTGATTATTTGAAAACATTCGTATCATCTTAAATGAGAATAAAACGTCTTGGATAATTGGAAATCTGATTTTTTTTTATTTTACAAAATATTTCATTCAATATATAATTGTAATTTTGGGGTTAGTTTGATTTTGTAATCAATTGTTTTTATAGTAATTAATGATAGGAATTAATTTTTAAATATTTTTCGTTATCAGTTATTTTAACATTTATGCATTATCCATATTTTTTCATTAATAAATTCATTCAGTTGTATTATCTATCAGTAATTTTTTATGACTTAAAATAATCTATGGGATATCCTATAATCTAAAAATTAGGTGCACATATTTTTTAAACTAATTTTTTCTATGTAACCCAAGTATACTCAGATACTAACGGTTATAAATACATTATAAACGTAGTCATAGTCATTTTTTTTTTTTATATTGTAATATATGATTCATAAAATAATTTTATTCATTTATTTATATTTAATTATTATTTCTTTACTTAAAAGTTTTATGTCAAAGTAAAAGTTGCCAAAATTATATATTTATAGAATTCAATGATTTTTTGTTGAATCTTTAAATTTTTGTTTATAACGAAATATTATGAACATATTTATTTGATTTACATCTTGTGAAAATCCAGTGTTCAAACTCTCTTTTATAATCTATGAATCAGAATCTAATAGAAAAAATGTAATGCAATCTACACTAATTTATAGATACAATTTTAATATCTAATTTCACAATAAACTATATAATTAAAAATTTAAACGTAAGACGAAATAAATACTTGTAACTAAAATATAATTGTTTTAATATCTAAGTAAATTTAAGTTTCAAATGATACAATTTATTATTTTAGTTTTTATTAAAAACACAAATATGTACAGTATGTAAGTAAATAAGAAAACCTCACATCATTATAAAACCACCATAGCTCCGCTCAAAATCTAAAATCAATATAATATATTCTAATCATAATATTTTAGAAGTACTATATACTAATGATTATAATATATATATAGAATGCATAATGTAATATGATTTACTGAATAAAATACTAGTAGTTATTATAAGTCATACTTTTAATTGGATTTAAAATTTAATAGCCTAAGTTAATAACAAATAAATAAGGTCATAGAAGGAAACTTTTTTTCTAATATACTTTTTAAAAATTGATTTTTTTTCCTTTTTAAACAATGTTAAAATTTGTTGTTGTTGAGAATCATGTATAATATATATTTTTATCCAGTTTAATATTACATTATATGAAACGTACTTAATCATCACATTTTTTGTTTGTCTGTTCACACACCCTATGGACACCAGGTGCAAACATCATAGTCTAAATTTTTTTCCTCTAAATCATTCTCCTTAAACACGTCACAGTACAAATATATTTAATAATTCTAGAGAATAAAAAGTTTCATAAATCTTCTTAGACTAAGAATAAACTGTACAAATACTGGTCTGAATCAAAACAACCATTGTGACATTTATTTAAACGTAATAATACAGATATAATGATATTATTTTACGCAATTTGTATATACTTAAAAAGGTGAAATTTATTTGACAGCAATTTAATAGTTATACGTAAGATTATTTCTTTTTCCGTACAAAATATATTGATTTATTTGGAAACTTTTATAAAGTAAATTACCAAAATGTCTTATTATTTTTTTTTGTTTTAGGTCAATTGAATAAAAATATGAACATTCATTTTTAAAACCGGGCATTATAATTATAGTTAGTAGAAATTGTATGGCTGTATGTTTTTATTAATGACATTTTTTGATTTTGGTGTTTACAACTCTTTCATTTTAAGCTGAAAGTTTGTCATAAAGTAAATAAATGTACTTTTGGTTGAAGTTTCAAAATTGATTAATAAAAAACAAAATTATTATTAATATTTATAGTGAATACGACTATTTTATTGCATTCAAGATACGGTTAATATATTTTAAATGTAAGAACGTTATTGATGTTTAAAATGTGAAGCCTTATTTTACTGTAAACTTTGTATAGAAAAACATAATAGTGCGTTGCATACTATATAAATATCGTACATATTAAATAAAACAACATTACTAATGCATTTATAATATATAAATAATATAAGTAAACATAGAGATATGTTTTTTGTAATTGAATTGCTAATCGAAAAAATAAGAAAATTTGTGTTGATTTTTCACACTATGAAACTTGTAAATATTATAAATTAAATCTTAGTTTTAATTCTCATTGATATTTAATAATTTATGTAATAATTATATGTATAATATTTTGTTATTAAACATGTATAAGTATCAACTATCTATATATGTATACAATATTTATCTACTATTATAATTTATAAGCTAAAATCGTAAACAGTATAATTTATATGTACATTATAACAAAATAATAAATGTTGTTGATTTTATAATCGGGGTATACTTTTTATGGGACAAATAACGTAAAGTATTTTGAATTTTCTTAAATATAAAAATACCGGTCAATCCATTGTAATAGTTATTTAGTATATCTGTTAAAAAATAATCAGTTTTAACATTTTATTCAAAACTTATATTTTCAAAAGTCAAAAACATAAATAGGAAAGATGATGGTGGTATAATAATCTGTCAATAATAGTATTGTACAGATAGGAAGTCTCATCAAGTCAACTTAGCTGATTCAATGCTTTAATGAAATGTTTTAAACCAAAATTAAATCATAACTAACGATGCTAAATCGTAAATGGCAAACATCTGGAACCGTACGCCCTCCCCTTAATCAAAAATAAGCTGTACTTGGTAAAAATTGAAGTTATAGCAAGTCATTCGGAAGCGCAAAACTGAATTTAGAAGTAAAAAATATTGTGTATAATAAAAACTTATGGTATTATTTTTTCTTCATAAAAGGTAATACTCGTTTACTTGTTTAAATACAATAAATAAATAATTTAATACAAATTACAAGTGTTGATTATTAATTTACCAAGTGTGAAGTATTATTTTTATGCATTATTTAATTTTGATAATGACAATGGTTTAGTTTCAATAAAATTTATAAATAATATTATACTATAAAAATACTATGATTCAACCTTTATTCTTATTATCAAATAATATTTATTAATAATTTGAATAACAAATAGCAATAATATTGTTGTAAAATATTTTTCTTGGATAAATCAAAAGTGTATTATTATTAAATTTCACAATATTTATTTTTTCAATGGAATTTAATTATAGTTTATATTTGATTGAATATTTTATAATTAGAAGGTAATGTGAAATAATGAAATTTCCCCAACGTTATAATAAGAATAATAAGACGTATGCATATAATAGTATAATATATTACAATGTACGACTATACAGAGTACAATAATAGATTAAATAATTATTTCAAGCTTTATCATTGTCAGTTTGTTTGAATTAGCATTTACCAACTTGATGTCAAGGAATGTGGTGCTTAAATTTTGAGCAGCAGAAAAATATGTTATATGTAAATATGTAATAGTAATAACATAAGCTCTTAAAATAAAAACTGGTAAAATGTTAAAGTAATCTCTCTTAGAATAGGCTTATTAGAAAAACTAATATAGTACCTATAGTGAATTATTTTTTACGCTAAATTCATTTTTAAAAACATAGCTTAAATATAATTAAGGTAAGCCAAAAAAAATAAACCTTTATCTAAATATTTTTTTATGATTATACAAACAAATATTTTTAAATCTATTATAATCACGTCTAGGTGTATAAAATATACCTATATATGTATACCCTGTAAAGTGTATATGACAGAGGTGACCAACATGAATAGATTTTAGGGCCACATGAATAAATACAATGATATCAAGAGCAAAAATTTAAAAATGTTTGTTGATACATTTTATATAATTTGACAATTTCTAATAAATGTATACCTATACAATTTAAATTAATAATAATAATAATAATATAATAAGTACATTTTAATTTTATAAATAAAACGTGAGCCACGTAATATGACTTGCAAGTCGCAAGTTGACCACCTCTGGTACACGAATATACATAATACCAGTTCGAATAACTATATTGTTTCTTTGAGTATACATTTTCTGCGTTTTGACTGCAATAGCACTAATACGCAATGATATTACGTATTCTTTTATTTTCTTCAAAGCATACTTGTAGTAAAATTGTTGATTGTTAACAATAGTTAAAAGTGTCTCCAGTGCACTGAGGTTGGCTTATAATGGGAAATCAATATTCATGATTTTAGAACGTAGACTTCAATGATTCTTTTTTTATAACTTTAACACCCCAGACAACCAACAGGTAGATATGATATTTTTGATGAAAACACGAGTTCATTACCATTATGTTAAATTTCAGATAAAGTTTTATCAGTTTTTTGATCTGGCTTATATAAATATAAATAAATTTCATAGATACGTTATCTTGAAACGAAATTGTCAAATGCACTTTGATAATATAAATTGGTTTGAGCCACGTATAATTAATATACAAATACATATATCAATATATTGATTTATATAATTTAACATTTAATTTTCGAAAACTTGAAAACTAAATACAAAATAATTTATATTTCAATGGTAAAATAAATACAAACAACATGCATTTTATAGAAGTACATTTTTGTGTATATCAAGATAGCATTAGTTTAAATAAGATATATCAAAAAATCTAATTATTACCGTACCCCATGTAGTAGTATATGGATTAATTCAACTTTTCTTTTTTGATTTGGCATCCACTGAGATTATAAACGGGCTATTGCCAAGAGAGTTTCAGTAGTTTAAAATATATACTAGACTAGATGATAAAATATAATTTGTTTTACTGTTAACAAATCATTGTAATACTCATTTATACATTAATACAACTGAAAAATCTATTAATATTAAAATAATATAATAATAAATGTAATATTTAAAAATATATTACACTAAATAATAGTAATTATTATATAAATTTATTTTTTCAGACATAATATATATATATATATATATATATATATGTGGTATGTTCAAAAATAAAAATTTAAATAAAATATACATTTCATCTTCAGCACAAGCAGCCAAAAAAAAGATAAGATCAAACGGCAAATAAAAACCCTAAAACAATGACTAACGAATAAGCCACAAGTTAATCCATACACTAAACTTCTTCGTTTTTTTATGCAGAATCAAAAAAAATAATGACCATGACTACAGCGTGTAGTACATCAGAAATCCTACTATAAAGAAGCTTACGTATACGAATTAATCTTACTAAGAATGAACCAAAAAGAACTATACAGATGACTGATTGACAAAAGAGGTACGACTAAAGTGCTAATTAAATTATATACTCAAAGATAGGAGAAATAGGTTTTATAATAGTTCAATAAAAAACGCGAAAATGGTATACGATGTTTTAAAATAGATATAAATGGTCAAGTTTTGAACCGACACGTTTACCAAATATAGCGATTTTAGTAAATATGGACAACACGGAAAAAGGGAAGCGATAAAAGAAAATAATATTCAAATTGAATATAAGCTCAAATTTTAGGAATATCAAAAAAGTCTATTGATGTAGCTGAACCTTGTTAATGGATAAGACGAGATCGAGAATTATTATAGAAGAAAAGAGAGAAATTCTTCAAGAATTAAGTCGACTTTCAAGTCATAAAAAAGCTCCAAATAGACTCAACTTATAAACGTCATGGAAAAATGTTTATAATATATTTTAAGATAAACATTATTTAATGTATAATCAGCTAGAAACACATCTTTGAAGACGTGATTACAACTAAAATATTTTGAGATTATATCGAAAAACCATAAACACAAGTCAGTCATGATCAATTTACGCAACAATGACATAAATGGTAAGACATTAATAATTAAATAGGTGGTAAATGGTTACTAATAATCACAGTGTTAAATACACAAATATTCTTGAACATTCTAATTAATCATTGTAAATGATAAGTCAATTGCAAGTTTATTAAGTTATCTATTATTTATATATAAAAAAAATACATGTTAATAATAATAAATAATTACCAATTAAAGTGTACGGCAATAACGAGTATACGATGATATTTTCTTGTTACGTCGTGCGAGGATTTTATTTTTGTAATTTTTGAGATGAATCCTGAAACATATAATTTATCTTATTATTTATTATTTGTATATTCATTTTTATAAAACTTTAATGACAAATTACTCATATTAATTATATATTTCTCGTTGGGAATAGTTTTTCTAAAACACTATAATTCTAGTAATGAAATATAATACATAGTGATATTATTAATAAGATACCAGACATCAGTAGGAATAATCAATATTATCTGATAAAGAATCATGGTATTTCAAAAAGTGTGATAATAGCACTTTTAATACGGAAGTAGATAATTATTATAACATTCAAGAGTATGGTCGATAACAATGCAAGTGAACGAAGTTTCTACTCGTCTACTTTAACACGAAAAATGAGCTTTCTCGTACGGCGCTGTAACCATCTACGCAATGGCATATTAAATTATTATAACATTTAGGTATGCTCCAAGTGGTGCATTAATTATGTAGTCAACTAGTGGCATATAGAGAGAATTGTCTTATGTGTCATAGAAAGGCTTAGGTAAAATTAATTAATACATTTAGTAATAACGTAAGTAAAACGTTTAGTAATAAAAATAGTATTTTCTGTTTAAAACTAAACCTTAGTATCATAAACAATAAAAATTATATTACACATTGTAATTCTTCTCACCTATCTATATCATAAAAATGTTTAAAAATTATTTTATTTATTTAAATGATAGTAGGCATTTTTAGTTGAGTTTTCGTAAGTAGAACATATTATGTACCACGAATATATAGTGTTTTGACAATTAATTATGCAATAAAAATTACATAACTGTACAATGAATTAATATTCAGAATAATTTGTATAAGTTTAGGATTGTATTAGAACATAGTATTTTATATTATACTAGTTGAATTCTCCGGTTTAGTCCGTACGTAAATTTTAAATAAATACAATTATTTTTTATATACTATATTTTATAAAATTGAATAACTCCATCAAAAAAAAAAAAAAAAAAAATCGTAAAATTGTTTTAATACCTTGCCGAAAATCCACACAATTTAAATAAGATATATCCTCTACACTTCTTCATATAGAAAAAAAAATTAAAAAGTTGTTGATGTGAGGAAACACTGAGGGAAATATTTGGAACAACTCTGTAAAAAGAAAAAATTGGAAAATTATTCAAATACATTTTTGAAAAACCATAATATTTAAATACAATACAATATCCCTCCCTTTCCTTTCTACAGACAAAAATTAAAAAATGGGCGACGCGAGGACACGCAGGAAAGTATTTAGAACAATTCTGTAAAAAAGTTTGATATTGTTGTCAGAAACTTGGTACATAGAAAAGGCCTGTTTTTTATATAATATATATAAATAAAAATAAGGATTTTGCGTGGTTCTTGACGAATTTTATCACTGATTCGAGTTTTTGCTTGTATTTAGGGAATTACAACAGCAAAACACGTACGAAATACGTGTGTATAATATGTTTATGTGTGTATGATATTGTATACTAAACAATAATGTTTCTTTGATCTTATTAATAATAAAAATATACGTAATATATTTTATAAATAGAATGTTATTCCTAAATTAAATAACGAAATGAATTGAATAAATAAACGTGTATTAAATCATATGCTACCTATGGTTAACCAATTACTAACGTATAATTTATGTTATAACTTATAATTATTGCGACTATTAAATATATTGTTCGATAAATACCTATTTGTATTCATAAACAAACAGTGTATCTCGAAAACGTAGAAATCCACTGTTTACGTAGAGGCTTTATTGTTGCATAATATTATATAAATGGTACTTTATGTGATCTCAACTCCAAATTTAGGAACTCTCAAACTTTTTAGACTTGACATTGTTAATATTATATTTATTTATTTATCTTTCCAGTGTTTACGTAGACTCTTTCAATATTAGAAAATCTATAGTGTTTTTTTATGAATAAAACTGACGTCAAACTTTAGGTTATTTGATTAACTATACACATTTTTACTAAAATTTTTGTACATCGTTTTTTTATATTATATAATATTTAAGGGCAATTGTTTTCACATAATTTGGAACGAAGCATTTTTGACTATTCCCTTGTGGAATAAATGGACCTTTTTATTATTGATTCACTTGCATAATATCCAATTTTCAGGAATGTATACCATGTGCAAATACAACTTTTGGGTTGTCCTAACCACCCAAACAATTATCCTATTCTTCTTCTTCTTCTTCTTCAAAAAGAATAATAATAAATAAATAATTAAATAAAACATATTATTGTAAAACTAATAGCTTGGTTATAACTAATTATAAATCTAAGAAACTTAAAGCTATTATTTAAAATCCATAAATATACATTTGAAATGTGTTTTTATATTCATTGGTAAAATATGTATGCACCTATCTTGGAGGTAAAAAAAAAAAATTAATAGTTGTCTCAATTTATTTACTATTTTATTAGCATTGCTTATAAAAAAAAACCAATTTCACAACTCGTTTGATATACAGTTCATCAACCTACACAAATAAAATTCAAACATGTAGATGTAGTAAGCAGTTATTTTTATGGTTCTAATTGAATTTATTTGGTATTTTGTTATTTTTTAGAAGTCTAATAGCAATATTGTGTTATCTAACATTTGAAAACTGTGTAAACATTTATATTATAATTTTATATTAAGTACTTACAATTTTATATTTTCAACGAGAATATTAAATAGAGTTTAATATAACATTAACATTAAATTAAAGTCAAACAATATAATCTTATTTAATAGTTTTAATAATAATTAAATATTAATATAAAAATTATGAAAGTAAAATGATCATATTATAGATTCAATGTTTATGTTTAAATAATACAACTGATATCGTTAACACTATCATTTTAATCTGTTGCACAGTAAACTTTGACAGATTCAAATCGAAGCGGGTAATTTATTGTTATATATTGATATTAGATTAAAGTAATAATTTATAATATATTGTATTTATAACATAATATATTAATGGCAACCTTTATATCCTTTACATCTTGATACCTATTATACTAATAATCTACCAGTTATATCAATACATAATGAAATACAAAATAGTTAATAAATTAGTCATAAATATAGAATTATTCATTATAATATATATTTAAAGGTCATGATAAGCTGCAGTGCCTAGTCATTGAACTTATAACTAACTTTTAGTTAATAAATTAATTTACAAGTTTTGAGATAGATAGCTATAATTCATAAAACTTAAGAAAAAGCGTGTTGTTGTTAGGAAGATACAGATTTATTGTATTTCAAATATAATAGGGCGCAACTTCAACATTTTCAGTTCAATTAATCTGTAGTTATTTTTCTTTTACATGATATTTGAATTCAAAGTATGCAGTTTTTAAGGATTTAAATCATTTTATAATGCAACTAGGTAAGTATTAAATGTGTGTTTAAATAGAATACAGCAAATAAAAATACAGTTTTTACATAATACATACATATGTACTTACTTCAGAGTGATGTTATAATACTATATTATACATTTACATTTACTATAAATATAATTATTTATAAGCAATTATGCATAACTATAAAATATTACTATATAATATGTTTAAATAAGACATTCTATGAATCATGATTAAGTTATTGTATTTTATTTTAAAATAATAAAAATTAATAATAATAATAATAATAATATATTATTTTTAAAAATATATCGAATTATAAATTGTTTGCCCATTCTTTATGGATTTAACATTTTGTTAATAATAAAACTGTGCTTAATTATTAAAAAAAAAATTATTATATTATTGTATTTTAATATTTAAATATAGTGTGTGAAGTATTTAACGATGTAAGTTCACGAAAAAGATTAATAGTACCTAAATTTACTAAGTATTTAGATTTTTATAAACGGAGAAGACTATTATGTTGTAAATGCTAAATGGAATATAAATACTTAGTTGAGTTATGTTATTTCATAAAATAAATTAGTTTCAGTTTCATTTTTTTTTTTCATCATAATGTCTGATCTTTATAACGTATATTCAAAGTGCAGACTTATTTTGTTTTGAAACAATAAAAAGTGAAATGAATTGTTACATAGAAAAAATAATTATGCTTAAAGAAGATGGCTAAAAACAAAATAACAATTTATCGACAACAGACCAATAATGATATAAGTATAATGTATCTATAACACTCATTTACTTATTGGTTATTAATTTATTCAGTATTATAATATTTTAACATTTTATTTCACTAACAATAAACATTTTAAATTTAATTAGTTATAATATATTTAGGTATCTGAAGGATTTAAAATTTTTTTATATTCAATAATTATACCTTTAATATTTATCAATTTTGATTTTGTATGTTAAATTTCTTTTGATGAATTCTTATTGTGTTTTACATCTGAACAAGTATACAATTTAATCGAATGCATGAAATGTTTTTTAATATATTTTGATTTGTATACCCTTGAATGTTCTGACTTTTGACAGCCAAGTCGGATAACAATTTAAGTAAAAACATGAGGTTCCAATTTAAAAAAAGTTTGTTTCTTTACTTCAAGCTGTTCAAAACCTTTTAAATATCAGTGAAATATAATTGTATATTATAAAATTCAACTATAAATACTTATTATCTTTTATTTCTCAAGAACGTAATTATAATATACTTAGGATTAACTTAATTTGTTATATGATTTCTAGTTTATACTAAGATTATATTGTATTTAAGAATTATTTGTCACCAAAACACGCTTGATACGTGATTACGGTAATTAGTTATCTTTATTTGTTTTATAACTTTTAATTATTGGAAATTAAAAGTATTATATATTTATTCATATAACGGGAAATTTTATTAGTAAAAAGCAAAGATTTTAGAATGTTACTATGATGTTTGGAATATCTTTATTGATGTTAATGCTCCAAAATAAAATAACAGTTATTTTGTTATTTGTTATTTATCACGTGTCTGTAGAACGTTGTCAATGGCACACATGCCTATTCATCATTTAATACTTCATTTAATTAACATAGGTAGGTATATTATGTCAGTGGTAAGTTATCCTTTGTCTTATTTCATTTAGGACAAACTGTAACGTTAGCTATAAATTACATAAACTAGTCGTGCTTATATTAGCAGAGTGCTCGAAAAAGTGCATTTAGTTGTCGTTTTCACATTTATCTCCAAAAGTGCGGTACAAAAAGTAATGTATGAACCGGAAAGTATATAAAAAGAAATCTTAAATGCATAATTTATTTTTAAACTAAACGTGACCCATTTCAAATGATACTTCTAACCATACGTGACTTCGTACAGATCACATTATCGGGATCTTTTATTAGTACCGCGTTTTTTTTTTTTTTTATACAATTTTAAACTTTTTTCAAGTTTTACTTTTATTCTCTATTACTCGAGCAATTGATTTGTTTTGAATTTTTATACATATCTTAATCAATAGTTTAAATCCGTAGCCTTTAACCATAAATTTAAGATCAAGAGTAGTTTGGCTATTTGATCGTTCAAGATTTCAACTTTGTATTATTGTATTTAAATATATGTATACATAATATGATCAATAAGAATAGTGAGTCATCATACTTTATTAAATATTAAAAATATGTCTTATATTAAATGTGTAGTGTCAATCAAACTTGTTAAAATGCGCGTGACTATTCATACTCTTACGTGTATATGATAAATAATAACTAATACTAATATTACAAAGCAATGCAAATGTTATATTTAAATATAATTTATAACTTATTTTATAATGATTAGTACTTAGTTACAGCGTTGTGTTTCAGTTTTAAATCACATTTCATTTTCAAAAATAAAATACATTGTCATCATTTAGGTATAACGTCTAAAAGGTACAATTGTATTATTAATATATTAAATAAAGTTGGTACTTTATAATTTACAGTTTAATTTTGAGATTCTTTTGAAATTATTGTACTAAAATTTCATATGATGTTTTAAAGTTATGTAAATTAAAGAGAATTTTATGTACATTGTATACTGTCTGATTGTATATAGTATATATATATCTTTCAATTACTAATTGAAATAATTATACCTGAAACATGCTATATATCAGAAACGAGTTGCGAGTTTTATTTAGATGTAATTAGTTAATAATTATGTTATTTTAATATATTTATTGTTGGGTAAAATATTTTTAAAATTAAATAATAATATAATAATATATAGGTATAATTCATAAATTAATATATTATATTAGATAAATATAATTTAACACGTTTTAGGGATTTTTATGTATTTTCCATACAAATTATGATCATATTATAATGTTTATATTACTGAAATCAGAACATTCTAGATATATATTAAATCTTAATTTTATGATTTTTTTTTATTATTCAACAGTTGAAAATGATTCATATTTATTAACAAATATTGTTTTACAATTCGAATAAAAAATGTATTAATTATTTTATTTATATGGCATAAATGAGTGTCAATAGTATTGAATATAAGTGTTTTTAAACTTTTTTTGGTTATTTTTTAGAATAAACTTTAATATGAACAAATACATTTCTCAGTAACCTTTAAAAACAATATAATCCTAGGATCTGTTAAGAACCAGTTTTCTATTGCAATGATGTACTATACTAATATAATTTAAACTTAACTAAGCGTCCGTTTTTATTTTTTAACTATTGTAGCTGATGGTTTTAATTTAATTACACGATACCTATTGTGTTAGGTATGTTGTACTATAAATATTTTAATCTATTATTTAGCATATGTTAAATTTTAAATTTTGTGTGGAGCGATTAATCTATTGATTTTACAATGACGAATGTTTTTTCCGTACGTGTCGCGATAAATAATAAGTAATTGATAAAATGATTCAATTTTCGTCTTTGAAGGTGGTTTTGAATAGCAAATTGAATCTAGTTTGTACTTTAAAGAGTTATATTTTAAAATTCTCAATATTTGTATATTTTTATAATCGAAAAAAAATAAAAAAAAATAAGGAAAGAGGAATTCTTAAAAAAATCAAAAAATTGACAAAATCTATTTTTTGTGTAATTCAAAAATGAATAACTATAGGTACTTGAAATTATCATCAAATGTTAATATTATTATTTATTTATAGACGTAAATTTTTTATTTAGTTTTCATTTTTATAAATGTCGATAAAAAATGTATTTTATTATTAAATACTTATAATATGTTAACTGGATTTGGATATGCTAGCGTACAATGTTTATGTGTATATTTTTGCCACAGATTAATTATGTTAAATTTCTATTTGTTATACACAAATAATATATATTTATATTTTATATTTGTAATCTACATTAATGTAATTGGTCAATATTTTATGATTATTATAAATTAATTGTATAAGATCCGTGAGAGATGCACAACCAGTTTTAAATAATATATCAAAATTAATTTTACAAACACAGTTTTTGACTTGAGGTTTTTAGAACTATTATAAACTGTATACTAGAGGTCTTTTAAACTGTAATAGCTACCAGTAATAAGTAGCTATGGATAATTACTTCTTCGTAAATAACAAAACCTGAGAAATTTTATTTATTATTCAATGTATAATATGCCATAAAGACTTCGTGAAATCAATCTATTTATAAAAATTGATCATTTCATCAAATGGAAACGGCTTTTTCATATTTTGTGAAATGCAACTTGTGTATATTTAAATATTGTTTTAGTTATTATACATTGTTACATTATAAATTGATAATTATTTAATTATATATTAAATCTTAATTTAGCTTGATAATGAGGTCTTAAGTACAGTTAATCTTTATATTGTCATTAAGAAATTATAGCAGTATTATTTAAAATTGTTAATTGTATAATAGTAATAAAACAATAAAAGTCAGTAATTATGAAAAATAATATATTTTATTTTTATACATCCTAAAAAATATTATATAATATGTATAAAAGCGTTTATTTTATCTCTGCTTAGATAAAAATTTAAATGTTCATTTTCAAATATTTTTTTAATATAATTTTGAATAAAATATCAATATATTTTATAAATTATTTTTTGATAACCTGCTGAGGTTTAAAATAGATAAAATCGGTTATATTTTTGAACTCACATAAAATTTAATTCCTATATTTACATTTTATTAAATAAAATTTCAATTGTTGTTTAACTTAGAATGTTTTTGTAAAAGTATAATGTAATTTAACATGTTTTTCGAGGAAGAAATTTTTTAATGTAAAACGATGACGGTATTTAACTCCTAAAGATTTTAAATCTGCGATTATTGTCAATGTTATTAAGGTTGTTTGTCATCCTATCCTGCAATAAAACGACACGTTCATAGTTTTTACCAAGAAATTTTATTATTATTGCTGATCCTTTTCAAAAACTCTCACATTTTATTGAAATTCGTAATGGTAGAATCAATAAATTATAAGTATCTTTAAAGTCTCATAACGACATTTGAATAACATTATCGGTGGGCTTTTGGATTTTATTTCTTTTTCAAAATACGATTTTTATGTTTTTTGCTTGATATTATCGTACGTTTTTACCTTATAGAAAGTAAAAATTAAAAAAAAAATAAACAGTACCGTTTATAATTATTAATAAAAGTTAGAGTATTATAGTAAAAAATAATGTATACATATATTTTAGTACTACCTCGTTAACTTAGCTCGACACGCACAAACAGGGTAAATAAAGTCGTGTTAATATTAAAATTTTGGATTACATTTTTAACTAAGACTATATGGCTTACATATATTATGAGTTTAAGGTCAGAAATGGTGGGTACAATACATTGTTATTGATAAACGAAAATTTCATATCATTTCCGGTCATTTTTAAAATTCATATTTACACGAGTGTTTACATTAAATTTTAGGAAAAGATCAATTTGTATGATATTATTACTATTTGCTTTAATACGTTTAATTTTTATATATTCCATACAACTTATAACTTTATAAGTATTGATACAATATTTTATAAAATTTTAATTTTCTTTAGTTTTCTAAAAAATATTAAAATATAATTAAATAACTCCAATATTATTTCATAATAATTACTAGGTATGTCGGCGAACTATTAGACTAAAAATTGGTGTAGTATTAATATAAATATGATAGTAATCCGCTGAATAATTTTAATTTTTTTATAAATCAAATAATATTTATTATCATAACATTATTATGTTATCATACGATCACAGTATTATTACACATTTTATATAATACGTATTATGTATATTGTTACAAATGTTTATTAATTATATTTTTGGCTGTCAAAATCTGTAAAACATAGTACATTAATTTTTTATTATATAAATTCCACAACAGTTACAGGTCTTCGTGACATCCAACCTTAGCAAATACCGGTTAATTTTTGACAGTTGAATCGAAATTAAATCACGGTTTCAGGAATAACTCAGATAAATTATTTATATGTGGCAGTGCTGCGTACCCTAACTCTAGACTTAGCATTGTTAATATCAATCATAGCTATTTCTAAAGATATTCATTGTGACTGATGAACTTTAGCAACATATTATGCTTATATTTAAAGAATATTGTTTTTGAGTAAGTAAAAGGAGTTCAATATTTTTTAAACGATAATATTCTATAAATCAGGAAAAAAATATATTTTTCTTAAATATTTCTGATAATGTTGAATCTTAAATATGATAACTAAACACACGTGCAAAAATAACTATTCATAATCCTATGTATATTATGTAACCGTTCGTTTTAAATGTGGAAATCAATAAGATTTGTACTTTGCTGAGATGCGTCCATAGGTATTCTTGCATATTATGTAATGGTAATATTATTATACGTTAACGCACAAATAGAAATACAGAGAGATGGGTATATACTATAAGAGTTGAGTTTTGAAAAGCTCTAATTTCGTCTGTTTGACTTTCAAGGTGGTGGCCTGTCAAATTTCTGTCACTGATAATATATGACAATTCAATTTTAGTCATTAAGAATATTTCATGCATTTTAAGTGCGTAAATAAATACTTTATTGTAATAAAATCAACAACAACATGTTTTAAGTTTTATCGAAATTGGTTCATCTGAGCAGGAGAAGATAGTTTTCATAAATTTACACTTGAGTTTATTTAGTCTAAACATATTGTGTATATACAGTAACTAACCTAATCAAGATATAATATACATATTACTTAATAGGTATATTGATATATTGTAATAATAATTAATTTTGTGTAATATTATAATTCAAGAAAATATATATTATTCTGCCAGTAGTACACAAATTTAAATACTAATTACTATTATAAATAGACACGTTTGATAACATTCTTATTTCTTAAACATCCATTCAATAACCACTTGTTATATTTTGAGTTAAGTATATTTTATTAGGAGGTATCTCCTATGAACAATTTTATTTTCTAGTTAATCATTCTGTTTACTTTTTTTTTATACTTTATTTTGCGTTTATTGAAAGCATATAATAAACACTACGTTTGATAATATAATATTATATTGAATTTAATAAATGTATTAGAACATTTATGGGTAAATTCAATGACTACAATTTTATTTTTTGCTATCATAATAGTAATTATATATTTATGTTTTTATGAATGAAATATTGAAGGTTGAAATAACATTATAGAAAAACAAAACCATGATCTGCAGAACTAATGGCGATATATTATTTTAATATATACCTATGTATCTATTGAACAATTATTAATATTGTAACAATTGGTTGCAACATGTATTTAATATTCATATACTAAAAATAAACTACATAACAATTATAAAAGAACACAATAAAAAAATAAAATTTTAAAATATTACCCACCAGTCTACTTCATTGTGTATTATATTATTAATATGTAACATTTACATAAATATTTTGTTAACGAAGTACAAGATAATTCAATTTAGTCAAATGATTAATGATCAGAAGTATTATAAATCAACGTAAAGTACCTATCAAAATTAATAATGTGCATGTTTTTGTCTGAATACTTGATAATATATAATCCTTTACTGAAAACTTTGTAAAAACATCGTCCTATTAAAGAAATTCATTTTGCGGTCGATTTGGTAAGAAGTTTATTTTTTTTGAAATAGCGAATTGCCGAATATGTACTAAATGTAAATTTGTTTATATAGTAAAAACAAAGTAAAAGAAGCATTAAAAATACTGTTTATTATCATGATTATAACAGAAATGGTAAATTTTATTTTTTTTTTATATTTTAAATTAAGATAAACAGTATACACAATATATAATTTTCAGCTCGATAAGTAGGTATATATTGTGATGATAAAAGAAAATGTATGCATGTATTATTTGAGTAGGAAGTCATTCATTAGTGACAATCGACTGAAAGTTGTTTAGTTACCAAATTTTTTATAACAATTTGCAACACCAGTTTCTTTTTAGACAACGCCATAGGTGCAACTAGAGTTCTATTTCTGGGTAGGCTAAATTGATATCAATGAATCGTGAGGGCTTTGGTCCTACACCATTAATATTGATTATTAACACTAATATAAAAAAATAGGTGTGCTTACCCAAGCCCCCCCCCCCAAGTTGCGCCTATTGACAACGCCTAAGTTTGTTAGATATGGTTTAGACGGATAGAGTCTAAACTAGTCTTAATGAGTGAGTTATAATGGATTTGAAGACAATTGTGAAAGTTTTTGTAGAAAGCTTCTTCTGTCACAGTTTTTATTGAAAATCTCTTATATTTACAAACATAAGATACTTTAAATATTACATAATATTAAGATAATCCCATGTTAAATTTTGATTTGTAACTTTATATTCAATATCGCTTCAAAGTGTTTAAATTTACGAGAAAAATAAGAAATGAAGTACTTAAAGAACAATTAGATAAGATCAAGGTAAAATATAATATTTTAAAGCGATTTTAGAAAAAATGTAGGTTGATCATACCGCAAAATTTGTTGTATTCATGATTAGAACTATATATTCAGTTTTTAATATATTTAAATAACATTCTTACTTTATATTCTACTACTAATTGTATTTTCTGATACGAAACTGTTTAAAATTTAAAAATCTTGAAAAATAGGTTTATAAGAAATATTTCATTTATATAATTGTATGTATAAAGTTATCAAGCTATTAATATACCTAGCTTATTCTACTCGTATGGTCATTATTTGCATGATAGTTTAAAACTACAAAATATTATAAATTATATTACATATAAGTATATTTTTTTTTCAGAAATTAAATCTCACTATAGATCATAAAAATGTACAAATTATGCAACCATAAATGAAAATAAAACATTTTTTTGTGTAAGTTTACCATGAAGATAGGTACCTAGCAAATAAAAATATTAGATAAAAATAATGCACGGAACGCATAAATCATTTTGTCATATAGGCCCATGCTGATTTAATACCTACTATAAATACAAAGTATTATTCCTCTGAGGTACAAAAATGTCAAGTAATAAATTCAGCGGTTGATCGATATAATTTTTTAACATATCACCTTTCAAAACCAAATAATATACACACAGGTAGAATATTCATGTCATAAAAACAATTTAATGTAGATTGTGTAATAATAATTCTTAATTTAAAGGAAATTAATCATTTATTATAATTTAATATAAATATAAAAAATATGAAGAAAAATGTAATAACTAGTAAACCTAAAAATATATTATTGTATACATTTTCTAAGCTAGCTAATAAAAGATTAAAAAAAGGAATGTTATTGCTATTAAATTATTACTGATAATGAAAATTAAAAATAGTTTAAAATTAACATTAGATTTGACTAATGAGACTTTACTTTTTAACTCATGGTTGTATTATATACATTATATTTATTAAAGTGATAAAAATACATGACGGCAATAGTTACCGTTTTAAAATCTAAATCACTTATAATAATTTCATAAAATGATACATTATAAACATATCATAGTAAACTTAGGTTCGATAAAAACTCGTCTATTGCATAAATGCAATATTTTATCGTTGTTTTTAGATGTATAGTAGTAATAATCGTTGTGCCAAATTGTGTGAATTGAAAAAAGTGTCAAACATCAAATATTTGTTTCTAGTCTATATTTTTTTATATTTTATTTATGGTAAATTAGCTGTATTGTTTTCAAATACATCACTCATTATATAATTGGATATAATAGTTTAACGTTTAACAATATTGTAACGTACTATTGCATTCACAGTTTTTTATAATCATAGTTTATATCATATTAATAAACAAATAAAATGTTATATTAACTATATTCTAAAAGTTGTTTAATTTAAAATTTTGATCGGACTAATTAAAAAAAAATGATAATACACAAAGGCAGCAAAATAAAAATATCTATAAAATCAACTAGCATTTATGGTAATATAAAATTAATTTCGATGCCGATTTAACTATATTCTATTTTTGTTTATCTTGATAGGATAAACTCATGGTTTTAGGTAATTGTAATAATATTCTCGAAGTAATCATAATAGCTATAAGTTATTTAAATAAATATTGTTTAGGCCTTAAGGATATTTATTCTTGAGTTGTTTTTAAGTATTAGGAAAAATTAATTATAGTTAGTATAAGTATTATAGATAATATATATTAATATGAGATTATAACATAATATATAATATAACCATTGCATTTCGAAAATAAATTATAATAGATAGGTCTATTGTTGTTTATGCATTTTACCAAAATATTGATATTGTAAGATTCTTATTCATTAGTTATTATTGCAGTAATAGAAATTTCTTATTAATTTAATTGCTTCAATCATAATTAAAATCGTATTTTTATTATTATAATTGTATTTTTAATGACAGCGTTGTGGTTATTGATAACTATAGTTGACTAAATAATGACAAATTTAATATATCATATTATATATTAAATAAAAATAATTTATATTTTTTGCTTATAATATTAAATTATGAGTTTTCCAATAATATTTTTAAATTAATGATTATAATGTTTACTAAATAGTGTTTTGCTAAAGGCCAAATACATCAAGGATAATTCTGTATAAGAAAATATTTTCACTATATGCCAATATGCCATAAATGTGGTTTATATAATTCCAAATTCTCCTATCAACCATTATACTTTCATAATGAGAAGTATTAAAATTAATTATAAGTAATATATTTCTTGGGTTACATAACGTATAAATTCTCTATAGTATGCACTACTTCATCATACAAAATCATCAAGTGTAAGAATATTTAATAACTTGGTTCAACTTTAGTTAAATAATTATTATATTAATTTAAATAAATATCAACGGTCTATCAAATTTTTAATATCATCTTATTAGCACCATTTGTAGCCTTTATAAAAATATAAAATGTATTAATTTACAGATAGTTTTTTTATATGTATGTTTTTCTATAGAGTTTTCTGTGATGCAGTTTTATGAAAGATTCTAAATTAAAAACAGTCCTTTATTTTAATTTGTACATCGAACTCTTACAATTTCTTCAGTATACTGATATCAAAATAAAAATCCACAGAGAATCGTTTATGAAATAAGTGGTAAATTTCAATTTTTAGTCTCAATGCAAAATAATAAGTAACACATCCACTCTAATGGTGCATACAGTCCTAGAATTAATTACTATTAATTATTAACATTATTAATGTTTTAAGCTTTTAGGTTCTACAACAATACTGTACAAGAGTATATAGCATAGAAATTATAATATAAACTTATGAAATATAATAAATCAATGAATACACTAGATACATATATACACAAACCTTTTTGTATAAGCCTTGCAGAATTTTAAGTGATGAAGCCAAAAACGTTGTTAGCAAAGAATCTATTGTGTAGATTAAGGTATATGACCTAACGTATAATAATGGAAAGGTAGCTAAGGGTAAGTTTTTTATGGAGATCAACAGACATAATCAAGAGTAGATAGTTGAGGCAAAAAAGAAATGTATGCAAAGAGGAAATGTAGTACTTATAAATATTAAACATGACATTTAATTTTGATTTGTGGGTTGAATTTCGATGAAAAATATCATGTGCAAGTAAAAGGTGACCGTTAGTATAGTCGTATCTACTGATTATTATTAAAAATTATTTGGGTTTTTAATTTGAAATACTTTTGTTAGCATGGCGTTAAGACTATATTTTGTGATGTATTTTTGTTTATATTTGTTATTAATATATCATATAATACAATATATTAAATACTGTGAAATGTAGCTGAATGTGATAATTTAGAAAGTTTATTTATTTAATATTTATCCATCAAATGTTTTTTTTTTAGTTTTTATAGAAAATATAAAATTTTATTAATGTCTTGCCATAATACATAAACGAAGACATTTTATTATTAAGCATATACTTTTTGACTTTTACAATCATGTATAATAATAATTTAAAGAATGTCTTTATATTAAATAAATGTATAGTTAATTAATATTTTATTTTATATCAAACATTAAAATAAAATGTTTTGATACATTAGATTAAGTTAGGTTTTATATTAATGTACTATAAGTATTGGAAATTTGCTGCTTTGAGTAAAAATTATGTTTTGATCCTTCAAACTAGAACCAATTGATTACCAGGAATCTTCCTAAAAATTGAATATTAAAATTAATTATACAATAAAAAATGTCTGCAGCAACAAAAAAATAAATTACAAATTATAAGTATATAATAGCGAAAACAATAGAAAAACGTTCATTGCTTCATTCAGAATCTAAAAGAAAAAAATTACTTGCAATATATATTTTCATTTAAATCATATATATTATATATATTATTTCTTTGTATAAATATATCTATATACGTTTTTAAGTTTTTTCTCTCCAAAAAGTTGTTAATACGAAATCCGATTAAGATAAACGGTCATTGCCAGCTGCCCGCAAGCGTAAACACGTTAAGTCGGTTGGCTAAATTCATACGACCCAACCTAAGTTTTGTGACCGTGAATCATTCATACAAAGTTAACCACGAACCCGTAAATTAACCATTTTTTACCATATTAATATATAAATACAATTTTTTTTGTCTTTTTTAATTTAATATACTAGTAATATTAACCATTTTAAAATTGTTGGTGTGTTGGCAGTTTTTTAATAGTTTCATTTGAAAAATAATGTATTTAGTTATAGGGAATTAAATATTGTTTTGCTGTGAAAACAGATTCATTTTAATTTCCATTTTGGCTTCTGAAACACAGAAACATTTATAGGTACTTATAGATATTTTATACATCATCATTTTAAAATTAAAACAATTATTTTATAAAGCAATGTATATCTGTTATAGTATTTATCACATCAAGTCATTAAAATGATTTAACAACTGAAACCTGACAAATATTTTCTTCAAACTGAAATCATACATTAAATTTTAATTTAATATTTTTTACTGAGTAGTACGAGTAAAACTAGTATATAAATTACAAGTAGTAAATATTAGTTAATTGTTATTTAGGTTTTATGAAATATAATGTGAATTTAAGATGGTATGATTCATCATGAATTACATTGTATATATTATGCTGAATTTGTTAGTCGTAACAGAATACTGTTTTAATTATTTATCTATTAACGATGGCCAGAAATTATCAATGGACATTAAAAATATATTTTTGAGGAATTGTATAAAAATTTAAATTCGAAACTGGTGAACATTATAACAATAATATATGTTTTAAGTATAATAAGGATAACTATTTTAAGTGTCTAATTTAGTTATAGTAAAATGATTAAAATATTTAATTTTTGAATAAAATATAAAATTAGTGAATATCTAGTAGAAATGTATTACTATATTACTATGGATTGTTATTGAACTAAAGAAAAGTGAATATTGTGGTTATGTTTATATTAATAATAAACCTGGATACGTGAATTAATTAATTAGAAATACCATGCCATCTAGCATAACATGATCGTGATATTATAGTTAAACCTTTCCTTTATATTTTTTCGATCAAATAATTCTATTATACCTAATTCACCCTAGAGAGTTTATCATTAGTTGACTAATAAATGTGGCGTTGACAGGGGACTTGATTTGATTTGTGTGTTACAAACATATATATCATTAATTGTATTGTTGGTCCACAGATTAATCCACAACTATCAAAAATACTTTACAATTTATTATTCTCCCATAACATAAGTATAGATTTTGTGATAAAAATCAAATCGAAAGGTTTAAGAAAATTTTTTTTTCTCGAAGTCAAATAAAAAATAAAACTGATATATGTGATATTTTAAATTCTTTAGAAAATATTTTACTTTCAATGTTCAATATTTCATGTTGAAAATAAATTTAAAAGTTTATTAAAAACATTAGGCGTTGTCAATTAAATATAAAAAAAAGGACATTTTTTTCTAAAACTATTTAATAATGACTATTATTGAACTTAAAAATAATATTTTCCATCTGTACAAATTATTGCTTATCAATTAATTTAATTTGTTTGAAAACTAGTTTCATAAAATACAGTCAATTAATAATAATTTATTTAAACATTATTAATAATATAAAAATGGGGATATTATAGCTGAAATATTTTTATTTATTTATTTTTTTGTATTATTTTAAGAATTATTAAAAATATTTAAGTCAAGACGCGTATAAGTCAAAAATACTTTAAAAATATTTTAACATTTTTTTTTTTAATATTTACTATACACTTTGTAAACACTCACACACACATATACATATATTATAATATATTTAACCAATAGTGATTTGAGTGTTTAAGAAAGAATCCATCCAGTAATGGAACTTAACAGTATTTGAGAAAATTTTAAGTGTTATAGTATATTATTATGTCTTACATAATTTTTAACAACAAATTTATTTTATTTTAATTTTAAAATGTGGCATATTTGTAAAAATATTGAGTGCTTAAATTTAAAGTTTTGTCAATTTTTAATACTAAATAGGTATAAATTCCCAATCATAATGCACAAACAATTTTGAATTCATACTTACGGTAATTATAGCAATAATTTATTATTACCAAAAACTTACTATTTATCTAACCGTCCTGACCTAATCTGTAACAGTATTATTTTTTTATATACGTATTTAAAGTTTATCTGTTATATTAAAATATATATTTTTTTTTATTAAATGAACAGTGATAATTAATTATTTTATAATAATAATGACAATTTTTAATTGTTTTTTTTTTTTATTTTTACCTGTTAATAGTTTCATAACAATTCTAATAATATTGTATATGCGTGTTTAAATGTATCTATTTATATATTTATTTTAATATTTATACTTATCATATTATTAAATACACTCATATTATATTATATTGTATAGTGTTTATACTATAATAATTAATATTTTATGATAAACAATTAAATTAAATGAAATAGCCGCTATTTTATACTATAATATTATAGACCGAGGTAGTAGTCTGAATGAAGAATTTCGATTGTCCATGAAAGAATAGCCAAAGATTTAAAGATAAAAAAAAGACGTTTCCTAAAATATATGAAAAATATCACATTTAATCCTTCTATGGTATAAAAAAAAATTATAAATCCTATAAATTTACTAAGCAAAATATGTTAAAATCAGGATTAATAAACTAAAAATATGCATAAACCTGTATAATACAACAAAACCTGCAGATAATCCGACCTTAATAAATCAATAATATATAGATAATAAAAATTATTGGAAATATGGTTATAAAAATATGAGTTGACAAATATATATTTAAATGTATCTTTATGAAACCTATTCATTTTTTTTATAAAATTGATAGATCATTAATTAATGGAATAAATTTAGTTTCCAGCTAAATAATAAAAATATTTTTATAGAATGTCTTTGGGGAGATCTACTGTAAAGCAAATTTTTAATATCAAAACTTAATATTTTGAAAATTATTTATGTTTTTAAAATATTTTTTTACACAATTTGGTCATTATAAATTAATTTGAATACTATCTCAGAAAATCATACAAAGTGTATATCTCATAGATCACAATAATCAATAATACAGTTTATATTGTTTATTCACTAGATACCGATTATAAGACATACTGATATAAGATTCAGTCGTTTATAAGACTTAAATTTCGTAAAAATAAAAATGGTTGAAAATAAACATTTTTTGGTTCAAATTTAGAAATAAATTGATTTTCAAAAATTATATATTTTTCTTGGTTATTATTGGTTACGATTCATGCTTTATAATGTGTGTACAACAAATTTTATCACATTTTACATTTATTGCTATTATCTTATATTAGATCATAATTCGAAACAAATTTTTATTATTTATAATAAGTATGTATATATATAATTTATTATTTTTATTAATATGTTATAATTTTTATAATAATATAATTTTAATATTTTTATTAACATTTTTTCATTTATTCACTAATAAGTAATATGTAATATGTATTAAGGTAGAAAGCAAAATATCTAGTAAAATAAAATTCATAAATATGTAATTAAAATTTTTGTATTTTTCTCACTTTGCTATTATGTTCATTTCGTTATACAATCGATTGTACTGATCCCAAAGTGAGTCTTACAAGTGGTGTCCTCTGTATTTTTTACAAATAAAATATTATATTATTTTTATTTAAATATAAATAGTTTTTTTTGTATCAAAAATGTCATGCATTGTATGTATACGTTATAAATATACACATTTATAAAAAGTTATATGTATAAAAATATTATTATGTTGGTAATGTACATGCATTTCAATTTATGTATTATGTGAAAAATTGAAAAAAAATATCTTATATGTAGAACTGTTGTGGTAGTTAACAAAAAAACCCTCAAACTATTAAAGTAATACAAATAAATATAAAACCAAAAAAAAAATAAAAATCAAGTAAAAAGGCTAATAAGTTACAATTAAAATGTTTAAAAGTCTATCTAGTTTCCTCTTTTTATTTAATTTGTTCAATGTTGTTTAAAAAGTTTTAAATTAATTATAAATGAGTACTACCTATTCATGAACCATAAATTTTATTATTTTTATTATCTTTGGAATTGTTAAAATTATTAGAAATGGTATATTTTTAACTTTATAGATATTTTTAGATAATATGTTGAAAATGTATTAGTTTATTCACACCCTAGAAGTTAAAATGTTTTCTAGTTTAATAAAAAAATAATATTTATAATAACATAAAATTTATTTTGCTTAAACTTTTATTATTTTATCTAACTTTCAGTTGAGTCTATTTAAGTATTTAAATAAATTTGTAACACTATGTTTTTTTTTTTAACAATAATGATACTAAGAATATGTTGTTTGTTAATAAATTATAACCATCAGTTTTAATTTTAGATCTTAATTGAATGATCTAAAATATCTAAAAAAATAAACATCATAACAATTATTAAAATATAGAGTTAGAGGGATTTATGTTGTTTCAGCGTTATTTTATTAATTATAAATTCATTAATGGTAAAATATTAATTTCAAAACCAAACAGCCGGTACACTCATAAACAATTATTTAGGTCCTACAGTTTTTATATTATTTATATTGTGTAACCGTCATTGCAAAGTAGATAACGTAAATACGTAGGTATGCATAAAATATTAATATACATACCTAATATGTGTATGAGCTGTAAAGAATATCATTATTTTTAATCAGGGAAGCTCAAAATATACTTATAATTAAATTGCTGAAACATATTACAAACCGTGTTGAGATTGGTTTACACTAGGATGCGATAAATAATAGCCAGCCAACTTAATGTGAGCTTTATTGTTGCTGTAATGAAATTGTATCAACGTAAAACGAGTACCGTTACAGAATGCGGACAATTTTAAATAACAGTATAAAATGTTTGTTACTTTACGCAGGTACATGTTTTATGCAATAAACTGTATTATTCGTATAAACCCACGATTATGTTCGCTCTCTACATAATGTGTATACAAGGTGTTTCCGAGTGTTCTGTGCAAATGTTTAGAATGATATTATGGTAGTGAGTGAAATCGAAAACATATTTTACGTTTTGCAGATGTGAAATATTTTTAGATAGGTACATCATCATTTAATTATAAATGTAACGAAATAATAAACGCACCACAAGAATTTTCATTCACCGGTATCTCAATTATTTTTATGCGTCAAATAATTTTTGAAATTTTCTAACAGTGGCTTCAACTTTTAAAAGAATTTAATGTTTCATTGAAAATAAAGTATTTAAATTTTAAAACTATCGTAAAGTACGAAAGTGCCTTTAAAAATACTGCATTTTTTTGAAAAACGCAAAATAGATATGCGATTTCTTTCATAGAAATTAGACCATACTTAGAGTTTTCATTGAAAAACCGAGAAACACGCAATATTGTGCATTACTATGGAATAGTGTGAAACAGTAAATTTTAATAATAGGTTTGGATTTAAGTAATATAATATCTACATCGATATCATATTATGACTTACTTTAATTATTATTGTATCCGTGGTCTGCATACTCCAACAAACTCATACATCGCAACGGTGGTACAGCTTTAATATTATATTGTATTATTTCGTTATTATCATAATAAACATAATTGTAATTAGGATGTTTCCTCGTTACCTTCGTCGGAACGCGTGGTTAGTGATTATACAGGTTTTAATGGTTAGGTTTCAGAATAAAGCATTTGCTTATGCTTAACTCAAATTCAAACAGAGTGCTATGGAAATTTATATCATGTTACTAAAATTTCAAATATAAAATTGTAAACTGTGTTTTTTTAATATTTTGGTAGTATTTTTTTTTTTTGGATATACTATTTTCAAGTTTTTTTATTTTTTGTTTTTAAATATATATTTTTACTGTGAGATGGCGTAGATGGTAGGCACTAACAAAAATTTGATTTTTCATGTAATTTTTTCCTTAATTACTGAATACGTAACAATAATAAATAACTCATATTTCTTTATTTTAATATTTTAAATTGCATAAAATGGAGTTTTTTAGTCTGATTTTTATGATCTTGTATGTTTAAGTTCCCAACCCAGAAATAATATCATTAATATTGAGTTGATAGTCAAACTCTTTTCATTTTAATTTTTATCAATGTTTTTAAAAATCGGGATGAAAAGCGAACATTTTTTTAAAATTAATATTTAAGATACGTATACATAAAAGTATTAAAATTCTAAGTTTTATAGATTTTTGTCTTTTGAAAATATTTTATTGTTTTAATTATACAACATACATATATATATTTTTACAATTTATACGAAAATTAAATTTTGTATACAAAACTATTCATAATAAGATTGAGCAACACATTATGATAATTCCAATCATCCAATTAAAGTTGTATGTCAATATAGAGAATGCAAAATCCAATAATGAAAATATGATAGAGTTAATTTTTGTTAAAGATTATCAAAGTTAAAAGTAGAGTGAATCGAACCTATTTAAGTGATATTTTATAGGAAAATGTCATTTTGATTAGAAAATAAATAGTTATTTTCTAGTAAATATTTTTGTGGTCAACTTTATCAAAGATATCACTATAAAAATATTTTTATTATCAAATAACTAAATTTTTATATCGTGTAACACTGTGTAATGGTCGGTTAATATAAAATCCAGGATTTAATTTTCAAATAGTCTGCAACATTAAACAACTTATTCTTCTGTTAATAAATTAATTTTAAATTTAATAAATGATAATCTAAATTAGTTGTATTGTAGTGAATAGATTTTATTGGGTGGTTTCAAATAGCTGAGTATAACAAATAGTTAATAAAATCATCGATAAATATTTTTATAGCGAAATTTTATAGAAAATATTATAATATGTTACCTAGGAACTCATTTTCAATGGCATACAATTTGCATATTTTTATAAGACGACAATATGTATAAAAAAGTATGCTTATAATTGATTTATATCTTAAATAATCACAATTTTAAATTTTATTTCATA
Organism: Rhopalosiphum nymphaeae; assembly: GCA_036289425.1. Taxonomy (NCBI): domain Eukaryota; kingdom Metazoa; phylum Arthropoda; class Insecta; order Hemiptera; family Aphididae; genus Rhopalosiphum; species Rhopalosiphum nymphaeae. Next base: position 7,925,767 of record JAZAQC010000012.1, on the reverse strand, counting down.
TAATTTTGTATATTATGTCGTTGTTTACATATTTATAGCAGATTTTAAACAACAACTTTGTATTTTAGTAATAAATGTATAATTTTATTTTCTACTTTAGTAATCAACACCTTTCACGTAATTTTGTAATCGTTTTAAAATCATAATCAAAAACTAAGCCGTATTATATTTTTTTAAAGTTAATTTTTTATTCACTTTATTTAATTTAGGTCGTTTTTAACAAATAATTTATGTTAGATATCAAATGTCTTCTTTTCAAGAAATTATCAGTATTTTTGTAGACCCACAGACTTTGTCACTTAATGTTACTTTGTAAAATGTTGTTAATTTTATTGATTATTTTTAGCGTATACATGTTTTACGATATTTTAATTAATTTTTTTTTTTTAATTGATACAACTCAGTACACATATTTTTACATTGTTAAGTGTTAAAAGCTAACAATCCTATATCGGATTATAACCAATGATAACTAATAGGGGATAACACGATACTTTATTTCACAATAATAGAAATAATCCATCAATCAAACGAGAACGACTGAAATAATAATCTTAAGAATTTGAATCGTAATAAAGTACCTAGCCAGAATAACAAATGGAAGCTTTAAATTATTACTGTCTTTGTTTTATGAATTATTATCCTTATAAGTAAAGGATTTAAGGAGCCTCATGGTCTGAACAGATAACCTGCAATTTATAAATATAGACACCGAAAATACAAAAATGATTTCTAACGAGAATTTTTAAATATTTTAAATACATTATATATTTTACAGTATTATGATCAGCAAAAATATCTTAATTTGTTTAATATGTTTCGTATAATAAAATTAATAACTATATTTAAAAAAGTATGTAATATTATATCTTTTATTAGAATATATTATTTTTGTTTTAAAATTAAGCTGAGAATAAATAATGATTTATCAACTTAAGAATTAATTAAATTTAAATACATTTTGTTCTTAATACATATATAACATTTTATTTGATTTAAAGATTTTTTGTTTGTGATGTTTGAGATTCAAGAATTTATTGAAGGTGGTCGAATACAATAAATTTATATACATTTAATTAATTTTTATTGATTATATACGTTCAATTAATACATATTTATAAGTGTATTAAAGAAAAAACATATTATTATTATTATTATTATTAAATAATGCACTTAAAAATACGTAATGTATATTAAATTATATTGTTTTATTGACCGAAAACTTCTAAAACAATCATGTCGCACAAAAATGGCACCAAGCATTAAAAATTATATTGAAATATACAATTTTTATGTTGAAATTTTATAAATATACTGTAAGTTCAATATCTACAGCAAGCATTGTAAAATGATATATTATATGTTACTGATACTAACATGTGAATATTGTTAAAAGCACACACAATATGTTTATATCCCCCTCCTTATTCAACAAATTACAAAAGTTCAAATAATTTTATAGCACACATATATTTTTTTAATCGTCTTCTATATGTATTATTGGACAATAAAAGCCATAGTCAATTTTGATTTCAATGCCTAGAACGGATCGTTAAAAATTGAATTTATGATCCGCATAAAATATGAATATCATTATTTATGATACATAATTAAAACATTTTGAAATAATTTACGAATGCCACTATAACGATTACTTACTTCCATATAAATTTATATCAATAAAATTTAGTTCAATGAACGATGAAGGAATAGTTACCACATATAAAATAATGTGTATAATAACCTATAACCATTTAAAAATAGGTAGGTAGTCGAAAACGTTGTATGATGGAAGTATTGATGATTGAATGCTGAATAAATAAAATGTATAACTTAAAAGTTATTTTTTAAATTTCACTATTATACCAAAAAAAAAATTGCAATATCTATTGGGTGAATCGAATTTTTTCTCAAAATCATTAATCATAATTCATAATCAATATATCAATTATTTACTTTTGGTATGGTTTGCTAGCATTCTTCTACCTCATTTTTTATAATTATTAATAGTTTACTCAAATACTAATAATTTTGTATTTATAAACCAAATAAACAAATACTTAGCACTTATTTAGGATAAAATACATATGATAACTTATAATTCATACAAATTGAATGCATTTTTATTTTAAATTAATTATACTTTATTGTTGTGGAAAACTGATTATATTTTGTGTATATATATATATAGTTTAAATTATAAGCTGTTGGTAATATTCTAACACTAAACTATTGAATTATCACTGAAGAACAAGCCAAATATTGTAATAGGTTCAACATGTTTTGTTTAACAATAAAATACATTAATTGAAATTCATCTACGAAAATTAAAATCTAAAACTAAGAAAACAAATATATTATATTTTGAAATTGGCCCATATACACGGGAAAATGTCAATCAATTGTATTTGTTTATATTTATTACTTGGAAATCTATTTCAGACGTCTCTTAAAATTGTATATTTGTGTATAATGGACATAACGCTCTTAATATATCTATTAATCTTACCTTAAAAAAAAAAATAAACAAACAAACACCAGAAAGCGCATACGAAAAGATATCCATTTAGTTAGTGTTTCGTCGTCGGGAATGATAAGCGTGTTCGAAAACTCGATCGTTCTCACTGGGTTCAGCACGTGTCACGACTGGTCGTAGGGTTTGAGAGTTCCGTCGGTTTTTCCTACGGCGCAAGGTCACATTTGTTTGTTCCACTCCCTACACAACTCTTATTCACGAAAACCCTGTGACTGCGCGTCGGTACTACGCTGGGCACTGTGAAATAACCATTCATACTACAGCTGGATATTGTTTAAATGTTTATACACTAATAAAATAATTGTTATAGTTATAAATATAACATTTCTAGTTCTCTACACCACATATATATCTATTATATCTATATGTTAGTTTAAAATCTGAGTACCTATAGCGTGACTTAAATATACCTATAACTATTTACTGGACAAAATGTTATGCTTTAAACTTAAATTATATATATACATATTTTAACGACTCAAATATATTTCCAAATAAATGAGTACGTTTTTATTTATTTTGATAAAAAAGTTTTTAGTACAAACAGTATACAGTTCTAACAGTCAGGATAATATTATATATAAGTAGGTATAATAAACTATATATTAAAATAATGTGATGAAATTATAAAACCACGTAAAATAATGTAATTTTAATAACTGATAAGTACCAATATATCTTTTATAAAATGCTGACAAGTTATTAACAACAGACGAAGCTTGTTGTACTTAAAACCATAAAATTATCTGTACACAAGTTGGTTCAGAATAGTAGTTTATTATAATCAGAATGATAATATTATATTCTATGCAAAATAATATATGCATATAAAAAACAATTTTAACTTGATAATTTACTTTCTGTTAAATTTGTGCCGTATTTCAATTTTAGTAACTAATATATATATAATATTAAAATTATTAAATTTATTTATTTGATTATTATTATCTTTATTATCTCATAAGCTTATTGTAAATTTTAAATATATTCTATATACATATTTATCAAAATGTAAAAACAAAAATTGATGGATGAGGTTGTCATTTGAAAAACAAAGTCTATAATAATAATAAATATATAATTTTATTTTGTTAAACGTTTATAAATAAACATTTTTTTTTTTTTTTGGTACAGTTAAATTAAATTTAGTTTAAAATTTTAAATACAACATAAAGAAAAACTAAATGGTATTTTAATTTCAATTATTGTACCTAGTATAATATTAATAAGTAATAGTTAATTGTTATCTACTTCAACTCTGCCTACATCCTTAATGTTTAGAATGAAGGTAATATTGTGTAAGTTTAATTTTTTTTTCTCTTTTATGTTGGCATACATATAATAATATAATATGTAGCGTATAATTATCAATTTAAACATGCGTTGTATTTACATAACTATTCATTTGATGTCAACCAACGATGTTGAAAATCTACAACGTTGTCGTTGTAGTGATAATGTGTACAGTTTAAACTATGATCACATATTATTTCTACACGATTCTATAACTGATAATAAGTTATAATAAATATATATATATATATAAATTACATAATATATGGGAACCTTTGATAAAAATAGCTATAAAAAGTGTTATAACTTTTCTACTTCTTTAAGTAAAATGTCTGTTCTGTACAGCAAATACCGGCAATATTTCCTTTATATGTGTTTTCATTACAAGAAATTCCAGTAGTTATAGAATTTATTGTCTAAAGTTGATTCCCTTAAATCTTACGACGATTATATTGTTATTACGACGGTCATTCCGTTTTGTGTCAATACGTCGTTAAAATTGAGTCCGTCCTGTATATTTTCTTAGGAAGTGTTAGTTGACATTTTTCTTGTTCATATTCTGTTCTTATCTAAAAGTTTATTTTGTTTCATTAAAATCATAATATGGTTTAGATCGTAAAATAAATCAAATTAGTTTTAGAATATTACTTATGACGATGCTTAATTGGTTCAATTTCGTAGAATTAATTTGCATTATATGACAAATCATATCATGTGTAATATAAATATATGCTTATATAATCTATGTAGTGTATGTTATACTATATTAAATATAATATATACACGGGTAATCATATTAATAGTATTGCATTTAATATCATAACATTTTACATTTTACAACATCTACACTTCAATATTAATGTTTATTACCATGTGTATATAAATATATAGGTATTATATAAACTGTCGTTTGGTTGTCAGTAAATATTTCTAGCTATAGATATATCATTTTAACGTAGTTTATGTGTTGCTGAAAATGTATAACGTTAGAAAATTATTTTATATTTGTCAAATCTCTTATGATATTCAATAATATTTTAATTCATAATGAACAATTAAAGAAGTATACATTCAAGTTTGATATTGTTGTCAAAAACTTTAATAACATTATTTATTTTTGATTTAAACTTTACGTCAAATATTAACGACGACATTATGATACATTTTGAAATTGTTTTACATTTATTTTTAAAACAAAAATTGTTTCATTTGAGTTTTGAAAGTTTTCTGTTCCTACAACGGCATACTTCTCAAATGGCTCTTTAAAATAGAATTTTCGTGATCACTAAAGTGCTTATAATATTATCTGTTTAGATGGCTTATTTTGTTATTTTCTTTGCGAGTTAGTTTTACTCAATTTCAATTCAAGGAAGATTTATACGGATGTTTGAATGTTTTTAACTAGTTCATTAGGTACCCGAAGTTGAAAGCGAGACGACAATATTATATAAAGCTGCGTATTATCTTGCTTAGAGAATCAATACACTATATACCATATTATACTAGTTTGGGTTGTAATGTCATAATCTATTTTGGCATTTTGAACTGACACATAGCCACAGCTAAGTGAACGTACTTGAAAATTATATTGTACTGTTTTCTTATTGTTATACATTTTATACCAGATACATCAATTTTGTGAATTATGTTATATGTATAACAAAAATTGATTAACGCGTTGAAAATTACTATAGTTTCATAATGGATTATTTATTTTAAGCGTAATAAACGTATTTAATGGTTGTACAAATATTTCTTTTAAAACATTATTTTAATTGTACCTATTGTCTTTATTTAATCTCACCATAAGTTTAATAGTTGTGCGTGTTTTTTTTTTTTTTATAGTGTTTTTCCTAAAAAAATTATGCCTTTTTTGCTATTTTCAAGGTATACAATATTACAACAGTTTAAATATTATTTACTATGGAAATAAATATTCAAGTTCATAATTCATTACTAATTTCAAACAGAATATTTTTTCCATAAAATATATTTGTGCAATGTTAATTACATTTTATTTGTAAATAATTTTACAACAAATTCACTATTTAAAAACATTTTCATGTTTTATACAAGCACTGGAGTATTTAGGGGTTGTTTAAATCGAGTATAATTTATTAATACGAATACAAATGTAAAACATTTCTATTTATACAATTTATGAAACATAATGTTTTTACAATAATCTAAAATAATTCATAAAATTAATTTTAAATGTACAAAATAGTATTATTAGTATAATGCGAGTACAGCATATTATTTTTACTATTATTACTATTATCTACGTATAGTACTTATTGTTATATTATTTGGCCATTAATTTTATTTTTATAAATTTTAATTATTTAATTAAAGTATAAAAATTAAATACAAAATAAATAATATACAAATACGTAATAGTTTTGTTTATATAAAATAGGGTTAAAAATTATAAAAATTGTAAGAGTTAACAACACATTTAAAATTGACAACATCAATTTAAATTTAATAATTTAGTAATTTCATAATACATGATTATTTTAAAAATAACCCTTTTATGAAATATTGGAAATATATTTGTTTGAGAAATTTATATTCTATGTTTAAATATGTAGGTTATAGTTACAACATTTAAATTAAAAACTCCGTGTAGTTTTTGATTTGATAACTAGAAGATTATTGTTTGTGTTTGTAAAACTATACTCATGTAAAATATATCACAATTGAAATATTTTCATAGGTTGCAGAAATATTGAAGTATTGTAAATAAAAAAGTGCAAATATCGATAATTTTCTTAAATTTAAGTTTAATAATATAAACTATTTTTTATCAGTTCACTTCAATTTTAAAACTAACAACAAAATATTTGTTCTGCATATAAAATCAAATTTTCTATGTTTCGCTGAAGTCACAAAAAAAAAAAAAAAATCAAAAACCAATAATGTTATATCAATAAAAATGAACTATCCTTAAAAATAGAACTAGAACATCATTTCCACTTAGAAAAGTTGTTCGTGTGTAATGATTTTTCTTGATTATCATCAAATGTAACATGTATATTTTAATTACTTATTGAACGACGAGGTATATTCAAAAACAACTATAATATACATATACTAAACCTACTATATCTGTTTTTATTTAATCTATTTAGTACATATTAAAATAATTAGTCATTAGTCTATTTAAAGTTTCATATTTCCTGGTTGATAGATTTATTTTTTTGGAATATATATTTCTCTATATTAATCATTTTACTACAAGGTATTTATTTTAAATGTTATATTATATTAAGTATTAATAAATCATTCGTTTATATTTTGATTCTATGCTAAATATGTTAACCAAAAATCATAGATCTTATTCTCTGAGTATAAATAAATATATATTATGGTTTGGATTATGATATAAGTGAAAAAAAGTCCGTTCAATTTTCGATTTAAAATAACAGAATTGTTTATTATAATAAAATGTTCTTAAAACTATTATTTTAATAATTATTATAGTTTATGTGGAATATATAAACATAATAATTATAAACTGTATTAAAAATATCTTAAGACTACATGTTATAATATAACTATCGTATTATAATAATAAGATACTAAAACAAAATATTTTACAGAATGAAATAATATTTAAAAAAATCTATATTGATTCATTTTTGAAAACTATGATTAATTGTTTTTCATAATATTTTTTACTATATATTTTAAAACCTATTCAATTATTAATGGAATTATGAATGAGATTAAAATATAATTAAACTATTATGGTATTATTTATAAGTTTATATGGCTCTCAGTAATTAGTTTTAGGGAAATCGTGATATGAATTCACAATAAGCTCAGTTAGACAGATTATGTATTGTTCTAAGGTAAAAACATGAAAAAAATTATCATTTTTTATTATGATCACTTTTGTTTATTATATGAACTATTAATTTTCGAGAAACGGCTTGTATAGTCGTAATGCGTATACAAATGGAAAGAATAAATTATTTTCGAAATTAAATCAAGGCGTAACTAACACAATAGGCGCTTTGGAAATTAACTAAAGAAAAATAATATTTCTGTTAGTTAAATGGGATGGTGTACCTGCGTAATGATCGAGTATACATATGATGCCCTAGATATGTGGATTTATTTTGAAAGGGTAGTAAAGTGGCCTAAACATAATATTTTTGAAACAATTTGCTCCCAAACGTAAATAGCGCCAAATAAAATAGGATAATAATTTATAGGAACAAGTAATTAGTAACTAGCATACTTAACCAGAAACATTCTGCAATGTAATTATCATATACGATAAGCATTGTCATTATAAAACATAATTATGCTATAGGTTGAGTTAACAAGTGTTTAGTACTGGTGAATAAAATTAAATTGGTGATTACTTAGATATATTGACATAAAAACTTGATGCTGTAATAGTTATAACTTGTAACATTTAAGGGGCTGTTTTGAACACAGATCTAAACCAAAACCAATACAATTCAATAATAATAATTATGGTATTTAAATGATAATATTATTACTATTATAATATAATTATAATTTTCATACTTGGCAATGAAAAAGTTTATTTATCAATAAGTACATCATTACTAATTTTTAATCGTTTTTAAACTATATGTATAGATTTTATGAGTTATGATGTGTTTGTATTTTATTTTATAAATATTCGATGTTGTATATAATACATAATATATACATTCATATCATACAAAATATTTGATTTTTGAAATGTTTTTCCTGAATTTATTGAAATTGGTATACGTCATTATTTAGATTAAATAAATAATAACATACATTAATCATGGAAAATGCTTGAAAATATAGTATAACTACAATTACTACACTAAAATAATAATTTATAACAATAAAAAAGATCTTTTCTTTTCTTTGACTCATAAAATTGATGTACCTATTTACTATTACGAAATCAAAATATTGTGTTTATTTTGGAAACTTTTTCATGTTTAAATGTGTTACTGTATGATAGTACTTGTTCTCTAAATATAAGCAAGTATATTCATTTTAGAGAGTTGTGTACAATTAAATAGTCACTAAAAGGTTGTCAATAATAATTTTTGTGTAGTAGTTGGTCAATAAATGTATGTTGAGATATCAACATAAACTTAAAGAGACTACCAACTTTTAATGGAAATTCTTAATGTACCGTATATATTGTAGGTAGGTAAATTGATTTAATCACAAACACAATTGATTGGTAAGCGCAAAACAGTTATGTGCGATGAATTTAAAAACCGGATTTCAGTATACGATGTATAATACTAATACTATACGATAACATTATTTTTAAATGGGTTATATATTATAAATACTCATCGAAATGATTTTCGTTATTTGATAGTAGAATTACAAAAATGTCAATGTAGTACTTTTATTGGTACTCAACATTTTTAAATGTTAAGTATAATTTAATATTGTCAACACATTTACTATGATAAACTTCAAACATTAGAGCCAAAATTCTGAATTGTAAATACTCATAAATAACTTTTATTTTATCTAAAACCAAAGTATAATAGTTTTGTTAGTCTGTTAAATATTCTTAATTAACTATAACTATTTTTGTTGAAAAATAAAATAAATTATAAGTATTTATAAAACAGTTTAAGTACCGGCTTTATCTAATTTTAAATAACTTATTACATATTAAAAATTAAATTTTAAATTAATTTATACAATTATTTTGTCAATATCCTTAAGAAAAAATAACCAATACTCAATGGAATGTTAGCAATTGAACTCTCTGTACATCTCAATATAACAACCATAATTGATTTATTATAAAAACATAAAAACGATTCCATAAAAAAGTACATAATCATTCAAATTTATAAAATTTATCTTCTTTAGAGTCTAGACTGAACTGATAACATCGACTGAAAAAAAATGATCCAGAAACCTTTTAACCTGATTATTATTCATACTCAATTTTATTAATAAGCAATATTTGAACTCAAATATCTAGATAACTTACTATAATGTTATTATTACTGGGGTAGTATAAAAATGGATATTTTATCTGATCATGAGAACCTTTTTTTTTTTATTATTAGGCGTCTATTCTATTAGGTGTCTAACGAGAATTACAAACAATTCATATAAACGTGTACAATATACATTTTGAATAGGTGGAATTTAAAAAAAAAGTATTTCTTCATATTATACAGTTTTTAAATTAAGATTTACGCATAATGTTTGATAAAGTTTGATACATAGAAAGGGTCATTACTTATATATATATATATATATATATATATATATGTAGATTCTTTAGATATTTTTTTTACAATTAAAACTGATTAATAATTTGCACTTGGATTTTATTTAAAACTAAGCAATAATATTACTAAACATCAAGTTATGAATTATTAGAAAAAAAAATCATAATTAACGGAAAAAGCCAATAGGTATTTAATCTTAATAATTTAATACATTTATGAAATAAATAAACCGTGTACCAACATGATTTTAATAATACTTTTAAATTGATAAAAATGTAGTAAGAAGTAAATTATTTACCATACAATTCATATTTGAATACTAATAATATATCAACAACTAATAATAATTACATTAGTTCATATAAAAATTACATTCTGGTCTTGAAGACTAAAAATAAAAATATTTTTCAATGACATATTTAATTGTTATCTATAACGAATATGTATTTGAATTCTATTGGTTTATGTACATATTATTTTTAACTTTTTTCTGGAGACCAAAGTTGCCCTCAATGTACGGATGTATCATGTATAATATTATTAAATATATTATCTGTGACGTCACATCCATCCAATTTACCAAATAATTGCTGTCTTTGGAGCATCGATCAGAGATGGGATCTCGCCACACTTAACGTAACATGGATATAGTGTTGGTTAACTCCAAAGTTATAACTCATTATTTCTCTTGGTCAATCTGCTAGTGTTCTGCGTAATCTCTCTTTTATATAGTTGATAATCTTAATATTCATTTAAATCGTCTAAGTTTCCGGATTCGTGTGACGTGTTTATTGATGGGTTGAAATTCAACGATTCATCCAGCTTCCTAGAAAATGGTCTGGAGATGTTTGTCGTAGTTCTCGTTTTCAAATAGTTAATGTGTATTACGCATTTTTAACCAAATATTTTTCTCTTTACTATCAATACAATAATTGTAATCATTACAATTTATATTTAATAATAAATATTAAAAATTTCTAAAACTATATTACAAGCTATTTTTTTTTTAGAAAAGCTTATTTTTAGTCATAATATAGTATCGTCTGATTTTTTATTTTTTATTTACGATAGATATAAAATATTTCTTTTTCATAAAAAAATATTTATTCTGATTATTTATGTATAACTTTGTATATCTTTTAACAAAATTTAAATTAGACCATGACTAGAATTATTTGAAAACATAATTTCCTTTTGGCCCATTATTAAATTAATAGGTTTTATGTAACAATTCTAATGAACATTTAAATGTTTCAAAATTTCAAATTCGTATTACACTCTCATAGTATTGTGTATTATTGTTTAATGCATAGATATTTCATGTGTTGCTACTATTTTAAATTGTGCGATTTATATATTTTACTGAAATTATTTCACATAATTCATGAACTATATATTATAGCTTATGTTTTAATTTTTGGAAAATACCACGAATTAATCAATGAATAAATAAAATAAATATATATTTTTATTTTTTAGATATTAAAACATTTAAAACCTAACTACCAAACGTTGACAGTGTTGACACATTCAATCTTAACACATCGCTAAACGTATTAAATTGAACTGCTATCCTATCTGTTTTAGTATTTTAACATTTTTCATATACATTTTAATAGTTATTTTAAGAATCATTTGTATTTAGTTATTATTATTTAAAAATCTGATAGCTTACTAAGAGGGTAATATAATATATTCTAAATTATATAGACAAGTTGTAAATCATTTTATATATTTAATTTCATGAACTTTACTTTAATATTTTTATGTTTAATATATACCTATACTTTTATCTGCCAACCAATTAATATCATTTCATCTTAAATATATATATAAAATTCAGTGATTACTGGTCGTAGTATTTATATAATATGTGCTATGTAGTACAGATTTAATATATAATACGTATACCTAATGTATACATTATTTTAATTGATTCACTCTATAAAAGAATTATATTAAAACTACTTAAATAAAAATTTAAAGATCCAAAGCATTGATATGTTTTCAACTACATAAGGTTGTGTCCTTTATTATTCTCAAACAATCACGATAGTTTTGAATTGCTTTTATCTTTTATCATTATTTAAGGTTTTTTGTTAATTAAAAATCATTATAAATCACAAAATATATAAACATAGTTCACATTGTACAATGTATACTCAATGACGTTATTATTAAAATAAATTGCCGATTTTTTTTTCATTTTTATTATTTTAAATATTAAACTTTTTCTTGAAAAATATATGTAATTACTAATTATTATCTACTAAAATTCTATTTTTGGCGAAAAAGGTTTTATATATATATATATATATATATAAAAAATAATAATTGACTTAACAAAATAATAAATATTTTGTGTTTTTTAAATGTTAATGTTTTATGACTTGAATTGTATACATTTTGTCTTTAACCAGACACATATTATCATAATATAGAATGATTCAATCAACTCAGCTGTTTTCATAGGTATTTATACATTATATAGCTTATTGTAAAATTTTCAGAAACAAATACTATATTTTTACATTAAATCAATAGTTAGAAATTCAAATTAATGCTTTTCTATTTACTTTACATTAAAAATTAAAACAGCATAGATTTTTACTTGGATAATTACTTACTTTATTGGTATAATTTAATTCAGTGTACATTATAACGAACGTGAGTCGATCACTTATATTTTATTATTTTGATACTTTTAATAGCTTTTACTCCATTTGGTAAAGATTTCGAAGATCATTTTAATGATAGGATTGTGTATGGTAATATTTTGAAATCCCAATGAAACTAAAAATATATTTTAGATAATTTCCCAGTTAAATAAATTCCAACTATGGAAATACAAATATTTAATTCATTTTTAAAATTATTGTTTACTGAAATGCATCAAAATATATTTTAATGAAATTAAAAATAATTATAAATATTTTTACTTTACCTAATGTGTTTTTATTTTAATTATTTACTAGAACTAATCAACATTATTTTTACATCATTTAAATTTTAAAACAAAAAATATGTTGATAAATTCGATAAATAATTATAAAATAAATAAATGTTTAAATGAAAAATTAACATAATAACGAAAAAAAAAATGGTCAAAATAAAATTAAAGTCACTGTAGATAATATTTACTAAAATAAATTTTAATTTAGTAGTACTCTTATAAAAATACTCGAAGAATTTGCATAATATATTTATGTATCGTTTTGATTTATATTATGTAAGAATATTTCATCAGCTGTAACATGTTTAGAACCCATGATTAAATCAAGATAATATAATCATATTATTTATATTGTGTTATATAATAGGTATATAGGTACATTACAAAGAATTTTGATGTTTAAAATAATTAAAAAAATGGAAAATAGATTTAATATTTTAATACTATCGTGACTCTTAATTTTTGGTATTTCATATATTTTTTTTATTACAATAAATTAAACAGTGTTAGGTCAGATTCAAGATATTCATACTGCAAAGTTTTTGACATTTAAAATTATGTTCTTAGTTTAATATAATTAATTGTATAATACAACTTTTTTTTTTTGGTTTAAATTAATTTATTGGTCTGATACATTTTATTTATATAAACGAATGATGTTTGTATGAACTTTAATGTGTCACCATCTTTTTATGCTACAATTAAAACATTACATTTCTATTTGAAATTATAATTATTATTAGATATGTATAATGTATATTGTATACATAATATACCTAAATATATATTTAAATCTATTGGATTATATTTATATTTTAGTAGTGTAATAATATTAGGTAATTTTATCTGTAATTATTTATTATTTGTCTAAAAAAATAGTTTTTATAACTTTTATTTTATATAATACATGTTTTTTAACTCGTTAAAATATTATTCTAAAACTACAAGCCAATTAATTATAACTGTTAGGTATTGCTTTAACTTAAATATTAAAAGTAACAGGTTACAACGATCTTTTTTTCTGGCTGGGATAAAAAAAAAGTGAATTTTTTTTTGTTTATGATGATATGTTTATGTTATATGTGTTTTGTACTTTTGTATACAATATATATATTTCGGAGAGTAAAATGTGGTAAAAAAGGTTAATTTTTATTTATTGTGTTATATTGTAAAAAATGTTTGTTTCATTCATAGATATACATCTCACATAAATGCATACGAAGGTATATAGACTTTCATATACCTGTAACGAAATGTAATATTATTTATTTGGATTTTATGAAATATATGCATATTATATATAATATTTATAAGGAATGGATATGAAAGTACCAATTTTTTACAGGTCTGATTTTAATAAACTTACGCAAAAAATATATGATTTGATTAATTTTTGATGTTATTATAATTTTTTTTTACATATTTGGAAATTTTATATATTTAATATAGTATTCATAGTACATTATTATTATGTACATATAATATTATACCCATTACAATACATTATAAAATCACATTATTGTGAATTGAAATCTAGTAATATGATTTCTCGTTTCTTAGATGCTGAAACTCAGTAAAGGGATAGTTATATATTATGTGTTATATAATCTTGTACTGAGAAATAAATGGGTCGTATCCTGTTATAGAACAAAAAACATAAGTTAGCAATATAGGCGTAATATTATGAAAAAAATATATATTAATCTAGCCAGTCTCACTATCAACAATTCTTTGAAACAAAAACTATGCAAAGGTCAGTTAACTTTCAAAAATTAAAATATTTTCATAATTAATTTTATATTCCATTAATTAACGACCAATTTTTTTTTTTTTTAATTAAAATGTTTAGCATCTGTGGATAAAACAATTATTATCCTTTGTTCTATTAAAACATTCATGGACTAGATTTTCAGAAATTTAATTTTTAATTAGCTTTATATTTTTATTATCTTAGTTTGAAATAAAAAAAATACTTTAAAAGAACGTTTAGATCAACTTTATCTTTTATCAATTTAATACCATATAATGTTATATACACAAACAATCGAATCATTAAAAACTAAATTCACTGTTATATATTAAATAACCATTTAATTTCATAATATATATATATATATTAAGTTATGTATATATTAATACCAATTTCGAGAAAATTATTTTAATTTGCGAAATTAATAAATTATTTTTAAACTTTTAATAATATAACAATCAAGGTCATTAGATATAATTAAACATAAAAAAATACGACTCATATACAATAATTATGTTTTTAATTGAGTTGCATATTATACATTGTGCTAAAACCACCCTTTTATATGATTTTTATATGAATTTATTAATATATATATATGTATTATGATCTTCATGTCTCAATGTAACAAAATGCTTAGATTTTTGTGATAAAGGTTTTGTCTTAACGTTTATTTATCAATATTTCATTGTAGTAAACAATTATTAACATTATTAAAAAATGTTTTGAATTTATTAATTTTAATAGTAAAATTATGATCACATGGCGTTTTAAATAGATAATTTAACTACATTTGTGTTAATTTTTATACTAATGATTAAATTTTGTTTAAATGTCAATCAATGTTTACGATATAAACAAATAAGTTACAAGACGCAAATATCGTAAATATATTAAGAAAACTTATTATATCACCTATTGATTATAGTAATATTATAATCATATATTTTCTATATTGATTGAATGAATTTATAAGAAAAAAAAGAATGAAACAATTTTTTATATTAACTGTTTATTTTTATAGCAAAATAATGGTTTACATTTTATAATGCATAAGTCAACGATGAACAATCAAATTGTTTTATAAAAATATTCACAGTATATCTAATCCTGTTAACAATTGTACAATTAAGCCGACATGTGCATCATCGTGGCACAATGGAAGTTAAATAATAAATCGTCGAAAACCAAAATGTATTAATATTATACACTTGCCAAATAATTGACAACAGAAAAGATTACAGGTCTAATCGAAATATCATTGGTGACATTTAGACATATTCGTATACATATACACAATTATATAATGATATAAGTGTAGAATAATATTATATTCGTCATGTTTTGGTCTGCTCTCTCTCTCTCTCTCTCTCGTCCCAACACACTCCTCCCCGTCACGGTGCAATAGAACATTATTGTCACTCTTCCGTCGACAAATCGCTGCACTCGGAAACACTACATTATTACACGCACAAATATAATGTTTGTAACACGCTGTCGTCGCCATCGTCTTCCCGGCAGTCACCATACGCTTTTTATACACTACAGCGTAACGAAACATCAAGCTGTATCGCAATAACGGCATTGTTTGTACACTGTATTCGTTTTTTATTAACGTTATTATTGTTATTTTTATTTGTCACATATTACACATCCGACGGGTTTTACGGGTACGACGTGCGTCCATTACGCACGTGAGTCAACAGCCGTGTTTCGGTCCACGCCAGTTTAAGTGCGTCTACCGAATGCCGATCGTCGAACAACGCGCGACGACGTGATCTTCCGACGATCTACACGTCACGGCCATATTAAGGGAGCGTCGTAAAATCAACCATATTTCACCGTATCTGCGCACGAACGGTTTTCAATACTTAAGCGATAAAAAAAAAGCTTACTCCATTCTACGAAAATCTGTACTCATACGACGCCGTAATAATAATAATAATATTATATAGGCCATGTGAGATGATGTCACGCGTCGGAAATCGGTTGTTTTTGTTTGTAAGAGCGGATATTTTGTGCAGTTGCGTCATTGTAGTCATTGCGCCCTATTGTTGTTCGATTCCTTCCTCGAACAGCTTTGAAGACTACTCTGCTCCTTAGAACTGTTCTGAATCCAATAACTATTCATTTTTCACAATTTTTTGTTATTTTTTACATAATAATACACATTTATAATTATTGCCACTGTATTGAAATGAAAAGAAATCACGCTGAAAAAAAATCCGCTTGAATTTGTATTGATAGTCGACGACAGTTAGATAATTACACCGGAGATTCGAAACTTTTTTTTATATATAATGTACGAGATGGTTTTCGATTATTAATAATTTTTATAAATTTTGTTTTTAATATAAAATCACAATGATTGGTATAAATCTTATTGATATTAAATATAAATGTATAAACAGATATATTATATACACGCCATTGGTTGATGGCTTGTTTTCCCTGATAAAGAATATTTTTTCTTAAGAGGCGTTTTTCATGGATTTACACAAACTCAGATATATATTTGGTTTTATACGGCGTACAGTTTTCTATGAACAATAGTTTTATTATTATTTTTTTATATAGAAATTTGGTGCCTCCGATTAAAGTACGTTATTATTATTATTTTTTTTTTTAACTATACATATAATGTGTTTGACATTTCAATTAAATTTTGTTGTATGTTTCTGAAAAGTAAAAACTTAATGTGTTAGGTATCAGTATAATAACAGTACGCTATTATTTCTTGTTTTTGTGCACTCGTGGAAATAAAATAGTATATACAGAAGAGTTTCAAACAAATCTTAGTTCGTTTTCCATGATATTTTCAAACATTGTATGTTTAATTATTACGTTTATATATTAATTCTAATAAAAAATGAATTAAATAACAGTCTTTGATGACCTTTTATTAAAGGTTTATCATTAGTACAACATGAATGTAAATTAATATCGCTTCTGAAATGGAAAAATAACTAATTTAAGCTTGTTGTTTTATAGAAAATGTAAAATTAATACATACATCGTTCTGCTCAGAATCTAAAAGT
The DNA here is from genome assembly GCA_036289425.1 of Rhopalosiphum nymphaeae. Taxonomy (NCBI): domain Eukaryota; kingdom Metazoa; phylum Arthropoda; class Insecta; order Hemiptera; family Aphididae; genus Rhopalosiphum; species Rhopalosiphum nymphaeae. The sequence continues at coordinate 7,907,961 of JAZAQC010000012.1, read as the reverse complement.
AGTTTAAAGGAATTCATTTCTACCATTGAATTATTAAATATGGTTTCGGTTCAAAAAATATTTCAATTTTATTATCTTGTGGAAATAACAATATTATATAATTTATAATTATTGATTAAATATAAAATATAATGAACATTGCCATAAAAAAATATTATTAATTCTACTACTTCTTTAATATTATCTCATAATTATAATTATTCTATGTATAATCATTTACGAGCATGATAAACAACGTTTGTCTTGAATTTGTATGAATTATTTTTTTTCTATTAGTTTGATATCCGACAATATATATGAACAAAGAAATGTTAAGAGTGGTTGGAGTATAATTAGCTTCCAGTAATTATTGTTTTAAAAATATATGTTCCAATGACATATCAGTAAACCAATGGTTTTTTTTATTTAAAAGTGGAACCGCTATCATTTAAACGTGTACTTAGATAGTTATCTAAATATTCATGTGTTTTGTTCCTTATTATTCATATGTTTATATACAGCTATCATTTTAACGTATGTTGATAAATATATATTATGAATTTTTTGAATAAAAAAAAATAAATATATTTCATTTGTACAAAAACCTATATATTTTTTGTATATCATGTTATTGATTATTGTTAAATATAATAAGCAATCCTGTACCTTTTATATAATAATTTATTTTAAAACTATAGATACTTTTTAATCACATATTATTATTATTATTATTATTATTATGCTTTTGAACTTGAATTATTCTAACCTTGGTAAATCACTCTGTATATTATAAGTATTCAAGTACTATATTATTTAATTCTTTAATTTTTATACTCATGATATATATTTAACTTAATGTTTTTAAAATGTACGTTATTATTCGCGTCTTATGTTTATTTACAAATATAATTGTCTCTAAGAGCATCAATATTGATAAATGTATTATTGTAAATTTACTTATAAAATGTAATTATATTATTATGATTTAATTCAAAATAAATAGTTGTATGGATTGTTTAAAATGTGTAGATACTCATAAAATGTATAATACGAAATTCCAAACCACTAATTTCTCTAAGTAATATAGGTATAGATTATGTAAAGATGTTTATAAAACTGTAAATATAGTAAGGCTGTAGAAATATTTAAGCGAATTGAATTAATTTAATGATTACAGTATGATCAATATTATTAAAAAATATTTTAATCAGATACAAAATAATTATATATTTTTTTAAATTTTAATCCTTCTATCTACTCATAGTTTAATATTGTTGCGTTAATATACTTAAAATTTAGATTTTTAATGAATAGTAGGTTTTTTCCCTTAATGTTCATCACATTTTCATAAAAAATAACATGTCTGCAAACAAAATATAGAAACCATAAAGCTTTTAAATAAATAAAATATGTCTAGTGATTACAGTTTATATTTTGTATCTATATACTTTACATGACGATTCATACATTTTCATATATCACGAAAATAACGAAGCTGAACAAACTACAGCTCATTTTTCTGATTAAATCGTTTATGAAAAATATATTTTATTTATGTTGACCTATGTTGTAATAATAAGTACATATGAGTAAACGAATTTTTAAAATGAATTACCCAAATTAGATTATGTCTAATACAATTAATTAATCAAACGTCTTTTAATACAAAATATACATTATGTAATTTAGTTGTATTTGTTGGATGAATTACAGTTTTATGATTCACAAATAAGAAAAACATATTTTAATTATAACCAAAGTATTTTTAAAAGACTTATTTTAATTTAAAAATACGAGTATTTTCAGTCTAATAGCGCAATATATATAACTAATTTTCAACATATTTCACAATGCATTTAGACTATGTCATTATACTGTTCTAATAAAATATTACCAATTAAAACACTCTATTAAATATATTAATATTCAACATCTAAATATATTTTATCAATATAATTTTTATATATGTATAAATGAACAATTTTTTAGAATATACAATTTTAATGCACTTATTGTTGAATCGATGGAGGGTAATATCATCATAGTAATTTGAATCTTTCATCAAATTGTTCATTTAAATTTCTGTACGAGCTATAATAAAGCAAAGAAGATGCTTATTAAAAGTAATTGTACTATTTGGTGCCATGACAAACTAATTAAATTCAAGCCGCTGAGTTGACTACTGCTATTTGTTTTGAACTACAACCACAACGCTCAAAATTACTTATTAGAGATGGTTCTTGTTTGATTGTACTTATTACGGTTAGCTTTAATCCAATAACATAAATATCAATGCAAGTATATTATTGAAATTGTTTTAAAATCAGTAATTTGGTTTTAGGTGGAGGAGTATTATCACTGAACATAAAAACAAAAAGTAAACTTTTATATGCAACTTAAACTGATATTGACATGAAAAAAAAAATTGTATAACTAATTGTATTAGAAATGTGTTTAACTATTATCCTTATTATTTTTATTTATTTATTCATTTTTCTCTTTAACTGAATTATATAAATAATTAATTTAAATAATTGTTATACTTTTAGTTATTGACCTTTTGAGATCAATATATTGTAAATAAAATGTTTATTATTTATTATGCATTGGTACATATTATCCATGTATATCCATAGTATAAATAGTATATATTTTACAAAAGTATATTTATAATATAGTATTAAACTACAAAGAATATTATAAAAATAAAAAAATGTTATATAACTGTGCAGAATGAAATTTTTCTAAAATTTGGAAGAATGGTAATACATCTGAAAGTCTCGTGTAATATAGAATTCGCCGGAAACTTGCAAATAAAATAATAATTATACTTACTGACTTGTAATGTGTTGTGTCATTGAGAAACTGAAAATAATCGTTTTTTTTTTTTGTTATAAATTAATGTTATTTATTTGTTTGTAAGAAAAAGAATAAGAAATTAGACGTACACAATAAATAATAAATTTGGCGAGTTCGCGTTACTCGCGTTAGTTTATGAGTATTGTTGATAAAACTGTTTACCCATAGGCCACAGAATTATAAATGTTACTGAGGCACTAAAAGCCAAGATCAGAGTTTTCTTATGACTTATATACAACTTTACTTGTAGCAAATACTGTACAGTTTGCATTTAATAATATTTGTGATATCGTACAGTAAACACTTCAATAATTACTTTAAGATAAATACAAATTGACATAATAATATTGTAATATTGTATTTCTATACATAGTTATAATAGTAATTCAAATATGGACAACATTTGTAGGTAGTTACCAAATAGTTGGTAAATTACAAGTTATAAAAGTAAAATAAAACACTTGATTTTGATATATTTATGACAATAATAATAATGAAAAAAAAAGGTTTTAAATTATTTTATTTTATTTTTCATTCAAATAATATTAAACCTTAAATTAAATGCAATACAAATAAATTTCATTGTCTTTAAACTAAATAAATAACTAAAACCAAAAGGTCAAACAATACTGATATTTTAAAGAAGGAAGTAATTGTTTTATGCAAATTGTAGGCAAATAGAAAATTGGGATTATAAATTGATCATTAAAATAATTAATAGAGTTTACAAAAATATAAATATAAAACAAACATAATATGTAAGTAAAGTGCGTGTGTACTATCGTTAAATTATACAAAAATAGTTAAAAATAAGAAATATATTTTTAGAAAGACGACTGTTTGTTAAAATATGGCGTAAAAAGATATATTAGGTACTCAAGCAGTGATTATTTTTTTTCTTAAAAATGTGCTATTATAATATACATGTATAAATATATATTTTGTAGATAGGTATAACTGTTGTATAAATGTATAACTCTTGTAATTGTTCCAAAAATGGATATGATAAAATTATAATATATATATCATAATGAATAATAATTTGATGTTAATTACAAACTAGAATTTAACAAAAATAATAATTGTATGAAAACAATAAAAATTTAAACATAATTTTCCGATAGAATTTTAATTAAAATATAAATTAGATCATTATTCATAAAATTGAATTTTCAGCAAAATTATTTTGTTTGGAATACATAAAATATTTGGATAAAATACATTATTTTAAATTTATAAGTCGTAAATACCAAATTAAAAATATAAAAAAAAAATAAATTCGGAAAAAATAAATATGTATTCATAAATAAATAAATATTGGCTAGTATTCTATTACTTTACACTAAAAAATTAAGTATATCATGTATATAATTTTTTTCTACGTTATTGATTTGCAGTATTTTGATGTATTTTCAACTTTGTCGCATTATATTTGTTACACAAATAATTCGATAATATTAGTACATTAAAGAAAGTTACATCAAGATAATGAATATATTGGAGCACGTGGTCTCAGGTATTAGAAAACTAACATTACAATTATAATATATATTGTATTCAGGGCCTGATTTAATAAAATTAGGATCATGTGCACAATTCTTTTTGGGGCCCCAAGTCAAAAAAATGTTCAAAAAAAACCTACATAGAGAAGGGGAGAGTAATTGATAATAAAAAAAAATTGTTATTTATTAAAAGTGTTAAATACCTATCTCAAAACTCATAAAATATTTATACATTATTTCATGTACAATAAATACAATTTAGTTACTTGGTCTAGTAAATTAAGGACAATGAAAAGAATAACATTTAAATAACATATAAAAATTTTACTATATTAAAATATTAAAAATGCTTAAAAATTTTTTTTCAAGAATTTAAATTAAAATAATTTATTTAACAATTTATTATATATAATTAAAATTAAATAAAAAATGATCAATTTCTATAATTTCTGTATTTATAACATTTTATCTTAAAAAAGTTTAAAAATTTCAAAGATTTCTTTCTTACTTTTTTCTCTACAAAAGTTAGTAACTGAATAAAAATGTTATGATAATGTAACATCACTTTCAATAGTTAACAAAGACAAACCATCCTAACGTTTTTGTGTTCTATTAGACCTGAGACGAGTTTTAATTTGTTATAATGCAGAAAATTATCATCATCGACATTGTCGAGTATATTTGTAATAATATTTCAATATTAAGAAATGTATGACATATTTCCATGTTACGTAAATATTTCAATTAACTTTGAGGGTCTACTATGTTACATGTGGATTCTGGAAAACTATAATATATTGAATTCTGAACATTGACAGTTGGTATTACATTTTGCAAAATAAATTGTTGAGGAATTAATTTAAATAAACAATTTTTTATAACTTACGGAGGGCCCCAAAAATTGGGGGCCAAGTGTAAGTGCTCCATCTGCACTTGTGTAAATCAAGGTCTGATTCTTTAACTTTTAATTTTAAATCGATAAAATAGTCATTATTTATTATTCGACAAAAAATAAAATATATTGTGTAATAATATTTATAATAGTAAGTTACTTTTTCCAAAACAAGTTATAGTACCTTTTTATTTTTTAAAGAAATTATATGTACTTATAATATCAAATATTAAATTATTTATTTAGTTAATTTTCTAATTAACTTAATAAAATAACTAGTTAAAAAATCAATAGCAATAATTTAGTTTTTTCCAGTTAATTTACAAATAATACGCTATAAGGTTAAGTTAAAATCATGTTTGTATAATGGTATTTACAAATTACTGCTATTAAAATAAATAAACAAATATGAAATTGCTGTTAATTTGCTATCAATTAAACAACCCCAGTAGTATGAATTAGCCAACCAAATACCCCTTGAATGTATAGAATCAAGTATAAATATCGATACCTCCTTTATTAGGAATAACGAGGAAAATAAGCTCTGATTTCGTTTATGAAACATGATCTGTTAATTTACTATACATGTATATATAGTATAGTACTATAATACGGTCATGATAAAATGATCATCACGTACCTAGGTTTAATCCAATAATTAATTATCGGATTCACTATTGAATTAAATATTATCTAATCTCATTTCTAACCAGTAGAAGCTGAAGATCAGATATTAGATTAACGTTTTAACTATACCGTGATTTAATTATAATATAAACAAGAGAAATATGATTCATAAGGTATTCAATAAATAAAAAATGTTCACTACCTATCACAGTAATAATTTTGAAGATCTAGAAAATAAAATCAACCATTGTCTATACACACATTATTTTCTTAGATAATTATAATAAATTACTAATTGTATCGTTTTTTTAATGATATTACAATATTGTATAATATATTTACTCGTATTTGCTTTTACAGGAGACGTACAAACTATTTTGGTAAAATTGTAAAAATACAAAAAGAAATGTAATTGATAGTTTTATTTATTTTAATATAATGGTCTTACATGGCAAAGTTTCGACTTGCAATTGTTTTTATCAGTTTGCGAAATTATGTATTATAGCTCATAAAATAATAATCATGTGATTAATTTATAAATCTTATTTCTTATCATAGTTAACTTTTTGCATTGAGGATGATGTTACTGGGGTATATGGTGATGGTGATTATCTTGGATTAATTCAGACTTTATAAGCAAGATTTTTTTGAAATGTAGAAAATAATGAAATAATATAATTTTAATATTTTAATACATAAATTTAAAATACATATTTAATTACAGTAAATGTAAAATTTAACTTCTATTATGTATAGAAAAATAACGTTGGTAAAATATTGTCCAACATGAATTATTTAGTTGATTTATTATGGTGATTACTCATGGGATGTATGCATATCGATTACAAAATGTGCATTATATAGTTTTTATAGATTTTAATTTAAGTACAACAAAAAAATTATATATTTGCACAATGATGCCGATAAATGTTCAACAGTTTTATTAACTTAAAACATATTTTTTCTCAGTTGATGTATTAAATATTTAATTACCAAAGTAAACTTAAAGTTTTGAAGTTATTTGGAATAGTGTCACTGGATATCCTCTTCCATTACGTCATCCGGTTATTGTATACCACACTTGATTTACTCACTGTTTTTAATTGTACAGATTGTTTATTTTGTTATTTATCTATTTAGTTACTTTAATAAGAAGAAAAAGTACCAAAGCTTTTGTATAAACAAAAATAACAACAATAATATTAAAAAAGTAGGTTACAACTCTTACGGCATGGTGAGCAGTATAGGTGTTGGGAAAACCTTGTCACTGTAATGCGTGTGTTAAATTTGAATTCAATGATAAATTAATGAATATGAAAATAATTCTGAACAAAGCTGGTTTTACAGGCTACGTTACTAAGATATTTAATAATAATATTTATCTATAATATATGTATGTATTATACGATAAATGACGTTATATCGAACAATAACGTTCTTTGTCAGTTGTTAACGTAATTTACATATAAATGTGCAAATTATCGTTATTTTCTAGTAAATAATGTTAATAACCATATGCGATAGAAAACTATAGGTAAATAAAAACGTTAATAACCTGGGAATAACGTTATTTTCCATTTAACGTAATTTTACGTAACATATTGTTATTAAAATAATTTATTGTACTATTAACAATATGAGTACAGTAGGTTGAACAATTTTTTTCTGAAAACTTTACATTTGAAAATGTAATTGCATATATAAAATATAGTAAATTATACATATTAAAGAAATGTATGGTTATTTTTTTTCTAGTAACTCAAAAAAAAAAAATAAATAAATAAATAAATAAAAATTAACAGATTTTTCGAAAACTGGTTTGTTATAATTTTCTATTATAAATTACCCCAAAAGTTTTGGTTTAATATAATATATTTTTAACTACTTATTTATCGCGTGTACAGAAAAAAATAAATCATCCTTAAATCTATACATTTATAATTTCACTCAGAATCTGAAAACGATAAAGTATATAAAATATTATTATAAAACGAAATTAGTCAAACAGTCAAAATGTAAAATAATACATCAGTGTATTTTAATTCTTGATGTTATTGTAAAATTTATTATGACTAATTGAGAGTAGTGAATTCGATAGGCAATACAGATGCTCACTGGTAAATATTTTAAATGTTCAGTATACTCAGTATACATTTTTAAATTATAGAATTAATTTTTGAAGACAGCATTTGAAACTACAATGTTATATTTAATTTCCATTGAAAGCAATAATGTTTATAAATAAGAAAATCGTAGTTATTTGTTGGTTTTGGTGAGTTTACAATGACAAGAAAACAATATTGCTAGTTCACATTTAATTTAAAAAAATATACCTATATATATGTGTGTGTGTGTGTGTGTGTGTGTGTGTGTGTGTGTGTGTGTGTGTGTGTGTGTGTGTGTGTGTGTGTGTGTGTGTGTGTGTGTGTGTGTGTGTGTGTGTGTGTGTGTGTGTGTGTGTGTGTGTGTATTTTACCATTAATATATTATACAACTTGATATTTTTTTACGGATAAATTACAATCTTTCTTGTCATCATCTATTTTTTCATATTGTACTATAATATTCAGTAATTTACGAGTATTTTTTATCGTCATAACTCATAGCATATTATTAATCAAACATCAAACCCTAAACATTTCTACCAAACAGTTAGATGGTGCTCCAATCAAAGAAAGTGTCATGTATCCGTTACTTCTTTAATATTAATTATCAAATTTTTTTCTATAAGTAAGTAATTATTGTAGTAATACAAATTTGGACTAATAAATTTCCGTAGTATGTTTTTTACTATATTATTTAGTATACACTTTTGAAAATGTCTAAAAATCATTTATGATGTCCTTTTCAATATTTATTCTAATCAAATAAAACGCTAGATCAACCAATAATGACATTTGTATTACTGCTGAACTTTGCATTCTGCCATACCAGAGTTTTTTATTACTTATATATGCATCAATTCTTATGCTTCTGTGATCTTGCTGATCAGACCTATTATTTATGATATTAATATAAAAATATCAAATAGTAATTAAAGCTAATAATTAAAATCGTGTAGAATATAATTTATAATAAATATATTATCCTAAAAACCAGAAAACCAACATTTAAGATAGCCAATCGCAAAACTTAATTAATTTTGCTAACATTTCATGTACTTATATATATTGTAATGACGAAAACATTGATATATTGTAAATAAAATAACGATATATATATATATATATATATATATATTTGTAAAATGTATATCTAAATAAAATATAATAATTCACGTTTGTTGAAACTTCTTTAATTTAAAATAGTTTAATAATTTATAATACAGTGTAATGATAATAAGATATATACCTGTACTTAATAGGTAGTACCATAGTAGACATAATATTATTATAAATAAAAATGTTAATTATTGAATGATAACAAAAGATTACTTATTCAATTGTTAATTTAGTATATAAGATTAAATTGTTATTAATTCAGTAGTGCTATACCACTATTAAAACCTTTTGGTGCTTTTCTCACGTGTACTATACATATTAAATTGTCATGTTGAGCTTGAGAATAATATTAAATTTAATTATTTCAGCCGCCTTAGTTGTGTTTCAATATTCAATATTTATGGTAATAAAAAATAATTTATGCTTTATAATTTATTGTATATAATATAACTGTTTATCTACTTATAGTAGTATATACATAACACGGATTAAAGATAAAAATAACATTAAAATAGTTTTTTTTCGTTTAATTTATACTCATTTTAATTATTTAAAATATTTGATATGATTATTTTATTAAATATAACTAATTATATACACATATCGTTGTACCTACTCGTAAGACTAATACATTCATCGTTTTGCTCAGGATTAAATGTATTTGTAATAGTTTCTAATGTATAAATAAAATTTGAAATTTCCATTGAATACAATACAACATAATTCTAAACTTTTTCAAGATTATAGATATCGATACTAATATATAATATTAAAATACATGTAATTAAATGTAAAAAATGCATTTTAATTATAATAATACTATCGTAATTAACTAGTCAAGTGTGTAATTAATATACATTTAGGCTGAATACCCAATTGTTGATTTTATTTTAACAAATAAATAAAAATGTATAAAGTACAGATATTGAAAAATAAACATGTCTAACATCCAGTAATTAATAACTAAATTATAAGTTTTTGTTAATAGCAAAAGAAATTAATTTAGTAAACAACTGATAATTGTACGTGTTTAATAACTGTATTTATAATTTAGTGTGATTATTTGATGTTTCCATCATAACATACAAATGAGATTATATTGACATTAGATGCTTTTAAGATCTTATGTTAAGTTAACCATTAAATATAACGTGACCAGTTAGGTTAGGTTAGGTAATCTACGAGTATTATTGTAGTAATTTAAAAGAATTATTGTGTTATAATTTATGGAGTGATTGATTCTTGTCTTATACATTATGATAAACAACATATTTTATTATATCGAAAGTGCATTACTCGCATTGTATACGACAGATATTTATTAAAAATTAAAGTATTTTGTTGGTATGGTGTAGGTATTTTGATTAATTTGCTAATATGTACATATTTTTAGTTAATGACACTTTTTATCGATAATACAATTTTCAAAAGTATATACATATTGATATTATACATATTATATAATAATAAAAGTAAACAATCTTGTTAGGTTATTAAATTCATACCTCCAACTGTGTACGTTGTAGACTTTGGAGTTTATCAATTCAGTGTTGTTCGTGTTTTTAGTGTACTTAAAGTCTTAAAAACGTACCTATTACTCAGCTACTATAATGTACATAATATTATAATAATGTACAGATATTAATGACTGTTAACGATACAATTTAATGAAGGTTAAGTAAACAATTAATTTATTACATATTTATTATTTTCTGTCACTGTAATTCTCAATAACGGATCTGTATTTTAATTTCTTTGATACTAAAAATAATTGTATCTGTAAATGTTAAACAATATTGTTTATTCATTTTTTAGTATTTAATAAAGAATACTACATAATATAAAATAATGATACAGATAGTTTAGTATAGTTTGGTAATGCATATCTACTTATATATCTACTTAAACATGGTTTAACGAGGTAGGGGGACGAATAAAAACGATAATATTGAAAAATATAAAAAAAAAGGTCAAAGCACAGTGACCAGAAAATTAGTAATAATAAATTATGATTTTAAACGTGCTTACCTATATCATTACATGGTGTAAAACTATTTATAGTAAAATTACACTGTAGTTTTCGTTGTTTTGAGTCAAATACCAAAGTGACCTAAAGTGATATTGTAGGTCGTATAACTACACACGAAGGTTACCTTTAAGGCTATAACCTAAATTATTTCTATATTATATACACGTGAAAATTGAACAGTCATGAAAAGGAATTTCACTGAATATTTAAACGAAATATTATTATAGACATTTGTGTAAATGTCTGTTAACGCGTAATATTTTAACAACATGCAATAGGTAGTGTATTATAATAATACATAATAGTATACCTACCATCGTGGACATGGCCTCTACAGTATATAAAATCGATCGAAATGATAATGCACGAAGTCCATTGGTCATATAACAATAATATCGTTGTATATTATATCAAATGTTATGTCGTTTTGTTAATAAACAAATCGTATATACGTTGAATGGACCCTATTCGCAAGATAAAAACACACTACGTCGTTATATAGCCATTTTGCAGTCCACGCTGATCCGCGTTTACCGAATGTAAAAAGTTTTCTGAAATTCCTACGTTTTATTTTTTTGTGTAAACTAGAGCGAAACGATACCCTTGCCACTCCGTCATTGGCGACCAAAATTGGAAAACTTTCACGTTGTTTCTTTTGAATAAAAGGAGTGCGCGCGCGCGTATATATATATATATTACTAATGTTATTAATTGTATTGCGTGCCGTAACTTGTCAGCACGACTGAATAGTAATTATTACTGTTTACAGTTTGAAAATTGAATATTGTCCGTCACATCCGTTCATTCAGTTCTCGTTATTTTACTCCAATCATAAATGAGGTGAATAAAAAGGGCGTTGTGGGGATCAGATCCTCCAATTTTTTTTTCAAAGCATTTTTTAAAAATTATGTTAATTAGAAAAAAAATAAAAATTAAATACTATGCTTTATGGTTATAAAATAATGTAGTTATTTTAATTATAATATATACAAGTACCAATATTTAAATTTAATATAGTATAAATATAATATGCCCGTGTAGTATAGTATATTATATAATCAAGAGCGTACATTATACGCAAGACTGTAAAATATACTATTACTATACAGATAATTAATGATCGAATCACTGATCTCAGTATTAATCGTTAACCTGAGTTTACTCGGGATTATATTAAAACGTGATAGGTAGTTCCAATCATGACAATTAATATTATTACAATATAACTATATTTTCCATTAAATCACATAAACATAAGTGTATCTCTATCTTTGAATTCGGAGACTTTAGCTTCACCTGCAACTATTTTTATTGTTTATTTTTTTTTTCTTAAAATATATAAATATATTTTACTTAAATTGTTTATACTTATAGATACATTTTTTTCTATTGACTTTCTTTCCCCATATTAAACGTATGTATAGGCCATTATAATTACTATAGTATTCATTATAGATATGACATAATATAATTCATAGTTATTCATCTTATCAAAAACTATAAATATTATGTTTCAAAGACACAATCAATTTTATAGACTCTTTGATGACATCAATCTTTCAGATAAAAGCATCCATATTCAAAATTATATTTATAATCTTCAAAATAGCAACTTCAAAATCAAATTATTCTGAATCTCCGCCCTCCGGCCTCTTCAACGTCATAGTCCATAGGAAACGAATGCTCCGAGCAAGCAGAAAAAATGCAATCTCATCCATACAATCAATCTTTTTTACAACCGTCTCGTGCAATGGTATACTAGTCTTAATTGAAAAAAAATGTACAATTACATGACACTAACAGTAGTTATCTCAATCCACCAAAAGACCTGAAATAAAATAAAATATATATTACTGGTGTTTCCCTCTCAAATTTTTCTGAAAGTTTGAACTCATCATTGTTAGATTAAGAATAACCAGAACAATTCATACAACAATCTCACATAGTTTATTAATTATAGCCAAAGAGGACACATAAATATGCACTACTTGTGAGGTCTATATCGACATCAAAAATATATTTATTAAATGTTGTATATACGCCCAAGATAAAGAAAATATCATACTTCCAAAATCAATCGTTTCATCATTCAACTGAGACCTCGACTCTATTCTCACCTCAATAAAATTTATCAATTAATAATATATAAGCCTTTCCGATATATTATATAATATTTAAGTAGTTTTATTATTATCATTCGTGCATCGTTATACTTTTACGTTATCTAAATGTATGTAATTTAATATTTTCGATATACTATCCGACGGCCACTATTGTCATGGCTTGATTTGAATAAAAATATAATGCAACAACAAAACAAACATTAAGACCTTACATATATTATTATGTCAGTCATATTCTTAAAAGTTATTGAAAATTAACCTTCGAAAAATATCGTTGTTGGAACACGCTGTGTCCACCAAATCGGTTTTGTACTGATGATCGCATACGCCATTATTCTCTTGTCGTCTCGATATTTGATTATTGTTCTCATTATTAGCAGATTTTTTAACTTAACCGGAAACGTTATAATATCAGGGATATTGTATAATAAGTTGATTCGTAAATCGTATATAAAATATAGAATTCCTGTAATCTAATATAATACGTTACACTGGATATCAACGTAATACGAAATACTAATGTTTTGCGATAACGACTTGTCAAATTATATTATCCATCGGGGTGTTTTTTCAACTTCTAATCCATTTTAATACTCGGATACTTGGCCGGCGTATTTCCAATAGTATTATTATAATAATATTATAATTTATTGTCAGTGGTAGTATGACAACAATAGCTGTGAAGGTTCTTAGTCCCTGCGAGCGCATATCACTCCCAACCATCCTCTTCACTCTCACTTCTACCGACAGTATTGTCCATTTCATGAGAGTATTGAGTACCTATGGAACGGCTGGCGGGAAAAAAATACGAACGGCACGTCACCGTTGCCGCAGCGACACGACATTGATTTTGGAATTTAGTTTAATCAAAATTCGAATTGACCGATCCGACGAAGCGAATAATACAGCGTGCACATGTCTCATAGTCTTTGTCACCGCTAGATATTTTGTCATTTGATTTTGAAAACTATTATACTAAAATAATTTAATAGGGATAAAATACTATTTTACGATTCATAATACTTACGTTTCGATTTATCTGAACTTATAGTAAAATGATTTTAACTGTACGCAAAGTTTTTGTATTAAATTATTTTGTGATTTAATTTTGAATACGATTATACTGACTAAAATTATATTAGAGAACACTGCATTATCGTACAGTTCATAGTATTTACTTTTTGGTATATTTCTATTACTCGAAATAAAACTTTTTTAACTATACGCGATGTTTTTATATGAAATGTAGTTGAGTGTTAAGGAAGTTTTACAATTTAGATGCGACAGTCGTTCATTAACTGTATAAGTGTGGTTATATTATATATACTTTGCCAAAAACGCGACTGTTAAGTCGTCCCTTTTATAGAACAATTTATACAGATATTAGTTTGATATTGTTGCTTTAAATATATATAATTTATTTTTCACATTTGTATATTTATGGCCATTGATAGAAAATACTATAATTATTTATTATCGATAATAAGCTTTATATTTTTTTATTTTGTGCGATATATTATATGGATAACGCTGAATATTATTATTATATTATACGCGTGGTCAATACGACAACGTTCATGACCGCACCTAACACGTGCACGAAATTTCGACAAGATTAATTCTATTTGATATCGAAATCGCATTACTCTGCATTGTAATATACGACCCCGTAACTAATGCATTATTTTCTAGATAACAATGTATACAATTCACCGGATATACTGCTAAACAGGAATATTTCCGGGACCACTGATGTGCTTTTGAATTTTAATACATCACTATACTGATGCATTCGAGTTGAATTACAATAACTCACACGAAGTGCAAAGTTTAAATTTGAATTTTTAACCGTAGCCCGCGAAGAAGAACAAAAACTACAAATTATATTCGTATATTATGTACGATGATATATATCACTTGTTATGTTTTTGTACACAAATTTCAAGTCATTATAATATTTTACAATTATTATGTAGGTACCTACCTACCTACCTATATAAAATTTGGTAATATATTACAAAGTTATCAATATACTATACACAAAGATAAAAACACAATATATATATATATATATATATATATATATGGTTATCGGAGAGATATTTGTTTTCTAAACAAACGTTTAACTACTTATAATTCAGAGGAAAAAATTAATCAACAAAAATGCCAATAGCTGTTAGCCGTAGCCTTTTTTTGGGCATCTATAATCATATTAATATAATATACAATGAAAAAATAATAAGATTATATGATTTTTAATTTATGTTAGATTGCCATTTAAATCATAAATAATAAATTTAATTTTAACATTAAAATGAATAGAAGGCGACCACAATCTATGATGAAAATAAGAGCAATGGATAGTTCTAATGTGTTCTAACTTAAAAGTTGGAGTTATTTTATAAAATAAAATTATCAAAAATTGAAACTTTTAGTATTACTTGTAGAATATTATTCATAGTAATATTTTTCAATATCTAGCTCATGGTATTATTTATGATATTTTAAAAAATGTAAAATTTTATTTTTTATAGAATGGAAGTATGTAATATTATAGAAACTAAACGATTTCAGCGAGAAAATCAAAAAATTACCAAAAATTACTTAAATATTAAATAATTACTTTTTTTAAGTATAAATTATAGACTCGATTTCTAATTATTGACTGATTTAATAAAACTTTTGAAACTCTTTCAGTGACAAAAACAATGTTAATATAAAAAAAAAATTAATTTGTAAAAACCAAGATTTTACCGAGCCCACATTTTAACATATACAGGAATCAATAAATTTTGTTATACTAGCATTTTCGCTGTAACTAATCAGGAAACAATATTTTAACTTAATACGCTTTCAATTACAAAGGATTAATGTAGCTATAATAACATTCAACACACCTAATATGGCTTTGAACAGTTTAATAGTTATAAAATCCATCCACTTTAGTAATAATTAAGTAATTTAAATTATCAATAAAAAAGTTTTTACTTAAAAATTATAAATAGTTGTGAATTCTTTGAAATAATTGTATTGTGTATAATTAGGTATTGCCAACAATAATTATTATTTTTTTAAAAAAATCCTGAAGGCTAAAGCCATAGACTAAATTATTATAGTTATTAGTTGTAGTATAACTAAAATTTAAAAAAAAAATACAATAAAAGCAATATTTTTCAAATGTGTTCTCATACATAATACAACTAAATAACATTTTAAATTATATATAATCGTTTTAATGTCATTCAATATTATTTCAATTGTCTGATTGTTATGAAAAATCAATAATATGCGAGTGTTGTGAAAGATTTGTATGATACCTACTGTTTCTATATTATTATAATTTTTTAAATTATGACAATTAATTTATTAAAAATTGTAAGCTGATAAGTTTTAAAGCTATTATTAAGGAATAAGCTATTGAAAAATGAGATGTAAGATAATATTTTAAATATTTAATAACTGGTCACTTCAATATACTTAATTAAAATCTACATACATTGTTATGTATAAAAACCTACTTGCTAAACTGAAAACAAATTTTAAAGCTATTTTTAAGGATAGTTAACATTTAAAAATGTATAGCTTAAATTTTACTATTAATAATACATGCAGTTGTTATTGTATAAATTATTATTGTTGCAACATAAATATGAATGATACTTAAATAATATTACAAAATAACCATCTAGTAATGTTAGAACTTTAATAATTCATATATATAGATATATTTGTTTAACCAAAAACTAATAGTATATTTTTAATAACTGTCTACCATTAAAATATTTTAAACAATTTTAATTAAACTATAAATTATATATATATTTTTTTTTATTAGATACATATTTGAAATATGAACCATTTACACGGTGTATTAAACAGGGATAAAAAATAAAATTGGAAATAAGTATTATTTGACAACTTTTACTAAAATATTTACTTTGAAAAAATGTGTCAATATAATAATATTACTATTGTGTAGAAAAAGAGATATTAGCTAGTATACTACTTAAGTAGTTAGCAAATTATATTTGTCAACTGAGTTAGTTATATCAAAACAATTAATGTAATTTTTATGTAAAGCCGAAAAGTACTGTTTGTAATAATATTACATTTTTTATTAAATGTTCACAGTATTTTTTAATATTCAATATGATGCGCTTATTTCAAACAACAAACGTAAAAACAAAAAAAAAATTAAATTGTATAATTTAACATATTTGATGTATTTGTATATAATATATTAATATAAAATAGATAATACAATTTGTTAGAAATTCATTGAAAAAAAAAATGTTGGTTCATAGTACGAGTACTCTACAGCAAACCGTTTACAATCGATAGTTCCGTATCGTTTAAAATATCTACAGATTCTACAGAGCATGCGCGTGGTAGTTGTAATACAGACGAGTTAGATTCGTCACGTACATCTTGAGGCAGACACCAAAAACTTTCTTTTTCGTCATATTCGGCTTTGCATGTGTAAATCTACGTCCCATGATGTCTTCCGTGTATAAATATGTATATATATATATATTACCATTTTTAACAAAAAGTCAAGTATACATGGCTATTGTATGTTCAATAAAAACTGTTTTTTAGAATTCTTTTAGAAAGTTTTACTCTGAAGTAGTTTTTGTAAGCTATTTTCAAGTATTTTTTTGAATTTAAACTTAAGCATAATTATTTACCTAATTTAGAAATGACATGTTTATATGAATTTAATTTAAATCACCATTAAACAACAGCGACATTTATGTAAAAAACATTAAATATTTACCGATCAATGATTGAGTGATTTTATTATAAAAATTGTAAAATAAAGCTAAAGATTCTGAATGAGACAAAATATTAATTAATTTTACAACGATTGGTTATTGTTTTTAAACTTGTATAATTATTAATTATATTTAGTAAAAAAATGTTTAAGCAAATGGATTATTGCAGCCGAAGAAGTTTCATTTGGCATCTTTAACGATTTAAAATTGACAGTTGTTATCATTCTTTGATTAAGTTATACTTACATTTTTTAAGTATAGTTTATAAAAATATATTGATTTCTCATTAATTTAAATTTTGATTTCATAACACAACACTATCCTGCTCAGAGGTTAAATAGCTTAATGAAGTTAAAAGTATAATACAAATTCTATCTCTATTTGCTGATCTTTAAAAAAGTAATAATAAATATATAATATATACCTATATGCGTATACTTAGAATCGATCTTAAGTGTATGTCGTACATTAATGTATCGTTTATTAGTAATTTATAAAGTAGAGGAGATAGATAACAGTTTCTATAATTGTATGTTTTTAAAATTATAGTCTATACGTGTATTAAATTATATAGTTTAATGATTTAATAAATAATTTAAATTAAGTATTGACACAAAAAATTTAAAAATATAATTTTCATTGTTAATTCTGTAAAAATAAAAACGATTTTTTAATATCATAAATTATCCATAATTATGAATTATTAAGCATGCATAATAAGGATTCATATAAAGTCACAGCTTTCGATTTTTGAAAATGAAAACTCCAATTTACTTAACTAAATTTAATTTAATTTGATAGTACATGAATGTTTTCTATTTATATCAATAGATCATTATGTTATGTCCAACTAGTGAAAATTCATAGATTTAAAATCAATAGTAATACGTGTGCATGACACTCCTCTTCCAATAACTACTGTATGTGTATACTATGTATAAGTATGTGCGTTTCAGTATACTGAAAAATAAATAAAATAAATGACCTTTACTTCTGCCTTGTTGTTAGAAAATCATGGTAGTGGTGGGGGGGGGGGGTTCTTATTTGTGGTTTTCGATGCGTCGCCGGGTGAGTGAGTGCCAAATACATCGGAACTCACGTTGCCTTACCCGGGACGCAGTAACTTTATTTAATAAATTTAATGACAACTGACAATGTGGGCAGAATATACATTAGAGATTAAAATTATTTTGGATGAAAATGAAATATTTCTTATTAGTGATCAACTACTATGGTATGTACTGAGTATTTTTTTTTTTTTTTTTTTTTAATTAGTGACAAAATAATAATATTATTATTCAAATTTATTCCAAAGTATAAATTAAATAATATCTTACTATATTAATATAACAATTATATTACATGAAATTACACAAAATATATAATAATTGTATCGCATATAAGCCTAGTACCTAATTAGTATCTTTCCTGCAAGTTAAGTTGTTTAAGTATAATACAATAAGTGTAACATAATACATAATTACTACATAAACAACTGCCAATAGTTGGATTAAAGCTACAAGCTTGAGTTACGTTAATTATGATTCGATTTGAAAATGTTAATGCAAGTTCATAAGAATTTAAAGACATAAGTTTTTTTTGGTAATTAGTAATAATATTTCTTAAAAATTGTTAGTATATCTAAAGCACCATGAAGTTTATACAGATTTTTTTTTTTTTTGTAAATTCAAGTCTCTATTCTAAATAAGATACTGTAAAATTAATTTTAATATTAAATTTCACTTTTTACCAAGCGTTTTCATATGATTAAATAAATAAAATTATACATTGATTTATGAAAAAATTGATTCGATAAGTTCGTCAGTATATTATAAATGATTTCATCAAATTTTACTTAACTATATAGAAATTAAATTATAAGTTATAACCTAGTGTTTGTAAAAAATAAATAGGTAATTTTAAAACTCATAAATAATTGTATTATTAATAATCTCACACGAGAATGTTATTTCATTCATTTATTACAGACTGGTTTAAATATTTTATACAATATGCATTTAAAAGTATTTACCAAGTTGAATTTTTGAATAAAATATTTCGTAAATATTTCTAGGTAGATAATATAAAAAAAAGTTAAAATGTTTCTTTAGTTACTTTACTTTGTAGTTTACTTGAATTATTGAATATTGGAGTACAATTGCAATGCTCGTCTACTATACCTTTTGAATTGGAAAATCTTTAAGCAAAGTTGTAATTCAAATATAATTTTTTAAAGTAGTTCTATGACAGTAATTTTGAATGACATATTAAAATGGGTCGTTGTTAAGAATATGCATTATGTCAATGGTTGTTAAGGAGATTAGCTTTCCAAGCACTAAAATTGGAATTAAATTCATATGACACTATTCCACACCAGAATATTTTTTCCTCACATAACCTACTTACTGATTATCACTTCTACATGGGAATTAGGTATTTGCACACCTCGAGAATTCCGAAAATAATGTACTTAAATTATTAAAACCAAACCTGTTCCGAGTATAATCCACCTACTTAGTACTTACTAACTTATTTACAGCGACTAATATTGCATATCATTATACGATTACCGTTTATTTTCATTTATTAAATAAGCCTAAAGTTGTACACTGAGACCAAATTAAGAATAATTATTCTATTAATTGTGTATTTTTATACCCATTTAAATAAATGATAATATATCATAATAATACACATACATAATCATAATTCAATATTAGTTATAAATTATAATTTATAACTATTATAAATGTGTTGAACCAATGTACCTACTACGAACAGGGCATGGTAACAATTATAATTGAAGATTGATATTTTATATAATAACAGTGTCTGATAATATTGTATAGTGTATATTGTATAATAACATAACTAAGATAATAAGGCATTATAATATATTATCTACCTTAATCCTCTACAAGTAGGTATAACGAACAATTCTATGTTTTAAATTTTCTTTTTATTTATTGATATAACAATGGTGGTTTTTTGAGTTTTAAACTAAACTTATAACTTTATATCTATTGAAAAGCGTAAACTTATTTTATTTTATTTTAGATATTTATACTTAACATAATGCGATATTTGCATTGTAAATTGGTTTTTCGTATTTAGTTTTTATATAACTATATTTATTTATATAAGATATGTGTTTTACACATTTTATGTTTTAATTTTCATTGATTTTTATATTAGGAAAAAAAGAATTAAATAGATTGTGTTTCATACATATAACTATATAGGTATATTATTTGAATAATAAGTACTCAATTCCTCCAACTAGAAAAGGATGTAGAGATTACACTTCCACTGAAGTGTTGTTATTGACACAATATTGTGCTTTTGTATTTTGTTTATTTTTTTATTTTTTGTTAAATCCAGTAGCCGTTATTAAACATTTCATTTGCAATTCATAGTTTAATTTTGATCTCGTCGTGATATCCATATAATATATTTATTGGTGGGTGTAGACATTTTTTTTTAAATTAATTACATTCAAGAATATACAGCTTTGTCTATATTATATTTAAGCTTCAGAAAAAACAATATTTCCCGACGTTTGTTAATTTTTGTTTTTCATTTATGGAATTTATCGATTTCACGGAGGTCTTACATTAGTTATTGAAAAGTTAATTAATTAACAAAAACAATTTTTTAAAGTTCGCTATACATTAAAAAGTAAAAATTAAAACGATTGGTCTATTTTGAATACTCTTCTTATTTTGGTACGTATTAGATTTAGACACCTAAAATGTGAATAAGCGCAAATCGTTTAACCCAAAATCAATCATTCTCATTTCGCCTAGATACTCGTTTCAACCAAAAACATTTTAGTCGTTTTAAAATCAAGTTGTTAATGGTTTTTAAATAATATAATGTATTATTACTTTTTACTAAAATGTTTGTAAAAAGTCATTACAAATTACAAATAATTATTATTTTTTAAATTTTTACACATACTTTTTATAAACTCATACCTAGTAATTTCGCCAGATCTATATAAAAGTATACGTCCTTAGTTGTATTCTTATCTTTTCTTTTAATATTTCTTAAACTGTCAGAGATGGTCAGTGCTTAAAATATCGGCTTCATTCATCACTTTAGAATTGGATGTGTATAATTTAGCTACACACGTACGTTTCATAAGTTACCAACGTATTTTCCAAGCGAAATTGTATTTATATTTATTAAAAGCTACTATGTATTTATCTCGCTTACTTTTTTTAAACATAGCATTCGTTAAATATTGATTTAACGATTTATTTTAAATTAAAACTGTCCACAATTTAAAACTCAATAATTTTTATATTTACGTGGAAACTCCTTAATATTAGATTTTCTTAGTCTATTATGTCATTATTTTGATAATTAAATAAAAAGGTTATAATATGTTATCGGAAGATAATATGTGTTCGCGACAACTACAAGCTTGTATAATAAAAATTATCTTTCACGTCCTTTTGGTTTTCTTTGAGTAACGATAAATTGAACTTAAATATTATTTAAAAACCATTAACAACTTAATTTTAAAATGACTAAAATGGCTTTGGTTGAAATGGACATAAGGGTGAAACGGGTCCTGATCATGTGAATAGTATATAAATTGTGCAATAATTTATTAGTTTGAATTCTAAGTAATTAGATCCACGCATTCGATAAACTAAATAACTATTTCTAGTGGAACTCGATTGAAACTGCATTTGCTGATATTCATCCAACTTTTTCGAAGGGGGTCTGTATTTTTTTTTAGTTTAGAAATAACAACAGAAATTCAATGAAAAACTAGTTCTTTGTAAAAATTATTAGATGAGGTTTATGATGTATACATTTATAATATAAAGGTATCTATAGTGAATACATTTTAAAATACTAATTTTTTCTGAAAAGGTATTCATAAAAACATTAAATTTAAGAAAAAAAAAACTATTGTAAAACAAGTGTATTGTTCTATCTTCTATATTATAGTTTCATATATGTATATATCATAATCTAAAAATGTTTAGACTAAGAATATTTATGATTATTTTCTTTAAATGATTGGAAATATGACGTATATACCTGAAAATAGTTCATATTTTTCAAAATGTATTGCATTTAGTAGTAAAATTTCTACAATACGTCTGTAAACAAATTATTTACTTTAACTTCGATAGCAAATATTCAAATTTAAAATCATATAACAAACATAACCTATTATGGCAATGTTAATAATTCTTACATATGAGAAATAGATATTAAAAAATTCTAATGGAAAAGTAAATAAATTTGAAATCGGAACCTTTTGTGAATGATAAAACGTGCTTTATACTATTCATAAAAACCATCTTATATCATATTTATATTTTATATTCATCAGTATATTAAATCATTCATAATGTATCATAGTGTTATGTTCTGTAAACGATAATATTTTGCTATCGAAACATCATAAAACTTGGTATTACTTACAAAAAAAAACAATCAACGGATCCAGAAATATCGAACAAATCTAATTTAATTTATATTCTAGTTACAACTAACAATAATAATGGTACAAAACGATGTGATAAAAATCAAAAATATTGTATAATATTGTATATTATATAAATATATATACCTATTACATTAACTGTGACAAATATGTACCTACTAACATGTTCAAGTCTAAAACACATGAAGTTTTTACGCATTGTGTATATTAAATAGTGGTATTCGTGTTTTTTTTTACTTAGTACAGTTCATAAAGTGATAACTGTTAACCTTTTTTTTTCTGCCTGTACCTAATGGTACATGGTTCGAATGCAAGTTAAAAAAATATTGTAACTGATAAATATATATTTTTCAATCATGTATTGAAACCACACTTATATAGTAACTCTGCGCCTTGGTCAAGTAAAATAAAAAAGTTTGGCACAATAAATTATAAATTACATATAATTTATAAAATTTATTTATATACCATAGTATATTTTTGTGAAACGGTGAAAAACAAACAATTAAACATGAAAAAAATAATTTATGATCATTTCAATAGAAAGAAACAGAAATCAAAATTTCCTGATAAAAATTTGTTTTTTCTCATTGTTGTTAATTAAAATATGTTGGAATGAGAAATATTATTGATTGTGAATTATGATCAGCTTAGTTATGATAAACCATAAAAGTTGTTTGTTACTTATGTTTTTTTATATTTTGTTTTTATTACAGTGATATTTCTTATTCAATTGTACTTGAAACTTTTATTAAACTTTTTATCTGTGTATAATTTCCCTAGCGTTTTTTTTTCGAGGTGGTGGTGTTTAATTTCTTCTAAGCCGCATTCTATAATTATTCATGTCTATGTCGACGGAGTTAGATTATTTAAAGATATTTTTTACATCAAAGCCTCAAAATTTAATTTGTGTCTAATTATATTATAGTCTATGATATTCAATCTAGAACTACCATAAATTCTCCTCGGTGAGTCAAAGTTTCTTGTTCCATTATAAAACCAATTAAATGCAAATTCTCTCGGATGATAGTAACTCAAATCGTTGACTGAAAATTATTGCAAATAACCTCAAAAGTTAAAACATTAAGCAATCTTGTAAAGTGGATGATTTGACCGATGTTTTGCGTTCTATTTATGTAATAATTTATTGCATTATACATATAAGTTGGGACAGTAGTTATATGATTATGGATTTACATTTTGCAGCTCATTTTCATTTGAATCGAATTGATTTTACTATTTAATAATATATAATGTGTATTTTATATATTTTAAATCGAATAAACTCATTTCGTGTGTTAAAAATAGAAACAAGGTAAAAAAACAATTATTGATATTTGACAGAGTTCGTGTGGTGCTAACATAGAACAAATAATGAAAATATATATACAGCACTCTTTCCTACCCACAGCGAAGATCGTTATTAATACGGCGGTAATATATATATGCTGTGCAGTATAATAGTGCGCAAATCGATGCCTGGAAGGGTAAACCTGTCAAAGTAATATTTTATGGTGTTTACAGTTGGTGACTATAATATCGAGACTTTCGGCAGTTTCGAATAATGTCTAGTTAATCTGTGAAATAATGAAATAGCATGTCTATTGTAAACTAGTATGTCCGTCCTTAATATAATAAGAGTATTTTTTTAATTAAAATTATTTTATTGTATTTTATGAAATTGTATTATACCTATCCATGAACAGCAGGGTTGTTATACGAAATTGTATTAAATACAATATTACGTATATTATAAAATATTCAAGTTGTGTCTCCTAGAATAAAAAATAAGTTTATTTGTAATGTTTTTTTTTCCGAATCCCAATGGTAAAAACTGAAAATGTATTTCAATTTGAAAAAAAAAACTTAAACTATTCGAAACCGTGGTTTTTTACTTATATTTTCCGACTTTTTATGAAACACACCTAAATATTTTACTGGCTTTAACTTTGCTTACTGATGTATACTAACTTATTCGTTATAATTTATAAATGATTATAAACAATGTTAAACGGGTTGGTAACATTGTTACGAAATTGTGCAAACATTATTACATTTATATAATATTATATTAGTATAGTATTTTATTTTCATATAATAAAACTAAATAATAGAAATAGATTTATAATATATTGTTTAACCAATGTAATGTTTATACAATTACAAAACAACATTTTTTTAAATCACTTTATCGACGTTCTATAAAAAATTGATTATAATCATTAATACAACGTATTTGATTTTAATAAGTATGTGTTAATCATATATATCGTTAAACAACTCATGTAGTTTCACTTAAATAAACATTTTATTCTTAAACAATTCAATTGTCGGGTTTTTTAATTTTTAATAAGTACCTATCTATTGGTTTATTAATATTAAACTTTATAGTTGGCAATAGGATATAATTATATAAATTTAATTTAAATATTTCATTATTTGTTTTTATTGAATTTAAATATAAAATTATTATATTTAAATCAGTTTTAAACTCACGTTTTTTACGTTGATTTTTTGACTTTTCTATAATGGTTATTTATTTTAAGAGTTGATACTCTTAGGTACATTGCTATAATATATATATAGAAAGCGTGATACATTATATATATAATGATGAGAATCTTTTCATGATTTAGTTATCTTAAAAAGTAATGCAATCATCCTAGGTCATAACTCAATATTATCGTGGTTTCTTCAAGACTACGTCTTGATAATAAGTCACATCCTATTTACCAGTTACCAATCATTTTTACCTAAACTAGTATTTTTTACGGATTCTATTTTAAGAAAAGGTTATCTCTAAGACTTCCATAATAATAAAAAAAGATCTACATAATTTTTGATAGATTTCTCACTCATTTAGTTAAATCTTATTTTATACTTAATTACAATATTATTATTACTTTAGAAATTATTTATATTAATATAAATATTAAAATTATAAATATAATACATTACCATAAATGTACCATGTAATAATAAAATAATATATGTAGAAAATACATAACACAAAAGAAAATTACACAATTTAAACGATAAATTATTAAAATTACAGTTTTGTCCAAGTTGTGTAAAATTTTAAATAAAATATAAAAATATTAACCAATAATATTAAAATCACTAAAAAAATTAATAACCATTGAAAAAAATGTGTATTTTTTCGAAGAAAATTCAAATTAAATTTAAGTTTAAATTTAGTACCTAAAAGCTCCAAACTCAATGTTATAAAGAAAAAAAATTATTTTAAGAATTCAGAAAGTTTAATGTTAAATTTTTAGCTTAATCTACATGTTTATAATATTTTTTCAGACAAATGGTTAAAACTTTTAAAAGTACAACGTATTTAAAAAAGTACAGTATAAGTTATATTTTTTTATTTACCGCCAAAAATAAAATTAAATTAAAACCAATGATCGTAATCATTAATAAATTTGAGCAACGACAATCAATTTTAAACTTTAAATATTCATATAAATTACAAATAGATACAAATATATCACTCACATACATATTTATAATATAATAGATTGGTAATTTAATTATTGGTTGTATTTTATATTTAGATTTTATAGAATATGTAAATAATTAATATATCAATAATTGTAAATTTCGGTTGATAAGTTTAGTAAAAATGTTTATAGTTTTTCTTTAATGAAAAATTAATATTATTTGTTTATTTTTTATAATTTCTTAGACATTAATGAAATAGTGTTCCCATGTAGCTTATTATCATTAAAGTTATTGATATTGAAATACATACATGTTAAAAACGTTCTTATTTTTATATTTATAATATGCATCGCCATGTGTTATTTAAAACATAATGATGACGAAAAAATTTCCTAGAACCCGATTATCGCTCCATATACCGAGTCCAATAAGAAATCTAAACCATCCACTCAAACTCAAAAAAATTCCCTAATTCACTGATATACACACATACAGAATAATTATACATAAATAATATATAATATATATAGTACTTTATGAAAAGAATAATTTTTTCACGTGACGTTATATAACCTTACACATAGGAAATATTTTAATTTAATATTTTACTTGGACAATAACTCAATAGTTGCCATTTATTTAATAAAGATAGATAAAATGGATATCATAATGGATGACTGAGAGGCGTAACGCATTTACAATTTCGAACAAGCGTTAATCAGGAGAGCATAATAGGTCAAAAATGTATATTCATATGACACCAATAAAACGCACAATATATAGGTAGTTTCATAACGAGATTGCCCACTCATTATAATATTATATATTATTATATATAGTTGATGACTATATAATTACACATATTTACATCATAGATACATAATATTTACAAGTTTCAGGCTATATATAGCCAACAGGCGATTTTAGTATATTAACCGCGAGGCGGACGAGTCATTGATTCGATACGATACTATGATGCGATATCGTTATCTTGGCATAAACGCGATCAGTTTTCACGAATGAGAAAAATCGCGAAATGGCTTAATTGTATTTTGTGGACGATCTTATAGAATTACTTGTATAAAACGCACTTGAATATTTGGGTTTTTAATTAGTCAAGTCACCCATATAGCTACGCATTTCATGTACGAGATAACTGTAACGGATATTACACTACGTGTGTACCTATACGGGAGTGAGAAAAGTTCAGATCGTTTAAGTGCGATACACACTTAGAGATTTCACATTGTTTTGTCTGGTTCAGGTGGCTTTTATAAATAAAACGGACTCAAACAATGGATTTTGCGTGTATTTGAACACTATATGTATAGCATATATATATATATATATTGTGATTTTATTGTCACCTCATCTGTTTCAATATTTTTAAGTGTTTTGAGATGAGCTAGTAGAATATGTATGAAACTTGTTTATACACTTAACAGTTTTAAATGAGTCCACGAATCCTGCAACATTGAGTGATGCATTCGTAAAACAAATATTTTGTACACGTCTATACTTTAGTGGTCCCCAAGAACGTGATGGTTTAGCTTCCTACCTATCTCCACTCATACATTCAAAATATTTGCAGTAATGTTTTTATAACGATGATGAAATTAATAAAATGTGTCTCAATGGGTTGAACTATTTACCTTCAACTAAAATATAACATTTGACAAAAAATCATTAAAACTAAATCTATATTGTACCAAGGTGATATAATTATCATACGACGTAAATATTTTGTTTTTATCATTAGATTGAACATTTAGAAAATAAATGCATAATATTAGCATAATTTGTATTTAAGACTTGCTGTAAAATTAAGATTGGTTATACAATTAAAAGTTTATCTGCGCGTAAACATATTATGACACACTCTAATACTTCTCTTACCTCACAAAATGTATAATAAAGTATAATATAATATAATAATAAAATAACTATATTATCTTTAGTACATATAATACATAGTATTATAATTATATACAACCTTGATGACTAATTGGTAATTAAATTTCCTTCAGTGACACTCGAATTCTTGAATAATAAAACTCCGCCCTCGTACAAATGTCTTTAATTTCGTTTTTGATAAATACAGCATGTGACCAACCATGACAGAAAATTGTCTGCTAAGTATGGTGTCGTATTTTAACATTTGTGCAAATAAAATTACTCAATATTATACTGTGTGTATAACCGTGTTAATTTCCAAAAATTATTTCCAATTTAAATGTTGATCAAAATGTTTTAAAATACTTGCAGCTGCGGATGACGTAATACATAATATAACCATTAGATTTTAAAAGTGTTTAAAAAAAATATATTGATTTCAATCGAAAATATTTGTACAATAAAATGTATTTCTTAAAAAATATAAAATCATGCGTAAAACAAAATCATTACAATCCATTCAAATTTATTTATTAAAAAAAACAATTATTGTAACAATTTTTATTTACACGTGGTTTTAAATGATTGATTATATTGTATGTTTTTTATAAAGGTAGCATATTAAAGTATAAAATAGAATTGTGAATATTGTAAAATTGATTTAAGTATAAAACAGTTTAGTAGGTATGTACATATTTGCGCAAATAATAATAAATGTATAAATATTATGGTAGGTATCTATTTTTATCAGTTTATACATTCTTAGTGGATCAAAGAACCCTTTGTTGTTTTACTGGTGAGTTTTTTATACTTATTTTTTTTTATTTTTGTTAATACTTAAAAGTGATGGAATCGTGTGTATAAAAATAAAATTATCATATTTTGTATAGTGATCTCTGTATATGGCGAATATTAAAAAAACAAAAGCTTAACAGTCTTGGGATGAGATATTTTATAATGTGAATAGCGATTTGAGAAAAATTCAAAACTGGTTAAGATAAAATAATTTATTTCTTAACTTAGAAAAAACTTACATTTTACCATATCACATAGTTAATTCTAATCAACCAAACAAAATGTAGAATTTATACGTGATAATAATTGTTTATACCAAAATATATGTATTGTAAAAATAATTACAAATAAATTAAGAAAAATAATGTATACTTTCAAAAATGTAAAAGATATTTTAGAACTAAAGTAAGTTGAAGTTTTGCATCTACCATTAATAGAATCCATAATTAATTATAATATTTCTATATGGGGAAATAGGTACGTATAAAACGACTATGAACCACCTATTAATAAAAATACAAAATAAAATATTTAAAATTATTCTAAAAAATAATTCAAGATACCACACAAATGACTTATAGACTTATACATTAATATAAATATACTACTAGAAAATTATTTTGCAAAGTTTCAATTCTTTATATAATCAAAAATAACATTACTTTCAAAACAGAACACGGACATAATTCTATACAAATACTAAACATCAAAGTACTAACCATGCATACAAAATTAACACAATCTACATTCTTATATATTGGTCCAAAAATTTAAAACAAACTACCATTGGAAATTAAGTATTGCAATTCATTCAAAATTCTTGGAACAAAAAAATACACTATGGCTTCTACAAGAACAAAATATGTATAGTTAAATAACAGGTTTACAGAATTACTAAATTACTATAACAAAAATATATTTTATTAAATATTAATAATTGTATTACA
Source organism: Rhopalosiphum nymphaeae (assembly GCA_036289425.1). NCBI lineage: Eukaryota > Metazoa > Arthropoda > Insecta > Hemiptera > Aphididae > Rhopalosiphum > Rhopalosiphum nymphaeae. The sequence continues at coordinate 7,877,399 of JAZAQC010000012.1, read as the reverse complement.
TTACATTGTACTCTTTTACTGTACGGTTTTATAAATAATGTTACATTAAATTGGAATAATATAAAATACGTATTTAATTTTATTATATTATAAAAAAATGTAAGTATTGTCATTGTTATTTTATTAATTGTACTATCTATTTATTAAATTTATACTTTAAAATGTGAACTCATGGGTTCCCACACGAACTTTTTCAGTGCTCAGTGGGACCTATTATCTTTATGACGATTAAATAAAAAAAAAAAATTATAACATAATATATACTTGAAAAGTATTGTATACAATGAGCTGATAAAATATAATTTATATATGAAACGAAATATCGAATGATTTTTTAATAAAAAACCTTTGCTAGCGTATTTTTCCATAGTTGATTTCGGCATTCGTGCTAAGGTTTTTTGCGACACATTTATCCTGCTATATGTGGGAAGGAAAGCAGGTGCTTGCCTTTTAAGTTTTTGTTTATTTTCACTGTGTTTCGTCGATTTTAATTTTCAAACATCGTGAAATTTATCACTGATCTGGTATTTACAGATAGAAAATAGGGATATATTGCATTCTTAAATAACATACATTATAATATGAATATATCATGATTTATAATGCACAGACCAGAACTTGATCGTAAATAAATATATTAATTTACACAATTTACGAATGTATCTTGTAACTCTATATGGAGTATAAATATCTGGATTAAAAGGCATATCATATTTAAATTTAATTTCATAATTATTTCTGTGTACAATTTCCAAACCCTTCAAGTAAAATGTATACACGACGCATTTATTTCCGAAGAGTTTAGACAACAGTTTTGATTCACATCGTCAATTATGTCCCATATTAAAATAATACAGTGCAGAAATATGCACGAAACGAATACTATTTAAGAAATAGGCATTTAATAAAGTTTGGACCTTCTCTTCACCTAAAGTCTGGTTTTCTCTAACAAGAAGAGCTACACGTCACACTGTTTGTATTTCTACTGTCCGAGCTTAAAACTTCGGACTACTTTGGAAGTATCGCATGACAGTCATGACAGACGGACATAATATGTTTTATCGTATCGTAATATTTAATATGAGATATATTTAGTTAGATACCTCATTCGTAATATTTATTAAAGTATATACTTTATGTATAATATTTACATTGTTTGTATGTTTATGTTTATTATTTATTTAAATATGCCTACTATACTATTACTTATTTAAATGGGTGTATTGACTGTGGATAAAGCTTATACACTTTGGAATGTATATGTGCTTGTACAACATAATATAAAATAATACTCATATAATTATATGTATATACTTTTATACAAAAATACATGCATCAATGATGTTCTTCTAAAATCAGTGGAATTTTTATTCTATATAACATATTATTCCAATTTATTTGAATTTATTTAAAGTAAGAGTGGTGTATTCATGTAGAATAATACTCCGTCATCAAGTAGTTATATAGAAGTTAAAGAGGTTTGGAAAAACAAATAAAACACCGTGAAATATGCATGATAATATAAGAATTTATTAAAACAAAAAAAAATTCAAAAAAATGTTAAGGAATTAATTATAATATATTGATTATTAATTATGAATATAATCCATCAATACAGTGTCATTGTCTGTTTTAATAACATAGGTATTTTTGAATTTTGCACTCAATAATCTTTTGTGCTTGACGCTTGTTGAAATGTATTTTTATATTTTGCAAAACAATGCCGTGTTGTTGGTTGAAAAACTTATATATAAACGTATTTGGTTGAGTATTACCCGAAACTGTAATAAAATGGAGTGTTTTTTTTTTATGTTAAAAACAACGCAACAGCCACAGCAGTCTATAATCAATAAACACATTCATAATCATAATGCTGTCTAACACAAATTGGATTTTTAATAGGTCGATTTTAAATGAATGAAACAAAGCTCAAATATATGTTAATATAAATTTGTGATTTGTGATAAAACAACAAATACATAACCTTAAACCTACCTTCAATCTTTATGTCTACACTGTCTATAGACTACGATCTTCATTTCCCAAATAATGTTACACAAATATCTTTTAAAAAAAATGTACCAAAATTACTACAAAAAAATACAAAATTTGTAAAGTAAAATTTAAATTATTGATTTCTGCATAAAATTAGTCATATTTTATAAAGATAATCATTGCATATTTACACTAGAAAAAAAAGTAAATATATCAACAATTAAAAAAATATATACAAATCGAATTTATTAGAGATAATGGAAATAATATTACTATTCCACAAATTAATAGTTCTAACCAATAAAAGAATTGAAATTGTATTCTGTTTGGTTAATATTTTAGTCTTAGCTATAATTGTATTTATAAATTAAATTAAATTGTATTTTTGAATTATATATTAATTATTATCTTATATGTGTCATTAGTTACCTTTAATAAATTTAAAAACAATATATATATTTAATAAGTGAAAAACATATAATAAATAAGTATGTTCAACAAATTGACTACTGACACATTTCAAAAGACTTCAATAAAGCCATTCAAGAAAATAATATGATTGCCTCGATGATGAGAATAAAATATTAAATTTGAAAACAGGTAATTCATATATTATATTATTATGTAAATATAGGTAGTTTGGTTAATTTAAGTATTTATTTCTTAGTAACGGTCAGAATATTATCACTGAAAAGTATATTTAATTTGTATCTTAATTTTAAAAATGTCATAAAATAATTTAATTTATTTTAATGATTTATTATTTTATCTATTAGACTATAGAGTTATACTTTTATGTATTTTTCTTTGATAAATTGACGGTTTTATTGTATTCGCTTGAATGTTTTGTGACAATAAAGCACTACTATCTTTATTAATAATCTAACTTTAATTTAAAGTACAAATGGTTTTGACCATTTGAAAACTACAATAAATAGGTTTAAATATTTAATATAATTTTAATTATATATAAGTTTTAGATTATTTATAGCACTGAAAAATGGAAAGCTATATTATTACAATATGTTTTTATTTTTTTTTTTACGAGTTTAGTGAACATTTCAAAGGGTTACAAATTAAACATATCATAATATGTGTTTAGTTGTATATAAAAGGTTAATAGTAAATTATATATTAGATACATATGCTATAACCACAAAACTTCATTACAAGTTATCGAACTGAATACACATACCTGTACATATATATATAATTCATTAATCACGTATACAATATAATTTTAGATAAAATATTATGAACTGATAAAGTAAAATCTACTATTTATTGTTATAATTATATTAATGTTTAATACTCTTATCAGTAATATTTCATACTAACCACCAACGTGTTTATGATTTCAAATGCGATATTATTAAACTTGCAATATCTAATAGATTTTTATGTTTGCTATTTTGTATCAAGGAAACTCATTTCGTTTATCAATATCAAACTCAATATCTATATTATTATAGGTTTAATTTTAGAATATTACGTTATTATTGTCTGCACATACGTTTAAAAATAATAATTTATAATTCCCTGTCACACGCATATACGTATTTAGGGATTGCATTATTTTCGTGGTTTTACTTATCATGCTGCGTGATATAAGTATGATAAATATAACATTCTATTATTAGAGTTTTGGTTTTTGTGTTTGATGCTTAATGTTTTATAGTATTATCCGTTTCTTATTCTCTTGTAATCATACAACTTATAACTTATAACAACTTATTTACTAAACTCTATATCAATATTAATACATTGTATTTAAGTGTGTGTTATTTTATTAAGCTTGATAAAGTGCTAAATTTGAACAGAAACATAAAAATATATATTATATTTCAAAAAGTATTTACATGTATATTAAAATATATATTTCTTAAATTTTAATTTATCATTAAAATCTATAATGGATTTTTTCTGAGTTATGATTGGTTAAATTATATAAAGTACCTATAATGAATTAATACTTGTTTTATAATATTAGAAAACAATAAGTATATAATGATTTAAAATACACAAATCAAAATTACCTATATGTAAAACATATATTATTATAATTGATATGTCTTCTATACATATATCTAGGTATATTAAAATATATTAAATAAATATAAATTTATTTCATACAAATATTCAAAAATTAAAGTCGATTTTTTGTTATAGTAATCATAATAAACATACCAATATAATATTATAAGGGTCGATTATTTTTCTATTGCCTGGAAACATCCCATGGGCACATTTATTTTTATTTGTTTTATCTATTTTTGTCTGCTGCCGCAAAAAAAAATAAAGCATTCTTTTGTTCCATATGTATGATATCACTATCATGTTTTATTGATGAAGTCTCATTTCAACCTTATTGTGACCATAGTTTTATAAAGTTAAAATAATTAAGTACAATTATTATCGTATAAGTAATTGAGCTATTAATTTCTATGTCTTCCACATTATTTGCTTGTTTAAACTAATTTAAGCTATGCAAAATAAAAACATTAAAATATTTTATTATAATAATCGAAACCTAAAATGTTATACGTGCATTTTCTAATTTCCAGCAATACCTTCATAGATGTTTATGCAATTTTTAATGCAATCTATAAGCTAAGGTAATCATACTTAAAAAACGGGATAGACGATTTTAGCCTATCTTTAAAAAATTAATTTTCAAAACTTGTAAAGTGATTTTTATATTTTAAGATAATTTTTGCTTGTTATATGTGATAAAAGGTTATTTTAGTTTTGGGGTAATGTATATTATATTGAAGTACGCCAATATAAGAAATGTCTTATGCTTATATCGCTGACCACTATTCGTCATTACTCAACACTCGTTACACAAAACCTGCTATTTATAACGGGCATAAATACGATTGAATACGATCATTATTGTCGATACCTTTTTAGACCCTTTAGACCATTTCAATTGAGAACACTCAATTTTTATAATTCTGCGTGACTTTGCTGAATAGTATGTAGTAATCTAAAAATCCAACTATATAAATCATATATTTTTTAGATTAACAAACACAACATTTTAAAAAATGCTTACAAAAACGAGAATGGGGAATTTGGTAATTAGTCGAAAATATTTTTGATTAAGTTTTTCATAATGTATTCATTAGTTTTTACTTGAATATAGATCGACAACGTTGCACATAACTTCATTCTTAATAGCACTGGTCTTCTTTTTTAAGGGGAGGGTAGTCAGCGGTTATTTCATTGTTCCATTTTAAACGTTCTCAATCGTATTGTACCCTTTGGAACTATTAATTTTGGTTTCAATAACTTAATACAAAACAGTAAAAATATATTATATTTAGCTATGGTTTGTATACTTGGTTTTTTTTATACGTACAAACCTAAGAAAATAATATTAATGTAATTATAATTTGACTACCTTTCTACTAAAAAAGATAAAAAGCATCCCATTTGAAGTTTGCTGGAATAAGGAAACATATGGGTAAATTTTAATACATAATATAATATAAATAAATATTTTTTTTCGAATTTTACAAGTTTTTTTTTTTTTTGATTTAACCTGATAAATATTTGACGATAATGAAAATTTGTTTTCGTCTATCACTCAGTATCATACTTGTGTGATCAAATGTGCGTAATAATAAAAAACGTTTCATAAAATTCCCGATACTATTATAAAATATATTATACCCAGTCATTTTAACCAGTAATCAATTGATACGTTTTAATTTCTTAGTATATATCTTACAAGCGCAATTGGTCTATGCCCAACATTATATAATCCTCAAAAAGAGATAATCTTATTTTAAATAGAATGTGTCACCTTGTCTAGGGCCGTACTTACTTAAAAAATGTAAGCCATTAATAATTATCTACTTGAAAATATTATAATAGTTAAAACGCTAATGGTTGATTATCCTAAATTTATGTTGGTATAGTTCGGTATTTGATATTTTTTTATGCATTATATTATTAAAATATATAAAACGATAAAATTAAAATTAATTTAACTAAAATATTTATATATATATGTATAATATGTATTTAAATAATCATGTTGATGCACTACTTTAGTAATGTACTATGTTTGGAACATTTATCGCCAAAATGTACCTCTTGTGGTAAAATATTAAATAAGACGTATTCCTTAGTTATAAATTATGATTAATTATTATTAATCATACTAAGCTAACAATGAGATATTTTTCAAAAATGTAAATCCAAAAGTATAATCTAATCTAATAATTAATTTGAAAATAAGCTCAGTGGTTTGAGTAAAACAAAAAAATAAAAAAGTTTTTATGCAAAAAATAAAATACGTTTGTTGTATATATATATATATATTATATAAATATAAATGACGTAACGAGAAATTTCTTTATTCTACTTTTTTTTTTAGTTTTCGCATAAATGGTCACGTACTAAAACGCACCAAAAACCTATTTACAGCACAATGCAATGTGTAATAAAAATAAAAATTAACATTTGAAATATTTCATCACCACTTAAATGCTTTTCAAAAAAAGTTTTTTTTTAACAATCATATTATAAAACTAATCATATAATTATATATGTTTATTGTATATACGTTATACTCTACAGTTATAGGAACAAAACTTTAATTACTATTAACTAAATAATTGCCTTATAAAGGATATTTAAAAAGATTTTTATGATTTTTATATGCATTCATAGTTTCATACTAAATAATAAATTATATAATTAATTTTTGTGTATAGTATGACTATTTAATAATATTTTAAATGAATAAATATAAAATTTACAAATCATAAATCGACATAAATAGTTTTATAGTGTAACATTATACTAAAAGTAAAGTAGTAAATATTAAAATAAAGTAGTGCCATGTGTATGTTCACTAAAAAATGTATTATAATATATACATAAATATATAGTTTTAATATTACGCATTGAATCAAATATTACAACCACAAATTATATAATATGAGATATGTCATTAGTTTTTAATAAATATAATACTGCATTTATATTTGTTTCAAAATTTTAATATTTCGTTATTTTAATAAGCAAATTCAATAAAAATATTATTCAATATCTTTATGAACAATTCTAGAATGTACTATGTATTTAAAAAATGACAAAATAATTTCCTGGAAAATGTGATTTCTGGTGATTTAAAGAATTTATTTAGTCTAGTCGGATAAAAAAATTTGTATGTCAATAAATAAAAATGTTATGTTATTCTATTAAATGTTATGGATCACCGACAAAATATTAGACAAATTAAGCAATAATTCGTGTATAGAAGCACTAAGATTTATAATTTTCATTTAATTTGTGTTCATATGATACTAATAATAATTATACTAAATCGAATCTAATAAATCTTACAAACCATCTATTTAGTTTTCGATTAAATGCTTACTGATAATTAAAAATAAAATTAATGAATATTATACAAAGTTTTTATCATTGAGATGTTTATTTAGTGATTTACTTATAACTTATATGTGGTTAAGATCGTATACATCGAAACACCAATATTATAATCAGACATTCCAGTATTAATAGCTATTGAAGTGAACCGTAAAGGTGAAAATAATTAAAATACTAATTTGACGGTAATAATGTAATATATTCACTGTTCACTCGTACGCATCAAATCAGAGACGCTCAACAGTGTAATTTATTTTATAATCCACATTGTAGCTCAAGAAATGCAAAGAAGAATGTTTAAAGAGTTTTTACGAGTAAAAGACGCGTCGAAGTTTCGAGGCCATTCTTTATTTGCTCGTCAAGTTTCATTAGGGGAAGACATCCACAATGATTCATGAACTTTCTAAAATAAAACAATAATAATTATCGTTTGGGACTGAATGTCGCCAGTAGAATTACCTCATTCATAAAAATTTGTTTAGTTACCATCTACTTCTATACGATTGGCATACTTTTGGCCAACTAATAGGACGTTGTAAGTTTCGTCTTCGTACAACGCATAGCATATTTACATTCACCAGAACCAATGTTCTTTAATTAGGTATAATGCTATAAAAATGTGAGTTAGTATTTTATATATATTGTTATCGTAAAACTTAAAGGTAACAATAATGTATGTGCTCTTATTTCAAATGTTACGATAATTTGATTTTTAAGTGAGTTATGAGCATTATTCGTACATTTTAAAATTGACCGTACTCATAAGTTACGAGTCATAACTAAAAATTATTTTTTTTTTTTTAAATAAAAGTTGTATAAATATAGATAATGTACACACTACATAAACATTTTTAAGTTTGATAATAAGTCATTTTACTCTTATAATAATTAGCTAATAACACAAAATGTATTCTACTGAACATAACTTTGTTTGGATGTTGTACGATTATATTAGACGGAAACAACACATAAAGGTGTGTAGTAGTCTTATCAAGTTATTTTTTTTATTTTATACATACAATGATTTAGTTGGAAAAATAAAAAAGGGATGTTAAGTGTAAAAAAATAACATTCTTGAAAAATTAATTGATTATTGATTTGGATATAGCTAGATTTCAGAGGTACGCTAGAATATATTATTTTTAAATAAGAGGTAATTTATCCCATTTATACATTCCTCCAAGGTCCCAATTGTAATAATTTAATATATGTACCAATATCATAATTTATATGTAACATATTGCCGACTCATAAATTACTGTTGGCTAGTAAAAGTCCTTTAAGCCCTGCATTAGTGGCAACTCATTATCATTTCGTCATACTTGTCAGTCGTCGACATTATGCAATATGCTATTGTATTAAGGCATCATTAAAATATTGCAGTTAAAAAGTTAATTTTCAAAAATATATTATAAGTCACAGACGCTTTTTTTTAGATTGAACAAAATAGCTTTAAAAACATATACTATTTGATGTACATAAAAGTTGACATTTATAAATGTTGTTTTCTAATCGTGTATTGTTAATGCTAAAATGTTGATCTATAGTCAAGAAAAGCTTTTGATTTAGTTTGTAAATAATATAAAACTTGATTTTAATAAGATACTTACGTATTTTATGATTATAATATTATAATTATTTCATTCGATGATGATAACTTTGTGTGATATGAACAATTTGATTAAATATTTAAATTAAAAATAAATCACTAATATAGCGATATAAAGAAGAAAGAAAAATATAAATATACTAGATTTTGATCGTAGCAATGAATGTGTTATTGGTTTTACAGTGTGTATTTTTTATTTAAACTTTAGGAATAGTATAACAGTTAAAATAGGTACTTCAATCTTTAAACTTGAGTGTGGTTTCTGGTAAAACATTGCAACTAAGTCATGTTTTGAAGCTTTAATTATTCGTAGTTATATTTTTTTTTATCTATTGTTAATAAAAACTTTTAAAATTAAATTATTTCTAGGAAAATTTGAAGGAAATGGAAATTTTTTATTCAAAACTATTTATTGACAAAATCGATTTTTTAAATTTAATATTAAATATATCTATAAAAATTTACATTTTTTTTTAAATTTTCTAGACATGATTTTATTTTCAAAATGCTTTATGGATATTTTAATGTTATTTAAAAACATTTTAAATTGTTGACAAGTTTAGTCTGTTTTATTTATTTATATAAACTAATCTTAAAATGTTTGCTTTTAAATAAAAAGTAATCTTGACATTTAAATATTGGGTACTTATCGCAATTAAAAATATCAAAAAATCATAACTTTTTTTATTAAAAATATAATTCGTTGAAAGATAATATATTTTGCAGAATACATCAACGTAGATGATAAAATGATGAATGTCTAACACACAAAATTCATACACACAAACATAACTCAATTTCTCATATTACATATGATGTCGTCACCATGGAAAATAATAATTATTGCGCTGTATGTAAAATATTAAAGTTATTTTTCAGTAAAACTGTTAATACCACGAGGATAAGCTTTGGTAGCTTCGGTCACAATAATTATAAAATAGTTATTAAAAAACCACACAAAACATTCATAATGCGTATGGATATACGAGCAATTTTATATAAATAATAATATTTTAATGCTGAGATGATTTGCATTGGCAGCTACGGTGTTATGTCATAATGCTGATAGTGTCTTTATAGAAAAATATATGTAACAACAATACAAAATTATTATTTACTATACACAGTCACTTTTGCAAATCATTATAATAAGTTCGATGCTATTTAATATCATAAACGGCATAGTATATCATTCGCCGCTACGTCAGTATTGATTTATACAGTGGCGTCACAAACATTTTTGGATTAAATTTCCACAAACAATTTTAGATGGGTAGTTAATTTTGTAATAGTGTAAAAATATTTTTATATACAAAACTATCATTATTAAATAAGTAATAAGTTGATTTTAATTGAGTTTGATAAATTAACATCATACAATAAGCATATATCAATGATTTATTTTAGGGAAACAACACATTCTATATTTTTGTATATAATCAAAGGACTGCTTAAATAGTTTGCGTAGGGTATTTATTATTGAAAATGATAGGTTAAGTAACACAATATACATGTTACACTAATGTTAATTTATATTGTAAAATAATATCAATATTTATTTTATAACAAAAAAGATATTATGTATAGAAAGGTTTTAATTTTATATTATGGTGTATGGATAGTTGCAATAATTTGCCTTAGTGATAAAATGTCCGTGATTCCTCTGGATTTTTAATTTTTTGTAATTTTTTTTTATCAAAAAATAGTTAGACACTATAATATCCGTATTAACTACTTAGAGCAATATTCATAAGAATACATTACATTATAAATATATGTTTGCAAACCGTCTCCCCTCAAAATCCCTTTTGTAGGTAATGTTTTATCATTTAATTAAATTCTAGCATATTCATTACAGTGACATGCTCAATGACGTTAATATTGTATGGCAGTATAAAACATTATAACTATTTATATCTTACTTCTTTGTGCGATTTATAAAGGATTCTGAACATAACAATACATAAAATGGTTGGGCTATTATTTACAAAAAAATAAAATATTTAATCTCCACTTGACTACATGCAAAGTAACATACCAATAAGTGAGTAAAGATAAAATAATTCTGCTTTATCCACTATATTTTACATTCTGATCGGAGCTATTAATTTATTGGTTTTAGATTGATGTAATTTTTATGTCTGATACTACTTTAAGGATCACTAACAATAGTTCATTTTTCCAAGTGTAGTTTTGGTAAAAAAAAAAAAATTGGTCATAAGTTAATACTTGTGAATGGGGGATAAGGGAGTAAAATTCACTGTCCTTCATTAGTTTTTCTTGTAGAAATACAAAATATTGTAAATTTAAAATAATTTTTTTTTTTAATTAGCGTTTGAAGTTAAGAAGACGTAATGCCTCACCTGTAATTTATGCATAAAAATAATTTTTCGTGAGACAAACTAAATTTTTATTTTGCATATTATAAAATAAACTTATGTATCTCATAGAACTTGCATTTTAAATAAATGAATATTCATACAGATTTATTATTATTTCATGTTTTTCATTTATTTATTTCAAATAATCTAGTATTACTAACAATTAAAATAAAGAATAAAAACATTAAAATACTAATTAAATTTTTTTTTTATATTATAGTGTGCAAATTTAATAAATATATTATAAATAATGTATCTACTTGGAAGTTTATCCTGCATAAAACCGCTTTTTATATAATCTTATTACACAATAATCATTATTGGTATACTGACATGAGACCATTTTTAAAATACTTCGAATTAATATTCAAATATATTTAAGATTAAAAATTTTAATTCTTCTCAAAATTGTATTCAAAGTGTCTAAATTTAAACCATTAAATAGTAGATATGTAACATAATTTTAAATTGTTCACAAAATTAAATATTTAAACGTAAATAAATGATGATTTTTATTCTTTTATTGTAATTAAAAAAATATATACGTGAAACATTCCTTTATTAATTAAATTATGATTTTAGATAGACAATGAAAATTTAAAAATATTTGTTCATTAAAAGTTATTTATAATCTTTGGTATATATATATATAGAAATTGGTATTTCATTAATGTTGATAACTTTTTTGCTACAGTTAAAAAGCTTAGCAATTGAACAGAAAATTATGATTAGTTTTTTTATAAATATCTTAAAATATAGAAAATACGTATTGAACACAATATTTTTTAAAGTCATCATTTATATGCATATTAACTGTAAATAAATTGTAATGCAATTATTATAAAAAAACAAAATAGTATAAACAGAGAAGGATTTTAAAGACAATCTTTGTACCATCAATAAGTAATTTTTCTATTTTTATTTTTATAAAATTATCTAAAATAAAAATTATATGTTTATATTGATAATCATACAATAATATTTTACAAAATAAATTTAACCATAAAATATATAGTAAAATACTAGCTGTATAATGTATAACCCAACTTTGTTAGGAAAAAATTTAACAATAATTATAAAATACGATACTTTGTGTATTTTGTTATAGTCCATGTATCAAGCTCGTCTTAATAATTTAGTTATTACCTATACGTTTTGTAATTATTATTATTATAAAAGTGTATAATAAAATAGACTTAAATAATTTCCGAGCAAAAAATGTTCAAAGTCTTATGGAATAGCACATTATTTTTATTTTATTATTGTTGAAAATCCATTTCAGTCAAATAAATTTTTTTTTCAGTGCAATGACAAATATACAATGAGGACGATTACATTTTGAAGTGCTCAATTTGGAATATTACATAATGAATTATACGAAAGGATCGGCTCAGTATAGCAAAGCTTAGTGTTTTCGAATTGTTTCAAGCGTCTTAACTTGTCTTTCGTTCAGTGAAACCTATATCTCAGACACTTAAATAAACTGAAATTAGTATCGAATAAATCAAGTCTAATATTCTATCATTGTTTGCATTAACGGCTGTAAAATTTAAACATTTAATCCCAAAAACAACAGATACCACAATAAATATTATATAAAACAAACTAATATTATAATATAATATACCTATAAATGTACCTACCACGTAGATAACAACCATGAAAGTAAGTAAACTAAACTTTCACACTAGATGAGGTAATGATTAAACAATGTTTTCATAAATGAGTTACGTGCAGCTTTAGGTACCTCCTGTATTCATTTCAAAAGTGTACTGTATTTTTTATTTCTGAAATAACAAATAGGCTGTTATAATCATTGCTTACAACTTAATTATTAATTATGACGTGAACAATGTCTAAACAAAAATTAACATATTAACATAATCTGGTTTTCGAGATATTTAGATATTTTGTTGGCACTTAAATAATATAAGTAAATATTTAAACATATTAAACATTTTACTTATTATGTAATATTAAAGTCCATTTTAAAAATGGCTGAGTATAATATAAGTACATTCAAGTATATATTTATATTTTTTTATTTTTTGTATAAAGGATACTTCTTCTGGTACCATACAATATGATGTGTTTTATGATACGGAAAGTATGGTATAAGATCGACCGTCTGACATATATATATATATAAACACTTTGAAAAATACATCACCTTTTATAATATTATAATATTTTCGTTTAGGTTTTGGGTGATATCTTTAATGTTAGCATTGGACGATAGATTTTGTACGAAGATTACCGTGGTAAAACCTAGTATTATAAATTTCCTTCGAATCCGGTGTTTTATCGGATGTTTATGTAAATTTTGTCAGAAAATGCGTAATGATCTCGTAGGAAACAGGTCACTGGTTTGAGTACAATTTTTACAAAAAATGGATCATTTTTCAAACGCTCGTAAATATAAATGGACGACGACACAGCAGGTGTCTGTAACGTACCTACAGGTAGGTTAACAAAATTAAATATAATATACTAGAAATGGCTGTTATATTTCTGATGTTTTTTTAAAACAATGCTTGGAAATATTATGCTCAAATTTACCTTTATTATATAACATAATTGTTTGTAATTCATTTTTTGCAATTTTTGTGATTCATGGTTTTATTTTAGGAAAATTTTCATTTAATAAATTATTTAACAAAGAGGCTACATTCAACTTTATTCAGTTATATAACTATTTTTTAATATAAAAAATAATTTCTATGCAATTTTTTATTCTATCAAACTAAAAATATTTTCATAAAGAATTGAGTCGGGATTGAGCTGTATTTTTATCGTTAATATTCACCAATACGGTGTATCATTATGATTATAATTATCTACAATAATAAATATTCAATTATAAACATAATATATTAAACATTCTTTTAGTCATTATAATTTACAAACATTAGACTTTTATTTTACACTCATTTTTATTATCTCTTAGTATGCTTTTTCCTTTTTTTTATATTATAATTAGACATTTAGGCTGACCATTTTGATATTATGCACGCCTACAAAAGAAATTCTTTTTTGCTCTCTATTGTTAAAAACCACTTACAATGATATTTGAAAACTCGTCAACCGTTAATTTGATTGTTTCAAATTGCTTATACTTTTGTTTAATTAAAAAGCTACTTTTTTCCTTTTTTTTTTTGTTGCGTGTATTCTATTTTTATTTATTTTGTTAGAGTTAAAAACCATTCAAAATGATTTTAAATAGAATAATGTTCAATGTTTATACGCCCACTATTATATCGACGAATAATTTACATTTTTTTGTTTTATCTTACTTTAATCATATTATCTCGTCAGATACATAACTCATGGCATCTGTTATGATATATTTATTAATAATTTTTCAATAATATAAGTGCAGCTTCCGATTATCATATTATATTACATATAAATCGATATGGTTAAATCATATTTTAAATTATCTCTCGAGTTAATTTGTTGAAAACGAATTGGGAATCGCAAAAACAGACAATTTAAAAGAAAATAAATAAGACTTAGAAGTTTTATGAAAACAATTTTTAAATTTATTTGAATATAATTTATTGTAATACCTACTTGGAACAAGTCCGAAGACATAAAAACCAGCTATGGGGCGGTGAAATATCTCTAAAAAAACGTACAGTTAATCATGCCTGCTGTAAATGATTCGTAAAACGATTTTTTTTTTAAGTACTTCATATAAAATATAAAACCAATTATATCGTAGACACATAAAAATTAAATTAACTGAATTGCCACAGATCTTTCGGTCGTTGGGTAGCTAATGTTCTAACACAGTTTTTATAGGTACGTATTTATAATAATGTATATTTAAATTTGTAATTGTCGAACGTAATATTAATAGAAAATTAATGGATCTGATCGAGTTTTTAACAATATTTCATATGAACGACACAACTAATATTCTACACTGCACATCCTGATGATATTCAACAATTAAAGCAACACCGAAAAACCTGTCAGTGAGCCAATGGTATTCAGGAAAATGAAATGGAACCAAATCCAAATGCAACTGGCTACAATACAACCATATGGATTAAATATACCGTAGTACAGTATAGTATACATTTTAATCTATGATACCATTGACTGCATACAAATTATAAATGACATGTAACTCGATGACTAGGAAACATGAAGTTTATTGGGATATACTAAAAAAAAAAGGTATACTCGGTGTTGTACTGCAGTCTGCAAATAATCACTTATGTTTTCTGTACATAGCTGTACATGCCCAAATCGCATGGACGCTTGTCCAGAACAGCATCATTAAAAACGCGTTTCATACGAATGCGGTATGGTAGATAGTATCGATAAAGATGAAAGTGATATATTTGTGATGGTGATCGTACAAGGTAGGTGCATTAAAAAAAAAAAATGTCACTAATGTTGAAATGGAACAGTGTAGATATGTGACGTCAGCGGACATCAGATACAGACATAAGTACGTGAAAACCAAGGAAAGTGTTACGTAGCGTTTCAGGCAATAAAATTGTGCACCAATTAAATTAGATGTTATGTGTTATTAAATAGATTGTAGGTAAAAATTTTTAACAATCAATGTCGAATGTCGCACTCCTTGTGTGTTTTTTAAGCTATTTATAGACAATTGAAATTTTCGACTTTTCTAAATTTTTTTTTTTTTTTGAAATGCCCGTAAATTTGGCAATCTAAAAAATCTTTAAAATTTAATACAAGGTTAATTATAAGTTGTACTTATCGTAGTAAAAATCAAAATCAAAAATCGTTAGTTACAATTTTTGTTTATAAGCATTCGAAGTTCAAATGTTTACGAAATATGTCAAAATCACGAAAATTTGCAAGGAATTTTGAAGTTGAAAATTCATAACATGTTTGTGTTTTATACCTAAGGTTGAAAACCACAATTCTAGGTTCTCTATAACTTTTTCTTCAAGTAACTGTAAATAAAATTCAAAAGTCAATATAGAAATAATATAATGTATCCTAGACTGACAAATCATCTCCGTTCAGAATCGTTTTTCGTATACAATGATACTTGTCATTGAATTAAAATTTAACACATCCAATTTAGTGATCTACTTTCCATCTCTACTATACAGCAGAGCGATACACACTTGACCACTCTTTTTTTAAACTATTTCATGTTCATTTTAATTTATAATATACTTTTTTCTATTTTCACATGTATCTATGTCATTTTCATAACATTTTTTTTTGATTTATTAATATTTTTGTAATATATTTTTAAATATTCACATTATACCTACCATTAAATAACAATTTTTTTTGGTGGAATCTTTCATATTTTTATAGAATTATTATTATATTTTTTTTTTATTATCACTTACTTTTTATACTTTAAAACTTTTGTACACTCTTGTTTCTTGTTGAAATATATTTGTTGGGCATTACATTTATAGTATTAAATTAGATTATTATTATTCATTATTAGATAATTATAATTTATATTTACCGGTTCTTTGAGAAAGATGAGTCTTCAATATATTTTTTCACTATTTCAATTTTAACCTTTTAAAGTTTTTTTTTTAATCTTAATTGGAACTAACAAATTATTATTATATATTAAATTATTAAATTATTAATAATTAAAAGTAACAATTAATATTACAGTGGTAAACTATAGTGGTTTCGTAGTTTCGTTATTATACAATACTACAATTGGATAATTAAAATGCCCTTCAAAGAGGTAATCAAAATCGTTGAAAGAAACAGAGCAGGTTAATGTATTACTTATCAGTGTAATCTTATAAGTGTATGATTACATTATTTAATCCTCATGATTATATTATAATATCATTAAATATATAATATTATATAGTATAAAGTAATATAATACAATTTATAATATTCAATGTTACATAACAGTTACGTACACTATAAAAATTTGGCCCGGCTGTGAAAATCGTGAAACATCCGACTCTAGCTTAATATTGAATCATATATATCACTATAATATGAGTATTTATAGCTTATTTTTCCATACCTACGAGCATGTGAACAGGGTACGTCTAATAATTTTTATACAATTAAACATAGTAGGAAAAAATAATAAAATATATTATAGAAATAATGAGTTTTAAAAACTAAGAATTAAAATATTTGATAATGTAATTTAGTAGCCATATAGAGGGTGAAGGGTGGGTGGATTTCTTTAAATTTGAAAGCAACAATAAATCATTGTCTTCAAAAAAACACTCAATAGTTTGAGATTTATTCACATTTTTGCAAGCTTTGGTCAAAACCTTACTTTTTTATATTCCTTCACGACTACCCGACTGTAAGTTAGCGTGTTTTTGTTGAAATTTATCGGTAAGTATTTATATCCAATTTTTAAAATATATATACATTTTACGTACAGCTATTGCTTGCCGAAAGAAAACTTTTTGAGCGCTTTTACTTTCCGAAAACATTTAAACCGTTAAGACGGATATGTCGTATTATATATTATTGATTATAACGCTTGAAACATATATGCTTATTCTATATCATACTGTAGTTTATTGTGATCTAATAATTTTTAAACGGTAGTGCAGAGGTATGTGTATGATACTATAAAATTACATTAAATCGTTAATAATTTCAGATCACTTGTGTCGATAAGACACATAATTAATGTTTTATTACTAAAAGTAGAGATGAATAGTTAATGTCACGTATTCGAATGACACACACGTACGGTTATATTTTGACCCGCGGAAGCTTTGTTACATAAAGCACCGTCCTTGATTTTGGTGTCATGATATCGGAGTGCGGGTGGTGAGATTAAAATAAGCCTTATTACGACACAAAATTCACCTAAGAAGTGAATACATACATAAATAACGAACCATTTCACAATATTGAAATGCGTTCTGATTTTGAATACAAATCGAAAAAGTGTCATCTGTATAATGTATATTTTATATTAGGTTACCGAGCCGCCTATAGTTTATATTGAATACGAATGATATAATATGTACATTGTACATCGTACATAAAGAGATCCACTGCAATCATAATGGAACGTCAGTAGACACACAGACGCGACTCGTGTATTTAAATAATATATATTTTATGTTTGCGTATATTATATAGTGATCTCGGATAAACAATTGTTTTGTAAAATAATAAATCGGCTAACCTTAACTATATGCACACTGATTATACTTGGTATTATATTCCCCGTTTTATCAATTTATTCAAATTCTGATTTTTTTGTTATACATTAAGGATATTTAGATGTATATGCTATTCAAGGAGTGTATTACGGGGATATTAACTTTTTTTTTTAAATAAGAGACATTATATTTTTACTGTAAATTGTTAAGCATTTGTTTTTTTTTTTCATTTCAATCAGGATTTTAATGAAAATTTGTTGAATTATTGCAAATCCTATTAGGACATAAAATACAATTTACAATTTGTATTTTAGTACTTGTAAAGATACTGTTATATCATGGGGAAAAAATGTAGGCAAGTTTTTACCGCTTTGCTGTACATGGGATGTCGAAGGGTTGCTATTATGTATGTATTAAATTTGAATTCAATGATATATTATTATATTATACAAAAAACGATTCTTAGTGGAGACAGGTCTGTCAGCCTATATCACTAAAGTATTTACTAACATATTTTATGATGTGATTTTTGATATACTTACGAATAACTATTAAAGTAATTTATTTTACATTTATCATTAGATACGGCAGATTGATATAATTTTTTCCTAAAATATTGCATTTATTTATTATTTGTATTTAATATTATAATAATATATTTTTGAACCAAATTATATAAACTTATATAACTAAAAATGTAATAAAATCTTTCAGTAAATACTAAATACCATAATAAAATAGCAATAAAAGTCATTGCGTATTCATAACATGTATAATATAATATACGTAAAATTTTCCATAAATAATGATTTTAAATTATAAAAAAATAATTATCATTGTTATTTATAGTTTAAACAAGTATATTTAGTTCAAATCTGAACTTACAATATCTATAAAAAATTATTATCTATTTATTTCTTAGATTTTACGTTTTTAGTCTAAGCTACCTACGAGTAGGGTTGGGCATATCATAGTTACATGTAACTAAGTTATGTAACTCGGTTAATTTTGTAACTTGTAACTTGTAACAAGTTACTCATTTTTAATTTGACTTGTAACTTGTAATTACTTACACATCTTCCTGTAACTTAATATGAAAGTTACAGTTACAATTAAAAGTTACATTATACATAATATACATATTTAATATTTACCACCGTGTAATAAATTATCATATTATTATAAAAAAAATGTAAATACGCGCGAGACGTATTTCCTAGGATAGGACAAAGTACACTGCAGAAATTACAATACACTTTTTTTATTTTATTTTAAATTCAATTTTGTGTTTTTAAATTGTATTATCATATTATATAAAAACTAATTAACCATTGATTTATGTATATATATATATATATATATTAATAATTACTATAAATATTACTAATTTTATATTATTATATTATTATGCCTATTGCATGCATTCACTTCATAAGAAGACTATCTACCATTTTTATGACTATTACGTTACACAACTGACAAAATTATAAAATTATAATAAAACTATATACCTCAATTTATGTTCTTTATTATAAAATTGAATGCAAAGTTTTATATTATTTGTACCTAATTATATGGTATCTGTGTAATTACACAATTTTATATATATATTGTTTTGTAAATAGAGTTTTTTCCGTCAACAAAGATAATAATACTAAAATGTTAATTTATGCATATATTTATTTAATATTTTTTCAATGTAACTTTTTACTTTAAATGTAACTTAATTACATAATTGTAACTTGTATCCGATTACACAACATACAAAAATCTAGTATCTTGTAACTGGTTACACAGTTTTAGAGTAACTTGTAACTTGTAACTAGTTACAATAAATAAAGTAACTTGTCCAACCTTGCTTAGAAGGAATTTTTTATTACACTGAATTTCTTACTAAAAACTAATTTGTTAATTTTCGTGATTTTTATAAATTTTTGTCAAAATACTTTATTTCAAATGCGTATAAAAAAAAAGATTCCTTTGTATTTTAAGTATTTTTATACAAATATAAGAACAACTTTGTGAGATCTTGTATTATATTTTCAAAAATTTCAACCTAGTCAATAATATAAAAATGTTGTGAAAATTCTAAGTATCTACACGGTTATTTGTGTTTCGATACACTAAAAGAAAAAAAATCGATTTAAAAAAAAAAATTAAATTTGTGTAAAAATTCCTATTATTCTTTAAATTTTTTTTTCCTTATTATAGGTCTTATTAACTTTTATCAGAGACCACTAACATTTTTGAAATTTGAAATATTTTTATTACCCTAAAAAATGTTTTACAAGCATAAAATACACACATTATAAAAATAATATATTCATCGGTCCCCTTTGAATCTAAAATAATGAAATCATTATCAACCTCTATCGAAGACAAACAATCACAACTTTTGTGATAGAGAGAGAAAAATCAAAGTTTTAAAAAAAGGGCTGCGCAAGTAGAAAACCCACCATCAGCAAACCAAGCTACGTGAAGGAATCATTGAAATCGACGAATTTTTCGAGGAACAAATAAGATATAAATACTAAATATTTTACAAAAACCATGGATTTGGTATAGAATATAGTCATAGACCTCATTCTGATCAGCTTAAGAAAAGAAAATTAGATAATTTAAAATTGGCAAGAGAAAATATATTAAAAGTGTACAGAATAAGAAATTAATTTTTTTTTTAACACATTGAATATAAGAAAATTATTTAGATTACAAAGATTTAAGTCTTAATTTAAAATAACTCTTTTATTGGCCTCCTTTAAGATGCTTTATTTTTAATATTAAAAATAATAATAATTTACACGTTGGGAATAAATATTAGGTACTTCATCTATATAATAATTAATAACTAAAATAAAACACTAAAATTAATTACTTATATTACTTAAATACTTTAAAATCGCTTTAAATTCCTGGCCCATTTAAATTTTATATTAAAATAAATATTTTGTTTTATTAAATTTGTAAATTATATATATTATAATTTTACAAAATTGTTATTCGTCAATAAACAATGGTTGCAAAGGAGTAGTTTTGTTTACACCAGAGCCTGCTGTCGGTTAATCAGAAAAAATATATATAATAATATTATAATAAAAATCACTGCTATATGTATATATGAATACTATATAAATTACGTTTTAAATTATTACAAATACTTATTGTTATGGCTGTGAAAAAAATTAACTATATATTATAAAAGGAACTTAATAATTGCCTCATTTTGTCACTTAAAGTAAAATAAAATAAATTTGATTTCATTAATTAAACAAATTAGAATTTACATTTTTACATTATTTCTGAAATATAAATACAAGGAAATTAATATATAAAATTAATAAGCTCTTCAAAATCAATATGTATAGGAGCTCTGAAAATGTATTTTATGTGAATAAAATTAATAATTTAGATAGGTCTTCAAAAATATATATTTATCTAAATCTAACTACATTTTAATAAAATTGTAATCTATAATGAGGTATATAATATGATATCTTTAACTTTGAATAAATTCTTATATTATGTATCATACCGTTTGATGATAATCCCATTGTAATATATATATTTAATATGTATGTTTAGGTACAAATAATATTAAAAGTAATTTAAATTTTTAAAGAACCCTACACATTTATTTGGCTATAATAAAATAAAATAAATAGTACAGTATTGATATAGGCAATTATTAGTCTAATTGAATTTAAATGAATAACTGATCATTTTTGTCATCAATGAACTTATAGCACAGTGAATGAAAGGAAGTTGTAGACAAAGTACATTTATTTAGTTTAGTTACACGTACCAATAAATTTGAGTCGAAGCCTCCGATATCAAATTAATAGTTATTAAATTATTATAATGTTATTCGACATTTTGTCTAAATAGTAATATATCGTTCACCGCCATAATAGTATATTATTATATGCGAAATTATAATTATTTGATTGTTGTCGTTTATTGCAACTATCACTAAGGCGGTAAAGTTAAAGTTAATAGATTTGTGACAGTTATATTAATATTATATAATTCAGTGCATTTGTGTTGTTAAAAAAAATAGTACAAAAGCTAAACTCATAAAAAAATCTAATTATTGTGATACCACTCGTTTATTAATTTAATTCCATTGTAACTATTGTTTTACTGGTAATTGTTTATTCATTTTACGAACAACTTTGTATTATACTTATAATAATACATAGAAAGACATTCGTATAAATACACATTGCTGATAAAACACTTTTAAAACAAATAAAATCACGATATAACATCATATTAATTTCCACTATGATCAAATTGCGTTACACTTGATAGTAGCATATGTTATACTGCGTTTGTATAAAATAATAATAGTTACCTGCAACCTGTAGTGTTTAAAAACGTTCAGCTAACCGGCAGGAGAAGTGCATAAATACGTGAAAACATTTTCACTAAAAATCACTGGCGTGCAGGTTTTTCAACAAAATCATATTTTTAACCAAAAAACATTTTGAATTGTATTATTTTTATGTTAAACATTTTGTTTCTGAAACGAATTATTTTTAACTGTTTTGCAATAAATAACGGTAATAACTGCAGCACAATAATATTTGTTGACGTCTAAAATCAAAATAATACGATCAAATAATATTATCGTTGTTTAAAAATAAATTATAATTTATACGATTAATAAGTGTAGTGGTGTATTGTGTGGGGAGTAGTAGTAAGTGTCTTCCATAGAAATTGAGCTTCAGATTTTTATGAATATATCTTACGTTTTATTTGAAAGTATTGGATTGTAAAATTAGCATAAAATAAAATAAAAATAAACCCTACCTACCCCTAAAAAAAATTTCAAAAAGTTGATTCATATGGGTCGTCTAGATATAGTCCTCCGTAATAAGAATGTTATCAAAAAAATTAAATCACTGCATCCTCACCAAATGGGCGTGCTTTGGATATGCCACTTTTGATAAGGGTGATGAATATATTATTATTGAATAAAAAAGGGAATTCAATAAATGAAAAATATTTTTGGTACACATAATTTTATGACAAAACCACAATAATGCATTATATTTATTGTGGTATATTATGTATTGCTGTAATCGTAAAAACAAACGAATCGAAAAAAAGTGAGTAGTGTAAAATTGTTTTGTTGAAAAACAGAAAACTGTACACATCATCGTCATAGCGGAGGATGTATTGTTGATTTTTCGGAGTGGCTGTTATCTGTATTTTAAAGGAGAAAAACACGAATTTTTTCCTGCGATATTTGTAGACCAATCATAATATTTTACTGCCATTTGTTATACAATATACCATATAAAAGAAAAAGAATTTTCTAACCATTTGTATCGTCACTGGGTAGTACATCTGTCGGGTAGAAACAAAACGAGCTCAAAACTAATGTGTATTTGTCTATAGAAAACTTTTCAATGGTCACTATCGTTAGGTCGACCGTGTACAAGTTGTTTACTTTTACGTTGCTTTTACGATGCTTTTACTTCTATGACTGTAGTCTATGTATATATAATCGTACATAATGATAAAAAACGTGTACACATATTATATATATATATATATGTTCTATTTCATATTTTATTATATTTAAATCTATATTATTGTTATTTATAAATATTATTATCTACTTATTAATATAATACATTTGCTAAAATTATTTTATTTTTTCTAAAATCTATTAATTATTATATATATATATATAAAATACAGCAAAAAGTTAGATTTTCTTAATGTGGATATACTTAATACACAGTAAAATTCACACTAAGAGGTATCACTAAATATTTAAATTCGAGGACCTTATATTGAAATGGGATTTTGGGGGAATAAAAAAGAGTATACCAAAATACACATTTTAAACTAATTTAAAATGTTTAAACCTTTCGATACATGCATGTATAATACAACTTATTTGTTTTTATTGGAAACACCCGTTTTTTTCTACGGGTTAGAGTAAAGTATTCTTATGACATATTTTGTATAAAAAGTTTTTTATAATTACAAATTGGAAAACTATATTTAATATTTAGGAATAATCTGCAGTTTTTAACGATATTTCATCTATGTTTATCTCAAATCTAGGAAAAAATCCTTACAAAAATAATCCCCGGAAAAAACCCCCACAGTTTGCACCGTGGAGTTTGCAAAGTTTATTTAAATATAATTGTACATCTCAAACAGAGACAACAAATGTCGATATAACGTCCTCTCAATAAACGCAATTACAATGTAATAGCCACTGACCAATTAGTTTAAGTCCTGAAATCTTCTGAGGGAGTTAAAGCCTATCCAAGCTCTCACTTTAGTTACGCTTATGTGCTAATCTATCTGAAATAAGCATAAAAAATATCTGGCCTTATAGAAAAAATAATAATTAATTAATTCGTGAACCGACTACCCATCGAAAAGGGACTAGTTTTTTTGCAAGAAGACTATTTTTTTTTTTTATGGCTCACGATATGTCACGATAAATATACATGTACCATACGCAATACTAATGTAAATTAAAGTGTGTAAAAGCAAAAATAACAATAACATTTTTTTAAGTTAAAAAATGAAAGCTTACATAAAGTATACAAAATCTAATGAATAACCTATAAGATAGATTACGTCGTGCTCATTTATTCTAAATTTCAAATAAATATCAATGCGTGAAAAAATGATTTATTTTAAGTAATCTCATTACGTAATTTAAGAAAATTTCAAATAAGATAATATTATTAACTTAATAGTTATCTGCTTGAAATAATCTATTGTTGACAAATTCTAAATTAATAGTTATCATTAATATATCTATTATTGAGTAAATAAAATAAAACTAATACAACCTGTTGATAACTTATAATATTTTTAATAAAAATATATAGTTTTTACGTTGTTGATAAAAAAAAAAAAAAAGTCACTCAATCTAATAAACGATCGAAGATATATAATAGCATTTACATAAATCAAATGGGTTCAGAGTTTTGTGTTATACGTATGCGGTTAAATTCATTCTGACCATTTCGATGTAAAAAAACACAATAATAATATATATATACTGAATTCTAAAATTTTAGATGGCAATACTAATATTGTGAGATCGATAACAAGCCAAAATTCTAACTCGTTATAGTGGTCTGTATATAGTGTGCGACAATCTATGCGCTTTCAACAATTTATTTTTATATCCACATCACATTTGCACTACGTTATTTTTATTTCATACTACTGTATACAATAGGTATATCTCCGCTTAGATTTTTTTCTAAATTTTATGGAAAAAACATTTTTTTTTTTTTAAATTAAGCATACACTTTAACATACAAATAAATTCAGATAACCGCACGCCCTTGCCAATGTTTTAAATATTTTTGCCGTTCCCTTAATCATAAATATTATCTATTGTGCAATAATAAATAACCATAAACATGACAAAACAATATATAATATAAATAATCAAAGATAATAATCTATATAATCTATAACAGCGAAACATGAAAATCGGGGACTATAGCCTGTAGGTTCTGCTGTTTATTACATTCGAAAATTAATTCTGAGTCAAGAAGGTCTGTCAGCCTATATATAGCCGCATTACTGAATACTAAGCACATTTTATGATATGTATATATGTTTACTATAGTTATTTATTTTAATATTAATAGTATAGAAACTTTAATTTATTTTTACTTACTAATATAATAATATAATATAATATAATTTATCATGTATTACTGTAATTCAATTTTGAGTCAACATCGATGACTTACGTAGAAAATTGTGAATAGGTTTCATTATTATAAATAGTTAAAAATTAATCCGAAAGTTTTTAAAATATCATAATGTATGAAACATAATATATTTAAATACATAACAATTTTAAACCCACAAGAAAATGATTTTGAATTACATCAAAATAATTAAACTATAAAAATATCTAATGTTGTTCAAATTTTAATTTGAAATGTTTAAAATATCTAAATGTCTATAAAAATATAATTTTAGATATTTTGGTTACATAATGATCTACTTATAGAGACTTTGTATTTAAGTTTCACGCCAATTTAACCATTTTTATAAATTCTTATCTACAAAATAATTTGTAAAATTTGTTAATTTTTGAAGAATTAAAAAAAAAAAAAACTTGAAATGCTTATAGAAAAAAAAATCATGGAATTTATATTTTAAGTTTTTTAATAGCTAAAATAAAATGTATGAGGAACCTGTATTCAATTCTTAAGCTTTTTAATATGGATATTTATAGATTTAAAATGAAAAAATATGTCTATATAAATGATCAAAAGGCGTCTAAGGATTTCAAAAATTATACCACACTATATTGTTTATAAAATGTTATATTATAAAAACATTTAGTGAAAATTTCAAACATCTATAGTTATTACTTTTTATCACAACAAAATAATAAAACGGAGATATCTCAAATTACAGGTTTTGCAAAAAATTTCCATTTTCCATAGTTTTTGTTTTTATTTTTCTCGATTGTATTGACAATTACACCGAATATTTAATTATTCATTTTCAAAAGAACCAACTAAATTCATGTTTTTACAAGAAAAAATATTAAATTCTAATAATCAGATAAAATATGTTTCCTAACACAGATAAAAATATTATAATTAAGTTTATAAATCATTTTAAATATAAATATATCGTTCCAATATAACATACTATAAAATAATAATACTTGTTAAACATAGACATTTAGTGGGTGGCTTGCGCTGCATTTGATTTGGATAAGTTCGGTTCCGGCTCATACTATAGTAACACAAATTGATACAGCCAGACACATTGATACAGATTAAACTTTCGTCAAAAGTTCGTCACTGCGTATGTATTTAAGTCTAATGTGAAAAACATTTTTTTTTTTCGGAAATATTATATTTGACTCAGCAATATTTTATGTGTGGATAATAATATACGAACAACAAACTTCCAGTTTGTATAGTAATTCGTAAAATGAGTGTCTAAATGTTCGACGACGGATGATATATTATAAGAAATAAATGACGGAAAAACTTTAAGATAAATAAAATATAAACTAGCCCACTGCAAGTATAATTTTTGTGGATTAAAATGTGAATATCATAAATAATATACAATACAATATATTTAATGGTGAAAACAGCTTAGCTATATTTTTTAGTATTCTTTTCGCGTTAAAAGAGATCGTGATTATAACGCGCTTCGTCTTATATTATATTCTCGTCCGCTGACCATTGAAATACCGACCTGCGCCACCGAACTGGTAAAAGGCTGTGTAACTATATATTATATTGGTATTAGGTAAGTATGGTGATTGTGGTGGTTAACTGGCTAGTTGCTAGGAGACCGAAAAATGAGTGCAATAATAATAATAATAGAGTACTTATCTCCTTCTAGGTAACCGCGTGAACGTTAAGATGAATAGAGGACTGTGCAGGTACCTCGTTGACGGCGTCACGATGAAACGCGGGCGATTATTAACTGTACGATTAAGACGTGGACAATAAATCGATTCTATAAATCTTAAAGTGTAAAGGCACTGTCACAAATTCCTTACGTGAGGTACATTTCAGTGGATTCTGCCATCTACAAACAACACCAAGAAAGTTTCCATTTTTTTAAAAAATTCAAGATTTTTATTATTAAAAACGTTATTTATTCAATCCAACTTTGAATCAATTTTGTTTTTCTTTTTATACCAACACAATTTCTATAATTTTTCTATCGATTACTTTTAATATAAACGGTATTAATTAAGTATGTAATTTACAAATCATTGCTGCCCATGTCGGTCAAATGTTTCTTCTTATATAGAGTCCAATAAAAAAAAAAAATAATAAAATAATAAAAATGTGTTTTTTTTTTTTTGTTCATCTTTTGTTCACAAGTTTACACAAACCCAATAGTTTTTTTTCGTTAAATTATTAAACTTATATTTAAATATTTAATTACACCCAAATTCCTTATTTTTTTATTCATTAAGATAGTACAGGTATACCAACTTTTTTTTGTATAGAAACATAATTGACTTACATTTTGTATAATTGTCTAAAATGAATATCTAATATAAATTCAGAAATAAATTAGTAATAATTATTTTATTAATTACGATTACGTTTCTTGAATCTTAACAAAAACCGGATTTTAAATATTATTTACAGTTAATTGGGGGATTTATTGTTTAAAACATTTAAATTTATAAGTTAATATGTCATAAGTTAGCATTTAAATTGTAGATATGGCATATTGGACAACTATTTCCCGATGCCAATCTATTTAAGTATCATCAAAATTTTTTTTAAATGGTTTAAAATATTAAGTAAAACAAATATTTCCATAAAAATGTATGCTTTTTGAAATACAAAGTGTTAAGACAAAATATTAGATTAAAATAATCACCCTGTTTAGTAATAAAAATTTATAATTTAAACTATTATTCCATTAGCTGGTTAAAAATAGTAATTTTAATTAATCAAAAAATTAACTAAATTATATTAGTTTATCATGTACTGTTCGTAATATGTAACATAATGATATTTTCAAAATATTTAAATAGGTGGGTAGTACATTAGCTACAGTTTGTTGCACTTATTTATAGTGAATAAGTTAAATAATTTTTACAAAATGTATAAAAATTAAATAAATAAATAAATGCATTTATCATTCCGGTTTTTTATAACACTACAGAAATGTATCATTTTTTTTTTTTTTTTATCAAAAGTGATTACTTATCTTATGGCTACTGGCTAATTAACTACTGATCACTATAAACCAAATTTATGACGTCATGATAACGCTCTCTAAGATTTTAACCTGGTTGAATTATCATAAATAAATCAAAGTTTTTAATGAATTTTTGTAGTTAAAATTCTATTAATCGAAGCAAAAAGACAATAATTTTGGTGATAGTTGTTTGTATAGAATATTTGAGTTACACGTTTAATGAAAATATTTCTTAAAAATAGCTTTATAATATATATATTTATAAAATGGATGTAATATTAGATTTAATATTTATTTTACTTGGACATTTTATACAAATTATAAATTTTAATAGATTATTATAAATTACTAAAATGTTTAAATCGCCATTACTCCCGTATCATCTAAACCCATTAACCATTATCATAAAGCTTTAGACCTATGAAATTCATGGAACATTATCACTTGTTCAAATTTTAATTTAAAACATCAACTTTATCAGAAAAATTATCCTCTAAAATACTAAAATATTTATAAAACATGAATTCTCATTGAAAAATTAGTTTGTATTTTCACTAAATAAATATTATTCTGCAATTATCTATGACATAACTCACAATTAATCTATATATTTTGTTTAGGTTCCCAATTTTTAGTGATTCATTTAATATTTTATGTCAGTGCAATTTAATTAAACATAATAAGAACATAATATTACGAAGTGTGTATATATTATATAATATTAAACTGCTGAGAACGTGTTTTTCAGAAACATTGTATATTAACTTGATACATATTTTGATGAATTTAATGAATTCAAAACCATGCAGTCTAATATATTATCGCTACTATTACAACTAAGACACGACAAATTTGTATAACGTTAAAGCTATTTTTTCATATTATATAATATAATACATATTTGTTTTTTTTTCTCTCTTAAGATGTTTTCACATTAATAAAACTCACTTTAATTCATCATTATTAAAGAAAAGAAAAAACATTTTTATGGAAATACATATTTTATCACAATATTAAAAATTATATTATGACCTTATTTTTTTGTTTTATACTTTTCGTAGCTTTAAAATTATATTTCAATTCCGTTAGCATCTACAAATGGCCAACAAAGAATAAAAGCAAAAACATTGATGCTGATGTGTACGAGTATTTATAATACTTTTTTTTATTGTTTACCTCTAAGCGTTTTTTAAGCGATATGATAATAGTCAACGTAAACTCGGTTGATTTGAAATTTATATCGTGAACTTTGCACATAGGTTTCTACATTTATAAACTTTTCAAAGGCTATAATACTATGAAAAAATATTTTAATTCATAACAAGCCGAATAATGTTATTCTTTAATTAGTTAATTTTTCTATTATATTTTTTACAATTAGAAAAATAATGTATTATTAAATTATTATATAAATATTACAATAGCAGTAATGATTAACGCGAGCTATCAAAACATTTTTATTTCTTCATTTGTCTAATATAGTCATTAACGGGGCTCGGTGTATTTTTGAATAATTTTATTTAACAGAATACTGTAGTTTAATTAAAATTGCATATTTATAATATAGATTCTTTTTTTTTTTCAAAAAATATTGAAACAGACATTGTGCATCACTAAAAGTTGTAATTTTGATACTTGAAACACTAAAAAAATAATAATATTTGAGAAAAACGCACAAAACCTTGGTGTTTAACTTTTGTCATCTTTTATCTATCTCAACACAAATCTAATAACAAATTTTAGTAGACAGCAATATACCATACAATAATATTTATTACATTTTACATAGTTACCTACTGAAGAAAATTAAAGTCTCTATGCATCTAAAATTTCAAAATTAACAAAATTTATAAAAAAAATACTGATACATAATTTACTTAGAACCAATATTTTATTGTTTGAGACATTTCATAACGTCCAAGTTCAACATAACTTCATCAATATGTTGGCGTTTGGGCAATGCTTAAAGTCTAATAATCTATTTGTTTAATATATATTTAAATGTAATTGTTGCTTGTTCTACAATTTAAAATTAAATAATATGGATTTTTTTAATTTTTAATTTTAAAAGTATTGCGTTTTTGGATCTATTTATTAAAACATATTATTATCGTAATTTCATATGGAAAGATAATAATTTTTTACTATATTAATCAACATGCGTCCAATTTGATAATTTTAACTTAAATATATAATTTTATCATACAAATAAAACGCATTACGCAAGCTGCTATAGCTAAAATAGTTATAGTTTTAGTCAGTTTGATGCAAGAACTATAAAAATGTACATGCATATTTTCAACGTATATAATAGCTAATACTGTGATCAGATAATTACCGTTGTAACGAATATGTTACAAATTACCCATATACATGACTTTAATTATTATAGAACAACTATATAGTTATATAGATAATAGATAAAATAATAAAACCATGTACGATAATATTATAAAATTGTATACTCTCTAATAAATAATAATAATAATAATAATAATAATATTTATTGAATCATCATCAATTACAAAGTAGGTAAAAATTATACAATATTCAATGAAAATAAATTTCAAAACAAAAAATAAATAGTAGGTACTTTGATGAAGCTGTCCCAAAAAGCAAGTTTGTGAAAGGCAGCAGCGATTTAAAAAACAGTTATACAATATAAATTAAACATAATTTAAAATAATACTAAACATACATGCAAAATCCAAAATTAAATATTAAATAATTACTTAAGTTCTGTGTAACATATAAAATAAAACTTAATTCATAAAATATTTAAATCTAAATTATTTACATAGTTTAAAAATGTTTTTTTATTATAAAAAGTAGAGAGATCAAGATTTAATCGTCTTAAGGGACTGACATATGTGTATAAAATACTTTTTTCACTAAAAAGTTTCTTATTTACCGGTGTATTAAAGCTTACTCTATGATTTAATCTTGTGTGATAGTGATATTTAGGTTTATAAGCATCAATATGTATATCAAAACAATATGAAAGAACACTATGAATAATATATGAACTAGGTAGTTATATTCTTGATATTTAAATCAATATATAAATCCACAACATGATGTGTATGGCTATATGTTTTTTTAAATATAAATTTCAATAATGAATTTATTGCAACATTAAGTTTATGCACATATACGTCGGCAGAATTACCTTATACTACTAAACAATAACATAATATATATTTTACTAAAGATGTATATATTAATAATCATGATCTACAATCTATAAATGCCATCTGAGATACTGATCAAATATGATTCCTAAATATTTGGTCAAGTTTACATTAAAATTTTATCGCGAACATAATTGACTTCCATACAATTAATTGTGTATAAATGCTGTGCATAATACCAAGGCAGGATTTTTGCTTATTAATATCTATAAAATAATATCAAACAATATACTTGTCGATAATACATTGAGTTAAATACATTTTTGATTTCGTAATCTTTAAAAATTCATTTTTATTTTTTTATTTATCTTGAAAAAGATAGCTAACTAAATAATATGATTATATTTGTTTTACTGGTAATATTTAAATAAGTCATTGTGTTATTCGTGTAAGCTTAGAACTATTAATGGAAAAACTAATTTGCACTATACATTACAATAAGTATCTATTGATGACATAAACCAAAACTTATTCATTTTATTTTGTAATTTTGTTATATGTATTATACTCAAACATATAAAATAGTTTTATTTGAATGAATATATGTTTATTTATAATTTACAAGTTTTAGCATGTAAAGGTTTAATATTAAATCGTCTGTGCAATTGTATATATTTCAGTTTTTTGTTTTGAAAAACACAACTATTTAAAGTTCTAGCTGTAATGAATATAAAAAGTAAAATAAAAACTTTTTTTTTAATTAATTACTATACTTACAGATTCTGTATAATATATATATATATACATATATTATAGCGACAAGGTGTGTGTATTTAAATAGTATATTATTATTCTTCGAATTGCTTTTATAAAATTATTCGTTGAAATATTGTACCAATTTAAAATGTATAAAAACTACTTATTATTGTTTTTCTTATTATTGTGTTATTAATATCTATTATACCGACTTAACGGTTATTTTAGTCGTGTTTCTATATCTTTTATAAAACACTATACAATTCCAATTTCAGAAAATTATTATTCCGCTCCATAAAATATCAGATATTAATTTCTGGTAATACCACCTGCAATTAAATTCAGTCAACCATATTATTAAAAGCTATTCGAGTTTGCACTAATAATGATGCAATGGTTCAAATTCAATATGAACTTTCTTCATTAACTAATCCTTAACAGTAAAACATATTGTTTATTTGATTAAAAGTCTTATCGCTTTATATTTTTTGGTAGGTAATATTTAATAAGAGTTAAACTTTTCATTACCTTAATAAAATTCTTCACTTAAAATTTAAAAATAAATTTATAAACCTTTTAATTTTTTGTTATATTGCCCGTCAAATAAGAGGAGATTATGCGACACGTTCACGGGTTATATTAATCAATCATCTAAGAACAAAAATATAATTACTGTATAATAATATTATGGTATCAAATGAAATGCGAGATATTTTTCTACTAGACAGTGCTTTCCAAAAATGTATTTTATAGTGTTAAATATAGTATACTTAAATATATTAATCATTTTATTTGTCATCGAACAAAATATAAAATTACCGAGTGACTTTTTTCCGAAATTATCTATAAACGATTCTTAATCATAAACATGAAATGTTCTAGCAACGTGTGTAGTAAGAGTAAACCTTTAATTTAGTTATATATATTACTGGGATTACAGTTTATACTTTTATATTACGTACATCTGCATACCTATAGTGTAGTATTGGATAGTGCATAGATTAGATTAGTTCAGAGATATTTTCTTGAACATATTTTGCGATTCAAATGTTTCATTTGTTAACTTATTAGCATCACAATAATATTTAACTTATCATTTTTATATCCATAAACTATGGATAGTAAAAAAGATTTTTTTTTTTACATTCACCAAAGGTAGGGAAAAAGCTTAGATAAGACTAAACCTTTAATTGCGATTTTTTATTATGGTTGAAATATTATTAGTGCTTTGAAGGAGCACACAAAACACAAACATTTTTCCTTTTAATTATTATTAAATGTTGAATTATTGTAGTCAGATCTATTAAAAACTATTTGGTCAAAACTAATATAAAATAAAATATTATTCAAGAAGATTTAGGATATATTTTAGACTAGAGATATTTTCTCCAAACATGCGCCTGTAATCTCAATAGCGCGATGATAAAAAAATTATTTTTATAAAGTTTTAAATATTTTCAAAAAACTACATACAACAAAAAAAATAGAAAATATACTTTTTTAGGTTGTGTAAATTATCGTATGTGAAGTTAGAACAACTTTTACACGTATAAATATAGCTAGGAAATTACGGTGAACCAAGTTAAATAATACCATGTGTATTTTTTTCAATTCTTCATATTATTATTCTTCATAAATCATTAAATAATATAAGTAGAAATTTGAATCTAATTTAATTTATCTAAGAATTAATCGTTCTTTAAAATTAAAAAAAATATATTATTTTTTTGTTCCTTTATACATTTTTTAATCATTGTAATAAGTAATTTGATTGCAATATCATGTATAATATATATCTATATGCATATATTATGTTTTAACATAATTGTAACATAATATAATATAGATACAGATGGTACAGTATACAAACTTATAATACGTATAAATACGTATATATTATAATATTAAATGTCAGGCCAGACATTATTTTTTTGTCAAAAATAACATTATTATTTTATGAATTCAATAATTTTTCTTAGAAAGGCTTATTTTCAAATTAATAAGGAACTAATTTTTAATTTTTTAATTGTTATTGTTATTATTTTATTTAATGTTATATTACATAGTTTAAATATTTTTATAATTTATGATAATACTATTTTAAATAAATAGATAACTATATTTATATTAACAAATATTCGTTATCAACATTTAAGGAATGATAACTGTAAACATTTTAATGCATTTTTGATATGAATTTACATTAACCATACAAATATTTAAATAAATAATATCAAAAATCGAATTTTTATATTAACAGTAAGCTCAATACGTTAGTTCTTTTTGAAATTTAAATATTACAAACAAACTAGACTACTGGAGATTAATGCTCTTGACATTTCTTGGTTTTTTTTTAAGAACACGGAAATATTTTGGGATTCTTTTACAAATACCACGTCTGTCACACTAGACCAAACATTTAATATATAGCCGAGTTGGTATACTACATATAGGAATGTTTTAAGCGGAAATACGTTTTCAACATCTAGTGTGAAATTTTAATGGCTCAAAATTTCAGAGTAAAATGTTTTGTAAATATATGTGTCTTTAATGATTTATTATACTTTGGAGGTCATTTAATAATACTATGACGACATGCGTCCATACATATTGTATATATATGTGTGTCGTATTTTATCTTTAAAAAAATCATATTGAAATTTGAAATTTTGGCTTATTTGTTATTACGCTAATATTATTTTTGAATGTATAATAGATCTTTGGCTACTCAATATTAAATTTATTAAAATATTTTGACAATACCAAAAACATTTTTCAATTGATTTCAGTTTTTTTCTCTATTAAAAACTGTGAATTTACAATTATAGTTTTGTATACTTAAAATGAGAATAACATATTAATTATTTGTAATTCCATCACAATAAATGAATCTAAAGTTAGCGATTTCTAATTCAAAACAATATAATTATAACACTGCCAAACAACCAGACACCGTATTTACATTTAATATAATAGATATCTGCAGAATAATATTACCTAAATTAAATTCGTTATAAATCGATTGCAAAAGGTATACTAAGATGTTAACGAGTTATCGAGTAAACGTAAGCAGAAGTTTATTTTAACAAATGCATCTAATTAAGTATACAGTTTAAATAGTAAATTGTATTGCGTTATTATACTGGAAGACCTGACAGGGTATAGTGACTAGTCTGAGAGTAACAGATAACTGAAAGGCTTAAATTATGCGAGTACAAGAGATTATACTATGAGGTAATCTTAAATTTGTGTTCCACGAGCCCTGCAAACGGAAGATTTATTTGTTATAAGTGATTTATACATAATTAATTTATGGTAAAATAGACGTTCATGTTTAAAATATATATATGTATTATTAAGTTAAAACCATAACTATATGTACCTATATTAACGTTTATTTGTTGTTTTATTAGTTCTAGGCATGTATGTCCCTTGCTAGTTAAGTTATCTTCTGTAGTACGACATCGAAGTTTGTATTTTGTATTATTTAATTATTTCTTAAGTTTTAACTACACAATTGTTTAAGTAGGTGTATTTTAGTACAATTCTAAACTGTGTTAGATTGCTTAAACTGCAAACTGTTAAACTAGTTAACTTTATTATTATGATTAAATTATGAAACATCGTATAGAAAAGAGACATATTTTTTAATAAAAACATAACTGTTATAAAGACTAAAAGTATTTTATATTTATATTCCTTGTGATTTTTAATACCATTCTTTTGTTTGGTGTTTAAATCAATTTTTCTAATTATGGTTAATTATATTTTACGAGTGATATATGACGGCAATGAAACATTTCAACGTATTTATTGATACTTTCAATAATAAAAATATACATTTATAAAAATCAAAACATTGAAAAAACGAACTTTTTTAATATTTGAATTTATAATTTCCTTCGAGACTTATATTCTGATAATAGATTTTATAACGATTTGAAAAATGTATTAATTTTAAATGGCCATAAATTGTTTAATAACTCAGCCCACACTTTGAAATCATAAAAAAAAAAAAAAATAATTTATACCTTAATTAAATTTCTCGTGGCTTATTCAGCATTATTTATTTAATATCATAGAGCATTATGATAGTTATATTAGTTTTGAAACTAAATATTTGGTTTAAAAATAATTCAATAACATGATTTTACATTGGTGACTACTAAAATTTGCATGATATACTTAACAATGTTGTAGACATCACACAAATAAAAGAAATTCATAACGTTTCTTTCTAAAGGTATAGTAACTGATTTTTATAATTGGTTAACTATGTGTATAATACACATATCAATATTGTATATTTTTCAGATCCGTAAATACCATTAATAATATTGTATTTAGATAATGCATTTAATTCAAAACAATTTTATAAATATTAAATAAGAAATAAAAATTATTTATTTTCCAAAAAATTTACAGGATTATTATATTTATGTTACAAAATATTAGTTTAGAAATCATACAATATATTATTAACACTTGTGTATTCCTTCAAAGTATATTTTGACGTAACATTGCAATGATACTATGAACGAATCCAGGATAAAGCATTAATGTATGCTGAGGTCGTCATTGTTAATTTAAAAAAAACAAAGTTAAAATTACTACAATAATAATTTCCTTTAATTTTTCCATTAACTTTATCAAGAATAAATAATTAATATTTGTAAAAAATCGAGTTTAATTAAATAACAAAGAGTAATAATAATAATTAACCATTAAAGTAATAATTATCATAAAATATTGTATCAAATAACTATTTAAAAAAAAATTAGTCTACTTGGTTTTATTTATTCCATAAATGTGATTTTATATATGTAATACACAAAACGTGTAATTTTGGCAAATTATTGATATAAAATGCCATAAAATAATATGTTTTTATGATTAAAATGTTTAAAATTATTGTTGTTTCATTCGTTTGGTGTCAATTAAAACTTAATAACTAATACAAACAAGTCAAAAACGTTCTAAGTTTTCTTACTATTATTTGGTCTATATTTCCTATAGGAAAGAGTTAAAAATATAATTATATAATTGTAAAGCCATGAGAAAGGTTGTATAATATAACTATATCAATTTAATCATATTGTTATGTATTATTATGTCTATTCTATTATGTTTAATATTAATATAACATATCATATTATATTGCTTTAATCAATCACACGATATTGAGTTTAACCATAATTAATGATTATGACTGTTTTAAAATTAATTTCTTTATAGCATGTATTATAATATAATATAATATAATATAATATATATATAAATAATAGATAGTATAGAGTAAGTATTAATAAGTTTATATTTAATGATAAGGTAATTCAATAACAATCAAATTAATAGAAAGGCGGGAAAACATTTTTTTCTAAAACAAATTAGCATAAGCCTAATTGGTTGCAATTAAACAATAAAAACTTAACAGGTTTTCTCTATATAACTTGAATAATATCGAAATAATAATATATTCAGTGGATTCAATTTTTGATCCCGTCACATATTTTATTATAATGAACATCTAGTGCGTACGATTCTTGTTTAACCGTTAAAAATTTACTATTCTAGTTTATTTATTTATTTTAATTCCATTAAATCAACAGTTTATCAACCGGTTAATGTTAAAAGGCATAAATTATGCGAGTTGCAAACACACAATATGTTAAAGTATGTTTTCTTTTTCTGCAATATTTTTTTTGTCAGTTTTCCAATATTGTCGTTCTGGTGAGTTCATGTTTACATTTCACCAAAAATTCCAGCAAACGTTTTCCTTAAATTTTTCATTGTGTCTTCGGTGTCATCCAACTGTCCTTTGTTTTGCTGCACCGGAACTGGAGCCGAAGCTGAAATTATGGAACCTTGACGGCTTAGATTTGCTTTCACTGGTTGATTAGACTGATGGGCGCTGGTGACGCTACTCTCTGAAACTGAGAATTTCAGATTTCAAATTATAAATTCCTTAACCAGCTATTTTATTTGATATTTTAGCTAAACAGCATAAGCTAGCTATTCTTACCCAAAGAGTCTCGTCTCGCTGGAATAGCTGGTGGTTCTTCTTCTTGTGTTTGGGCGACTGCTTGAATACCCATATTTGCCAAAACTTGTGTCTAGATACAATGCATTTTGTATTAATACGCTTTTAGTAATTAAACGTACAACAAATTTATTAAGGAATCAATCTATATTGATCATTCGGCTGGTAAATAGAACCAAATTTATATTGTGACATAATATTAGAGTTAATTGATACGTTATATACAATTTTAAAGTAAGGATAGTATTTACTGTCTCATACATTTTTAAGCGTTATAAGTAATTTCAAATTTTAATATTTTACATACTATGTAAGATTATATATTAGGTTAACATATAGGTTATAACTATAATTAGAGTCCGAATTTTAATGCATTTACATGTTATTTTGGAATGTCGGAATGTATAACAAGATGCTTTCCAAGCTACAAATGTGTTTCAAGTACTCCATGTTATAACTACACAGTTTTGTTTGAGGTACTTTTTACATTTTACCAAATTTTATACGTTCCAGAGCATTTTTTGATGTTTTTAATGCATTTTTAATTTTTTTAGGACATTTTTGACGTATTTTTCGTATTACAACTAAACAAATTAACTTCATTGAAATATAAGCATTACATAATACTACGTTATATAAATTATTTTCATATGAACTTAACATCAGGTAATCCGGTTTTAAATTAGTTAAGGCTGAAATTCTAAATTGCTCTTATTGTACAGTATAATGTAAATGTAATTATATGTTTTATTCATTTTTTTATATCATATATTTTTAACATAACAATTTGAATTTTTTTAAACAATTTTGAAAGTGCATTTATATCCGGGCCTTATAGTTATGACTCACTTGTTAATTAAAATATCTATGAAAGCCTACGAGATATCACAGATAATATTCGTGCAATTTAGTTTTATATTAACTAAT
The DNA here is from genome assembly GCA_036289425.1 of Rhopalosiphum nymphaeae. Taxonomy (NCBI): domain Eukaryota; kingdom Metazoa; phylum Arthropoda; class Insecta; order Hemiptera; family Aphididae; genus Rhopalosiphum; species Rhopalosiphum nymphaeae. The sequence continues at coordinate 7,837,332 of JAZAQC010000012.1, read as the reverse complement.
AGATCAAACAACGATAATATTAATGCTAAAAAACAAATTGGTTCTTCCGAATATTAGAAATGTTCTATGTTGTAAATTTTTAAGACAGAAACAACACGTCAATTTGGGTTTTGTGTCCTCTTAACTATCTTAAATATAATATTACTAGGAATTTAATATACTATTATTTAATTTAAGTATTTTTTAAATACTTCTAATCTTTCCATGATCAAATCGAAAATATGTTTCCTATCTTCTTCTTGTTGATTTCCCAGTAAAGATAATGCAGAGTCGTTGACGCCAATGATTTGTTCTATTCCGTCTTTAGAGACAACTACCTCCAATGACAAAATGTCCAAACCACCAAAAAGTTCTGCCACAGAATCCAACCAAAATTTATATCTTTCTAGAACTTCTGTTTCTTCCAACATCGCTGAGCCAACGCACGATTTCCAATTGCCTGAAACGCTTTTACGCCTGAAAAGTAATTTCAAAATTAATTAATGAGTCAGTGCCGTACGATCAAAATGCTTTTCTATTTACATCAACGCTCTATAATGAGGTCCAATTTTAGTCAAATGAAGATCGTATTTGCTATCGACAAAAGGTTCGGTGGTGCAGTACGTTGAAGCAACAGATACAATTGATGTCATATCTTGGAAGTCAGAATTATTGTCGACTTTTATTTTTCCCACGCCTCCGTGAGCATGCCCGACTTTGAGGACCACTGGCAATTGAGTGGCCACAGACTGAAACGCAATTGTATGTGTCATTATTTATCCATTTTCACTACATTAAAAAAATATAATATATTTTACCATTTCACCGGAGCTTGGGTAGAAGGTCTGTTCGATCAACGGAAAGTTTTCCTTACCCAATTTCTTTTGAAGTTGTACCAATTGCCCGTACACCCACGGTTTATCCTGAAAATGTTAACAATATTTCAAGACATTTAAAAATATGACTAAAATTATGAACATACTTAGCAAAAGGTTAGGTTAGAATTTATCTATACACACAACATGTATGGGAGGGTATGGTCAAAAATCCACAAACTCAAATACTGTATTTATATAAATCTAATTTCAAGGTTTTTATAGGTTTTGTTCAGAATAGAATTAAAAGAAATGAAATAAGGGAGTTCTGATAACTATACAATGTATAAATTATTATGGTTTTATTTTTATTTTCGTCAACCATGTCAATTTTTCATGAATAACACTTACTTATTAGTTACTATTATTAATAAAAAATTAATTATTTAAATTATTATTTTACGAATTTTAACACAAATAATTTATATAATATACACGTAAATTAACTATAATCTCACTATCACAATTCTGCTTATAATTATCACATTCACATGACGTGATGAGTGACACCAGTATGTCACAACTTAACGTAGGAAGAAGTTTTCGCACCTGAAAGTTATACAGCGAATGTAGAGAATTGATGCTGGGCACACCACCAATGTTCAATCCCAACAAGACGTTTCGATAATCCTTACTGGCATCCCTGACACTCTGGCGGCACAGGAAGAAGTCCGGTCTGAAAGAACGGACCACCCGAGAACCAGACGGCGAAAGTACGGCCATGCTTACAGTGCATCCTCTTTCCGCGCTCGCGGTCACTGTCAAATCTTTGATATCCGCCTGTTCGACGTGTATTTCGAAATCGCCAAAGAACCGTTTGCCTCGGAAGTATCTAGACCTAAGTAAAAACCAATAAACGGTCATAAGGAAAATTTAACAAAATAAAATCCTCACCATTCAAAGTTCTCGTCATCCACCACGAGTAACGTTAACAAACGGTCTTTGTTCACTCTCTGTTGTCTTCGTGTTGCTGCAGCATCTGTTGACAATACGAATATGTTTAGAAAAAAACATAAACAATAATATTATTTATATTTTAGGAAAGACTTTTAGACAACATCGGTTGCTGTTAAGAATCATTTTAAATTGATACATGTAAACGAAAAATCGATTTTTAACACGTTGCACTTTGCTAGTATTATCAGCCCCTAGCCCGTATCGATGCGCTAAAAATACGTCAGATCGACTATGCGTCGACAACCGCGACCCGCGTGCAGCAACATACTTTATTCTATGTATGTATGTCATTAATAATAATTTTTATTTTAAATAATAATTTAAAAATATCACCACCGGGAGAAATAATCGTAAATAAAATTATAGTTAAAAATTAATTAAATAAGTGATAAAAATAATTTTATATTTTTTCAATCAGTCTTTAGTTTGTAGGATCACGCTGTATAAATCGGATAATATTTTATATTAAAAAGTTTTAAATTATTAATTTTAGATATTAAATTAATTATGTCAAGTAAAAATAATAATATAATATGAATAGTAAGCCATTGTTATCGACGTTCGATGACGTCGTTATTTCAACAAAAAAAAAACCAAATAGTTGAACTAATTTTACGTAAAACATTATTAAGGATAGATTGCAAACATAAATATAATGAATTTTATAACAATAATAACATTTTCTTCGACAAAAATAAAAAATAAACTTTACAGTCTATGTTTTCCTTTTTATGATAGAAATTTAGTATTTTAAATAGAACTATTATTAGCCATAATAGTCTTTGCTTTTTCTCGCGAAATGGTTTTAAATAAAATTTGATGGACATGTGCCTTAAACCTTCTATGTTGACTACCAATCAACTTGATTAAACGCATATTTATAAAAAATTTACACGAAATATTATATACATAACAATAATATAATAACTATATGAGTGTCTCATTGTTTATTTTATACCTATAGACTTTCTCCGAAGGGAATTAATTAAATTTTATTTGTGGGGTAAGTGTGTATAGTTTATTATTTTTATTTGATCATGATTTTAATTAAAAATTTATCATTAATCAATAAACTGGTACTACTAAAAAATAACAAAAAACATATTTTAGCAGAATATGCTAAATTTGTAGCTTTTAGAGAATTTCTTGATCGTATTTAATTATAATATATTATGTTTAAAAACGTCAATCTAATATTACTTAAAATAAAATCTTTATCATCAAAAGAAAAAAGAAGTTCAAACAAATCTGGGATATCTATTTTTTAACGAATTGCGATATTATTTTTAAGTCGAATTAATAACCGTGTTATCTGAAGTAACCAGTTGTGTGTTTTTAATGTTAAGAAAATTCACAATTAAAGCTCCCTTTTATAAACTGTTAATTTATTTACACGTTAAAGAACATGTATTAATAGATTCATAAAAATAGTATATTACAGTTTGTCTATGAAATAATAGCGAGTGACACAAATTTAATGAACATTCAAAATAAACCTTTTTGTTAATAATTATTTAAATACGATTTATAGGCCCTATGTTGTTTGTAATCGAAATATTCCGAGTAGGCTATTTAAAAAAGTATGCGCGGAATTCAATACCACAGATTGAACAAAAAGAAAACTATTATTTGAAAGCATTTTGAAAATGGTCTTGTGTATAGGTAAGGTGTTAAAATGTATTATAGGTGATTATGGTATCACGTACACGCCCTCGCAATAATTGATTGTCAATAATTTTTGACAGGGCTTTAACACACAACAGCGTTATGTACTTTAATATTGTCCAGAATACAATATAATATTATATTATATTATTTCATTTATCTCGCATTATAATTTTATTCGATAACGTTACATAAAATCTATAATCTCGTTAGTCTCCAAAACGGACGATTGACATTATTATTTATAGTATTAAAACAAACTATTTCGAGAAAGCGTCTTTAACACTAATACTTAATGTACTCGCTCGTTATATGTATTTTGTGATATCGATTTGTCTAGAACAAAACGAAGTATAAGTACGTTATTTAACTTAACGTATAATTAATTGAATTATTAGTCAACCACTTGACAATGATACGTCTTAGTATGACTAATCCTATTCGTTTTCCAATGGTATTGTGTTTTTGTTTATACTATCTGGACAAGGGTCAAGATGTAACCGTATTAAATATATCCTTGTCATCCGTATAGTGAGTATCATACAACGTGTACGACGACGTTCGTAATGTATTATTATTATTATTACTATACAAACACTTCTAGTATTTACTGCAGTGTGAAACGCCAACCACTAAAATGTTGATAGCGGGCAAATCGCTATACAATTCATTCTACGGTATAATATTGTATGATGTATTTCGACCTTGCAGTAAGCTAGGGTAAACATTTTTAGACAAAATTTATTGAAGTCAAAGTATTGCGGATACCAAAATTACCACCTATAGAGGTAGTAGCAACCTTCATATAACTTTAGATATGCAGACAGCGGTAGAGTACCCAGAGATAGTTTTCGACGTTTTCTTAATTAATAATACCGTAAAAAGTAATTAATGCAGAAAAGTTAATAGATAGGAGCTAAATTATAGACAAAGATAAACTAAAAAAAAACTTTCAATAATATATACAAGTGGATTCAAAATGTATGTTATAGTCATTTTATCATATAAATATTAATAATAGAGAAAAATATTTAATACAAGTGTTTTTATTTAAAAATATCTAAAATGACTAGTATTTATTTTATTTTTTCTACAATATTTTATGGGAAGTTTTGAGGGTAAACTTTGGAAATTAAAATTGAAACTTAAACTTTTTTTACAATTATAATTTAAAAAATGCATAAAAAGTTATAACTATTTAAAGTTAAGATGAACAGAGTAGTAGACCAATATTTTATGGGGTATCCCCATACCACTCCATTCCGTTCACTTAAACTTTAAGTCCTTATAACTCATATACGTCTCGTCCTAATTTAGATTTTTATATATTAAAATACTCTTAAAAATGATTTATTTCATGATTGTAAAACAAGTTTAAATTTTAATTTTAATTTCCAAAGTTTACCCTCAGAACCCCCCATAAAATATTGTAAAAAAACTTACTAATAATTTTAGATATTTCTAAATAAAAATACTTTTGTATTAAACATTTTTTTCTATTATGAATGATATGTTCTAATATGTTAAAATGGTTGAAACATACATTTTGAATAGCCTTGTAGGCAATATATAAGACCTATGAAACTTCTTTTGATAAAGAAATAATTTGCTCGCTCAACCCTTTATTTTGCTAAAATGATGTATTTATTTAAATTACCTACATCTATATTGGTATTTTTTTCCACAAGTTATTCTATGATAGTCGACAAATATAATTTTTGTATTTTATTTTATAAATATAGATAAGCAAAAAATTTGAGAAATTCGATGGAAAATTTACATTTTTAGTCTTTACAGAAAAACAATATTGCACCCAGTGACAATTGTAGGGTATATTTTCTACTAAATTGTTGTATTGTATATTGAAAAAAAAACCATAGTACTTCTGAATTTTTAGGACAAATCATTATATTTTGGTTAATTATATAGCGATTGGTAAATATTATAAAAAATGTGAACAAGTTCAACACCCTCCCCTCCCCATCAAATTGGCTCTATTTAGTATGATATAATAACGCGTGTGGATTATACGAACGATACTCACACTTGATGTCGTTGCTTATCGAACTGGCCTTCTCCTTGGCCGCGTCCGTTAGTGATTGGACGCGCTGCAGTATCGAGTCTCTCGTCTTGGCCGGGCTGGTCGGCGCGCTTATCGTTCGATTGCCTGGCTGCTGCTGTTGCTGGAACTCCAGTCGCATGTCCGCCGCCTCGGACGCAGGCGTGGCGGCTTGCGAACGCGATGGTTTGGACGCATACTGCCGCTGTTGAGCTCGTTGTTGCGATTGCGCCCCGGACGCCGGCGGCCGGTCGGTAGGGGCCATCGATGGATCGGCATCATCCGCTTCCGAAGACAGGTCTCCCGAAGAGAACCTGCAAAACACAAACGTGATCGGAATTTAAACGACAGGGTGTCCGTTTTTTATCATCTCAAAATCTATTTGTTGTTTTTTTGCGTTACTACATTTTTTTTTATTATTATTATTATTATTATTATTATTATTGGTAATTATAATATGCATGTAGATTATTTTATGTGTTAGTAACCCTAAATAATCTATTTTCGACCGACTAAGAGGGGGAGGGTCACGGACACTACTGTGACTTGAGAAAATCGATCCAAATGTGACCCAATAGCTGGAGGAAAAAATCGATAAAACATATTTATTTATTTATTTTCAAGCAAATGGGTGATATCCTTTAAATACAATAAGATACATATAATATAATTAACAATTAGTATATAGTTATATTATTAATTATAAACATGATAAAAAATGATAAATTGATTAAAAATAGTTGAGAGGTGTCTTCATTTCTCGAACGATAATAAATGTCTCATTAGTTCTCTTTTAATATAGACATTGGTACGTGGGTAGAATATTGAGGAACTTTAAAGTTAATAAGTGATGTGATCAGAGAGTCTATAGCGTTTGGATAATTGACCACTTAGTCTAATATTCATCTACAGTCCACTAAAAATCTTTAAGACTACAGGGATGTAATCATGTGGGGAATATTGAATGTCTAAAATAAAACTTGCTACCTCAATAATTTGCGGTGTAATTTTCTAAGTTTCATTTAACTCAATTTTTTATCCGTTTATTTTATTTTGTTATTGTATACAGCATAATATTATATTTACTAAAAACCCATGCATGGTAGTGTGGTAATACGGTGCTAGTATGATTTTAATCGTAACATCTAAGACATCACCCTCTACAAGCATCAATGCTTTATGTGTATCATATTTTAAACATAATATTTTATCGCACGCTATATTCATATCATATTATACTGTGACAGTAGGGTGGTATTTTCGCTATGAGGACAAAAACATTATGTATTATGATTTATGGATGTACAGAGAAACGTCATCTTATAATCTGGAAAAGTCGAACACGCCAGTACAATAGTATTTAGCACGTAATAAATTACCAAACATTAGTCATTAATGCCTTGTTGCTTGCCGTTATTACAGATTATGAAATCTGGAATTTATGCGTCGAGGTCCTGTAATAATTTTCTTATCTACGCTAATGTATAGTAACGATTAATTTTTCGTTTAATCACCAAATCTGTCGTGACATTTATACATAAAATTTGACTAAAAAGTTGGACGAGTAATGCACAGTGTACATGTGCAATAATTTATGTTTTTTAAAAAACATAGCTAATTGTTTTAAATTTATCTTTTTTTATCACTGTATTTTTATACTTCAATTTTGACGTTAATTAGTAGTGATGTAGTGACGTTTCGTAACTCCCATGCCATTAGAATACTCGAAAATTATTTATGAATATCACACTATAAATTATATGGTAGGTATAAGTTTAGTACCAATTTATAGATATTCATATGACGTTGTACGGCTTCGTTTGGTATTTATGCGTTAATAAATATTATATTCTCATACCTCGACGTTAGTTCGAATTTCAAATACACGTTAAAGATAAGTTATTTGCATAATTCTTAATATTCTGAATACTTGATCATTTAAAAAAATATATTCTTTACATTTATATTATCTTTTCTATTATATTAATAAATAACTAACTTAACTAATATTTAATATTTATACTATTGATTTATCCTATTATAGTATTATTTATTATATTATATACATATATAGTGTGCATTTTTTGGCTTAAAGAATAATAAATATATAGAAATTATATAGTTTTTGAGAAATTTTAAAAAGTTATTAATATTGTAGCCAATACAATTATTATTATAATTAATTAAAATAGAAATGGTTAAATAACAAAAATACTATTTTATTAAATTAATATTCATTGTCTTTAAAACTAAATTACAACTCACAAAAACATTAAAATACAAAATTAATATAATTTTCAAATATTTTATTAATATTTGGTAATTTAACTATATACATTATGTACAATGAACCAATGCCCTTAGTTTTATTTTAAATCCATACTTTTCATTGGGCATTAGTCCAAATTCTACTTACGTTTATTCAATTTAATTTTTCCAATCATCATAATATAATATGATTGTGGTTATGACGTCCACGCTTATCTCTAACCATCTTTTCAAATAACATCGATTTGAACGGTAAATTAAAGGCTTTTAGAATATGAAAATAAAATCCTAGTAATTAATTAATACAATTTTTTTCATAAACAATACGTATGAACAGCAATGCGTAGATATTAGTTTCACACACATTTAATGAAATAATTACTATATTAACGAAAAAAAAAAGTTATCTTTTCATTTCATAAAGTTATAATAATATAAAAAGTTCATTTTTGATTTTTTTTTCTCGTCAATAAATGATGCTCTAAAAATATAGATGGTCTATAAACAAAATGGGTGGTACAAATTACAAACAAAAATCACAGTCGACTCGCCCATGCGAGATTTACAAAACGCTGTTGAGGTTTACGCTGGTAAGTTTATACTAATCTTTGTCTGACCGACCGATACACAGATTAATAGACGCAGTGGTAAATAATTCCCGAAATGTGAGAGAGTAAATTTAAATCTTAAATCTCATTACACGCACCCCGTCCTAATAAATTTCGGTACTAAGACTATACGTAAATTAATTTCGTGATCAGCCGTATAATAATGGGTCTACATATAGTTACTGTTTTAAATGGTTTTAACTTCGTGATTGCGTTGAAATGTAACAATGGTAGCTGGTAACTACGGCAAAAACAAAAAAAGATTGTATTGCGTTGGATTCGAACATATATTATTCAAACAATGTATCCTTTGTTGAATTTTAAAATCAACCTTTCGGTGTCAACGAACCGTTGGAAAAACAAAATAAAACGAAAACAAAAATACGATAGTGGGTATTAACGTAAAAACGTGAACAATATGACATTATATACAATATTACTTTTAAATAATTACTTAAAAAAGATTATTTATTATACAGGTTTGATTTACAATGTAACTATTTCGTGTACTCGTATATTTTATTGTTGCGTTTTAAAATGTTATCCTGTTATTATTGTAGACGGGACACGTCGTTTGAGATTTTTAACTTGTATTATACGTTGGTAGGTATATTTACATTGTTATATTACACAAGTGAGTATACCCAATACCCACGAATAAAGTTTTTGTTAAAATATGATAATATGTAAGTAAATCATACACATTTCAATTCAATAACCAGTCAAAAGTTTACAATCTAGAAATATAAGCATAATTTCACATTAAAAATAAATTATTGTACATACGTATTTTTAAAAAAAATTGGTATGGTCATTTATGTGGCTTTTACTACAACACTAAGTCACTAAGAAAATGTAGTCATATTTAACACCAAAATGTTTATTTATGATGAATAATTTTTATAAAATGAAAAAAAATAATCTACAAAAGCCTTATTTAATCTATAACTAAAATGTAATATATTATTATAACTACAATCTATAAGTTACAATGCGATATTTGCTAAAAATTACCTTCGTTTCAAATAATTGACATTGGTGGTGAAAGATTGTTTGAACGTTGAGAATGGAATTTTGACTGATTATTTGAACACGGGTTTGTATGAATGAGAGCTAAGTGCGCTCTCGTAAACAAACTGAAATCGAAAGGGATTATCTGGTAAGTAAAAATAATAATATTAATTATAGTTAACTACATTTTAAATATTTTTACCTTGCTATATTTGTGGTATTTAGTTTTTAGTTTTAGTTTTTTTTTTAGGATATAGGGAAAAATTTCGGACGTGCAAAATTCTCGTATATAAATAGGCGTCGACTGCACTTACACGCGTTTTTCACTCTGTCGGCGGTGGTAGCCGATCGATAGCTCCACCGACAGATGCGACGTGCCCACTGTGCGACCGTTAACCCCTGGTGGCGATTTTCCAAACGATTATGTGGAATACGGGCGAAACAGTGAACGCAGTACATGCACATTACACAGTGCGTACTGTACGTAGTCCCAGGGACGGCGTACAGAGGGTGACTTCGGGAAAATCTATACAGCCACAGGGAAATCGAATGGCCGCTATATTATATAAGACGAGGTGGGTGCGTGTGCCGTTGGCGGAAAACCAAAAGCGACGTGAATGGGGCCCCGATTTCGTGCTTAAATGACCTACATGTATATGTATATAAGGCGGAAAAATAAAAATAAAAACCAGAGTGAAACGATGGCGACCCTCGATCTCTCTATAACTTCAAACATACACGCCCATAACACTTATGTATACAATATACGGGCAAATTCTTTTGTAGCGTACTGCAATACGTGGCTAAACTAAACAGAATTTTACTTCTCTGACTGAAAAAATTATAGCGAACTATTTATTATCGTTGAAAAATTATCCAAAATTGGTACGAAATAATGACATTAATGTGAAATCGATCGTTAACAGCCTGGTGCCATAGATACGTGAAGTTGGCATCCCGAATTTTGTTAATTTCTGTCATTGTAAAAAATGTTTGCAAACTAATGACACTAATTTGAAAATGATCGGAAAAATCGGGAAACCAACTTCATGTACGAGTGACATCCAAGTAAATATTATAAGGGGTTTTTAATTTGTCTTTTTTCGTTTTTAATTTTCCATGAAATGTAGGTTCCTATAATAAGATAAATGTGTATAATAATTCAAGAAAAATACAAAACAGTCGATATATTTTTATAATAGCACATTTAAGAATTAATTCCTATGATCTTTACCAGATTACATGTATCGATAAAAAAAATCTGCACTCTCTCTGTCTCGTACATAGAATCTATAAAGCCACCGATGGATTCCGCACCTGACGAAACGCCCTTTGCGTGCAGACGAGAAAGTGACTCAGAACACCATTTTATGCTATATTCTTATCAAGATTTCTAGAACTTTTTACACTCATTTATTTTTTGTGTTGTAGCTAACTTCTCTGCAATGTGGTAATAATTATATTTAGTTGAGCTTGAATACTGCTGGATAATGAGCTTGTGATCGTCTCTTTACGGTAACTAGATTATTACGATTATTTTACTTCAACCTAGAGATTAATTTAAGTCAAAAATTATTGATTTTTAAACTTTTTATATTAATTAGCCTTAATATTATATTTAAATAACTTAATAACTTGTTTTCCCGTTGGTTAGAATATAAGAAAAAACTTATGAATAAGTACGTACGTTAATTCAAAACATATTTAATTTATAATTTAATTGAAAAATATTTTATTTTATTTTTTATTAAATAAACGGGATAAACCTTTTTGAAAAAATATATATTACATTTTACACAATACAATATATACATGCATTAATAATATTATAGAAGCAATGACAAAAATGTTCTAATAGCTAGAAGGGTATTAACTTAAAATATATTATATTATGTAGATAATGATATTTTAAAAACATTTAGATAACTTATACTAAAATATAGAAGCAATATATTTATACAATAATTATTAGGTTAATAGACCTTCACCTCGCCCATAATCGTTTTTCATATGTAATAATATATTATTGAATTCAAACGTAATACATCAATAACACTGACCTACTCAATGATAAGTACCTAACACTCGAACCCTACTGTACAGCAGAGCAATTCTACCCCATTTACATACTTAAAAAAAATTAATTTATAATTTATAACTATGTTATCATAGGACTTTACGTTCTTAAAAATACTTGTATGCATTATGGTTGTATTACATATTTACCTTCATAATTTTATGATGTATAGAAGAACATGTTCTTATTTGATCGTTCGCCACTTCGTAAAAATCAAAATGCGAATATTATATGTGGTTTTAGAAGTTGATCGTAAAATCATAAAACTGAAAAATAGGACGCTTAAGAAACTTAAAAAGAATTATTTTTTTACATATGCATAGTATTGTATTCCAGTGGTAATAACTATTTAATAATATCTATACAATAATTAATACAATATATGTGCAATCGCATTGCGTCGGTCGGCAGAAAACGATTTAATTATGTATATTTCCCAAGGCTAAGACGGTTTTCGAAAATAATAATTCGAATGTAGTATAATAATTTAACTGGTCATCGGTGACGTCCTACAAAATCACGCGAAAGGTGTCATCGGTATTTTTGACCGAACTGATACAAAATGATAAATACCGATTTAAAATGTATTAAACCAGCAAAACATGTTTACAATATTATGGAATACACTTCTACATAAATTAAATATTTTTGCATTTCATTATTATATATTTTAAGAACCTAGGTTAGGTAGTGACATCGGTTATTTTGACCGATAAAGTATTAATAAACAGTGTTATTTCGTGTACATGACATAAAATTAGAATAAAACACAAATAAACTACTCTATAAGTACATATAAGAGAAAAGGTATTGAAGTCAACGAGAATATAAGTTGCTCCAAATATACATTATTCAGAATATAAAAAAATAGATGGTTGAAAAGATTGAAACCACTGATGACGGGTTAAAAAAACATTTTTGGTAGTTTAACTCGTTAAAGAAACGCCGAAAGCTGCATGGTAACTTCATATTACAAGACTCGATGTTAACACACGCAATTTTCTTCGTAAAGCGAGAGTTATTATACGGACAGTAACACGAGAGCTTATGGTTTTTTATTTATTACATACGTTTTATACGTGCTTATACGCAGAGATGCCATGCTCCAAATCCTACCATGTACGTGTGAACATAATCGTTACAACAAACGTTTCTGGGAAAAATATACGTCTATAAATTTTAATCGTATAATTTAGTCCAGAAAATAAAAATAACGTATAATATAATTTTTTTAAAAATAAAATAATATAAGTAAGTAACGTGCTATAAATTGGACTTAACACCACGCAGAATCAAAATTTCTGAACTCCCAAGCAATTATACAGAATTAATAAATACATGCTTATATTGTTATTACTTAAGAAGTTTTTCGAGAAAATAAAATGTGTGTTTTTAATTTATAATATCTCACATGATTTCTTTTCGTTTCAAAGTTATTATTTATTTATAGAAGTTAGAATTAAATTTCGAGCAATGTCAATGATTCAAATTTTGTTTCACACTTCAAATAAATATTTCATAATTTAATATCATGTAATATTGTCCTTACCAATAGCTATAGAATATTAGTATATTGTATAGGTACCACTACGATATAAAACTTAAATAAATACTTCAAAATATTACTAAAATAGTAACGAACAGATAAATTATAATAGTATGATTGTGGTGGAATAAAAATACAAATAAAAAGAGAAACTCAAGTATGAAAATAGTGAAGAAGTTTTATTACATGGGTTTGTGTGGCGCATGTGAAATAATTCGACTACTGTATTTTATTTAGTATTTAAAATGTATTTATGTGTAAACGTTATGTGGACATATTTTAATTAACCTAAGTACTTTAATTGTACTAGGTATTTTTCAATATAATATAAAACTAATATAATTATTCTCTTACATGAGAGTAGTTATGAAAATTCTTTTTATAAGGACACCGTGCCAAAGACAGCTGCCATCATTCTAAAAACTTAAAGCTTTGGGAAAATTCGTTTTACAATAAATTATATAGTATAATTTTTAAATTTTGAATATATTAAATTGAAAATGTATTTTACGACTAATGTATATATATAGGTAAGCGTTTAGAAAATAAAATATTATCTACAGATAGGTAAGTGTTGTATTATAAGCAATTGAAGGATATTAAGCTTATAATGACAGTTTAAGTTCATACATATTTATTTTTAACAAAATAACACACCAGACACAAAAAAAAAATTCAAACTCATAATAAGTTAAATTCAAAAAATACCTATGGTATAAAAAAAAAATACTAATTTAAATTTATTTAATAGATTCCTGTGGGTGTATAATTTATGCTAATTCTTAGTCTGATGATTGTTGTTTGAGCTAAAAGTGGGAGTGAATCGTTATCTTTCCAATAAAAGATGGTTGATTTTATTTCTCTGAGCTTATTATTTCTTATAAGTCTCCATTTTTTCTTTGCATACGTGTATGATCATTACTTACTTTAGTTATATTTGAATAAATTATCGTTTGTATTTATTACACTCTTCGCACTTTCAAATAATTTTGTTTTCAGTTTGTCTTTATTTTCTATAAATAATGAAATTAAACTTGAGTAATTTTCTATTTTTTTTTTTTTTTTTGTATACACTATACTTGAATGATATTATTTCTGCTAACAGTGACGGTGAGTTTCTATTGTAGTTGCAGTTTACACAATGTTAAGTACAGCTACGGCTGGATTCAATTCTCATAGGTACATGTAGTGCTCTAATCCAATAAAATCCTACTAACGAATAAATGAAAATAGGAACTATGAGCTAAATTAGCAACTGTGGTAATATTTTACTAACTCTGAAAGTTTTGGTTTGGTGACTTATTTATCATGATGTTTTTACCGGGAAATTTTTACTGTGACATTTTAACGGGCACCCACATAATGTGATGTGTTTCACGGCCTGGTGTAAATTAATGTTTATTATAATTTAGTGATATGTACAATGGAATTATAAATATTATATTATATCAATATATATTTTATAAGGTTAGTTAGTGAAATATCAAGAGAATAAATTCCGAAAAAAAAATAATTTGTGTATGATATTGTAATTCAAAGTGTACGTCGCCAACTGTGAACGTGTCGTTCGAACATATTATACTCTAATACTATTTGAGCACCAAGAAAATAAAATTAATTTGAGCGTGATGGATAAGTCGAACTCGAGTAAAATTGTTATCGTTTAAAAGGTATAGTTTCGTGTATTAGTGATAATTTTATTTTGAATTTAACATCCATAAGTCTGTATCAGTTGTTTTACGGTCATAGAAATAAATTCTACTGTAACAATAATAATATAATAATATGAATTATGCAATATTCTCAAGTAAAAGTCTTCACGGTCTGATTCGATTTAATATTCAAATATTTGTATAGGTACGATTTAAATTCTCTTCTTATATATTTTTAAAATACACTCAAATATTCATGATACAATATAACTATACTTTAAAACGTATTCCGTCTATTCGAGTGAATATATAATTTCTTGTTTTTTCTCCTAAATCATATTTTTCTCAAACAAAATGTCGTGCATATGATTTATTTTTGGTATAAACACAATAACATTATACATGTATGTTTATATCGTAATAATTGTGTCAGAACAAAGACGCCTTGAAAATATGATAAAAAAAATTAATCAATTCATCATTCCCGCGGCACTGCCGACTTCGAATAAAATAGTAAGTACGGGTTTGCGTAATGTTTAAAGTTGATGGTAAAATTACAATAATACGATATCTTGAGAACAGAAGCTACGACGACGCGATGAGTTCTTCGGCTAACTTGATAATAATTCAGGACGCAACAGATGCCTGACGTTCCCACGTATATACTATATATACTTATATAGTTATTCAGCTATATATATATGTATGTGTGTGTGTGTGTGTGTGTGTGTAATAGTCTGTGACAAAAATCATGAATGATTGATCGGTCAACTCATGAAACAGAATTATTTAACGAAAGCCATAAATTCCGTTGTACACTGTATTAACGAATCAAGTTTCTCGTCTTCCCGTGTACGCGTCCACCAAAATCGATTTTTTTTTTCGTAAAATATGTATGCCTACCTAAAACGCCATAGTATTATATAATTATATAACATCAGTATTAATATAATAATAATTTTCTCTAATTTCATTCGTATTCTTATTCTTTTTTTTTATTAAAAAATTGATTTAATTATTTTCAGAGAACTTTTAACATATATTTCCACAACACGACTTAATATATATTTATTATAATTTACTATAGGCTTAACCTAATTTAATACAACTCGAATAAAATCCAATAAATAGCCATATTAGCAAAGATGAAAGTTCAAGTTGAATAATCTATTGTACAATAACTTTTTTTAGTTAATTTGAAAATGAATATGTTATTAAAGTTAATATCATATAATTATATGTATCATAATAATTAATAATTCATTAATTCATTATTTACTTTTATTTAATTGCGAAATAATAAATAAATAATATTAGTACGGTAGGAATTGAATAATTAAGTTTAGTAAAATGTTTAGTCACCAAACATCTAATTATTACAGCTAGTGCCTAAAATGGAATAATGAGGAATATAAGGATGCATTTTTAATAAAATGTTTATATTATTTAAAAATAATTATTGTTGCATAAATTGGTAATAAAAATTAAATGAACTTCCTTTAAACTAAGTTAAATTAATATGTTTCTCCACATTAACTTTAAAATTTTAGACATATAGTTTGTTGTTCTCTTAATTATATAGCATAGCTTAAACGAATTTATCAGTAACTTTCTTCAGAGGGTTAGACATTATATTATACTCAATGATTTTTTTTTTTTTGGTATATATACATGATAGTACTATCATTAGTTTTTTTTTATATAAAACATACTCTTTAACTCCTATTTTAAAATTTCGAAGCTCATCATTAGATAATAATTATAAATTACATGCTTAAATTTAAACAAGGTCATAATATTATTACAAAATATTTTGAATTCCATCCTTTAATATTATTCAACACTCGGTTAATCTATAGTCTTATAATACTATTGAAATGGATTCCAGCCGGGCCGCCAATCTACTATTTCATGTAACCTTACGTTTGCAATAATAAATAAGCCCGTGTACTTTATACGCTATACTGATTTTAAAGAAGGGTCTCAATTGATGCCCTGTAAATGGATTTTGTAAAGATTTATTTGCATGACTTATTTCCTTATTACATGCGTCCAAAATAGATGACGCTCTTTATAATATATTGGTTAAATTTGTTTATAAGAAATCGGGTACAATTGGTCGATCTATTCAATACCAAAGCTGAAGCATTATTTTTCATACATCCTTTAAATTAAGTTGATTATCACATATCTAAAACTGCTCTTATTTTGTCCCCTCTCACTATATCCATGCTCATATTGATAGTGTTACTTATTAGAAATCATTGAAAGTAGGAATTGGGTTCAAAGCTTCATTAGAAGAACAGCTAGTGAATTCAAATTTTTCCAGTTCCCTAAAATTTATTTACCGTGTTCTTATTAGATCTAGAATATAGTACTGCTTTAAACGGGCTCAGCTAAAATATATTAATTAATTATTTTTATTTTTTATTTTTTATCGTTTGTTATAAATATAAATTACCTACTTCACTACTATATACTAATGTACTCCATTTTCCTAAATGATTTTTAGATAACCAAAAACGATTATAAAATCCTTATTTTTTTCATAAGGTCTATTGTGGTATTTTAAACATTTTAAACATTTTATTCATACAAATTACCCATTTCCCTCTGCACAGCCTATAATTATATAAAAACCTATGAATGAATGTATAATAAGACTTCCCATTAATGATCCGTTATTATTTATTTAATAGTTTTTAATTAATTATTTATACCTTAAAATAAATTATATTTTCACTTATTGTTATAACTTATATTATATAATTCGTTTTGTAACAACATAACATACATGTATAATTTCATAATTGTTTTTTATTTAAAAAAGCAGTATAAACTTTAGAATTTTCTAAACTATAGTTTAGGAAAGTTTATGCTGTAGTATAAATTAAAAATTAGGTAACTATAACAAAATAAACTTATATATATATATATATATGTTGTATTATTTTATTAAGTTCCAACCATTTCATACTTAATACAATAAACCTCATATAATCATGTTGTGACCAACATTACATCTTAAAATCATTTGACGGTAAATTTGAAGTATAATTTTAGTTATACAAAAACAAAATCATGTAATATCATTAAAATCTTTCAAACTTAGCAAATAACAACCAAGTATCCCCTTGTGTAATAAATACCCCAAATAGTTATAGAATTGAGAGTTATAATATTTGTAATATTATCTTTTTTTTCATTTATGACTTATTATTATTACGTACTAAAATATTAAAAATGTGTGTCTCGTGAAATATTTTTACCATGAAATATTATATTTTTTTAAAGCTACACTTATTAGAAATTGTATTTCAATATTAAATATACATAAAAATTCAAAAGAAAAAAACTCATTTTTATTTGATTTTTGTTTAATGATGTCTTTTTTATCGTAAAATTATATTGTTAGACACAAAATATTAAAATAACTATTTAGTAATAATAATAACTCTTATATCCTAGCATAGATAAAAACTAGATAATAGATGTTTATTTAAGTAGATTATAAATATTATAATGTATTAATAAATATAAATACTGCAGTATAGTAATATAATATGAATTTTGAAATTGTTATAATTTAACTTAAATTATTAAAAATTGGTTAGATAATTTTTTTTTATTTAGTTAAAAAAAATTACATACATTCATTGCAAAGTAATAAATATTAAGTCATTTATTTGGTAAGATGATAACAAATAAGAATAATTCCTAGAGTTGTAGTCTTCTGATTTATTTTTCTTTAAAACTTTTAAACTTAAAAATATATATCTCAGTACCATAAATATAAATGTAAATTTAATAATAAAGTAGTTATTTTCCATTGAAACTAAGTTTTATAAATAGAACATCTGATTAAACTAATATACATATATTATAGTGTTACAATCATTATGTTTATAAAACTTCTAAAATCTGCCAAGTCAATATTAAATATTGAGAACAGAAATTTAGTGTAAGCTATATTCAATAAAACGTGCTTATACATCTTGAGTATTAAAATGTTTATATATTATACATTCTTTATAAATTTGCTAAACAGCACTTTTAAGTAATAATATTAAGGTTAGTTAATTCATAAAAATATATATTACAGTGAAACCTCTAAATACAAGACACTCTCAGTCGCTGAAATTTTGTTCGCTATTTCGAGGTGCCCGGTATTTAGAAGGAGAAATATAATATTAGAGAAATAAAAATTGAAATTATAATTAAAAAATTGACTTATTTATTTAAAGTTATTAATACATATACATAGGTACATAATAAATTAAATTTATTTTTATGTATTTTTAAAAATACGATAGTGAAAAAATTAAAAACATTGATAATATAAAAATTAAAACTAACCCTAACAGTACAAGGACCTTCCTAGGTAGGTTGCACGCTGATCTATTGAGACTGGCAGACCATAAATATAAAGAGCCTATATGCTTCCAAGAAAGTCTAGGGAGGATCTATAGGCTTCCTAATGTCCATTTTGAGACTATTCATGAAGCCTACCCGACTGGAACCATACAGAACGTATTTTTATACATCCCAAAATATGCCTATAATGGTCTATCATGCTACCTATTTAGGTCTGGAAGAGTTTCAAAGTACATCATTATTATTTATT
Source organism: Rhopalosiphum nymphaeae (assembly GCA_036289425.1). NCBI lineage: Eukaryota > Metazoa > Arthropoda > Insecta > Hemiptera > Aphididae > Rhopalosiphum > Rhopalosiphum nymphaeae. The sequence goes on along the minus strand of JAZAQC010000012.1, from coordinate 7,818,011 downwards.
TATAATACTACAACTTCATGCGATAATTAGGTGCGCATAGCATATAACAAGTATATATTTACTGTATACCAATCGGGCAATATATACTCCATGAGTAAACATACAATTTTATTCTATAATTAATGGTATTACAAATAATAAATAATAAATAATAATAGTACCTTTATTGTTAGATTTCAAATTAAATGTTTTATATTATAATTTTATAAATAATATAACATAATAAAAATATATTTATATAAAAACAAATTTAATATGTGTTAGTCAATTTTTTTGTCATTAATTGCCGCTCCCAACGTTCTTTGCAATGTTTTAGCCATCCATTTATTGCTTTATTGATTCTTTGTGATTTTTTAAAATAACACCTGAAAATGATATATTGAATTATTTGAGTGTTCATAATTATAGATAAAAGTAAAGATTTAGTAAAAGAATTTATTTTTTAAATTGTTATTATGACAGTGTGTATATTATAATGTATTAATACTAACTATATATTACCCATGTAGAAGTACAACAAAAAATGCATACATTATGACTAGCAAACACCAGAGACAAATTCAGAAATATGTTATGGGGAAAATTGGGATAAATTAGATAATATAATACATATTAAAATATAATAATATAATCATTTGGAATTTTCAAAAACATTGAACTTTTTATAAAAAAAAAAAAAATGGCTACATAACACACTGATAGACGATCTCATAAAAAAAATATCCCAGTCGTGCTATTACTAATATAATAATCGAGTTATCAGAGCTCTATTTCTTTTCAATTTAATTTATATCACATACATTATACATATTGCAGGGAAGTACATTAGGGCCTAACTTAACATTACACCCAATAATAGATTATTAAATATTTACAAATGCAGTAATACTAATACAATGTTTTGATAATATACTCATTACTAATTTATATAATGTTAAAAATTTTAGTGCAATTTTATCATCTTTTTTATTATTTGAACCACGATCAGTAAGTAACATTTGTTTACCAAAATTATCAGTAATTAATGTATCCATTATGCATTTAATCACCATACATAAATCATTACCTCTCATTTATTGTAATTTTTTTACCTAAAAATATTTAACAAAAATAATGTAGTATATCAATAATATATCTTAAAATAATCACAGGACACTATTTGTTTTCTCATTCTGAACCATACACAGATCCAATTTTGAGTTGTTTGCAATAATTTAAAGAAATATATTGGGAAAAAAATGATTGTAATAATAAACAATTATTTTTTTATATGAATAAAATGCTTTTAAAATGTATTCTAAACAATATTCAAGAATATACTACCAATATTTGGAATAAAACTGTTGCTTGTGCATTAGAGAGAAAACCAAGTGGGCTGATACTACCTTTGACTTAATTAAGTAAAAGAAACAAAAAACATATTATCATTTTTTAGTTTTTTCTCTACTTCATTTAAAGAAGCTAAATTGTCTATTGGAAACCCAGTCAAAATTATATTTTCAATAATGCTGTCATTCATATTTTGTGATTTTTTTTAATATTAAATAAATTTCATACAATATATCATTGTGTTTTTCTTGATTTACCGTTATTTTGTTTAACTTAATATTTATCTTTAGTATGAATGTAAATATATACTTCATCTGCAATTCGTTATTAACTGTAAAAAAAATAATATCCACATATTATGCCTATATGATTAAATTGATTTTAAATTTAAACTAAAATATGATTATTACCATTATGTTTGTTAATGTTTAGTGACATAGGAGATAGTGGTGGTGTGAACAGTTTTCAAACAACCATTTTTTTTATTTAGTTCTAATGGAATTGATGTTTTTAGATCATCATTATTGTTATAATAAGTTGAACATTTAAACATTACTGAAGAAATATAATTCTTGTTTGTAACATAATTAGCCAAATCTAAATAGCAAATTATAATTTTATTAAACCAATTACTGTTTATTAATTATTATTTATTTATAAGTTTAAAAAACAAGATTATTTACATTTAAAGAGTAATAAGTAACAAGTACAAAATATATGTTTAAATATTTGTATTTATCAGGTTGATATTTATATAGTGATTCATCAAAAACATTCATTTTACCAATTGATGAATCCATGATTACAGCATCATTGTTTACTTTATGTCTAGATGATTTAGATGTACCTGAAAACAATTTTAAATACTAAAAGGCAAAAAGTAACAACAAAGTATATATATATATATATATATATATATATATATATATATATATATATATATTTAAATTTGTGCTTATCAGGTTGCCAAATATGTGCTAATTCATTACCATCTTTAGATACATTAATTTTACCAATTGAAGTTTGCAAAATTACAACATCATTATTTCTTTTATAATGTCTAGATGATTTAGTATCTGAATACAATTTTAATAATATTTAAAAGGTGTTGGTTTAAATGTAAATAATATACTTTACCAAAATTAAATGAATAATTGTCATGTTTTTCTTTATGAATATCGTTCTTTTTGACTTCAGAGTAAAATTCATAAATTAGTTGAGGTAGTGAGTTTGTTTCTTTATGTTTAAATGGTTTGAATTTATTATTACTCAGAGGTTGTGAGTTTACATTTGATCCTTTAGTTTGTTTGAATTTTAAAGATCTCTGAACTAGAATATTATAAATTAATCAAACATTGATATTTTATTTTGACTTTAATCTTATTATTTCAATTATTAATAAATGTACCTGGTACTTCAAATGGATGTTCTGGTAACGGAGGAATTTTTAATGTAATTTTTTTTTACATTTCTTACTTTAGTTGGTGATCTAAATTTATGTTCTATAGCATCTGGTTTTCGTCTTTTTATTTTAGAAAGTGCATCATCTTGTTCTGATTCAATGTCTTCTGTTTCTGAGAGTTCAGTGGCAAATTTTTAATTTTTGTTTGGCTCTTATAAAATCATATAACACATACAAGTATAGTTATTTAACAAATTAGTTTTTAAAATCAAAAATATTTATACTTGAAGATGCCCATATTTTATTAATTTTATGTTTTCCAATTTGTATTGTATGGCATACAATTTATTACCATTTTGTCATAACACTTATGGTTGATATGTTGGTTATATGGATAATATGAATATGATTAATCTGCTTTAATCCAATTCCGTGCAACCAATTTATACTGTGATCATCAAATTCCATAACAATAAACTTTCTAAAAATCATAGTAACTACAATTAATCAACTTTGAAATTAAACTAATTGTCTGAATCAACAATACATAGTAATATTACTTTTATACTAATTTTGATTTACAAAACATAATGCACATATATATATAATGGGTTAAATGTTGATATAAGTATAACTAAAGAGATGGTATTTCTTGTTAATCAATATGTAAAAGTTTCATAGCAGCAAACATTAAATGATCATAAGAAATTGGAAAAAGAAAATATTTTCCAATAATAAATTTAACTGGCCAACTTAACTGTTATGAAAGTTACGATACTTCATAAATTCCTAAGTTTGAAAATGAAGAAGGTAAAATATATAAAGGTTTTTTATTCAAGAATTCTTTTCCAATTATAATATTATTTTGAATTTGTTCATAATAACAAAAATTATCTATTATAATAATCTTCCCATTAGTTAATTCACAACAATTATTAGCTTTATTATTAATGCCAAATGTCATGCCTTCTAGCTTTTACACTAAATATTGTATTATGTAACTATTTATTATTGAACCATTTGCGTGTTTATTTTCTAACTTATTTTAACTTCAATGTTTTTATTATGCTGAGACTTGATTCTATAATTATCAATTTCTTGTAATCTTTTGGCAATTTGTTATAAAGGTTTATCATTATATATGTTTATTATTTATATTATACAATAAGTAAATTAACTTAATTTAATTGTAGGGAGATAATAGGTAAGTATATACAAATAATTAATGTCATATTACAAACCTCAGTTCTACAACTCCAACATCTTCTTTAAAGTCTGACATACTTATTTTTCAAAATATTTATATTAATATATAATGATCCTGAAAAGTAAAACAATAATAAATGTATCATAATTATAACAATAAAAATACTGTAAGAACGTGCATACAAAATATGTAATTATACATAATACATAATAAACTTGCTGAAGTCATATCTAGCACACTTGGTCTGTCATGTAAGTACCTAAATCCTAGCCAAACTATATTGCATACTAAGCCAAGCCTAACCTAACTTAATAAGTACATTATTTAAATGATTATAGTTTATAACCAAAATATTCTCACCAGGTGACTATTGAAGTATTTTAATAAATATAGTTAAATATATTTAAATAAAGTATTAAACTATTGAACTACCTACTGAATACCTATTTCTACCAAAGTAAAAATAGTACTTGTGCTGCTTTATATGCCAGAATACATTTCAATAACAAGATATCTTCGAATATACTACTTTATTTTACGCAAATTTAATATTATCCTAAATTAAAAATTACATATTATTTTGAAAAAAAATGAATATTTATCATAATAATCTAATATTTTGAGATAATAAAACAATACTAGAAAAATATTTATATTTTTGGTTCTAATAAATAGTATACAATATACATGGATACATGTAATATATTATATTACATATAAGTATATAACTGCTTATTATGCGCTCAAAAATGTGGACTGGAATTTAAAAAATGAAATTATTAAAATATTTATTTAAATAATATGCCAAATTACTTTTCAAGTTACATAATATTATGCAAGTAAAACAATACAACTACATTATATTATATTATATTATATAAAAACAAACTATCTTTATTTGCCATTCATAGCTACTCAGCAATGAGAAATTTTAAGTACAATATATGAACTAGACTAAGTATGAGTGATCTGTATACTTGCAGCATACAGTTAATATGACTAATCACTGTTTTCTTTTTTAATAGAAAACAGATAATCCTACTTTAGCTTTGCAAAGTCGAGCACTACATAAATAAATAAATAGATACCGACATTTAAATAATATTTAATAAAGTTATAACTTACTTAATACTTTTTTAAGAGCACACAAACAATTTCCATTATACTCTGTTCAATGGCGAACACATACCACTGTGACACATACACACAATTACAAAGAAAGCCCAAAATTAAAAACTGTTTTGCAAATCACGAATCTTGACAGCGGTCGTATCACTCGTATCTCTTACTAGTTTAAGTAAAGCATACAAAAAAAAAAAAAAAACAAATTACATTATAATATATATTACGCATAAGCCCACACAGGAATAGATATAATGCATAATGTTACGTCTATGATATTGTAGTTCACCCGACAACCTATCACTAACGGGAAATCCTTCTTAGAACTATATTTAGTTCATGGGCTTATGGCCCGTCTCGCCTGCAGTGTTCTTCCACGGCCGCTGATAAGCGATAACGTAGTTTTTGTATACCATTGAGTACAATATTATTTATAAATTCATGCTGTATAATATGCGTACTTGCAATATTTTGATAAAAGTTTTGTAATATTTTGTAATAAAATTATAAAATATAAACCTATTACTTATATATACCAATACCTACATAATATTACCTTATACCTGTATAAAAACTAAACATAAACAAACATACTGATTGAGTTTGAAGTAAAAATAGTAAAATGTAATTTTATACTAATAAATATAAATATCAATATTACGATTAAGAAAAAATATTTTACAAAAATTATATGATTGTTCCTATTACCAAATAACAACATATAATAATACCTATACTGGCTATACTTATAGTCATACAAAAATTGTATAAAAAATTTAAATTAATATAAATAATTAAAGTATAGCCAATATAGGTATATATAATATATATTATACATAGCCCATTAGGCAATAAACACTAATAGACTAAACTAAGTAGGTAATGGGACGATTAATATGTTTCCCACCAGGAAGTTCCGGTTAGGTATCATTTGGGTACTACATAGGCGGTACCCGGGAATGTCTGTACTATTAGGGAACATATATTAAAAAAATCAGTTACTTTAGATTGTTTCGTATTTTGACACGTAGTCCTTTCGTATGTTAATACATTTTCTAATTGCGCTGTGCTGGAGAACAATTCTGTATTTCAATAGAAAAAATGTATATACGATAAGGTGTAGCAGTTTAATAATGTATAATGGATAATATATTAATATCAATAAAATTCAATTTACGAGTGTAGACTTTAGCTAGACATTCCACAATTATTTTTCTAAATTTACGATAGAAATGATTAAAATCAAAAGTTAAAATGCCATAAAAGTGTCCGTTACTTAGAGGTTTTCCTATAGAAAAGTAGTAAAACTGTCCCCGTTCCTTAAAAAATGTCCGCTATTGTCCGTTAAGGGAAATTTTACTGTATAATATTTCTAATATCAAAACGATATAGTTTTAAACAGATTATTTTTCATATTATTCACAATAAATAACATTTCTTAGTTTCCAATTTTTAATTTTAAATAGTTTCCTTTTTATTTACGATGATTGGTATTTAAAAGTGTAGTATATTTTCATAATATAAAATACGCGACAATCGTTTGCTATGTTAAAAATGCCATAACTATAATTTTTTAAGAAACAATGTATAACATATTTTTTTATTATTTTAAATAATGCAAAATTTAAAGAGAATTATGGAAGTTCCGCCACCATAATGTATTCAAGTTTCAATTGTCAATAATAATGTAATTAATATATAAGAACTACAAAGAAATTATGTATAATATAAATAATTAAGTTACTACATAAATGTATTACCATCCAATGAAATTGCGATAAATTTGATCATGATGTATTAATATTTTAATAACAATATTTCCTTACTTCACATATTATTATTCAATTTCTATAGGTATTATTGATTTTAAATAAATAATTATTGAATATTTTTAAAAAATATGAAAGTTTTATTTCAGATAGTATACTAATTAATTATATATAGTTATTCATCATAAGAAGGTAAATAATTTATTTTCAAAATCCAACAATATTTCTGTAAGTACATATAACAAAGGGTAGGTTAGAAGGTAATGCTGTACTGTCCATTAGATATTTTAAGTAGATCACTGTTATAGGTGTGTTAAAATTGAATTCAATGATACATAATTTTATATGAAAAACGATTCTCAGAATGTCAGAGTGCTTTATCAGTTATCACTAAGTATATTTTGTGATATATTAAAGTCATTTATTTTACTTTTAATATTATAGTAAGTTGATATCATTTTTACCAAAACTATTGCATTTATTATATTAGGTATCAATATTTAATTATTATTTAATAATATATATTTATACCATATTATATGAACTTATAAAACTTAACATTTAATAATGTATTTTAATAAATACCGTAATACAGCAAAAATATGTTCATAGTATAAATAGATAATATATGAAGATAAATAAAACATTTCATTGCGTATAGAAAAATGTATAATAATATAATATACGTAAACGTTTTAAAATACGAGAAATGTTTTTAAATTATAATAAAATAATTAATATAGTAATTCGTCGTTTAAATAAGTAATTTGGTCCAAATTGCTAATTGGAACTTAAAATGTCTAAAAAAAAAGAATTGTCTTAAGCAATTTTTTTTTAGATTTTAAGATTTTAACATAAACTACTTATGAAGAATATTGTATTGTGTATTATAATATTTAACGTATATTTGTTAATTTGTTGATAATTCTTCAGATTATTAAGTATTTTGTATTTTTATTTCGTTTTTTTTTTGCACAATTTTCTGAATAAATCATGTTGTTGAGGTACTATACATATAAACTGCGTACACAATGTAATCAAAAAGAACGAAAAAAAGTAAAACTACTTTTTAAAAAAAATTCTGATTACTAGTTTAAGTAATTAGAATTTTAAAAAAAATCCCGATTGAAAGTAAAGTGTTCTAATTATTATAAGTGTACCCTAACCTGTCTACTTGAGATTAATGGAGTACTCGTATTGTAAATTTTCCAAGTGTTTTAAAAATTCTATTGTTAGTATTTCCAAACCATGCTGAGTGAAATACCTATCATAAACATAACATTATTTTGTAATGGTTTAGTGAATTTAATCAATTCAAAATAAATATATTATGATATAATTTACACCTGGATGAATCATATTACAATTATTTATAGCGAAAACGAACGAATAATATTTAAGTACAGATGGTTGATCACGATTAACGAGCTTGTCTGTTATATTTTTTTATTATATCTGAAGTGTATCTTTTTAAAAACGTCGTTGATAAACTTTGTTTGTCTGTTAACGACACACGTATAAAGCTCGTGAAAACAACATATATGTACACCACCGAATTGTTTTGGATATAAATTACCTAGGTTATCCCTGAATGAAACCAAATTAAAATCATTACTACGAACTCGAGTATTGTTTATTGTATACTTTTTTATTTTTTTAAAAGCCCTAGGTTATTGCTTATTTTGTCCTAGTCTAATATATCGAACAAATATAATATTATTATATTACAATAATATATTGTAAATATACGTATGCACAGATTATCGGAAAAGTGGAAAAACACTTTGTAAGTTTGTCTGTACTTGTGTATTACGTGGCACGTCTAAACGTTATAATACTATTAACTATTTAATAAGTATTTGTACATTTTACCCATAAAAGTTATCAAAATAAATAATCGTTCTAATTAAGAATATAAAATTGAAAATATATATTGCAATTTAAAAAACTAAAAATTTAAATCTAAATTATTAATTAACAAATTAAAAAATAATGAAGTATAGGTAATGATTGAAAATTGCACAAAACATAGTTATTTTTCTTTTTATTCGAAATTATAGCAAAACTGTTAATTATTATAAAAGGAAAAAAAATCGAGTCACAACGAATTCTGTTGTTCGTGATATAATAATCAATAATAATTAATAATGCTTAGTATTAATTAATATGTATTTTAAATACAATTTTATTTAGTCTATGTATATAGAGTATTGTTTAAAATGATCAGAACGACTAAAAAAAAAAAAAATTATAATTTTGATAACAAAAGAGCAGGTTATAAATTATACAATATAATACTATCAATTTATTTATTATTGTTTCAATAAATACGCGAAATACTATTGAAATCTTGTAAACATTCGTTAAATAACGGTATACCTTTTTGAGAAATACTAATACACAATACACATACTATAATATGTAAACGTATATTCATTAGCCTTAAAAATATTATAGATTTTTTTGAATTGTTGTCTTTAGTCTTCGATTTTTCTAAAAAAATTAGGTACACTTATGTTTATTATAAAAGTTTGAGTAAAATAATCTTAATCATAATTATAAGCTTATATAATATCGCAGTAACATATATTATGTATGTTATATTATATAACGTTGATTGAAGTTTTTTTAGAGTATAGAGTTTAGAATAGAAGATATAAAAACATATTCAATTTTATAGTGCAGTTCACTTAAAAATATTCAATAGATAAATCGGTAGGTGAAATTGAATTGTTTTGATTTTATAATTAAACTTGTTCAAAATATACAGCAACTATGCAAACATTAAATCACTAGATGGATCATCTGCCTGAACTGATTTAAGTATCCAAATCATTACAAAATATAATATTTAGTTAGAATACTAAGAAATTGAAAACAATTTTATTCACGAAACATTATTTTATAAAGATGATTAAGTACTTTATGAGACAATAAAAGCAATTGTAATTAATCCCGTTCATTTGTTAGACTTCAGTGCTTACATTATTTTTATCCTATAATATGTTATAATAGATAATTTATACTATATTATGTAATATCAATAATCGTAAAAATACGTTTATAAATTGTCACCGATAAAAAAAATATATATTTATAAATCTCAACTGCAGATATATTTTTATAGCATCAAATAAAGTGAACAAGTAGGTAATTTCTTTACTATACGATAGGAGTCGTTGTACTATCATTGAGTAGGTCAATATATTTGATGTGTTAATATTGTATTTAATGTTAAATCATTGCATACGAAAAATAGTTTTGATTTTTTAAAAGAAAAACTTATAAGAAACCTTACATTCATTGTTCACAATAAAAGTTTCTGTTTGATCTATGTTTTATTGTAAATATATCGAAAAATAAAATTTAAAAATTAAAATATCTATAAATAGCACGACAAAAGCCAACATATTTTCAAAATTTTATTATGTCATTAAATAAGATAATAACATGATTTTACGCAAATATATAATATTTGACATTTTCAGCACGGAAAGTATCTACCCATAAATTCAACCACACTGCACACTTTATAAATTATAAATTTATAGTAATGAATAACGATATAATATAATAACGATTATGTAGGTATATAATGGCATATGTTTGGTCGTTTGGATGAAAAATGATTCTTACATTTCACAACGAGGTGAATTTTCTAAAAATAATATTTTTAGCCACTATATAATATATTTTTTATAATGGTTAGTACCATCAAATACAAGTAGGATATATTATATGTCTCAAGGGCCTCATTTCAACTATTTTTCCATTATTTATATTGATGATTTCGCTGAAGTTTTAACCATATATACTTCGTATATTTATATAGATTATAAATGACTTGATCAAATCCGTAGACATGATCGCAATGAGCATATTATGACGCCCTATAATAGTTTGCCACCAACTTAAAATTTTAAAATATTGAAAACAAAATATTTATAATATATAAGTTGTTGCAAACAACAAAATGTTGTTGTTTACCAAAGAATTTTAATTTTTTTTTTTAACAAATTAACAATTTAAAATAAAATATAAATGTTCATCTATCCATAAGAGTACATTGTGATATCATGAAAATTCTATCGTGGTAGTACAATACATTATCAAATAAACAGTATGATTATACAAATTTGTGTAGGGAACTCTATTTCATGTACAACATTGTTTACTTAATAAAATCTGTCCTAGATTCATGAATGAATTTAAGACAGAACAATGTGATGAAATACAAAGGAGTCATCTGCACAAAGAGCAGCTTAAAATGCCTTTATAATATTTATATTTGAAGGACAAAAGGCAAAAGTTACCATTTATCTATGATATATATATAAATAATATTTATATGATATACATATACTTAGTTTATATAGTATTACTTTTTCTGAATTTAAAAATGTTTGTGAACGTAATCGTTGTCAGTTTTGTTAATTAACCAGTTTTCAGTAAAATTATACTCTGATTCAATAAATATTTCAATTTTTTTTTTTTTTTTTTAATTATCTCCTGAAATATGTCTGTTATTAGAATTTATTATTAAGTTGTTGGTATGCTATCAGTAGTTTAAATTAAAAAATTCAAACGTTACATCATAAAACAACGTTTAATACATTGTAGATATATAATATATTATATAAAAGTGATCTCATACGCTTGTATACCTAAATACGTAAAAAAAAAATAAATAAAGTCGTAAATACCAATAAATGTCTTGCTTAAGTTTATTAGGTAAACAGCTAGGATTTTTTTTAGAATAGTGGTATAGTGTTTTAATAGTATATAAAAATATAACTTGTGGGGGCTTTACACACTCTTTTGTAGCCCTATTATAAATATAATAACAAATATGGAATATGAAATATAATATAATATGACAACATATTATGTAGAAACTAAAGCATGTAACAAGCACATTTCTTGTATAAATAAGATTATTGTGGGATAATATAATAAAGATTAATTAAATAACAGTTTGTTTAGCACTTTCTGTTTATTTTAATCATTATTCTTCAATATTTTCGATGAATAAATATATTTTTACTCACATGTCAATTTTCAATTTTAAGTCTAATACATCGTCGATATGTGTATTAGGTTTGAACGATCTTTTAGATAAAATAATATCTCCTTTTTATAGATAAAATTAAAAATGTTTAATGTTACACGCCATGACCATAAAATATTTGAAATAAGTAGCACAATTTTGAGTCAAAATAATTAATATTAAACAATTCAAAGGAAAAACTATATACTATATAACATTCATGTAATTTGTGTACTAGAATTTAATAGAAATTAACTAGATCATTCTTATTTTGGGATGTATATATAATGTAAATAAATGCATATGTTTTGGCCGTGGTATCTTAAAAACAATCAACTCGATGTTTATAAACTTAGTCTGTAATATTAATATATATATATATTAGGTTTTCTAAGGTGCCACTATTGGTCGTCTTCCTCATTCATGTTTCCTTATTCCTTCCTTTAAATTTAATTATTGTAGACATTGTATATTTTGTATTTAAAATTAAATATGTAAACATTATACATATATTATATTAGGTAAAGTAATAACATTATATTGAGTGTGCCAGGAATATCGCGCGTATCCTAAATGACGCCACGGCATTAATTTTGGTCAATAATTTATCTCCCCTCCAACACACATTGACAATAATATAATATAAACATACAGCATAATTTTATAATTATAATATATTATTATAACAAAACAAGTTGCTTTATATAGGCTAATATAATATATTTTTTCATTAATTGCATACTGTCTCAAATTCTCCGAATCTAGCGTTATGTTATCAAAGTTGACAGCAATTACGTAATATTTATTTACATTATTTTTCATGTAAATTAGTTGGGATTTTACTATTAGTGTTTTGTTTCTGTTCGTATTTTGAATTTTAAATTTTATTTTTATTTCATTGTTTTTATACGTGTTATAATTTATTCTTTTCTGTTCATGAATTATAGTTTGCTAAGAGTTTTTATTTTAATAGTAACTGATTATTATTATCATTTTATGCGGTTTAGTATGAATTATATACATCATTATTCAATATACAATTTTAATTGAATTTATTTATATTTAAGGTATAATCCAAACAGAACTCGGCATAAACCTTCGCACAAGTACCTACTACCTACCATACTATTCAAACTAATTCCCATTAAGAACTACTAAACTGAAAAGATGCATATTTAACTAAGTATCTCCTATTAAAGTTCAATTAGCTCCTTGCTATTTTACTACTTTAGATATATTGTTATCTATAGTATTTTACCTTTCACTAATAAATCCATTTGGGTAATACCTAACTTGTTCGAAACACAGACATAGGGGAATTTGTATAGTTTGTATAAGGTCTTAGAAGATAATATAGTACGACTTACTGTTTGAAATTATTATACTCTACATTTTCTGATTAAATGATTTTTTATTACCATATTGTATTATGCTTAAATCTAAATTACCTAGTTCGGAAGTGTATAGGTGTATAGTTTTAGATATTAATACGCGCACTCGATCACCAACTATACTACGTGCGTGCCAATATACACAAACGACAAATAAAATACCGTACCATCTATATTATATGTGCTAGTGTGACTACATAAGTACTAAACTAAATCCGTTATTTACAATAATTACTATGCTTTAGGTGGGTTTAAACGACTCAATCAGCAGAAGTGGACGGGATTAACTATAGTGAGTACTGATAAATTGTACGTGCGCGCGTGTTTGTGTGTGTGTGTAGAATTTAAAACATTTAGAGCATACCTACCTGTATATTTGTGTACACTCTTGCTCTTGTAATCTATTAAAACTTATGATGATTATTGTATTTTGAATTCTAGGCATTGCTGTATAAAAATACAGTATAATAAATTACAAACAAAATGTCCATTAATAGAATAATATTATGTATTATGTATTTATGTAATGAAATAAAAGAATCTAATTATTTATTGTAGGCTATAGGTCTATAGCTCAATAAATAATATTAAAATTATCCATTTAACTAATTAATATAGTATATACTATAAAAATACATAAAACCGACAATACATGTAAGCACAAGGAAAATCTGCATAGATCTTTGCAATTTTCAACGTATTCACTGAAAATATAATTTATTAATTTTTCAATACAAATATCTTAATAAATTGTATAAATAAAATACTATGGTTTTCATTGTAATGCACGATAATATAAAACCATTAATATTAAACGTATAAATAAGCTTAGTATTTTTTAAATTGTTTAAATGTTAAAATGTTTTACAAAATACCTAAAATATTTCGTATATTTTGTTTCTGTTATCCCGATTATTTTAAAAGTAGTAGACATTTATCATTTTACATTCCTGTTAAATAACTAATAGATCTAATTTGGTGCATAAAAACTACATTAATTAAAAACATTGAACACATTTACCGTTAAAAATATGATGATAGATAAAAAATAAATTAAAAAAAAAATAGTATTAGCGGGCAATGTACTAAAATAAAAATGATTACTATTTTTTATATTATATTTTATCAATTATTTTAAGATTTGAATGAAAAGTTATACTACACCAAATGACTATGTAATTACTCGAATAGTTATTATTTATATTATTATTAGTATTAATTAATTTAAAACACTAAAGGCATAGTGTGTACGATGTGTACATAATTAATGAGTAAATTAAATTAACTACCAACTAAAAAGATAATTATGAAAATATGTAAGAATATATCTCATTTTAAAAGTAAATAATACCTATTATATTTAAATGTTTAATAATAATTTAATATATTATTCAGATTTATATAATTTGTGAGTTTTTCCATTAGATGAACAGCGGTAAATGTGTTTATGTTTTTTTAAGTAAATTTTTGGATTTTTTTTATATATACCACGAATTTCTATGAAAAATTAAAGCTAGTTTATCTACAACATAATTTAATCGGATTTTTTAAAACATATTATTATTACTTTGTCTGTCACATAGTATCATGAGATTTTACTTTAGTATACCTATTTCAAAATATTATAGTGTTGTAGTAGAGAAGTAACTATACCTACAAGTGAATTTAAAAATGAATAATGACATTTAAATCTATATTTAGTATACTTAATTAAATTAATAGATATACAAATTGAGTACAACAATAATAATTAATAAATATTAATAAAATTATTACATAATTATTGCATAACACTATAATGATAGTAATATTGCTCGTTATCGCCCAAATTTCTTTTATTGGATAAAATATATGTCTATAGACGGGATAGAGCTAAATTGAATGAAGTATAATTTTATATTAAAAAATTAAATAAAAAAGATGGGTACAATATGAATCGAAGTATCCGAAAACTTTGTTATATTATTATAATATTACTAGGTAATATTATAATATATCAATACACGATTATAATATATAGAGTTTGGAAAAATAAACTGGCCAACGAAATCCTAATGTCATTCGATTAGAATTGATGATCACAGGCACTCACTGTCTTGTAATAAACGATGCTATGAGTAGGTACTCGTTGTCTGTGTGATTTTCAAAATTGTTTACCACGGCAGTGACTGAAAATATTCTAAATAATTTGATTTTCAATCTAATATCCAAGACTTCGTGTGCACAACATATTTGCAAAAAAACAAAATGGTTTCTAAAATCGATGAAAATAACACAACTAGAGCGTTCTTTGACGACGGCTTCCAGGAACTAAAAACAATCCTGGACCAGATTAAAGACATTGAAAACAACACGAACAAAGCGGACGAAGATGTTGAAAGCGTGACCCGCGATGTCACGGAGAATCTGTTGTTGTCGGTGTGCGAATCGCCGTCCGGCCGAGACGCACCACCCGTAGTTGCATTGCAGGATGTCGATATCTCCTGTACAGGAACGCCTGCAGTCCGCTAAGACGTGCCTCCAGGCTACGCCCGACTCGCGGTGTACAGCTCCGCCGGTCAACGGTCCCGAGGTGAGAATGAATAATTTTGGCCTACTCGTCCGTTGGCTCGATTCGGGTGCAACACCACTACAACGCGCTTTCCGTTGTCGTCGACGTTTTTCCGCGGTGTGGCGAAGCGTCAAGCGCGTTGTATTGGGCGCGTGTTACATCCGACGTGAATAGGGTCTTGGACTTGGTCCCCTTGGCCGAAGATATCGGGCAGGACGACGGTGACGAAACGAAGGAATGTGATGATACGAGAAAGTGCACGGATGGACGGTGTCCGGCAGTGTATTACCTGACGAGCTTTATCCTCTGGCGGTAGTGTGGGCGCTCGGGTGCTTGGGTCACGCGGAATGACAGATGACGGCTACACGGTGGCTAGTGATACCGACGTGGGCAACGATTCCGCCACGATGGTTCTTCCAACGACGATGTCGATGTTGAATTTTTGGTGACTTTAGCAACTTTTATTATTTATGTATGTTTTGATTTTGTAATTTCTTAAATAAGCCACTTTGACAACTTTTTGTTTTGTCCTACAACATATTGTATTACTAATTATAGTTTAATTTTTTTCTAATAGAAACTGGAAAATTTCCCTCGACAAATTATACATTTTTTTTTTCTTAATGTTGTGCCACGTTGAACTAGCTGATATTTTTCATTAATTTAATTATTTTGAAATTTAAAATGTTTTTTTCTGCGTGAGTCAGAAAATCACATTTTTTTTATATGTTAAAAATGTCAATAAAATTTTCTGTTTATATAAAAAAAATATTATTTTTTATATCGTCAAGGATATAATACTTAAATGATGTTACCTAATCAATGAAATAATGACTAATAAAAACATTGATATATATGTATGTAGGTATACTAAACAGAAGATTTTTTGTATATAGAGTTACGTGAACATGCTCATGGACGATGTATTGACATGCATGCGTTGTAAATACTAAATATGTATTATATAATGTTTCAAAAAATAGTTGAACCATCTTAATATGTTATATATAAAACACGGCGAATTGTAAATACAACGCCGTTAAATTCAGCAAGAATAGGTATATAAACTATAGGTATAAGGATTGTAAATATATGTGTATGTGAAGGACTAGGGACTTCCAAGTGTTAACATGTTTTTCAATAATCATTAAACAAAGTTATGTAAAATATTAATTTGTTTCATAGTAATACGAGTATATATTTAAAATGTATAGGTGCATATTTTGCATATTTGACCATTTTTCATTTATTAGTGCATATTTAACAATTATTTTTATAAAGGTCTAAGTTTTAGAGAAGTTTTTGAGAAAAACTTAATTTTAAATAGATTTTCTGGACCTAAGATATTAGTATGTGGTTTTATTTATATAAAATAAATATTTTAAAATTAGTGTTTGTGTTTTTCTTGTCGATCACTTGTATTGTGTTACTTATGGGTACACCGCAAGCGTGATTCAAAAAAATAAATAAATCGGAATAGAAAAATAATAATAAAAAATTTATAATGTTGGAAATTTTTTGCAATTATAATCTAAATATTAAAATAAATAGATTTTATTCAATATTATTGCTATTTTAATTGTAATAATATTATATTTTAATTTAGTGGTTCTTTAGGGCATAAACGTATGTATATTTTAAGGCTTTTTGGGCATAAAATCCCTTTAGTCCTATTCATAACCATTGAATACCGAATATTGTTGAACTAATAATTCAAATACTATATAGTATATACATCCTAGGATTCAAATATATTACTGTTTTTAAGAAACACTGTTGTATTATAGCCTATAAGTATACTATCGTTTGAGAATAATTTGATTAAATCTTATTTATTGCTCAAACTTATTTGAATCGACATTTGGAAATCGATTCTACTTGCCATATTAAATCATAATACAGTATAATTTATTCTATTTCACTCTTTTATAATAAATATATTGTAGATAAAAATATAAAACTATTCGATACTCATTGGATACAGTCGGTGACATCCATATGGTGTGAACTCTCTAGAGTCATGAGAAAGATTGGTACTTTGGCTGTTTTGTTACGAAATTTAGGCTTTCGTTTTATAATAATTAACCGATGTTATGTTTGTGCAAAACATTCAATTTGACAGTAACCCATCATCACTGCTTAAATCTATTTTTGCTGACATAACCTTATGTAGAATAACCTTGTAAAAATACGTTTTAGATTTTAAATTAACAGCTATTTATATTATTTGTGTTCTAATAATATTCTTAGAGGAATATTATTTATAGTTTGTTAATATACAATACTCAAATAATATTATTTTGAAAATTGTGCCCATCTAATGTTATCTCAAAAATCACTTCATGTCTTTTTTTGCAAATTAAATGTAAAGCATAAAATTATGTTTAATGTTATACATTATTATAAGTTACGCTTCTTATAGAAATTCATTTTTGGTGTTGAACTTTTATAATATTACTTTAATTCATGTAAATTACCGCAATAATAAATTATACAAATTATAATTTGATTTTAGAATGTTAGATGTAGACATATTATAGTGAAAAGAAGAATACAACATTTTTATTTCTTTCTCCAACTGGCTTAGTAACTTGTTTAACAATACATTTTAACTTTAACCAAAAACTTTCTACAGTTGAAAACAATTTTAATTTACAACCAATAAACATTTTAAACACGTTTAAAACAATTTTGTGTTAAAAAATTATTCATGGAAGTTTACGGGCTAGAAACTTCAGATAATGTTTTCACCAAAAACATTATTACATAGCATATTCTCTTGATTGCGGTATATGTAATATTTAAACTAAAAGGTAACGAAAATCATTACGCTATAAATCGTTTAAGATATTAAGTTCACAATGCAATTTGCCGCAAACATTCACGAATAGTTTTTTTTTTCAAAAATTATGATGTATATATGTTATTTTGAACGAGCAATTTATTAATTTTATTGTATTTTATGTAAGTATTAAGGGCGGACAGTAATCTACGACAATAAATATTAACTGTTAAATGGTCGAGACCTATGATGATTTATAAATTATAATATTATTTTATTAATAGGTATATATCACAATACATAATAATCATTAATTGCTTAAACAAATGTGTAGGTACTATTAGGGTTAGATTAACGGTACCTAACCTCTTTTATATTACTTGTATCTATAGTTATATTTTTGTTTTGGTTTTGTCTATTACTCATTATCCTTATTATTATTTAATTGTTGCTTAGTATACTATTAATACTTTTGATAAAATTCAAAATATTGCTATGGTTTTTTTGTGAGAATTTTTTTTAACGATAAAACATTTTTAATCCTTATTTATGAAATTTCGTTGTCAAAAAAGAAGAATTGCCTATATTATTTATTATTTAAATTAATTAATTAGGTATCTTTATACTTTAAGAATAATTTAATTATTTTTTTAACCGGTTGTCGGTACACATATAGTTCGTAACATGATTGATACACTGTGAGCGCGGCGCTCACACTTTACTTTTTATATTATTATTAATTGATCGACTAACTCAAAAAATCAATCCATACCTCGAAATATGTATATTTTTATCCTTAACTAAAAAGTAAATAAATACTTTTTATATACAGTTTATAATTTATGAAATAAAAATAAAAAACTGCAATCTTATTCCAAAAAATTATTTTTACTTTTTATGTGCTCGTCGATGCTCCTTATAAATTAGTACGCTCCGCTCACTTAATCGGGACTGTCGACTTTGTCTAACGATAATTGATAGGAAATGACAAATAGCGCAATAATTTATTTTTATAAATATTTATAGACATGCTATTTGAAGGTATTTATTGTATCAGATTAATTCAATAATATTTGTACGAATAACGCTCGAAATGCTATCTATATGAGCGACGCACTCACATGTGTACCAACGACAGGTTAAATATTATTTTCGTATTGCACAGAAATTAAATATTACAAATTTAGAATAATTATGTAAACGAAAAAAAAAATTGAAGTATAATAATTTGTCTTCAGTGTGTATTACGGAGATAACGATAACTATTTTTTAAATAGTATATATATTATAGTGTTATAATATTACAAAATGGTCTAGTCACTAATGAATTTCAAATATTCATGGTAGTTTTACTATAATCATGCCATTATTTGTCACAGTTTAGAGTCTATCTTACAAGCGTATTTTCTGAAGCCAAAATATAATGTTATCAAACAAATGCGTACACAACATTCTGTAATATAATAATATTGTACACTGCAACGATCATTGAGGTTTGCGTAATATTAATTTATTACTGTTAGCTACAAGTAGCCTTAGTCTCGATATCGCGATCTATGATTCTTACTCGGTCGTCACGACACTTTCGCGTGCTTTTTAAAACAAAAGACTCGATTGTGATTTCTTTTTCCGTCGTACTTTATGGTCAGATGTGGGGAGAAAAACGTTTTATGAAGGATATCTCCCCTCCCACATTCTACACAAATCCTGCCTTGGAGAGGAAAGATAAAAACATATGGACGCCCTAGCTGTAGTAGGTGTGTACTACATTAATGATAAAATATATTACTTAATATAATATTATACTGACCGCGAAACGTGTTACACAAGGTCTTCGGGAAAGAATCACAACAACAGGCGTATGGTATTACCATTTACCTACCGCGAGTAGTTATGAATTTTATTTTTCTATTAAATTATATTATACTCTCCAGTTTCACGACGCAGATTATATACCGCGGACAGTAGGGTTTCATATTATTTTTGACGATGCAAGTTTATTATAATTTCTACAATTTGGTAAAATATTATTATTTTTATTGAAATAACGCAGTTTTTACCATTTTTACATCACAGTGGATTTAATAACTATTATTAATAACAATATAACAATATACTAAGCTTTGAGAGTATAATCTGAGCACGTGTGTGATCCGCCGAAAATGGACAACGCTACTGCTACCACCACCATAAATGAACCGTAAGTCAGCTTTAAAAACATTATACCACATATTGTGTAATCGATTATAATATATTTATTAAAATATCGATAACTCATAAATATTTGATTATTATTATTATAATAAAATATAATTATTATCGTATATTATTGATTATTTAAAGTTCTTCGTCAGTCACCATAACTAAACTTAAACCGAAAGGAGTGCTAAAGGTTTGTTGTAGTTCTTTACACCCAGGTACAAATTCAATTACGATTTATGATAATTGTTATAATAATAAAATATTTAAAGTACTTAAAATAACACGCAATATTATAACGAAATCCAATTCTTCACCAATTATAGCTGCAAGACACTGTTTCATTTTAACGCTTAGACCGACAATTTGTGAACAATAACTATATACCTATTACATTATAAGTATATATTGTGTAACGGTTTAATGCTATTAAACTACATTATTTTTTTTTTAATGTAGTATTAATTCTAAAAATTATGAACAAAACGTTCAACTAAAGTACCTAATAAAAATGTTTAATTGTAAAAAAGCTCAAAAAAATATTCATGTAAAAAAATGTAATATTTTAGACAAACAATTTAATAATTCATATTTTGAATACTTTTAAAATATATAATTTAAGATTTATATTTTAAGTTTTATTTAATTAATTTATTTTTTATTAATAACTATAAGCTATTTTCATAATTAAAAAAAATGAATCTTACTTGCCTGTGATAAAAAGGCAAACTTAAAATTAAATTAGTTTAAAATACTCGTACGTGAGAATCATCTAGTTTGAGTAGGCATGATCATTGAATCATCCGGTGGTGTTTCTGTCGATCGAAATTGCCACTGATAATTTATTAACACAACTTGACATTTGATAAATTAATAGTTTGTAAACGGAAGCACTTTACTAAATAAAGCTCCACAACCCGTATAAGTTTATAATAGATATACTATGTATTATACAAAATGATATTCATGTTCACTAGTGGTGTACGTACATCCGGCTATGTGTTATAGTGGTATTGAATTATTATTTAATAGTTTTATAGTTAATCGCGTCGATATTATTTTTATATTTTAAGTACTTTACTGAAATATATCTAATGTATAATACCTATTAAAAAAGGATAATGTAACCTATGTTCAAAATAATGTAGTAATATAAATATATATATATATATATATATATTTTCACTGCACTGTAACATGTTGTGAAGAAGTAGTTTTTAATCATATTATTTTATTGTATATGCGTTTTTTATAAGAAAATCATATTTTTAAATAATTATTATGTTAATAAATTAAAATGTAATTTGAAAATTTTTCTATATCATTTGAAGAAGAAAAATATAGCATAGAATTTTTACGATCGTAACATACTACTATTACCTATACAAGATACTTTTTTCAACTTGTAAATTTAACAATAAAGTTAGAAATATCGATAATGATAAGTATAATTAAAACTTTGTTTCTTATTTTATTATAGGGTTAGGATTTCTATAAATTATGATATTTATTCCTTAAATCAAAAAAACATTGATTATTATTATTATTTTATTATGTTTACGATTTAACTCATACTTAATTGAATTGAATATATTTATATTTACACGCGTTTATTGATATATATGTTTAGAGTTTTGGAATATTGAATAAAAAAACCTTATGTAAAATCGATAATTATTGTTTTATTTCTCATAAATATACTATTGTTAGTATACGCGTATTTACTGTGTAAATATTAAATTTTATAATTTGTGTGTGACATTTATTGTAAAATTTAAATAAATGATTTGAAAGAATTGCTTAAGTTTGAAATGTATGTGCTAAGTTATGGCAATTTTAAAAGAGAACTTAAGTGGAATAAGTATTCAAAACTGGTGATAAAATACCTACTTAATTGTACTTCTTTCGATTAATTTAAAAAAAAAGTACTAAGATGTTAGATTTTTTTAATATTCTTGAATATTCTAAAATTAAAACGTATATTTTTGCATAATTTAAAAAATAAAATGCATAATTTACCATTTATTATTGCGTAAAAATCCTAGCCCTAGTCACCAACATAATAATATATTATACATAATATATATTATTTATAAAAAAAAAAAATATTTTATAATGACATTACATAATACTGTCTCGTCCAATATTTTGCTTAAATATTTTATTTTTTTACTTACATAATAATAATTACTAAAATATTTGAATTTTAATCAATAGATTTCGAAAAAATTATTGTTAAATTTAAATTTGGAATTGAATTTGTACGTTTCAATAATAAATTAACAAGATAGATTTTTTTGTTTTACAACTGATCTATAATATAAATAAACAATATGTCAGAAAGTAAAAACTAATAAGTTTACAACTATTGAGTATTATGGAGTAAGCTTTTTAACTATCACGTATAAAAATTCTCAAATTGCAAATTATGTATTATTTAAAGACGTTAAAATAAGAATAATAATAGTAATATTTATTTTTAATAAACGTTAATATTTAATATTGTTAATAAAATAAAATAAAGAAGATCAACTGATTTCATCCTTGATAAATTAAAAGACAAGAAGATCTAGATAATATTTTAGACGTATATATTTCCACATATACACATATATATATAATAAAAAATTATTAATATAATTAATATAAATTATTTTTTACAAAATCGTAGAACGACACATATATCTAAGTATACTATTTTCTATAATGAATAATAAAATAATAAAATAAACAATTTTGTTTCGGATTCAATTAAAAATGTTTTGTAGAATTTTTATTACGGATAGGTGTCTTTCATGAAAGTATAAAGTATGGTGAGCACTAGATAAGTCACCATTTTGGAAAAAAACGTGAAATAAAAATGGAACGTAGAAAAAAATCAATAATCCAAAAATGTGAAACGGAACGAACGATAGAATGTGTGCCAATATTATTTTCCTCTGTATCAGCATTTACTACCATAATGTATTAAATAAAAGAATAAAATAAATAATATAAGAAATCAATGAAGTGGTAATATCTTATGGATACGGATATAATTTTTAATATTATATAGCAATGAAAGTAAAAAATATTTTCTATAGTTGAAAAAAGTTCCCAATATTCCCATATTTCAATGCAGTAGCGTGAAACAAAAGTGCTTTGGGCTGAACCTAAATCTCTAAACAGCCTAAACTAAACTGTATTTTATTTAAAAACTACTGTCTCGTTTAGTTTATTCTCATATAGATGTGAACTAAATTTTGAATTCATCTATAAATATATCATGCTTATAATAATAGATTGTCATCAGAGAGAGAAAATAAATTAATATTATGCTGACAATCTATTAGTTGTTTATGACATTATTATAATAATTTTAAACCTCATAATAAATTGATGTAATTTTCAGTTATTGTATAAATTCTACGTACCTATATTTAACTTATAAAATCACGGTTGAGGCATTATGTGTCACTGTCACATAACGAAAAACCCATCAATTTCAGTATAATATTGATTAAATAAGTTATTAATTATCTGTAAATTGTCATTACCTAACTCATTCCGTTCACTGTAAATATTATTATCATTATATTTATTATTGTTATACGTGTATCGAATTTATAAAAAATATTACAATAATTGGTAATATGAATTTGACTAAAATACGATCTCATTCAAAATTAGTGAGAAAATTATGAGTATTATTATATGCAAAAAAAGTTAAACAGAGATGGTTTAGAGGGTATATTTTGTTTGAATAATACAATGTATTTGTGTTTATTCTCTTTTTTTGTTCAACAAATATTTAGTAACTTCTATATCTAAGTGAAAATAGATGTACCTATATATATTTCCAATATTTTTGTGGTCTACATGTTATGTACACTAAATCTACGTTCAGTTTATTCATTATTATATTTATTTTTACTTTAATACTATATTATTACAAAAAGTGATCAATACATTATTATATAGAAGGTAGTTTACCAAACATGCTAATTATCATACACATTACATATATTTTCCTTTAATAATAAAATGCTGATTTTTGGATTTTAAAAATATACTTAAAGGCTATATTTTTAAATTCTTAATGTTTTTTTGTATTACTTAAGACATTTTCCATGGTATAATAAGCTTTTATTTTTAATGAAAGTCCTTATTAAAAAAAAATATCTTCTTCTTCTTTTTTACAGCAAATTATTTTTAAATAATTTATTTTGAATTTTAATGAAACAATTTCAAAATTCGATCGAGTAATTTTTTAATTATTAAAATGTGTTATCTAAGAAATAACGATAATATTTAGACCTTAAAAATGGTTTTATAAAAATATAAAATATTATATAATATCGGATCTAGTATTTATTATACTAGGTTCACTTAGAAAAAATTATAAATGTTGATTGATTAATATTAATTACTTATATTTTCAAATCACCGTATCTCCCTATATCTATTTTACATAAACCTATTAAATAACTCAAAAACTACTTATTCAAATTGTATGTTTATGGGTCTAAATTTTTAGAAAAATAATTTAAAGTAGAAATGGAAGGTTCGTGTTTGTAAAACAGATATTTTTACTTGCACAGAAGATTCCTTAATTAGTATGATAATCAACTAATTAGTACCAATCATTTAATTAGTTTCCTTTTTGTCATAGCTATTAATTAATAATTATTATATCTTACTAGTAAATTATAAAATAATCGTACATGGTTAATTTTAAAAACAAATCAGCATTTAAACATTTGTATTTAACAATGAAATATTAACTTTCAAATATTATTATTTTACCAATATAATAATTCTATATTAAACAATATAACAGTTTCGTATTAATATAATAAATAATAATATTGTATTATTTATGGATGACAATAAAATGTCAAAAAACACAGATACAATGTCACTAAAAATAGTTGTTATTATTTTATCAGGTTTTTTAAATCTTATATTTATTTTAATATACTCATAAAAGACATATGGATTTTTGTTTTTTTATAGTAAAACTTAATGAAAAAAAAAGGAATATTCATAAAAAGCCGTAGATGTAAGCATAGTACGCAATGAATTAAATTCCCTACATCGTTGAATAAAAATTTCCAGACAAAAAAAAAACAATAATAACAGTGTATAACTTTAAGTCACACCACCTAAATTCGAAACGATAGCTTGAAAACAATGTGGTGAATAATAAGTCTAGCTATATTATTATTATATGGATACGCAGCGGGAATCATCTATAGTCACTGACAACGCTAATTGGCGAAGGTATATATAGTCGACAGTCTGTGTATTTTTTCGTGACCAGCTTGTATAAGTTAGTTTACTGATTGTAACCTAATTGTATTTTGTTGTTTTACATAATTATTACATTACAGTATTCTTGCAGAATCGTGCCTGAACTGTTATTTTTTTGAACGTTGATTTCATAGCGATGAGTGGTCGTTTGAAAAACTAATCGCAATTAAATTTAATAAACGATAATCCAATACCGTGGACACGTGTAAATAGACAATTTTATAGATATTGAATTTTCTGAAGATTATATATAAACATTTAGTCTACGTTATATTATAATTCTATTTTTTACACACATTTTTTTTCTGAACTACTACGAAACCGGATTGTTGGTGGTTACTATGATTTTACCTATATAGATGCTTGCACTATAATAATAATAATTAATATATAAAGAAAAAAATTTATAAAATATTATAAAGTTACTTTCCAACCCAATACCGTAATGATAGCGTTGAGTTAGTGATTGTATATACTGTGGTAAGTGTATAGTACACGCCACTACTGTCGAAACAATAACTATAAAATTAATTCGATAAACTTTAACGTCTTGATTTCGTCACCAAACTATTTTATATTATGGCGTTACATGTGTTTATACAGAAACTTTTAACAAAAAAATGATGTACTATATAGCACTGTTAGTTATGGAATATTATATGAAAATCCAATAAGAAAAAAATAACTGAAAAAATCATTAGGAACAGCATTTGATTTCGATCAAGTTCAAAGCGTAAATAAACTTCCTACAACCACGCAAGTAGATCACTATAAATATCCATAAACCGTATACTACTTATGTATAGTATTAATTGGAATCAGATAATAATACGCGAATTGTAGGTATATAATATATGTATATATAAAATAATTAGTTTAGCAAGTATAGATGGTAGATTTATTTCGACTTTTTTAAGATGTTATGTAAAATGCTTGTTTTCATATTCTTTTAGTCAATCACTGATCGCTTTCTAATGAATGTGTTTTATGGGGAGAGGGGTAGAAAATTGCAGTTCTCTGGAGACACTCAATAATTTAACTTTGTTTTGCAAGTTATTAAAAAAAATATAATTAATATAAGAATATAAGTAAATATCAGTAGCTTATGCATATAGTAATATTACCAACAGTGTAATTATCAAACATTTTAATAGTATGTTATAACTTTTTAAGTATAATAAACATGTTATTGCTATGATAATTTTATTACATAAATAAGTTGAATTATTGTACTTTATTTTATTGATGAAAGTTATTAATTTAAATCATAGCTATTGGAATTCATTTTTTTTGTTATTATAGATTTAATGTGAACCCTACATTTTTAAATATTAAAATCAATTTTTGAATATTCTTATTGTGTTAATTTACCATAATATTAAAAAAAAAACATACTACTTACAAGTTTTAATAAATATTAAATTGATTTCACTTATAATATTCATATGAAAGTATTTTAATTAATTTAAGGTAGTTATGAAAAATTAATCGTAACCAAACTAAATTTAAAACACTATATTTTTGTTCAGAATCTAAAAAAAAACATTTTTTTTTTTTTTATATATAAGACACATACGTATGAAAATTAAATTATATTTACAGTAAAATGAGTGTTACATCTCCGAATCTCTGACAAACAAAAAAAAGAAAAAAGAAAAATGTATACATTTTTTTTTTTTGAATACTACACTTTTTATAATTAATTAAAGTTTAGAATAAAAATACTTCATACTAAATTTATCAAATAAAAATAAATTGTTAGGGCGTAGTGTTTAGCTGCATTCACTGAATGGGTATGACAACTCAAGTTTTTAGTGACGATATTATGTACCATAATATATTATGAAAACACTGTGTCTCCACCTGTGTTCCAGAAACCTGCTGTACTATAAGAAAAAAAAGTATCGTACAATTACGTATATAATAAGTAAAGTTGCCGGAATTTAATAAAAATAATAGAAATTATTTTAAATTAAAAATAAAATAAAATATTTTAATTTTCAAAAATCTTGAATTGTATTAACTATTTTAAGATCATATAATTGTTATCGAACAAAAATATATAATCCATGACTATCAAAAATATAAATATACAAACCACTGTTTCATATCTATAATAAAGTATAAATTCAAATCAATTGTAATAAAGAATAATAAATATGATTCGTAGGAAGAAAAATGCACGATAATATGTAAAGTAGAGTTCATTAAATATCCTTCAGAATGTGTGAGAAAAAGGAATGTATAAAATTATTTATTATTGTCGTTTCACAACAATTATTATCAATTCATATAGGTTCGACAGTTTTCGCGTTACAAGGTTATACCAAAAGGACTAATAACGATATGAGACAATGAGAGTTTTATATTTTTAAGATGTAGTCGTAGCTCATATAACTTCACAAAATTATTGCGACAATATTGGAGAATAAAAATCAATTAATACTTTAAAATGTAACCTTCATAATATATACTATTTTGTTTACAGAGAACCTGGATCACTGCTAATCGTATCCGACTGTACGAATAGCCGCCATAAATATAAACGAACATTATCACAGGTATAATTAATTTCACATAATTAAGTATATTAATGATTACTATATAGTACAAGGAAAGTGATATAACAATAATGTAATATTAGTCTACTATTTTCGACAGCTGTTTGATTTTGATTTTAATTGGTGTAGATATTGTTACTAATTTTAATGATAATTATACACTCACTATACAATTATAATAATATAGTCGTATAAGTAATTGCTTTATACCGATAATTAATGTATTAAATATAATAGAGTGATTCGCCAAGCATGAAGTGAGCCTCCAATTTTTCATTTAACAATACATTGATCAAAATTTTGATTTTTGAATTTTAAAGTATAATTGATAGGACCGTATTTTCTTATAAATAGTTTCTTTTATCAAATACATTAAAATGTACATCTAACCGTTTTTGTAGCAATTTATTTCAAATGAGAACTACTGTTTGTTATTGTAAATCGTTGAGGAGATCATGTTTTTAATGTATATAAATCAAATTTTAAACAAGTACTGAGTAGTAGTGAATAAACTTAAAGTACTAAGAATAATATTTTATGATCAAAAAGTTCAAAAGATTAAATATTATAATAACCTATACAAATTATTACAGTTTTTAATTTTATAACTTTATAATTTTCAGAGTTCAATAATTAATAAGTATTAGACTAAATATTACATGCCTAATATATTTTATGTTCTTTGTAAAATTATAATAAAAACTATTATTCTTAGAGTAGTCCTTTGGACTAGTAGATATAGTTTAAAAATGTACACTGAACTATTCGCCAAATTTGAATTAAAATACAACTAAATTTGCAAAGGAAAACATTTAAATTAAAAATTAATAATTAGGATGCTGCATTACATATAAATGCGGCCCAAAATAGTATGTCTTATTACAGTTAATAAAATAATTTACATAAAATCTTCGATATAATCTCATTAATACCTAAATTGATGTATCGTATAAGTTTTATAATACTTGGAGATAATTATACCCATAATAATACATTTATTACGTTTAAATGTTTAACATTTTGGTAATATGGTACTATAATTGAATGATTAATTTTTGTGTGAATTACAGAAAATGAGTGAAAATTATATTATATAGCGTCATTATATAATGTTTAAAATTATCATATTATTATTATATTAATGGACAATATATATATTATCATTTGGAATATATTATAATACATCACGTTGTACATAGGTTTGTGCAATGGTCGCTCAGAGTTTATTGATGTTGGATTTAGGAATGATGTTAGTCGTTCCTACAATTGTCATCGGTGCACTCCATAACGCAAAAGAGGACTTTTCATTGGACGATGATCAATGCTCGTGGATTGGTAAATTTATAATTACGTTTGATTAAATTAATATTTATACTGTTTTTTACGTTTTATTTGTTTTTATTTTAATTTCACGTGATCTACAGAACATATTAAAAAAAAATACGCAACATCATAAAATTAATTTTAATAAATTTCAATTTGTTTTTTAAATTGTGTACCAGATTTAAGCAAATAAAAAACATAATATGTATTCTTCATCTTTTTGAGGGTCTAGGCCAAAATATAACTAAAATAAAAATAACAAATTTTCAAATAAGCGATCATGCACAATAGCGAAACTTATATATTAATTACATATATTCTTAAATATTCTACTTTACAATTTTAATTTCACATTTTTAAATTTCAAAACTTCAAAATATGCTTTTTTTACCTGCTAATTATATTCTGGCGCAATCGATGTATACCCGTGGACCCGATATGGATATTTTGGCCAAATACCCTTTTTATAATTAAAAATGTTTTAATTTAAAAATCACTTTAATAATTCATACTAAACATTTTATTTAATAAGTATATGTATTGTTTATACATTAAGGTGTATATAAAATTATTCCATGTTCATTATATTAGGTACATTTCAAGTGAATTAAAGAAATTTAGATATTATGTATCTATATTATATTTATTTAGTAAGTACTATGTATAATATTTACTATTAATACATATGATGTACATAAATAAGTAATATTTAGTTTTTTTAATCAAGTTAACTAATACTTTCCTCTAGTGTTCAATTAACATTGTCAAGGTTGAATATTATTTAGTTTTCTTAAGTTGAATAAAATTTTAAAATGTACATCGTCCATGTCGTATATTTTACATTTTACATAAGTGAAACGAGTTCATCCCAGTTGGTTTCGAAAATAATTACAATTCTAATAAGTGTGTACGCATTGGGTCAGAGTAAATATAATATTTTAAGAGAATTGGCTCAAAGTATATTATATATTGATTTGTTCAAATTGGGCCTAAATAAAAAAATTCATCTTGTTGTAATTTGATGAACTAGATAAACAGCAAATATATCGGTTCGGTCATTTTTTTGAATTTAGGAATAAGTGGTGAATATAAAAATAAAATAATACCTAGTTTGGTAATAACCTAAATATTTTTTTAAACTTCCATTCCTAAACGAAGTTTAATATTGATTTACAAATGATTTTTAAAATATCCAACCAGATGACGAATGATTGCAAAAGTTCACGTACTATTTATTAAAATATAATATTTATATTGAAAAATATTCTCTCTAAAACTATAACCCGAATTAATAACTTAATAATAAGAAATAAAAATTAATTTAATTATTTTAATTTACATATCAATATTGTACGGATAGTCATAGACTTATTGAAATGTGAAGGCATTTTTATTTTTTTTTAAGGTTCAACTAGTACGATTAAGTTTATATTTTTGTTCCCAAAAATGTAAAAAGTACAGTATGCGTTTTAACATAAAACCCAATTAGTATAACCTTTAAATATATAATCTAATTATTATTTAATATGTTCCAGTGTTTAGATCCGAATAGATCAAAATAGGACCGAATGTTACACTCTTCCCTTCTGCTATACAAAACAAATACAAAATCGTCTTCGTATCATATAAGTTATATAAGTTATAACTGGAATAACTTTTCATGTCCAGTCTTGCAGGAAATATAAACCAATCTGCATGCAAAATAAAAAGATTATTAGCCACTACATTATTTTCATGTATTTGGATTACGCTATAAAAAAGGTTTCAATGATATTTTTTCTTCCAACATAAGTTTCGAGTATTTAATGGGATATTAAAAAGTGCTTTGTACCCTACAACAAAATACTCCAAGTCTCAAGCGATTTTTCTTTAATACTATAATCCCATATAATTAATGGGATATGCATGTATTTGAATCCTGATTTTCAAAGACTTTTACGGATTCTTAACCAAAAAACACTGATTTTCAAGGATAATTGGCCTCTACACTGATATTCTACAAAATATTTGGGGATAATTGGTTTTTAAAACACTATACTCTTAAATTAATTGGATTCTCGTGTATTTAGCACATGATTTTCGAAGCTTGCAAATGATTAACAAAAATTCCTCGCAGATTCTCATGAATTATTATTTGCTTCACTAAGATTCTCCATAATTGATGGGAATTATAGAGTTTAAGACCATTCTACTCTTGAATAAATGGGAATATCAAGTATTTAGCACATGATATTCGAAGATTCTAAAGCATTCTTGGCAATTCCTCACTGATTCAAAGGGTTTTTTGCATCCACACTAATATTCTCTTTGATTAATATGAATTATCGATTTTAGACCATTATACTTTTGAATTAATGGGAATCTCATGTATTTGGCCCTTTTTTTCGACGATTCCAAAGGTTTCATTTCTATTCCTCACTAATTTTCAAGGATTATTGGCCTCATCACTCAGGTTCTCCATTATTAATGGGAATTATATGTTTTAAAACTATTATACTCTTGAATAAATGGGAATCTCATGTATTTAGTCCATGTTTTTCAATGGTTCTAATGGATTCTTTGCAATTCCTCACTGATTCGAAGGGTTATTTGCATTTATACTAAGGTTCATCTTGATTAATGGGAATTATAGGTTTAACACCATGATACTCTTGAATACATGGAATTCTATTGTACTTAGTCTATGTTTTTGGAAGATTTTAAAAGATTCTTGGCAATTCCTCACTGATTTTCTAATAGTATTGTTCTCTACACTAAGATTCTCCTTGATTAATGAGAATTATAGGTTTTAAGACCATGACACTCTTGAATAAATGGGATTCTATTGTACTTAGCCCATGTTTTTGAAGATTTCAATGGTTTCTTTTCTATTTCTCACTAATTTTCAAGGTTATTGGCCTCTTCACTAATATTCTCCATCCTTATTGGGAATCATAGGTTGTTAAACCATGATTTTCAAGGATAAATGGGACTTTCAGGTGTATGGCCCATGATTTTTGAAGATTACAAATGATTCATGGAAAATTCCTGACTTATTCTAAAGGATTATTGGCTTTTTCACTAAGATTCTCCATGAATATTTGGAGTTATAGGTTTTAAGATCATGATAATGTCGGAATAATGGTATTTTTTTGTATTTGGCCCACGAATTTCGAAGTTTCTAAAGGATTCATAGAAAATTCTTCGCTAATTCTTAAGGAATATTGGCCTCTACACTAAGAATTTTTATGGTTAATGAGAACTATGATTTTAATACTACTACACTCTTGGATTAATGTTATTTTTATGTATTGGACCATGATTTTTGAAGATTCCATATTATTCATGGTATACTTCGTATTCTTCTCCGATGCTCAAGTATTATTGTCCTTATCGCTAAGATACTCGATGGTTAATTGGAATTAGATGTTTATAACCATGATTTTTAAGGATAAATGGAAATTTCAAGTATTTGGAGCATGATATTCATAGGTTTCAAGGTATACCAAGGTTTCTATATTTTTTCGGTTTTGATTTTGTTTACCAGTTTTTAGTTATGTCGGTTTCGGTTTCTGTTTCTATTTTTTATAGCTATTTCTATATTTTTAAAATCGGATTTACAAATTAAAAATTGAAATTATAACTTAATGAAAAATAAAAATAAAATATGAATAAACACATATAGGTCGTCATCTGTCAAATAGTTATTCAAATGTTGTAATTTGATGCCCAATATATAACTACATATATAATAATATTTATAATAACTAATACTATATATGATTTATATGATAATACGGGATAACTAGTATCATAAATCGTGACACATTTTAATGAATGGTCTAGGATTGTAAGATACATATTTAGGTATATAGCGCATTCTAGTAATTTCAGGGGCTATGTTGTCTATAAAATTATCGTTGTTTGTCCGTATTGTCATACATAGTATTTGCTAGTAACTATAACCGCCCTCGTATATAAGGTATTATTCATTCCTATTAATAAAACAACTAATAATTTTTCGAATAATGAAATTTTTATCGAAATTTTAATCACTATCTTATGTCAATATTAATGAAATTTATGTTCTAAGATCCCTGCAAAAATCTTTTGTTTTATATTATGATAAATTGTATTGGTTGTTATAACAGTATAACAATCACATGATTTTATTAATATAATTTAGACGTTTTAAAATACCTTATTTTTTTAACTCAGTTGTAATACCTATCAGTTATCATGATATTTATTTATTTTTGGTTTCTTGAGTGTAACTATAAACGATTTTTACTGTATATTATAATAATATAAAAATTCTAACGCCACACGCGTCGAAAATCGGAAACGCGATGAATTCGCATCAACTCAATATACATATTATAATGATAACATTATATTATATTAACTACAATATTAATTTTAACGTTCATAAAACAATATCCGGGACTCTGCTGTAGGTAGCATTATGTTGCTGTGCCAACCGCTGGGCTGCTTGCTGTCGGGCTTCTTGCAAGGCGTTCTCGGCCGGAAGCGCGCCATGTTACTGGTTAATATACCCCATCTAGCCGCCTGGTACCTACTATACACGGCTGGGTCCCCGTGGATGCTGTATACCGCTTCGGTTGCTATGGGCATAGGAATTGGATTCCTGGAGGCACCCACGATGGCGTACATCGGCGAAATTAGCGAACCAGACATCCGGGGCATGTTGTCCACGTTCGCCAGTACCTTCATCGTCCTGGGACACCTGCTAGAGTTTATGCTCGGGTGTATATTCTCGTGGAGGGAAACAATGCTCATCAGCTGTCTGGTGCCTGTGGCTGCTAGCGTCGCTACATTTCTGGTACGACAGTTCATTTTTTATAAGGTGGAGATGACAATTATTATACACCATTATTTTCAAATTATTCTCCCGAAAATTTTTTTTTTTTAACTATGACACTATTCTTATGCCATATTAATTATACATGCATTTTAAAACCCGTTTTTGTTGAAAGAAATACTGTTAATACTAATAGTAATATATTATATGCTATTGATGTTAAATTATAATAATTATAATTTTGGAATACAGTTCTAGATTATCTCTTAATGCGACATTGTATTTGAAATATTTCACTGACAGTTTAATTATTTGTCTGATTCCAAAAGTCACGACAATATTAATAATGATTGACCGTCTACTTTATATACTATGACAAAGATATTCGTAATAGATAATAAAATGTATTGTTCATTTCACTACTATAATTATTATTGTTGTACAATTTAAGCAATAGCGATAAGAAAAATGACTCTTTTTCACCAAAATCAATAAAGTTTATGTTCCTACTTAGTTATTAACTCAATGTTAGTGTTACCCAACTATTTTTGCTGAATATGCGAGTAATAATTTCTCACAATTTGTTGCATATAGTTTTTGTGAAAATTAGAACTACAATAATATTATATTTCATCATTTTATTGGCTTCATCAAACTTAATACTAAAAACTCTTGTAATTGATAAAACTAATTTTTAATAATAAAAATAATAATACCGACCTATTTATAAACTTTATAATAGTATATTAATTTAATCACTCATATTTTCATAAAATAAAATCATAAATGCTAGTTGGTTTTCATTTTAGTGTAACTGCTGAGAAAAAAATCAATTTATAAGTAAATATAATATGTACCTATTTTATAGAAATTATGAACAGTGTATTAACTTTATCGCGTTATTGTAATAATTCTCACACGGACGTCTTTAATATTATCTCATCTCTATTATTTGTTAATAATAAAATTTATCAAAATTTAACAAGTTTTATACTATTATTTGATTATCTTTCTCCCTATTAATAGGTATGTCAATGTTAAAACTAATATGGACTTAAATACTTTGTTTACAATAGTTATTTGGTACTTCATTGGAGTCAATGAATTATTCTAGTATTTTTTTTTAATAGAATTTTAAATTTTAGTGTTAATATATTTCAAATTCATAATGGTTTTATCATATAATTACAATATATTTTATATTTATTGTTTTATTTCTGTACTTTTGTATCGTACAGTAGTTACATTAATCACAGATAGAAATTTAATTTAAATTATTCACAATTAATAGTGTAAAGCGTTACAAGTCGTAATTTACTGTGGGTACAAGTTAGTCACATTTAATTGATATCATATCCCTACATATATTCACCGTTTACTATTACGGTAGCCTATAATATATTTCCATTATTTTTGAAATATTTCGATCCTTTGTGAGTAAGGTACATCATAATATTACTACCTATTATTCATTAGTCATATCTTGTTTAATGAATTAATGAATAACAATTATAATGAGTATTTGTACATTGAATATATATTAATTGTTTCATAATATACAAATTTCAGTGGTGGATGTATTCCACGGATGCTGATATGACTTCTTCATTTATTTTGTTCTGAGTCCTACTTTATTTAAAGCTAAAAGGCTTTATAAAGGCAGATATATTTTACATGATACCCCTCTAATACTTTTGGCAAATGACTATCTTTCTATCTTCAATCTGCCACTATATACAGGCGATATTTATAAAAATTTACTTATTATTAATCTATTGATAATAATTATTAACCTCACACATTGATAATTTGTAATATTATGTTTTTGTGTATTAAATAAATTACTATAACATATTATTTACGAAATCGACATGATTTAATGTCTATATGTTTGAGTCATAAAATGAGCATCAAATATAGTTATTTGTCAAATAATTTTAAGCTAATTATTTATAATATTTCAGTTCTAAACAGTAAATAAACCATTTTCACACAGATTCCAGAATCGCCAGTTTGGTTATTAATGAAGGGAAGGAGAGACGAGGCATTGTCGTCGCTGAGATGGATCCGGGGGTGGTGTTCCGCCGAAGAGGTGAGCAAAGAATTTCATGAACTTGAACTGTACTGCCAGGAGTCCAAAAATGAGTTCAAAAGTTTTTTGGAAGCCAAAATCAGAAAATCGTCCGGATACACAGGAGTACCAGGTTTGACGATACGAGTCCGAAAATAATAGTAGTGATTCGTGATATATGCATTTGTTTTGTTTCCAACAGATAGTGAATTCGTTATACAAAAAAAACCCAGCGTCGTCGATGTCATTAGGGACTTTCTACGTCCCGGAATCTTAATACCACTACGACTAGTTGTGGTCTATTTCTTCTTTTTCCACGCCGGATCGCTGACGGCCATGCGACCATACATGATCGAAGTTTTCTCGCGGCTGGATGTACCTTTGACGCCGAAAAAACTCACCGTAAGAAAACGCTATTTTTTTTATAATATAAATCGTATATATTAGAATGTTTAGAAACATTTATTTATTATATAATATTTGATAGACTGAAGAAGTCAATATGGTCAGATATGGTGTTTTTATCGGGGATCTAGTAAAAAGTGAGAAACTATTACTACTGCGACGGTCAAATAGCGAAATCAAAATAACAAAAACAAAATGAGTAAATGTAGTTAATAGTGATTAAAAAATATCGAAAATTATATTTATTTTTATTTAAATTATATGCAATTATATATTTTTTAAAGTTCAAAGTTTATAATACAATAATAAATATAAAAATTTGGTCTATAAATCAAAAATAAAAGTATAATATTTTAACTTACAAATTAAAATTATATGCAATACTTTTTTAAAAGGTTCATTATGTTATTTGTGTTAAATAAATGTACCATATAGTCTATTATTTTTTTTTTTTGGCATTTCTTTTATACTTTTTTTTAATTATTAAAATATTCTGTAAATAAACTAGAACTTTAGATAGTGTAAAACTACAATATAAAACTAAAATTAGATATAAAAAAAATTAATAATTAATTTTCCCGGGCTAATAATGTAATAAACCTTCTATGATATCATTCAATGTTGTTATTTGTACTCGACAATCCTTCTTTTACCAAATAATAATAATATTTCAAAGTTTCAAAGGAAATTTTGGTATCCTATGAGTCATTTTTTTCGGTGAACAAGTCAACCAATTCAATTATTATATAATTACTTACACGTAAAATAAAATTATTTAATATTACGTAAAATAGGTCGTACACATTGAAACATAACGTCGAACATAATAATAATCACTAACTAAGTTAATTTTATAAGATTATTGGAATACAATATCTGTGTATCAACTTATTGAGAAATTGGTTATCAAATCCAAATGCATCATACTTGTTTTGCATTTTTTATTTCTTGAATTCGGATTTGTTTTAATCCTAAATTAATGTGAAAATAAAATATTTAAAAAGAGAGTATTATAACCGAATGAATTTATTAGGTAAAGTGGGAAAAAATAAACAACAATTTTAGAATTATTAATTTTTTTTTTATTATTTTGCTTATACTATTACGTATTAGGTATATTACATATTATTATTGAATAAAAAATAATAATGATAATAATATTATTATTATTATTATTATTATTATTATTATATTGTTAATTAAATACATATACAGTTGTGGAATCAAGAAGGGGCCGAAAGCCTATCCCCTCTTTACAATTATATTACATTTGTAAGATTTAACATTAAATCCTAAATATTGTATTCACAAAATTATTTTAAATGATATATAATATTATGAAAAATCTCTCCCCTCGGACCCTAGATCCACCATTGTGCGTGAACGTATACATATATTACGTAATTTACATACATTTTAAATTGTTATTATTATTTTTACTTATTACAAATAAAATTAGATAATATTTAATATTTTAATTTTTGCATATTATATAAAATTTAAAATATTTATTATTTATCAACTCTTCAGTAGGCGCGTTAATCTTTGTAACACGATTAGGCGCGTATGAGCCTATAAATTCTCTATTTTTTACTATTAAGAAAAGTATTCAAGTACATTTTTTTTATTAGTTTTAACTTTTAACTATTCCAGAGATAATATATTGCTCATATTCGTATTATAAATTAAAATAAAATATGAATTGAAACCACTACAAGAAAAATAACTTCTAAAAAATAATTTATTTCAAAACATTACCAAAAATGGCTACATATTTTACTTTGTATTACGATATTTGAATCGTAAAACCAATTTTTTAATGTATTTTGTTACATCCGGGCCGTTCCAGACGATTTTGAGTCTAACAATCCATTGAACCTTATATTTTTGAGTGTTAAAAGTGGTTTTTATTGTATATGCAAATGTTCATATTACACTAATATATGTATATTAATAATATTGATATTGATAGCTATTATTGTAAATTTATTTGGGTATATATAGGATAATAGTAATATATATTATATTTTTGAAAAATCTTTATCATATTACCGATAATATAATCGTATTGTACTACTATTGACCATTGTAATTTATGCGCTTGTTGTTATACATGTGTTAATTATTTATGAATTATTTCCATTTCAGGTCATATCCGCGGTGTTACAGGGTGCCGGAGCAATAACATGCATTTGTCTAGTGCGATTGGTCGGAAAAAGAACTTTATCGTTGGTCTCAATGTCGGGTTGCGCGCTGTGCTGTCTGTTGTTGAGCGTTTACACATACGCCATAACACAACTCCAATGGTCATCAGCGCCGACGATACCACTATTGCTGTTTTGCACGCTGTACTTTACCATAAACTTGGGTATTAGCCCCATACCATGGCTGCTGATCAGCGAAGTATTTCCAACCAGGTGACATTTTTATTTAAGTTAAATTTTTTTAAGAAGTCGTTTAAAATTTGCCTAATTCTATGCTGTTGCAGAGGACGAGAAGTGGCTGGCGCATTGTGCGCGGCGATTTTTTACGCCAACGCGTTTCTAGTATCGAAGACCTGGTTAAATCTTCAAAACTTGGTGGAACTGTATGGATGCTTTTTATTGTACGGGATACTAGCAGTCGTCGGAATTGTTTACATTTTTATTTGTTTGCCGGAGACTGAAGGCAAAACATTATCCGAAATTGAAAAAGATTTTGCGAGAAAAAACGCCAGATAAGTTAAAACAACAAAAACAACATTGATGATAAAATAACAAATAATCGCGTGTGTACACACTACAAAGAGTTCCGGTTAGTCACAAGTGTTCAAATGTTCTGAAAATATAATTTTAACCTGCTCATCGATATAAGTAAAATAATATTATATATATTACCATCAATAATAAATTTAGTTTATACAATTTAACATGTTACATAACATATCATGTACATAATATTATTGTTTATAAGAATAATATTACATAGATGGTTGATAAGTGACAATATTTTTATAAAATACTATAATGTTATAAATTTAAATTTAATGTATTATTTAATAACAATTGATATTTCACGATAAATTTTTGGTTTTTCTGTACTTAAAATATATTCTAATGTGTTTCGTCATTAATCATATATCTAAACATATTTAAACCAATATAAATTCATTTAAGAAGTAGTATAATAATAAATAATATTTATTACGTATTTTACAGTTTAGATTATGTAAAAATTATCTATAAAACAATAATAAACACGTAAATGTGTGTATAATTAAATTATAATTATTAATATGTATGTAGTACACATAGTATAGTTAATGTATTTTATAAAATCAAATTATGGCATTAATTTGCCTATCTAACGGCGCGTCCTATATGCAGCTTATACATTCTTGTTTATAATAATTATTTTTAATTCCACAAAAAATAATTGTTATTTTTTTTTTTTATTATTATCGAATCCTTATATGTTTTGTATCAAATTATAACAAAAAAAATATAAAAAAAAAAAATAATAAAATTGAATCATTTAATCAGTTATTACCAAATCAATACTATATATTAATTACTATACATGTACTCGTATTATATGTTGTACTATAATAGTATTACAAATAATGTTATTTTAACTACTCGGAAGTTCAAAATTATTTCTCTTTCCATAGTGATTATTTACTATACTTTCCACACTTAGAAAATGTATATGATTACTTAATAAATTAATAAATTTGTTTTAGGTACGTATTTAATTTAAAACATTTTAGTTATTTTTAATAATAGCTATGAATTAATTTACCACCTTTTTTTTTATCATTTATTATGCATGAGTTTTATCACTATAATGGTTACAATTTTCCAGCAGCAGTATATTGTATTATTGTAGATTGTATTGGAATCTCATACAATTACCAGTGATTGTATTTGTAAAATGTAATTGTTCATAAGCTAAAAAAAGTTAATTTTCTAGATAAAAATATAGTTTATTACACTTTTAAGTACTTTCCGTTTTAATAATAATTATCGCAAAACAAAAAAAATTTGGGCTGGCACACTTTTATTTTCACCACATTACATTAAATTATTTAGTATATTATAATAGTGTGGAATTGGAATTTTATATTTTTATCATTTAGCATGAAAATACCATATAATATTATATTATAGCTAATTTATAATACTGAATTAACTATTTTAAGAAATGCGCTTTATTTACATCATTTTTTAAAATTTTATTTTTAATAACAAATTAAATAATAATAATAATATGATATAGTCTGTACATAAAATTATATATACAATATTTATACAATAATAATAAAATAATGAGCAGTTTAATCACAGAACCAACGGACACTTGCAGACCTTAATGTTGGTATTGTTTGTTTGTGTATTATTCGAATCATCCTCATTGCAACACCGGTGATGCCTTTGACAATTGCTGTTATTATTAGATCTATCAATTGAACGCAATGAATCTTCGAAATTTTCGCTAGATCTGTTTAACATAACGATACTGTCAAATAATCATATCTAACTACGGTATCATAGATATACTATCTCCTAGTACTATATTAATATGATATCGGATTGGCCATACTTACTTCATGACAAAGGATTCAGTTAAACTGGCGGTGCCCGTACTTCCGGTGGCACTACTACACGAACAACAATCGTTTGACAAATGGTCGTGGTGATCACTCCTAGTCGCGCACTGGAGCCGCATATGAGTGATTGGTGGTTCGACGGGTATGATCGACCTGGACTGATTGCATCGCAAACCCCTTCGTAAATTTTTAGGGTTGGTCACAGCCCCACCGTATAAAAGTGAACCCTCTATGAACGATGTGGGGTTCTGTAGTGATCTGGGTTCGCAGGTTGATAGCCTCGTTAGACTTCCATTACTCAAAGTGAACGGAGACCTCTCGTGGAAACCAAAATTTCCATAGGAAGTAATAGTCTTATTTTTCTCCCTGCGAATGTTTATAATAATAGTATAAATAGTCCGGCTCAACAACGATTAAATACGCCACTAAAAGTGTTTTTACTTTTTATTTTATACTTATTATTTCGTACCTCTTACGTCCCGTGCACACGCA
The DNA here is from genome assembly GCA_036289425.1 of Rhopalosiphum nymphaeae. Taxonomy (NCBI): domain Eukaryota; kingdom Metazoa; phylum Arthropoda; class Insecta; order Hemiptera; family Aphididae; genus Rhopalosiphum; species Rhopalosiphum nymphaeae. The sequence goes on along the minus strand of JAZAQC010000012.1, from coordinate 7,775,679 downwards.
CGTTACTCCGGTTATGGCCCCCATGAATATAATGAATCCGAACAAAACCGTTAACAGTTCAAACGTCGTATACAGACTTAATGAGTTTTCTACCACTACGTCGTTGTGGCTTTTTGGTATACGAGAAAATCCGATGAATTGCAGTGGCTTTAATACGTAATTAATTTCATCTTGGTGATCCAACATCAAACTGACACGAATAAACACAATTAAATAGTAGTAAGAGTGTGCCGAGATTATTTTAAATCATAAAATTAACAATTATATTAAAAAATGCGATGCTTACTTCATTAATAAATCGCTATCTGCCAATGCATTTGTAATAGGATCCACAGCATAAAGTTGAATATCAGTCCTAAAATAGGTACATGTGATTTCGTAAATATTTAAACACAATAATTATTCAATAGGTAAGTACTTTAAAAAATACCTGCATAAATATTTAATTAGGTATAATTTCACAGTTAAAAATGAATACTCTCTCGATTAATAGAAAAATACGTATTTATTTTATACATTATCATTTATTACTAGTTTATAGTTTGATAATAAAATTATATTTTATTAAAAGTCAATACCTGCTAAAAATGAACTTTTTCAACGATTTTTAAAAGAAAAAACTAGTATTACCTAACTTAAGAAAACATTTGAACGTTTGAATTATTTGAATTATTAATTTAACTGATAATTTATTAAATCTATAGACAGTTAAAACTTACATGTTATTTGTATTTGAATCTATTCTCCATATTTTAACCATGCATCCAGTGATATTAGTCATTGAAGTTGTTATTACATCTACGTTTTTCTCAACCACTGACGGTTGTTTTCCCATAGCCAATGTTATGATTTTCTGATCGTCCAAAACGTAAACCTTTTACATTCAAATAAAAATCGATATTATTCAAATAGTTCATAATCAATAATTTTATCAAAATATAAAACTAACAAAGACATTTGTAATCGTCGATCTCCCGTCGGGCGCACCGGCTTTATCGGTTGCTCGTATATCAAATCCAAAAACGGTATTATTTAAAAGTTGATTAAATCCACCGACTGTTCGTATTAAACCCGTGTGTTCGTCAACGTTGAAATATCTTTTTTCAACGGGATCACCGACTATTGTATATCTTATGTCTGAGTTGATATCCAAATCTGGGTCTATCGCCTAAAGTTATAGAAAAACGCGTATTCACAGGTTAAAAATAATTGTTTCACATAAAATAATGTAAATACACCAAACATACTTGAACTGTTGCCACTGGAGTTCCGTAACCTGTCAACGGAGATACAGCAGCGATCACTGGTATACTATCATTTGTGAAAATAGGAGAGTTATCGTTTTGATCGATTATTCGGAGTACAATTCGAGCTTCGTTAAGAGCTAAACCAATAAAATGCCATTATTTTCAATTATCAAATTACTACTATAATTATAATATACTAAATTATCGTACCAATGTCATGTGCGACCGGATGTACTGTATAAGTGGATTTTCCTTTCCTCCCTATCACTTCAACACGGACCATTACCGTCAGAGTCGGAGTAGATTCTCTATCAGGACTTTCAATAAGGTAAATATTACCATTTTTTGAATCAATTCTGTTAAAAAAAAAAAATTAAATTGTGTATTTGATATTACATTTAAATAAATAATAATTATTTGATACGCAACGATGACTCACTCAAAACTCTCGCTGTTTTCCGAGGGAATTATTGAATAACTGACGGACGTTGCGGATCGTCTAAACCGTGATGTCACGTTAAGTTTGAGGATTTCTAATGGTACTATACAGTTTTCTTCCACTTCTACTTCAAAATAACGAAGTTCAAGTAACGGTTCTTCAACTCCAGAGTTTTTGTCAGCGACGCTGACGATTAATAACGCGGCATTATCTTTTCTAGAAAAACCCGAATCCGATGCGACCACGGTAACGTTGTAAATACCCCCTTGCAGTGGAATTTTTGATTTAACCACTCCAGTTACGTGATCTATATCGAAAAACGCTGAACCCGGTCCGAATAGACTGTACGTGACTATAGAATTTCCGTCTTCTGGTCCATCCGGATCTTCGGCCACTATTCTCGTAATCATAGTTCCTATTGTACCAGCTTCGGCCAATGTTGCTTCATAAACGGGTACTGTGAGCTCTCCTTCAAATCCTTTAAGTCCAATTTCACCAGCAGACAACTTTCGTACCCGATGATGATTTCGGAACTGTGGTGCATTATCGTTTACATCTAACAGTTTGACAACGATATCCACCGTCGACAGAGTTCCACCGGACTTTCTTTTACCCGTCAATCGCAGATCAAATGTGTCTCTAGTTTCCCTGTCTAGATCACCAGATACCAATAAACATCCGACGTCAGTCATTACAAACGTGGGGTTTCGATAACTTTTTTTAGTTAACGAATATACGACCGAAGTTTCTTCCGTAGTGATGCAACCGATTTCATGTTGTTTATACGTACCTTCAGGTACCCAAAATTCATATAATCTAAAAAAAATAAAACAGTAGCATAATTATCATTGTGATAACATTATATTATATGATTTAATGCAGAGGAAATTTATTAGATATTTAGTTGATGTACAAAAATATTGAAACTTACTTTTTTTCAAACAAAATGTCCTCTTCAACAAATACGATTATTAATATCCAAGTCATCAGACCGCCTTCGTCTTCTGCGGTGACGTTTAATTCTTGTTCGCCGATTTTCAGCTGACCTACTACGGATAGCTGACCCGAAATTGGATGAATAGCAAACTCCAGACCACTTTTTGCCAGTTTATATGTGATTGTTGATCCGGTGGAATCAGCATCTTCGGCATTCACTGCCATTATTGGCGTACCAGGTTGTATCGTTTCAGGAAGCCATATGACGGCGGTTGTAGTGGCGTTATCCAATAGATGTGGTATCGAATAATTACCCAGTGTGACTAATATATTCGAATTGGTACTGGCTGCGACTCTTAATTTGTCTTTGGTATAAACTGTCATACGTTTAAAAACGGGTACGTTGTCATTTAGATCGGTTACGTGGATTGTAAGGTAAGCTTCAGATGATAAATTTCCTCGATCTGTGGCAACGATCTTAAGATTATAAGTGTCCTTAACTTCTCTATCGATTATAGGTTTTGAAACAACCACGTCTCCAGATTCTTTGTTGATTGTAAAAATTTCACTACCTAAAATTAATATGTATTATAAACGTATGGTATAACATTTTTAATATCCATCATATTTTTATTGATGACTATTTATAAAAAAAAAAAAATAAATTTGTAAAAGTGAATAACTTTACTTTTTATATAATTTAATATACTTAAATCATTATGTATGATCGATATATTGAGTATAAGATAATGAAAATTATTTGTTTTATTACTTTAATAACTATATATTATAAACAATTAAAATATTTTACTTTCGTAAAACATAACTTTTTGTATATTAAATGATAAAAGACACTTAATATTATATTAATAAATTTCATTCTATAAATTATCAAAATATATTTTATTTTTCAATTTTAATTATCTGACCAGAAAAAATAACATTAACATTAACTTGATATTTTGTCAGAAATAAAATTAGTTTAAATTATCACCAAACGACATTTTTAAGCAACTTATCAGTTTTATTTAATTACTAAATTTATAAATTTAATAAAAAATGATTTACCTTCTCCACTTAATGTCAATGAAAAAATAGCGTTAGGTCCAATGTCTCGATCGATTGTTCTAACAGGTGCATTTAATTCGACGAGTGTACCGATGGCACAATTTTCTAATACTGTACCTTCGTAGTGTGTTTTTTGAAATTCTGGTGCGTTATCGTTTTCGTCATCGACTATAATACGTATCTGGAAAATTGTTGCATGGTGGATACCAGTTTTTGTTTTTCGATCTGCAATAACCGTCAACTTGAAACTTTCTTTGGTTTCTCTATCTAAGCCAGATTTCGTGTATAAAACGCCATCTTCGGATACGGTAAATAACTCTCCGTCATCCGGGTCGGCAACTATAAAATTAGGCTTAGACATGGTTGATGAGTTTGTGAAATCAACATTCCATAATCTTCCGATAGCAACACCCGGTAGATTCTCACGAACTCGAAACACTAGACTTATTGGATCTACAGTTCTATAAATAATTAAAATTTTTAATTAATACACATAAATTCCTATACTATAACATAATTTATATTTATTTTGGGAATAAAATTAAGCTATACGTTACTTTGTCAAGGTTTGACTAGAATCCGAATAAACTATATGAATAGTTACATTTGTCGAAATAATCAAATTTCGATTATCTGTTGCAACTGCTTCGAATTCATAGTCAGTCCGATCGAAATTCGAAATGATATCAACGACCGATATCGTGCCGGTTTTCTCCTCTACGGCGAACGGCACTGAAATTTTAAGAAGTTACGTATTAAAACAATACATACATAAGTATGATAATTTGCATTTAAATACATTACCTCCTTCTTGATATGTATGAAGTAAATCGTAATCGATACTAGGATTTTCTGAAACTATTCGGACTTGACCTACACTAGTGCCAACGGGAACGTCACTTCCAACCCAAAATTCGTATGGAGCATTAACAAAATCAGGATTAATCACTTCTGTAAGTCATTAAATATTTATTTTATAAAAATAAAAATATTTAAATTCTTGATGTGAATTTAAAATTTTCAATTAAGTACCTTCTGTAAAAATTGTGATTGTAACGACTGCTAGAGAATATTTCATTTCTTTTGGATCGATTGGTTGGTCAGATGCGTTCACGATTATAGTATGTTTTCCCGGAATTATCGGTATTTCATTCATAGTCACTTCACCAGTGTCAGGATTGATCGCGAAAAGTTCCGATTCGTTGTTCGGTGAATAAGATATTTTATAAACCACACGTCCGTTATCTCCATCATCGGGATCTATAGCTTCAACCTAAGTTTAAAAAAATTCAACAGTATTATTTATTTTATATTTTTATTTTTTTATATTTTTTTTTATATTGATAAAATTGTAAAAACATATTTTGAGATTAGAGTAGCATAGTTATTAATATAAACATTTAATTATACGTATTATAGACGAATAATGTTTCAGTATATATTTTACTTAATAATATACCTTTCCAATCGTTGATCCTATCGTACTGTCGACTCTTGTTTTGAAAGCGTACTGGTTATTTGGCACAAATGTTGGGCTATTATCATTGACGTCAAGCAAGGTAATTTCAACACTAACAAATGCGTCTCTGAAAACACGAATATGTACATGTAAATATTATTAATAATTACTATGCAATAAAAGATCGGTTTACATTTCATTTATATCACTACTTACCCCGTTTCTTTTTGTTGCATTACGAATGGTATTTTTTCGCGGGCGTATACCCGAAGAGAGAAACTAGACTTTTGTTCTCGGTCTAATTTAGTGTGGTTTCGCACCGTTATCCAACCAGTCTTACCGTCAATGGTGAACGCCTGACTAGGGTCCACTAGATGATAGACAAATTCACCATTATCTCCTTGGTCTAGGTCCGTCGCAACCACCCTCAGCACGTTGTAACCGTTCGGGATGTTTTCGTAAACACTGACGTTGTACGAATCTACTTCAAACTTGGGTTGGTTATCGTTCACATCGATCGCTTCGATTTCCACTTCAGCCAGTGCATTTTTAGAAGGGTTGTTCATGTCGGTCGCTTGGATCTATACAAATTTTCAAACCGGGTGGTTTTATAAAAGCGGTGACAATTATACATTATAATAAAATATTAAAAAATCATTGAGTATTCGTTTTTTTTTATCATTTAATTATAGTATATAAGTTATACTCAATTTGACAAATTATAAAACAACTGCGTATTTACTTTAAGCAAAAATATATTTGATGGGAGCAAGTCGGCATCAATTTCCTTGTCGAGGAATATCTTGCCAGTTAATTGATCTATATGAAATACGTCTTCGTCGGAGTCTGGTGATGTTAAAGAATATCTGATTGAAGCATTGAGTGCATTGTTTTCGTAAAATGCATGAATCGGTGGGATAAACGGTATTTCTTGGAGTATTCGTTTGCCCTGTGTTTTTACAAATTTTTAAATACATTTGAAAAACTACAAAAAAAAAAAAAAATTATCTGCTTTGAAAATATTCTACAAACTCTCACCGTTATTGGAAAATGCTCCTTAAATTGACTGTGATACACTTCACTCGTAAATTTCAGTACTCTAGATTCATCACGTTTGACTCGCACGTCAACTACCGTACTGGTGTTCCTGGACGGGAAACCCTCGTCTTTGGCGTATATTTCTAACAAGAATTGTTCGTCTCCGGCGTCGTAGTTGAGTGGTTCTTTTAGTACCACTGCTGCGGAACCATTAGCTTCCATTACTAATGAAAATTTAGCTTGAGACTTCGAAGCAGCGATTAAATATCGTATTTCTGAATTTGGTGTAGACGGTTTGTCGGCGTCTAATGCCTTTATTCCTCGTACAACCGTTGTTCCTATAGTAAGATATTAATACTTAGTACTTATAATAAAAATATTGCAGGTACAACTGCTATAGTAAATTATTATATATTTTTTTATATAAAAACACGTCTTAATTACCAATAGGCGTAGATTCGGAAATGTCGGCACCGTAAGGTGCATTCACAAAGTAAGGATTGTTATCATTTACATCGTCAACAAAGATAGTAATGACAATTGATGAGCTAATCTGCAATTAAATTATCAAATCATCGATTAACAATTTTGTATTTAATAATAATCAAATATTAATTTTTAATTTAAATATTAAATAAATATAAAAAAAATATATTTTTATAAATCGTAAGTAAAAAATAAATGTTCAATGTGTACTAAATTGTGACATCTATAGATAAATGAGAAAATAATAATTACCGAAACATCTTCAACTCCACACACTAATTTGACTTTAAGTAATTCAATGGGATTTGGTCGGTCGACTAAATCATCTAATGATCGGGCTAGTCTTAATGAAATCGTTGTCCGATTAATTGTACGGAATTTAAAAAATGCCACGTCATCGTGCTGTTGAATAAATATTTAAAGCAAATAATTTTAGTGTTTTCGCTAGTCGTATTTTTTCGATTAATATATGCAATGCTTACATTATCAATCGGTTGCAAACTGAGGTTTCTCCTTGGATACACTTCGATCTGCATCACCTCAGAACCAACTGGTGTGGTTTCCGATAACCTGATAAATCTGAAGTGATTGTCGATGGGGTAAAATTGGCAACCTTATGACATAATAAATAATTTGTTTAGTATAAAATATTTTTTCATTTAAAAGTTTAAAATTATATACGCAATAACACAAGAGCAGAATAAATATTACAGGATTAAAAAAATATGACGAATAGGTACTCATTTTTAATATTTTACTGTTTCAATTATATCAATAAATAATCCGAGCTTACTTAAAATGTTATTATTTATTTAATATTGATGTTGAATAGATAAAATATGAAATTACAAAGAATAGCAACTAATCAAGTGTAATAAAATACATAAATACATAATTTACGTAAAAAATAGGTTTTTAAAGATTTATTTTTTTTAACTTAATAATTTAAAGAAACTATTAGCTAATAAAGCTAATGATAGTAAACAATAGTCAGCTACAATATTACCCTAAAATCATATCACTAACGAGTTGAATATATTATAAGCATGTGAAGCCAGCTGGATAATAGTAGTTCACTACCAAATAAATAGATAGTTATTATATTAATAGGTTAGGTATATTGTATGTATTATGTATCAGGAAAATATTTGTACAACTCTTCTTGCAAAAAAAAAGTGTTAATATATAATACAAAAATAAAAATAAAAAAAAAATATTTTAATATAATGATGTATAAAACAGTTATATTTTAAATAACGTTCCCGGGTATGTTGATCACGCTGTAACACTGAACCAACATAAATAAAGTCACGAGGGACCAATAAAACCGAAAAAAAAATGTAATTCTAATAAAAATTACATACGAGATATACTTAACACGCTTAACGGGTACATACTATTGTATTGATGTCTACGTCTGATAGAAAATCTGTAATGTGAATTGTCGATAACTTAGTTAAAATCAATGTGACGATGATACGGTAGAGTGTAGTTTCGGTCTAAATAAATTTAGGCACGGTAACATAAGACAAGAAGCAATCACTACAGATCAGCTCAAAGAAAATGGAACATTTTTTTCTGACATTGAATAGATTTATTACATCGTCCAATTCCATTGAGCTATAACAATTCGGAAATATATTCTATTTATTATATAATATATAACTGCCTACAGCGCAAACAATAATCAATACAACTAACCCGGTTAAAATACATTACATACGTATAATATGTGTAATATAATAATATAGTATAGCAATCGATTAATGACGCCGACCAGTATAGGTTCGTTTTGAAAAGTGTCATAATTCAATTATGATTAAGTACCAATAGTTTCTTTTGTACTATCGGTGTCAAGAATAATATTATTAATTTAATTTTTCATTATTTTCATTCAATTATGTGTATTTTGTATTATCCCTCATTATTTCAATAAATATTTTCATACTATATATTATCATTACCATATAGTATGTCACCATAAGTATTACAAGTTGATTTTATTAATAATTATATTTCACAAGCGATCAAAAATGTGATTAAATGTATTTGTTTGAATTAAGCTTGGTTTTTTGCAATGCCAATAGGCGATTACTATAAATATTTTGAATGAAAAGTTATAGGAAAAAATAATAATATATGTAACCAAATATGTAAGAAATATCTGTAACTCCCTATTACAAAACGGTTAAGAAAAATGTCTTGGTTTTGTTTTGATTGATAACATATTTACTTATTTTATATAATAAATATATATTTACACACACACACAAACACACACACACACACATCTATTACATATAAATTATTATGAAATTAGAATTAAAATATTTATTTGATAAGTAGTAATATTTTGGTATTTCTGAGGCCTATAAAAAATTAAATACCCAACTGCTTTTGACAGAAACCCAATAAAAATACATATAGGTTTGACAATTTATTGTATATATCAGAATTATTTATGATTCGATATATTATACTATATTGTCAAAAACCTAATCGGTATTTTTTTGTTTTTTAGTTAGTCGAATACATACATACATGCTACAATAAATCCTCGTCTTGAATTACATCAAACTTAATGATTAAGAACTCTTATAGTATTATACTAAATACAAACGTACAATAATATCCACACGTTTTAAAGTGTAGGCTAAATTTAATTGGATGATATTTTACAACATTTATGAAGTATTTTATAAATTTTTTTTCTAGCTTTAATGTTCTATGTTCTAGATTAAAGATACGTCTAGTCACTCAACGATATATTCAAAAGACATCTGAGTTGCTTATCAAAACTGATGCAAGTACTCGATATATAAAAAGAGTCCCTTTTAGTCTTTATGACATTTGTCAGACATCTGAACTATAAACTTAATTCATTTCAAAGGAAAACAACAAAATTTACTTAATAAACTATAAAATAATAAACATTTTATATTTTCTGTTACTTTAGTTAACAAGTTAAAAGATTACACGCTGTAGGTAAATTTTATTATTTGCATTACATCTTTTATGCATAATAAATTTTATGTCATGTAATCAGACTATACCTGTAATTTATCATTTTAAGTGACTTTGTTAATGATTTCTTTAAATATTGACATCATGAACTAGAGATGGATCCAGAAAAAATATCTAGGTAAGGACCATTTTATTTTTAATATACACTCAACATAAATATTATTATTGTATATTTTAAATATTATATGTATAAATATCAAATCTACCATTATATTAAATTTGTCATATTGTCATAAACCCAAATTTTACTAAAAATAAATATTCTAAGTACAATAATAACTAATTATGAATATTATTTTTACTTATATTTTAGATTTTGAACAAAGCAATAAATGTATTTATTTTACAATGATAGGTGACTTTTAATTTTTTTTTTTTTTTGTGTACTTATTAGTCATTTTAATTTTTGAATTTTTTATTTTTATTTTTAAAAGAGTTAATAAAAATGTTAAACTAGGTTGTAAAGTTTAATAATTTAATATAGAATTATACATAATTTATAATTAAATATAAAAATATTTAAAATAGATAGACATATATTATTTTTTATATAAGCTTTCAATTATCAGATTGTTAAGTGTATTAAATATCCTTAATGTATCGTTAAATTTATTAAAAAAAAAGTATTTTAATCATTTTGTTGTAATTTAAAAATACTATTTTATAGACTATTTTTTTTATAAATTATTATATTTTATACATACCTACGCAATGACGTTTTAAAAACATTCAGATTTATAGTTGAAGCCGTTTTATCAATAGTTAAATATATTGTTACTATACTATCCATTTAAATATATCATAAAATACACCTAATAATATAGGTGTCCAGTTATTCTTTCCTTAGTTTTTCGGATGCAATTGAGTGGCTTACTCAATGACAAGGTACACTCGAGATCTACTGTATAGCAAATGGTTACTTATTTTCTATCTCTTATTAAATTCATTATTTAATTATTTATATACTAATAATATAATTAGACTAAATATTTTTTTTAAATAATGTGTAATTATTTATGTGCGCATTATGAGCTTTGGAGTAAAGGGGACTTGGTTATCAAGTGAGAACTAACTAATACAAATTGTAAAATTAATAGCGTATAAATATAAAATGTTATCATGCTTTTTTATTATTATTATTAATTTTGCTCGTTATATATCTTACGCATAATTTGATATAAAAGTACCTTTTTCAAAGATGGTTGTTTATACTTAAAATGTATATTGTGTGTATCTACGGCAACTGGCGTTTTTAGATTAATCACGTTTCTACGCGAGTTCTCGTGACCCTCATATATATTACAAGTCGCTTTCAAAATCTTTTGCTATATTATATATGTACATTTTAAGCGTATTATTTAAGTTATGATGGATATTTTGTTTTCCACCCACGTCAAAATCTCATCTAATTCAATTTCGACAAACTTTATTCGGTACTATACCAATATTAGATTTACGCGCGTAACGACCTTAGTCGACTTTTGTATAGTACACGGGTATAGAAATTAAAAAATATTAATATTATTATTACATAGTTCGTACGGCTGTTTTAATACGTTGTATATTATATTCGATAACTATCTGAAATCATATATATACCTATTTTAAGCACTTATTATTTTAATAAATATATTATATTGACTTTTTTGAAATTATAAGTTACGTACGGTCTATTATTTTATACATTTTCCTCATTTTTTCATTCCTATTATAATGTGTTTTACGGTTAATTAACTGTTGATATTAAAATCACGACGTGCATTTATTTCAAATTTCACAAAAGTACGAAACAAAATAATTAAAAATATAAGATATACGTCGTACATTGAGTCTATTGTACTTAAAGTGTTTACTACGAGTTCAAACTCTTGTCCAATCTGAAAATTTCGCTCGACACTTCGCAGCATCTCTATAATAATATATATAAGTGATTATATGCATACGTAATTCCAGAATATTCTAATACCCATTTTGCGAGTATCTACTATACAAATCTATTGTGTAGTGTATTGTACTAAAAAACCTGTCAAACATGATATGGCATTATGTTATTATTTTCAGGGTGTGAAGGTATCAAAAACTATATATGTCTACTACATGTATAAATATATAGACAGCGGTCAATAGAACTTGCATGCAGAGTGCAGGTTACGGCCGGTAGACGAATGCTTGCAAGACACGTCCGGGGAAAAAAAATCTCAACTCTTCGACGAGTAGCTGCGGTGGCGATGGCGGGAATACGAGGCGTCGTCGACATTTTGTTTTGTAAATCAATAATTATATCGCGTAACGCACACGGCCGTGCGAATTTCTCTGGCGCCACACGCACACGCACGCTGATCAATCCATTTATTATGTATATTGTATACGCGGCGTGTATTGATAATAATATAATATGTTTAAAACGTCATGCACAATATCGTATGTCGTTTAGATCGGGAAAACAATTGTTTCCATTGTCGGTGACCACCGTGTGCTGACGAACGCGAGAATAATAATACAAACGATACGATATTATAGTATTATCCATACGAGTAGGTACTATTATTATAATAATGCATAAGCATTGCGTTCAAACTGGGGCAGTAAAGTCAGTGGAGATCGATTCCTGGGAGGATTATGTGAGTGAAATTAACAACACGACTGCATACCAATAATGCGGGATATTCGTAATCAACACATTATTATATATTCACAATTTTGGCTCTTTGATTATTATTATACATATTTTTTTTTTTTTAACTGGTTATTGAATATTTATAAACTACAGTAGAATGATAAAATTGTTACTTGTAGGACGCAAATGAATCACCATATTTAAATCTCAGTCTTATTACCATTTCATTAAAATTTTTAATTAGGAGATTATAGTGAAGTTATTTATTTTGTACATACCAAAGTGCTTTAGCAACGGTACGTAGACAAATTAATTGAAAAGCTTGAATTGTTTGACTATTGGAATTTTTCATTTTGACCGGGTCCAATGGGATTATTATATAAAGTCCCAATGTTTAATATATATTAAGACAAATCAGTGACGCAAGCAAGGAAATAAAGAAGTAGCCACGGGCTGTATAAAATAGTTTATTAAGTATATTTATTTAATCTGAAATATAATTTTGATCTTGTGATTATCTCACATATTTATATAAAAAATGGTAAATTGTATAATAATAACTATATATATATATATGCAAATCCGAGCCATGTTGCTGCAAAAAAGTACGTCCCTTCAAGAGCGCCGTTCAGAGCGGTTTTACCCATCATCACACACCCACTAAATACGCCTCAGGTAAAATCCCGTATTATCCGCGTCTACGGCGATATTCGTAAATAATAATATTATTATAATTATGGATTAAGTAGAACGTAGACGAGATATGCGATAGCGCAAATCGCCCGACGGGTTTAGTTCCATTCTGAGTTTCTTGAAATTTTTCCCTCATAATATGATATTACGCAACATAATTTCCGTCTGGTTTGCACACGTAGTTCACCTATATAAATACATGTATAGCGCACTGTACACAGCATAATCGGTTATACGTGTATCTATATGCGTTTGAACCGATATCGATGCTGACACAGGTGCAGTCAACGTATATGGACGCGGCGTGTCGATTCGAGTTTTGTCACGCGTTATCATTGTTAACTTGATCGTTATTATTTTAGCCCCTTCCTCCAGACATCGTTTCGGGGACAGTAAAATATTATTGTTGATATTCGTTCGACTAGTGTTGCGCAATCCAACCCGTGCGGGGTGTGACTGATTTCAAAGCCCCCTCCGTCCATCACTACCTTACAACGGTTCCGTATACTGAGTGATGCTAGTTGTTAATGGTTAGTAGCTATATTCATTTTTTAAGTCAATGACTGTGTGGTTGGTAAAAAAAGAAAACGTTTTCTTTTAATTCAGATATTTTCAAATATTTACCAAGTATGAAAATGCTTTTTTTTAATTTTCTAATGAAAACTCATATTTTGGGTAATTTTTAGTAAATTTCGAAACCAAAAAAAAAAAATTGAAAAATCTTAAATAGTTAAGAAAATATTATTTTTTTTATGCTTTAAATTACAAGAACCGATTTTTTTCAAAAATATAATAATTTATTTAGAAAATTATTGTAGTCGTGTAAATAGAGCACTCTGTATAGTTATATAAAACGATGAGGAAAATCCGATCACGCGCGCATAGACCGAAACATATTATGTACATATATACACATTGAATCCGACCGTATATCGTCCTGGGCGTTGTTGCTTTCACCAGGACAACATATATAATATATTGTATACATACAATAACATCGAGAACAACATTATGTGTATACAATCATCGCATCTATCTTCAAACGCACTCACGACAAAAAACGATGGCGACTCATCGGTCACTTAAGTTGTATGGCAGAAATATTTTCTCCTACTTACAGGTAAACTTGTGGTCACTGCTGAATGGATTTTTTTTTTGACGTGACATGACGCACTTATCCTTTATGTCCAAGAAAACTTTTGCGTTTTCAAAAAAAATCAATGAACCCGGGTTTTACTACAGTTATTATTATTTTTAATTCACCGTTTGAATTGACAGACTATAACGATTTTAAACATATTATATGAAATATTAATTATAGAACCGATGTACATATATATAATATTTGATATTACAATAATTATAATTTTTTAGGTACAATAGGTGGGTATTCATAAAATTTTAGATATTAATGAAATTAAAAATATATTATTATAAAACTAAAAATACGACATACATTGACACATTCGTAATATAATTGTTATATAACCATAAAGCTTAAAAGTTTTGCATTTGCATATTTTCTTTTTATGTAATATTAATGTATTACTTAGTAAGCTGTACAAACCGATTTTATGCAAATTCTAACTTATTTATAAATTTATGATTTTATTTTTTAGTACAATTTTTCAAACATGGATTACTTCATTCTATATAATATATTCATTATTTAAAAACTTTTTCGCATATCATTATATATCATTTGTTTCTATATGATAATACTTAAGTTATCTATACCAAACATATTATGTGACATCAATTTGTAGAAAGTACACACCACACGGCGACGTTTGCATTAACAGTTAGCTTAATGTCATCTTTGGTCCTTCTATTTCAGTATTGTTGGCTAGTTCGGTATACCTTTAGTACTTATAAATAACAGATATACTGTCCATTTAGTTGTTTTTGTTTAAAAATATTTTGCCGAAATTCCAAAAAACAGTTGTTCGGGAAAATTGTATAGCTTAACTTTAACCATATTTGTTCCTGCGAAATTGCTACGTATTGTTTTAGTGTTTTAAAAACGTCAACTTCCGAGCTCCATAGTCGTATCACTCATGTTTGCGACAATTAAATAGTAAAATGTTGTATAACACGCTGGCTGTAGTGTTAGTGTATTATACTGTTTCGTACGACGCGGGTAAAAGTGTGTGCGCGCGTGTCGTGTGTCAGACGCGTAGGTATGGAAACTCGGTGAGTCGCGAGCCAACGACGTGAACCGTATTTCCCGTGTTCGATCATAGGCACACAGTTCTTTATATTGTGTATATATTTGTATGTAGGTGCGCGCGATCGATCGGAAAATTCGCGTGTCCCGAATATATTATTATACGAAGTCGCATAGCACTTTTACAGTGTTATTGTCACCGCGATAACTGCAACAGTCACCGTCGATACAACACTGTGCGGCTAAATTATATGATAAATTGTTGTGCAGACAATTGCGGTCGCTGTCGTCGCACGCCCGTGATGTATATATATGCATCGTATCTGTAGTGTTCGTATAAAAATGCGATTTACTGTCGTGGACCGGTTATTACGTCAAAACCGTCGCGGACCGTGATGTATTAATTGTCGTTGTCGTTATTTTAAGACCCATTTTATTGTCGTATCGACATTTTATTCTCCGTACGAGTGTGTTACGACCCAGCTCAGAATTTTTCCAACCGTCATCATACATTATGTAATATGATAAAAGCTTTTCCCGAACCCATACATATAATAATTAGAAAACAGAAATGTGAAAATATTGTATTATTATTATTATTATTATATTTTCTTCGACAATTGTTATAGCTGATCTTCGTCCCCAATTCGTATATCACTCTAATTATACGAGTTACTCTATATTTTTACAATTAATGTTAATACCCAAATCCCCAATCTGGAATTATTCGATCGATTTGAAAATTGTTTCAATATATTGTAAACTATAATCATAATAAATTGCACATTTGTTTTTAAAATTTTCATATCAAAATTTTTATTTTATTTTTGGAGGGAGCGGGGAAATTTTACATGATGAGTTTTCTTTTCTGTCTCTTTGACTTATAAAAAGCATAAAGCATACTAATATAGCATATAAACTTTCAACTAAAATTAACGTAAAGTAAGTTTTGTTAGTTTTAATAATATAAATTAAATAGGTTTTATCGTCCAATTAAAAGTGACATCATTACTTGTCTGTTTTCTCACTGTGGTTTTGTGATATTTTAATTTTAAAACAAATAATGATAATTTTCAAATCTTAATACTATTTGTCGCAAATGAAAGTACTTATTGAGAAAAATAAAACACGGAATATTGATTACAATAACTTTAAATTTGAAAATAAGTCAGATGATCGACTTATTAATAATTTTAAAACTAACGAAACTTAACGTGAACTGCTGAACGTGAAATAGACTATTTCGCTTCACGCTTGTAAGACTGAGAATATACGAATGAGGGTTTGGCGTACCCTTAAACAAGACCATACTAAAAATCGTTTTAAAAATCCAATATGTAATTTCTTCTAATTATGTTATACTATGCACAGCCGTATCCGCCGGCGTAAAAGAAATACA
Organism: Rhopalosiphum nymphaeae; assembly: GCA_036289425.1. Taxonomy (NCBI): domain Eukaryota; kingdom Metazoa; phylum Arthropoda; class Insecta; order Hemiptera; family Aphididae; genus Rhopalosiphum; species Rhopalosiphum nymphaeae. The sequence continues at coordinate 7,759,106 of JAZAQC010000012.1, read as the reverse complement.
GTTGTAAAAGAAAACTCACATTACATTATTCTGTTATTTTCAACAAAAATATTGTTGCATTTCAACGCATAATACAACTTAAAAGAAATCATAATAATTATGTGTCTAGAACTCCACGTGGGAATCAAGTACACATTATATTGATTATATTAAACATTTATTTTTAGACATTATACTTAATCATAGAATTAATAGTAGAATCGCAATTATATTATATATATATATATATATACTAAACTACAGAGCAGATCGACAGAAATTTCCAATTCACAACTTTCGATACCTACGCTTAATTTTTGTTACAATTGCTATACAACTCATAAAATTTATTTTGAAACGTTTTACGGTGTAACGAGATCAAACTCGTACGAGAGAGCAGAAATAGTAGTACTGGTGTCAGAGTTTCTACAAAGATCAGCTAAACTTCCGCAGTAGTCTAAACTAACTTTTCTATTTTTCATTATCATTGTTAAAACTTTTACTGAGCAATGTGGTATACAGTGGAATTATATATATATATATATTATTAGAGTACAAAGTTTGTATTTTCTTGCTCATTGTAAATTTAATAGTTGGTAGGCAATATAAATTAAATTTATGATTTTACAAATGGCATCAAAAGTTTTTAGTGCATATGTTTACTGATATTATTCATATATATATTTTTAATTTTCAGAGCATATTTTATTCTTAATAAAATATCATATTATCAACTGAAATATATAATAAAACAACTAAAAAATAGAATTAAAAATTTAGTGAATAAACTACAAATACCTTTATTATAAATTGTGATTGTATCATCGACCATCGTCTAATGAATTAATTAGAGATTTGTACATTGAATTATTAATACCGTGTAATTGGATATACTACGCCACATATCTACAGTAAATTGATTGTAGATGTGAAAACGGAAGAGGAAAATACCACAATAATAATTATGTAATTTAAAATGTATCTGCCTAAATACAAACGACTTTTTAAATAAACTTATATTAGTAATTTATAATGCAAAGAGCACATTACTGCATGCGTATCTATTTAGGTCATTTTTATACGTGCAGTTAAGACAATTTATGTCGATTTTTCGAGCTCTGATTGTTATTATAGTAATCAATTTAATATTTTTATCATTTTGATACATGATAAAAATGTATAGGTTCAATTTAGATACTACGCAAATCTACTTCAGCATCGACTGTGAAAATATCTGAAGAATAATATAACAACATAAAAATTCATGATAAAATCATACACAAATAAACACGATTTTATCGTGTACAATGTGTAATGACCAAATGACAGTTAGTAAGTTTATATTTATATTATTATTAGTGTGAATACGCCAGTGCGCATTGTCCGTCACTATAATTATTGTCGCTTCATTAAGGTGATAGTAAAGGTACGCATCTTCGCAATCATAGAGGCAAAACGCATATTTTTGGAAACTACACAGTCATAAACGAAAGACACCATCTGTGTGCGTCTGCAGTGAGTTTGTTTGTCACATACATATTGGTATATATTAGCCATCGTTGTATCCTTAACTAGCACAGTTGTTGCCGTGAGGTCATCATACAACTTCCAGTTTTTTGTAACAGGTTTTGCGTAAGTTATATGATGGCCAATATAAAGTCTAATTTTTGATTTTTCATAACGAAAATAATATAACGACACCAAGTTCAAAAATTATTGTTTCAGAGATGAGATTTGGAGAAATTTCACATTATTTTACTAGAAATATATTTGTAGCTTCCCTACTACACTAATCATTTTCTTCGAAAAATGATTAATACTTAAAAATATAATCAATAATATACATCAATTCAATTTATTTAACTTCCCAATAAAGGATGTCAATAAAAAAAATTCAATTTTTAAATATCCGGTTTTCGTGGACTTCATATTACCACAATAAATTAATGTTGCCTGTTTCTATTCGTTCATTCAAAAATTTTTATAAATCATTTAAAAGTCCTTTTTTACCTTCGTATATTTTTCATTGTCTTATTTTATTATATTAGAAATAAAATGTAAAATAAAATATGTGAGTATATACTTGTTCAATATGATTTAAGCATGCATTCTAATCATGTGCAATATTGTATAAAATGTGTAATACATGAAAACAAAATAAAAGTTGATTTGTATAATAATATATAAATTATTATATTGTAACACATTTTTATAATGTTAAGGTAAAATAAATCAAATGTAAGTATTGATTATAATATGTGTAATTCAAAACTTATTACAAACAAAGGTATTAGAAAACATTACTCAACTTCAATTCAAAATTACATTTAACGTCTTTATCTAACACTAATTCGTAATTAACTTCTATAATAAAATATAATTTTGCTTTGTAAGAGTAAATGAAAAATTTACAAATTGCTGAAAATAAAAGCGTGTGAAGTTAAATAAAAATAAACAAAAAATAAAAAATATTTATTTATCCCTCGTAGTTTTTTATAAATATATACTCGTAAATAAGAATTGTGCGAATTCATACAAATCGTGTGCTAATATTTAGTAAAAAAAATTATTAATTAGTTATTGTTTCAATTATGAATGATGAAGTTATATCATTCCACTTCCCCTCTTTTTTTTTTTTATAAATAACTCGTAAATAAGAGTCGTACAAATTCCAAAAATAGTTATGAAAATTTACGGTGATTAGTAACATCGAGTTTTTTTTTTAATTACGTAAAATATGATGGGGGTAGTCGTGTAATGTACATTTGTTTATGTTTCAATTAAAATTTCTTGTATGGACATACCACAGTATTATAATGATATCCAAGTTATAATGAAGCAATTGTTATGAATTTAACTTAAATTTAATCCAGCTAATTAAAATTAATTAAAAATAAATGTTATGCCCAAACTATAGATTTCGACTTATATTATTATCAGACAATTAATTTGAATGGAAATTCTAAAAATTAGAAAAAACAGTAAAACTCGTCTTAAAGAACATTTTAACATTTCACGGGGAAGCAATCTTCAAGGATCCAATTTAAATTTTAACGTAATTAATTATATAATAGCTACACAAAAAAAATGAAGATTAATACTAAGTCATACACGTCTCATAAAATACTAGTGTACTACATGTATTATAATATATACTAAGTACACATTATTCGTTAGATTATTTGACAGATTAATATGGATTTTTCTTCAGTGAACTATTAGTTAAATTACCCTGTTTAACAAAATGTAATAGCTTGAGTTGTGTTAAATATATATCATTTAATTTCTTAACATAACAAAATAATTTTGTATAAGCTCAACGACAAAAATCTTAAATATCAATTATGAAAAATGTATTTTTTTTTTAAGAAAACATATTATCTTCAAAATATTTATAATAACAATTATCTATTAAATTATGTAAACGAAAATTGAAAAAAAATACTAAATTAATGCATCAAATAACTGAAATTAAAGAACATTCGCAACTTCATAAATTAATTAATTTCATAACATATTAAATTATTGAATGTTATAACTTGTTAAATTATTAACTGTATTTTGAATTTTTCTTTAAAGTTATTAAATTAGTTAAATATATACTCATTTTTTAAAGAAAATAATAACTTATATTACTATAACAATCATTTCTTAAAAAAAAGATTTATGTTCTAAGACTATATGGAAACTAAACAGTTTTCATTTAAACAGTTAAGCTATTAGCCAAAACATTCTAAACTTTTAATAAACGCAATGTAGGCTCAATATGTTTTTAGTAAGTAAGTTTTCTTATAAGCTTTAGTGACACTAATGACCATGCGGTTTGCGTTTATTATTATAACCATTAAAGTACATAAGAAGTTTAAAAAGTTTTCCGCTAAATTAATTTTAAAGAAGAAACTGTGAAACATATATTAGTAAAATTTAACTATGCAAATGTATACAGGTTGATCAATGGAAAGCAACTAAAAAGTTAGAAAAATATATAAAAAAAAAATTTTTTTATATTATATATAAAAGTAAAAAATACTATCATTGATTTTTTCATTCAAATAAATACAATGTAAACATATTTAACAACTACGTAAATCGTAAACAAAAGCTATATTACATTCACCATTTAGAATTCACCAAGAGAAAAATGTAGTCATTAAGTCCTGTTCAAATTTCCATTTGCATATATTATTATTATTAAATGTATCGTTAGTGCATCTACTGAAATTATGCATATACGTCTATAGTTATATATTATAAACAGTTCGTATATATATAAATTATACTGTACGTATGTTACAAAAAGAAACAAATGCTTTTCGAATACAATATAATATAGGTATATTTATATAATAGTCTACAATACTACCAACAGTAGTATTCATCAAGTGCAATGCAAAGATGCATCGACGTTTGAACGAATAAACTTCTAATAATTATTATTTTTCTTTTGTAGGTAGTTATATTTATCAATTTCGAGAGGCACAGTACATTCCCATAACTATATAATATTATGTGGTATTTAATTGGTTTGCATTGTGTTTCTTACGCCAAAAAGAAAAACGGATCTTCTGTGTATTCCATAGGGAAATAAGACGCTATCGTCTAATACTGAAAATGAAACAAATGAAAATACACGACACGAATACTTATACTTACTGTATGAATGTCCACTGAAATCGAAAGTAAATTGTTTGGAAAGCAAAACCATATACAAACGTATATTATATTATTATTGCATTGTTTAGAAAATAAAATAGTGAAAAACTGAATAGTTTTCATTAAAATACGATATTCTACATGCATTATTGTTATTTTATTTGTTATTGGGACGTGCTATGCCAAAAAACTTGCTATAAAACTGATAATTATATCATAATGATTCATATATATTTAATAATATTATCGATGATACTCGTAGCACGGGGTTTTTAAAAATCTTTTTTTGTATTATGTACTACAGTTTTACTATTTATTATAGGTGGGTATTTTAATCAATTCGAAATGAAATGCGTGAAACAAACACGTTTCAACAAATTTTTAATGAAATAAGCTTTTCGTGGTTGCAACATGACATTTTTCTTTTGCCATAATACCAGGCGAACATAAATATTCTAATTCCATCGATCAAAATAATATATAATTCAGGGACATGCATAGTAAACATACTATTATTATCATTATACGGCGTCATTACGATACTAAATAATAATGGTAACCGTAGTGATCAATTATTTGTCCACACAATTCGATCGATGATATACAACGGACGCAAATCGTAATTCAATAAACGCTGTCTGTTCAGGTCCAATTTTCAGTAGCCGAAATATCTGCATATTTTATAATTCAATGTCATTGTTTCGAATTTTCTTTTCCAATACACAACACGTATTGTGATCCATATTAGTACCCTTTACATATTATACATTACGGTCCGACCGATTTCCCAGCCAGATCCGCCATTAGCCACGGTGGAATCGATTACCATAATGTACACACCAGTTTATTATTATACATATCCGCAACGTAAAAGCATCCACCCGGTCACCTGGTTACGGGTTGATAAGCATACCGTCTCCCGCGTACCTGTAACCTAGAAATTATACCTAGTGCGTTATCTGGGTCGGATAGGAGGTCCGCAACACAACACCGCTCTGCGGACTCCGGCCATGATGTATAAACATCGGACAATTAAACCTTCGTGCGCAGACGATTTTCGACAGTTAAAAATAGCACCGCGATCCGAGCTGGACGACGGATCGTTACATTTAAACACTTTTGTCCGGCATCGGAACCGGAACGTTTTCGTCACAAATGACCATTATACTCATACATATATATATATATGTGTGTGTGTGTTAGCCGGAACGTCCTACTATATTATATGGCCCTGCGCCTGATTGATTTTTCATACAGCGATAATAGTAAGAGTGGAACCTGCCATCCTCGGTTTCTTAAGCGCATAATGTTCTTTTTTTTTACGATTTGACGATTTTATATTATACACGAATTCAAACGTCGAAAGTGATCTAAATATTATTTTGCTTTATGCTTTATGCTTTATTATTCGTGCGAAAATTTAACGATTACCTACGTGTGCTGTGTAGTAACAAATACGTATTATTTTTAATGGCATATGTAATCGTTATTAAATTATATATATTCTATTATATAATATAAACGACCCCACTATAGTGTAACAATACAACCAAATATGCAGGAACCCTCTTTAAATTAATTTGTCACAACAAGGACACAAGGGTGTTTTGCCTATTCATATCCTTTAATATTCCAACATTGTCTTATACAGTGAACTATTTTATATAAAAACGTATGGTTATATTAAAAAATGAATTGTTATATAAATAATATAATTTTAATTAACGATTTATACAACAAGTTAATTCTTTTTAAGATAAATACTAATTTTCTCAAAACATATTAGCGTTTGTAGTTTTTTGCACACATTTTAAATTTCATATTTCTAAGCAAAATATTTTTTGATAAGTCTGATCTAAAAATCGATTTCTCAACCAGTAATTCATTATTTATAACTTAAAAGTATTTTAAATTTGGATGTTTGGAGTGATGTGTATCAAAACTGTAATAAAAACTTATAATTAATTAACTATACACCCTCGAAATTCTAAAATTGTTGTAGAATATATTCGTATTTTTGGGTTGCTTAGCTCGTCTAGTCATTCTTAATTGCGCGTATGTGATTATATCAAATCCTTAAATGCATATTATTCGATGTATTTTTATAATGGTAAATAGTACATGCGTATATTACATACGACTTTCAGATAAATTATTACTTCTACATAATATGTAGTACGTACACACGTATTATATTATAATATGCTAATACCTCGGGGTCGTTTAAATTTTATACAACAATACAAGAACAAATAAATTAGTCTATTATTTTTTTTTTACGAAATTTTCAATATTTTGTAACGTAAAATTCCGAGTGACCCTGTGTTCGTATTACAATGATGGTAGATTTAACTTTCTTGCGTTACCAATTCTGTTGCATAGCTAATGAGATTTATTATTGTTATTATTATTATTATTCTATATTATAATAAAAACTGTTTCAACATGTGTAAGCAATAATTCATTTTTAACACAGCCGAGACGCATGTAGGCATTCGGTTATTGTTTAACAAACCAACAGAAAAATAACTCCGACCTCTGCGCTGATCAACTGAAATCGAAATTATAGTAAAATATGTGTACTACTACGAATTACTATAATATAGGTACCATCTTTGAAGGCTGAATAGGTATAAAAATATTTGACATCCTACTGGATACAGGATATCATTATAATAAAATTTAAGCTGTAATAAGTGTCGTCGAAATTATTTTAATTGAAAATGAAATTTCATTATTTCGAAACGAGTATACTATACTATGGATATTGTATTATAATATGTTAACGTACAAAATAATTAACGTCTATATCGTGGTCCGTTTAAAATCGTCAAAGCGATTTAATCTCCACGGGTATAAGCGATACGATTTCCGTCAGGTTTAACTATATAAATATATAATACGTATAGTCTCACCACCTGTAGTGATTTTTTTCTCCGTCATAATTGAATGATGAAAAAATATATTATTAGATTTCCAGAGAACGTTATTTTTTATATATGTATAATATAGATTATTTAATGAGAAACTTCTAACAAAAACCATGTAAAACAAATTATAACATGCACAAGAGAATGCGTACGAAAATGTAATTTATGTTTTTTGTATACAAAAATGACACACTTTCCAATGCAACTTTATAAAACGAAAATTAAATTCCTACTCGAGTAGATGTACCTACCTATTCCGTGCCAGATTATTAGATTGTATGAAAAATTAACAATTTTTAATTGATATCGATTTTGTGATTTTATTTAAAAACGAAAACTAATCCATAAAAATATATTTATACAATATAAAGCCGGTATAAGTACGCAGTGGAATTGCATTTTACTATAATGCAGTATGCCTATATAATATTAAGCCATCGGATATATTTTTAAATTAAAAAAAAAAACAGTACTATACGCTGGGTCTTTATTCTTATAATATACCTTCATATAGGTAGGTCCCTACATTATTACGAGAAAAAACACGTCTTGTCATTGTCTGTTATTGTAAAAAAGTAGTATCACTGTAATGCTTTGTTCATATCGAACAACAAATTTTTCCGAATATCTACATTGCAGCCATTATAGTCATAAATATATTTTTACGATTTAGTTATTAAAATCTATTATATACGACGATGAGTAATAACTGCTCAGTTTTTAATGCTTTGGAAAATTAGAAAATTCTTATCACTCTCAAAATCTATTATTTAAACCGTGAATTTAAAATTAAATTAATGAAATAATTTTTTGAATAAATTTACATTAAACGCGATATATACAATATTGTTTTATTTATTATCCAATTATATTTATATATATTATATATTATGTTTAAATTAATAAGTACCTGCAATTATTAACAATGTGTTACCTATGTAAAATTGGTTGGCGCGATTGTGAGTATTTTGTTACTAATTTTATTGCATCCGTTCTGGGTTTACCCTTCATACAATCCATAATATGATAATACGATGTATTTGAAAATATAGTTGCAATTATAATATTAAAAGTGGAAACCCTTTAAAAATTTAAAATTGATTATTAAAATGTAAGTACCTACTAATATAGTAATATAATATACTATTAATCATACTAATTAGTCAAATTAATTCAGTAAATTAAAATTTTAAGTGTTAACGATGGGTTTATTTTATGAAATTTTTAATATTGCGCATGATTAAAAATTGGTTCTTCAGTTCTCTTAAATAAATTACAAAACTTCACTATAGTTTTTACTGTTAATAAAATATACACAGTTATAAATTTTATAATTTATTATCATAAACTGCAATACATTTTAACGAGAAATTAATTTTCTTTTAATCTATTGTTTAAACACCGCGTACATGCGTATACAGTTTATTCTATATTTAATATATACAATAACATACATATTTGTAATATGTAAAAAGTAATTTAAAAAATGTTATGCAACCATTTAAAGCACATGAAATATGAGTATTTTAAATTCAAGCAAATATAACCATCATTGTCGATCGGCGATGACAATACAATAAAAGGAAATATAAAGTTATAATACATTGTGTAAGTTTAGATAACACAATTTAACATTTCATTTAGAAGACACATTTCTGTTATGATAATGTATGCCAACAACATCAAAACATAGTAGAGTTTCAACTTGTGTTTATAGATAGATTAAAACGACGGTTATATATGTTATATATATCTTATAGTATAATATATTATATTATTCAAATTTAGCTTTGCAATTAAATTTAATGCCATCGTAATAATTGTTCACGGTGTTTCTAGTACCTATAATTTGTATAAATTAAATCCGAATAATAGTAATTCCAGGTTGATAATTCCGCAACGTAATTAATGTATTAATGTATAACAAATCTACCTACTTATAACCGGAAAACATAAACATTGAAACGGACCCGAGTTCGTATTAACTATAAAAACTAATATTACGTGGGTAAATTTTCCTTTTCGTAATAGCTTTGTCATATTACACAAAACTTTTTAACATATTAGAATATATTAGTTGGCATCGATTTTATAGTAATTTGTATCTGGATAAGGTAGGGTCATTTTTGTTTAAAATAAGTGGTAAAATTTAAAATTGGACCAGCTTTTGAAAAAATGATAAAATTCGTATTACTTCACTATAAAATAAGTCCTTCATTAGTGAAGTGAGCTTTTCCCATTGAATAAATCAATTTTGAACTTGTGCAAGTTGAAGCACACATTGACCGGTAGGTAAGATAAAAACATATGCAATAGGAATTTATAGTTATATAAATTCATTATATACATTATATCTATAAAACATATGACTAGATATATTAATAATAATAAATATGCGTAATTAAAATATAGTTTATATAGCTATACAAAATAATAATTTAAAAATTTTTAGATAAAACTTTTATTATGATTTATGAAGATTGGGTTAGGTTAAATCTGCAAACGGGTATTATTTCATAACAAAACGTATACAACAATTGGGTTAATCAAGTTGTATAAACTTTTAAATAGTTACATTTTCTGAAAATAGATTTCAATTTTTAATGAAGTTTAATTGAAATCCATTTTTTCACATTTTTATATTAAAACTCCCATAAATTCGATTTTAAGAAATGGCTGTTTTTTGAAATTTCAGCTATTAGTTTAAATAATTTAGACTTTAGAGTGTAATTGAAATAAATTAACGAATAAAGTGAGGAAATCTTTTTTAAAGTAAAATTGTGACAAATTTGAAATTGTTTTCAGAATTCATATTTGATAAATAAAGTAATTAGTAGTATGTTAATTGGTAGTGTGGACAAAAATCATGTAAGAAAATTATATTTAAAAAAAAAAACAATTTCGTGCGTGTGCATGCATTTACATATAATATGATTAGTGATGCGTGTTCGATAAATTTACTCGGTAATAATGTACAGATATTTTTTGTATCGTTAATTAAATGGAGCGACTCCTCACTTAAATTTTAATTGTGCAAATAATAATATTTTTTAGATAATATTTGGTTCACAATTAAAAGTGGATGTAAATAATAACATATTATTTTTATAAAGATAAATTAAATTAATAATACGAGTATATTTCAACAAAATGCGTAAAAAAATTTTTGAATAAATAAATATAAATAATATAATGCATCACGTTGTTTAAAATTTATACTTTGTACGAACACGTAATTTTAATTTAAAAATAATAATATTTAAATAAATTTACCACTATTTTTTTTTTTCAATAAAATTCCAATCCCTACCTATTGTAAGTATTCTGTGCACACATTAATGATAGTCACATAGTTTACTATACGAAAAACTCAACAGTATAAATTAAGCATATCTCTAATAAGTTACGTCTACTTAAGGTCATTACAGATTTGGTATGTAACGGCATATTGTCAAACATAATAAATGCATATGCTACAAATATGGCGAATAAATAATTAAACGGACTACGCTCTCCAAAATACATACTTATTTCATAAGATAAGGAAACTATGCATAATTTATACCTGCTACAGGTATTAAGGTATATACATACTCGTATATTACACAGATAGAATCTCAAATTTATACGAATTCGTTAAAATTTATGTGTACAGGTTCGGTGATAGTATACTCATAGCCTGTGTGACCACGCTCAATTTAAATCAATCAGCATTACACGGCCAACATAGAATACGAAATATAGCCCAACGAAAATGATGGGACGAGGGTTAATGATACGTATTATAGATTTATATGAGTTTCTCGACAATGCACACTTTTCAGTGATTTTCTGTATTGAATATATTAACTTACATACTCGGAATATAAATACGATATTATCCTATACAATATTTTGCCGTAAGAGCTTTGAAATAAAAATTAGTTTTTTTTTCGTTTCAAAACTAAGCCTATAGTTTTTTTTTTTTTTTTATACACTCCCATTTATTTGACGATACGCAATTTATTTTACTCACCATTGGTTTTGGAAATAGATGTGATGGCGACGATGATGATTATGGCTGATATGGAAACGGCGTTTGGGCCCATCCTTGCATAAACCTGATCTGAAAACAATGCAATCGATTAGACACATACAAGTTATATCAGACGCGAATGTAACATACTATAAATTTACATTTTCTTGAATTCGATTGTACTAATTTTAAAGTGGTAGCTTATACCATAATAACCAATTAACGTTATTTAATTGCAACGTTGCCAAATCATTCGGTTATTATATATATATATATATATTACATTTTAGTAAGAATTTTCATATTATTACTAATCGAGCGCATCCGCAAAAAGGAAGTGGCAAAAACAAAAGTATAGCCACGCTGCAGAGAAAGTGGGAATAGATTAGAGTTTTTATTTGCACATAATATTTAATTTTCAAATAATCTGCAGCTGATGTTTTAATGTCCACAATGCGTATTTCAACGACCTGGCTACATACGTGTCCGGTCGTACATCAAAAGTGGGAGGAACAAAAGTGAAAATTCAAAAGAAATATATTATATTTGTTCCCATCCGACGTGGGATCATTTTCGAACATTTTCAGTTCCTAATTAAGCGATGTTCAACCGTTACTCGTTAGGTATTATTATTACTATATTATCATTAATTATTATTATCACACAGGTAACCGTCATGTTAATACTGTTTGCTAAAACAAACATTCAATGGGACAATGATGTATTTTCTTCGGTAATTTGATGGTTTTTTTTTCGTCTTAACGAACACTAAAAATGACTGTTGTGCGTATTGTATCACCGATCTCATAATAATAATTTTTTAAAACGATTGCATTATTCAAACGCTACTCTTACAATTCAAAACGGTATAGCTTGTAAAAACGTTCGTTTTTTCATTAAATATTCAATCAACGCAGCTAACAACATTAATTTCTTCCCGTACACAAATCACCGGTATTTACGTGATTAGTATACTATAAATTAAGTATACTTGCTAATAACGAAAATCACTTAATCTATATTACTATACCAAAATGCTTCCTCAGAGGCGGATAATTTCATGGACGAGCTTAGTAATCACGAATAATTATGTTATTATATAATAATAATATTTTGATTTTATAATATAGTCCAATAAAATTGTCCACAAAACCAAAAATAATACGAATTAATATCGTAAAATTGTATAATATTAAATCACTAATAATATACTTATGATTTATTTTTTCTAGTTAAAAAATTATATTATTTAATCCATTCGTGGGATACAATTTAATTAATTAATCACTTGAATTGAAAATAATATGAAATACTAAAATTTATATTAAAATTTTTATTCACGCCTAATTTAATTTTGAGATGAAATCTTAAAATTTACTCTCATAATCTCATACAAGTCAAAGTTATATACTTAATATAATATTTATAATATTTATAGCTTATTTTAAATATGTTTATTTCTACAAAGTACATATCTTACAAAATAAAATAATTATTGGAATGGTTTTTGGTAAAATATGGTTTATTCATGAATTATATTAGCACTTTAAAAGTTATATAATTTGCATTAGTCCCTTATTATTATTGATTTTTGGATTAAAAATTGGAATTTCAGACAGGTATATATAAACAAAACTGAATTAGGTATATTATGTGAAACTTTGTTACTAGTAAATAGGCGCATAATAGCTGATGTTAAATGTATAATATACAAACTTAATGGTGGAATAATTGAATATTCAAAATTATTAAAAAAAGTGAAGTGGAAAGTCCTTTAATACTAGAGTCTCTATTAGACATACCACCAAACCTAAACACTATTGTAATCGTATGTTGAATTTCCATAAAAAAATTAGAAGCTTCAGTTTTTGTCATGATACTTTATGGTCATTACCTTTATATTGAATATTAGAAATAAAAAATTACATTTACTTCATTTACTGCATATTTATATAATTGTATATTGTATTGTATTTTTAATTAATAATTTAAATTTGGAATTGTAGAATTTAATTAATATTTTGTTATATAAAATTTTGTATTTTTACCCTGAGGTGTGTTTATTATAATAAATAAATAAATACATAATAATAAATCACAGATATAAGTTTTATGAAATAACAAATATGAAAATTGATACTTAATTTTTCGAAACACGTTTTTTAATGTTGAACATATATATAATATCTACAATCTACATAGCTTATATATATATATTAACACAGTTGAAATAAAACCATAACGAATTTTGATAATTTTAAAACATTCGAAACGTAAAATGTTTATTGTATTTTGGTGTTGAACAAATAAACATTTCTCAATAGCCTCAGTAGCTCAGTGTATTCTTGCTAAAAGTTGTTATTGCTATCATTAAACGAATTCGGTCTTGTGCATATAGTTAGTGTGATAATAATGTACTATAATACACTAATTTTGTCATTTCGTAATCATAGTTATTTACGTAATTATAATGTGAATAACAAAACACCAATTATACTTGAATGTATATGGTATGATTTAAAAAGGTAATGTTATTATAATTTAAAATGACTATTAAAATATTTAAAATTATATTAAATAACCTTTAATCTTATATTATTGACGAATATTTTGTTGAAAAATATAATATACAATGAAGCAACTAAAATATCAATATTAAAATCATATATTATAAGTTACAATGTGATATGATAAACCCTAAGCAAAAGTTAAAAATTTAAAAACACAAACATTAAATAAAAATACTAAAAAACATGTTTTTAAATCTCAAAAAATAATAAATTTACATTACATTAATATAAAAATGCAATGTTATATTATCACTTACCTAACGTTGATTGCTTAAAAAAAAAACTTATCTTAAAAATATTCAACAGGAATAAATAACTGTGAAGATAATAAACTATAAGTATCGGACATGCCTTATATATAACCCATTTCCAGAACAAAATAAAAAAAAATAAATGACGTTGCTGAAAACCTAACAAATCAATCACAGCACGTCATATCACACTTACAGATCATAACAAACATTCGACGTCAGAGAAAAGAACGTCAAATTTAAACAAATCTATCTACAACAGCACCATCATATTATTTGTTTATTTACCTACAGGTTACAATAGAATCCTTAAAAAATTGAAATATGAATTAGAAAATATCTAGTGTGTACAATGGAACTATTATACTAAAACACCGATAAAAAAGTTTAATTTAAAGTACTATGATTGTTTTAAGCGTTAGACAAAAATAACTAAATTATATTAATTTAAAATAATAAAACTTCTTACACCGACATTATAGGTACATTATTATTTTGTAATATTAAAAGTCCTACTATACAAAACAACTTATACTTTGTTTTTTATTACAATATAAAAGTGTAGTCGACAATATGTGTATTTATTTATAATAAAACATTATTGGTGATGGATAAAAATAATTTTCTTCTCCATATTATATGTTTATAAAAGAGCAAATGGACGCAAGAATGGTGAATTTAAATTTTAAAACCAAACTTAAAAAATTATAGGGGTTGGAAATAGCATACTACTTTTTTGAAGTGTTTGCTTCGTTATTAACGTTTACCAAGTGTGACATAGTAATTTTCCATTGTATAAGTACCTACCTAAAATGTAAATTTCGTTAAATTGAACGCTATTTTTTTAACGATATTTTTTAGTTTCTAACTAATACAATATTTTGATTTTATTCTAAACCGAAATAAATATGATTCGATTAAAAATGAAAAATATATACTTCAATCAGTTAAAATTACATGTTTGTAGACAATGGCTTCAGATATAACAGTTTCGCCTGAGATTTTCCTTTCCAAACCTATAAATACTACTTTTCTAGCCAGGAAAAAATACCGTATTATAAAGCACCCAACATATAATGCATTTGCATAATAGTAGCGAATGTGATCTTTTTATTATGTAGCGTTAGCGCACTACATGTCTACATCAAAAGTGACTAAGTAAGGACAGCGGTTATGTTATCCAAACCCAATTTATTCCAACGTCATACAACGACAACACATGATAAGGAAAAAAACAATTTTTTTTTTTGGACACTCAAATCGTAATATACGAACAAGCAACAAAAGCAACTATATAACGTATACATATAATAAAAATATAGGTACGGTATAATATAATATTTTTACGATACACACAACACATTTTATGATTGGTTTTTCCCCCTATCCGTTTGGAATTTATCCTGAAAAAGTATCGATATAATAACATGACAATGAATATGCGCGTTATACCTATAATCTACACACATCATAGTGTTATATCAGGTGATTGCCGTTTACCATATTGACTACGTTATCATATAACTGATTGACGTTTTTTATCGGGATATTGTCATAGTCCAATTATTGGATTAAAGTGTACAAAAATAACAATACAATACGATACATCACTTATTATATTTGTTATAAAGTTATTGGTTTGGGTACGCATTACTGATTTTTTCTTTTAGCGAGTCTGTGATGTTTATTTGAAAGTAAATACTATTCTCTGGGTAAGAAAACCTGTAGCGATATTCAACAGTTTGATAAACGAACTGAACAGTTGTTTGAGTAAGTATGCATATGTCTAGGCACAATGCACTCTATACAATGCGATTTACATACGCAATTTATTTGAATACAATACAAAACGTGGAACCATACGAAGTTTGGTGAAAATCCCATCAAATTCCATAATATAATTGAAAATGTTTAATTATATAATAATGAAATATAATATGATATATTATTCCAATTTTTGCGCTTGCATTTACTTTCTGTACACGCTTATTCGAAATTTCTTTATATATATATTATTATAAATTCATCTGTTTACATTGACAATAATTTCGATGATGGCTAAACACGATTAATTTCGTTGGGGTTGGGCTAATTGTGATGACATCGATTTCTTTTCGTTCCGTTTGACCAACTTTTACACAAAAATTTCCACCAGATTCGATCATCGCTGTCCTATGTTTTCTACAAAACTTATAACGCTACTTCAAAATTACAACACAGATGTATTATTTGTATTACAATTAATAAATTATATCGCTTATGACAGAATGTAATACTTATATTTTAAGAATATTTATATTCCAAACAAACTTCTAACTGCATTTAGCTTTCAAAAAAATTAAATTTAACGAACAAAATAATCTCCCTAGAGTCATAGAACTCAATTGGGCTCGACATCAAACCTATAAAGAACGTGTGGCGTAAAAATTGTCAACTTTTCAATTTTCTCAATAGCTCTCTAAGCTCTCTTGCTACTTACGTCCAAAATCCATCGTAATAATTATACAATAAGTTATGATTAAAATTGAGTTCTAAATATTTTGAGCTAATTTAAACAATTGGTTCTATGGTGATCAATTCTTGTCTGTGACCTCATTTTTGAGTAGTATAACCGTTTCAAAAGTTTCAAATCATCACGTGTATTGATTTAAAATATCATCGAGTATAATTGTATTTTCTTAGTATTTTTTTTAAATACAAGAATATATCTCAGAGTACCATTAAAATATTGAATTAAGTGTAATCTTAGCCAACTCCACGCTTAGAATTATTTTTATCATTGAAAAAATATGCAACATTATGTAATTTAAATAATAATATATCAACAAAATACTGTATGTATTGAAGTGAGCGAAGTATAGGATGAACGTCCACATATGGTTCTGTATCTATTATTATGTCTGATTTTTCAACAATATTACAAACACATAGTTAAAATAACAGCCTACTATGCGTAAAGACGTATTTATAGATATTTAAAATACACTAATAGAATGAGGATTTAAAAAACAATATTGCATTAACTATACGCGTACATAGAAAAATTACCTATTTTTTTTCTACCTAAATATCAACTATATTATCTTCAAATTCTTCAAACGCTCGGCCGAAACTCGTATCCATCAAACCGTAGTCAACAACGTCATGGAGTCTATTAATCGAAATGATAAAATTAATTTTTTTCTCTCTACGATCAATCATCATCTCTAACTCCCGAAAATAGCAACTTGGCGTTTTTCACGTGTTTTCTAACAACGAAGGTTCAACCGCTCGATCATCGCAGTAGCTCACGCAATTGAAAGTTTGTTATACAGTTTTATCGACGTAAGCCGATACGACAAATAAGGGAAAAATATTAATGTTTCCTGTTAATTATTATTTCTTCATACTTTGTGATCACTCACTGTTGTTATTCCATAGTCATGTTCATATTATTTAATGTATATAGTATGAAAATGACTATGTGATTTTTAATAATTTTCATAGGTACTTACAACTTACAGGTAATAACAAATGTAATCATAACAATAATCGAGTGTGCTGATGAAAGTAATCATATTTATCAAATATCAATTAAAATATCATTTTTAACAATAATTTTTGGAGCCTGCGGTAGTCTTAAAATTTTAAATAAATAAAAAAACGTGGCTATGTGTCTATTAATATAACAAAAAATAATAATATTATATTATTATTAATATTTTACTAGAGTTTGTATGTTTTTTATGTATATCTACTCAAAAATTAATAATTTTATATTTTTATTATTTAATACTATTATGTTGTATTAATAATTTATACATAATGAGCAAGGCTAGGATTTGTATGCAATAAAAAATTGTAAAATATGAATTTTATTTACCAAAATATTCATTTTAATTTTTATATATAATCATACCCGACAAATTGTATTTTATCTTGGATTTTATATTGAACGACATAATTTTATTAATTGTGTTTATCTTCTACGTCAAACTATTCAATCTTTAATCGCATACCTATTCTACCATAGGATTGTATTTATAAAAATAAAATTTACATTTGACAAATAAACTAAGTTTTATACTTAAATCAACAGAGCTAGAATTAAATACGAAATATTAATATTAAATTATAAATATTAGTTACGAAATATACTATAAAACATGCATTTTTCGCATTCTTATAATTGAAATATGCAATAATATTAATTTTATTCAATATATGCATTAATATGCATTTTATCCAAAATATGCAAAAACATGCAAAATAAAAACACCACCATTTATCTCATCATGAAGTGATTCGTGGACATTACTGACAAATCTACAATCAGAAGTCGCAAAAAAAAACATGCTGTTGCATACAAATCCTAGCCCTGATAATGAGCATATGAATAATACTTTTGTAATTTAAATATTATATTCCTGTAATAAATAAATAATTATTGTAATTTAATACTTTTTCTTCGTTGCACATTCAATCATTTTTTTTTCTACTACATAACTCTATGCGTATAGAGCTATTAGTCTTTAGTCAATAGTTTATTTAATGTATTATTAGATACAAGCCGAATGTTACAAACACGTTACTGAAAAAAAAATCGTCTACATTTAGTACACGCTTGGTTTGCTCAACAAAAAAGTCGATCTATTCCTCGTAAATGGAATAAAAGAAAACAATGACATTGCAAGAGTACAAATTATTATTTTACGATATCGAATTAACTATAAAACTGTAATGATACAACAGTTGTACCAATCATTAGCCCACAATAGGATCACGTTCTGACATTTTATCACTCGGACAATATAATATTACAATAACGGTCTATTCGTCAGTATTGTCATGGGAGTATATATATTATATATTACAACTAATACGCTATTAATTATCGTAGTGATGACACCCTTTTATCACACATTCGTCTATTATTTATTTAACATCCGTCAAGACAATTCGAAACTATCGGAACGTGCTGATATACACCGTAACTGTGTTATGTGCGGAAAAGTTTGATCGAACTTTCTTCCTTTCACCCGGATCGAAAATAAACAATATTTACCACATTGTATTATAATGTTAACATTTTATTATTAATCGGGAATTTTAATATTATGTTATACGTCTAATAATAATTGAAATGATAATATTATTAGATTAATAATATTGGAAGAGCTACGATTATATGATATGTACACCGATGTAGCCTTTGACTTATTTTACGTCGATAAGTGTGATCGGTTTAAACATAATAATTATTATTAAACTTGGTTTAGCAAATGCTTAGTAAATGTGCAGCTATATACTTAACTATATACTACAACTATTTTTTCAAAATGTATGTATTTGATTCAAATTTTATCTGTTTTAAAATTATTACAATTGGTTGGACACCCTATTTTGCCTTTATTTATTCATTATTATATCTGCGTTGGTTAAGACATTTTATAAACTTTAAAATTTCTACCAAGGTTTTTAGTCTCTTAGAATTCTACTTGTTTAAACATAAAATATTTAACGGTTTTTTTTTATCAATATTCTTTAATATTTATCATACATTTAGATAAGTTAGTGCAAATGTCGATCCCCATAATTCGTAACCCAAAAAGTTTTTTTTTTTTTAAATTACTGAGTATACTTTTATAAATGAACAACGTCTGATTGAAAAACAATAAGCAAGTATAAGATTATTTAAAACTTATTTTTCGTTTTACCAGTAAAAAAAATGTAAAAAATGTAAAATATATGTTATACATTTTGTGAAAAACACTCATTCACGGTGCGTCGTGTCGTCTGTGTAACAATAAAATACAAATGGCATGAATACATTGTGGCTGTATCAATGGTTCAGCGCGAAAAATTATTCGGCTCGTTTCAAATCTGCTGACGACTTGTACACGATGATCCACAGACAACGCACGTAATCTATACAATATTATATGCGACGATTGCGCTTTGATACAATTTAACGATAATAATATTAATAACAACAACCACAACGTGCGTTCACGGTAGCGAGTATGTGTGGCTGTGAATCGAAATCAAATTACACTAATTTCATACACGGACAACGGTGCAATGGACAAACACAATAGTAGTGCAACGACACTATATAATATATTATCGGTAGCTGCAGTGGTAGCGTGCAATACAGAATATCACGTGGACATTAATTCAAGTTTAGAAACGCGAATCCTACTTATTCTAGGCGAGCGTGTGTATATTATATTATTATTATAGCAACGCATCACGTATGATACGCAGGTACGCCTGGACCACGTTTGGTCGTTATGTGGAAATACTAGTTTTTGTTTTTCTGCTCGTTTCGTGGTCTTAGGACACATCGAAATATAATATTTATTTATCAATTTGCGTTTGAACGTCATGTGCCGGTTCATTTCCAAAGACACCGCTATAGCAGGTACCCATTACGACGCGTGTGTTCGGTTAAAAAGTCGGTCGCCGCGAGACGATAGTAAATCTCGTATAATATAATATATGTAAAACTTCTAACCGATACAGTACCGACGTAGGTACATTATATGACAGGCTCTTGCGGCGTTTAGTCGCAGGTACGCTTTCTCCATTCAGCGCATCCTCGTTTTACTCATCATATATAGATAGACAGATACGTGTGCGACTATTATCCGTAGAAAATACGTTAAATTGTTATTATATTTGTTATTATTATTATTGTATATAATAAACGGCCAACGATCACAAATCACGTTAATGACAGCATTTTTTTCTCTCGATTTGTGGCGCGTTTTTATACACTCGAGCCGCTGTCCGCTGCATCACAGAACGCTGACAAAATGATAATAGATAATATATTATTGAACTCCCATAAAATATCACGGTTTATTTGATTATTGAACTGTACGCGGCGCCAAACTGAGTACAAAAATAATTGACGACGACGATTACTGAACTTAATGCGGTGTCATATATTTTTTCCGGCATATCGTGAATTACGATAAGTAGGACGTCCCCGTAAACTGCACTAGTTCGATACAGTAATCGACAAATTAAATTGTTTAAATTACTCGAGAAAAAATAGTTTTAAAGATGTCAAACTAAGTGAAAAAATAAAAAAAAAATAATCCAATAATATATACACGCTCAGTACTAGTCACTAGACCGTAACATATAATAAATATTATTATTGTTCAATTTGCTACTCAATATTGTACTTAGACGTTTAACTCAAGCCATGATAATATTATATAGTAATACTTGTAAAGCAATAATAAAATTATTTATTTTATTTTTTAAATTATTTAAAACATATTGTGTATACTATAATTATATTACATATTAAATATGGACAAGATCTATGAGATCATTGAGCAAAGATCATGTACTTATATACATATATATATATATCCAAAATACGTAAATTATGATTTGTTTACGAAAAATAATTATTACATAACGTCCACTACGTTGATTAGTACAAAATAATGTACAATAATATTATTTCATTTAATAAACTTACAAGAAAAATTGACCTAGAATGCAACTGACATAGTTTAAATGGCATTCATTTGTATAACGAAATGTTTAAATATCATACTATGACAGAAGTGATAACGGCGTTAAATTGTGTGACATTTTACAATAGATTGAAATGTCAACCATTGTCAAAATAATTATTATGATCTTAAGACATGCGTATTATATTTAATAATTTATGTAAAATATATTAACCACATATTATTATCTATTATATTTTATATTTAATTCACAAAAACTGTAAACAGTTTATTTAATTTTAATAAAATGATAATAATCCATGAACTAGAATTATACTACTACACAAACTTAAAATCTTAAAAATAAATAAAATATTGTATATTCTTATATTTTTAATGTTTTTAATATAAAAAAAAAAACAACTATTTTTTGAATTATTATTTTATAATACTTATATATACTTATACCTAATGCTTTAGTCGATAATATTATAGTTTTTAATTAAATTATTGAAACTAACGTAATTTTTAAATAAATATATTTTTGCGTCACAATGTAAAAATAAATTTTGCTTTTAGGTACTTACGTAAAATGTAATTTTTTAGACAATAAATTTGAAATAAATATCTACTGAAAAATCACAACAGTCACATTACACTTTCCTCAACCATAAAAGTACTCAACACACGAAGTCCGTTTAACCGTAAACATGTGAAAAGAATATGCAAAGGCTGTATGTTATAAAAAATAAACATTAGAGTTTGATCCACTTCTTTAGTTTCAGAATAATCCAGTGCAAAATAAATGAATAATATTATATCATATCATCACATAATTTGAAATTTTTGATGTATTTGTTCTGATATACGTTCGTCAAAAAAATTATGACTTTTGATCCATCGTAATAGATTCAAATCGTGTTCATACGTAATGAGACATAAGACCAAAGACGGTTGGTATTTTAAATTTTAATCGTCACGTGTAATATACGTGATTACATATTATCATATCCGTACAAACAAAATATTGTAATAATAATACTATAAGTAATAACTGTATTATAATAACAGCTACTCAAATAATAATAATATATAACGATGCATTTCAATTGTACAGTTTTATCGATTAGCATAACATTTTATTTTTTGTTAATGGAAACGAGAAAAAGATTAAAAATTTAAAAAATAATCCAATTTTACTACTACAGATATTATAATTCTGTATGAAAACATATTTTAGTGATAAATAATAACATACCTATAATACAAAATTGGTGGTAAAAATAACAACTAATAATCAAAAGCATTATAATTGTTCATACCAATTACAATATAATTAGCCTACAGATAACGTTGAACCTATAGACATGCAAATAATGAGATATATGTACGCTACAGCAGGTACAATACATTTACTGCCAAGGGGTGGTATGTCTCTTATCAATAATTAGCTCTTTGAGTGAGACGAAAAAATTGTAAAAACGATCTTGGGCAAAAAAAATTGAAGTAAATAAAAAATATTTCCAAGAGCAAAAATGCCAGGTCTATTTTATTATTTGTATACAGACACCAATGTAGTTTTGACGGTTTAAGTGGTAATTGGTCAAAACTTCTGTTTTTTAACAGACTAGAAAATTGCAGTTCACACGAATATCTGAAATTCAGTTTCAATAATTATGTAGGTTTAATGTACTGGAAAATTAATGATTTCTTGTAAAAATATACTTTTTATATTTTTATATAATATTATACGAGTATTGATACAAAAATCAGATAATTAAATTAAAAAATACACAAATTATGGTGAAGCGTACTACATAGGTTAAAATTTAAAAAATCAAAATCAGAATCAAACGGTATATTAACATAGTACATTGTAATATACATGTATAATAAATAATAACACAATATTTTAAAAGACCAAAAGTTCATCATCGGCATAAAATTACGAGTAAAAGTACAATAACTATAATATTTTAATATCTTTATAATTCATCACAATATATATATATATATATATATATATATATATATATATATATACATATTCAATTACAAGAATAATAAATTTATAATATTGTAAGATTCTAAAAATAGTATTTCAAAAGATCGATACGTGTACCTATCACTATATCAATTATACGAGTCGTTGTATTCAAAATTTTTAAATATTTTTGTTTAATTTAATACTTACAAGTACTCATTTATATTTATCATCGTCCTAAAAGATTTCATATATTTATTCATAAAAGATAAAATACTGTCTAGATTTTATTTTTTATTTGTTGAATAGATATATTTAAACTTACATTTTATTTGTTAAAATCTGAATTTCAAATCACCTACAGTACCTACCCAAAACACATTGGGTAAAAAATGTTTTTTATTTTAAAATGTAAACTTGTAAGAAAAACAATATGTAGTTTATCTATTTGGATTATAAATATCTTTAAAAAAATATAGAACAACGCCGCCAAATTCTTATCAAATAGATAATAAAACCGATATACCTTCTCGAATATTTTAAATTTAAACAGGATATTTAATAGCAAAAATTAATAGTTTCAGCCTTATTGTTATATTTTTCATACCAACAAATTATACTATAAATACAAAATATAATATCGACAATAAGACAATAAAAAGTGAAAACTGTCTTTCTCGTTCAATTTTGAAAGATCAAACATTTAAATTTTTGATTTTAAATGGACTGTTGACGTTTTCTTTCATAAATAAAAACAAAATACATCCTTTGGATTAAAATGAACTTCGTCAAAAAATATTTCACACTTACGGACTAAACTACTAACTAAATTCTCGAGGAACCACAACTCGTCATTTCAAGCATAAAACATACGCTTAATATATTAAGTGTGTTGTAATCCAACCTGAACCGTTTTTCTGTACTATACGGTCTAAAGTGTAACTATCTATAATATAAAAATCTAAACTATCTGTTGTCAGACTACGAAAATATTCGGTGGTCGATAACACTTTGAAAATATATATATAATAATAAATTATTTTATATAGTTATATTGTAGTTATAATAGTTAATCATTACGTTGTGGTTTTATTGTTAATGCAACACGTGCCCGTCTCTACGCACATGGTTCTCCCGCTTATAAAAAGTATAATAATAAGTATTATTTCTGTTTAATGGTCGCGTTCAAATTGATGAGAGCTTGATCGCAAGAAGCCTAACTATTTCTTGTATTATTTACGTAATGGCAAATTGCACTGGAACTTTTTTTTTCGTAACTATTTTAAATTCTTTATAACTGCCGACTGGGCATCATCGAAATAATAACTCTTAGCATTCATATATATATATATCTTAAACATATTTTACTTTGTAAAATCTTAATGTTAAAATGGAACAAAAGAAGAAAAAAATTAATTTAAAATTGCTAATAAAACATTGTTGACTAAATAAGTATTACCATTACTAAATACCTAACTTACCTATTATAAAATATTTATACAAAATTATAAACTATACAGTATCGAATACTATTAAAAAGTCAATTACACAATTATAATATTTGACTACCAAATACCTTTTTGGTTAATATAATACCAATGTCCAACAGTGTATTGACAATTATTTGTATTTTTAAAGTTTATGTTCAACAATTAAAAATGTTTCTTTTTAGTCACTCTTACAGATTTTTATAGGTAAGTGAAACTATCCATAAGTATGTATCAATAAGTTAATACTATTCCAGTGTATCTGTCAGCAATGTATCAATGGTACTATAGTTGTATACGGAAGGAACTATAGCTACCGACGTTGTATCAATGAATATAACAGCTCGCTTGCGTTCGAGTCACTAGATATTAGGCATAATTAGAATTTCATATAAATTTAACATAATTTCGGAACGCAATAGTATGATATAATAAATAACGATATAAGCTCAGTCGCTACGATAGTAAATCTATTATTATAATCAGTACCTTATTACGGGTTTTCAGTATGTAAATATTGTACTTACGGGGGTCCTGGAAAATTTCAAACGACGGAAGCCGCTAGACGTCGAATCCAAACGGAACTCGAGTGTTTGTGTACGACGATGAAGAAAAACAACAATAATATGGTATCACGCCGAACAACGAAAATATATAAGCCACTACCGTATACGCGATTCTCACGTCATGATCATAACCGGCGGTCGGGGTAGGTAAAACTCGTGCAGACGCTATCAACGGCTGCTGCGGACTGCTGTCACGTTCCGCGAAGACGCATTTTCCGCGGATATGCCGGGTATGTACCAGTTCTACCGCGACCGTAATCGCCGGGCGACTGTTCGATCTTTGGCGGGAGAGAGTGTAGGAGAGAGGGCCCACCGAAAGACACTCAGCTAGACGTCCGACTCTCGGATTATTGTAATAACGATGTTGTCTAGTTGGAATACGCTTATTATTATACTATATACAATACACACATTTACCATAAACCGTCGCTAGACGGTGGCAAACATCCGAAAGAAATAGAAGACTACCGCAACAGCGGAGGTGGCGGTGGTGGCAGTCGGTCGGTACGATACCATCGTATTATTTTACTCCTCCCCCATCTTATTCGTACTTCCTTATTATTTTTAGTTTTTTCTAAACCAATCGATTATTATCGGTAATCTCTCGGTAAGATGTTTTCAATAATAATTCGTGTACGGAGTGATCTATTTAACCGACTACACTAAATATTTTTAGAGTCAATTTTTGTGGTTTTAAAAAAAATATATAGTTTCGACAGTTTCAAGTATATAATATAATATCTATATAAATATATATTATATATTATATTATAGTTATATTTTTTACAAAATAATATAGCTTTTTTTATTTGTATTATTTTAAATAACAACTTATCTGTTTATAATAATTCATTTTCACGAAAATATTCAGAATACTTTTCCGAATATTTTGATGTATAATAATATAATAGGTTTATTGATACAAATTTTGAAAAAATTATTCTACTCATAAAATTAAAATATAATTTATCGTTAAAAATTAAAAATTTTAATAATCAACTGCGTTAATAACTATTAGCAAACTATATTTTTTATTTGTTGTTGAATAGAATAACCTTATAAAGCATTGTTTACTTGTAATATACTATTATATGGGTAGTATTCATACTACTTAGATACATCAAAGCATTTTTTATTCTTCTAAAATATAATAATTGACGAAGATCACTGTTACTATAATAATTGAATCATCCTGTATTTACGTGGTTTATAATATTGACCATTTCTCTCTCTCTTCTCTCTCTCTCTCTCTCTCTCTCTCTCTACGTCGTCTGTCGCGGCCTATAGCCTCTGTATAATATTCCTTTCGCCACTTATACGTGTAAAATAAAATCTGTGTCTGTACTCTATAACAATATACACGCGGTAGATATAAAACGGTTTCGGATAATATTATTGTTATTGTATTATCATTATTGTCACCTCATCGATTTTGGAAATCGTCCGCCGCTGCAGGTGAAAACGGTGAATAATTTCCGGAAGGACGACACCGAACTCGTCGTCTCAATCGCTTCCGGTCGTTAACGCTGCCTTAAGATTATACATAAACGTTGACGATAATGATACTGATAACAATTAATAATGGTGTTGATTATTATGGTTATGATGATGATGATGATGATGATGATGATGATGTTAATAATAATATGGGCCGCTATGAAGTAGTCGTCATCATTAATAATTGTATATGATAATTATGTACACAACACGCGCTTGTATATGATGCCAAACAATATATCATATAGATTTTATTCCCGGCGACGCAAAGTTTCTGGTCTGGAAATTGTAGAGACTCGACTCGCTTAAGGCAGATGCGCATTATTCGTCTAAACACATGTACTTAACAAGTTTCTCGTCGTTTATCATAATATAGTAATATCGTATATACAATGGTTAAAATTAACATCTATAGACGAAAAATAATCATTTTTATACTTCATATTAATAATGATTTTCTAAAACATCATATATCTTTTCAAATTTCAAGAATAAATTAAAAAATGACATACATCGATGTAGGTGTACATTTATTTTATATAATAAGAATCAAAAATTAATGAAAATCCCTCGGTGGTTGTATCCTATCAACAAATAAAATATTTCAAATTGATATTAATTATTTAATACTGTTCGGTCGTCAAATCGAAATAATACGTGATCAAAACTATATAATAGCTGTTATATGATTATTGTGACATAATAAAGTAGAAAATTTTATTTATTTAATGGAAAACCAGACAATAAAAAAATGAAGACATCAATATGATATATATATATAAATAAACATCTATGTAATATACTTGGAAACTATTTTTACAAGATTAACAATGTTACTTATTGTAACCAAGGGCACGAAAATCGTGACAGATTGACATTCGACACAATGTGAATTTAATAGTTAGGTATATAGTATATATCTAACAATTAAACCTCAGTCAATATCCAACACCACGAAATTCATAACAGCTCCCAAACTTCAAACCAAAATATAAAAACCATTATAATAAGCTAAAATGTATTATGTAATAAAAAATAATTTGTAAGCCGAAGACCCGTGCAGATCATTCTGCAAGGGTCTGCTTTTAATAATAATTAAAAAAAAAACAGTTATTAAAAACAACTTTTATATTATAATGTATAAAAATTGCCGATATAGGTAATACTCGTATATATTATTTTATAGGTAAACCTTTAACGTGCGTTTAAGTCTTTTTAATGATATCTATCATATATATTATTTTATCACTTTTAATAGTCTTTTACTAACGATTAAGTGTAATAATATATGAAATACGATATCAACGCACAATCGTTAAATCTTATAAAATTGTAACTTATTTTATAATAAACTAAAGTAAAATCGTGTAAAATGAAAATATTGACATGTGTAAATTTGACTCCACACCAAGGCTAACTTTTCAAAACAAATTGTAAGATATAACTTTTTCATAAGTAATTTTAAGTTCATTCTAAGAATTCACGATTTGTTGACCGTAGTATATTCACGGAGAACAGTTACACGAAATTTATATAAACAATTTAGCGGAGTTTGATAAATTCCCACGCGAAACATAGCAAATAAACGGTTACAATATATGTAAATTCCTGTACGAAAAAAAATTCACCAATATCTTCTAAAAGACGATAAAATTAAACACATTACTTTCTGTATTATAAAGATGTATTTAACTACTTATCTATTATTGAATGCTCATACTACCTAGACTGAGTTTTCGATTCAAAGTCTGAATAAAACGGGAATAAAATTTATATTTGTCATTATTTAACTGTGTAATATCTACCATCTTAACTTCAACAGCTCCTCACGAGAATACGGTCGACTACCAAATTCTGAGAATGAACTTACAATTATTTATAATAAAAGGAGTATACAATCTGTTCTAAAAGATTTTGTCACAGTGGGAGACTAACATCTCATAGATATGCAGAAAAATGTATTATGTAATATGTATCCTAATTTTAGCTTAAAATGCTTATATATTCTTTATATTGACATAAACAACTGAAAAATCGTAGGGATTGTTTGTTCATTTACCTACTCTATTTTTTTTAACAATATCTCACTATAAATATTGTAAGATAATTTTAATTAAATATGTATTGTTTATACTTTTTATATAATTCAATTAAAATGTTTGAATGTCATCGAACTTAAATGAGAGTATGTGTTTTCTATTATTATTCGTGGTTATAATTAACATAGTATGATAAACACTTAGTTTATTTCACTTTATACGAAGTCAATGTATAAAATTAATAAAATAACTCTAAGCGTAGAAATAAGAATCAGGAAAAATATCCAAATAATATAAACATGTGTAGATACTACATAGACATATATTAATGTATATTATTCAAACAGGTTTTTTTAAATGTTGCCCGTGGATAGAAGATACTACGGTACCGTGATAATTATTGTACTTTCAACTTCTCGTTCTAAAAACAAATAATTTATAATCAATATGTAAATACATTCTATACCTATATATGCTTCTATTATAACAAGCATTATATATTATATACTAATTTGTCATTCGAATAATTTAGCGTGAACGGTAAATATCAGTCGAAGAAAGTTAATATACCTATACGAACTTGGCTTATTAAAATTTTCTCTTTGGGTTCGCGATGTATTAATTCCAACAAACGACTAAACGAAACACTAAACACATATACAAAAAATAACTTTATATTAAATTTATACATAATAATAATATTATAACCATCTAAAATTACAAATATTTAAGTAAAAAAATGTTATATTATACAATTTTTAGGACAGGTAACTTAAATACCATCTGTAATACTATAATAATATGTTAAACGTATACACGTTTCGTTGACATTCAAACTATCCGATTAATGTATTCAACTGAATTTTATATTATGCTTATTTTTTAATAAAATATACGTATGATATAATATATAATTAAGTCAAAATACTGAAATTCGTTATAGAACAATTACTAATGTTTTAATAAGATTAACGAAATTAGATAATTATTAAACATATTGAATATTAATTCGATAACTAACATTAAAACTTAATAGTACCAACTATGTCAATAAATTTACTTTTTTCTTCTTTTTTTCTACTACTTCTTTTTCTTTTTGTATTACTATTATTTATTTATTTTTTTTTTTTTTGAAAAGAGCATAATACTTTTAATTTAATTATACTAAAATATTAAATAAATAATTAATATACCTGCTTAATTATTAAAATAAAACGACCGAGACGTTTAAATTACCTATTCTTAAAATAATAAACACCCAATTATTATAGATGTATGGTAATTAGAATTGTATTCAAACATTAAATAATATGAACGGAAACTATAAATATTGATAAAATGATTTCATTTATTTTTCAATAATTTCTTGATGAACGATGATATCTTAACTTTATCTACATCTTACTTTTATCCTATAGTCAAATTTTACTTTAATTAACAACTTTACATACTCATTGCATCATTAATAATATTATTATAAATTACGCGAATAAAATCATTTTAATAATATTTTTTTCCTTCTGACGTAATAATAATTATAATGTTATCGCAAAATTTGGTTAGAATAATGTTTATGATATTATAATAATATACTCTAATGAATCATTGTTTGCAATAAGCTTAAGGCGTCTATTTGTGAAATTATTATCATAATATTTCGACCAAAGTCCTTAATCTATATGGACAGAGGGTCAGGACTCCGGAGCGTAGCATAATGGGATACACCGGGAACTTTGAGCAATACTCAATTGAAATTTATGTAGTAATCGAATTTATAGTTATTTGATTAAGAATCTTCGCTTAAATTAATCTTCATCAAACATTATACCATAACATTGTTACCAACAGTTATTCACAAAATAAACCCAATAATAACCTTCGATATTGATAACAGTACTACATGATAATAATATCCAGTGTTAGATAAAGTACCCAAAAATAATATTAATTTATTCCTTAGAACGGACGATAACCAAACAAAATTGTATAAGGTCAATTATTTTTTACAATATTATATTATTACGTACATTTTTATAATCTTGGTAACATAGATAACGCGTGTGTTCAAGTATTTATTTTCTCACTATTATATTATATTATTGATTAATTTATTTATTCTGCAGCGAATGATTGTATGTGAACATGAGGCTTACTAGCTTTATATATAAAACTGTTGATTAAATGTACGAGTTTATTTCAGCTTCATTTAAAATTTGAATTAACATACTTTTAGTTTTATTATTTAATTATAATAACTACTCTTTAAATGGAAATCAATAAGTCATAATAGACAATATGACTGCTTTCGAATCATATTCGTGGACTAAAAAAATGATAAGTCATCAAGTAAATAGACAATTTAATAAATTGAATATATTAATATTATTTATTTAAAAATACACTAGTTAATAAAAACTTCATTCATTAATATATTAATTGATCTAAATCTTAAGGGTCTTCAAAATTCATCATCGGTGAAACTCAACTCATTATAAAAAATATTTTAATAGAAATTCATGGATACGAAAGTGAAAAAAAAAATAATTAATCAGACCATCAACACGAAATTATAGGACTTCAACTGGAATCAACAAATAAAATATTAAAATTTTTATAACAATTGATTTATACAAATTTAATAGTTATATAAAAAGTTAAAATTAAAATAAAAATTACAACTCAGCACATTATATTATAACGCTAGTAACCAATTCATTTTAAATCGAACGAAATCATCAATAATAAAAATATTTATATTATATACTCTATTATATTCAATATTGTATAGATTGATTTGTACTAAATATTTCAGATTATCATAATGAAAACAACTGTTTCAAATAAATATAAATTTTTTTTTTCTAAATCTTTAAAAATTAATTTTGTTTTTTATAAATATTGTATCCAGCATAAAACTTCTAATTTTCAAACTACTTAATTAAAAAAAAAAATTGATTTCATAAAACCATAGCACATTATGAATTATTTTTTAACTATTTAATTATTAATTAATACTTTTCTATGGCGCATAATATATAGATATTTTCTTATTTCCATTACATCACTATCATAATATCATAACTTATATAAATTATTAACAATACTTTCGGAATTTAAGTTCATATCATAAGCTACCAAATGCATGAACAAATTAAACACGCGCATTATTGATATGTATTTTCTATAAACACTATTGTTGTGCATTTTTAATAGTTAAAAAATTGTACTAGCTTATTATCAGAAATCCGCAGCCGTAGTATATCTAATATTTTATTTATTATTATTACGATTCGCTATTTATTATAGGCTTCAAATCTAAATTATTACATTCATAAAAATAAATAATTTATGATGAAATAAATATTGATTTATTTCATGGTAATTGGTTTTGTTCATTTTTATTTAAAAAAAAAATAATAATGCTGTAAAAACTATCGCGTTTATAAAATGCAATTAAAAAAAATCATCAATTTTTAATGAGTAGGTATATTTTCTGTTCAAAGTATCTGTATATAGATAGAATATTGTAATATAAATTAATCATAATATTCAAATATATCACATGGGTAAAATCAAACTCTGAGAAAGTTATATGTTTATATTATGTTGTCGGTTTAAAAATTGTAAAAAAAAGAGGTAATTTTTTACCTTTCATATTGATGTATGGTATATTGGTATCTGTTGAGTTTCATTTTTTATAACTAGTATAAATATGTTAAATCATAAAAATTATTGAAATTGAATAAACAAAAACTTAATTATCCCAAAACACTACCTATTCATACCTAACATAACGTCGTTGATTACAGGGTATATAGCAAAAATGTAAACAAACCTAATCTAGAAACCTAATCAGAACCATAACAAATTTTGAAGATAATTAATATATATAATAAAATATTGTCACATGTGCAATGTATTCATATTATTTTTCAATTTAGTAAAATAAAGTTGTACTCGTCGTGTTTAACAAAGTGTTGACTATTCACACTACGTACTAAATTTATTTATTTGAAAATGGGCTTTAATATTATTATTACAACCCCGTTGAATTATTGTGAAAAAACAAGCTGTTATAATACAATTTTGTACGGTATTCCAATAAACTGTAGTACCGAAAAATAGTTAAAAGGTTTATTATAGATACTTTACTTAATAGGGAGCTATTTTTCAACATGCATTTCGAATGGAAGGCGACGCGGTGCTTCCATAATATAACATTGAAAACTTTCCAGTGCATATATTGCGTAATGTGTGGTCACTGAACTGTAGACAACCGAAGGAGTAAACTATTTTATCAAAGCCAATTGGTTATTAACGATTGGCGCTTGTGCAGTGCATCATGGGTGTTTTCCAAAATCTTTAACATTGATTCAATATTTCATTGAGATCCCTTAAATTTTAAAATAAAACAGCAGCATTATTGCGTTATGCTAAAAAGAAATATATAATTATATATTATTATATTATTATATTAATGAAAAAATATTGCAGCTGAAGCTTATTAAAATTATCGAGAGTTTATACATAGAGATATAATTTTTTTTATATATGTGCTTCTATTCTTTCGTAGTACATAGCTATTACTGTTATTTGTTACATAATATATAAAAAGAAAATTACGTTTAAAAAAATAACAATAAAAAACTTACGAGTCATGAGAAAAAAATTAAATGTAGACACAAGTAAGTATAATTACCATAATAAAAGGTATTATATTGTTATTTTTTGTGGCAACTAAAACTTTTATTTTATAATAATGGTGTTAAAAAATTTAAATAAGCGATTCGATTAAAATATTTGAGATAACATTTATGAAACAAATCTACTAATATTTACATTACGACTCCTGTGTGATGTAATAAACTTCTTTCGTATCGTAAATAAAGTTCTGAAACTATATAAAAATAATAATTATACACAAAGAGTGAGATTATACACATCAGTCACAAAAACACTGTAGTAACTTATAACAGTTTTATTCGAAAAGAAGCGATCAGTAGATGTATTAATTTTACAATGATGTACGGTTTTTTCTGTCTGTCATTACTTTTTGGAGCAGTAAAATTATTTTGATCTTTAGCTTTGGAAGTGGCTTCTAATAGTGAATTGGATCTTGTTGGTACTTTTGGGCGTAGAGGGAGGGTGGTCAAAAGTAAATATTTTTCCGTTCTTTTTTAATAATCAAGACAAACGAAAAAAATATTAAGCAAAAATCGGGATTTTTATACCAAACCAGTTTTCCATAAAAATGATTTCTTTATTTTGTTATATTCTCTTATAGAAACTTGAAATGTACACTATATATTTTTTATATTATTATCTGCTATACATAGTATAACTTTCAAGATCTTTTAACTCTTTTGAGCTATTTATAGATAATTGAAATTTTTTATTTTTATTTTTTTCAATAAATTTCAATCAAAAACTATTCGCTTGGGTAAAATTATTAAAAACATTATACAAAATATCATACAAATTGTTCTTTTATTTATATAAAACTATGAAAATGTATTGGCACAATTTCTTTTTTAAAAGCATTGAAGTAAGAATTTTGACGAAATGCGTTAAGATTTCAAAAAATCACTAATTATTTTGTAATTAGAAATCCATAAAAATTTCTTTTCTTTTTATATTAAAGTTTTGAAAATTTAATACGAGATTCCTCATAAATAATTATTACTGAAATCTTTTATATAGTTATTTTAAGTTTAAATTTGAACGAACTTACGTATTTTAATGATGAATAATTATGTAAATTATTTTGATTTAGTAAAACACACTTACGATTATTTAACCTAACCTTACAGCAGAATGTTATATTATTTTGATTCTAAAATATTTAAAAAATCAATATTTTATGTAAGCAACTCTGCAATAATATAAAATATGTACTAATGTGATGAATTTCGGAGAACGTAACGTATTGTTGTGGTGGTGGACTGAAGTACCACAATATTACTATCTACGTACGAGTGCTGTATTCCATAGATTTATTTAAAAATTCACTGGTACGTATGCGGTGAGCATCTCTGAAACGATTCGCTACAGTAAAATTCACAACTCATCGACTCGGAAGAGACACCGACTGTATTTTAATCCATCTTATTTTGGTAATTTATTGTTATTTTCGTCTCACATATTGACATACACCAGTATGGGAAATTCAGCTGTTGGAACTATTAAGAATCGAATGATACCATCAAGTGTTTTCGTGGCGAAGAAATCCGTGATTATAATTTACAATGACGGTAAATTAATATGTACTTCAAATTGCAAACATACGATCTCAAAAATCCAATTCCGATGGCAGAGTTTGAATCTAGTCTAAGTGGACGTACACTCTTAAAAAATGATGGCAGCCGGAAATTACATAGAACATATAAATTCTTCGAGGAGTTGTTTGTCAACTTGTATTCAATGCATTTGACTCATAAGTTGACACTATTTAAAAATATTATAATCGGAAACTCAATAGGTATAAGTATATAACATTAAAACAATTTTTATTAGCATCCATCTTTCTGTCATAATACATAATCTATACTCTGTAAAATGAACTAAAGGCTATTCATGGTCGCAGTTCTAATTTATTATTTGTTTATATATAATGATACAACATATTACAATAGATATATTATCTTTATTATGATAATGTCGGACCGTCGTCTACGCAATATATCGGCATACCGCTGTACTACAGTAAACCATTCCCACGTTTTCTCCCCGTCTTCGTTTTCGTCTTTATCGTCCTCCTCGCCGTGGTAGCACTATCGTTTCCCCGGATCGCGGAGAAATCTCTAGTGGATGACGACGCCACCACCGCGAGCTCCAAGCAGACTGACATTGCCACGTACATACATTGCCTATATAGATACAGCCGGCGGCGTTTATTCGCGTACGGCAGCATAATTTTATTACAATGAGACAAACGCACATGTACATATATAATATATCGTATACACACGTACCTACGGAACAACGGTCGTGACCGGTATGCATTCACCGAGAGTTTATAATTGTGTGTGTGTGTGAAGGTCAAGAGTCATAGTCGTTGTCACAGGAAAAAAAAAACAATTTTATACGTAAAAAAACTCGTGCGGTAGAAATTATATTATAAGTAGCGCGCCCGCACCGGCGTTCACTGTGTGTGTGTGTGTGTGTTTGTTAAAACGAGTTATATACCTAAATATAATTACCGTATAGCCCCGACGACCAGAGCGCTAACTTAGTAAGTAGGTTATTTCTTCCGGTACGCATATCAGTGTTGAACGTATACTAATCGCGGTATGTCAGCGGGCGGGCGACGCGTAATATCATAATATTATTGTTGTTACGCACGTGGTATATTTAATCTTAAGGAATTCGAGTAGTCCACTATAATAAAGAATAATTGAAATAAATTATCGACATTGTTTGCTCAAAACTTTTTTTTTTTTATGGTTTTTTAATATTGACCAAAGTTATAAAAATAAAAAAACAAAATTTTAAACGAATTGATCGATCTACCACCCGTTGAATAAAACCTTAGATCGATTGTTAAATTTATAATCTAAAACATAAAAAAAAAAATGAGATAAAATACTACACATAATATGGACAAAACTATATAAATTATGTGTATATAGTGGGTAGTACGACTGCGCATTTTGTTATATTA
Source organism: Rhopalosiphum nymphaeae (assembly GCA_036289425.1). Taxonomy (NCBI): domain Eukaryota; kingdom Metazoa; phylum Arthropoda; class Insecta; order Hemiptera; family Aphididae; genus Rhopalosiphum; species Rhopalosiphum nymphaeae. Next base: position 7,722,018 of record JAZAQC010000012.1, on the reverse strand, counting down.
TCAACACGGTTCACACTTCGTTCGGTTTCGCGGTCGGCAGTGAGAATATTTATGATCGTCGGCGCGTGTAAATGCTTGGTATATTATGCGTGTATACCTGTGGGCTTTTACTTTTCACCGCTGGAGGCCGGCCACTGGCGTGATCGTTTAAAGTACTGAGATTTATTCGAATAATAATATTCGCACGCGCAACAGACGAAATGAATACATCGACGACGAGAACAATATAAATTTAAAATCCCGGCAAAACTGTGACAATGATATATTTTAAGACACTAAACATACTACTGCAATTTAATATTTATAGTAATAATATTAAAGATTTATATTATGTTTTCGATTTTTCGTAGGTACATGTTAAAGTTTTTATCACCCCTCCTCCCCCCGAAAAGAAACCATGCACCAAATATTATACTATATTTATTGAACAAAACAATCTGATTGCTCCTCCGAAATAACTTATAGATCATCTATAGTAATATAATATAATATGTCTAGTCTATATTGTATTATTATAATATTAGGTCGGTTCGTATTCGGACCATTTGCATCGATTTCGTACGCTGTGTCTTATTATTTGATTATAACCATACGGTGTATTGTATACCATTAGCGGGCATCGAATATTTGAATAAACCAATTGTTATTATATTATTATTATTACATTATGGTAATAGGTATAATAAACGATTCAATCACGTCCACAGATCATCGATGGTAGGTTTTTTTTGCTTTTAACCGTGTCTTACACATTACATCCGACACTGCACTTAAATATGGATATATTGAAATCCGCTCACTGCATTATTGATTTTGACAAGATATCTACGATTCGATTGATTTTTTTAATAGTTTAAATGCATGGTTTTTAATTTTACGTTATGTGCGGTTATATATACTACAGTACACGTGACGATGTAATACCCGAATATCGTCTCAGTCACTATGTAACATCGAAATTGTGGAGCGTCTAATTTTTACTATTAAGCTATTGGGTATATTAATTATACTTCTCAATGAGGTAATATTTTACAAAATACATGTATTTTAACATTATTTCGAAAATATTATACTCTTCCTTAAATATGTTAATAGGTAATTAAACTTTAATAGTTGCAATTTTGATTTAGCTAAGTAGATTTTCACAAAAATTCTATTACGTTGGTATGATAAACCGCTATGATACACTTAATTATTAAAATAATACACATCGTTATGATATTAATCCGTATCATTATATACACACAAATAGTTTATTATTACCGTTAATCGTATTCGACTCGGCGTCTGTAGCTGTGGTACATTCGACCATTTGTGTGACCGTACAGTTTTACGGGAAAACTAATTTTTTTCCAGAGATCTGTAGTTATAGATATCTAATATAATAATTTTGCGATTCGCATTAACTACTCGAAAAATAAAATATTAATAAAAATAATCCAACGTTTTTCTGCATTTGCGATGTATAATAATATTGATACCTGTTTTATTTATTTATTATACTATTAAATATGCGAATGGATATTAATCAGTTTCCGTGCGTATTACAATTCAAAATAAATATAATAATAATAATAATAATATATTAGTTGCCACCGCACACAAATTACATAAATATTTAATCAAATCGGTTCATCGAGTATATTGTAATATACACTCAGTACCTTATTACGTGCATTAAATAATCTATAATGATATTATAAAATAATATTATTGTTAGATAACCGGTAAAACAAAAACAATTGTTTGCATTTTGGTTCATAATTATATTACGCCTACAATAATAGGTAATATTATTAGGATTTTAGTGGTTCTACTATTACGAATATAGAAATACAGTGAGTGCACAGGTCGTGGTTAACCACTGCAAGCAGTGCAAGCCAACGGTTAAGTGCAGCGAACGAGGAAAATATTAGTATCCTATATACCTAGCTACTGTTTCATCGTTGCTCGTGGTCGAACTGAATATCAATATAACTACATCGTACACTACGACGTTCATTGTTTATTTATACGTTTTGTACGTACTATTCAAAATGTTTCCGTTGTGCATTTAACGGCGGGCAGTGTGATGTTAGGCATATTATATCTAAATTAACAATTTATTGTTGACCACAGCTGGCTTGCAACCGACTCATAACTAACCGGCAAATTATATATTGCTATTATTATTCTGAGTTATCAAAATGTATGTTCCTACTGAGAAAATGGTTTTACACATAATTCAAAATAAATATGTGTAATATTTATAATATTTAGTTTAATTCTTTGTTATTTGAATATTCTGAAAATTAAAAAAAAAAAAATTAAATTATAATAAATCAATAATTATATGATTATTTATTAGTACAATTATTTTCAATAATTCAATATGGACTCCAAAATATGTTATAAACCTACTATCTCAGATCTGCAGTATCATAATTACTTAGACTTAATTACTTGTAGAATTCTCGTTTAAATTTCAAATTCAATAATTAAAAAACAATAATTTAAATAAGTGCATTGTTAAAAGATAAAATTGGAATGTGCATTAAATCTTATGATAGTTTGTTAATTATTTTATAATTAGGGATAAATCAATTCCATCTAACCTAACCAGTCTAAAAACAACCTATCGATTCCGTCACCCATTATTTCAATTTTCATCTGTGGTCATCCTATTTCTTTCTTAACTTTATTAAAATATACATTTACTTTTGACTTAGTTGTGAAATTAATATTTTCGGAAATAATAACTCAAGTGTAAGTACCTATAGAGTAGAAGTATATGTATAGTATAAGTATTCAAGTACATACATAAAAATAGACGTGTATTATAAATAAAATGTACATACCCATAAAATAGAATATATACATACATACATACATACATATATATATAAACAACATAACTAACCTGATTAGTGTAGAACAAATATTAGTCGTCTTACGCGTCATACTTTACGTTAACGATAACCAGTCAATATTTCAGGAAAAAAAACTCAATAAAACGATATTTTTTACATGTATTCCAAATAAAACTATATTTATAAATAGTTAAATATGATTTATAATACAGCTATGTAAGTAAAATAAAATCATAAGTTGTCTTCGGGAAGATTAATTCTCTTCCTGTTCGGTTTATCATAGAATCGATAGGTAAGTTGTATTTAGAATATATTATGTACTTGTAGAATCGATGAAACTCCGGAAATTTTCTTATCGAAAAATATAGTTTGGAAACAAAAATGTTTAAACACATCACACTATACATCATAATATGCCTATAAAATGTAATATAAGTTTGTATTACACTTCACTATGGAGTGAAAGAGATATATTATTATAGAAAACTTCTATTATATTATATTTACACGAGTATAAACAAAGACTTTTTTTCTATTACCTTTGTATGTATTTTTATATATATATCGTGTGTCCTCGGAAACAGGGTACACTTTACCACTCATTACCCTATAAATATTTTTCGATTCTATTTGCAGGACATTAAACTAGACTAATAGACCATAAATTCCTATGACTTACAATTTTTTAAATCAAGTACGCAAGTACACAACTCCGTTGTTTTTAATGGCAATTTCCATTTTGAATATCATTTTCGAATTAATCAATTTTTTTTATGCAATTTTAATCTATTAACCTGTATTCTAAACATAAAATTAATGAAATTAGAGCTAGGCATAATTTTAAAAAAATGTATTAAATTTGATTTTTCTTCTTATTTGTACTTTTTTTTTTGTTCTAAGTACCATATTATATTATGATACATTATACATTTATTTTTAAAGTAATAAATTATTGTTTTTTATTTAATTTTTAATATTATCAATTAATTATTATTTATTCAATGGTTCTTATGCTGCAGGATTATAACACCATACTTACAACGCTATACATTTCTTAAATTTATCATTTTAAATTATTTCGTGCCTATGAACAACTACGAACACCGATAACAAAAGATACCTTAAAAAGTAATCCTTTCAAAATAATTACATTTATGAACTACACGCGGTGAAGCCTCCTTGACACTGTACTGTGTATTCAATTTTTTGTGTCGTAAAGAATATTGAATATATATAAACGCGTATAATAGTAGCAATTTATTGTAGTTGATAACTAAGTTCACACGTGAGAGCTCTCAAACAATTGAATGACGTTCGTATTTTTTTAACCAATTGTTAGAGAATATTAAATTAGTTTGGTAGGCATTCTCTATTTAATCTATTATAATATATACAAAGCATTTGTTGTGTGATTTACTTACAATAATACAATAATACCAGCACAATTTGTAAAAAAATTGAAAAAAAAAATTCATAAGGAGTTTTAATTTTCAGAAGTCTTATTTTAACAGTTAATTTTAGACTCTACTAAAATCACAAGCCGAATATTTTCAGAACCATTATTTAAATGTGATTCTTTACGGTATAGATTTAAGATATTATAATACGTGTTGTTATAATATTCACCATTAGCGCTATTTTGGAACGAAGTAAATGACAAAGTCCATTAAATTTTTCAAAAATACTAACATTTTTAACTAAAAATAGATAATAATTAGATACTCGTGTAGTATAAATTATAAACAACTATTATCAAATTTATGAGCAAGTAATGCAAACAAAATAATAAAGTAAATACTAAATTTACACTCACTGCTGTATAATAATATTAGCTGTCAACTGTACGTTTTTTATAGTATTTACGTATAATACTGAAATCGAATTAACTTTTTTATTTTTCTTATAATTTTATTTTTTTTTCGTTACAAATAAATATAATAACAAGTATTATTATTTACTAAAATAATTTGAAAAAAATATTTCACTGAAAAATAATAACATATTAACATTAAACTTTAAAGTTAAATTATTTTATTTAAATAGTTATAAATATTTAATTTGCAATCATTCGGTTGAACACTTGATAAAAAAAAAATGAATAATTACGTTTTTTTTTTAAGCAACCGTGTGTCTATTAGTATTATATTAAAATGTTTTTATAGGTAATTTTATGAAAGAATTTTCATAGTAGGTTAGTTATACCTAACTTATTATCTGCGTACTTGTTATGGTATTTGAATATTATTTATTTATTTTTTTTATTATGTAATTATCATTCCCGGTAATAACCATATAATTGTCAAATAATTATAAAGTCATATCGCGTATAGTGTTTGGAAATTTAAGAGTTCGTTAAGACTTAATGGTCTGATCACGAGTAACAACTGTATTTAGTACTTAAAGGACCGTTAATAATTTAAGAACTTATTAAACTTTGATAAGCCTTTACAAATTATGGAAATTGGTATATATTATTAGAGTTTATAAGATACGTAAGAATAATCATCGATAAATTATAGGTTATTTAACTCTAATATGCGCTACCATTGATCGTCACAAATGATTTTAATATTTCATGATGTCTCGCATCTAATTAGTCTTTAACAATATTATACATGCTGTTATATTACATTATAATTAATGATACGATTTTGATAAACTTATGCATAGTCTTTAAAGCGGTGACGGTGATACTTATTTGTTAAAATTATATTTGCATCCCATTATTAATATATAACAATTATAAATATTATATAATATTAATCAATTGATTAATATAAAAAATAAAACGGATAATGACATAATATAACAGAAAAATATGCGACCAAACATGCAAAACAATTTTAAAAAAAAAACAATACCTACAATGTTTCCTGACAGCGAGTAAGAAATTAGTGAATGCTGTAAAGGCTGCAATAATAACTGTGCAACAATATTGGCCCATTTAGTTATAGCCGTTATACATGTTGTATTAAAATAATATTATTATAACATGGAAAGCATTTTGAATGAAAAAAGACAACTATTTAAGTTCTATGGGCAGTTCGATTCGAGCAAGAAAAAAACCCATTTGTTGCGTTTGTTTTAACTGAATCTTCTGTCGCACGCTCTATTTACACTAACAAATCAAAAATAAAAAACATAGTCTATAAATTTCGATAATTTTTTTATTAGTAGCGTTATAATGTTGAACTGATATTTTTTTATTGAGAATAAATTACTATACCAAGAAATCATAATATCAATTTAGTAATTATAGATTTTTTAACAACAGAAATAATGTTATCTATTACTGTTTTCCTATTAAACTTTATTAATTTTTAAATTTGAATTAAGAATTAAAAGTAAAAACTAATAACTTCCATTAAAAATTATCTTTTTAATAGTTTCTTTATTAATTATATACAAGTATACAACTAATTTGTAATTGCTGAATAGTGAATACTTCCAAAAAGTTTCTTGAAACTGAAAAGAGCATTATACCACAAAATACGCATATAAAAATAATCAAAGTAAAATAAATGAATATTAGTTTTTTAAACAAAAGTACACAATGCTTAATTAAGATTATCATGCTTTAAAAATCTGTTCATTTTTCATTCTTGTATTATTTTAGATGTATATATTTAAGGTTATGTTAACAATACTATTGTTTTATCGATGTATATACAAATATTATACTTTTACTTAAAATAAAGAAAGAATGATGGCGTTTCATATATTTTCTAAACAACTATTTATTTTTTTTACATTACACTTACTTAATCTATGATTTAAATATTTTTAACATTAATCCTATTTCACTTTTTACAAATCAAACTTTACCCTCAGTGATCTCAAATTTTGTTCAATTTTTTTCAATGAAGACAATTTATTTCATGCGATTTCGTAGCTGGTTTAATGGAATGTCAAATGCAGTACTTTATAAATCTCATCAAATTAAAATCAATTTTTTTTCACATCATTATGTATTTTTCTTTAAGGAATTATTATTTTTTAACTATCTATTTAAAATTTTAAAATCCATTTAGAATGCCACAATTATTTAAAAAGTGTAGAAAATGCTAAAATGAGAATATGTAAATATTATATAATAGCCATTATATAGACCTATTAATTTTGTAATTTACAAAACTTGTTAATAAATCATCTGTATCTGTAGATGTTTAATCAGACTTTTATTTATTTACAACATCATTCCTAAAAAATTTATTAATATTATGTTGAATAGAAATTATTAAATTAATTGCTTAATAGATATACCAAAATTAAAATCAATATAAATAAATACTAAATTGATTTAACTAATCACAATCAAATTCAGTCTCAATTGAAAATATGATACAGATTTATAATTATTATTTAATATATGACTAATTATAGGAAATGTATAGATTATTTTCTAATATTGGAATATGAAAGCTCGAAAAATGATTAATAAGTTTAGGTATACAATTTATCGTTTGTTATGATATACGAATAACATTATAATACCTACACAGTAAACATTGTAATATACGTAAAACACAAAACAATATTAAGTATTAACTCATTTTGGTAAGTATAGACGTAATCTGGGTAGCAAGAGAAAAGCAGATTGTCGCCTCCAAGACATTTTAATGAACAATTTTCATTAAAATGGTTTTAAAAAAAAGTTTAATAACATAATATTAACAAATAAATTTGAAAAAATAATTAAACTAATCGCATTTAAAATATAATTAAAATTACAAACGATGAGTAATATCAATAATATGTTTTTAATTTCAACAAAAATAGCTATTTTATTAATAAACAAACTAAATTATTTTTCCTGGTATCCCTCAGTTTCTATATATTATAATATGAAAAAAGACTCGTAGATATTTTATTCACTAGTTGCCAACAATTTTCCAAAATTATGGTAATAATTCTCATCTTAAATTTAAAAAAAATTAACATATAGTTATAATATTCATGTTTAATTGATAGTTTTTAATTTATTTAGTAACTTTTGTATCATTTTTGATCCCTGTAAAAAAAAAAAACATCAGGTAATTAAAAATTACTTATTATCTCATTTGATTATTTTAACTTTTTATTGATCGTTTTTTTCTGTAAATATTGCTAGTTTTTTAGAAAAGTCCCACTGATGTTAAGCGTTATTTATTATCTTGTATTTCTGCTATAAAAACGATCGTTATGATAGCCAAAATCATAAAAATATCACATTAGCGAGACACGCCAATAATGTTTATCATAAAATAGTAAATTTTTTTTATTATTCCAAAGAGAGAACGAACGAAAACGTCTGTCTCCGTCGTATTATATTTTAACAGTTGCGGTGAATTATGGACAATTCAAAAACAAGTATATATTATATTATACACATAAGTCCATATGTCCGGTATCACGCGTGCATAATATAACATTTAATATTAATATTACTATTCATATTACTATTTATACATAAAATTAAACGCAGTCCGTGCGCATTATTGCGGTGATGTTATTATGGGTAAAATCGCATTCACACGTATATAATATTATTTAGGTTTAGACACCTACCTCTATAGGATTATAATATTATATTATTCGACTATAGAACTTATAGTTATAAAGTATATATAAACGCCGGCGTAAATTTTACTATGTAATATATTGTTATAAACCGATTCACGGTATCCTCTTGACCTATTAAGCCCTGCCAAATTGTACGTCTATAATAAATTATACAAAGGTGTGTATTTATGTGTATGTATATGTGTGTGTGTGTGTGTGTGCGCGCGCGCGCGCAGGCTGGGTAACCTATCTCAAAGACGCCCTCGCATATCGTTTCCCGCGTACCTGTATGTATGTGCACTACGTCCGGTATGCGACCGGATCTCATCTTCGGATAAACTGCTAGCTACTTTATTATTATCGGCAATCGGCTGTATATTAAAGTAATATATACATATATAAATAATATAGTATTGATGTATTTTATATTCAGTGGCTTAAAGAATGTGAGAGTGAAGTCTAAAATGGCCGGAGAGAAATATGAAAGTAGAAAGATAATAAAGTTATTGGAAATCTACTGCCTTTTTTACTTACGTATAAAAGTATAGTTCTAGTATTTTAGCTAGTAAAGATATTGGCACTCGTCAAGAGACAACTTTTGTATTGATTGTTACGTACAGTCAACGATACAAAGTTGAACAAATTATTCTACAAAAAGTGTAGATAAGTACGAAATGGCAACGCGTACCTTACAAATACATAAAATGTACAAAATATGCTCAAGAATGAGATGTGGATTAAAATATATTTTATTAAATAATAATCAATATCAACAAATCAATTTACATAATTCTATTTAATCCGCGGAAAATGTAAAAAAAAAATTGTTAAAATTACAAGACTTTCAGTGTGAATACCTAATCGATTTTAATGACTTATTATAATATGTGATATAGGTACTTCATAATAATATTCTACATAAAATATGTATATTAAATGTTATCGTTATTAGTATAGTTTAAAAATTTAAACTTTTAAATTAGTTTTTAGTAAAGTACATATTATATGATATAATGTAATAATTATAGATAATAAATACCCATAGTCGATAATAATCTTGTTTTTAGTTTCTAATGTAATTTATTAACTATTTACGTTATTTCAATAAAAAATTATCATGATACCTTATCGATAATAGTATTGGCATTAATGAAGGGGGCTCGATTAAAATTGTTTGGGACATCGTCCAACTAATGCACCCCATAATCAAAATGTACCTTTTCGTATCTTTATATAGTCATTTGAGTAAAGGTTTGTAGTCAAATAAATTATATTTTTTAGTCTTAACCCTGCAATCGCGTCCATAACTATATCTGCAGCCATAAATATATGGCATAGTTCGATTTATATAAAACCGGTGAATATAATATCAATATTTAAAAATGCATTTATGGAAAATAAAATATCCAATATTATAATATGTAGTTATAGTGTTGTATTGTATTTTAAAATACCATGAGTGGTGTTATATACTAACTTACACATATTACGCTTTGGAAAGATTATTATTGATGGCTCATCAATACTCATTATATTTTAATATCGCACTGGCTCTGAAGTTGGTCGTGATGTGATTGATGAGGTATCAAAATAGTATCCAAATGAATATAAAATATTCAGTATTATAACTCCCATTAAAAATTAAACTCACAACAATATCATTTGACAAAAAAAATAAAAAAAAGGATAGGAAAGGATAGGAAAGCAGCATTTTAAACAATATTATTAGAGGTCAACCCCGAAAATATAACTATACTAAAATAGTAAAACATATATAATAATATGATGTTAAATGGATTCAAGACATGCTTGGGCTAAGCAACGGAATCATAAATTATTTTCATAACTGGACGCTCGCGAACGTTACATCCTATTTATTAGGAACATTATTCTTGGGTTGTTTCGAAACGCACTTAGGATGGGTTCCCGTGTCGAGGATTACCCGCTACGCGTAAATCTTATCAGCGGTTGGTAATCTTCAATTTTGGACGATGTCGTGTTAACACAACACCCGTATACACCGGACAATGCCTGTAACAAAATAATAATATAAACATAATGCAGTGCCGTACTTACGCCGCCCGAGGGTTTAATACAATGAATACATGAAATATTTTACGTAACTGCTATTATACATAATTCACTATGAATCTTACAGCGAATGTAATGCTATTTTTGTATTGCTAATACAAATAATATTTTTTTTTCTCTCTCAAAGTATAATAAACAAAACAATATGACCTAATTATAATGTACATTAGGAATATAAAATGGTATAATGATCGGGAAAAATATTTTTTTTTTTTTTTCATTTACCTTACCATTATTATAATTTTTATTTGTGAGAATTTTTTTTATTTTCGCCACTTTAGGGAGGGTTAATATATTTTTAATAAGACGAAAAAAAATACTTCGGTTTGTAATGATTATTGAACTCAAAATAAATGCGAACAATATTAGCGCACGATATTATATGCGTATAATAGCCTAGCTATAAAATTCGGCTTATGTAGAGTATACCGTATAATAATTATGTCACTGCAGACTGTAAGTAAAATAAAAAACAGCCATGAACTGAAAAATTTAATCTATTCTGTTAAGAGCAATTATATATACATTAAGATTACATATATTTTATGTAGAATATATTTTATGGTATTAAATAATTGAATCATACTTGGTAACAAATACTCCAAATTATTTAAGTATTTAGTTTGTTATTTCTAAATTTCATAATTTAAAAATTATGAAATTTTATTTTATTTGTTATTAAGCTTATAAGAAAAGTTTAAATGTTTATTCCTGAAAATTGTATCATTTGTTTTAGTTTAAAGTTTTTACGATGGTAATATAAAACTAATGAATTAAAATAATTACCTACATAGTCAATCTTATTTTATTGTATTTAATTTATTTGAAAAATACTAAGAAGGTTTATTTTTAAATGTAGTGTATTTTATTTAGAGCTATCAAGTTATATTGTATATATTCAATTTTTTTTTATTTCCTATACCTATTTAATTTTTTTTTTAAATAATTATTAGGTTTACCTAATTTTCTTTGAAATTTTGTTGATTTATCCATATGGCTTGATTGATTGATAAGTTTTTCCAACTTACATATTAACTATTGCAAAACTTCTATTCTTTGAAATATATGAGAACTAACGAAACTTCCGAACTTCTATAATAACGTTCGTTCATTGTGGCTGAAACTAGACTACCTACTGTTTTATCTATCTACATTATGATGACACAAATACTCTATGGTTTTGTAGAAACTCTGTGTAATCAAATTGTATATACATCAGACATCGACCCTGTGTTCTGATTGGTTGTTTGTAATGAAGGTATGACCAAACAAATGCTGTGTTTTAATTGTTTTTTTACTTTTAATTCTAATTATAAATTTAAGAGTACTAGATACGTAGAAATTATATTGTTTATTAAAATCTATATTATATTATATTATGTTTGTTTATATTTATGACTTACCGATACCTATATACATTTTGTAAGGTTTCGACGTTTCGCAACACAAATAACTACACGTAATACATCTAAGGTTTTAAAAACCCTCAAATATCTAACATTCAAAAATAATGTAACCTATTTAAACATTTTTTTTTTTAAATATCCGAATTTATTAAAATTAAAAAAATTAAATCCTGATTAATTCAAAACAAATGTTATATGATATCATTTTAAGTGTATTTTTCACTGTTTATTTGATTTTTTAATGGTGGCTTAATTTTTGCATAGGTTTATATATAGTTTAAAAAAACAATTTTATGTCAATAATCATCGTAACGACAATGATTTAAATTAACAGTTTAGTAATAATAATCATTGTTATCATAAAATTATTATACTATTAATTAATCGTCTATTACAGTAGAATCTCGTTTTTTCAGGCCTCACTAGTTAAGACATCATATTGGTTTGGATTATATATTTTCATTTCGTTTTTATGACTTGTAAAAACAAAATACCTGTTAAGTTAGGTTATTTTTATTACTATCGATTTACTAATTTTATCAAACCAAAACTTGTGTAACGAATAACGATTGCCGTGTCTATCGACATCGTACATGACTCCATATAAGTAAGGGACGGATAATATATTGAGTGTGAGGAATGACAAGCTGGCCTGACTGCTGACTTAAGGTTTTCCGGCATGCGTTATATGAAATATAAAATTTACCGATGCGTGCTTGATGGGAGTGTGCAACACGGCAGTGGAGACTCCGCGACGCTCCACACGGCCATCAGCAATCACTCATCATCACACTCGCGGCACGTCAACACGTCATACTAGGATCGATAACACTCATATTTTTTACACATTATAATATATTATCTGTACTCTGCGATAAATCCATATGCTTTATGGGGTATTTTACTTAAATAAAACAACCCTGATCTCTAGAGTAGTTTATGACACACCAAGATCGAGATCTCGATTACTTCGATAATATAAACATAACATTGTCATAGATAACATGTTGAACGGTAGTGATAGGTGAAGAGGGAATTTATATTTGTTGATCAAAACTTGTTTTACAAACGTTTTAAAGCTAATTTAGTTTAATCCGGACTTTCAGTGATCAGGATGGGGTCTAGTCTCTTTGAATCTAGATTGATATAAAACTGAAATAATATTCTTATGAATATTGTGTATGAATTAAAATATATAGATATTATATATATAGTTTTAAAATGTAGTTTTAACATACGTGTATTTTTTGGATTGGGAATTGGCTAAAACTTGTTAAACCAATATCACGTTGCAGTACCTAGATTGCCCCTTTAATAATCGATACCATGTATAATTAAGTTACGTTGCCACAACAAATTCACAGATTATAGTTTTTAAAATCATGTTTTTACCTATTTCACAATTTTTTTTTTTTAGGTATAATAGTTACATTATTCAGTATTCATCTTAGAATAATTTTTTGAAAAAATTTTAAATTTGACTTATTAACACGCAAAAATATAAGTATTTATTGTTTTTCTATACGGCGAAGAAAATATCAACTAGGCACTTAAGTTACTTACCACCCGTATTAGTACAAATGAAAACTGTTATATAAATACTTAAAGATATGTTTAATATTTTATTCCAGTGTTTGAATAGCTAAATATATTCAGTTAATTCAGTACTAGAAACTCAAATAAGTGATTCGGTTATACATATTTTCTAATTATAAATTATGTATTTTTTAATATTACAATATTTTCAAAATAAATTAAGCGATACATATAAGTATTATCTATCTTCAATGCAAAAAGATAAATTTAAATGAGCTTTTACAATAATTATAACTGTAACTATGAAATATGTAATTTTTTCTTCAAGCACTTAGCAATACTTCAGTTACGACAAAAATATTTATTTGATTCAACACGTCACCATATGTACATTTTTTAATTTTATTTATTTTGTATAGAGCTATTTTATTTATAAATAATAAATAAAATCACAAACAATTTTGAAGTTATTTAAATAATGTTTAGATACATGAAAGCATGCGCATTTTTACCCCGACCATGGGATCAAAAAAAGGCAGCATCCGAAATGCATGACCAAAAAAAAAAAGTTCAAAATGATATGCCATCTCTTAAAATAGATCTGTCCCAATTGCATGCCGTGTATCCACAAGTTTATTTATCATGCATTTATATGCATAACTTAAACTTTTTTTTGCATGCATTCGGATGTACCAAAAAAATGCATTTATTATACTTTTTAATTGCTTAAAATTGTTGGATATTTGTTTAGAAAAAAATAATTTTTGATTCGAAAATTGCAATTTTCGTTTTATGTATAATATAATAACAATAAAACAATATACCAAAAACGTGTATATTACCACATAACAATTATTAAATGAAAAGTGCGTCATTATACTCCAGGTTACTCTATAATTAAAATTCGTAATGCTAAAGTTAACCTCCAGAACGATAGAGTTTATAAAATTATTTACGCACGTTCATTATATAGCAAGCAGAAATACCGGAAGATAAAACTAGTGGAATAATATGAGAACGTGAAAATAATATTTTTGGTACAAAAGGTGCATAATATTAATTATTATTGCAGTTTTCTGCGATATGTCGAAATAACACAATTAATAGTATTTACTAATAATTAAAAATACTTTATACGTTGTATTCTAAGTACACGGTTTGAACGATGTTTTAATTATCTTAGTATAAAAATGTATAATGTAATATTTTTATTTAATATAATACACAATTTTCACTGATGTCCTATCGATTCCCGAACGAATAGCGCAATCAATTGATAGGTAATACGTCATGGTGACACGTCAAAATATCCCAAAAACAAAATATCCCCGCGAAAATATTCCATGACAAAATATCCCGCGAACCAAGACTGTTAGCTCACGACACGCGTTGTAGATAATTATGTAAAATGACACACAATACCATTATCAAAATACCGAATAACACACATTCGCTTTGGATAAAGATTGATTATTAATTTTAATCGCAACTTTTATAGTGAAGGTTAATACTATAAGTTATTATTTACGTGTGATATTTTGTCAACGAACCGTAAATACATCAGCTGTAATATTATAACAACTGTCGATTTTTTTTCTTTTCGAACACGATTGGCTATCACTCGTCGACACAACTCTAATAATTATAATATTTAGGTATATAGGTACAACCCATAACCCTTAGCTAATATTTAATTACATTTTCTACTCCGGATATCCTACTATGTTTCGTATTGGAAACGCCAACTAATATCAGACACAGATTAAACCGAATTAAAGATAATTTCACCGATATACATTTTCACATTTGACATCACAACGCGTTATGTTCGCGTGTATATACATATACCGTAAATAGATAGATCAGCAGTGTACCTATGTTATTAAACTATCGTCGGTGTCCTTGTACCGACGTACCGTGTAATATTCACTTTTATTTTCGATCCGTGTACAGGTTAATGATATATTTATATACGTATATATTATTAATTATAACTATATAATATACTATTACGGCAATATATATTATATATATATATATAGGTATATACAATTTTTTATCGCTATTTTCTTTTCATTTAAATATCAATTTATTTATCCTTTGTAACATATTTCATGTTATTCTAGACAAAATACTATATTATAATTTTATTTTCACTGTAAGAATTTATAATATTAATATATTATTTTATATAGTTGAAATAGTTGTAAATAATATGAATAAATACAATTTTTTTAAATAATATATAGGTTACCATTTTGGTAAGTTACCGTACAGGTATAAATGATTTTGTCATGTTATTTATAAAAATTAAATTTTATTTATAATATTTTATAACATACCTACGGGTACTTGTAGGTTTAAAATTATATAATGATTATACGTCTTATTAAAATGTATTTTATTTGTTCATACTATGTCAAATATACAGCTAATGTAAAACTATATAATACACTATAATATAGTGACATAGATATTGTTGATTACATTTTTTAAATCTTAAAAAATACAAACAATATACGTAGATAACGATACATTTTTTACTGTCTTACTATATATTATACTGCAAGTGATTTTTTTTAAATTAAATAATAATATTAATTCAAACAGTGATATTGACATTTTAAAAATATTGATTTTCATAATTTGAATTCATAATAAAACTTTACGTTTGAAAAAAATATATTTTTATTGTTTTTAACAATATAACTTAGAGAGGTATAGTTTTTACCTTTTTGAATTTCAACAAACATTTTTAATTTCAGTGTGAAGTAGTTTATTTTTCTGAGTATTTCATAAGTAAATAAAAATAAAATTTCAAACATGCAGATAGTTAATTAATACAAACTTTTAAAATTTTGATTAGTGAAACGGTACAAGAGTATACTACAAGTAGTCTGGTCTACCAGATACTCCGCTCATCAAAACTTTAAATATTTATAACAATCTTAAGTTATAACTAATTTACTTAATTTGTTCGAAATGGCATATACATGCATGTATATATTCAGTATAAGTAACATTTGTTAAATAGTCTTGTTACACCTTATATATATATATATATATTCAAATTATGTAAAAAAAAAAATGTTTTTAAAAATTATTTATTATTCAAAATCATTAATGTTTAAAGTTAACTTACTGTTAAATGAGTCGATCTACCCAATGACGAGTAGGTATATGTATATACTTTTAAATATCAATGATTAAATCACTATTATTATTTATAATAGTGATTATTCTAATTTATAGAATTTATCTGAACTCAGTAAAAATTACTTGACTACCTATCTTATGTAGGGCTAACACTCCAGAGAATACAAAAACATTAGACGTACCTATATTTATATATATATAATATCATTGATTATAAATACTACCAGTAATCAATGATAATTTATATAATAAGTAATTTCCTACTTTATGTTTTTAAATATTATTTACGATAATAAAGCAACGATATCCATGCAAAAATAAACATTTGTTAATAAATTAAGTAAATGTGAATTATTCCAATATTATATAATTTAACTATTGTTGTTGAACTGAGTTGGTCACTAAACTGTCTAAACTCTTACCCGTATTTTCATGATAGTCAGTAACTTCAACATTGTGTCACTGTATAACCGCAGAATAACTGTTATTCCGCTGTTATAAGCACTTCGACTGGATAATAATTTACCCGTTGTTAATAATTAATCACAAATTTTTAATAGGTAGTCGTTATAACTTAAAATTTAAAATTTAAATCTTTAGTTAGTTTACATACATCATTATACCTCTCTCGTTAATCGTTATTTTATTCCTGCACAATGTCATTATTATTATTATACATTTGAAAATTATAATATTAAAAGAAAAAACAAATTATTTGCTTATGAATAAAGTTACGAATGAGTATGTCATCGTGGGTATATATTTGTATTTTAATCAGACATTTTAATATCTAATTGAAATATAGGTACGCCATTAGATAATATACTGATTAATAAATGGTAATTGTAAATAATTAGCGTGTGTTTTTGAGAATTCCCATCAAATAAAGTTCCTTGCCTAATCCTAATTTTATATTATAATAACATAATTTAAAGGTACATACAAAAATGAAGTTTTGTTCAGAAATATCAAGAACGAAAGATTAAAATCACAAAAACCATTAGAATATTTTGATCTTTAGATTATTATTTTAATTTTTTACATTTATTCGTGACGAAACTAACGGTTGTGTAACTCTGTATACACGGGTTAGTGTAAGCTGATATACTTCTATTGCAATATTATGTTCCCGACTGGGTATCTAACGACTATTTTAGTATGAATCACTGAATACATTATAAGGGTACGTTAACCGCCGCAGTTATGTTCGTATTTCTTACGATAGTTACTTTTCTACAAATGTTTAAATTGGATTTTTGGTAAATGTTTCGTTTTATGTAAATGAGGCTGCTGCATATATTATATCATATTGTAGGTATTCTAGAAACTTCCACTCCGACAACCTATTCGACGGTTTTACTGAACATTACGCATATAATGTCATACCGGTCGTGTTTTTTTTTTTTAAGGTGGCTGTTGTTTTTACATGTTTCGTTAGTGACAATTCTATAAAGTAGGCACTGTAGTAGTCTAGCCGCTCGCCGTCAATCGTTGCTCTGGCGGCTGAAGCTGACGGGTCCCGCTTGCCGTCTCGTGGTCGTCGCACATCGCGCGCTCGAGCAAAACGAACCCGCGACACTCGTCTGCCCGTGGGATCGACCGCGAGAACGTTGCAGATGTGACCAGTGGCCTATAATAATACATTGGCTTTTACAATATTGCACCTATTCTCCGTGTCGTATTTCACTACCTAATTTATTGTGTTATCCTGACGATATACTTTTTTTATCTCTTGTTTGTCTGTTTTTCATGACTTCTTGTTCATTGTTTAAATTATATTTTATTTTATTCATTTAAACCTTTGTTTTTCTAATCAAAATTGTTTGTGCTTTGATATATTTTTTACTTTAGTTATTTATGTTAACTATGAAAGATTAAACAATATTATGTCTTTAAGGTACATTTTTTTTTATTATTATTCATTTATACATTGTTTTTTAATTTGTTGTTGAAATATTAATAAATTGAAAAATCGTATTTACAACGAATTATTGTTTTTTTTCTTCGTATTTACATGTATAGAAATCAAATAATTTGATTAATCGTCAGTGACAATGCTGCATTTGACATATCAGATTATTACACTCTACCAAGTGGGTCTTCTAGTGACTAGTAATAGTATCTGGACGGACTTACCATTTTTCCGGCCCAAGGCATTACAACACTATTATATTATATAAATAAAAGTAGAAATATACTGAATAATTGCGGCGCCGCCGAAGATGTTGCGCACTAGGCACGTGGCTAGGTTGCCTATGCGTAAATCTGCCCCTGCCTACTTACGTCCTACATGGTTACACAAGAAAGAAATCAAGTTTAAAAAAAAAATAATTAATTATTCATCTATAAAAATTAAAAATACATATTCATTTAACCATTATCAAGTTGATGTCAATTTTTAGAGTAAAAGATAAGGTACCTATTTTATGTTTATACATAACCAAATATGATGGAACAATAAAAACTTAAAATAACTTTAGTGACTGGTTTTTAAAAATTTAATAACTTATTATTCTATTATTAATGTATGCACAAGACATCACAATGTCATAATAACATATTCACATTGATGTTACCTACTAACCAACTCAAATTATTATTATTATCATAACATAATATCATTAATGATAACTGTTAAAGAAAAAATGTATAAATTTAATGATTGATAAACGACAAGTATATTATGTTAGTTTAAGTACAAAATAATTTGATGCTTATAAAAAATAAATCGCGAGGCAATTAATTGCCTCTTACACATATTGAGTGTAATAATTAATTCGTTCCTGTATGGCTGTATGTATATATTTCTGTATAATAATGCTATGCAATCAATATAATGACATTAGAAATAGGAATATTTCTTATTGTCTGTTAAAACTAAAACTGTACATATTTAATTATAAAATAATTCATTTGTCGAAACTGGTAATCGTTTTTCTCACATAATACTTAATAAAATGTACAATATAAACATGGTAGCCATAAGAATGATAGGACTATACCACATTATGCAGATCCATATGATTATTATTGTGTTGGTGGGCAAGAATAATAGGTAAGTATCTAACTCGTGCGAATAGTTAACAAATAAATTCATTCTTAGAACAAAACTGTTATATAATAACAGAAAAAAATACATTACAATATATTCAGAAAAATATTAATGTCAAAGTATTAAGTAACCACTTGCAACTGGCTAATTTTACGTAAAATGATAATATTATCATTATGAATAATTATTATGAATTTATTCAATTTTCAGTTAAAAACGATAGTGTAGCGACATCTTACAGTTAACATTCGAAATACTTATCACTATTAAATTCGTTATCAATTTTAAGGATAACAAATAAATGATAATATTGATAAGAGTTAAGCAAATAAGTTTAGTTTTAAACGTCTTTTATGAATTTCGTGTATTTCGTCTTGAAGATTAAACCACACTAAAGTTATTGAATACAGATTATTATTCTGTATTCATTTATAATATATATTGTAAGTATTAAGATTTAGCACTTATTTGCTTAATAAGTTTTAATTTTATTATTTTCATAGTACTATAATTGTATGTTTCCATTTAGGTATAACAACTAAAAACTAATATTAATCAATTAACACTTTAAAGACTGATTTTAATAATATTATTGTCATGCCACCTAAAAAAAACGCCAACGCTAAAGGCCCCAAGAGTGCTTCCAAAGCAGACGATGAGGGCAAAGGAAAGGAGAAAAAAGGCGGTGGTTCGTCAGCTGTAAAAGTAAGTTTTACAAAATAAATTTTAGATATAGGGTTAAATTAGTGTTTAGTGCACAGTAGTAGAATGTAAATGATTGGACATCTTAATAGACACATATACTACAAAATTATATTACTTTTTCATTATTTTGTTTTGTTTTATAATATGCAAGTTTACTTATTTTAATATATATATATATACATTAAAGTTAAAGATTTAACAAATTATTTTACTTTGTGTACAACTGTGGTTATGTCTTTTATTTAATGATAGGTATTTCAATCCATTGATATCTCATATTATTTATTCTCATTTGACTATAGTAATTATAACTATAATATCACTTGTAATATCGTATCTAATTATTTATGTTATACAATTTAAACTATATTTTAATAAAATAAATTACATCTTTGTAAAGAGCATATTAATAATTGTATTTTTTTTAACTTAATCTTTTAATGTGATACATTATTATTTCAGGTGAGACACATTCTGTGTGAAAAACAATCAAAAATATTGGAAGCGTTGGAAAAACTTAAGACGGGTGCTAAATTTAATGAAATTGCTACACTGTATAGTGAAGATAAAGCTAGGCAAGGTGTAAGTTAATAATCGAGTGATAGTTTGATAATTTTTATTGATAAAATTATATCAAATATACCAGACAAAAATTTAAATGCCTGTTACTTTTATTTTAAAAATATAAGCCAAGATGAATTATGAGCTTATAAAGATTTTATATTATATTATAGGTTTGTTAATTTTTTTTCCTTATATCTAACTATAGTAAAAATTCTAGTATTTATAATCAATGGTACAATATATTTATTCATAATATTCTTAAATATTAATATGTTTTACACACCTACATAAAAACAATATTAGTAGTATTATTTTATATGTACCCATATTAAATTAAATTTGACTTGTTTGATTAGATCTCTAACTTTTACTATTAATAATATTATAACTATAGAATTTCCATAAATTTATAAGTATTTAATTTAATAATTTTGTTGCAGCTAATTAATTTATACATACATAATATATTTATACATATTACATGTCTTATGATAGATAAATTTAATTTTACTTAAGCTATTTTCCAATATTTACAATTTTAATCAGAATATTTCAGCTACTTAGTAATCAATTTTAAAAATTTGATAATTTCTATTAGTTTAAATTTTAAATTATTTAGAAATTATTAAAAATCTAATTATTATAATAATTTAATAAATTATTATACGAATAAAAAATATTTATTGATTTATATGTATTGCCTGCATAATAATAATTACCTAGGATATTATTTTTGTATAATTATTTTAATCAAATAAAAAATCTAGAATTTAATATTTTTTGTTTAAAAGAAAATTTAAAATTTGAATAAATCTAATAAATATTAAATATGAATTATCCTATGAAGAATAATCAACAAATGTTTTTTATGTTCATTCTAAAAAGATGTATAAATAACCATTAATATATTATTACAATATTAAACAAACTGAATATTGATATAATATTGACAATTTATTTACTTATTTATAATTATTTTTATGGTCAAGATTTTAAGCTTTATCATATTTTCTGATATTTAAATTTTTAAATATTAGAATATTTAATGTACTCAATTGATTTTCTACTATTTTATTTACTAATAATGACTAATATGTTGGTATTTATTATATATATAATTCAGTTTATTACATTATTAATTAATTATAGGGTGATTTAGGCTGGATGATTCGTGGATCAATGGTTGGTCCGTTTCAAGATGCTGCATTTGCTCTACCTACATCAAGTCTTGGTAATCCTGTTTATACCGATCCGCCTGTCAAAACTAAATTTGGTTATCATATTATTATGGTTGAAGGAAAAAAATGATAATTTTTGTTGTTTTTTACATCATATTCTATTTAAAATACTACTTCTGTTCGCTTGCAAAAATTGTAAAGTTTTTTATTTTTATATGCAAGTATAAAATAATAACAATATGTGTCACTGTGTAAGTACAATAAAGCAATTTTTATTTACAAAATATTGATGGCTTTTTATTGCTAACACGATTAATTTTTTTATTCAATATATAATGTATCCTATCAAGTAATCCCAAAACAACAAATACAATAATTGTCTGTAAATTATTTAAATAAAAATGAATTCATAGACCACATAAATATTGCATACAATACTATTAAAAATAAATATTCAAAAATATATTAATAATACAGATTTGGAAATTATTAAACAATTTTATTTTTAAGTCATTTACCATTTATTATTATATATCTATTGAAATATTATTGTATTAATTTTTTTTAAGCATTAGTTTTTCTCATTTTATATAATTACATAAAGAAGCGGTTCCCAACATTCTAATCATAGAGAAGAGTAATCACTTGGCATTTATATGATCAATAAAAGTAAAATTATAAAAGTTGAATTAAAGTGAGCTATTTAAAATTACTGTTAATGAATATTTTATTTTAAATACATGTATTTAAATTGTATTATAGTATCTCATAATATGACATAAGTAAAAAATAATAATGTATATATTAAGTAAATAAAAATTAATTTTTCACAGTTACATACCACCTTAATTGTGTTTGTATACCATCGATTAGGAATCATTGACTTTGTGAGTAGATTGAAGATAATTTTCCAAAGGTCATATGTACATAAATATTTTTTTTTATACAATTGAAAATAAGTGTGCGCAAAAAAATTCAATTACTTGATTTCTAGAATTTTACTTTATTATAGACATTGAAATAAGTTGTTAATGTATGGAGTTTATTATTAAGTTAAGAGACAAATCAATGCTTATATTATTAAATTATTTTATTAGTATAAATGTATAATTTATTAGCAATATTACATTGGTTGTCTTGTATAAAGAAGGTATAATTACATTTTGTCTTAATATATATAGTATACCACACTTTTCAATAACAATTTAAACATACTTCTTTGTTTTAATCTAATGTAATGAACACAATATTGATTAAAATAAGAATTATTTTACTAATTTAACTTGATTTTCTATTTTTAAATTCATGCATAATTACAAATAATTAAAAAAAAAAATGAATTATATTTCACATTTCAGTTATTTATGTCTTAGGTTAAATATTATTACACATTTATGTTATAAATAATTAATTTCGGTTAACAATCAAAATACTTAAACAAACATTGAGGGTTGAAAGCTAAAATTATAATTCAGTAACAAAATATATAATGTAAGTTTTAAGGTTTATTATATTATTTTTATAAGTAAATTTTTAAACAGAAAATTATGAATACAAAAACAAAAATACAATAGGTATTATGTTACCCCCAAAAATATTATTGTTTTAACATAATGTAAAATCCCTAAATATAATATGCACAGATTAATAACAAACAGATGTTGATGAATGGTCATCAGTATTAATAGTTACCTAATGAGGAACTGAGTTTATTTTGAATGGGGAGGGACATCAAACGAAGGGTATTGGATTTATAGTATAAAGACAGGATATTATTATTGTATATAAACATGATAAAAAGACAATAAATCCATTCGTTTGTATAAATCATGGTTCCTATAACAACAGCTGTGCTGACCTGAACAGAAGCATGTTTTTATATAAAATGTATTTACATTTACCTAGTTTATAATATATAATTAACATAATGACGTAATAACTGTGGTGCACAACGATCCCGTCGTAAGTCGATGGTGATCAATAATATTAAAAAATATGTACACCGAACTTTGGTTTAAAACAGTTTGTTGTCGTCGACGTTGAACTTCTAAAAATAATAATTATGAATTAAATATTATGAACTCGCTTGTAAAATATGTCATTAATCAAGACCAATAGTGTAATTACTTTAAAATGTAAAAACGATTTAAACGAGTTCCCTACAAATGAATAACGACTGACAACATACTTAGTACATGGTTACTGGTCAGACGACCAGTAATTAAAATCTAAAACTGAACACAAACTTAAGAGTTAAACATTTTTATTGTTACTTTTAAGATTTGCTAATACTTGACGAGTAACTTCTTACTATTATATCCAGTAAAATAAATGTTTTTATTGATTATACGGAGGAATCATATTGTAACATTTTACATATAGATTTTGTAAGTTGTCTTGTAAGTATGATTTTCAAAAAGATTATATTATTATATTTTTGACCTAAGCGTTATAAAAAAGAGTCATCATGGGAAAATACATTGGATCACGAACATATTTTTTGAATCGCGTTTATTATAGTAATAAAAATTAAATCGTCATACTAAAATTAGTTTAACGTCCTATCGATTTCACGTAGACAGAAGCTAGGTAAAAAAACTTTTTCATTCTATTCTTATCCTAATATTATTATACAAAATATAAATTGTAAGACGGCGTGATGTATAGGCAATATGGGTACATTTCAAGGCATTATTTTATTTATATATAGTAAAAACTCTTTATAACGGATCTGAAGGGACCGAGGGATTTCTTTCGTTAAAGAGAGTTTTCGTAATAGAGAGCGTTAAAAAACAAAAACAATATTTTTGTTAGAAATTACATCGATAATAAAATGAACATATTCGATATCGATAATAACGGTATTATTACGATATTAAAAGTAAATACACATAACCATTATTATGTAATGTTTACGTTATAGAGTTTTTCGATGTAAAGAATTTCGTTATAAAGAGTTTTCACTGTATGTTCAATCATGGCATGTTATTCAGTATGTACATGTAAAAACACTAGTCTATTATCTTGTATTGGATATATCATATTTTAAATGTACACTACTTTCATCTATTGATTATAATGTTATAAACAATTATGTTATATTCTTACGAAATTATTATAATTGTTACTTTTTCTAACACCTTAGTCTGGAGTTTCGTAAATATTATTGAGTATAAAATAAGCATTAGCAAAATGTTAATAATAAATAATAATATCAAACAATCGGATAACGGGGTTGTGATGCAATGTCATTTTAACATTTTAGTTAATTTAAGTATGGCTAAATCAATATATATGTACGTGAGTTTAAATTGCACTTTATAATATAGTGTGTATAGTTTTTTTTTACAAAATGTATACGTATATTATGTGTATTACATCATAATAAATAATAATGAATAATATACAGCAATTGAAATTTACAACTTAAAATTTGTATGTACATTGGTTATCGATAAAAAAATTATACATAATTGTTTGAAAATCTAAATAAAAAATCCTGCCGAAAGTAATAACTATATTAATTTCATCAAAATTATCTTTACCTATGACCAAGTCAAAAGATATGCGAATATTATTTAACTATATAATCATAATTATGACAGCATTTGTAATTATATAGCGAATTGTATTAGAGTTACAACATTTAGTATAATATATTTTAAAATTGTAATATTAAACTAATTTGTTTATTTGTTTAAATAAAACTTTCGTTTTAAAATAATAAGTTTTTTTTTTATTCTGAAACGTTAAAAATTCGATATAAACAAAACTTTTTATACGATGTCAGTCCTGAGAATAATAATTCTTATAATTCATTTCAATATACATAGTTTATTATAACGTTTGTTACTATTTACTTCATTGACAACTATGACATTCAAACAAAAGAAAAATGGAAAAACTATATGATAAAAATCCAATGATGAAAGGTTCCTAGTTTTGAGTTTTAAACACATGACTATTACCTAATTGAAAATTATTATTTTATTAAAATCTAATTTTTAATCTCAAAGCAAAAGTTAAATTTATGTCATTAACCCTACTATCAAAGTCCATTTACTATATTTGAATTATGATAATATATAAACATACGACAAAATATGAACACGACCTTATTAGGCGATATAATGGAATTAAGATAATAACGTATGTGATATTAATTATTATTTTAATATTAATAAAAACAATACGATTCACACCTCTGACATAACAAACGCAAGCTATGTTATTATTTCACGGTTGGGTCATAATTGTTCGTCTCGTCGGTGTACTCGTCACCATAATCACCACCAGTTTCCTCGTCACCACCACCTCCTCCTCCACCGTTCTCGTCGTAATCGTCAGTCGGTGGTTCTGCGGTGGTCTGTGATCGGTACGATTTTGTCGTGGTTGTCGGTTCCTTTGGGACATCATCGGACATAGCGACAAGTTATTATTATGATCAGTATTAGGAATTATATAGGTATGCACACGAACGAAGCACGTTATACAAAAGCACACTCGAGTTAAAAAAAAACAATGTTAGTGTCATGTCACTAACAAGTTTACGTAAAACGTACTTTTTGCGGTCTCCAACCACATCCGGGTAGAGGCAATCCGTCCAGTCCGATAGGGCATGGTGCATCTAGTCCCGGCACTCCCTGATCGCCCTTGTCACCTCTGTCTCCCTTCCGGCCTTTTTTACCGACCGGACCCTGAAAAAGATGCATGCACGTTAGTTTTAATAAATTTCTACGTAATATATATATATTGGGTAATATTGAGCTCTATATAGGCACGGGGGTTTGATGGTGAGCTGAGTAATAGTCCAAGGGCTAGGAGAAAAAACCTTAAAACAGCGTTTCCCAACCTTTGGGTCGTAACCCAATTTACGAAATTTTTTTAATGAGTCACGACTCACAATTAAATTAAAATATAAAACTGTACAATATTTTACTACAATAATATTATAATATACAATATTATAATACAATACAACTTTATAGAAATATTTTTATGGGTCAGTTAGCAGAAGAAGCGTCTAATAGTAGGTCATCATACAAAAACAAAAATCGGAAATACTGCTCTAGAGCATCCCGAGAAATATTAAAATGAAATTGTTGACGTCTGAACTCATGATTTCTCGTGAATATTTTCTTCTGATAATAATTCCATTTGGATGTTATTACGAACTAATAGTATTTATAAAAGTATCGTCTTCGTTAAACAAACTTGGCGTACCTACTAAGTATAGTATAATTCTGAATATTGATACTCAGAATTTAGATTTTTATTTAAGAATCTAATACTTCAACGGTCTATATGCGCATACTGTAATATTTTTATGCATTTTATTCATATACTTTTATTTGAACAGTACATTTGAACTATTAACAGTTTAATTTTGTTTGCTTACAAAATTTTTTTGAATTTTTAAAAATAATTATTTCATTATGATATAGGTATCTGTATATATTATTTACCAAAAAATAATAATATTTATAAACTTTATCAAACTTTAGGTATTATGTATGAAAAGTAAAAATAATATTGGTACTCGTCGAATTTTAATATAATATTATATATTATATATTAATAGGAATCGATTCCTCTAAAAGTATAAATTTTAAATCTTTAAATGTTTTAGATAATAAAACATTTACTTAATATTATTAGTATGCCCAAAAATATATTATTCTTTTTTGAAATACAAACTTACAAATAATAACTGAAAAAATA
This sequence comes from Rhopalosiphum nymphaeae, assembly GCA_036289425.1. Classification (NCBI taxonomy): domain Eukaryota; kingdom Metazoa; phylum Arthropoda; class Insecta; order Hemiptera; family Aphididae; genus Rhopalosiphum; species Rhopalosiphum nymphaeae. The sequence goes on along the minus strand of JAZAQC010000012.1, from coordinate 7,694,219 downwards.
CAACTTTGATCTCCTTTTTCAAACATATAATATAATATATAATATAGGTATCATTTTTATCAAAACCACAACAATGTGCAAAAGTCGACAAATGAGTGTTATTATGTTAACAAACTATATAAAAGTTTGTATTTTTCGTAATCCCAATTATGTTTCTTCTGGTGTTCTCGAGTAACATAATATCATAACTTTTAAATTACTTATAATATGTTATATATATATATATATATTATAGTCAAAAGTGGTCGATTTAATAAAGATAATTAGCTTGCATTAGCTAAGTTTAGTTAATGTTAACGAACATTAAGTTAATAATTAACTAACGGTGTAATTAACTAAAAAAGTTTAAAGTTGAAAAAGATAAAAATATTGACTTTCCTCAATTACAAAAAATATAATTAATTTGTTTAATTACCTGGATCATACAGCGATTGCTGTGCAACTTAATGTAGCATAATATTTCTTTTTATTGCACACTGTAGTGGTTTAAGAAATTACATTTTTAAATCAGAGAATATATTTTTATTTAAGATCTTTATTTACAGTGTGATTAAACAAAAAATAATTAATTGATTAGTTTTAGCTACAGTTATAAATCAATGATAGATATGTGTTATAGATATACGAGTATATATGATAATAAAATTTACGTATTTTTTTAAAAATTAACTGAAGAACTAAGTTATTAGGTTTATTAGAAAATTATGGTATAAGTTAAAGTTAAAATAAAAAATACTTCTTAATTTAGTTTTAACTTTTTGACTACTTTATACCACTTTTTGATTTTAATAATATCTATAACTAAAACATGCAATTTTTTACTTGAAGAAAAATATATTATGAGCTGATGTCAACCAATAATTGTGTCAACAAATCCTGCCCGTAACCTAACCTATATTGTATAAGTAGATTATAATATTATATATATACTCACTGGTTCGCCTTTGTAACCTTTGTCTCCTTTGGGACCCTGAAAATCAAATGCCACGATGGTATTAAAACGCTGCTGCTGCAGTATATCCGAAAACGCTTATTACATAAATTTAGAGGAATGCGAGTCTGATAAATTCCACCCAGAAAATGTACGTACATTTTACCGATAAAAATGATTAAGTACAAATATTCGTGTTATCATGTTGTTACCAATTTTTTGTTATCGTTGTTATTATTATATAATAATATACATTAAAAGTATTATAATATTATATTAAAATACTCTCTTAACAGATAATTTAATATGCCATAGAATTTTAAATAAGATACTAAACAACTAATTGTTATTAAAATATGTGAGATATATATTAGTATTAGAAGTAAACTACTATAATATAAACAGTTTGACATCTATTTCTGAAAAACTATAAAATGTTTTAAATCTATAGATGTCTGAGTAAAATGTACGTAAATTTACCGAACTTTTTACTGATAAGACCCGCGTATAAAAATGCATACACAGACGGCGCATGCACATTCCAGAGGAGCGAGCATAAAATATAATATTAAATTATTGTACTTATAAAAATGGCAATTTTAAATAATTTCATTCATAATGATGTAATATATGTAGGAAACAAGTGTTTACGCACTGGTCAGTTTGATCTTGGAATTTAGCTACTTAATTTTACTAAAAGAATAAATTATATGACGCTGTATGCTACGACCGAATATTTACTGATAATATCTCACCTTTAATCAATCGTATACAGTTTTGGTTTTTTTTTTACCAAACAGCCAAATCATTATATTATATTATTATTAATATAGAAATTTTCACCATGATGGTTATGATATTATTTATAATAGCCCTGTAATTTTAGGTATAAAATATAGTATGATAACATTATGATTATAGGTAATGATTAATAACAATTAATTGACTATAATATTTATCGTTTGAAAATCTGATAATAATGTCCTTTTTACATGACAATAAATTTTAATTCTCCCTTGTACGAGCCTAATTTTTTTTTCATTAATATATTTTCAAGCTGTGTTTTATCTGCAGCACGGTGATCCTTTTTGTGATTAGTGTTCCTTTTCTTTCTCTCATCCGGTTCTCCGGGGCTATTCTATTTTCTAATTTGTTCCATCTCGTGTATTACATATTATATATTATATCTACCCCACAGTATATAAACCTACTTCGCATATTACATATAAAGTATACATGTATACATAGCAACTATTGTGTTCTCTATTGTAATTGACCACCCTCGTTTCATAATCGTTACTCAAAAGTTTGCCGGTGAGCTCTTTTTCTCGTCCATGCGCCACGACGATCGTATATATATATATTATATATATCGTAGTACCGTGTATATTTATAACAGCTAATATAGCAAATGATGGTTAGACCCCGATAGCCATTGATTACGTGTACCATTGCTTATTGGTATATTGTTATTATTCCCTCTCTTTTAGGAAATCTTAAAAACTACGAATGTAAGTGTATGTGTAAAATTGGCGTTTATACTACACCTCTCTTCATCATCATCAACGCAATCTGTGGGTTCTGTTGCATAAACACGAGTTTTTAACTAAATTCCGAGATCAAAAATCAATATGAGTACAAGTACAATAATTATACTTTTTCAGGGTTAAAATGGGTAACTAAATAAGACGGGTTGAATGATGTGTATATTGTGGGTACAAGAATGGACGTGAGCTGATTAAATGTTAACTTAATAAAGCTTTTTACGATATTATGCATTTATATAATATATAGCTATTTGTGGTATAAAAATCATGGTATAGGACTAATTCGATAATTAATTTTGGATAGTAATGTTAGTGAATTAGGGCGATCAGGATTATTCGAAAACAATTTAAACAGAGTCACTATAATATTATAATAGTGATACATAATATTTACAGTAGAAACCGTTTAAACACGATTAACTAATTACAACAATAATATTATAAAAGCCTAACTTGCAATACTGTTCCACCAATACGTTTATATGAACATTTTAAAAAATATAATATTAATATCACATATTATAATTACAACAAATAATTGATTTTATTTATTTACTTTATTAATATTATTGTTAAAATTATCTGTTAAAATTCAATTTTTCTAAAAAATTTTATAGCAGTGTAGTGTTTAGGTACATGATCACTTAAGTAAAAATTAAGTCGGTTAAAAAAATTGATTTTAATCGAATAAAATGTGAAAGTTTTGTTATAAATGTTTCTATATTCTCATATATTGTAATAAAATAATGTATAAATAAATAACAAGACTCAAACTGTCGATGTTAATATGTATTAAACGATATAACAAAATATAATAACTATGGTAATCAGTTTTTTTTTTATCAAATTGAGTATTTAATATTAATTTATTTAAAATATGTTAGAAAATGTATTTAAAAAGAAAACTTTAAACCAGTCAAAAATTATATGTTTTAAAATAAAAATATTACTATTCTACTTCAATTATATAATTTTTTAATGTATTTAAATAATAATATAATAAATTATAAACATAAATATTTTAAGTGATTTTAGAATGTAAAATTAAAAATATGAATGTACTAAGACGTTTTTTTGATGGGAAATAATAGTAAATAATAGATTAATAAAAAAATAATTTCAAAAATTAAATAAGAAAAATATCTCTCACGTTAAAAAATCTCATATCTTATATTTTCCAAGTCACTACTCACTAATATTAGTTTTGTATACAATAATTGAATATGAATAATTTAAAAAAGATAGTAGTTATTAAAATAAAAATACTATAATCTTTACAAGTATCTCAAGACTCAAGTTTTAACTGATCTACACAAAACACATAATAATTACGTTTATATATTATTAGCTCTTATGTTATGAGCTTAGCATTGAAAATCTAACACAATGAAAAAAATTATTTGTTATTAAACATGTTTACAATGAAAAGAAGAAATTATAAGAACGAACAGCCAATCACACTTTTCCTGATTGTTTTAAACGGTTTCTGCTGGGAGCATAACGCTATAATATATAGAAGCAAAATATATTAATATTGTTTAGTTTAAATGTTATACCTCACCACCAGGAATGCCATCCGTACCCTAAAACAGAACAGAAACAGCTGGAAGTATATTTTTTTCTCCTTACAAAAATCGCGTTAGTTATTAAAAACCAAACATAGATATTAAAACACGGATACATATTATTATTAATATGTACACAATATATTATCATATAGAATATACGTTTATGCGTATATTGTGCGACATACATACAGGCAGGCCAGGATCTCCGCGTTCCCCTTTGGTACCGGGCTCCCCTTGACCACCCTAAAAATATAGGTGATAAAGCGATAGAGAGACAGAACAATAATAGGTATAAGGTGTAACATATATAGTTTTAAAATATAATATTAATATAATGTTCGGTAAATAAAACATAATAACAACATTATATAATAATGACAATGGCCCAACCGATGGGGGTATTATGCGTGTGATATATTTTAAGTATTTAAATTGATGTATTATAATAATTACCTTCATCCCGTCCAGTCCTGGAGGACCCTAAAATAACAAAAACCAAAGCCTTATTAACACATATACTCATTTGGGATACGGATAGATTTTGTAAATAATGATTAGTGATGAACGAAGGTCGAAAAAAATAAATCACAAAAAATACGGTTAATTAGGTACTCACCCCACAGGCACGCATGCAGCATTCGACAAATCAGTTTTTCGTTAAAATGACAGTATATAAAAAAAATAAAGCCATATATTTATATAGGTATATGATGATTGAATGGAAATTAACGAATATCGAGAATTCTGTTGAAAATATTGTAATATAATATGTATTAAAATATATTAGTATGATGTGTTGACCATACTTTCCAAATAACCGTAAATTTTTTAATTAATTTCGAAAATCATCCGTAATTTATTTCACTAGTATTTTTTTGGTACTATTTTATTTTTCCATACCTACGTGTCAATCTCAAAATATAATTATTATTAAACTATTATATTATTTAATATTAAATATTACTGATACGTGCACATTATAGATGGTATACATTTTATCATATAATTTAAAACATTATATTGTATTCAAGAAACGAAAACATATTTGAATATTTTAATATTTAAAGTTGGGCAATTAACGCGCCCTCAATTTGAATACATTATTATTTTTTCAATCAATTTTATTTAAATTATTATTCTAAACGTTTGTATATATTTTGACTTTGGATAATTTATTATAATTTTTGACTTTAGTTTGTTATGAAAATTGAATAATTTAGCACACGATTCGTTCATATTTTATTATTCAGAACAATACGAGAAAATTGTTTTTATCAATAAATATAATTTGTTTAAAGAGTTTAAATGAACTTTATTTAATTTTAATTTTTAATAAATAAAATAGTGAAAATCTTATTACCCGGTTTATAACCAACCATATGTTTTTAGTAAATTATGGATTTAATATGATTAAATAGTTCTTAGTACTTTCATAGGTTATTCACAATCAAATATTGTTATAAGGATACTCCTAAATTTTTAGATTTTAATATTATTTATAAAACAAAAAAAATTAATGAATAGAATCATACATTTCTGGAGTAACAATTAAAATCATTTTTAATAAAAAATAAGGATACAATATTTTGTAAATATTCAATTGAATTAAAAAAAATACGTAGAGCACCTATAATATGCATTTATTTTCGACATGAATTATATCATGTATAATTTATAAATTAAATACAAATTCAAACAATAAGACGTTTATATAATAATATGTTTAAAATTTTTATTACCGTTTTAAAATAGACATCTTTAATTATTTTATATTAAAAAACATATATTTATAATACCTACACAAGCTCAATTTTAAACAAGAAAAATAATTATTGTAATTTATCACATTTTTTACCAAACATATTATTTAATTGCAATTCAAGAAATAATATAATGCCTAAACACCAATAACCTTTAGATTATATTAATTGTATAAATCATTTAATTTATATTATTGTCATCAATTACATTTGCCTTTAAAACATACCTTTGTAGGCTATATAGGTCAATCAACATTCGTTTAGTGGAATACTTGCCGATCAAATGTAGAATAAAATATTGATGGTAAAATGTATGATGAAACGGATGAATATAATAACATAATATTGGTAGATACCTAACCTACTATGTATGTGTATGTGAGAAAGATCATTAATGTACCTCAACTATTATAGCTTCAACTGTATAATGGCTCAAAGAGTAAATATGTACACCTATAATACATGTATAGGAACTTATTCTGTTTAAATTTAACAAACACAATTTTCAATTTACTAATTTCCCGAAAATCCCTTTAATTGCAAATGTTACAGAATAACCTAATATTACCGACAAATACGCTATAGTTGCACGCGATATAATGCACTCACACTGCATAGGAACAGATAAAAAGAAGAGAAATAACATACAACGTGCATTTTATTGCGGTACACTCGTGGACCTGCAATAATTATTCATGACATTCTCGACGATGCATACATACGGAAAACGCACTTATTATAATATTATACCACAATCATTATATTAACATAACAGTGGTGACTTTTCACTTAATATTAAATTTATTATAAGTAAAAATTTAACATAATACAATACACTTATTATAATATACATTACATAGTAGTTTAAATCGTAAATAGTATCGTTATATTTCGAATCAAATATTATAATGAAAAAAAAAATGTAATTTTACACGCAAATGTCGTAATAAAAGATAGCTATATAATATAAATTAATATGTTTACAATAATAATAATAATAATAATAATTTATCGATGAATATATAGTATATATTTTACACAATATATAAATATATATATATATACATATAGAACGGTATACATTAATAATATTTTTCACCTTAATTTTGTTTTAATACTCATCCAAAAGATGATATTATTTATGCTGAACCCTAATACACCATTAAGAGTATATTATATAGGTATGTATTACTTGTAAATTATGTACAAACGAAAAACTTTTTTTAATCTTTTCGTTTCTTACGTAAAGCATCTCGTGGAAGAGTAAGTATACCATATATATATATATATATAATATATGATACATAATATTGTATGTATATAATATATTATAATTGTATATACAAGGTTATATAAAAAAAAAAAAAATACAAATTACTTAAATCTATATGACATCAATCATAATGTTTATGTTGTGGTGGAGAAAAGTGGGTTAAAAACAATTATCAAAATTGTATTGGAACTTCACTGAAAAAAATTATCATTAAGATTTTTGTTTTTCAATATTGGTTGCAATAATGATGCAATAACACCACATTGGAATCCGGAAATCTAAAAACTCTGATAATATTATAATATCAGTTAAATCTAGGCGACCAATAATATTATTATATTTATTCGAATATAATACATAGGTAAATCACCGCCACATGTTGGATGGACTAACAGAAAAAAATGTGCCCGTTTATAACTATAATTATATAATGATGTTGAATAACTTTAAGGGAGATAAACTTTGGCATGAATAGTGGACGGGTAGGTTGGGGTTAGGTAAATCGAGTAAACCTACTGCCGTGACGCGATCGACACATTTAACAAAACAATTAGCAAAACCGGCCGAAATCATTACTTGCCGGCACAATGCCTTTGTCTTAAACTATGTGTGTCGTATACATGATAATGTCAATTATATTTTAATATAAATGATAGGTATGGGACTAATATTATAACTTAAGAAAATTGTAATAATTAATATACATAGATTTTTCGTTTAATTATTATTTTTATCATCTTTTTATCTCATCATTTTCTATTCTCCATGGCGTCCGGAAAAAAACATTATTTGTAAAATCGTTAAAGTTAAATACAAAACTTAATAAATTATAAGTTATTATTAAAATTGAAAAATTACGAATTTGTTTTTATGTGTGTGTATGTGTGTTTTTGGTGTGTATTTATTATGTGATGTATTGTTTTAGCCCCACTGCCATTTAGGTGGATTTTGTACCTATATACAAAAAAAAAAAAACTTATAAAAAAAACACATTCAGTTACTTATTACGACCTGTTTCGTAAATTATAATAATGTCACGTTCATAAAAAAAATGAATATAATATTATTTTATCATTTACAGAGGTTTAAATTGTTTTTGACGAAAAACAAATATTTACACGTCTTTGCCAAATCTTTTTATAAATTAATTATAAATTTAAAAAAAAAAAAAAAAGAAAATCATAAATACATATCGCGGCTTAAATAATATTAATATTATATTTCGCTTGTTAGTATAATAAATATGATGGTGGAACGACGAGATATAACTACAAGACGTATTAATTATTATTTATAACATTAAGAAATGTAGATGGGTATAGTATAATACTAAATATTAAAAAAAAAAATTGTTAGTTAAAACTCTAATGGTGATATATATTATTATTCTATATAATAAAGGATTTGAAAAATAATAATATAAGTGTATATATAGTTAGTCTAAAAAGTAGTTTAATTTATAAGACGGATGTTAGTGTTTTTGAACGCGTCTAAGAAGTAATACTGCCTTAAACCTGTAGAAAAAGCATGTATTTTTTATATACTTCAGAGATGTTAAGGTTTAATGTTAATATTACTAAAAAAATATGATAAACGAGTATATATGTATATCAGCAACTAATATAATATAACCACTTGACTCGTATTATAATATTATTATGTGGATAAATTATAGTTATAACGGATTTCTTACCGTCGGGCCGGTCTTTCCCTGGAGTGAATCTCCTCTGGGTCCCATTGGGCCCTATGTAACAATAAAATAAACAGAAGAAATTTGATTTTAGTATACTGCGCATAATAATAATGATATTGTAGTGGAGCTGCGATTGGCCCGACAACAGCTGCGGTACGATATACTTACGGGTAAACCCATTGGGCCGGGATCGCCTTTGGATCCTTTTTCACCCTAGAAAAATGTAAAACGATTAAAATGATTGTCATGTACGATTGTATTGTTTTTCAATAGTTATTTCAAAGCGTACGTTTTGATATTTTATTATTACTACAGATCGGCGTTGTGTTTTTGTTTTTAGTGTTCTCTTTATTTTGTTTCAAATAGTTTATGTGATTATGAACAACATATAATATGATTAAAATATACAAATATGTAATATAACATGAACTTGAAACAATAATACCTTTATAAAATTTTTTTCGTGTTTAAATAAAAATCTAAAATTCTTAACTAATTCTTGTTTTGTAATATAACATGAATAACTTTACGAATCTCTAATTTTTAACAAATCATAAATTTAAAACTAAAAGCAAAACTAACATTTGAATAATATTATATTATTTATTTATACTAATTTGTGTTCAAGACGCCGTAAAAATTTAAAATAATGTGTTTCAAAGAGACGTCTACAATACAGTTTTATAAGAATATTAAATTTCTAATACAAATCTTTTATCGTGATCAACAACCGTTTTCTAACTTGTTGCTTATATATAATGTTATTATGTCGTATGTATTATACCCACTAACCACTTTAAAATAACTGTCGTAAACATGCAATATTGCGATGTAAATTTGTTTAACGGTTAAATGGTGTGATCTACTGGTTAATAGGTACAGTTTATAATAAGTGACTGCGGTGCAATAATATCAAAACTAGACGTGAAACGTAAATGAATGAGTTCCGTTTTCAAAATGTCTAGTCGACATAAAACGATGACGGAAATATATAATATTACATAATAATATACGAATCGTATTAAACATTCCTTTCGGACTATTTGTTCGTTCTTGTCATAGTGGTAGATGAGACGTAACACGATTTCGTACTTTTTACCTTTTTGTATTTGACAAAATATAATACGATTGCGCACCTTTTATCTTTTTTCATTGAGTAAACATGAATATTTAAATAAATATAAATTCAAAAAATTTACTAACATTAATAATAACGTAATATGTATAGTAAAAAAAAAAAAAATATTAAAATAATACATCACAGTAATTAATTATTACGACGCGTTAAAAAAAAAATCTAACAAAAATCAAGTTTTTATAACTTTTTAGCACAAAACTGTGATCCTAATGTCAGCAAATAATTATTTAAATATCTCTCATTATTTCTATATTTTTTCCAAGTATTTATTATAAATGCAATATATTTTCTTCTTGCTCTTTACGAGGCTTGTTAAGATATTGTTTTTTTTATACTATATATTTTTAAATAAGAGATTAATTTTGAATATCCAATAATAAAATATGTATACCTGGTAAATAGATGGAAAACTAAGCATTATAGTCACTATGGAAAGATTATGACCCATTAGTCGTTCTTGATTCTGTTAAAGGTTCAGTTGCCCATAAAATCGGTAGAAAAGTGGCGTCAAATGATACCTACATAATTGTAATCTATCATAGAACTATGTTTTTGTGTTAAAAAGTTAGAACTTGATTTTTATTATATTTTTTATTTTTTTTTTTTTTTGACGCGTTGTAATAATAAATTACTGTGATGTATTATTATAATTTAATTTTTTTGACTATACATGTTACGTTATTATTAATGTTAGTTAATTTTTTGAATTTATATTTATTTAAATATTTGTGTTTGCTCAATGAAAAAAGGTAAAAAGTGCGCAATCGTGTTGCACCGTGGTAAATAATAAGTAAATGATATACAATGTATACCAAATACGAATATATGATACTAAATACTTGTGGATTAACATTCATAAAGTTTAGGTAAACGCTCCATCAATACTATTGTTACTAAGCAGTAACCAGTAGGTAATCATTCTAACTTATCACTATCTACTTACTATTGTTATCAATTAAATAAAAACTGAATAACAATATTTAATATTTAATTATTTGAAGTTGTAACAAAAGCTCTAATAAATCAATAATTTAACATATGAATTTACAATTTATATTAAAAATAAATAAACACAAGTTCGTTCTTGGTAGTAAAATACCCATTATAATATTGTCACATTTCAATTTTCATTTCTCAATATTTTACCTTTATTATAACCAAAGTAACTATACTACATTAAATTAATGTAAAATTTTAAAATATTATACTATTGCTTATTAATTATTATTATTATTTTATTATTATTGACTATTGTTAATGTGGTATAATTATATTATTATTTTATAATTATTATTGATTTTGTGTGTATTTAAATATTAATTTACATTATATCGATTGCTGCAGCTTAAATACAAATAGTATAATTAATAATTATAAGGAATTGAAGAGATTGCAATAAACCATATTGAATAATATTATATATCAATACTACTGATTGCTTTATTTATTATAGTATTACCTACATAAATTTGTGTCACTATAAAGTGTTGTATACGTACAATACCTACATAATATTTACAGACATAAAATATAAAGTAATAACAAATTTATAACGGTTTTGTAAATGTAATATTCTCGTAACGCCAAGTGATATAATTGAGTTGCGCATTTCGCGATGCAATAATCGCCTTAAATATTTAACGTTTGATGGGATTACCGCGACGTGGATAGTTGCTTGACGGTCATAAAAACGGCGTATTGCGTTGTGTATATATTTTTTTATGATTGGTATTCTAAGTACACCATAGGTACCTTTATTCTGCCTGAACGTTGCGAGATTATAATACACATTATTATCGTAGCTATCGATTTTCCGTCGACCAGGAAGCTGTGCACTATTACTGCAGCAATGTGCGTGTGTCCGAAACTATATTATTATCACCGCGACGTTTGGCCGTAGGGAAATCGGATGGTAAAAATATGCAATCGCAGAATAAGTTAGCCCTTCACGAATCGTGAGTGGAATAATACCGGACGACGCTCCCCCCCCCTACGTTTGCCGAGTCGATCTTCGTTGTCCATTGTGCACGTCGACGTTGCACAATATTATATTATTATGTACGATGTACCTCACCGAACACGGTCCACACAATATATTATATGTATTTAGCGTTGGTCAATTGTACCAAATGTTTTGTATTATCTGTTATCTGTATTGAATTGTGCAAATGCATTTTCGATACACTAAAAAAGTGTACATAAGCTGCACCTCGTAAGTGATTTTTAAAAACAACTACAACTAAACTCAGGTAATATAATATAAACAGGCACGCGGTAAATACAGAATAATAGAACAACACTACGAATATTTATTTAGGAACATAGACTTATACAAACATAGTTATAATAGTATAATAATTAATAATATTATAAGACATTATTGGTTAGATAACGCACAGATCCATAATATGAATATTAATACTTTTCCAAAATATACAAACGTGTGAAATGTCTCTTTTGTGTAAAATAATAATTATTGTATGATTCAAAATCGTTTAGTGCAATCGACGTATAATCAATTTTATTATCTAATGTCATTTATTTTTTATTTGAAATAACCGGTATACTTAATCCCTATTCGTATAACCAATATTTACCTATCCTTGTGGTGATTAAAGACATTGACATTCATAAATATTAATATTAAATGTGACTAATTGTAAAACATTACAAAAATAGAAAGGATTTCTGATTTTTTTTTAGGTGCAAGCTGTATATAACTAATGTTTAAATATTACACACACACTAAGTATAAACTATAGTCCATAGGACTAAGGTATTAAAGCGTTAACGTATATGAAATTCCGTATATATATATAAAATAACGGATTATACACATTAACTTTAATACGTGTGCAGACGTATACATAATATACATATTATAACACCCGTACGAACAATTTGTATGCATATGTTTGTATAGCTACAGTAATATTAGGATGATTTTATTTTTTTAATAATATTAGATATTAAGGTATACTTCAGTATTATCATATTTTTTTTATAGGTATGTGTTTATATTTTATAATATCATGTAAGATGTACTTAAGGTTTTAGATTTATCATATTTTGAAAAAAAATCATACGAATTATTATTTCGAACAAGTGGTTATGAAATAAAATAAAAGTATGTGTAAAACTTATAAACGTTCCGAAATATTTATGGCAACTTATTTGCTCTGTACACGCGTGAAATTCGTTAAACGTCGAGACATGAATAATGTACAACATATTATAAATAAACTATGAACTTTTAATTTTTCAAACATTTAAATTACTCTGTACATTTGATACAAATGTTTAAAAACAATGTATCGATAACATGCGATGACTACTGTAGTATAAGTAGTATAATATTATTAATTATTTTATATGGAAACATTTATTCTTTTCAGAACGATATACATGCGCCGTTAATGTATTGTTAATAATTTTTTTGAAGAGTACCTATAACAATTATGTTTTTTTTTTTAAAGACTTTTCGTATTGCTGACAAATAGAATCCTATACACAATACACAATTAAATGCGATTTAGATACTCCGTCTACAATAAGAGCTCATAATATTATTTTATTATAGTCTCTATACTGCACTATAATACGTTCGTGGAATTATAGGTATATTATAAAAGTCCGTTCGGCTCGGTTAATATCTGACAAAGAATTTAGATTAGGTACCAACTAAACAGTAAACATTGAATCAATTTGTCCCTGACATTTTAATATCCGGCTGAGAAGAAAACTAAAGGTTTAATTTTCTTTTTCCGAATAACCTGTCAGCTGTCAGCCAATTACCTGTTATTGGAAACATAATTTAAGCGCTATAGATATATTACGTTCTCATGTAATGTATATAGCATAACACTAATCGAATTTTTTATTCACTCTCTGTTAAACAACAGTATAGTCTCTGTTATTTCAAATTAAAATACACATTTTATCTTAACTAGGTAGTAATTATTATATTAAATTACACATCTATATTGTACGATTTTTAACATATATTCATACTTTCTTTAATAATAATATAATAAGTTCCTAAAATATTGTACCATTTACAGTTTTATAATTAATTGCAAATTTTAAAGTGTATAAAACACGTAATATGCTACGAGTGAAAATATATATCATACGTATTCTATATCGATCAAAAGTTTATGTTACTTAAAATATATAATGTATTATATGCATCATGTATTACACTAATAAACGTACGCGCGACTACGATAAATGAATCATTAAAACAGCATAATTTTACACTTAAAAAACTGAAATAACTCACTATTTCGCCTTTGTCACCGTCTTTGCCTCGTTCACCTTTAATACCAGGAGGACCTATTTACAAAAAAAAAAAAAAAAAACATTGAATTAGTGACTTTATCAAGTCATACAAAATGTGTGTGAACATACCTTGCAATCCAGGCGGTCCAGGTGGTCCAGGAGGTCCCACTAACTGCTATTTGGATTAAAGAAAAATTACATTAATGCTTACGAGTTTAGAATTTAAATAAAAATAAAAATAAATGTTTAAAAACAACATGGTACTTACCGATTCATTAATCGTTTCGAAAGCGCCATCGCCTTGGAACTGAAAAAAGTAAATTCAAAATGTCACATGTTTTATGCATATTATTATAGGTATCTCCAATCGCGTTTCCGAGAGCCAAACACAAAGTGATGGTTTTACAAGGGTCGATTTCGAAAATTAAAAAATAAAATAAACGAACCGTGTTTCCACGAGCTTAGAGATGGAATATAGATTATTTCCGTCGAACAAAGAGACCTACGAGAATGAGATGGAGCAGAGGAGATAGCTTAATACGATGGTACCTAATAATAAAAAAACGCGACACTATAATTTTCAATTGTTGTGATCCTAAAGAGACACTTCAAATCCAGACAAGTATCGTCGTATATTTAGGTTAGTGTCACTTATAATAATAGTTCATACCAAAGTTACAATAACAATTGAAATTTAAAAAAAGGTAAAACAAAATGAATTACACTTTTATGTCATATTGTGTAGCGGGGTTAAGAAGTGATAGAAGTTAATCAATAAAATTTCACATAACAATTTAAAATATGTAAACAAAAATAATAAACATTATAAATTTAAAAATTTAAAAAAAAAAATAACCAACTAATTTATTTTATTACGTCAATGTGAAAAAAAACTTAACTTGGCCTCATAAAAAATAGAGCACATAGAACAATTTTAAGCTCCCTAAAACTTCTATTTTTTAATCAAGCTGTCGTAAAAAATAGTGTCTGACTCAATTGGTATAAAGCGAATTTTCATCCAAACTTACGTACACTTGCAGGAGTATGTGTAGGTCACATAGGAACCGACGAGTTTTATGCAGTCACAAGTATCGTATAAAGTCGAGTGTCATAAATGTCATTGGTCATAAAGACCGAGTGCATGTCTTATAAAAGGTCAAGTGTTACGAAATTTTATTTTAATATATCATTATAAATCGAGTTTCTTTTTACATTTTAAAAGTACATATGGCGGCTACTCTGAGTTTATAAATAATTGTGTCTAATGTATATATAATTTTATGTGCATGCTAAAATAGGATTAGTCTTTGAATTCATTGGAGAGCGTGTCGGCCGATCGTCGATTCTGTATTTATTTTATCACTCGTGTTTGATAATACAATAAATTATGTATGTTAATACACGCGGAGTAGATAAAATAAAAATATTAAATGTTTTTCAAAAATTGTCTTATTATAATCTGTTTATGGAAAAATCAGTTATTAAAGTTGATTATTTTTTTAATGAAATATTATATATTCCAAAACAATTTTTTTTTAATATTATTGTTATATATAAATCTGAAAATAAATACTTTTTTAACAATTACCAAAAGCCATTAGATGATCGTGATAAGTTTTTTAATTAGTTTTGAAAACAGATCAAACTCAGTGAACGGAAAACATGTTAGTGGTTAACGCCTACGGACAAAACTCATAATTTTTCACTTCACGCATACAACACGGTTTGTTCGAAATATGTGCACAAACGTTGCCAAAAAAATGTCACAGGATGGGAACTATAAACACTAGGAAGAAAAAAGTCACGCGCGTCTCGCTCTCGGGAAGTTATGAGCAAAGTTTGGACGCGAAAAGTACACCCCTATACCCCTGTTATTGTGTGGAAAAAATATCGTTTACGAACATACATTATATGTACATAATAATATATAACGACAAGAACGAACGTTTCTTAAAACGCTTAGGAGAAAATGAATACATTGTAAAATAAGAAATAAAATAATCACTCACTTGTCGTCTTCTGATCTTTTTGTTGTTATATTTCTGAAAAAAAAACAAAAGCAAAACATTAAATATAAAATAAAAACATTCAATTCCATTATTTTCATTATGGCACGCATAAATCTGAATTCTGCGCAGAAAATCATTCATGAAAATAAAACATTTATGCATAACCGCCAATAATTATTATATTGATTAAATGATTATATTATCAAAAGTATTTAAATACTCACCGATTCGCCTTTATCACCTTTGTCACCCTTTTGGCCTGGATATCCCTGTTAAATAATTTACATTATTATACTCTTATCAAAAAGATTAAATAAAATTATTGTACTTATTTATACTATATGTGGTACATTCCACACAATTATGTTTTTCATTTTATATTTTGTATATTTATGTTTCATTAAAACAAATCTAAAAAAAATTACTTTTGTCGTTTTGTTTTCAATTTTAATTATTATTTATATAGGTATACTGTGTATCATAAATTGATTTTTATTGTACATTTTATAATACACAAATTTGAATATCCACATGTCCAATTAACATATTTTAACAACTTTATATTATAATTAGATCTTTTGCACACAAAAAACTATTATTTTTTTGTTTCTTCACAAATAATGTTCAAATATTAAAGTATATTTTAGTCTCTATTGCAAGATATACTTGTTATTATAACATCGGCAAATATTT
Source organism: Rhopalosiphum nymphaeae (assembly GCA_036289425.1). Lineage (NCBI taxonomy): Eukaryota > Metazoa > Arthropoda > Insecta > Hemiptera > Aphididae > Rhopalosiphum > Rhopalosiphum nymphaeae. The sequence goes on along the minus strand of JAZAQC010000012.1, from coordinate 7,677,326 downwards.
GAAATTGCAAGATTTCAATAATAAAAGCTTTCTACTTCATTAGATGCTATGAAATACGAATAAATTGTGTTATAGGTATATAAGTTACACATTATAAATGTATACTAGAGTAATAATTGGGTACATACATAATTTATTATACTCGTATGTATAACAGTTAAATACTGTTAATTAAAAGTAATAAAAATCCAAAGAGTAATTTTTCAAACAATATTTTTTAGTTCTAATAATGTCAATATTATTATATTATATGTGGACCTTTCAACACTGTAATAATAAATATTAATTATTATTTTTATTGATAAAATATATACTTACAGGTGGACCCGGTAACCCTGGAGGTCCCATCAAACCAGGAGGTCCAATGTCTCCATAATCTCCTTTTTCGCCTTTAGGACCTGACGTACCCTACAAATAATAATAATTTTTATTTAATAATCGAATTTGATAGTGGAAAACGTTCATTACAACAAATTCTGGATTCAAACGTATGTACAATACAGAGGTATTATCATTATAATATTACATTATAAATTCACGTCTTCGAATACGACGGTTTTTGACAATAAAATTATACTTATAGCAGGTACGTAAATATACTATCCAATTTCGTGTTGAACGATAGTGCGTTTCGTGTTTTAAAATATAATGGATAAATTATTGTTAATACCTATAAATCATGAACGCTATAGTAATATTCGTATTCGTAGATTGACATCATCACAGCTACACATGTGATTCAATTATAATTTTGTAGCAATTGTCTTTGAATAGAACATTTAGAACATATATCAAGTCGTTCGATATCACTACAATATCTGCGCAACTAAAGTCATTCGTTAAAAAACCGTCGAACAAAATGAAATATATTTTCTAGCGTCCCAATTGTTTATTATAATAAGGCAAAACGACTAGGAATGTGTTATTTTTAAATCGACCACTATTTGATAGCCCGTTGAAACGACTAGACTGGCATTATATCCCACCCAAATCAGATGCATATTATAATATACATATTAAATGTAGTAATTATTTTACTCGTCATTATCAATAAATGCACAGCACATAGGGCAGATGATATAACTGATGAGTGACAACTTGTTTTATATATAATTATAATACAATACAACTGCTGGCAATGGAATTGTTATACCAATTTCGTAACGATTCAGGTCGGTATATATATCTAATCATTTGGCTAAAAGTGCGCGTAGGAGCGAAGCGACGGTTTGAAACGTGTGAGAGAATGAAAAGCGTCGAAGGAGTGAATTACTGTTATCGCAACGAGTTTAATAATATTAAATATAATATAATTATTATATTATTATATGGTGACGCAGTCGAGCGAATTGTTCTATATTGTCGGCTCGAGACGCTCGAGTGACAGCACCGCGCGCCGAGTCGATTATACGAGTTTCATTCGCGGAAGACTTTATTAAAGTTATGTAGGTATTATCGCGCAGCACGCGGATGTGTGCGAATTGTGTGTATTATATACTTACTGGCAGGCCGGGAGGTCCTTGGGGTCCCGGTAAACCTGGTTCCGAGATACCGTCCGTGCCGTTGTGACCTGGTAATCCTGGAGAATAGCGGGTGATTATAGAAAACAAAAAACAAAAAACCATTTGACATAGTTCAACGACAAACCGTTAAGCGATATCATAATATTATAAAATTTAGGTACATTATTATTATACACAATACGATAGTAGTAGTAATAATAATAAAATAAACTAACGCGAAGCTGGAAGAAGATAATATGTGAACAACACACAATATTTATCGTTCTATACATATAAAACAAAAACATTCATTACGTAATTATAAATATAGTGTACACAGAGAAAAAATAAAACATTATAAAATAGAATATATATAATACATCATGTAAAGATTTAATAATAGGTATAATATTATAAGTACGTAATCATATACCACGTGCAAAAAAATGATCACTATAAACTACATAATATGATAGATACGCAGGCGAATACACTACTAACTACATAACTTGCTTCATACATACACACGAGGGGGCGGATCTAGAAATAAAAGAAAGATGTGTGAACTACACACAAAATATGCACATATATCAATTAAACTAGATGCATAGACACAGTATGGCGGTAGAATAAGTATAGGACCAGAAGGTTCAAAATTCCATCTAAACAATAATGCTTTAATGAATAAAACACAGACATGTCTACCACTGTTTAATTTTTTTTTAATCTTATAGATGATAAGTGAATATTGTAGAAATAATATACGACTAAAATTCTTACATAATTTTATAAATTAACTCATAAACGAAAAAAGTATCTTTGAAATGGTATTCAAGAAGGAAGTTTCAACCCCCATCTTCTTTCCACTTACTGATATCCGCCCCCGTACACACACGCACATGTCTGTGTGTGTATGTACTATATAAACATGCACAGGGTTTTCAGAATTATAGTTACACAAACTTTCTCGTAGCCTACGTCAGCACGATGCTCATGTTTAATTCGCACGCATTAATACAAACGCCGTGATGATGATGATCACGACGATCGTTATAGTATACATAATATCGTACAATATATAGTAATAAATAATAATTATTGGTGCAATTCAAAATAATATATTATTATTTATTACATGTTCGGTATGTGAGAATAGTTTTGATTAATTTATGAACTTATAGATATTTTGGCAGTGTCGTGTGATTGAAACCTATTATTATTATTATTAAAACTTAATTATCCTTTTCTTTATTGCATAATGTTGTATGGACTACAAACTACTTGTTAAAAATTTAATTTAGATATTAGAATTTTTAAAAACATAATTGTATCAAAAATGATGAACAGTAAAAAGAAATGTTCACTCTATAAAAATAAGAATATGTATATACTTGTACTTTAAAATACCAACTATTATGTAATAGATGAATGCACAATCAAATGTTAAAATTGAACTGATCGTGATTGGTAAATCAATCTGTGTATAAATAGTATATGAATTTGGTTTGTAACACGGGTAAAATAATACTGGCCTATACATATATAGTATGCCAAATACGATAATATTGAATTTATTGTTGCAGAGAGTACAACACTTTATTATACAAATACATCGGTGAACGATCACTGGCCCTGCAGTACAGGAATCCGAATTGGACTATATTTTTCCATCCCTCCCTCCTAATATTTTTAGCTATTTGCATGCACCGGCGACATCTTCTTGCGGAAAATATCGATATTTTGCACAGAAACATTGATCGCCGCCCAGTAACACCCTCCAACCAGCAAAACGTATAACGATGAGAATCACGCAGAAACGTGCAAACAAGTACACATTCATAAAATTTGCATTGTGAAATTATATGTGTCATCGGTGCATGCATATCGGCCGCCGCCGTTATGTGCGTGTACGACACGGGTCCAATGTAAGTTCGGGCTATAGAGTGTAAATCAATATTATATAATATAAATGTGTGAATCATGTCTGTTTTTTTTTTAATTCCTTTACCCTTTTTCCTCTCTTCCCTCGACCCTTTTCTCCGGGGGGTCCCGGTGGCCCCACGGGGCCCAGATCGCCTTTTTCGCCACGCAAACCGACCGGACCTTGAAAATTACAATCAACAAACAAAACACATGTGTGATCATCATTACGCTACGACTAAATTCTAAAATATATTCTACCATCCATTTATCGATTTACGTTATATAATATTATCCGCATGCTGACTATGATACTGCAGCTATTCAATAGTGCTGCAGGTCCAACAGACAGCAAACGAATAACGTACTCATAAATATATTGTACATACTGTATCATATAATACTCTAATTGCAAACGGCACAAAAACGATAACACGTAAAATATTATATTTACAGTATAAAGTGTGTTCCCGTTAGTCGTTCTTTTGAAAATTTGTTTCAAATAAATAATATAGATAATAGTGTATTAATTAATTATTTTTTTTCGTAACTTAATATAGATACTTATAATTAAATGTTGTAAACATAATTGAAAATTCATTAAAGAACCCAGGAATCACACTTTGTTTGAGTATTATTTCGTGAATATGTAAAAACAACTTGTAATATTATGCTTAGTCGCTAAGGATAAAAAGTCAAGAAAAAACACTACTACAGTATGTTAACAACATGTAGACTATGATAATAATGTCTCGTTGAGGCGTCTAAGTAAATATTATCGACAACTATTTCGTTACCAGGTGGTCCCGGTGGTCCTGGTGGACCCTCGATGATGCCTGTTGGGAATTGATCGCCTTTTAACGTCGTCGTCAATCCTCGATCACCCTTGTCGCCTCTAAGACCCTTTTCACCAATTGGTCCAGGTAGACCAGGTGTGCCCTGAAAAATAAAACCCCCTTATGATTAAACAGGTTGTACTTAGAAAAATGAGATAGAGAATTGTTGAAGAAATGCGTATGTAATATAAATAATAATATGTACATAAAAATAAATTATAACAATAAACGTAAACTTTACTAAACCAAATAATATTATTACATTATAATCATCGACAAAATACCTAAATAGGTAGTACTCAGAAAAAGATTAACTCTAGGTAAAGTCAGACTAAGCAAAACCATAAACAACTAAACTCTCATATTAGCAATTTACTTCACCCACATTTGCGTCGTCAAACAATTTTCAAAAGTAAAATATTTATTTACAACATTTTAATTAATCTTCGACCCAGTATGGTATGATTTTATGGGATCCTAATATGGACCATAAGAAGTCCAAAGGTCATCGATTGCGTTTCAAAGTCAGGTTTACAATTTATTTTCTATTTTTCATTTTTTTATATTATACCCGATTTTAAAGTACGTAATAATTAAATTAAAACAAGTATGTAAATACAATAATAATGATATAAAACAGGAAAAGTAATTTATACATGATATCTATGAGTCAAACATTTAATGATTAAAGTATTTGTACGTATTAATACAAATCAGTTAAGTATAGAATTTAACAACTAACAAACAAATGTCTTTGTCAATGTTATTAAAAAATAATAATAATAATAATAAACCATTGCATTAATATTAAATAATAGTTGTGTTATTTGGTCAAGATGCTTATATTTATTTAATAATGAAATATTTTCAAGTGAAATAATTTTAAGATACTATAAACTAAAAAGAATGTAATTTTATTTTTTAAATTGTTTAATTGTTCATCAATGAACTTTTATCTTTTCGAGTAATTTGTTTTGCATTATTAAGGTAATTATTTATTTATTCAGGCGGGCAGTTTCTTAATTACAATATAAATTTGTTATAAGTATATCAATAATTATTAAACAAAATTATAGTTATAAACAGTTCCAGAAAATAGACAATTTAAATATGCATTAAATTATAAGCGATCGTGTGTTTAAATAGATCTGCACGCAATACAGGCTAAATATGTTTACCCCGATCCAGTTCAAATAACGAACTCACCATTTATTTTTAATTTACTTGATTTAAGGATGTTATCGAAACACTAAATAGATATAAAAGGTTGCAAAATAAGACGCGATCAGATAATGCCCGCCAAATCAACAGACGTTTATCCTGTAAAATCTTTTTAATTCGTAGCCTTAAAACTTCTTACACTATTACAGATAACCTATGGTACATGACAAACATTGCACTGCACTGTGATTTAAGAATATAAACAATTAATGAACTTGCAAAAAACCACTCTAAAAATATCCACTCAAAGTTATCAAACGATTATCAGACCTCACTAATCTCATTGATCACATGTCTCTTTTAACCTCAAAACATCCACCGTTATCTTTAAATAAATTTTTCAAGATACAGATGACTTGCAGTTAATTTAAAAGTTTAATTAAACTATGGTTTTCTGAGGTTTTGTTACTGAATGATCTCCTTTTTAGTTTGTAATGATTATTTTATTACATTGTATTTATCAATGTTGTTAATCGTTTATATTTAACATATTGTCATATATATGTATTTATATTTAAACATAACGTACTTTCATTAATTTAAACGCATAACCTGACTATACCACAAAAAAACAACTATTAATTCTTCTACACACGTTAATAATGGACACGCGCGACTGTACACATAATTTCATAAAAATCATATCAGTATATATAATATGTATAATATGTATAATATTATCTTGACATAAGTAATATAACTGATATGGTAAAATGTGTGTATGTTTGACTTATGTGTATGAAATTATTAATTAAAGTATAATAAATAAAATAAATAAAATAAAATACAAGTTTCTAAAAAATTATGTGGTTATGAAATACGAGTAAATGACATATATGTTTAAAATATTGGAAACCATGTCTCCCCTTCACTTTCAAACACAAATAATCTTTTCCGTTCTTAACGTATTTGCTTTTATATACAATTGAAACGGTTTATTTTCATTAGTGAAATATTAAAATTAATTATAAAAATTAATAATCAACCTGATTTTAATATGATAAAAATAAATATACAATAGAGACTTTACCTGCAGTCCTTGATCTCCTCGGTCGCCTTTTGGTCCAACCTATATTAATCATTAAACAAAAAAACAAAACAAATTTCTTTAGACATATGGTATACATAGAAAATGTGTTCAGAGCAATATTATGTTCCATAAAAATTAGAAAATAAAATCCTACAGCTATAGTATGTACATAACCACGTGGACTCTTGGTATATTTAACTATATAATTATATAACTATTCATACACGCATATATGACATATATATTAATTATACATACAAATTAATATAATAATTATTATATATTTGTGTCGGTGTAATTGCGAAGGAAATTTTAATTATTTTTTATACCTATTCGTCGTACTACGCAGATATTGTTATAGGTGTATGTTTGATTTTGTTATCATATCGTTGTCCACCGTATTTGAACTGTGTGAACGAGAGGCACGCGTAACCAACCCTCTGCAGTATAATATTTATAGGCCAAGGGAGTATATTTATGTGATATTTTACACGACGACTATTATAATACAACCCCCTATTTTCCACCCCGTCCGTGCTTGTCCGTCCGTAAACCACAACTGAGTAAATATTTTCTTATGTTTCCCTTCTATTCCTCCTCTACATCATCAACTACAGATCTCAAACTCACTAACGTTTCCTCCACGTTATAATATTCTCTCGCTTGGATCGCGGTACTTACACACATACATATTACAATATTATATATATAAATATTTGTATAACTCTTTGTATACATATATTTTTTTCATCTTTCTTGCAACGTCCTCGGTACATACATATACAATATATGACAGACAAACGTCACACAAACTCTAACCTTTTTTCTGCTAGTTCTCTGCTTTTTCTGTATATTCCCCGGCCGGTAGGACTGTGCATCCTACACATTGCACTTGCACCGAGATTATCAATGTTCGTGTATGGCACTTACACATTTCACCACCTCGTCGCATATATTTATTACACTCGCACAAATATATTGTACAGTGACGAAAAATCGAAAACACGTCATCATTCAATACATTACTTCGCAATCAATCGTATAATTAAACCGTGACATGGCAGCGTTCGTAACGTAAGTGATATTTAAAAGTACGCATCTGCACATTATCGACATTACATTTGAAAGTTGCAACTTGATTACTAGCTTTCATACATGCACATCGATAGATCGTTTGCGGAAAGAAATAATATTACTGAGAGTAAAAACGAATGGGAATTATAAATCGAAATTGTTTCAACACAAACGTGATATAAAACATAATATAACAATGTATTATAATATAATATTAAAGATAAAATGGTACCTTTGCACAAAATATTGATATAATCTAGTAACAAAAATAAAATTGTAAACACGATATAAAAGTACCTATAAGGCTAATCAGTAATCTATAGCGTGGGTAAAGTCAAATAATATCGTATCAATGCTGTAATTCATTTTGCAAGATCGAACAATTTTTAATATAATATGAAATTACTTGTATAATAATCCGGCAACAGAGTATCGTATTATACTATGCTCGAAAACTTATACGTAAGTACGAAAAGAGTATAAAATGAATAAATAGTGATAATACTCTAAATAAGCAAGCGCTCGTGTGTATGTGTGTGTTTGACACCATTAGATTTTTGGCTTATAAGTAGACTTGTAAAATGAACGGGTTCTATATAAAACATATAGGTGTATACCGGCTGTACGAAAATAATTTAATTTCATAATAGTATCGTATTACGGTGCTGTGTGTGTATGTGTTTAAGTATATCGTATATGTATATGGAAACACAATACATATTATACCGAGGTACTTACCAATCCTGGAGCGCCGGGTGGTCCTTGTTTACCTTCCACCTGTAATTAGTAAGAATAAATTAATGTTTTTTTTCATGTAGATATATATTATAATACACTGCAGGTTAGGTCTATACATTAAGACTAAACGTATTTTGTATTTATTTATTTACACGACCGTTGACGCGTGTCATATATGCGTTGAGTCGTCGAGTATAATAGATATACACTAATATTAACCAGCGGAATATTAATAATAATAAAACCTCACTAAATCATATCCATTTATAAATTAAGACGTAAGTACCTACCGCGTTTTAGAGTAGATTGTATTATTAGTAGTATTATAGTTAATGTATCTATATGCAAACCTAATCCTAGTTAAAATCAGCATGGTATACAATATGCAGTTTGCGTGTAAAATTAACTAGGTTGCTTTTTGATTTCAATTTCAAATAAATATAATTATATACCTAATTCCTATTGACATCAAGTGATGTTATTGTTTGATAGTTCCTTTAAATAAAATCTTTCATACACAAAAAATATATACATATATAGATATATACCTTACATCACATGTCCTTATTATAAAATTAATTGTACAGATTGTATATTTTAAAATCTTTAAAAAAAATGATATAAACTTAATCGTAATTTTCTTTGCGTGAATTTAATTATAGGCATGCAGTGAATGTTTTATTGAGTTATCAATTTTTTATGGTAAACGATTTTATTTTAATCAATTCCAAAGCAAATGAGTCAATCCGGATAACTTAATCAACAAAAGATTGATGCTAGTTTGGTATTTACGCATTGATTTAAAATTTAAATCTATATTGCAAGTTTGTTTTTTAAAACAAAAATTGAATGTTCGATGTGCATAGTTTACAAAATTTGTAAAGATATCGTAAACAACTAATTTTATCATACGTTTTTCATGAAAACCCACAAAAATCAGTGTTCAGGGTATGATATCTGTTTAAAAATAGTAATACATACATTATATAGGTACGTCATGGACAAATGTATAATAATAAAATGTATCGTTTATTATTATATTTAGTAACCAACCTCGTGTTTTTTTTTTCATAAGAGGGTTCGCATATATACTGCAGTAAATGAGTTAAACCGACCTTGAGTTTATTTTTTACAAAGGGTTTATATAATAAATGGACGAACATACATTTATGTCAATGTATAAGTATATAATATATTTAGCAACAACAAAGACTCGTATTTTAAAAAATAAATTTTTTTAAAACTGACCATATGGTTTTTTAAACAGATGTCGGTTGTGTGAAAGTCCGTCACCTCACTACCAACACCAACCCCTTCTACCCCAATCACCTGCAGACTATAGAGCCGCTAAACCGTGTCGTTGATACCAGTATCAGTTCGCGTATAATAATATAATATAGTACATCACATTATCGCGCACGCTTATTCCGATAATAATATTCAAATTTCCCATTGTATATCAATAATAATAATAATGGATTCATTCAACTTACCCCCATTGCTCCTTCGGGTCCTCGTGCTCCAGTTGGTCCTGGCGGTCCTGGCTCTCCCGGCTCACCCTAAAATCAAGTTGCGTTATGCACACAAATAAAGCGATCGGACAATCGACCATTGATTGGGTGGGTAATAGGGTAGGGGACCATATTTGTAAGTGTATATATATATATATATATATATCAAAAAAATGTATAAATATTAAATATCCGATCAAACGAAATCAAACGTATAAATCGATGAAAATAATAGACCGGAAACGATTTGTCAGTGTATTATAAAAATATATATACCGACTACTACCTGCTGCTGTAATAAACCTGTCGTTATAACGAGTCGATAGTAATATGATCTGTACGAATATTTAAATCCCAGGAAAGATTATGAAAATAAAAACTCAATGATCGTGTATGAATATAGTTTCATATTAATTTATTGGTTTTTTTTTGTAAGTTATTATGATTAAATTATTTTTTTACAAATATAGTCCATCGTCCCTTAACACGCAGAGTGTCTGCAAATAAGATTAACGTATTAAATTAATTTAACTTTGCGAACAGTCTGCTCTCGTGTATTTATTATTGTATTAAAAAATCAAACTATCATGATTACGTAGGTAGTGCCACTGACCAGTGTGACAGAATAATTTAATAATAAAAAAAAAACATACATTTGTAGCTGAATACGAACATGCAGACTATGTATTTGTACTCACTTTAACCATGACTATGCTTTCCGCCGATATGTTATGTCCACGCTCTTGTAGACCCTATAAACCAACCAGCCACCAACTACCGTAAATAAAAAAACAAAGCATTTCATGCAAAATAAAAATAAAATGGACCTAACAATAAGAGAGAGAAAGAGAAAGAGAGGCAAGAGGACACGGAGAAAAAATATATAAAATAAATAAATAAATATACGGAAGAGTGGTTATACGCACAGTTGGGATGTATATATTATCATTATTATAAACCTCCTAATCGTTTGCCCGAACGCAGTAAAATAATAAAATAAAAGGCTTTTAAGGCATTATATTAAATCGTTTGACACCGTAGCTTGATGACGACAACGATAATTTAACATCCCGAACGCGCATATAGAAACGTCGTAAATGTACAAATCGACAGTATTGTTGTTTTTCTTAACGTGTATGATGCCGAGACGTTGAGTACAACCAAAATGAATATTATATGACTATTGTGATGAACACGTTTCGGCGTAGATACAAGATTTCCGAGGAAGTCTTGGCAATAACGTGTCGAGACGAATGCAATGACAATAATATTTACAAGACATTTACGATATACCAACATAATATATACGGGCACGAACTGACTGAAAGACAAAAACTCGTATAACGATTGCATAAAATATAATATTATACGTGTAGCCGTATAGGACGCGAGTAATATTGTACCGTGTACAATTTTGTCCGGAAACAGATACTTCGTCAACACACGACACTCGACAATATTCGCGTATATTGAGCGTGTTGTTTAAACGCATATCGTACTCGTGTAGGTGCCTAATACCAAACGTTCGACTCAGCTGCTGTATCACAGGGGAATCGTGGGACTTATGTGCAAAAAAAATTACTTCCGGCTACCACACGAAACGGGAATACTGAAACTCGAAAGTACTATTAAATTAAATTCAGTTACAAGGATGTAATATAATATACCCGCTCCGAATGTTTTGATAAAGAATAGCTATATAGCATTATTTATAATGTTATTTTGTTGTTGTTGTTGTTGTTTGAAAAATTACATTTTTGCATACATCGTGAGATTTTATTTCTTTGCTTTCTATATATTATAATAAAAATATGTTATCGTCTTTTTTCCAAACCACTGGTTTTCTAAAAAGCTAAAATACCGCAAAAAAAAAAAAAGAAAAGAAAAAAGTTTCAAAAAGATACAAATAATAATAATAATAATATGCAATTTTCGCACACGCGTACACAATGAATGATAATACAATAAGTGCAAATTAAACACCTAATTATAAAGTCTATACTACTGGCAGCATATAAAATAAAAAAGATATGACAATAAAATAATACTAAGAACAATAATAATACAAACATATTATATAGAAGTCTATCTACAAAAAACACCAAAATAAAAAAATGTATTTAAAAAAACCTATATCGAAATAGTTCACCTTAACGGCTACGATTTCTGCGTATCCGAGAGTACCTCCTCTCAGCGTTGTTACAGATCGTTTACTGCTGGTTCCCTGTAATAATTGGTGGTTTGTTATTTATGTATGATGTACTAATGTTATATATTGTATATTATACAGAGTGATTCAATCAAACATGATCATTTCCTTTTTTTCTATAATAATGCATTTATCCAAAATCTGATTTTTGAAATTCTTAAATATACTTGATTCTTGAAAATCATATTATGTTCAGGTACTTTTTATTGTACTATTTAAAGTGTCCCCTACTCTTATATAATCATAAAAACTTTTATATTTTAAATGAGAACCAATCTTTATTATTTTGAATTATTGTTAAACAGATTTTTTATTTTTGAAATTTTTTTTATATCAACATCGAAATTTTTATATTTATCAAAGTTATAAAAAAAAAAACTATTAATTCTTAATAATGAATTATCTCGGTAAATTTTTGCAATTTTAAAATATTAATAAACCACTATAATTTTTAAATCATCAAATATGTTCTAAAACTAAATTTTTAGGAACTATTATTCATAATATTTAAAATTAAATAATTCAGAAATGAGTAGTACAACATTTTGAATATAAATGTATAAACCTACATCAAAATGAAAAAAATCTATTTTAAGAAGTACAGTTAACAAGTCTGATATGTATTAAAAATAAATAAATTTATATCGATACAGCCATTAACTAGAACACTCCTTAAATAGCATTAACGATTTGAAAATTTTTAAAAATATGGGTAGCTTTGTTTGCTTAAAAAATCGTAAAATCAAAATTTGTATAAATTAATTTTTAAAGAAAAAAAAATGATTTTAGTATGTTTGGTAAATTATTAGCCTGTTTATTTATTGTTTATTTATAATATGTAAATATAAAGAAAAATGTATCAGCCCGAGAGGTAAAAAAAAAATAAAAAAAATCCTCATTTACGTGTGTATGAATAAAATCAACTAACGCAGTGCTATGTGAAACGGGGTGAAAGAATCGAAGGAAAAAAATCAGAAACTCCAGTCGTTTTATTATAGGTATTTTCTGTATCCGTATGATATTGCTTTTTACGGTAAAATCCTCTGAGACCCGCGCGTTATATTGCCTATACTGCATCTGTCCAGTACCCTATCTCGCCTTTATCAAGTATACCAAAAAAACTCGTATATGAAAAGCGAATGTGTTTGGTATAGCGTAAACAATATAGAAACATTGACCTTTTTATTTGTATATGTGTGTAAATACAATATATATAATAATATGTACGAGGACCGCTACGGGACAGATTTACGCGAAAAGTGTTAAAAGTGTAAAAAAAAATTGAGAAACACCAGACGAATGAGGCGAGGATCGAGGAAAACAGTGATAAGTAAAACATGATATAGTCGAAACGGGGGGAAAAAAACAATGTTATGTTTCTCGTTTTACCTTAACCGCGGCATATATGTCGAAGTTTGGTGCGCTGGAATCGCCTTTCTGTCCTTTATCACCCGGATGACCCTGTAAACACACGAAACATTAAATATTTGATGTTAAACGATTTGCGGTAAAATAAAACACGAATATACATACATACAAACAACATATGTGAACGTAATTACGATACCCTTTAAAACCGTTTTGCCACAAACCACAACCGTGGTAAAATAAATAATTACCATACATATACATACATATTATACTATGATAATATAGCGTTGTAATATTATAAATAATAATGTACAAAATACGAGCAGGGAACGGCGGAAAAATTATGGTCACTGAGGGTGGCGATGGAAATTATTTTGTAGAGGGGTATATAGTATACATCAAAAAAAGCACATCATATATATATAATATTATACATATTGTGTGTACGATATTATAAAATATGCATGTAAACATATTATAATATATAGATATATACCCTCGAGCCGCGGTGGTATACTTTTATGACCGTTAAACGGTCGTATAAACGTACTTGACAGCTTTATCGCAACGATATGATCGAACGATATGTTCGCGTAAACTATAAATAAATGCCGTATATGTCTATACTATACTATTATAGTGTTAAATGCAGTATATAATGGTAACCGGTAGCGAGAGGCGAGGGGGTGGAATATAGTGTTATTGTTATAATAAGCGTTTTATTTGTAGATTATGGACAATTATTATGCAATTACTGCAATTTTAAGGATCCGGTTAAGTTAGGTTTATTATTTTAAAATCTCTTACTTCATCGACATATGCAAAAATAGGGTACGGCTTAACGCCCAGTTTAAAATTAACCCTCCCCATTTCTAAAACCTCTAAATTAAATATGTTAATGTTACATAATATTATACTCTGTAAGAAATTTCTACGGACTACAGTAAAATTCGAGGCCTAGGTAAAAATGGTTAGTATATTATATATTTATACGACAATTGATCCAGGCTCTTTACTGCATTGCCGTTTTATGTGGCTATCAGTATACCTAATATGTAGGCAACACAATGTTAGTTACATAATATTCACAATTTGACAATATTCTTCTCTAAATGATATGGTAAAGTAGAAACCTACTTGAAATGTATTAAATGTGTTATGTATACGAGTAAGAACAATTCATGGTAGGTAATGGTAATGAACTGAAACGAAAAAGTTAATATCGCATACCTAACTTATAACGGTTAAATTAAAGTAAAAAATTGCTAATATGCAATTGCAATTTAAATTTAATATGTATAATCAATAAAGTTTTAAATTTTTACCACCCTAGATCGGTGACTAACTCGTAATAATATGATATAATAAATTTAATCAATTTTCAGTTTTTTTTTTCAACAATTTTATAATGATTTTAATATTTATAGAAAGGCTGCAAAATCTTACCGGCAATAATATACATAAATTATTGTATTGTAAGTTGTAATACACGACAACGACACACGCTATAGTGAATGATAATTATTATAAGATTTAGGCAGCATTAAAAATATACGTTTTATTCACATACCATACAAACCCATAATATATTATAATTTATAAGATAAAACGTTTAATAATAGACTATAATAATATGTAGCTGTCCTCCGTTACTGTCCGTATTATAATAATTATTATTGTTATTTTGTGTAGGTACCTACATATCATTAAATTCTACAGTGACAAAAATCAAAAAAAAAAATAATAATAAAAAAACGGGTTTTTAATTTTCGAAAAAGGAGTCATGCGACCCACGCAGTAACGATCCACCAGTAATGATTAAATAAACATCTCGTAGCGATTGAAACGAACAAATGAACGTCTAAATCGATTTGTATACAATACTGTTATATTATTATTATTATTATTATTATTATTACTGTTATTAATAAAGTAATAACTAATTATAAAAATCGTAAATAATATTAGAAATATATAAATCATTATTAATTATAAACGACATTTACAATATATATATATACGTCTTCTATGTAACATGATATAAATATAATAAATATTAAAATAAATTGATATTATTCACAGACTTTTCACACGTAGAGCACTTGACAATTTATTACTGCAATAATAATTAAAATAAAACGTTTATAAATCAAATAAACATTTCGACGTTTAATGCGACGTAGGCGATTATATTTTTCTCCTTAATAAGCTCGTTCATGCAATTAAATAAAATGAATAGAATAGGTTCGGCACTAATAAACGTTTGGAACTCAAGTTGAAATTGTTGAAATATCTTTCTATGAATAAGTACATTACTATGATATTTATTTATACATAAATTTGATGTACCTGCGCTTGCAATCACTTAATATTTTTTTTAAATCAATTATTTCGTTAAATATATCAATACATAGTTAGAAATTTAGGTTAGACGAACTTCACTAGTTAATTTTACCGATATAAAAATAGTTTGACCCCTTAATTTAAACATATCTACGGCAAAAAACTTTTACTTGGAAACTAATTTACTATTTAGTTTATATAAATTACAAACATACCTACTGCATTACCTATTTATATATTTGTTTAAAATAATGTTACCTGTATAATATTATGTTACATCTGTCTTAGTGCAGCATAATAACTTTACGTTCATCAGATTCGATACCATGTAATTAAATTTAATATAAAAGTAAACTGTCTTTTTTTCAAAGTCAAAGGTATGAACATTATATTATGTGCTTAGACATTGATTTTTTCAATATTTTAATTTTCAAGCAGGATAGGAGTAGGTATGTAAAATATCACAAAGTAAAAATGTTAATATATAGTTAACTTAAAATGTAAGTATAGAAAAATCTGAAAAACATATAATCCATTTTGATGAACGCAAATTTGGTATACCATACATTTTAAGACACGCAGACAACGCATATATAAATTTAGAAATGATTAATAAAAGCCTAGAAAAATATTCTTACCTAAGTGTACATTTAATAAAAATATGTTAAAAAATTATATCGAAATTTGTTATAACAATTTGAAACAACAATTAAATCAAAAAGTTTTTGCCTAATTACCGAATTTCACATACATTTTACTCGTTAAAATCTCTAGAAATAGTATAGTTTATATGTAATTTATATTCATGACGTTATTGTAATTGAGATCTTTGGTACGAACAAATGATAATATTTTTGATAAATATAATGTACACTGTACAGTGTACATACAACTTACAAGAGATTTTTATAATATTTATGTATTATATTTAGTCTGAAATCTAAAAGGAAAACTGTTCATTACACCGATATTATAAATCGCACAACAAAAAATATTCGAGTCAATTTATTACAACCATGTCACCGAATAAAAATTGTATTCGAAAAAAAAGTCGGCGTAGGAAAATATGCTCTGTTGCATTATTAAGATTCGCTTAATAATATTTATTCATATCGAACAGACTATTAAATATTATATGCGCCAGATGTTCTGTACGTAAATGTTTTGCATTTCCAGCCTCTCTTCCACCTCCCATTACACCACTACCAACTACTCGTAGAATTCGAGGAAATCGACCGACAAAATATTTTCAAAGATTCCGGCCGATATTCCACCATACATAATACATTATCAGATAATGTGTATGAATTATTATTGTGTATATTTATTAATATTATTTAACCGTACGTCATTATGTATTTATGTACGACGTCTGTGATGGGTAGCTTAAAAAAAAGGTTGCCGTTTCATGTGTAGGCACAGAGCTGAGACAGTCTCAAAGATGAATCATCGAAAAGTCGAGTAAAGCGACGGGATAAAGCAACGGTAATATAAATATAACAACGACTGCAATGTGCAGTAATAATAATTTGGAGTTTGGACATCGAAAAAACGGTCACCGTTTGAAATAAAACACGGTTGATGTCGTTAAGAATTTCGGAATATTTTATAATGTTACTAATATACGGCCACGTTATATTTACTCCGACAATAAAGGACGTCGATCTCTGCCGAAAACCATTTATGTGCGCATGACCAGATTTTAAGGACTCTTTCGCGATCACCGCGTCGTATAAACGATTTTAAATTCCTATATATAATAGCATACCATACTTTACTGAAACCTAGTTTAGTTACACGAGGTAATTCGCCAACATCCCAGACCCACTCTACACCTATTATCATGAATCCAATGGTATATTGGAGTTAATAAAATAATTACTAAAGTTTACTCAGAAACTACTCATCGTTTGAATTTCAATACAGATATTATCTATAATAACTAAATCAGAATTTTCAAAAAGTTATAAGGCTGCTGAAGAAGACAATTTGGAATATTGGAAATGTATTATGTATGAAATATTTATGTTAATATGACTAATATGTAAAGTGAATGTATTAATGAAGATTAATGTAAGAGAGCTAATTTCTAATCACTTAAAATTATCAACTATTTTAAATGATCCTTAAAATATATCCCTAAAACCTATTAATTTTATACCCACATGTATTGACTTTGTCTTACACAATATGGAAAATGTTCGTACAGCAAAATTAATTTTATTATATTAGTTTTAATATTAGAGTAAATTTACCTATTACCAAATTTGAAGGTAAGAATATTATCTAAGAAACTATATATTATGCTTTTATTAATATTATCATTTTAAAGTGAGCTATATGGACATTTTAAAGTTGTAATATTTTATGTAACTATAACTCACTTTAAAATTATATTATCAATAAAAGCATAGACATTTTCTAGATAATACTCTTAAGTACCTTTAAATTTGGTAATAGGTAAATTTACTCTAATATTAAAGCTAACATCACAAAATGTATTCTGTTGAACAAAAATTTGCTATGATATACGTTAGTAAGACAGAGATAACACATGTCGCGGGTATAATGTTCTCTTAATGGAAACTACTAAAAGAGAAAGATTATTTTCAGTTTTTACTATAGTGGCTTCATTTAAACACTGTCAAAAGATATTTATTTGCCATTTTAGTAGATTATACAAGAAAAAAATTTAACATTTACATCTTCATATACTATATTATATAAAAATGAAAAAATTTTAAGTTTTTGAAAAATAATTTTGATTTTGAGACTTGTTAAAATAAAAATTCAAAAAAAATGTTCCTTCCATTCAAAACAGTACCTATGATCAAACGTTAGATTGCATAAACTAACTTTCTACTTATCAGGCTATAACTACAACAAATATAGGAGGCTCCTAAAGCCTTAACAATGTTATGATAAAAAGGGATGTTAATGTATAAAAAAATAAATATATTTTTATAGTATAAATTTTAATAATTTTAATATGTACTTAGGAATTACGGCGGTGAACTATATATTTGTATAATGGGTGTTCACGGTGTTCGTCTTTGCTAGGCTAGGTGTCACGTAGTGTATAAAATAAATAGACATACTTTATTACTCTATTCTATGACTCCCACATCATGTTCAAATTTTAAAACTAAATAAATTTGATTTTTGAATACTTATAATGTATGATTGGAATAAGTATCTCTTATTTTGTAAAAGTCACTGAATAATAAAATACCTAAGCTATGCGTATTCATCGTATTATGTATGATATTTTAGATATGTGTATTTATGTCTGTAAGTATTACAATTACGAACTATATTAATCTAATATAGTTATCATTTTCCGAGAAGTAATATGGACTACTAATTCGATACATGATACCTATCCAATATGCATAATACATTGATACAGGATGACTCTTATTTTATCGTAAATCTTGAGATAATTTCTTGGAAAAAATTCAAGAAAATTCAATTTATAATTTTTCAACTATAATATTTAGATATTTTAATCATAAAAAGTGTATAAAAATAATATACCTAGTTAAAAAAATGTACACAATAAAAAAAATAACAAATGCCTCGTATTTCCCAAGACATCCTAAGAAGGTCTGAATGTTCATGGCAAAATAATCATTCTGTATAATACAAGGAGCGACAATCAACGCATATAGTTATATAAAATAATGATACATCCCGATAATAATAGTAATACATAATAATGTATTCGCAACACGAACGGAATCATTAGTTTTCCGAAGCAAAGCGGACGTACAATGATACATCTCCACGATAAATACTATAATACGTATATTACACACGTAACCTACCTATAATATAGGTTCTATTATTATTGCGGGTTGTAAACTGCAGTTTGTTTACGAGTGTGTTTGTTATGGTTTCAGTGTGGGTATACTATTATTTATTTATGTATAATAATGTAATATAGTATTTTGTTCTAACTACAGCTGACTGTTGTTTTCGTTTTCACACGGTAAAAATTAATTTTTAATTCAATACGTCATATTATATTATTATATTACAGTTAACTTTAAAGTTTTATTTTTCATAATAATGGTGAAATAATTAATATCGTCACGGTTACTGTAATACATAGTTACACACTTATACATATTATATTTATATAAGAGCATATTATATAATTGGTTGGCTGAACAAAGACCTTATTATAATTCATCCCATAATAATTTGCTCGTTTATTATAAACTAATCGTAATTTAATAAAACAAAGTGGAAACAAATCGCCATTATTTATAATCATAACACATATATATATATATATACATACAAGATACAACACACATAGTTCAACTCACATGTGTATATAAGCGCTTGTAATTAATTTAATATAACTTTCCGGAGATTAAATCAACTAATTAACAACAGGATAAATATTAAATACGTATTATGTAATAATAACATAATATTTAAAATAAAAAACATTTTACGATTTATACTTTGGCCTGGTACTGGTTAATACCACATAGTTCTACAGTTTATTGACAAAGAACAGACTTATAAACTTTGAGTTCGACCAACCGAACCACAGTGGTCGTAGAAGATAATGAGAAAACTTTTAAATTTTCATATTACTATAATTCATCATATTATTATTATTTATTATTATTATTGTCTTCACGCTAAAATTAATGTGTGAATATGTAAAATATTTTTGTTTAACAACTATATATACATTTTAAAATATTTCTCAATTGTATCGTTTAATAATTAAAATAAAGTTATATATTTCTTACGGTATATATAGTATATAAATATAACCAAGAATCATCATATGTATCATATCGATACACCTATATAAAATAATAAATAACAATATATAATTGATATTATTATATTATACTATGTATAGAAGAATTCAACTCGATTTTCAAATTCGACAACACGTGTATACATAAACATAGTTAAGTGCATACAGGTTTTCGCTGTATATTATATAATGGAGTATAGTAGTCGGTGGCAATATCACATGTCGGTACATGGTATATTATATTATGTGGCACACTATTTTTTTTTATCTATAGCACTCGAATAAAGTTTAAACAGATGACGTTATGAGGAACTATAATACTTGATGTATAATAATAACACGCATATTTATGATTTACTATATTACAGTGTTAATGTTGTGTTCGATAAAGACACCGCTTACAATATTATAGTTCCCAGTTTACTATACACATTATTGAAGAACTTAAGCATATATTATATCATATGAACTCTCAGTTAATGATCACTAAAAACTAATGTACAACATAATTTAACGTGTACGAAATCAACGGTTGAAACCCTATGACTCGCTGCAACTCCTATAATGAAAACTTCTGGTTTAGATGGCTTATCCCGTATAGGTATGGTCAATAGGCATGTTAAGTGTTGCGACATAACATAATAGTGCATATTTACTAATATCTATATTCGTCAATTAGTCGTTTTTCTTTATTTTATGACGACATACTCGTGTACATTTTATAAAAAAAAAATTATTTTTTTTTACGTCAAAATGAAAACCAAATATTATTATATAATACATATAAATATAATATTGTGTAGGCAGATGAAAATAACACTTATTATGAGTCGTGTTACGGCCGAGTAAAATGCGCGCCATTGTCGATATTATATATATATTTCTTATATTATTATCATGCTATCGTATACGAGAAGGCCGGAAACGCGACAATTATATTATAGCGGCGGACGTCCCGGTGTATAATAAAAACATCGAGGTGTGCATATGTCGTCCTCGCCTAAACTTTTTATTATTATTATTTCAAGCGATATTCATATAAACCTACGTAGATCAGTAAAATAGGCGAAGCGGTTTCACGCGAGATAAAAACGATTGATGCGATTTAAACATGAAACCTACACGGCTACATGTACCTATTAATTGTAAATCAGTACAGTTTTAAAGTAATGAACACTAATTTCCATTTAAAACAGTTTCTTTTATTTAACTTCAAAAGTTGATATATAACAGTAGAATGTGCATATCGTAATTGTATATGTATACAATTAAATTACATACATCTATATAATATTGTCTGGTCGCGCGAGAACTTGTCATTATTGCGTTAACGTAATGACTTACGAACACAAGATATTTCTACTCAAATTTTACCATTACAATAAACATTATCAATGAAGGATCAAAAAAACGATGTTTTTGGAATTTAATTATTTTATCTTTTACAAACATTATTTGTCAAAATCTAAGACAAAACATAACATGAAAATACCAACAAAATTAGTTTTTCAAAAATTCATATTATTCAAATACTATATAGTGTACCAATATACATATTATAGTTATTAAAAAATAACTGTCGGAATACGAAAAGTTGATTTTTAGCGGAAATCAGCGACACCCCGTCAAACATAGGTATAATAAAAAAAATAATCTATGACGTTATATAAAAAAATCAATAGTTATCAACAATTAGGAGCTAATAACAATATTATGCGAAAAATTAATCAATCCACGGAAATTGCAAGTAATGCCATCGAGTATATATTTTTTAATTTGTCGTTATATTAATTCGACAGTAAAATTTAAAAAAAAAAACCGAATTTTGAGGTAAGAAAGAAATTTCAAAAATAAAATTATAGGACTACTTCAATGAGTATATTTATCATTCTAATGATGACATGTGTATAGTGAACAAACTCTGTAAATGAGCGTGTATGGTGTACTTGCCAACATGCATACATTATTATAATATAGTTTTGCGTTGTACCCACCCGAGGGTTATCGGCGATAATAAATTATATATCGAGTGAAATCAATTCTGTATAATATGCGCGTGTTCCACCGCAGAAGTCGTACGGAATCTTAAAAACTTTGGATCGAAGAGAACTATACATATAGATATACCTATACTATCCCGATGGGGTGGCGTGTAGTGAGATGGGAGGAAGTATGGCTGTTTTGTATGCGCCGTACAAACTTTTCCTTACGGAAAAAACTAGTAAAACATTTTTATGCGAACGCGTTTACACGCGCGTGCTATAAAGCGTTTGAATACACATATACACGATATATATATATATATATATATATAAAATATATTCTAACGAGTCATGTATACGAAATCGACTTATCTGTGACACAAGAAACACGCGTTACTTACGGTGCCAAAAAGATCATAAATTCGTTCTCGCTTTCGATATCTGCACTCGTCGATCGACCACACCTGTTACGTATATATATATATATATATATATATATATATGTGTGTGTATTATTACATTGTATATATATACTGTATATCGGTGCTATAATGTACACTAGACGACGTATAAACGAGGGTGCGAACACGGTTTAGTTTAAAAAGGAATCGGTCTGTTTAAATGGTTATCCTTTAGTGTGTTGTATGCTGGATGCAAGTACTGCCGTTACCGCTACCTTCGTGAAATAGCTGGTATGTATTATAACAGCCACCGGAGATTTTTTTACTTGTATAATAATATGTATACACGGGGTAGAAAAAAAGTCCCTCGTTAACAGCTTCCATTTTCACGTCACCATTATATCACACATATATATGCATACCCGACCGCAAATTAGTCGGAAACACATGGTATATATTATACGATTTATATAGATGCTGGATAGGACGAATATGTGGTAACAGTGGTGAGGTAGTGATTCTATTTCTAGCCCGCGGGGTTAGTGTACCTATGACCCATAAATATATTATAATACATGTGTACGATGTACATGATGCTACGTGCGAAACGTGAACATTTTAATGCGTACTATATTTAGTATATTAAATAATATCCAAATCGATTCATATTCATTATAAACTATAAAGGTTCAGAGGGGATTAAACATTTAATTTGGCTTATTATTAAAAATAATAATAATAAAAATAAAATAACGATTTCACATTATAATGTATTTAAATGATGTGACGTCTGGCAACGCAGGCGCGGAAGCCGCGGCACATAATCGATTCAATAATGTCCAATATACTTAACAGAAAAAATCGTATATTAATATTAGATGCAAGTTTAGTACTTGTTGCACACAACTGACAGGATATTAATAATAGTCCAGAGATGTCATGGATTTGCTAAATAAAAACTTCCATCTCACCGACAGAACTGAAGAGCGCTAATAACACACTAAACTCGTATATAGTTGTATTGTATTATAATATAGATTAACTGACCTATTTTGCGGTGTTTTGTAATAGTACTTTTTAATAAATAATAATATAATCATACTTGTTTATATTATAACTTGAAAAATATATAACAAAGTAATCATGTTATCGTTGTTATCGATTTGCGAAAATGACATAGCCGTTTCAATATAAAAAAACATGCAGGTCATTTGGCCAAACTAATATCACGGAAAAATATACTACAACTGCGACGATGACGAATCAAATATCGTTTAATATTTATAATAATTTTTAACGAGTTAAAATTTTAAATAAATACATAAACAGGGTTAAAATATACTACATAGAATACCTATAATAATATATGAGTTGTAGACGTCGTCAATAAGTATATTTATAATATTTATAACCGTTGGACTATCTAATACAGTAATACCTATCTAGTGTATACCACTGTCCACTATACATTATAATATTATGTAATATTACGTAATTATTAACCTAGCCGCAATTTGAAGCTCGTCACGATAATATTTATATCTCTCGAGGTCTGTAGTTAAAACGACAAATGGGTAAAATGGGTACATACATTATGTATGTATGATATCGTTATTATTATAAACATAATAAATTGATATATGATAAATTACTTACGACGTCGCCTTTTGGTCCGTCCAGTCCAATGGGCCCCTGTAAAAATGAGTAACAAACAAACAAAAAACCATCAGTTAATAAAAGGTTTACATATCATTTACAAAACATTTTTATTTTTATTCTCAAAATAATAATAATAATATGTATGTATATAACATTTATAAATATGACGATGTATAAAACTCGTTCCACGGTAAAATGTATCAAAACGATTATAATGTATTATCATAAATCAATAATCATAATAATAATAAAGTACTATTATAATATACGTGTAAAATAATATTATGCATGCATGTGTACGATTTGCAGTGCAGTGTATACGCAAAGACACGGCGCTATCGTATGCAATAATCATAATATAATATACACTATATTATAATATACGATTTACGCCTTAGTTAAAATAATGTTATAGTCTTATAGTTTATACACGTCGAGCGCATGACAAACATTAAAGGCCCAAGAGTCGGATTCGCATGCGGTTAATCGGGCGTTAAGCTCATGCACGAGTTAGCTAGGGTGTGTATGGTGTATGTGTGTGTATATCGTGTTATCATTATACATCGATCAAAATATTATATATTATTAGGTTTTGACCACGCATTTATATATATATATATATATATTTAAATGCATAACACGTTTATATAGAACTGCAACGGCCAACGGTCTACATTATACGCGTGGGGAGGTACGTATTTCTAGTTATATACTTATATTATATTGAACAAAATTGTACGTCGTGTATGAAAATGTCGTTATCTCATTGCCGCGTGTGAGAGACCCACGCACGAGCCGCTGTACAATATTATTATAGTTTGACGATCGTGAAATATACAGGACGATTCTTTTATCAAAATTCAAGCAAAATCTTAGAAAATTGATGGAATTTATAAATGAAAAATAAATCTTTTTTAGTTTCAAGAACTAAAAATACTTCTTCGATGCACCGTAAACCAAAAAACGGTATTTTCTTATAAGATTTAAAAATCCATTGTATTTCCTAATATGATACTTGGTTCACGACATAAGAATTACCCTGTATAATAATATATTTTATTTTTATACGCGCGTATTTCATTCACGAGTGTCTACACTATCTATTGTATAGGTATATAGGTACTGAGCTGCTGCACTGCAATACCATGGCGTACATATCGCTCATTGCTGTTACGCCCATGCACGACGCGCGTGCCAGTTGAATAAAATATATTTACGGTCGAAGAAAAATAACAAAAATAATTTTAATTATAAAAATAAAATAAAATAAAAACACCAACTCGACTACCACTGTTGCACCCGATGTGCTCACCTACGTTAATAATAATTTAAAATGTGGCTCGTCGTAAATACGCCGCGAGACGTCGCGATAATATATTATACCTACATAATATAATTGTACTGTTATTATCTGCATTGTATTATATACTATCTGTGTCCTGCATATACTATTGTGTGCATAACGAAAACGCGCATTATACGCAAAAGTATAGTGTATATAAATATAATGTTTTAATGTTGATGCAGCTGTGGTGTTTGATGTGCAAATTATATGCCGTTGTGATTTACTTGGAAAAATTGCTTAAATCCTCCGTTCATATATATTCATTGCGTCCCCCGTGGTCAAATCGTACAATATATTGTTATCCCTCTTGGTTCGACGCCGCGAGTACGCGATAACCATACCCTCGTCCTCACCCACCCTTAAACGATCATTTCCGTGACCATATAATATAATGAACAGATATCCGACACAGACTACGTGTAATGTAAAGACGGTTCATGACCACCCTCATTAGAAGATAAGTATGAAAAATGATTAAATGAAAAAACAAACAAGATGAGTTCTTATATTGGTGCAGTGGTATATTCTAGAATATAAGTTTAGAGAAAAGAGGCATGAACGTATATACATTAATTTAAGCATACATTTTGGAATTAAGAATGAGAAAACTTGGTGAAATCCTATGTTTCTATTCTTAGAAAAACGTCTTCCAGCATTTCCAATTCATTTATGATTATGATTTACTTCAGATTGTATATTATACCAGCTGTAATTTATTACCTTTTTAAAATTTGAGCTCTTTTTCTACTCTCTCCAATTATAATAATACCTTATATGACTTACATAATCTATTAACCCATGGTCTTGAGCTTTTTTCCATTAAAAGCAATTGTTTTTTCAAAACATCATCATTCTACATATTTTCATTTTTCATAAAGATTTTAAAATTTAAAATATATTTTATAGTCTTTATATTTAATTTGTTTTTTTTCCTTATAAAAGTATAATAATTTGTGTTAATGTTTCGTTAACAAAAAAAAAAAAAACTCCTAATAAGACAACCAAGTGTATTTTTTATTTTTTAAATCATAAAAATTAATAATTTAGTAACTTAAATAATAATTATAATTTTTACCACTGCATATTCTGGTATTATTACCCTAAAATTTAGTTGAATAACAAAGTATAAAAAGAAGATGGTTGGTACATTACATGAAGGAATGTAACAATACTAGTCTTATACAAATTCGTTCGGCTCCCGTTTTTTTTTTTTTCGTTATTTTGTATCGTCCCCGTATGTAATTGGATTGTCGGTAAACTGTTCGGGTCGAGAGGGTTTTACAACTATCTATAATATCTATACATAATATTATTATATGAATCAGTCTGGATGTTTTTCGCTCGACTCAACCAACGATATATAACAATTAAATTATAACAGCCGTGACACGCGACGTCCGAACACGAACGGATTGTTATAAGTGTTGTTAGTATGCGTCTATGGAGTATAATATTATAGGCTCGCAAGTTGCAATATATGTATATAATATGCATAAAAAAATATGTTAAAATATATAATTATTAATGTTATTATATTATAATATATACACGAATGTGTATATAGCTCGCACGGAGTTTTTATTTCGGAAATAACAATAATCGAAGGTAGGGCTTGCGCAACAATCACTACAAGGTTGATTTTTAGATGATATTTACGAAAAACGAATTAAAAAAACGAATAAGAAACATGAAATTCGTGCGAGAGACGAAAAAGAAATTAAACTCAATTAAGCACCATTATCATAACGTATTGAACTGGCGGATTTAATCGAAAGCAATATTTATACAGCACGATTGAACGCTGTCAATATTCAAATAATTATTTAAGTCCACAACAAAATTAATTAGTAAAATGTATACATATTTGATAAGTGTTTTGGATCACGGTTACATTTCATAGATTTCTATTTTTCTTTCCGAACTGTTCAAAGCAGTAAACATATTAGATTATTACCTATGGAATAAATGAACATTTAATCGAAACCGGAAAGTCTTCTTTTCGAAATATTTCGTAGTCTATTATTTTCTACTGCTGTCGCGGCCGTGGTTAGAGATTGGAAATATATTTCTGTAATTTTCTTCGTAACCACCACATACCTCCATCAGTACAAAACCACAAACGTTGTAATTAAAAAATTAAAATTTACAATAAAAAATTAAAACATTTAAACTTTTTTCGCACAAGTGATAAAAAATGTATAACAGAATCAAAGTTATCCTCAAATATGGTAATTTTTTTTTTTTAACTAAGTGTCTTGGATCTCATTCTCAGTTTTGTAAGTTATAATTTTGTATAAGAGTTATTTTGTATAACTACACAATAACCAACAATTAGGAATAATGGATGATTTATAATAACTGCTTTGAAATATTATTAAAAATTTTAATATTCACTTTTCTTAAATTTAATTAATATACCCTATATCAAACCCATTTAAAAGCTGATGTGTGTCGATTAACAATTGCATAAGCTATTGATATATTTATTAAAACAGTTGACCGACACCAATTTAAGATGTAAGTATATTAATTGAATATCATTAATTTGTTAGCAGAGCGAAAACGCGTATTACAATATTAATATTGTTAGATATGGCGCAAAATCATTAATAAGATAAACTCTCGTTTGGGGGCGGTTTTCTTACCATCAAGCCTCTGGTCCCTCTCATTCCTTTCGGGCCCTATAATAGGAAAAATCATAAAACATAACAAAAAAAAAAAAAAAAAATTAAAAAACCTAGTAATATACCATTTATTATAATTACAAAATCAATCTGTCGATGATTAAATTGGTAAAATACTCGTATATTATTATAGCAGCACGAGATGGATAAATTGGAATTTTAAATACATGTTCACGCCCTACTATAGGCATCAAACGTGACTGTACTTGACAAATAAAAACATTATAATAATATTAAATAATATAGAAAATGCCATCGCGAATCCTGCCTTTCGTATATTATTGTAATATTATGTTACATAATATTATAACTAACTCATATCGAAAAACGGAAATTCATACAGGGCTCCTCTCTATATATAATAATTTGTTATGTATAAGAATTGTGTTTATAGTATTATATTATTATAATACATAAAGTATGTTAAAAATTGGCGTATAATAGCGATCGGGTGTGCCGAGTGCAGGAGTCGAAAAGAATAAATGGAATATCTAAGAAAAAATAGACATTGCCAAAAAATCATGTCAAAATATGAGAAATAAAATAAAAGCTAAAAGCTGTTTACGTGTGTGGTTTTTTTGGGGTCGATGCGTGCGTGCGTGCTGGGTGTGTATATGTGTTTATGTTTTTGTGATTTTTGGGCCAAAAAAAAATGAAAGGAAAAAATAGTCATGTTGACAAGCATGATTGTTGTTCGAGCATGATTGTAAATTATGTGTGCCAAAACAAATAATATTAATAAGTGTATAATAATGTATGCAATATGATGTATAATATTATATTATGATAAAATAAAATAAATTATAATAATGTATAAAAATATTTGGAATATAAAAATATGAAGTGAATAAATACCGGAAAACCATTTTTCCCAGGCGGACCTGCCGGGCCCTGTAAAACATATATTTCGATGTTGCTTTTTACATGATAAAATAAGTTGTAAACAACAACACCAACGACAACAACGATAATAATAAAAATTATTATATTATTACAACAGTGGAAATTGTTTTTAACAGCAGACATCAATTTCGGTGTACAGGAAATTCTTTTTAATCTTACTTAAATATCATTATTATTATTATTATAAAAACCCCTGATACATACCTATTTATTTAACAATAATAATTAGGTACCTATGCACTTGTCAGTTAAGATTCTGATAATTCTTTTTCTTTCTATATCTTCGCTACTAACCAATAACTAATAGCTATTGTGAGTATTTTCTACTTGATCTTAATTTGTCTTATTACCGGGCTCAAGTTCACAAAAAAACCATTATTATAGAAATTATGTAAGTAAGAAATAAAAAAAACTATTTAGTAGATACTTAGAACTCAAAGTGTATATTTTAACAACGGTTTATTTTTACGCATTATTCATCGAAATAAGACATTACAAGCAAACAGCGTAGTCTAATTTTCGTCACTATCAAGCTCGGTGTCACAAACATTCGTTAACAATATAATATTATTATAAATTATAATGTAATTATAAAATAGTTTAGTTACCAGAGTTTAGTTAGAGAAAATTAAATTAATTTACATGTTTCGAGAATAATTTTTGAAGCTGGTGTCAGAACAGGACGCAATTTGAAAATAATAACACTATATTATACAACTATTAATGCTGATTTAGCTTGACGTTTATGTCGACAAATATATTCACAACGGCCACTAAAAATTCCAAAAACCTTTTCAATTATAATTTTTTTTATTTAAAACCTACTCATAATTAAAAATATTAATACAGTAATTTATTTAGTGATAAAATCACAGTTGTTATTTTAATTAATAGTGAGAATAGTAGATGATACATTGCACGAATTAAAAAAAAAAAATACGCAATGCCATTAAATACAATGACTCGATAAGCAAAAAATGTTACAGTAATTGGTATATTATTTTTCATGGCATTTTATATTTAACATTTAAAAAAATTATGCAAAATAACATTTAAAATTGCTTATTCTTTTTGAGAATCACCTTATTGTACGGAAAACTTTTATAAAACGCAGGTACAATGTAATTATGTATATAATAATCACATTGTTTAATAATTGATGTGATTTTTCGTATTCTGAACAACTACACGTGGAACAATTATACAGAATATCGACTTTATTTAATCGAAGAAGTTGAAAAAAAAACCCGCCTAAAGCAGTCGAATGTTATATTTTATACATTATAATGGACCGAAATAGTAATCTTCCTTACTAACTGCTTTTTACTCGATAAGGCCAATCAAACATACTCGTTTCAATATAATATATAAATACACATTACAATAACACGCATTGTGAATATGAAGTATAGGTATAGTGGTTTGTGCTGACTCATATAATATTATATTACGCTGTATACAGGTACATAATGTTTACACAACCTCTTCTCTCGTGATAATTACAATAATTATGTTCAATACATTAACTATCGCGGTTTAAAATTTTGTAGACAACAAAAAAAAAAAGTAAAGAGATAATTTGGTCTCTGGGTGATTAAAATTAAACATTATTGCATTGTTTAAAATGTGTTTAAGCCATTAACTCGGCGGCTTAAAATCCCATCAATGGCACGGTGCCACTCAATGGTGGCGGCAGTGGTGTCGCACTATTTTTACAACGCGCGCACCGACTGTTCCGGACCAAGGATCCCTAAATAATATTAAATACTAGATATATTATACGTCATGTACTGCAACCCGAAATCGCTGTTGCGGTCATGAGGCCGTTATAATCAATTTCCTCCGTTCGAAACGTAACCCGGTTTGGGTTCTCAGTTTCAATGTAATAATAATATAATATGATATATTGATATGATATTTTATTGAAATATGTCCGTTGTTTGGGTCGTTTCGGTTGAAGTATTTAATTATCACTCACCGCTGGCCCTGGATCGCCGGTGTCGCCTTTTTTCCCTCGCTTGCCCCGTTTTCCAGGAGGCCCTGAAACGCATTTAATTACCGATTATTTTATTTTATATATATTACATATTATTATAATATTATTAATTATAATCTACTACGATGGATCGATTCGTATAGTATGTATATTATATTATATAATTTGTTATATGTCAAAATTTTTATTATGTGAACATGTTACGATAATCATGAGGACGACTTTAGTACTTCGGCATAATACCGAATGATATTAGATTTCATAGTAATAGTGGTGAATTATGTACCTATAATATTTATATTTCATAGCACTGATATAGAAACCTCCGTATTGCCAGGACACTACAATTAGACAAGATAATGATGTGAGGAGGGTAGAGCAAGGAAAAAAATTTTGCCCGCGGTGACGTGCTAGTGGTCCTCCGTTGTCGACGTCCATCGCACTACAGTGATGAATGGGAAATATATGGTAATCCGAATAGATATATGTATATGTATAGGAGGAGTCGGTCGCAAATGATCAATGACGCCCGACATTAACAGTCACATCTCGGTCTCTTCCTGCTCATCCACCTTCCCACCCTAAACGAACAAAGGACCATTAAACTACGTCTTCGCTCTATCTCTTATAAATATATAAAACATTCACGTGAACATGCGCTTCGTTTTGGCGAAGAAGAATCTCCTGCGACGAGGGTGCAAAAAAAGTTTAACCAATTATAATTCTTTTTTTTTTGCGCCTATTTCCTACTTCTTTTCTTTATCTCGTCGGATAATTTGTCATTCGGAATGTTCTAAACACCGTCTACTTATGAAAAATAAAATAAATTACTATGCACCAACCGGAAACCGTCAATATTGTTGCACGTTTGAGTACGTTAGCCCTGTGGCGATTATATTTTTAAATCGATTAAAACAATTTCCCTACTTATAAAACAATATAATATAAATACATGTACCACGTGCAACATATTTCTCTGGAGAGCATAATATAAGTTATTACATTATTATTCAAACTATATAACCAACAATATACTTAATTACTAACTTTTTTATCATGAATCAGAATCAGGTCAAAATATCTTAGGATTAAAGAATATTTTAAGATTTAAAATACCTATATTTAATTTAATTTAATAAGACATATATACTATATACAATTTTTAGACTATCATTATTAGTTATTAAAATTTAAAAAAAAAATTATCTTAAATTATCTAAAATTATTTTTAAATATTATCTGGTTAGCTCGCGATAAATTAAAATTTTTAGATTTACAATCTCTCAGGGATAACTGTTATAACTGTACTACGTTGTAGAAATAAAAATATTACATTATTGCATCGGACAGGTATTACACGTCTGTATAATATTGTGATGTATGCTCACGCCGGGTGGTCAAAAGTCTAAAGAGCCTTTCTATAAAAAACATAAGAATTAAGTATTTATATATAATATATTATTATGTATAATTTATATACCTATATAACGTATTATAATAAATCCATGTGTATACGTATACGTCATGAAAATATGTATGTATTAACACTATTAACCCTTGATATGGTCATAGATCTAGTCGATCACGTACCAGATGTTTACCTGTCATTATACAGTGAATTGACCGCCGAGCACGTTATATATATGCAAAGACAAGTCATCTTACTAGCTCGCTAATGCATTTGGTTGTAGTCAGACCGTTATGATATGTATATATTATATAGGCACTCAATATAGCTAGGTATGTACATGGTCAACATGTGTTTTACTAAAAGCATATCCGTTTATGACCGCAACACATTTCCATACAATTTTAGTTTATCTTACGTGTTTTTGGCATTAAAACCATTTTCTCCAAACACATATTCGGCGTAAAGGTTATATTATAGATGAAGCACCATGCATAGTGGGTATATGTTTATTGTATATATACTGCCGTTACCCTGGAGGCTTTTAAATTGGGACTGTTAAACGATTGGTGAGTACTGAGTAGGGATAGGCGATTAACTCGTTTGAAGGGAGGTGTAGGATATATATATATATACACAAAAGCAATTTAAACTCTTCGCTAGAAATACCACCCTACATAGCATCATGTTGTTGGCGCATAATCGAAAGCACATTTTAATGAACAACCAAAGTGCTCGAGGGTACAGATTTTCCATCGATTTTAGGCAAATAATAACAACATCATCTTCTCTCATTCTACAGCTCGTCCAAAGCAAAATTAATATACTTTTACATGATAATATCAGTATATGTATGTTATTGTTATCTATAAGATTTTGATACATCGAATTCCAATATTTTGTATACCGAGTGGATAACGCACGTAGTGTTGTATCTACGACGTGGAAAAATAGGAAAATGCCACAGCACATCCTTTATAGTGTATGCTATGTATACGTATGTCGTATATAGATAAGAATGTTTCTAAGACAAAGAATTTTTTTATACGAAAGAATGTTTCTCGGTCAATAAATGAAATTACTTACAAACGCAGTTATTTCGTTGATAGACGAGACTTGAAAAGTAATCTTTCATAAAAAAAAAATAAATAAATAAGAATTACATACATTTTCTCGTTTAAGGGATCTTTTTTATCCGGTAGCGTAC
Organism: Rhopalosiphum nymphaeae; assembly: GCA_036289425.1. NCBI lineage: Eukaryota > Metazoa > Arthropoda > Insecta > Hemiptera > Aphididae > Rhopalosiphum > Rhopalosiphum nymphaeae. The sequence continues at coordinate 7,643,200 of JAZAQC010000012.1, read as the reverse complement.
AAAAACACAAGGTTTTGGGTGATCGTTGGTAATTTGACCTTGCTGACGACTGATCCAGGCTATCCCACCACGTAGTCATATGCTTGCCACTAATCTCAATAGAATGTATACCTATACTGTTGTTATCGTTACCACAATCTTCGTGGGGAGAGCGCAGCATACGTCCATCACGATCATTTCACATTAGTCACGGTCTGCGATAAGAGGGGTGGAAACGATGTGGAATAGGATTTCTTTTTACGCCTCGCTAAGGTCAATACGTGTATTACCACGTATATATATGTATATATATATAATATTGTACAAAAACTAAAAAAGGGGGACATTACCTGAGCTTTACGTAAAAGTCGGTTTATTTTACGCCAGTAACGCAACCGCTGCCGATAGAGGTAAGAAAAAAAATACGTATATAATATAAATTGTCACACCTAAGAGAAAAAATAAAAAGGTACAAAATACGATATAATTGAGTTGTTCGTATAATACGAGCAGCTCGCGCGGCGTCGCCGTTAAGAGTAAACAGACACAAACAAGGGTCTTTGCATTGAATTTATAGCTCTTATATATATGTATGCTGTTTTGTTCGCGTTCCCCTTGTATAATATTATATTGTACGGGCAGTAAAAGTAAATATAAATAACGTATTTTTGAAATAGAAGAAAAAATACAAACTCGGTATGAAGGTAAAATATAATATTGAAATCTGGTGGGCGGAGAGGATATGATGGTAAAATAAGCATATTTTTCAAATTATCGTAGGTGTATCGAAGTCTCCATATGCACTATTATAATCATCCCGTTTATTCGTGTGACCACATCAGCTCCATAATTATTCGTATATACTATAATATGTAATATGTTACGAGAAATATTGAAATCCGGACATTATACGAATATATTTTCCTGGAATTTTTGAGCTATATGCCTATACATAATAAATTATTTCAGCATTTTCTATATTCATTGGTTAATTTATAGAATACCCGATTTATTGTCGCTCGTATTACTATACGACCTTAAATAACCAAATATTATAAGTATTAATACAAATAAATTATGTTGTTGAGTTGTGCAAAAATTAAAAAACTACAATTTTTAATTTTAGTTTATCTCTCGTTATTTCTAATTTATAACAATAAGCGATATAATATATTAAATTTAAAAAATAAAGAAATGTTATGACAGTAACTCGTATTGCAATAAATAATAGTAATATGTTCACCTATAAAATTTTTGTAAATTACATAATAATTGATTATTTCATCAATTAATTATTCAAAATTCAAATATAAACACCAAAATTTAGATTCATAATCAAAAATGAATTAAAAATTAGTAAAGCCCCAAACAACCCAAATTAAATCCAATGTACGACTTATAGACCCATTAAAAACTATATACCCATGAGTGGAACAACTTATAAAAGATAGTCTTGGATCTGGTGTAAAAATTGGGAATACATTCCATAGGATTACCGGATAAATAATACTTCCATTTACAATTTTAAACATAAATGAAGTATCATGTAGGATAATTATTAGTTTAAATTTAATTTCAAAACAAGTTCCTACAGAGAAACTCATTCCAGAGTAATAAGATATATAATACATTAAATTAGATTATCATTGATAAAGTATAAAATCATTAATTTTAAAAAACTTTTAACTAAATATTAATGTATTACTTATAAAAACTTTTTTTTCCTTTAGTCAACTATAGCTATTTTTAAATAAAACTCGAAATTTAACTTTATATTTTACATTACTCGAAGTATATATGATTATTTTTATAAAATGTGTATAATTTGTTTTCGTTTGTTGTTTTATACAGCATACATAGCCTGGACATTTTATAAAATTCCCAAATTTTTTATTTTGGTCATATAATGTTATATTCCATAAGTTATTTTAACAAAGTCTGCTTCCAACATAAAATATAACATTACCAATTTATAAAATGATTTTCTAACATACAAGCATCGTACGTTGAACTTTGATTTGGTATGGAGGAAATTTCCGATAGATTTACAATATAATTATTGGTATTAAAAATGCCAAAAATAGAAGTTAAACGAAATACATTCATTGTTATGAAATACATTTCACGATATTTTGAGCTAAATTACTAATTACAAGTGTGACCAGATAAAATATAATATTATGTATATGTTTGAATTGTAAGAAAAACTATCACTAAACTAATAATTACACCCATTATTAAAATTGATTAGGTAATAACTAAAAAAATACGATTTCACACTTTAATATTATGATAATATTAATCATGTCGTACTGTAGGCAATTTAACAAATGGTATTCGCCCAAGAAAAAAAATGATACACACATATAATTAAAATAAGACAGTAAATACATCAATAATGTCGATTCACGTCAAAATCTATTAAAGCTAAGATGAAATAATGCATGTACCTAAGGAGCAACCTAACCGAACACGATATGAAATATATAGATTACATATTTTCGACACAATAATATCTAATAATAATACGAGTATTATTATAATAACCACAACTGCGATCAGTTGTTCGTCGTTAGATTTTCATTTTCTCGTGTTGTTCAAATGAGAAAACGGAAAAACTTTGATGTCCATTTGTTATTAGAAAACCATTGCTGCAGTAACCTGCGCTGCGTGTGCACGCCACGCGGTGAACGTCTACAAGTATGTATACTACTCGTACCGTATTATGTCATTAAATGTCTGTATATGCGCGTGTGCGATATATCGTGGGGAGGAAAAAAGGGAAAAAAGCTATTTCCAAACGCGTGGTGTATATACGATTCGTATTATTACACTGGCGTCGCCGCTTGGTGTTTCGCCATCAATTTCCAACGGAGCAATATACGTATATTATATAATATGTATATACCTACGAACCGAACACGGTGAGAAGAATAAAATAAAACACGAGACGCATACCCGCGCTTCACGACGACACCGCGTAGACTACTGTAAACGTATTATACGCGTACGCCTATAAGACTGCAATATATTATATAAAATATATCTGGCTGGGTCGTCGTCTCCCTGCTCGAACAGCCATCATCCTAGCTATATACATTCTATCCGTTCTCGATTGAAATACCCCCCTCCCCGATAAATTGCTTACAGCAGAGCTCACGGCCCGTCAGATGTCTGGATCAACGGCATTCCTCCCCGGATAAACATAAAAACTAAAAACTAAAACTCCTTTCCGCGTGACAAGCTCGTCCTATATCCGTAGGATGTTTCCTTTCCGACTCTCGCGCATCGACGAAAAAAAATATACGACAAATCCACAGTGTTTGTTTTCTCTCTTGTTGTTTTTTTTTTTTTTGTTATTTTATTATTAAAGTCAGTTTGGGCGTTATTTTCTATTTCGCTGACTTCTGTTATTGTACAACCACTCCACTCGTCGTTTAATATATAAATATGTACTATATAGTTTGTCCGGCAATAAATCGGATTAAATTTCCGGTCTGTCCCATCGACAGAGCCCCGCGCGTATAGAAATACCCCCTTCGGTTTTCATGGATGATTCGATAAACGGTATATATGTACACACGTATATGTGTGTATATATGTAGACGAAAGTCTCGAAATATGCTCAGGCAAAAAACGTTTAACCTCACCCCGCGAGTTGTCATTGTCGTCATCGTTTCCTATACCGAATATTATTACGTATATAGCCAGCGGGAGACTCGTTTTTGACAAAACGTGATGAGCCTCGAAACGCTTTTGAAAACCTCGAAACACGTATATTCGAACGTTTGCGCGCACACACACACACACATACATACACACATATACACACGAACATATTTATAATGCGTGTAAAAAACCCTCGAAACTTCACGCTAGCGCTGCTGCAGTGATGACGTGTTTCCTTTTCTATATCTTTATCCTTGTCCTTCTACATCTTCTTCCCTATCTCTGTCTCTTTATCTGTGCGAATTATATTTAAGTCTTCCCGAGAAGTTTATATACACGCGTACACTACTTTCCAGATCGCGTTCCTCTAATTTACACTAGACGTTCATTAGCGAGATTTTCCCGGTTGCCGGTATACATACATATCTATATCTATATATATATACATGATATTCTCTTTCGCGTCGCCGACGATCCATAAACATACTCTCACACCGATGCAGGGTCAGACCTTTGCAATGGTCACGTATATCGCTCTCTCTATCTCTATCACTCTTTCACACCCACGGCTGGATTATAATTGCTACAGATACGGTTCGTTAGCTGAAAAACCCGGCGACTGTTAACCACGGGGCCGATCATTATATTATAACGTGGGTATAATTATATATATATATAAATACGTTTATATACATGTTATTTTATTGTATCCGGGTGCGTTTGTACGCGCTATATTATTTATTATACCTTATGTATACACTTTTTTTTTCATATTTTGGTTTTAAAATGCATATTTCTTGATTGTTAAGTATAATAATAGCAAATACTCTTATACCTAATAATTAATATATTGCACAACTGTGCGAGTCTCCTTGTTGAGCAATAATTAAATCGAAAAACCAACACACTACAGTATATGCCTCATTATTTCATATGATAGATATTCGGTAAATATTAAGACCCATGTTCCGGTATAAGGGTTGTTATTAAAATAGTAGTGTACCTGCATAATAATATAATAACGTCGTTCATTGAAATCGATGAAAACACACATATTTCATAAACAGCTTGGGCATATTATAATATTATGTAGTATATGTTGACACTGGCCAGCCTATACTGCACCGCCACGATTGACTTACATTTTAATTCATAATAATTATTGTACACAAGAACACCTTTATATTACACATAAAATTAATCCTATATAGAAACCGTTAAAATATAAATTCCAACCAACCATCAGATATTACGTATATCCTGCTAGTATATTATTTATATCGATAAAATATACTAATACATATAATATATAATATATTGTAAACGAAATTACACATCTAAAAACGTTTGTGATTCAACAACTTAATGAAAAATAATCATAATGTAATAAATAATTATATTATACATATTATATTATATCAACCAGTCTATATTCACCAATAATTGCAACCCTCGACAAAACTAAAATTTTGTATAACTGTATATTATTTTAATAACACAATTTTTTCGTACCATTCAACATTAAATACTGCCATCGTGAGTCATCGTTATAAAGGTATATAATATAAAAATCTATATACCTATATTGGCGTCTACGATGTATGATATGATCGGTAGGGTTACTCGTCGTCGCCGTGACGCCGTCTGCGAACGTCACGCTATGGTCATAATATAGACGCCAAGCATATATATAGGAATGCAATACTTACAGTCCAAGTTCATAATATATACATATAAATACAGTTATAAACGAATTCACATCGAATTGGTATTAGGCGCCTTTTTTAAAATATATGTTGAATTTTCCATATCTGGTGGTGCAACGACTAGGTCAGCTTATTTTCAATATCTAGCTAATAAATATGCGTAGGCAGCGGTGGTGTAAATTATACATATATCTTTAATTTCATTAAATTATTTTGCTTTATTGTTAAATGTATTATTATATTATATTATAGATACTAGAGAACGTCGCATTTTGTTACTCTATACTAACTAACCCCCTTAGATATTTTATTTAAAATAATTTTACCATAAATGTATTTATTATTAGTTATTTCATATCTCATAGTAATTATAAAAATAAAACATTGAATAATTTTTTATATTGTAGATATATTAAATAAAAATAATAATATTAAATTGTACTTAATATTCTACTCCAAAAAAAATTATGAAAATAAAGAGGAAATTAATTTTTTGAGAAAATTAGACATATTATTTTAATTTAAGTAATGAAAATGTTTTTATTTAACTTCTTGTGATAAATATATATATAATATTATAATAGCTTCCCTAGAAAATTTTCCTTTATAGTTACGTCACTGAATCATTGAATGTATTATGTTACCACATAGTCGTTGCAAAAGATCCACAAAGTTATAGTTGCCCACGTTCAAAATGGTTGATTCAAGATTTTTCAATATTCAGTAGGTTATTTATAAGCATTTACAATTTATAAGTTCAGTCACTTCAAGTTATTTAAAAATAAATCACGGTTAACTTCTTTAAATTTAGGCTGGTAAAATATATCAAAATGCCGTACATAACTTTTAAATATTTGTTTGTATAATATTTTTAAATTTGTACATAAAATTTTAACAAAGTCAAAGTTTGAAAATATCAAAGAAGCACGGCTAACTTATGTTTGAATGGTAATTAAAAGAAGTGTGGCTTACATAGTTACAACTTTGAATTTATGCGTATAATACTTAAAATTTGCTCATAAGATTTTAACATAGTCAAAAACTCAAAAATAACAAAGCCAAATTTCAAAGAAGTTAATTGCGATTTACATTTAAATGTTTTTTAGACAATTTAAGACAGCTGAGCTTATAAATTACAAATTTATGCTTACAAATATTTAAAAATGAATTATTATTTATTGAAAAAACTTTATTAAAAATGTAGTACTTGGGTGGCTAATTCATTTTATAGTTTATTTTTGTACGCAACTACCCTATAAAATGTATATTACCTATTCTAATATCTACTGTATATGCCCGAGTAAGTTTTTGATAAATTATGTGTATATGTATACATGATCAGCAGCAGTACCATTAATTGGCAAAAGGTCACACTTAATATTTGTATTCAGTGACATGAAGTATTGAAATTGATCGAGGTCCGAATGTAAAACTACCTATACATTATTATTAAATTCTTCGTTATTCATCATCTCAATGTTCAGTGACTGATGAGTTCCCACTACCAAGTCTGAATACATACAATAAAACAGAATAGGTATAAGATGACTGAGCGCGTTTTTATTTTTTTAGAACGTTATAATAACGTACACACATACACGATATTTAAGTGCAAACACACCGGCTGTATATTATGTTTATACATAGACGAAAAGACAAGTATTTTAAAAGAAATCAAAGCGCATTTGTGTACAAACAATAAAACATATTTAAATAATAGTTGGTACGTATTAAACGTTATTGTTATCAGTTGGCGATTTTCCAAGAGGTCATCATTTAGTAACCTCAGCAAATACACACCGAATATACTCAACACCTACCTAACATAACATCGAGGGATCGAAAGGTTAAGTACGAGCCATAATTTATTCTCGTAACCACGAGAATACCATTCCAGTAGAAAATAACAATAATAATAATTTATGTTTTTCTTTTATTAATAACATATGCAATCAGATATAATATAAGTACTTAACTAGCTATATAGTTTAAAAATGATCAATTTATGTAGATATACCGTGAGAACGATGATTCATCTGTAATATAAGAAATCAAACTTATTCCCCCAAGTTTAATTTTATAACATACAAATTGCTTGTAATTTAAAAAACAAAATGTATACAAAAAAATGGATTAATGTGTACATTAATATAATAATATATTTCTTCGACAAGAATTATTTATTTACCAATTCTGAATAGTAAAGATAAAAAGATTTAAAATCAGAAAATGAATACTATACGGCGTACAGAATATTAAATTTATTAAAGTGAATGTTGTAATAAATTTACCTCATTTCTACCTTGTGTTTTATTCTCAAAACTGAGTAAACATTTAATGACAATACGTATAAGTTACAACAATTTTTTTTTATCACCTACAAATATCGTCAAGTCCCTTAGCCGATCCGTCCGTATACAATACATTGTAGCTGTGATAAGCACCATAGCTTTCTAGACTTGCCTAACCTTAACTAACCTATAATAGACGCGATTAACCATTTGCAGTATTTACAGTAAAAGTTTGGCATTTCTCCGCAAACTCCCTTGTACATATTTCAGGTCAGGTACAAATTTTAGCATCCAAAAATGGTCAATGAAACGCGTTGACACCTTGCATTTGAACACATCTTTGTAGATATAAACTGTAGTTAGATTAAAAGTTGTAATTAACGATGTAGAAAATAATGTAAATTGCATTGCTACAACGGAAAGATCGGCATATTATAAGTTATTGGTACATATTTAGTACGCACTTGTCAAATGATCAGAAAAATAATAACTATAATAAAAAACATCCGAGTGTACTGCAGTAAACACTGTACATGCCATATATATAAAAGGTAATATTATATATTTATTATATTTATATGAGATTATGAAAGTGTAAAAAGTTTGAGAAACATGGAGTAATAGAGTATGAATTATGGAGACGAATATAGCGTGAAAGTTTTAATCGTTAGTTTATTTTTATATTACAATAATGAGTATAATTATTCTATTATATCGTAATAATACCCGATATATACATACATACAATATTCGTGATAAAAATATTTTTAAATAAATGCACCAACATCCGATTTCCCGAGGATATTTTGAAGAAGTGGTTACTAAATATTGTTGCGAGAGTAGGAAAAGAGAAAAATCTCGTTAACGGAAGCTTGAAACAAAAACCTATGTTTGACGCGAATCCGATGGATAATGGCCATGATGTATAGAAGCGCAAATACCTATCGCTATCTTTGTTCGTAAGTTATATTATTTGAATGTCGAGAACTGTTACGAGGACGTATATGTAGGATGAAAATTCGGATTGATGTTTATTTGAACAAATTTACATGTACTGATGTCTGATATACTATTATACTTATGTATATTATACGTATCGTTGATTTTATAATAAACGGATATTATTATTATTATTATTTGTTGGCTTAAATTATTTATATGCGTAGTTTTATAGACACTAATACAATAAAGCTTGGAAGAGGAGGTTAATCCATTAATCATTCTATATTATTTTTTATTTATTTCAACTGTAATACAGCGGAATACATCATGTATTATAAAAAAAAAAATTAAATAATTACAGAAAAATAAAGTAGAATTATGTTTATATAATAATATTAAGTATAGCATATAGTTTGAAATTAGTTTCTTAAATTCTAGAGTCCATGAACCACATCCCTCCAGTGTACAGCAGTCTCAAATATAATTATTCATAATACAATTAATGTAGGTACATATACTAACAAAATATATACGTTTGAATTAAGATGACGATACAGATTATAATGACAATATTAAATACAGCAATAATAATAATGATAATGATAGACATCCTGAAATAACTCTTTCTGTAATTATTATTTATTTCTTCAATAACCTAATTGGTCAGGAGGTAAAGGCGTAGACGGAAATAATAATGTTCGGTAGCTACAGAAGAATATGCGTCGATAAAGACATTATTATACCTACATGTAATTATACCAACTAAAAACTTGAAAGAGATTTATCTTGGGCTATAATTATTAAATACAGCAACCATATCATAATAAGGTTTAGTTGGTAATACATTAATATTACACAATAAAATATCTATACAAAATTATTTTTTGATAATAAATAACCAAGTAATATTTTGAAAAATATAAAGAATTTTTAAAACCAAGAATAAATTCTGATAATCATAGAAAAATGTAAAAATAATGTAAATAATATAAAATTTTAACTAAAATACTATCTATATTATCCGACATTGACCAGGGAAATAAAATAATAAATTAATAGAATGATATTTTTATAAAGATATTTTTTTGCCGGTGACATAAAAATTAAAATAATAATAACTCACTCTTTTTTTTATTATGTGATCAATGACAATCAGAAATAATAATAATAAAAAATGAAATTTTCGTAATTTAAGGACAAAATATATTTTTATCTTGTAGGGGTAAAATTTTTGAATAAAAAGTAGCCTACATCACTCCGTGAAAATTTTTCAACCTGCTTGCGAGATTCCCGTAAAAATCGATTTAATTGTTTCGTTTGAACATTAGCCGGCCGGTCACATAAACAGACACATACATTTTATTTTTTCCCATTACTATATATATTATCTGATACACGCTAAAATAATCGCCATCTTGTATAGGTTTATTTATTATTTAAAAATATAATATCAAATATAATGCAAATATAAGAGTATGTTGTTTATAGTCGTCTTTGTATTTATCCTCCTTCATTTAAGTACAAAAAATCGTATGAAACGAGAAACCACTTTTTTTCATCAATTATTCATTACAACAATATGATTAATATAATATATAACTGTGGATACAATTTGTCACTCAAGCGTTTTAGGTATAGTATATCGTATGACTAACAAGGTCTTTAACCCGCATATCATATCGGTTACCGTTTTTTAATACACTTATATTTATAATATATATATACCCAACGCTCGTTTAGGGGTTGAATTTCTAATTAAATGTTTAACAAATACTACAATACAATAACAATAAGCTAATTTAAATAAAATCATATCACCGTAACAGTGTCATTAATACAGATTTGATCATAAATCATCGCTTTAGGATTTCGGTGCCAAACCAATCCGATAAACTATACAAACCAATAATTTGATAATCAACGTCCAAAAAAAATTATTATATTTATATAATTTCAAATAAAAATACACTTACAATAATATTCATTTTTTCTTACTTATAGTATATATGTAAATTTTATAATGTCTACGCTACTTCCACGATTTCCTGTAAAAGCGGATGAGGGCGTCTTTTCAAAACGAAATTGTATTCACTTCCTGTTCGTAATCGAGGGAAAAATCCGTTTTGCAAAAATAAATTGAAATAAAGGAGACAACATCAATTGATTGACGACGAGTGGACGGTGAGACCCCTCGGCCGCCGTGTTAAGTAATAATAACCAATTACAGACCGGATTTACGAGTGTTCATCGTGGAAAAAAAATATCTCCTCCATATACTGAATATAATACAATATTACGTTCTAGCCGTTCTAGGTATCTACATATATGACGGTTTCATAATGTTCAGATGACAAAAAAATACAATTGACGCGTGTTCAATATTCGGAAAAAAGTAGTTTGTTTCATACACGCAGTAGGTAGGCACCAAATTTAGCACTGCAGTGATTTAAATTATTCACAAATATTTTAAATTGGTAAATAGTAAATTGATAATTACGCAAGTGTATCGACTAAGCACGGCCTAAATTAATAAAATATTTTCTAAATTTCCATCAGTTGTGTCCGTTATTACAAAAAATATAGAGACGTACTTTTGGAGTACATAAATAACTTGTTAATGACTTTTCTCTTCAAACTCGGATTCAAAAACCACAAAAATTGTTGCAAAATCAAAAAAATTAATTAACATGTAAATATATACTTTTAATATTACCAGAAAACCATTATAAATAACCAAGACACCTTTTTAAGAACTTACAAATGATGGAGCATTAACTCTCCCTCTGTACACTGTGACCCAAATAATACAATTTTAATTATAAATTATACGTGGTACATTGATAAAAAATTTGTTTTTATAATTTTTTTAATTTTTTCTAGTATTATATACATAATAAATTTGTATGTCTTGCATTTTCATCATTTATTATACTTTATAATTTGTAAAAACCTCAGTATACATTTTTGAAAGTAACTAAATAATAATTGCTTCTGGGCATTTTGTTATTTTAATTTGAATATGTAATTTGTTTATTCTGATATGATTATTATATTAAAATACAAATAATTTACAATATTTTTTATAAATGTCCACCGAAATTACGTTTTAGTCATTTATGCTTATACTGGTATTATAAGATTTTAAAGATAATTGCGTTAAAGGAATTGGCCATCAACGATTATTTATATTAGTCATATTTCATATTAATAATAAAATAACTATACCAGTGATATTATTAATAGATTTACAAAAATAAACTTGTAAAGATTAGATTTTATTTAATAACTTAAATATTTTGTTCCATTTTTAATAATTAACTTTAGGTATTACTCAATTGCTTAATTCATTGTTTTATTTAAAATGAAATAATCATTATGTGTACTTAAGTGCACTAAGTCGTTAAAAGTGTTTTCCAAATTTAAACAATGACAATAAATTTAATATAATATTGAATTTTATCAGGTATAGAGTAACATTTATAAATTTATTTATATTCCATTTTAAAATGAAATAATTTACAGAAAATAGTAAGTACATGACGTTTGTTTACTCATGAAGTAATACATTTTTATATTACGCTAATTTAATTCTAAAAACTATACTGCAGATGATAAGGTTCAACAAACGCTATATTTTTAAAAGTTTACAAATATATTATAAGTATTTTTTTATATTATTAAGTTCATCTCATTTAGTTTTAAATGAAATATACCAAAGTTAATAAATTAATAAAATAATCAATGTACCTATAATACGTTTTTAACACATAATACTATGATATTTATTTGATTAAATTTTGATATTATTTATATATCAAGTATTATTTACTTTTATTCAATGTTATTTTTATGCCCAAATTAGAACAAAGGTTCATAGAAAAATCTATTGTTGTTGTAAAAGTTCAAATTCCTTTTGTTTACCTTACACTTTTACGTCACTTCATATTTTGTAATACGAGTTTCAAAATTTATCACAAAAACCATTTTTTTATGTGTGACTATTGAAACCACGCGCCGTATAAAAAAGGCACGCTTGGAGAAATTAAAAAAAAAATATTCTTCTAAAAGAAAGACTGTACTTTTTTCCCCCACACACACATGTTGTCAATAGGTTCTATTGTATGTTGTACTTGAGTATCTCAATTTTCTTTCAGTTTCTAATAGTAAAAATAAAATTTTGATTATAAAGTCTTGTCCTAAAGATTTCAAAAACACATTAATTATGTTGAAACTGAACTCGACAATAAATCAAAGCGTTAATAACGCAATGTGGCTTAGAACTTTCAGCGGGGAAATTCAAATTAAATCCTCCGAAGCCATAAACTTCCACAAAGCCGACAACAATAAAAGCACTACAGTGAAGAAACTTCTTATATACCTTTTAAGTATAAGGAGTATATCTTTTAAGAAACATTGTTTAATGGGCTAGATCACTTTTTGTTGCCTTTTTGAAAACAACAACCGAAAAAACACAAACTTTATTAAAAAAAAAAGTATTTCGATAAACACTCTGAGAACTGAATACTGAATACATTATAATATTGTCGGACGTACGAGAAAATTTGTTCCCCGGCGCCGCTAACATATTTTTATAACTTATTTTTTAAACGCCCTATTCAAATCCGCATTATTCTGATCTTTTTTTAAAGACTTTTTATACAATATTCCATATAACCATCAACAGATAATTTGAATATTCTTTCGAACGGCTATATAAACGACAAAAAAAACAAAGCTTATTCTTAGTGTGTTATTTTATTTTTCAACGCCTTCATTTTAACATATTTTACATTTTAACAGGATTATAATAACAATAATAACAAAATAAAAAATTATAAACGCTTAGTCCATTGTTATTAACATACACTCCTTCCTATCTACTGGGACGTCATGAATTCATCGTACTACGTTAATGCACCAAGTCGGCCATATCTTCCTCCGAATGGAAAAGTAAAATAAGAGGGTCACATAATAGTATATACTTTCCCTATATACTTTTTATTATTATCACCATTATTATTATTATTATTATTATTATTATTGAATAAATTACACCGTAAGCTTTGCCCAGAAGTCAAATAATCCAGTAATTACTCAGAAAACCGAGATAAAAAAAAATAATAATAAAAATTATTAGCTTTCCATTGACCGTAGTAATCCGTGATGATAGTAAATACCTATAGTTGTCATTTAAATTCCCTATTACCTGACCGTTAGTGAAATATTTTTTTATTTATTAAAATCGACGTGGAAAAAAAATAAAATAGTTGGTATATACGATAATAAGTACATTGTACGCCTATGGAATTAAATGTTTTCTTATAAAATTCGTGAAAAATTAATTTTATATGCGAACAACGTGCAACGTAGATTAAAACTGGGTCTTTTGTCAAAAAACTAGTCATAGAATATCAAAACATCAACACAACTACGTTTCTGGTAATACTAACAACGTCCAGCACATTTATTACAATTGACGTAATATTACTACAATATACCTTGAGACAGGTACTTTTTTGTTGTTCTGAAAGCATTAACTCCAGACCGATATAATGTAATCAAATGGATCATGATTCCGATTATATTAATAAATTATCGATTATTTTCTCTATAAACATTTGGGTTAAAATATATACTGAATACATATTATATTATAATGTGAAATATATCACTACAATAATATTACCTATAGTTTCAAAATCATTAAAAAAATAAAGATATTGTACTGAAAAAAATTAAATTTTAATATAAATAATAAATAATAATAAATAATAAATATTATTTTCAATAAGAACTATATAATTCTAAAATACGAATAATGATATGAAAAAAAAATGTTTATTTTTAAAATATAACTCGAGTACTAACTAAAAATTATTCAGTAAGGAATGCTGTGTACAACGATAGTGGTTCTGACGTAATCAGTATAAAAATAATCTAAATAACAATAAATGACTAGTATCAGGTGAGTACAACGAATTATTATCGTTTCTTTTGCAATAGTATACTATGAGTTTTAGCACAACTCGTATTATATTTATATACTATGTATAATATATATATTGTATAAAAGCTATAATATTTTACGTATATTATAATATATTATAATTTATATTATAGTTAACATACAGTGTTTCACTGCCGTGTATTATCATTGATATAACAAAACTAATAAAAATACTAACACACACATTTTTCATCAAATATTACGATACGCACGTGCCAACAATAATTATATCAAGATAGTCAAATTATTTGTAGAGCTACTAGGTGCATACAACACAGTGTACGTTTCAATAATCAACGTTTTATTTGCTCGTTAATTAATTACTATTGTTCGGGCATAAAATATACGCGCGTACAACGGCCGGCCGGCAATGAAGATACACAATTTAAATACCACATGGCGGATTCTTCGCGCTCGGGTAGACAAAGGGTAAATAATTGGACAGTATATTATAACATATTACGAGTATATATATACTGCCATGTAGAGCACAATGGGGTTCGTCCTCGAAAGTCTCTCGGACTACGAGCGTGACTAAGAAAATACGAGACGACGGCAGCGCGGCGGCCACGATTACGGAGGAGAGTATATATAATCCTAAACTCGGTATCTCACAACTATAATATATATATATATGTAGGTACTCTACCACCACAACTATTACTAGGTACGATATATTATATGCTACTTACACTGCTATACTGTAACGGAATACCTTTGTTGTGTGCCGCGTCATAACCTTAGGGATTATGGGAAAAGAAAAAAAAATCAAATTTAGATGTATTATGTATATTATGGTCAGGTCTGCGGATAGAGTGAGGGTTCCGCCCGTAATCACAAACCCACCATCGGTAAATATTTATAATCGGACGTTGGAAATAAACGTTTTGTGGTCCACCGACCGCTTTTAAAGGGATGTAATATAATAATATATTAAAATAATATACCTATATAAGTTGCGGGAAGGTACACGACAAGCCGTCAGCCGTTTATACTGGACAATTAGAATTTAGACGTTATCCACAAATACAATATATATATTATTTATAGGGTTCAGTAGGTATACTCGCAAAAGATATTCATTAAAAATTAATTTTTAAGCTTACATTTTAAATGTTTTTATATAGTTTGAAATATTTATACAAAACTGTATTTTTACAAACGAATATAATTTTTTACTACGTATTTTCATTACGTTTGTTTTTAAATTTATTTATTGACAAAATGACAACCTATTTTATTTTTATTGCACGATCAGAAACAGAATACTTTTCAATATATTTTGACGTATTCATAATGAATAATGAGTAAATAGTTTTTATGAATAAGCATTTAATTGACGAATTGTTTTTTATAATTACTAATAACAACTACTTATATAGAAATGTATTATGATCGCCGCTTAATGATTTACTAAATACATATGGCTTACAACACTCATATTATTACACAATAATTTAAATTTATAATTATATGTATAGTGTATTTATAGTATATTAATAGTATATTCAAAATTATTATACAAATCACCGTCAGAAATTTTATTGAACATTGTATTTTCTATAATATCACAAATATCATGAATATCATAAAACTCAAAATATGCCATAGTCACAATAAACTAGAAAAAGAGGTGAATTTTCATAATCAACCAATAAAAAAAATAAGTAAACGCATATGCTGATTGAATTATATCATTGTAATTGCAACAACATTCAGATGCTATAATTATTTGAGATAGATACATTTTACGATCAACGATAATAATATTGTTTATTTTATTTATACATATTTATTATGAATATGTATGTGTGTGTGTGTGTGTGTGTGTCGACGTAAAATCGACGTTTTCGATATTCATGCGTCAGTATATCGCAAAAGATGATTAATATTTAAGGAGACGTCTTGCACAATATAAGTACTTAATACTTATAAGTAATAAGTACCTTTAGTAAGTATAGATACGCATAACTTCATATTTATAAAGTTTAAACGTTGTCTATATTTGTTTCGTTGTTCGTACAAACAGACTGTCTAAGTGCTTATCACCGAACCGGTATCGAACGCGCACAATATAATAACTCTCCCACCGTCTTGTACGTTTCGTGCTCGCCGCAATCACCCCGTACACAAACATGCCAGACATGCTCGTCCGATAAACATCTCTTCTCGTGTACACGCGCTGCAGACCTGCACTGGCTGTCACATACCATTTTGTCAAAACTGCATTCTCCCAGATTCTTTTCTACACACGACTATCGGCTTGTACGACGTGCATACATATATTTAGCTATATTATTATCCATTTGTTTATTACATTTTATTATTTTTCTTTTATTCGTCTGTTTTATTTTTTAAAAACGATTCAACCTCGAATTTTGTCTGAAGTGATCCCGAATAACGCGCGTGCTGTCTTATTAACATATTCAATTTTTACCGTCTTTCTTTTTCGGCCAATACCTTTTATGATACATATTTTTTTATCGTAGATATGACTTGTATATGAAGACACGTATACTGCGTGGTTAGAATTATTCACTGTAATGTATTTATTTGTCTTTTCCACGTATATATTTGGTGTTCCATACATCAGATATTTCGTACACCACAGCTGCACAAAATAGATACCAACTTACGATAAAAAAAAGAACACACCTTCATCACATATGTGTATACAAATTATGAATTTCTATAGGTTTCTAGATTTTAGGATGATTGTGGTATGTCCATTAAATATACAAAAACACTAGAAATCTAAACAATATGTAAATAATACAACTAGGTTGATATGAAGAAAGAACATCGTCGACTTATTAGTAATATAACTGGTTCCATTTAAGGAATAATAAATAACTTAAAATATTATTATCATTAAAGAATCTATGCGACATTGTGATATGATATAATGCACTTTCAACTTGAACCTTGTATACCATTTACAAAACAATATCTTACACTTGAATATCGTAAAACGGCAAACACTATGATTTTGGAATCTTTGCGGAAACTGGAAATTAAGGAGGGATATACAAAAATAACAATAATAATGTGTGTTAGGTAGAAACTTAATGTACATCACGAATGTATAATAAAATATATGTATATGTTTTGTTTAATGATACTTTACTATACGTTAAATGAATATGAACAAGAAAAAAGATCATAACATTTACGACTAACTGGATGACCATTGTATATAATAGTCAGGGTCGACGTCAGCACAAGCGGTTATATTATTTCGCTCTATTTGATCATTGTGACCGCAGTCGTCGACAGCTTTACCGATGTATAAATAGCGCCGTTAATACAACGCAGCTAGACGAAAAGACTAGCCGCCACTTGTATTCTACGGCCGGCCGGATATGTTTTCTCGGGTCATTAAACGCCACTTGTGAAGGGAAAACATTTCGCGTTTATTTATAAATTGTCCGAATGGTACAAAAAAAATCGCGATAGAAATAAGATGACGGATCGACCGAAACGCGAAAAAACTAAATACTTTTTCAGGCATAAAAAGTTTAATTCTGCGTGGTAATCAAAGAATTTTTTGTCGTTTCAAATGTTTACTTATAATACATATCATATTATTATATATTCTGCAAAAATTACATCGTTGATCGTATCAAAAATAGAACTTGTTTAAGAATACGTTCAAGACTTTATTGTATTAATAGCATATGACAGTCGTACATGAAATATTTTCTTAAAAAAAATTATACACATGAATATTGCACAGTATAATAACAACTTATTATAATATAATGTTTTGAATCTTCTCAAATTGATCGAAAACGAAAGCGTTTATGTATATATTTTAATAACGAGAATAACTAACCCGTTTTGACAACGTGAATGGCGCTTAGTTTTAGTTCCGGTTCGTCGTTGACGTTGTCTTCGCAACCAATAAAATGTTCAAAATCATTATTTTTTTATATCGTTGACGCATATGTAGTAGTAAATATATGTTAAAGCCCATCTCGATTACTCAGATAAAATATGAAAAAAATTGTACCTACGCGTGATAGAGAAGACAAATATTGATGACTATAATATTATAGTTTTTCTTTTACATTCGCGCTCGTTAATAATAATTAAATACCTTTGTGCGATACCTACCTATACAGTCAATCATCAACACCGGTGTTTTAACTTCATATGTTTTTTTTAACATCAGCCTATATGACCGGTCAATTAATTTATAACGTAAGAATTGGTGGGGTGTTACCGGTACGGTGGGGTGTGGGGTAGAAGAGAACGAAAGCGCGATGTGTGGCCTCCGTCAAGTATATTATTGTAATTAGCTAAATATATACATATATATTTTAAAATATATTATGTAGATTATAGTAAACACGGCCACCCACGGACTAATATTTTACTACTATTATTATAGTTGTATATTATATACATAATACATATAAATAATATATTACCTGGTTTAATCCATGGGTCATTTTTGATTTTAGCCCAATTGCGTGTACTCAATATACAACACCCTTTCCATCACCAAAGACGATGTATAAATAATAGTGCAAATATAATAAGCTACTATATTTGGGCTAACAATAAAATACGTGTTAAATTTATGCATGTTTGTATGTAATATAATGACGGTCATCGGTAAACTACGACACGCTAAACGAGCACTACTGAAGCTCGGTACGGAAGATGTATTATTCAATTGATGAATGTAAAACAATCTGGTTAGGAGATCAGATTCGAAAAAGACCCCTAATTTGTTATTAGAGATCTAACGAGACACGAGAGTGGTAATAAAAGCCATTTCTACGGCATCTCGGTGTCTGTTCTAAAACTTATTGCAGTTGATTTTTCATTAGACAGATTTGGCAATGCGATACAATATAAATGTATCATACACTGGGCTTTAAGCTTTTAGTATATATAGCCCTAACCGAGTACTTACGATAACGAAACGTATATACTAACTATAATGTGCCTTAAGCAGCGCGCACGGCAATTTGACAAAATATCCGATCGTTTGTTCGTTCGCAAAACGTACGCACCTTTATATCTTTCTAAAAAAAAAAACCATCAAAACTGTCTATAATCTAACCATTTATAAACGTACGAACGAAAATAAATAATGATATTAATTGTAAAAATAAGTACGCTGTACGTGTACCTTAATATAAAATATATGGATGAAAAAAACACATGTTATAGAATTATAACTATAACTTATACGTTTTATAGATATATATTATTATGAAGAAAACTAATAAATGTTCTATTCGTTCCAATTATTATATGAAAAACGAAACCCATAAATATGAATATAAAGCTAATATAATTGACTTTGAACTATGAAAATGTTGAATTAGTCTGTGTATAATATACATAGACGAGAAAAAGGACGTACTACAACGATAGAATAATATAAAAAAAAAAATCATAATTATAATAATTCATAATTTAAAAATCAAACGAGTTTTGAAAAAATCACTCCGTATAACCAACTCGTCGTAAGTAACTTATTACTACAGTCTATAATAGAACATGTGATGTTTTTTGTTTACTAGAAAAATGTTAACGAGACACCCGCGGTGTCTTTGAAATTATTACGACGCTGCTAACAAGCGTGTGTGTAGTATAATAATACATTTAAACATTTCAGAGGGTGGAAAAACGGTTACGACGACGACCGGTATATTATAATTTGATTGTAAGAATCATGATGTCTTATCTCATATCCCCGGAGCGCACGTGGCGTATACCAGTCGTATTCCATGTACCGAAATCCTGAAGTACCAAGAGTCCTGACGATTCCTGGAAACAACCCTCTATATGTTGGTTTATACGCTGCAGTTCACCCACCCTATTTTGTGCCGCGTGTAGTAATAAAAATATAAAAAGCCAGTCGTGAACTTGTTTACAACCCTGCATGCGGATACACGGCCGCTGCAGAGCACGGATATATCCATCCCCTGTGGGGTACTCCTCCTACTTTTTATAAGCTCAATAAAATTCACAGCCGGCAATTATCGTTACCCTTCGCCACCACCAACGCTGTATCCCGTAGTTTAAATGAAAATTCCGAAAAACAAATTAAACAACGGCTTTCAGTATCTATCTGTCTATAATATATATATAATATACTCCTCAGTATGTATATGTATACGATTACCATTTGAAATTGACGTAAAAATTGTTCCTTTTAGTCCCCACCCATTTTCTATTCAATCAACAAAATATACATATTTATAATGTTAATACACGGAGTGTATATAAATCACTATTAAACTGTAAAGGACTTCGCATCACACCACTATATGTATACACAATACATATATATATATATATATTATTACGCGTTTAGAAATTAAAAGTATACTAAATATTGGTATGAATTGTATAACTTTATAAATAATAAAGTTAATACATTTTATAGATAAATACTAATATATATATATAATAGCAGTACATTGAAGTGGACGGTAAACCAATAACCAAACTATATTCGAGTAAATATAATATGTATTTATTGGTTATCTTTTATAAATATGTCATGCACTCGTATATTTTATTCATTTATTTTACGCGCGATGCGAATAGTTAGACTGAGTTTTTCAAATATAAATTATGATTCTTTCAGTTCGTGTTAAATTAAACGGATTTCATGCTAATATTACAGTTAATGGACCGTGTTTTAATATTTTTATTAAAACACAAAAATTAAGCCAAAAATATTAATTACGTATACATACATATTTTGATAATTTTTACATCATATGTTTAGCAGCATCTTGATAGAAAATAACAAACTCAACCCTAAAGTGTTTACAGCATGTATACCTGTTATAATATCTCGAGGGTGAAGATATTTTTTGGAATATATATTATTATTTCACATGCACTGCGACGATGATAAATATAATATACACAATATTTACTAAAATATTATCATGAATATTAGTAAATATAAATTACGTGATTTTTTTTATGTAAATATTGGATTCGTCAAAGAACCTTTTACGAACGCACAAATGGATTCATCTGAGAATATTTTCAACGTCCATTACTACACTCTGTCGCAATAAAAACGTCACGTTTATAGGATATTAAATTACAATTTTCAGTAATATATTATATTTTGTGTTCGGGGTGGTCGTGATATAAAGGTATATGCCGCCAGATCCGGACATCACCATCACTACTCGCGATCGTTCAGAATCAATTACAAGAGCAATAGTCTACTCTTAATTGAACCGGATGTATACAATAACCACAATATTATAATTAAAGGTTTAGTGGTTTTTTTTTAAGTAAAACATCCTTTCCTGTATTAAACATTTAATTTCTAAAAGTTCTCTTATTGATAAATTTCAGTCAGTAATATATTTGACGCGTTTTGAAATTTGTAAGCATGTAGTTTAAATCCATAATATTCCATAAAAATAATTTGTAAAAATCCGTAGTTATTAACTGAGCTAAAAAATTATATTATCAAATATTTAACGTCAATTTATTTTGTTATTTTTTATTAGTTGTCTATTGTTAAAATATTATCTATAGTAAAAAAAAAAACTCGCTTATTTTAAAATTAAATTTCCTGTTTAACTATGGTGTAAATTTAATTACTAAATTACTATAAATTTAACATTGTACATTTTTTTATAAAAAATAGGTCAGAAAAAATATTTTTCCTATTAATTTAAAATACTTAACATAAAAAAATAAATTGTCTACTAAAAACATTTATAGTTAAAATATTCAATTCAGTACATTTATAATAATATAAAACTATCCATTTTCCACATATATTGAGCTTCTTAATACTATATTAATCTCTTATATATTTTTTTTTTATACTAGGGTTTTGCCTGTAAAGCGGCTGCGTTTCATAGACAGTACCTAATAATCATTGATTCATACAGATAACTGTTTTTAACGCCCGAACATACTATTAAATTCCAACCATCAGTTTTTGAACAAATTAATTCAAACATATTATAGTTGACTACGAACAAAGACTCTAAACTCACTCACATACAATAAACTATAGTCGGATCTATTTTATCCATTTACCCGCCTTCGCATCCTTGTAAAGGATGGGCCGTAAAACTAAAATGTATTTCATTTCTCATGTTGTTTTTCTAAATCATTTAAAGGGTGAAATTGAAACACTAGATGAAAAAAAAAAGAACAGCCACAGCCACCGCCTGCGTCACTATAATATACATACCACTGAGATATATTTAATTTAAAATCTATATTATCAAAATATTTAATAAACCATAAATTAAGGTCGACTTCATATCGGAATAATTAAAATCTTTAAATCAATGTTTAATAATATTGTATGCATCGTCATAGTATAATATAATATATGGTATAAATTGAGTGTACAGTAAAGTTTTAAATCAAGTTTTGCTTCACAATATACATTGGCTATAAGTACGCACTATATAAATGTATTATAAACCTACGCATAGTTACTCGAATTTCTTTTACACGTCAATTATTCAGTAACTTGTTTTTAAAATAATTTTAATAAAGTATAATAAAACATATTTTAATAACATTTCTAATCAAAGATATTAATTGTTTTTTACAGTTTAAAAATAAATAAATAATAAAGTCCTAGTTTAAGAGGACGTAATACCTGTATGTGTTGTCTCTGTCTTACTAACGTACATCATAACAAATCTGCATTCAGCAGAACACATTTTGTAATAATAGCTTTAATATTACAGTAAATTTACAAAGACATAATGTACATATGATAACGTTTAACTGCTTATACTCTATAGACGTTTAATAAACAAAAACATATTAAATAATTTAATATAATTTGTTCCTACTTATTTATATGTTATTTATTATACTATTTTGATCATATTATTTACATTGTGCTATTTATTAATTATTTAGTTCCAAGTGTCTATTCTGTTGTTAATATAATGATATATGTTTTTATAAATTGGGAACTATTTAGTATTTAATCTAATATAGTACATCATAATAAACATACATTTCTTATTTTTTTAATTAACACGTTTTACATAAATTATTAAGGACCCCAACAATAGTGTCATAAACATACATATTATAATATTATATATGTATGTATTTATTATGTATCCCAAATGCAATCTACCTTTATATAAATTACATAATTTTAAAATATTTAACTTATAAATAAAAAAAACATATTAGTTAGATATGCTTTAAATTTGGCATAATATATAGTATAGCTAATTACAACATTTCACCCAGTAAACTATAACCATAACGTCCCTACCAAATAAGAACAATGTGCCAATGCCATCCTTATTAAAATGACTTTTAATTTCACGCCTACGATGTTTAACAGTAACAAAAGTGAATAGAAGGGTGGTGGAGGTAGTCGTAAATTGACAAACAAAGGATCGTTACAAAGGTCCATGTGGTTTACCCAGGTGTACACTATCACCGCTATCTCCTTTTACTTACGCCAACGACTTTTAACATTAATTTTGCTTCAGCGCAGTACTAAAGGCAGTTTTTTTTAAATTTTAATTGCTATCAAGATAATTGTTTTTGTTAAATTAGAGGTTTTAATTAAAAATAAAACTATTTATATGCTTATATGCGTGTTTCTCATATAAAATTTAAAATAAGATAAGGTTTAGAATAGTTGATCAATCAATGCACATTCCTTGAGGTGATGAAGAAATGCGCTTTAAAACTTCTGTATCAGGAAACGTCGAGTAAAAATTTAAAAAGCACTTTAAACCCACTCGATTTAAATTTTAATTTCAAACGCACTTGACGATCATTACATTTTAATATTTACCTAGAAGAAAGCTCATTATATTGATGTATATATACTTAATGTATACCCATTAAATGAAAAAATATTTTTTTATCAGCTGAAAAACGATAATAATAATAATGCATAAACTATTGTTATAATATTAACAGTCTAACCGTAAATCCGAAGGTTGACTGCAATAATACCTATATAGAAGCAAAGCCCATCACTGCCGTCAGTCATATAATATAAAGTTCATCTATACATCAATCGGAACAAAAAGATACGAGAAACGGAAGTGAATATAACGTTTCTGGAAATGTAGAATCCGTCGATTCGGTGTATCGTGAGGACTGTTGGTATAGATTGACGAACACAAAGGATCATTACAAAGGTCCGCGATTCACTCGTTGTCATTGTCACCCTATAAATAAGATACGATTTATCACTACGGACAAAATCTCCCGCGGTGAGGCCAGTACATATACGTATTATATTATATAGTATAGTACAGTTAGACACTATTATAGACATATATGTATACAATCGTACAGTGCGGGACGACCGAGTGTAGTGGAGAGACGCGAAACAGAAGTCAAAAAACCACACAATTGGGTAGTCACTCCATCCACATGCACACACACACAAGTACGCCCTAACGTAAGCATACGATCGATATGGTTTTCCCTTGTAACCGACGCGTAAATCCATGTGGGTATGGGGATTCGCAGCCCCATGAAATTAGACAGCAAAACGGTACGTATATACCTATCCTGCTGTGTTATTAACATTTTTTTTCTGTGGACCACACACAATGGGATGATTTTTATAACTCTCACGTCAAAGACGAATTTGCCCGCCTTCTTATATATATTAAATATGAGCCTCGCGGCAGAAATGACGTCGGGAGGTCGTTATTAAAACAATAATATAATTATACTAACACCACCGTGTCTATACGAGGGTGTTTTGTTTTTTTTAGTTTTTTATCGTTCTATATATATATATAATATATACATGTAGTGATTCGATTATTATTGTTGGTCGGGGGGTTTACGAGTGCTATTACGACCACTGCAGATGATAATACGATTCTAGTTTCTCACTGATTGGCCATAACGGATCGCGCATGAGACCTCCACCCCCACCTTCACCCACTTCATTGTTATGGAGTCATCGTGTCATCTACACGCAAAAATATTGTATGATGTCGTGTTTAAATAATAATAATAATAGGGCAACAAATTTCCCGCACGCACGCAAATGGACCTAAAATGAAATTCCTCTTCCTACTCTTCCGCCGCCGACATCGTGCCATCACGAACGGACTTTAATGAACATTGAAAATAACAAATAGGATACCCCTTGGCGATACATCGTTTTTACACGTCGTGCAATTAGCTTTTGGCTTGCCATCCGTAAGTTTACGAGGAAAGAAAAAAACAATGGCCGACGAGTGTAAATAAAATGTAGGTATTGCGTGTAAACTAGAAAATAATTCGTTCCATTAAAGCACACTTAGAGTTGTCGACCATTGAATCTAAAGTGTATATTTAGCGTTATTTGTGCCAACGCGTATGTATATATTAAACAAATGAAAAACGCTTCAACGACACTGACAAGTTCAATATAATATGCAGCACGCATAACATCATAATACACATGCAAACTATTCGGTCTATACCGACACTTGTCTCATTAAAAAATACATATTATATACTCTAAATTAGCAAACTATATTATACAAGCTAAATATAAGCCGTTATACTCAGAATTACCTAAATACCTAATGTACCATATCAACTGTAAAAAATTGTTACACTATATCTTCAATAAATACAAATATCTACTAGTAAATTAAAAATATAAGTGTTTTTTATTTCCAATTTATTGTTATTTAAAAATGAATATAAAATAATATGCAGTTATATAAATTACATATTGATTACCTTTATAAGTATAAGCGAATATACTATTATAATTTACTCTATTGTAAAGTTGTGAAAAAAAAATGTAGAAACTGAAAGAAATAAAATGAAGTTTCGAATGACAAGAGATAAATTAAAATGAAAAACGAGCGTCAAGAAAGAAGAATACTTAAAAAAACTTCAGAAAACAATCATTAAAAAAAAAAGTTAAGATATTATGCTTGATAACAAAATATAAGGTGATAAAAGAATAATAAATTTAATTGGAAGTGGAGAATGGCTCATCTAACCAAATAGAGTAAACGAATAATTAAGGAATGTTGTGGTAACTGTGGTGATTAATTGTTTTATAATACCACTGTTACGATTCATTAAAGTAATTAAAATAAATTTAATTTGCATTAACCTTTACGATGGATCTCAGTTACACTACCTGTAGCTCTATACAATTAGGGACTATCATCCAAATGAATTCTTAATGGTTAATTTATATCAAGTATGTTTTAAAAAAAGTTTAAATTAATAATATAAGTGTATTATAATATGACCATAATAACTATTTTATAAAAATAAAAATAGTTCTTATAACAATGAAATTATTGGGATTTATTTTATATTGTCATAAAAAATTATTTCATGTGAAATCGGTGGAATTAAGAAAAAAACATAAAATAAAATACAAACTAGGAAAAATAATGCTAAAACGCACGATCACATTATTTAATTTCTACTTTACTCTGAGGATTCCTACAAAATGTATTACTAAATAATAATATATATTTACTAACACACATTTAAAGTAATTATGTGCATGAAGATAACTTTTTGCAATACATATTTATCTTAAGAATAAATAATATAATAGTTAATTATTAAACTAAAAACTACTTATAGCTAAGAATACAATTTGTTATTCAAATTCCAAAAATAATAAACAATGAAATTAAAATTCATTGACAAAATTTAAATCGAAATCATTAAGCCATTACCCAACGCAAATAACTTTAAGAGTTATGACTCATTTAAATTATTTTTTGAATTAAATAATTAGATAGTAAAAGTTAGACTTAGACCTGATGTAAAAAGTGAGAACTAATCAACCTATAGTTCCTAGAATATTTCAGTACAAATAAAAAAACCGCCATTTAAAATGTTAAATAAAAATATCACATCAATAAATTTACGAAGTGAGAATACGGTTGTAAAAATGATTGCAAATAAAGCCAAGTATTTTTTACAGAGTAATTCATCCCAAGTGAATAAAATATCATTTTAAGAAGCAAGACTAAATATATTTAAACAGTTTGTGAGGCCAAGATGAAATGGATTCCATAATATAGATCCATAAGTACTCCGGATTTATTGTAAATATTATATTATTATTATAAAATTTCCAAAATGTCAATCCATCATAGTTTGAGTTCAATAAAATATAGTTATTTGATCGCGAGCCACACGTAAATTTTACAGTAAAAAAGACATGTTCAGCGCGAATAAATGATTTGTGTAACATTTATTGTGTTTCCGACGAAATTCGATTACGCACGACGCATGCACCGTATAATACAACATACAAAATATAAAACAATAAACTGCAGTAAGTATACTTAGAATCCTGACACGTCGTTGTCATAATATATAATAGTGCGAGAGCTACTACAACGTGAATGTATCATTAGGACAATAGGAGCAGCCAAATCGAATTTGTGCCTTATAAATAAACACGTTGTATCAAAAACAAATATCCCCGGGGTCGTTTCTAAACTTCAGTAATTTTCAACAATATTACATTACCGTACGGAGGAAATGGTGCGAAGTCGCAATGGAGGAAAATAAAGTTTGTCGTTTCTTCACCAACCCGCCATACTACTGAAATGAAACCCAAGAAAATCGCACAACAACATTGAAAACCTAATCGAGCGGTTGGTGTATATTTTTGTTTTAAAATTTGTACTTGGCCTCTTCAAAACCGTTTTTAGTTCAATCGAATTATTTTCGTTTGCGTACAATATATACATATATTATATTTATATACATCCAGAGAATAAATTATAGACTTTTTCTTTATATTTTTTCATTTATTCGCAATTTAGTCTTACAGTTTGAAAAATGAACCACACGCGCAGCAATTCAAAGATAGGAAATCTTATTTAGAATTGTTCAGAACGGAAATTAATTTAAATTTTGCTTATTATAGCAATAAGAAGATCGAAAAATATAAATACACTATACACATAATTAACAGTCTGATATATAATTTTCGTTGTATAATTTATATTATTATTATTATTATATTTATGCAACTTACGAACGGAATTTTATATGTTGATCACATTCAAATGATAAGCATATCTTATTATCAGCATTCCGTGTTTGAACGTACCTACTATTGGTTCTCGAAACTCCCGTTAAAAATATTTTCAATTATTGTAAATTACACTTTTGTTGACACCTTACTGTAACCAATAATTATACTTTGATTTTTTTTTAAAAAAAAAAGAGAACATTATAACTATAATTTAAAATTGAACCTTGTGTGTTGAATTTTTGATACCTAATGAATGAAATGAATTAGTTTTTAAGATCATGAAAACAATATTTAAAAAATATTTAAGAAATAAAAAAAATTTTAATTTTTCAGCTAGTTGTATATAATAAAACTTTGAAATAATTGTATATATATAATTTTTACTTTGAATCAAATAGTATCTACTCTACCATATTTTATTTTACGCCTAACAAATTCAAAAGTTATGATATTATTGTGCTATTGAAAAAAAAGTTTAAGCCGTTTCAAGTACCTATATTATTATTTCAAATGTTTACTTTTCATAATTAAGTTTTAAAAGTATTAAAACAATATTTGACTTTGAGTAGGAAGTATAAAAGCAATATAAAAAACAAATACCTATTAATATGAAGAGATTTATGTGATTTAATAAAAATAAACAACGGAATTTAATTATTAATGTGCATTAGTTTTTGTAGTAGGTATTACAGAGAATCAATGACAAATAACTATCGTTGACTTTGAGAGGATGTGCAGTCGTTAAGAATAGCAAAGCAAAGCATCTCTAGTATATATTAAGTAAGTACCTACATAACGTTTGGTATAAAATATAAATGAACTACGAAAAGGACAAACATATTATATAGAGCAGTTAAAACTTTCTCTCGTAACGATTTCCACTTTGGATAACATCTGTCTTTTGTTTTATTGGCTGTCGATTTTATATGAAATATATTTATTTTATCGAATATTATCTATATAAAGGCCAGATTTATATGAAATCTACAATGATTATGATAATGATAATGATAATAATAATAATAGTATTAATATTTTAAATTTCGTCTATCCATTATTATTACAAAATAGAATGGTATATGGTAAACATATAAATATTTCAAGACTCGTGTTTAACAAACACCACAATGATAGACATTCTATACCTGCATTATTTATTTTATAAATTTCATCGAATGTCTCAATTACATACCTATATTATGATAAACTAAAAGCATTCATTTTTTATCTACTAATACTGAAAATCAACACTTTCTTTATAGAGCTTTTAACGCATCTATATTGATTACGAAATAATCTTGTTTACAATAGAAATTTGATATGCACAAAAAACATAAAATTATCTAACCGGTTTTGGTTTTATGTATTATGATATTATATATTCGAGATGAAATGAAGAACAGAAAGTATAATACATTACAATAATTTGCAAACATACTATCATATATCAAAATAATAGCTTAGTTATGATAATTACTCGTAAAAGTCGAACACAGGTATTCTATATTATGTAAAGTGCACATGACAAAATAATGGTTTTATATACACCTTAAACGTTTCTTATTGTCAACACCTGACTTGTAAGCAATTCTACAAAGAGCCGTTTAGTTTTTGATTATAAACCAAATACATAAAACCATACAGTACCAATAAAATATTGTAAACAGTCCTCGGTATATTATAATTTTAATAAAATATTATTGCGTGTCGATACAAGTATAGAATATTATAGTACATAAGGTATATCCAGAAAATAAATTGCATTTTCTACTACAACTTCTTGTGGATTTTGCATAAGAACAGTTTGATTATCCTTCCTACAGCCCAGATCTGACATCTAGTGATTTTCATCTTATTTTACACATACAATTATTTCTTGATAACAAAAACTTTAACGACAGCGAAAATGTGAAAAAAGCTGTTAAAATATGGTTACAATCACAAACGGCATCTTTCTGTAGTGGGCAAATACAAAAACTAGTAACCTATTAGGAAAAGTACTTAAATAATGATTGCAACTATGTTAAAAATAGCTTAATATTTGTACTTATGTTCTAATAATAAAATTTTTAAGTATATATTTTTATTGCCAAAATAACAAACTTTCTAGACATATCTTGTATAAATATATATATATATATATATATATATATATCAACATTAAAATATTTTTCATATTTATTATTAAATTTTTCTTCGACTCTTGGGAAAAATATTTTTGGAACACCAATCTCCAACAGCTGACCTCGATTTCATTTATCGTACACTACACTAAAGTGTTAATCTAAACTGCATTACTGTCTGTATAGATACATACTGATCAAACTTTTTAAACCCAACATGAGAATTCTACTGATGACATTTCGATATTGTGACAGTAGCAGTATTTCGCCATGCGTAAAATTCACAAGTGCTAGGTGGAATCAAACAATAAACTAAAACTAATATAATACAATGCACTTAGCAAAAATTCACGAACAAAATGTGTCATATACGCAAAAAGTATTCATAAAAAAAAAAACAAAATAAAAAATAGTTATTGAATGAATTTTTAAATAGAGATGAACATTAAAATACGAGTACATGAAAGTTGAAGAGATGCGTAAAATAAACCACAATCGATATAATATGGTAGAATAATTTGGCTTGCAAACATTCGCTTTGAATTTAAAACAAATCATACGAATAAAACTTTATCCCATGTTACAGATGGCAAAAAATCTAACAATCCACCCTTTTTTCCGCTTACCCTTTGCCTTACCCTCTCACTATTAGCGTTGTGAAAATTAACAATCGGGACCAGTAAGCATATCATTAGATACCAAATATAAATTGAAAAGTAACTCCAGAAAGGGATGAAGTAAAAACTAAATTACAAATTGTGTTCGACAAACAATAATCAAAAACTGAATTGAATTATAGCCATCTAATATGAACAACACTTATACTATACCATACTTTATTGTACTCACAACACAAATAGTACTATAAACTAAAAAATATTCTTTTGAATTATAATTTTATTTTATCACAATAGTTATCGACAATAATACTAATGATAGTTTATAATTCGTTTACAGGTTTTAATTTTTGTAATAAATTTCTTTAATATGTTATCCTGCTATAAACTATAGTGTGGTATTATGATAATTGTCCTGTATTATGGTTGTCAGAATTTAATAACGTCCAAGGTAAATCCAAAACTTTAAATGATATTACATAGAAAACTTGTTTAGGTAATATTAAACAAGACACAACATTATACAAAAGCCTTTTACATAAACATGTAGCTATAAAGAGAATTAACGGATTAAATAAAGTTAACTGATTACAAAAACTTTGAAATTAGTTCAATCGATTTAAGTCATCAAATTATTTTTCTTAAATAAAAAAAAGTCATTAAAATTTATTAAGCTTATATGAATTCAAAGTATAAGAATGTAGGTATGTGGGATATCGCTCTACTATAAATTAGGTGTCAAGTGGGTTACTATTATGGGTGCATTACATTTGAATTCAATGATATATCATTTTGTATGAAATACGATTCTGAGTGGAGACAATCTGTCAGTCTATATCACTAAATATGTTTCACGATATGATTTTTTGGTGTGCATAACTATTAAAATGATTTATTTTAGTTTTAACTTTATGGAAGGCTAATATAATTCTAACTACATATGTATATAAAAAGATACTGTGATTATAGGCTTTCAATATTTTTTAATTGAATAATTAACAACTTATGAGGAGCTTTTTGTGAAAATTTCAAGATTTGTGGTAATTAGTTTTCTAGTTACACTTAACAATAAAAATGATTTGTCGAAAATTAGATTTGCATAAAAATTCAAGTTTTTACTTAATTTTTTTTTCCCCGATTATAAAAACAAGTATTGAGAATTTTTTATCTTTCAAAATCGAAGTATTTTATTGACTAATTATTGTGTTTACAGACACAAAAACACCCACATCATTGTATCAAAAACTCAAGTGATATCATTATATGAACAATAATGATACAATTGTACATTTATTATTTAATATGAAATAATAAAGAATAATAGATGTTTAAAATAAGAAAATAAACATAATAATAAAAAATAAAATATATTTCATATTCCGCTTGTATAGGTACAAATAAATTCACAATACTTGATATTAAATGGAAATTTCTAGTTTATTGTATGAATCAAGATTCTAAAACTCAATATGTATTCACATACAAATGAATATACATAAAAATTGAATAAATATTATCATATATACGTGTTTAAAATAAATAAGGAAGGCTCCTTGTTAACAATTCATCAAAACTCTAAGATTCTCTTAACAGATTATTGCTTAACATGTCGTTTGATTTTCAACAAAGAATTTTTAAAGATAATTTCTCAAACTAAATTGTTCAAAAGAATCATTAAAAATGTATTTAATAATATTTACTTATTCACTTTACAATTAAACACTTAGGTATATTTCGAAATAAATACACTTCGATTCAATTATTTCACACTCAAAAAATAAATTATTATGAGGAAATACAATTTAACCACACCATAAAGTTCTTTTTAAATTATTTTAAAAATCTTAAAATTCATTAGTCAAAATTTTAAGTTAGTTTTTAAGGTTAATACATTTTAAATAAGTAATTATTCATTTTATGTGTGTACACTGTCTTGAGCAATTTCAATAGCAATGCGTCTAATGATACTTTTAACCAAACGAAAAGTAAAGTGTACTTTTGTGTTCAGCAAAAAACCAAGCTACCATT
Source organism: Rhopalosiphum nymphaeae (assembly GCA_036289425.1). Taxonomy (NCBI): domain Eukaryota; kingdom Metazoa; phylum Arthropoda; class Insecta; order Hemiptera; family Aphididae; genus Rhopalosiphum; species Rhopalosiphum nymphaeae. The sequence goes on along the minus strand of JAZAQC010000012.1, from coordinate 7,609,848 downwards.
CCAATTAAATTAATTAAATTTCCTTATTACTTAGTAATGTTGAAAAAAATATAAGCTTGTTAAGTAAATGTATTTAATATTTGAAAATTGTTTATTGTAGTTTTCTAACTATAATAGGTTTTCCTTTATAACAAAACGTATACTATTAAAATAAAATAATATTATATTTAAATTAACATTACATACGTTTTAATTATTTTAGATTTTTTATAAATAAGAGATACGACATAACATAAGAATATTATACGTTAAGCAGTATGGACTAAATATAAAACTTAATTTGAATATCTCATTATATTATTATAATTTTACGAAACAAATAATTTAATGTGGTTAATTCGTTATAATAACAAACTCATGAAACTATTATTGACGTACATATATCTACAAATTTTTGTTGGATACAATAAAATAAAATGTCAAATAATATTTTGAATTAATATTTAATATAAAAACTATAGCATTATATAAGTCATTGTCATATTAAATGTTGACTATTGAGTAAATATTATAAGTACGATAAAGTTTAAACATAAAAATAAATCAAAAACTTATGTGTATATATATATCCAAATAATTACTTATCTATAATAATTAAAACCATATCATCAGATTAATAGAAAAAAAGAAAAACAAATTTACCAACTTATTTCCAAAAAAAAAAAATGGTGGCGATGAAGGATCACGATCCTGCTTTATTATGTACTATTCATAAAAATTGAAAATTATAATTAGATTAAATAAAATTCCCACTTGTATGCATATTTATCTGATATTTATTAAAAATCGTAAAAAATAGAAAAAATCTAAATTTTTTGACTAAAACGACAACATTTACGTTGTTATCTTCATTAACAACGAGGGGTGTATTGCTGTTTTAGTCATGGGATCGTGACGCCACATAGCTAGTCCTTTTGTACGCACCAGGGTTATTTACCCTTATTAAGTTGCACTTCACGCTTTCACCGGATCACAGTAATAAATCAACGAGTCTCTAAACCGGAGGGGAGGGTTCCATTTGAAAGAGTCGAGTCTTAAAGAGAAATTATGAGTTCAAGTGCGCATGTTGACGCTATATTTATTAAACATTCTAATACATAGGGATAGGGTCCTATTATAAATGTATTCACAAAACGCAACATTCTTTAAGATTGTAAATACAATTTTTTGAAAAAGAAAATAAGAACAATTTATTTCAACGAGAAAATAATATGTTGTTTGTACGATAATTTATTTTCAATTATTGAGAACACTCGCTGCATAATATTAAAACTCAAATGTCTTAAAAAATCTTTCACGAGTGGTAATAAATTTGCTATGTCAAGTTAATCTTAAAAATAACAACTTTAAAAACAGTTATTATAGTTTATAGTTTCTTCAAAGAAAATAAAAAATGGATATTATATAAACAAATCTAAGATAAAACTTTAGTGACTGGATGAATTAGGCCTATTTCGTTGTATACGGCATATTTTTACTATAAATTATATGTTTCTAATCGGCTTTACTGAAGATAAAATGATTAACCCAAAAATGTGAAATATTTTTCTAGCACGCGCTTCGTTTTCCAAGTAATTTTTAAGAATTGTCAACTGCATCTAAAATTACATTCAACCAATATAAAGTTTCAAATCCCTAAATTACAATTGCTACCGTTATTCACACTTATATATTGGATTGTGGCCAATGGTGTGCACTTTCTTACAACGCGCTACACAATTAACTAGTCAACCGATAAATCTAACACCAGTGGTCTCGAAGGCTAACATAAAACTAAAATAAGACTAATGAATTAACGATTATTTTATATATTATGATTAGTTCAGTTTCCAAAATTAGCTGTTAAATACGTTTCCATGATATTTTTCAAAAGCTTTCAACAAATACCATTGTATATATTTAGGTTTTACATTTTATCTCGTGAACATATTTTTATATTATATATTGATGTGTGTTGATTCGTGATATCATAGTTCTTATATAAAGTTTATACACTTGCTGCTTTAAGTATAAAGTGCAATAGTATTGTAAACATCAATTTCAATTTCAAGGACCGTGTAGACATAAATAAAATTGACCTCACTTCATTTTATGATTCATGGCCCTTTTTCTGATTATTCAAGGATACAAGGCTAGTTATATGTTATACACTCTTTTTATATGTTTTCATTATAGTTATTTTTATTTATTTATTTTGGTTACAGAAATATAGAATATAAACATGATGAAAAGTGATCGTGGCGCTGGTACACACTGTGTATATAATCGAGTCATGGGAACGGATGGGCGGTTGTGAACCATATCCCGGATACAGGTAATCAGTGCTACAATTACAATAATTCCTCCCTTCTCCCCTCCTCATTACAGATAGTTTTTGATTTGGAACTGGAGAAGAGATTGCTGTATGCAACTATATAGCACAAAATATTAGATAGTGGTCAAATCCCTTAGAACTATTAATTTTCGTTCATGTTGAACCCCTCTCTCCACTAATGCAAAAACTATTTTTATGAGCCAATTCTCAAGTATATACATTCCTCATTGATGGATGGAAAGGGATGAGGTTAAACCACTGACAATAACTGCTGATTACCATACAAATCGAGGGACGCCAGAATTTTCAACATAATAAAATAAATGACAAAAATAACAAGTTTCAATAAAAATTATGATGCGACTATATAAAGAATCTTTAATGATTTTTAATCGGAAAAATTATATAACCAAAAAAATATAAAGTTATACTTTTATTAAAAATGGTTCTTTCTTCAAAAAAAAAAAAATTAAAACATAAAAATCCCATTACAGAAACAACAACATCGATTTTCTTTTTACACTTTCCTATTTTTATCCCTATCTCGTACATGGAAAAACTCCATATAGTTGAAATCAAAATAATACAAATTTAATATCTTAGTCTTAAAATCATTCTTGTAGTGGATAAAAATACTATTTAGCAGCTACCTACTTATTATACACATAGATTAGGTGTAGGTACTAGGACGCGATAAAATACCACTGTCGTTGAAAAATATCTTAATTATACTCACCGATTGTATCATATACCTACTTACATCCTGATATATGTTATATCCAAGAGAGTCGACAACTATTTCTTAAGTGCCCGTTTGTATCGAGCAATAAAAAAAATTGTATACACCAAAGTGTAACACAAATTGTGCTCAAAACAACCATTCCTTATGTCTATATTTTTTAACCGTACGCAGCAATAAATGAAAGACTATATATACAAACATACTTCCAATAATACGATACGTGTTAAAAATACACTAAAAATATATGTTACACTGCAATATAGTTCTTTGAATCCATTTTCATCGTCACGACGTATGATTTGCATCATATTTATGCTCTAAGACATGAATCTATGCAGTATGTACATAAAATGACAATGAAATAAGTCAAGCGAAATTATATCGATTCTATACCCATATATTATAATATTTACGTTATCATTATCATCGAGTGTGTATTTCGTTTCAATTATACAAATAAACGACACTAGGACAAAATTAATATTGTTTTCAGTTTGTGAGTATGGTGCTACAGTAACATTGTCAAATTTAGCAATATAAAAATATTTACATATAAGTATCGACAACATATAACAGGGCAAATTTTTATTGTATAATAATTATATAATTATATGGCTGTGATAAAACAAATTAAGACTGAGGTTAAAAAATATGTAGTTGGGTAGTTAACTAGCTAATACATATAGGTATCAGGTGTATACATGGCCGTTCCGCAAATATGATACAAAATGTTTTGTATAGTGCATATTCTAAAACGATTTTTTGTTTAATGTAATATTATACACGTAGTTACATAAGTGTAAACGATTAATTATTATAATCTACTTATTCAACAAATTCATGTACGCAAAACAACAACACGCTACATTACAAACTACACAGTAATATATTTATACATTTTACGTCAAACATTACTTAAATTGATAGTTATTGAGGTTTTTTAGAGTAACAATATATGTAACTATAAAGAATATATCTATTATGTCTATTTTAATTCTTTTAAGATTCATTAATAAAACTTTTTATGTATACAGAGAGATTTTTTACTATGTTTAAAATAACTATTTATTAAATTCTACAATGATATATTCACTAAAAATCTACAGACATCACATTAAACGATTCATTTAGGTTTTACAAACCTTTACATAATATAATATATAAATACAATAAACAAGGCGACAATAATTCACAATAACACTTAATATTTATATATTATTCTAAAAATCGTCATTTAGATCTATCCGCAATATTTTTCTAAGCTTAAACTTGGATTTTACAATATATATATATATATACACAACGATACAACATATTATAATATGTAAATACAATAAATATTAAATAACACCAACAGCGATCATTAAAGCGCGTGGTTAACTGTCTATCCCTTTAAGGAACATCTGAATAATACAGGTGACATGATAATATAGGTACTTCTTACTATTTGGCACTTTACCGTTGACTCGTAATCTTATAACTACTTATTCGTCCAAATAAAAACGAAAATATATGTAGGTTCATAAATAAACGCAGATACAAGATTTTGTTATGTACACTTTTCTGCATCCCATCCTTCTATAAACTCGAAATATTACAATTGTATTGTATAATTTATTAATATGGATTTGCACGCTTTTAGATTTACGGGATATAAAAAATTTTACCACGGAGAGCTGAAAACATTATGTTTGTAAATCATTGTTTTCTATGTCAATATTTAACACATAATAATCAGCACGCATTTACTCGACTGGACCCAAAATTTAAACATCACCGTCTCACCTTATAATTTCGTCTTCTGTAATCGCAAATTATCCTAGCATATCACAAAAGTAAAATAATGCTTACCATTATATAATAAATAATATAAGCATTTGCGGGCATCGACAACAATCGTACATTGATTAAGAAACTAATTGCACAACTATAACAGATGGAAAGAAATGGCCAGCGATGACCATGTTTTCTTAACAATGACTGGCTGATTACAAAAAAAATCTGTAGCTACACTTTATACGCACTTGTAAATCACGGCATGAAAACGATTTTTAACTGTGAGAATCAATGAAAATCAGAGGACACGGCGAATGCGAAAAAAACAATCTGCAGCTACCGTTTTTCCAAATTCCAAACGACTATGTGACTAACATATCAATTATAACCTGGTACATTATTTTGGTACACCGTATGCGATATTTATCAACAATGCCACGGAATTGGATTTGTTTCTATTTTTTCAATATGGTTGCTTTGGTTTCAAACAGTTACCGTAAACCGTGATTGCTGAGTATATAAAAGAAATCCTATAATAGTAAATGTTGGAAATTCGAACTGTCTAGTTGCTAAACAGTGAAGTAAACGAAAAATGTCTACAGTGATAAACGTTATATACTTATAAACGTTCGATAATAGAAAAATTCGGACTGTTTGTTTGCTAAACGACGAAATAAATGTTTGCAAACATTGCTAACACCATAATACAGCGTTTTGTCTGTTTAGTTCAAATAACCAATACCACAGTAGGTATTTAATGATATATTATCATAGAAGTTATTCTGTTACTATCACGGACTTATCACGGAGTATAATTACTTATGACTTATACCGCGGTTAATTTACATACCGTACCAAGCGCTTACGAATTTCAACCTTTTAAACGTTTCGAACGTTGGCGTTTGTATTTTAGATCGTTCACCACTTTCGACAGACTTTAGGTACCACAGTTCCTTCCCTTGCAATAAACCACGTTACCGTGTTGTTGGATTTACTTCTTCAATTTCGTGTTTGCAGTCATATAAAATTGATACCAAAATAAAAATATATACAAAATGAAATCGGTTATCATATTATAGAGTCTTTATAGAGATTTCTTTAATGTAGACAATAGTTTATAACCATTTAATCCCGAACCCGTATTACCAATGTCAACCAATATGAAACGAGCGTTCAAGGCGAACGTGAACGTTCATCGTACAAGTACATGAGAACGTATGTAGTGAAAACCTACCTTTACAGATATACGAGTATTATCTATATAAAATGTAAACTCGATCAGCGTATGGTTACAGAATTTACCCATATCAATATATCTATATCCGAATCGAATATCAAACACAATAATATACTAAACTCAGATTACCAAAATCACGAAAAATGTCATACCCGAACACGTCCTATATTACTATGTGACACGGCAGTATATTTAATAGTATCTAACCCAGTACCGGATCTAGGGGGGGGGGGCGATCCGGCGCCCATGCCCCGGACGCTAATCATAGAGAGGCGCAAATTTCAAATTTCCAACTCATCATTTTTATTTTTTTTTAAATAATATTATGTTGTGCCCCGGGTTACATAATTTATAGATCCGGTACTGATATAACCGTAGGTCCAAAGTATCGGTTAAATAAAACGGTGTGTACTCTTTGACCACGTTCGCTGCTTCGATTATCAACGATTGTCTCAATCAAATCGTTTTCGTGAAGCCGTTCGACGTTTGATAGTGTGTAAGCTATAAGGACGTGGTCGCGCTGTTATTTTATTTCTATCAAAACGTTTTCCGCGAGTTGATATTAATTTTAGTGATGTGCCAAGAATTCCAGTGAAACCAGTCTTGTGCATGTACACAATTTTAAAACTTTCAATCCGAAGTGTCTCGTCAGTCGTTTTTTTATAATTCTTATTATTCCAGCATGATACGATAAACTTTATATTATTACATCATTCACTTAATATTTAAATGCATAATATATTATTCACATGTTCCTTATACTAATTCACCACTACAACTATTATTAATGACAATCGATTGTAGTGTTTCACTGTTGCACATAATGCATTTTGTACATAAATGGTAAGTATATACTTTACAAGTTTAGGGGATCCAAATAAAACCTAGATAAAACAGTAACATAATTGCTACATTTTCAAGATCGGGTAAAAATCTGTGTAAAATATCATAATTTTATAATAATATATTGACATCAAGAATTGCCATCTGAGGTAATATTAATATTGAAAATTGGCATTATTTCATAAAAAAATACTTGGAATAAATAAAACAAAACATATACCAATTGAGAATTTATTTTAAATAAATATATATATTGTAAACAGACATCTGATTATATGAATATATAGATACAACGATAATAAGCTTTTTGGATAAATTTTAGTAAAACCGTCATCATTTCCACTGACAATCATATGTAATCATGTATCATAATCACAATCATCACAATCACAACAATAATCCTATCGATTTTTATTTAAAATTTTAGAAAAAAATTATGCGTTGATAAATATTTTGCTCATAATTAAAAAGTATAAGACAGTCTAGCTAATAGCAAAAATACAATATTTTATTATAAATAAATTATTCAGTTTAATAATATACAAGAAATGTAGCCAGTACAGATACTTATCTGTTTAAAATTAAATAAAAATATTAAGCATTCATAATTGTTAAAAAAAAAAGTTAATTTAAGTTTAAAATAATAATTTATTAATATTTACATCAATTTATTATTATTTTTTCAGAATAACTGGTATTAAAGAATTAAAATAATAATCAATAATTATATAAGAACATAATATTAGTAAAGAACCATAAAAAAATTATTCTAAAAATTAGCATAAAATAAATTATTACATACTAAACTCATAATTAACTTCAAACAAGATATGCAAAAATACTTTATTATTTAATATAATAAAGTAGTTCAATATGACTTAAAAAAAAAACTTTAAAGATTAATTTAAACTAATAAATGAATCAAAACATTTTACCAAGTCAACTTTGCCATATTGTTCTACAGCAATTTAAACCTAGTACAAAGACGAAAACTATTGTTGTCTAATGCAATTATTTACGAACATAAATTATATTTTATATCTAGTTTAAAGTTAAGACCCTAGACTTATATATTGATTTATGTTCTTCCATATAGGCCGTATAATTGTCGTTCCATAATAATATTTATGAAATTAAAATTTAAGATAACCAATAAAATAAATATCATCGCTAATTTCAGTGCACACATCACAAAAACAATCATTTTCACTTAATGGTATGGTTGTAGACAGTATGACAAAAACCAAATGGTAAATTAAAATAATTTATACAGAATGTTTTAAATTGCTTCATTAATTGTATTACACTCACGTCAGACTGTCAAACTTAACCAACTATAAGCAGTGGAAAGAACCCAAATGAATAACTACCCCACGCAGGACCGTACTATAAACTTGGAAGACAGACTTTTATCTTTTTCCTACCAAAAATAAATACTGAAATGTTAACATTTATTTTATGGAGAACTGTAAATTTATTATCTAATAATAAAATAGTAGAAAAACAGCATACTACTTTAGTATAATTGATTTGCCCCAAGTCATCAACTACTCCCATAAGTTTATATTCACCAAAAATATATTTCTTAATAATACAGCACTGTCAATAAGGAGTGGCCAAGCAGGTGAAGTCAAAATTGATTAGTTCATTAACTCAAAATTAAAATACTTTCTGTAAACTGTGAAATGGCGTTGATAAATTTAATTAACTTAATAATTTAATAAAATATGTAAAATAGACATTTATAATGAGGTTCAAGTCTAATATTTGATATATTATATAATATTGTATACCTACCCACACAAAACATCTATAATTTATAAATGTCGAAATTAATAACCGTTGTCCATCAATACACATTGAGGTAAATTATTGACGAAATTAAAAAGCAAAAAAAAAAAGTAAGAACCATTTAGCCGTATTGAATCTAGATTATAATAAACTCAAATTATATTCATAATTTTATAGGAATTTAGAAAGCAGTCGGTTGTTACTTGTAAAATTTAAAATACAAAACTATATAAATTCCAAGTATATATTTAAATTCCAAACCAACTTTTTACTCGTATTGATGGAAAAACTTGTCAAGCGAAATAAAATTGTTGGTATTCAATGGAATTTTAATTGAAAAAAAAAACAATTTTGAAGTATCAATAAATTCCTCAGTTATTAACATACCTTAATTAAATTTACAAATATTTAAAAATAATAACAAACCGTTCCAATATTAGATACTATAAAAAAAATAATCGCACTCATCACACATGGACATTTTTCCGGGAAAGCTGGGAAATTAGTTGAAAGGACTAACCAAGTGTAAGCCACGCCGATTTTCACACTAACGATGGTATGTACAAGCGCGTCTGAATTTAATAATATCATAAAAATAGGTAGATAGATAGGTAGGTATATTATACTATCGATGTTTTCGGACGTGTGCGTAATGCGTACCTATATAATATACTACGTATACAAATAAAATACAACCGGAATCGTCGTCGACGGCACACAACGCACGTGGATGACACGCAAAACTTGACCCGATGCATAATAGAATGCGCGTATAGATTTGCGTGTAGGATTTTTGCGGATTCGACACGCATGTCGTCGGACCCTCGACGGTTGCGGCGGCCACAGTAGCACCGTATACGGCGACCAGCTGTTGCGGTTTTACACCTCTCGCCAGTGGCGGTGGACACGATGTTTATAATAGACATATCGTTAAAATAAATATAATATAATATCGGACGTTGTGTGTGGTGCCCGCCGACACAAATATAATACATAACAATATACATCATATATGCCTCTTATAAAATATAATATACAATAGGGCATTGGTCGAGCTGGTCGTGTCGAAACGCTACGTTTTAATATAAAATAAAATTTCGCAACTACACATAGACGTTGAGTTCCCGAGTCACACACGCAGACGTCTGACATGCATAATATAATATATTAAAATATAATTGGCAGTCGGTACACAATAACATAACGAGTGGCAAAGAAGACGAATTGAACGTTAATATTGTTATAATGTAAAACATTATACGAGTACGTATACTATATAAAAATATTTTACGGGCATTGCGCGCAATGATCAAAGCTAAGCGAAAAAAGTAATAAGTACAGTTTATTAGTTATTAAAATTGAAATAAGTATAGAAAAAATTCAAATAAGAATTTGAGATTCTCTTTAGAATTGAACATATGGCCATTGTAGTAAATAAATTCAATTTATTGTTATAAAATACGATTGTTGTAGCAAATATTATTCACTGTAGCTAACAAATTTCAAACAGCACGTATATAATTTTTAACTGATCGACACGATTTACGCTATTCGCTCCATCTGCTGAATTTTGGATTTATTTCAACGTGATAGTATAATGTTCATAGAAAATTTATTTTTTGGTACAGTATTATTCAATGGCTGAAAAAATGTATTTTTACTACTATTTGAATTACTCGAACCATACGGGGAAACAATATTCAACTGTTTCACGTACATGTGTAATAATTGACACCGGAACGCGGAAGCAGACGAAACATAGATGGTATGAATGTGTGCAGAACGATGGTATTGTTATTATTATAATATAAGTACTGCGTATTTATAATAGGTGTGTGTATTTGGACGACGAGGGTCGATCGTCGGGTTTAGTGAGAGGACGAGAGAAAAAAATTGATAATAATACAAAAAGATACATTCGCCCCAATCGAGCCACAAAAAACCTATACGCGGGATCGGTTAGGTTTAGTGTATAATAATATTGTGTACACACTACCGAGTATATTAAAAAAAAAGTATGGTCTCTCCGCCGAGTGTTTTGTGCTGTGTGTGTCAGTGTGTGTTTGACGACAAACTCGTCGCGCGCCGACGATAACGCCTATACAGTATACACTAACAGCCGTTAACGACATGGTACTCTCTCGTCGTTGTTGTCGAGGGACGCGCGAGCGAGTGGTGTGCATTTTTACGAGTGGATTTTGTTTAATTTTTTTCGTTCGACCGGTTTTTATTGATTTCTATCATAACACAACAATAACAAAAACAACAATGATTACAAATAATAATAATAATATATCGTATACGGGTCGCGGACGCGCGCATGAGAGTTGATCGGACGTGCGTTTATGTGCAGTTACGTTCTAGCCCACACGGATACCTGACAATATTGCCGAGGGCCCTAGGATATTTTTTAATATTAGGGGCCGGTAGCCAAATAAGAAAATGTATATTTAAATAACTTATGATTTGCGACTAAGATATTTAAAACTTTTTTTTTAACTGATTACTAAGTTTGATTTATTGAACATAACGTGCATATAATATATTATTTAAATGTGTTTTTATACTTATGTACGATTTAAATATCAAAAAATATTTTCAAAACTTGAAACCAAACTAAGATTTTTTAACTTGGCTGTTGGTAGATATGAAGACAATCAATTTATAAACAAAAACGAAATTATTAAATGATAATAGATTTTCCGGCAATTAATTAACAACATTTTTTATTTTAATAATAATTTATTTAATTAATGTAATTTACCTGCGGTTAATGATTTTTTTACCATAAAGTATATTATTTCTATTTTTTGTGTAGGTACATTTTTTTTAAAAAAAATTATATAAAATATTATTAATTATATGTTTATTTTTTGTAATAATTATGAAGTAATAAATTATTTTTTAATTAAAAATAAAATTATTTTATTGCAATATATCAAAAGGCTATTCATTTAGTTTAAAGTTTGTAGGGGCGTTGACTCAATCACGAGCCAGACCAACGCCGTTTGTTTATGGTCTCATGTTATTTTACATGCACCTATAATTCGTGTGTGTATGCCTCTCTTAGTTTCTGCAGCAGCATATAATATTATATTATTATTATAATATTCAATAACAAACGCTTTATGCGGTACATAGTACGTCGATTCAGGAGGTGGAGAGGGGGGGATAAAACTCCAAAGGGTTCGTCGTCGGTGGTGGCTGCGGTGGCGTCGGACCCGCGGGGGTCGTGTTTTGATTTCGTCCGATACGTCTTTCACGGGCCATAAAACATATACAGGTCGATGGATGAGTGGAGGGTGGGTCGGTATATCGGAGGGGTACACTCCGACGACGATTAATCAAAATGCACGCCCAGAGCGTTTGCCAAAATCCTGGTGGGCCCTTTTCCCCTGATTTGCATCCCGTTTTATACTTTTCACATATTATTAATATTATATATTATATGAAAAACCGTGTGTGAGACGTCGATTTTATACGCTATTATTGCCAATAGGGTAACACCGCGTAAAACTACTATGTAAAAAAATATAATATATTTTATTTTATAGGTACCTATAAACTTTTACGAAAACATTTTAACGCATCACGTGACTTGTGATTATTATTATTATTATTATTATTATGTAAACATACGCGAATAGGTTTATGAAAATTAACAAACTGGTTACACTACTAAATTATTTCTTAAACTACACCGGCTTCCTATATATTATAGTAATCGCAGCATCCAATTAATTTATCTCTAAATAATCGCGTATCGTTAAAAAAACACTTATTTAAACGAATACTAATAGGTATATAATAACGTTATTTTTTTAAACGAGAACATAACAAAAATAATTGTCTACGATTATTATTTACAAATATTAAAAACCATCTAATACCAATTCGGCGATAGTAGTACATTACACGCAATAATGACAAATATCTTTTAAAAAATATTTACAACTACAACGTTCTCATTATTCAAGCGATAAGTAAATTATATCAAAAACACGACATATTAAGAAAGTTTTGTTTGACAGGTCGACAAATGAGATTTTTCCGCGTGATAATAGATATATGAATGAAAATTAATTAAAACGGAACGAAACGAGATTAAAACGCCCAACGCCCAAAACGCGTTAATATAGTGACCCGCAGCAGTGTTAAATTATTTTTACTAGTGATTTCGTGTTTTATTGTCGAACATTTATTTAGTAAAGTGTAAAAAAACTACTGCCGACCGCCAAATAGAAATTAAAACCGAACAAACAAAAACCTTATAATTGAAAATCAAACAATGCGGTACGTGGGCCGTGCAAAGGGGTGACATTGTAGTTGTCTATACCTACCGCTATTATATAATAATGATATAATGATATAGTGATATGAACCTACTACGTATAATAGCAATCACACGCGATCCCGATAATATAAGGCATAAAATATTATACATTATATTATTTTGTCATAAATACAATTCGGCAGCATCTGCCTATATTTGTATATTGTATGTTATATTATTATTCATTACATTTACACATAGGTGCGTACCCAGTGAAATGTCTAACCAATCAGCCCGCGCGTCTAGCGATTCGATAACATAAATCATCGTGCAAACGCCAAAAATGCGAACGAACATTTACGCACATCGCCGCCGCTCGCCCGTATCAATAATATTTGAATTTACAACGGCGGCGGTGCGGACATTAATAATAATCTCTCGCGGAGACACGATTATGAGGAGCGGATGCGCATTGTCTCACCTACTACGTGTATATGCGTCGTATATTATTAATTATTGTTTATAAAACACGTTTCGAGAATAATATTGCAAGTCATATCTTCTGTACTCGTCCGAAAGATGAGCGCGGACGACCGAGTGGCGTCGTGATAATTTTTTTTTTTTTTATATATATAATACGGTTAATCACCGCCGAATAACGACGGGCAATTAAAATAATTGGAAGCCATTGTTTGGATACGGACGGCCGTCGATCCCGCGCGAGGAGCCGACCTTTTCGGGGTCTGCTCGAAAGTGTTCGGCGCGCGCGGATCGATCATCGACATCAAAGCACGTCGTGAATAAATCATCGGTCGGATCATCTCGTTAGTTATTGTTTGTTTGTCTGTTTCTCCGCGTAAAATACGGCTTTTCGTGTTTGTCGGACGTGCAGAACGTTCGTTTCTTATCATATTTAATCGGCGTTATCGAACGAGAATGAGTGTGAACTTTACGATCGTCTTTGTTGAAACGACAGTTTAAATATTGTTCTACTTAAATTTATCGTCAGATTAATATCGAGCCGGTAACGATTTTGCCTAATATATACCTCGGAAATTGCTTAAATCGTAGCGCCAACGATAACGCAATCGTAACGCACGCGCTGGCCACCGGGACTGCCGCACGGTGCACGCGGCGGTGGTTTTTGGGACACACTACACGGCCACCGAAGTGGTGCCTATACTAATAAAAATGACCTACCGATGATCGTAAACCACTGCTGGACGAATGCAGCAGTCAAGGTCGCGCCGGCGTCGCATACCGGACACGCACCTCGCCGCCATCGCCGTCGTTACAATAATAATATTATAACGATGATAACTGCAGACCGTTACTACATAATATAATAATATGCTATACATAATAATATCCAAACGGTGCGCTTACCGGGAGGGCATAGGCACTGTCCGGACGTCGCATCCCGCTTGCTCCTGGGCGGCAGATCGACTCCTATCACTGAGCCCGCCAATGAATGTTCTTCCGACAGCTGCTGCTGCATGACCGCTACGGCAGCCTCCAGCGTGGCCACGCGACGCTCCAAGACCGAGTGCATGTGCCACGCGTACACCGCGACCGTCAGACAAAGCACCGCGGCCACGGCCCACCGGCCGACCGCGGACGCCTGTCGGACCGTCGACGTCTGCTGTCGTTCGGTCGCCATGTACTGCAGTGCGTGGGTGGTGGTGGTAATGGTGGTTGTAGTGGTATTGCCGTACGGTACCGTCTGCGACAACTGGATCGCGGCCTGAGTCGGAGGAGCCTGCAAAGTCGTGAGGTGTCCTGTGTGTGTTTCCCTTTACGCAGTCGCGTTAAGTGATCTGCTGGAAATTCGCGCGGGGTCCGACCGCCGACACCGGTTCGAACATTATCCTGCACAGACGCCTATGTCGAGAACGAGGTAATAATTTTCACTTCCCAGTAGGTATATTATACTATACTGACACGACTATCGACCGCGTTTATTCGGAAGAGACGATTTAAAAAATAATTATAACGATAGGAATTTTAAAACCAGAGAAAAAAGAATCTTACCGCAGTTCGTGTATATAAAAATGAAAAAATCGCACACGCGAAAAAAAATTATATCGATACGCCGATGTATCGTGTAGTATTAAACGCGCGCGGAAAACACGTAAATGCGGCGACGAAAAGATATTCGTGAGACGAGCTCGAAACACAAAACAAACTATAACGGCGGCGTGCGAGTACTGACTGAAGAAGAGTGGCGGCGGCAGCGGCGGCGGTGGCAGTGGTCTTCTCGGAAACCGCTGTTGACCGTGCGGCGGTGGGGGGAACGAGGGTCGGCTCGGGGGGGTGGGGCCCCGGAGCGAACGCCGCCGCAACCCGACAACGACGATAGCGCGAGTATATAATATTATATTATATACGACGCGTATATAAAATACGCATTATAATTTTTCGTTGGCGTGGTGAATGATGGTAGATGGGGAAGGGTGGTGGTGGTGAGAAAAATGGAAACTAAAAAAAATTTGTACGACTTAAGAGGGTTGTACAATACGAAAAAACACGGGAGAAACCTGCTGCAACTGCACGCGCGCGCGGACTCATAAACATACCTATACGTATATACATAAATATGTACGCCGTATGTGTAAATATTATATATTTATTGTATTACGTGGTATTATTGTGACGTCGTCGCCTGTGTGTGTTACCTTTTCATCATCGTCGTCGTCGTCGTAGATTTCTTAATAAAATAACGAGCGAAAACGAATCCCTCCGGAGCATCCGAACGCAAGCGGGTGAGCGAGATCGAAAGAAATCAGTACGCCATTCAGTGAGATCTCTTTGAATTCCGCGGGTGCGGAACGGCACTGTATTATTATTATTATTATTATTATTATAAACTCCGTGTGAGTACATATACGCTAAACTATGAACTCGAATGACGACTATTCTACACAACACACACACACATACACACACACTATATATATTATTATTAGTTGGGGGGGAATGAAAAAATATAGTCGATGACAAAATTCGCGCATGAATTTACGGTGATTTCCCAAGTGATTGTCGTCACGACCGCTAGCGTATAATGCCCACCAAAATATATATAATATAAAACATAATAGCATATAATATTGTGTAGTAAAATGTTCGCTCCCCCGACGTGGGCAGTCTCTTGAATATACTTACAATTTTATCGTAAAAAAGTTTCACATATTATATCGTATCCTGCAGCTATCCCCACTACATTTACCATTATTATAACCGCAACTATTATGCAGTACTCTCCGTGATTTAACACGAACGTATATATAACTCGATTACTTATACCTATGTATGATTTTATATAGTACGTGCGTATACATCAGTGGCGGATCAAGACTAGAGGTTTGTTTCGGGTGGTTGATGGTAAGGTAAAAGGGGTGTAGTCCAACGCTAAACTTCATAACTCATGTTTGTAATAGTTATGTATAGGTTTATAGGATTTACATATTTCATAATAGCTGGAAGACATGTAAGTTTATGGACTATTACTTCCTTTAACACGGCGTTGATGCATTGTCTTTACAATATTGTTAAGCTCCACTTATTCGTTAGAATCCTATAAGAAACCATAGTTAATGAGGAGGAGAAGGGATTGCATGTCACTTTTACTTTGGATCCTTCAGCGTTGGTTACACGAAACACATATTTGGTAGTATATGTATAGTTCGCTTTATTTATTACTTTTTTTGCTCCTACAAATTCGTCATTTTCATAAGTCATCGTTTCGTTCTAATTAATAATTTTTATCAGCCATTCAGCAAAAAAAAAAAATTCGCTACTGAATCGCGCTACTATATAATAAATTATTATCTATTTATATAAATTTTTTTAACGCAAAATAATATAGCACTATAACAATAATTATTATTCGTTCGGCTGATTATTTATCTTATTGATATATATTTATAATAGACTCATATTATATTATATTATTACTTATATTATTATACTTATATTCCGGCATTCTATATTTATTACTATTTACGAATAAATTGACATCACATCGGTTAAATAATAAATTCTCTCTTGTGATGAGATAGTCGGCATGCGCAAAATTTGTTATTTATACAGGTATTTTAGTACTGGTACGCAAATTGTGTATAAATAGATAATTAAATTGTATGTACATTGTTCATCTATAATATATTAACAAAAAGATTATTAGACATATTAATGATTGGATCCCATTTAAAAAAAGCGAAATAAGCAATTTCTATACAATCAGCATTCGGCATTGATTAAGTTTGCGTGATAAGATAGAATTTAAATATTCCACCATAAAGATCCGATAGAAACAGTGTATGAAATAACTATATAATACGATAGATGTAGATAAATAAATAACAAATTTGCATTAATTATTTTGAAAAAAATGATAACATTTTGATTTTTAGAATTTTCATATACGAGTATACCTAAAGACCATATTTTCAAATTCTTGATGTTTTTTACAACTTATACGGGGTTGTTTTTCAAATGAGAATCATTCTTTTCTAGTGTAAATTAGAAAAAAAATGTCCACTCAATAATTTTTTATAAAAGGAGGGAGAGAGATTTTTTGGAAAAACAAAAGTTTTATCATCACAGTACCTACATTATTTTAATAGTACAAATATTTAAAAATGTGATCTTTAAATATAATATATAAAATTTCCAAAAATTAGATTTTAAATAAATAAATTATTAATTTTAAAAAAATGGGAATATACATGCTCAGTGCATACCTTCTATAAAAAAATATAAGTATTATATACGTTGATGTTATATTATACATATATATTATAATTGAATAAAACACAAGCAAATATAATAATGATTATTATGGTACCTACAAGTTTTTGAAATTGCTTATTATATAGGAACACGACACTCTAAAATAATGTATTAAAAATAAAAATTGTAGATACCCTAAAGTTAAATAAAAAAAATGCAAAAATATTGATGAAAGCCAACAATTTAATTAGTGCAATACAAAACATAAAAGATTATTGATAGATTGAATTTACTTTGAAATCGGTTATTTTGTTTACTTTAAAAGAAACCTTTTATTAATTTAATAATAATATTAATATATCTATAATCAGAATTATTCAGTATAAAAAGAATTGTATTTAAAACAAATCATAGAAAATAAATAAATCCTGAAAATTTATTGTTTTTTTTTTATATATAGATATATATAACGTTTAGAATTACTTCTAAATATCGCATATTTTATAATAATGCAGTTTTTTTAATTTGGGAAAACAATTTTATCTGAGAATAATGGTATATTAAATTATAACTATAAAAAAATCATATATTACTTTCTAATTCGTTGTTGACTTTTACTACAATTTATTATGTTTTTATAAATTAATAACTGTATAAATTTATTACAATTAACTCTTATTCACATATGATATATGAGTATAATAAATTATTAATTATAATTTTAATCACAAAGCGAAACTGAAATTGATATATCAATTGATGTGATCTCTGACAACACGTGTATAATTTAATGACGTTATAAAAAGAGTATTTAATTATACTAAATACCTATTCAACTTCTAGATAATTGTGTTTGTATGTAATATAACTATTCATTTATCTTTTAACTATAACACCAGCAAAAAATATTTTAACATGCATCATCTTAAATTAAGTAAATATTACTTATATTAAAATCAGTTTAAATGCATGAATACTATTGTACGCAGATAATATATAGTATACATTTATGTTATTTATCGTACCAATGTAATAAACGGCTTTTAGGAAACAAAGTCATATTAGCTTATTGCATAGAGACATTCAGTAAGCACACAATTTTGAGCTCAAATAACACTATTTCATAATAAAAACTTTATATGAATTTACTCGTATATTATTATACGTAATATGTATAATACCAACAATAATAAAATATATTAAATCAAACTTAATGATATAAGATAAACAATTATAACTGTATTAAGTACCTTGATTTTATATTTATTTTATGCTTTGTAATAGAATAAAGTAGGTATTTATATTATATTTTACCAGAATTTAAGTACCTTAAAATAAAATTTAACTATTCCCAACGCCCAGACCAGACGTCAAATTTAATGAAATTATATTGTCTATTTCACATGCATATTACATAAGTATACAAAATTTAAATATTTTCATAACTTAGTGTAGTATATATAGTAATATTAGTATAACTAGTAGTATACTAGTATAACACTATAGTAACTCGAAAATTTTAAATGTGATATATTATAATTCGAAGTTAAATTTAATATGATTTAGATCAACTTACTTTTATTAGCACTCTTTTTAATAGTTTTGAACAAATCAAATTTTTAGATATCCACGATATGTGACCTACTATTTAATTAAAATATGATGGTTATCATAGTTATTGATGTTTCATTAAATTAATTTAACATAAACCTATCAGGATTTTAAAAATAAATTATTCGATATAAATTTTATTTATTCATAAAAAATCTTGATTTTAATTGTAAATATTATTTAATTTAATATTAATGTCTAGTACATATCGATTAATAATTTATTTATTAATTTTAGTATAAATGTTTTTAGAAAATCAAAATCAAATATAAATAATTATTTACACGAATTAATGTAGTAACTACTAACCAGTAACAATAGTAAGGGTGCATAAAATCATATAATATGAGTGGGCAAGATACTTAAGTGTTAAGCATTTCTGCTATTTAAGTATATTTACTATATAAATAGCTGTTCTGTAGCACTAAATATTTTATATTTTTAATATTAATGAACCTCTGAATTAAAATATCCAGTGTAAATGTATAATTACTTATACCTAGTATAAAAAATTGCATTTTAACACATGTTCAAAAAAATTCAATAGAATAAGATACTATGATCGAATGTTGATAATACATTTTATAATATTTCTCAATCCATTTCCTCTTTATATTGTTCGTATTTTAATTATATTCTAAAATCGATAATGGTTTACGTTTTTAAAATTAACACCTATAATAAACTTAACCGCTATATATAATAATTTATCGACTGAATTCGTATAAGCTATAATTATAATAATTGTATGTATTTTACATAGATATCATCAAAATCATATTATTTATATATCATGTTATGTTAAGCGTATAATATAAGTATTAAGTAAATACAGGTATCATTGCGTATAATTCATAATATGAAATTATTCAAATTGACATACATACATACATACAAATACTATCATCAAGATAAAATTAATTTTAGTAATATTTTGTTAGCTAATTATAATATTAGATCATTTTGAAGAATTTTGATTAGATTAGATATTCAATATTGATAATAAAGAAATACTTTTCAGCAAGAAACGTCTTAATGTGGAAGCTTAGACACTAAGTAGATATACAAAACACCTTTCATTTCATTCGATATCAATCTAAATCTTTATCATTCTGTTTATAATATCTATTGTACTATTGTATTCCAGGCAGGTAAGTAAGATGTAACATACAGGACATGTCTGTAACTAATATTTTATAAGTACCTGTATTGTAACTCTTCGCATGAATATAAATAAGTTTTATGGTATAGATGGTAATTTTGTGTTTATACTGTTGACATCAAAAGTTATAGGTAGATATAAGATATATCATGTCAAATTAGTAATATTAACTTTTTTTTGATTTTTAACTCAACTGTTATTCAGGGTATGTAATATATTTTCGAAAATCTTGAAAAAAAATGTTTGGCGTATAATACGATACACTTAATATTATATACTCAATGGGTTTTCTGTTATTTTGGTTACCCTAGACTACAGCTGCTCACTTGAGGTACTCATTTCGAAGGCGTCCGAGTTGGATTTATTTTTTTAATGTTAAGTGTAACACGTGTATTGAACAGACTTTGACTTTATATTAAGCCGTGTACGTTTTAAAAATGTTGTCACACTTTTAATATTATAGTTTGTAATTAATAGTAAGGCATAGGTACTAATAAGTAATAATATTTGTTGAATTATTAGTTATTAGTGTTATTATAAGTATATATATATACTTTTCAAAAAAATATACATTTATTTATATTGTGTGATTTATTACTTAATTAATTACACTTTTTTCTTTTAAAATTCTCTATTATTTATGCATAGACTTTTTTATAATACTAATGTGACATAAGTCACAAAAATAACTATTGCATACAAATCCTAACCCTACTAATGTCAAATATATAACAATTATTAAAACAAAATATTATAAATTAAAATAATAAAATTTTTATAAAACAAATTATTAATTATAATCTTTGTATAAAATTAATTATTTAAAGTTTTTTATTCAAAGTTTAAACTTTAAAATTCCATTTACAGGAAGTATAGGTACAATAAAAACCATTGTTCATTTCGCGGTACTCCTACAAATGTACAAATGGAATTATGGAATGTGCGACCTAATTTAATGTTGTACATATAGGTCATTTTTTTTTATGAAGTGAAAAAAATGTTTATTAATAAAACATATAAGACATAGTAATATATAGGTACTCAAACTAAAGCATATAAATACCGAATAAAATTACAACAATTATCTACTAAAAAATGTCATTAAATGTACATTTATTTTATAAATATCAATACAGCAAAAATAACTTGAATACTAAATACACATTTAGTAGTTAATCTACATAAAAACTAAAAATATACCACTGTTCCAAAAAAAAAAAATTATTTTCAAGAGAAATAAAAAAAACTCCACAAATATATTTATATATTAAATATTTTTGATAACTTATCTTACCATTAATTTACAATATATTTTTAATTAAAAAAATACGCGAATTTAATACAGTTAGATTGATTACAAACAAATTGAGAGGTATGTTTATTCGATTAAAGTGTATAAGTATAGAAAACTAGACCAGTGGTGTAATTTAATATTGATATGTCCTTCACTTGGCTTGGTCACTATTATATGTTTGTATCTTATATCTATACACAACTTGTTATCAACCAACACAGGTCATTGAATGGATATCGAATTTATAAACGTAATCATAGATGGTAATCAATTAACTGTACGTGTATACGAGCATAAAATATATAGGTAGGTATATTATGTAAATGAAACCTGCAGCTAGATAAATATTTTGGTAATAATATCCTCGATATTATATCACTAACAGATTATAAACCACAATTCGCACTTATTATTTTATTTTTGTCATTACAGCTTGTCGTTTTATATTAAATAAAAACTATGTAACTATATAAAAACCCCTTAAACTTAATTAATATATAACATATTATAACTATAATATGATAAAAATGAATTACATTACCTCTAAAGAGTTGTCTTTTGTTTAAAAATATTAATGGATTTTAAACTGAAAATTACCAACGAATATTTAATGTTATTATTATATTAAATTAATTCCATTACTAATAATAAAATTAGCTTACAAATTTGAAAATGTATATTTTCTCAGTGATAATAATAAATATATAACTATACTTATGTACACCTAAATTTATCGTAATGTGGCAAAATGTATATTCAAACAAAGTGATTAGATTTGATATTTTGATACCGACATAAACTTAAAACTCTAAATCCTCAAACAATATTACAACAATTTAAATTCAATACTGAAAGTAACTACAAAAATAAAACTGACGTTTAGAAAATGTCAAAAAGTTTTATTTCTGATCCAATTCATAGTAATCTAAACTTTCAACCAAATACACATTTTCAACATTTTAAAAATAAATTGATTTTTTAAACACCTTTTTAATAAAAATAAAAATATGTTTTCCTTTATTGGCTGTACACAAAAAATAAAAAATAATATTATTTATTTAAATAATATTTTAGCTTAATCTATTAGATTCGATTATTATGTATTTTGATTTTTGTAAAGTTAAAAAGCGTAACAAAATTTACGAAAAAAAATATAAAAGAATAATGCAGTATAAATTGTAATATACATCAGTAGAAACTAGAAATTGACACTAAAATTTCATGATTTATGACTTGTATTAAATATATATATCCCAAATAGTTAAATAACTAGGATAATTTGAATATGTTAAGAAGATTGTACGTGTGCTCACCACAGCTATGGCTACAGCCATGTAACAAAAATTTATTAACATAAACAGAAAGTATTAAATAGTGACGTATTATTATTATTTTTTTCAAATTAAATTCAATGATTAATCGTCACAAGTACCAACTATTATTGATTTCCAATCACTATTCAAAATTACATGAAGTTTGTAAATCACACATTCTATACTTTAAACTAGTGGTGCACAAACTTTTTTTTCCTCGCCGTAGGTACATTTATTATTAATTATTAAAAGTTAAACACTTTTGATAAACATTTTGAACTCCTCAATAAGAAGCAATTAAAGTTAAAAAAAAAATTATCAAATCCAACTAACATTAAATCATTACCACTGAAATATTAAAATATAAGTATAGTATTTTTATAATTATTATTTTATTTTTAAATTTTAAATAGTTATATCTCAAATAACAGTTTATATTATTTTTATAGACCTAAAAAGAAATTAAATTTTTATGGTACATTCTTTGGAAAACAGTTCTACATAGTTAATCGAGGAAAAAATTCCTTACAATCAATAAATTACTAGTGTCACTTAAAATTTAAAAATGAACATTATATCGAAAAAATACAAAATATTATTGTGGGAATGTTATCGGAATGGCTGATAGATGAAACTTTTCATTAAATGATAAATTATCAACATACTCAACAAAGTATTATAATATATGCGATATACCCATTATAACAATGAAAAAATACATTACGAAGTTTATATAGCTACAGTACATCAACCATTATAATAACCGTACGAATTGTAAAACGTATGCGGGGGATTTAAAATGGTCCATTATTATTTAAGTGTATAATATAACTATATTATAATGCATCCACTATAACCGTTGTCCGTTTCCACTGCATCCGTAAAGAAATATGTTAAAGATATAATGTATAGTGTATACAGAGTATAATACCTGATTAATATAACCAATGACTTTTTTTTGTTTTCGTGTAAAACGTTTAATTTGTAAAGAGAAGCTGATTTATTAGATGAAAACATCGTGAGAGAGAATTTTAATCAATACCTAACAATTGTGTGTGTGTGTGTAACGGGGATAGTCCCCTCTAAATCATTTCAAAGCCTAAATATATAAATAGTTATCAAATAGGTATAATATATGGGTATATACCATTTTACAAGATTAAAAAACAATGTGGGTTAGTCCCCTCTCAAAAAAAAAAAATATGCTATCTTGGATACACAAGTCACTGATGAATATAAAACAATATAGAGACTTGAAGGTTAAATTGATTTTTGATCGATACCATGTATGGCTCTTCGGTAATTAACTTGTGTCATTTCCATGGGCGCGCTGACGCATATGTCAAAGGCGAAAATAAACAGACGCACTGCATCACACGCGATCAACAACTGTACGACTTTATAAGTATTAGCAATATTCAATCATAAGTACGTGTATGGTGTTGATTACATTAAAATATTAAATACATATCCAAAACGTCTGTTCTTCACTCGTTGAATGTTGAATAGACCTATTTTCTATTAGACCATTTGAACGAATATATCTATATATATATATATAATAATTGTTTAGAACGTAATTAATTTGGATAGTTTTATCAATCTGCTCAGTATCAAATAACAAAATACACTGTTTTATTTCTATAAAAATTTAAAATGAATTAAGTTTATGTTTTTAATATGTTATACTTATTTTAAATAATGGAGATGATAAATATCTACACGTAATTATAAACCAGATATTTTTATACCTGTATTGATAAAAATTGTTTACAAGCTTTTAAACAGGATAACGGTCTAACCTATTATAGTTTTATCTATAGATTTTTTCATATTATTTGACCTAAATATTTCAATATCTTTAGGTAAAAATGTATTCTATTAAATAATTTATACAAAAATTCCAAATATTCCAACAACAAACAATAAAAGCTTGTAATAATACATTTAAAAGTACGTACTAATTTTCATTACATAGCTTTAGAAATACCCATGGAATTAAAATAAAAAATACAAAAGTTATTTAGATATATTGTATATAAATAAAATAATATTACTATACTCTGAAAAAGTAAATTAAATAAAATGGCAATAATAAGTTAACATTTTAATATAATGCTATGTTATATGACACATTATGTAACCGATGTCTAAATCTGATATGATTCTGTATCTGTATGTATAAAGTTACATAAACAATAGTAATTGATAATACTATAAAATGATATTGTTAAGCAAAACAATGTATTATTTATATCTTGATAATAGATTAAAAATCTACCGACTTTATGATATACACTTATAAAATTATAAATTATAAAATATGAATGTATTGTACATATATAATCGTAAGTGTAAGAAAGGTACAATTAATTTATGCTCAAACCTAATCATATCAAATTAGTCATATTTTAATTAAAAACATTTTTATTATTGTTTAAGTGAAAATCTATACAACATTTCTATGCAATAAGTAAGTTTGATAAGCGATTAATACAATATGAACAATGAATAATATAAATTGGGAAATTATCCAGTGATAATAACCAGCATGTGTGTTTGCCTAATTATTGAGAGATGTTAGAGCAAAAAGTTTAAGCCATTTTTTTTTTAGTCTTCGTCGAGGTTTATTGGGTAGTGGATAGTGTGATCATTGATAGTTTAGTGATTAGGGGATTAGTATTAGTGTGTTATTAGAATTTACTGTGAAATCCAAAGTAATAGATTTTGAAGATTTGATTCTAAATGTGAACTTTGTGAACTTTATTGTTTGTTATATACTAAAATTTAAAGGATTGTAGATAGACGCGAATGGATTGGAAGGCTTATATTTTTCTAATATTCGAGAATTTTGCGGCTCCCCAAAGTTGAATACCGTAATTCAATTTTAAACTATTATTTATTAAATACAATTTGATTTAAAATGAAACTATATCTTTATACGACTACACATTCTATGAATGAGTTAAAAATGTATATACATTTTACATATAAACGATTTATTCATAAATAATTTTCTGCAAGTAATATAATATAAGTGCACTTAAATTGCATTTATGCAATTCTAAACTTCATTGGAAATTAGAATTAAGACAAAATAATAATTTAGAGTAGATACATATGACTAAGTAGGTACTTATACTCAATATCAAAACACTAACATAATTTAATATATTGGTTCTAATCAATATGTATGTTATTAATATTTATATAGGTTAGTACTATAAATTAGAACTATAATAATTAATGATTAGTGTATATGACATATGTACTGTGAAAAAAATTCTAAATCTAAATCTAAATAAAAAGTACTGCAGTGACAATAAAAATAAGGCAACCCTAACTAATGGTGCAACATATATCGTAATATATTAAGCACGTATTTTCACACTCAAGTTTTTTAAAATTTTGAATTCAGTGTTCAAAAACCATATTTACCTATACTATAACCGACCATAAATGTATGCTACTTGATTTGTGCCTAACACAACCGATATGTTATAACAAGCGAAGGTTTCCAAATATATTATAACAAACAATATATCATATACGCATTATTGACGGTTATCTATCACATAAGTCATCAATTATTAATATTTACAAGTAAATAGTATACACTAAAACGTGTAGATGTAGAGATTTTGAAGAAGCAACGGGTATGTTTGAGGATAGAAAGATACTAACACAATACACAAATCTGTATTAACGCGAAGTTCTGTAAATTGGTGTACACAGTATGAATATAGTAAAAAATAATCAATGACTAAGAAAGGGTTGAAACGAGAGTGTGTTATTTATATTTGCTCGCAAGAAGCCATCAATAGAATACCTAAGCGTGAAAGTTCAATTATTTCAAGTAAGAATAAATATAAAATTAATTAAAAATTACCTATCCGTAATTCTTACAACCACGTTACGTATTTAAGACGATTAAATTAAAATGTATGATTAATGTAGGTATATAATATGCAATATGTATACAATGATAAACTTTAATATTTATGTTATCTATTTAAAAATAATATTAAATTACGCATAAATAACAATGTAAATATTAATATTTACAAACGGTACGGTTTTATATTTTTATTATAAACACATTTTACGTTAAGTGTCGACCGAAATCGAATTGAAGACGCTCTCAGAGCATTTTAGAAATTCATACACCACCTTTAGATAGCACATCTATAGACCTCTGTAATAAACACTTTATGTTATCGTAATAATATTACGTTTATAGATTTAATAACACATAACGTAAATGACAGTAATCGGAGGCGACGGTGATGGCAGTGCTAAGATAATTTCAAATTATAAAATACAATTTGTCAGGAACGGTAGTAGTTGAAAGCTTTGCTCTTAGGTATATTTTTTTGTCGTAAACCAGGACCATTTTCTTATCTCAAAAAGATTTACCTAAAAACTGTTGACTCATCCCAATCAGTCCCATTGTCGCCTCCAAAACGATAGGTTACTTACTGTTAGCTTGACATGGCCAAATCTGGTAATAAAACAGCTTTGTATGACTATCGCGCGTGGCAGGTCTAACTATTGATTGATGTATACAACAATTTTATATTAAACAACATTATTGAACAGTTTTACAAACACCCTTTTCCAATTTATACGTCCGAGTTTACACGTTTACCCATTAGTGATGTGGTGGCCATGTGTTAATTGATTAATGACATAGTATAACCTGTAATTCCGAATAGAAACGAAAAAATAAAAAATAATATAATAAATTCACCAACAGTGAAACAGAACAGAAAAATTAGCTTTGAAATAATAGCAGGTTAGGTAGGGTATCCCCCCCATGACGATAACGATGGAAGGGTGAGATAATATTGTTGTATAATATAATATATATGTGTACTTTGACGGAAAAGGGAGTTTAAATTTAACTCGAACACTTTGTCGCTAATGATTTTCCATGCAGGCCATTTGTATTTGTCATACTATTAAACGGTGCGTCGTTACAAGGGACAACACAATCGTGCCTGAGAATCTATTTACCTTTCATAAGAAAATATTATGTGGATATATTGTGCGTATATACTGGCCACGACGATGAAATGAATTGTACAAAACGGTATTAATACATCCGGCGTAACCATCACTCGCTTCCGAGGGATTGATGGTCAGTGATTTTGAAGGTTTGGCATGGGAAAGTCGTGTCATGGACGCTCACGCGCTATACACATTTATATAGTATTTACAATGTTATATTTCCCTTGTAAGACTCGTACGATTCGGTTCTTGGTATTTGATTATTACACGACGGGCAATACATAATATAATAACATTGTACATATTCCCCTTCAAACACTGATATATTATATATTAATCAATAGCTTGAACAACGTAGAGCGGAAGAATTTGTAAATGTAATTGTTGGAAACTTTTTTTTACGTGTCTATTAGCCATTAGTCATTACGATTGTATTTCAAATATTTTGTCTAAATAACATTGATCAACGTAGTTTCTTAAGAAAAATCAAATCAAAACGAGAGTCGTATCACGGCTCGCACACGTTTTTATTTCAAAAAAAAATTTAACTTATGTTTTAATAATGCCTATTGTTTTCGTTAATTACTATAATGCTTAAATATTTCATAGAATCAGGTAGGTAGATATTTATAGTAATTATATGTTTGGCTTTTTATTTGTTTGTCTGTTTTTTTAACGTAGATAAGACTAAAATTTAAAAAATAGATACACATTATTATTATTAAGTTTTATTATTTTACCCATTGATTTATTTAATATCAATAAGTTATATATTTTAAATAGATAGCATTAAAATAATTAAATAAATAAATAAATATCTATACATAATATATAATTATATTATAATTTTGAAATAAAATATTAATACATACTGTTCAACTGTGTCAATCAGTACAAGGTTTATTACCATATACATATAATATGTAAACCCCATTACCTCTTTACCAAAACTACGTTTATACAATGAAACATACATTATAGGTGCCTACGCTAACAAAATCTATTTAATACAATTTATTACAACATTGATTCATTAAGTAATACATATTTATTTTATTAAAACGAGATATCAACACAATGTGCGTTCATTAATAATCATAATTTTTGTTTAGGTTAGCAATTCTAAAACTAATAATTAGGATATATTTCCCAAACTAAAAATTAGACGAAATATTTTCTGTAGCCTTAAATTAGTTTCTTTACAGCAGTTTTAAATGTTATAAGTTATGATTTACTTCGTACATTTAAAGAAAATTCTACAATATTATAATATGCCATTCGATAAAATTAACTTTACTTTAATTTTCTTATATAATAAATAATATAGGTATAGTTTATATAAGCAACAAAATAATATAAATAGTATTTACCCCGATCTTTATAATAAACGTAATAGTAGATATACGTCCAATTGTCACGCGTTTCGAAAATGTTTCATTATAATGATGGTGATAAGTAAATTTAGGTATTTATATCCATATTTTATACACAAATAAATGGATCATTATAATAAAAATGAATTGTCTACCTATGTTTATTTATAATTTAGACACGCTGTTGTATTTTTTATACTAAGCATACTAGCTGTTTTTACTAATTATTATTAATCATTAATATGAATTTATTTCAACGAATGTTAAATACTTTATCCTTTCTAAATCATCATTTAAGTACAAAAGCAGTAATTATTCAATACAAAATTATTTTACAATTATTTTTATATATTTTACTGCGATGTAATTTTAGTTATTATTAATTATTTATAACTGGTATTTTGGTCATGCTTTCATTTTTATTATCGATCGCTCGTTCATTCCTTGTAAAAAAAAACCTAAAAAATATCATATTAAAACAAATCTTAAAATGAATTTTTAATTTTTAATAATAAAAACTTTTGAGTATATTTATAAGTGCATATTATATTCTGTATTATTTTTTACAATCATAACGAGTGGATAAATACCGCAATGAACTTTACTTGTTTGAGGATTTAAATTAGAAGTTTCTGAATAATTATGTACACAACAAAAATTTATACCTAATCTATAAAAAGTATGTTTATAAAAAAAATGCAAATAGATAATAATTATTTAGTTTAATAAATAAAATAATAACCAAAATTATATTTTTTTTGTAACGGGTATTTTTTATATTTTTAAACTATAAAAATTAAAAATGTTGGAAAAACCGTATCTAATCTAATCAAACGCAATAGAAATGTAGATTTATCAATTTATCAATAACAAAAATAATGGAACATCAAATGTAAAAACAATTCAGTAGCAAATTAAACTGCTATCATAGAACAACTACAGTATTACGCTTCTATTGATTTAACCAATTATACCTATACGCATTATAATATTTGTAATTTTTTTTTATCGAAAAACATGGTGATCACTTACCATACAAGGAATATGACGTACAATTTAAACACACAAATAATATTTAAAAACAACAACCGTTTGATGAATTTCCGAGCAACCGTAAATCGGTAGATTGGATATTAATAATTAATAATTATATTGTTTATTATTATTTCTGTATCGTACCTCGTACGTGGTATACAAAAAAGTTTTATTATTACTATTATTACTAACAACACTAACGTATAAAATAATATATTATATGCCATATATAATCGTATATCAGAAACTGCAATATCGCCGGGCCAACTGCTGCCACGTGCACATAACACTTTTAAACTCGTAAAATATATATCATGTATTATTTTCCACGCATAAGCCGCTTTATACTAGCAAGTAATTCGACAAAATTCTGCCTCACGCGTACATTTGTACTATATTGTAGACACTTATGATCGCGGCTAACCTAACTTCCCAACGATTTGCGAGACTTTTAAAGAAAATGTTTTTAGATGATTATACCGCACAAATCTTTATCCGTACAATATAGACACAAAACGTAAAAATCAATACCACTCTATAGTTCAGTATAGAGCCATTTAAGTATTAACTATATTAGGGCAAAGTTATGAACGGTCCAATAATTACACGACAAGTTTATATATCCAAACAATAAAACCACTGAATTTACTTGCGTGGTCGACCACCAATTAGTTCATGATGCACACATCATAACACTACTCATACAATCTATATAACCATTTATCTGAACATAACGACACATTATGCACAAATTACATTTATTATAATACATAAAACAAATATTGTGTAAGTCATATTAACATAAAAATACCATATATTATATTCTGAATGCAGACAAGCTTATAATATAATACTTGTTTTTATACTATACCGTAATACTTTTTTATGTCCAGAAAAAAACAAAATACCTCTTATGCGTTTTCATAATATCAAAAGCTATAGTTTATGATTCATGAAAAGAATTAAGTCTTTTTGACAAATGTGTCTGTAGAAAAATATTAGAATAGGACTAACCGAACTCACTGAACCTCTACCCCGGGAACGTGAAAAAGTGAAATACGTGGTCAAATACGTTTTCGCCGACAACCGACCAAGTAAAGAGTTCGTCTAAAACGTCCGTCATCGTCCTTTAAACGTACGATGCGCGCACAAACGCACTCACGTATATAATATCAAAGATGGCTTAATCGTCGAGTAAACGCCGTATTGTATGCGGTTATTCGAACCATTAAAAACGCACAACTTAACCGAATGCCTTTTTCTCCTCTTCAATTCGATAATTTTGCGTCATATTTTCACTGCTAGACGCCGTAAATTATATTAGTTAAGTGTACAAGTTTGCACGTATACAGTGTACCATATCTAGTGTAGATATAGTGCGACACAGGGGTGGACGTGGGAATGAAAAATATGATGCGTCTTTTGATTATCGCGATGGTTTAAAAATTGATAAGCAATCATATGATTAAAAACATATAAACATTGTTACCAGGGCAGACTAACAATATAGCTAGGTGTATAGTCATACAGCTTTTTTTTTTCCTATAAATCATAACAGTTATTACAACTAACCAGAAAGGTATATCATACAATACGTTCGAGATAGTATCTAAAATGGGAGGCAGACTTTTGCACCCACAACCCACCCCCCAAAAAAAAAAACTGTATCCGACGGCGACTCGGACGTAGGCACATATATACGGTATAATATCATAAATTGACGACGTCGATTAAACGGTTTTTTTCCCACCGCGATTCACTCGGCCGAAAACAAAATATTTTATAATAATGTATGCCTAATAACGTCTAATAGGTATGATACGACACGACGTTATAGGTCGGGCACTGTACAAGTGTAATATTATACACGACACGCACGTTACGACACTATAATATTATATTATTATGTATATAATAATATACGCGTGGCCGTTCCGTACGAGGTATATGTTATAATAATCAAAACGAACGATTGTGAACGTGTTTGAGGTGACCATTGTCGTTTATTTATTACATATGTATTATTATTATTGTTATTATTATTATCATTATTATATTGAATTCCACGAAGCGGCCAATTAAATGATTGATGTCAATTGGCGGTGGCCGTTGATCCCCACGGACGGACACCCCGCACCCGCGCACCCCTCACGCCAATAATACACTTACCCGCGTTCGGCGCGTACGCCACGTGGGGTCATGTATTATTATTTATCACCGACGTCACGCGCCGTACAACTTGAACTTCCTCACGTACTTGCTCACCGTGCCCTTGGCGCAGGGCTTCAGCGCCACGCACGTGGCCACGTTTTCGGGCTGTTCCTTCCACACGACGTGCTGCACGCCGTCCGTTTCGAGCGCGGCGGCCGTGCTCAGCAGGGCGGTCTCGTCGGGTACCTGCAAAACATTTGATATAATATCACATTAAAACGGTTAGTATAGTTCTGTATGATATTATATAATAAGACATAAAGTTATGAAGGCTCGAACTTTGATGCGTTAGCGTGTTTTATTTTTGTTTTTTGATGATTAGGTTTAATTTTGATGGGTAAACTATTAATTTATTTTATGACTTGACGAACGAAACATCAAAAGGTTTTAGTGCGTAGTTAAATTTTTCGTAGCGCACCCGTGTAATTTGTCTAATGCTTATTTGCATAATACTTGATAATTTGTAGATTAAAAACTTCGAAAATTTAAAATAAAGGCATTGATTAGAGATTTTTAATTTGTAGACACTTTTATTTCATAATTCTAACTACTTTATCGACTGGTAACTTATGCGTTATGTATTATGCGTTAGCTGTTAACATGAAAAATATAGAGCAAATTAACTATATTTTTCCATTTATATATGAACACGCAAATTTAAAAATAAGACTATGCATATTTTTTATTTTAGTTAAACGCATACTTTTATTCTTTAAGTACATTACAACTACATCACGTGTATGAATATTATTTAATACACTTTTAGAACATTTTAGTTTGAATTCTATTTTTAAGTATAATTATAATCATTATTATTTTTACCTACTATACAATATTGCGTGTTATAAAGTACACACTACAATGGTTCAACAATACAACCCAATTCGACAATGATGTTTATTGTATAGCCAAAAAATTATATAATAATAATCAAAAAAGTATAGTAAAAAAAAAAATTAAATTGAACAATACTTCAATTACCTTCTATTGATTATTGGATAATTACAAAATCAATGAATATTTCAATGAACAATTGTTTATTGTACATCTGACCGACTGTTCGGTCATTTTGAAACAATTTATCAGTTAATCGCATTGTTTTAAGGTTTCAAGGCAGTTCTACCAATGAATTAAAACAGAGAAAAGAGACATTTAATAATAAGTTTTATTCAATCGCCACACTTATTATACAACTTTGTAATCTGGTTTAAAGAATAAAGATACTCAATGACAGCCATGCGGCCCAAGAGTTACAATATTACCATTACAAATGAACACATCGAAAATTATACAAGATAATTATTCATCAAGCATCTCAGCCCCATTTTTTTAATGATTCAGTAATTCAACATTTGAATTTTGAAATATGCGTAAAGAACATATTTTTGAACTAGTACTTAAGAATTTCTTTAACCATTTAAGTAGGTTCTGTAACAATACAGATTTCTGTTTTCCCAATGATAACCATTCATTCATATATACTTTAAATTACTCAGCAGATGATATTTTTGTTTTAGTTTGTATGTACCTCACTTAATCAAAATTCAAACAAGCATACTTTCTCGGCCATTTAACATTGTTTATAAATGATAATAGATATGTACGTAATATAAAATATTATATTATATATTGTAAATATTTACGAAAAAAATAGATGAGATTCGATAAAATAAGGAAAATATGTAATTAGCTGGTGTTTGCTTTTTAATTTATTTACAAATTGTAGTAAGTAAATTACACAATTAATTTATTAGAATTTTAAAATTTGTAATAATTATCTGAATATAACTAATAATAATTGAGAACATGACTAAATAAATATTAAATTAACGTATATTTTAATTCGTATATTATTTGAACAGAATATTTGGAAAAACGGTCACATAAAGATAATATTTTTTTTTATATATATTGCGAATAGTTACGTTACTATACATATAATATATTATGTACCAACTTAAATAATATACACACACGACCTCAACGAACTAATATGATTTTCGTAAGATGAAAAAAAATATAATTGAAACCATGGCTCCAAAATACGCTTAGGAAATGCAACACAAACGACAACATCAATACAGAAGTGATCGTATAAGGTATAATTCCCCCGGAGGCGGAAGAACAAAGGAAAATGTAATTTAGGATTACGCATACGAGACATACGAGAATCCGTGTTTGGCCTACGGCTAAAAAAGCAATATGATGATATCTGAGAAGTAAAGCCGAAGAACAAGGAAACAAAATTATCCTGTACAAGAAGGTCCGGGATAAAAATGAATACATTTTCATCGCTATTGGCTATACCTAACCACGCAACAAAAAAATTTTATATGATAATAAATCGAAAGATATCGTATTAGTAGAAAAATTGCTTGGCACAATAGCACGTATAACTTAAAATTGAAAAAAATATTATTTAGTGAATAAACGATATGAATAATAATACTGTTGAATCATATAGTTAAAATATATTTACCAAAGAGTTTTAGTTAATAGAATATTTGTATACCCAAACGAAACGTATGCGTCCCGTGATACAACCATGAAACATCAAAAAAAAATCTGTAAAGATCTACCAAAAAATGCAGTTAATATTTTGCATTTTTTCCACGATTGTAATCACCGTTTACGCGTTAAATCTTGGAAATAACAGAAAAATGTACCTTTAAAAAGTACAACTCATATTCGACTTCTTCTATTTCACCGCATGGGTATTATTAAAACGCATTTAATATTCTAAGTAAACGCGCACCATTGCCAAACCAAACCATTGAATGCTATTATTATTATAATTAAACGACTAAAAAAATAACTTCCGGCCATTTTGAGAGACTAAAAAATAACACGCATAATAATAATAATAACAATAATAATATCACACTAGGCATATGCCGTAACACACAGTGCTATAATATATTATACTGTAATAACACGTGCCCGCTGTGTCGTATTTCCCGGCGTATCACGATTTTAATTAAAACCGTTAAGTGACATAGCGTCGATGTTTCATATTATAAGGCGCCGATAGACGCAGATCAATATGGACAATGAATTGCGGCGACAGATGACATAACTGGTCGTTGTTTAAATGGAAATCCAAAACGCACATATCGCCGCTGTATATGGTTATCATACGACAATATTAAAGATCGATAAATCTCGATCTACATTTTATCATACCGTTTAATATTATTATAATATGTCATATACGCACAACTCGACGAACGCAGACCGAAATAATAATTGCGTCAGCTAGTTGAATAACGATAAATCACTCATACAATACTGATTTTAACATTCCATGAAACTAAACCTAACCACTCAATACTATCAACCACAAAATAGAGAAAGCATAGCTAGAAAAATTTAAATAAAGTATCACTTAAAAATAATTAAAAAACATAATACTTCCCATTAAAAAATGGGAAATTTTCCCTTATCTTAAAAAGAAGAGAAAAAAATAATCACACAAATTTGCAATAGAAAACACGGATTTAACCCACCTCTCTCTAATCGCTAAGGCCGAGAAAAATCTTACTAAGTCAGCATCACTATCTAACGAAAATAACCCAGAAACAATGCGTTTATTTTTTCATACTATAAACTCAAATCGTAAATAATGTTAT
Source organism: Rhopalosiphum nymphaeae (assembly GCA_036289425.1). NCBI lineage: Eukaryota > Metazoa > Arthropoda > Insecta > Hemiptera > Aphididae > Rhopalosiphum > Rhopalosiphum nymphaeae. Next base: position 7,573,503 of record JAZAQC010000012.1, on the reverse strand, counting down.
TTTGATTTCCTTATAACATGTGGCTATATTATCTAAAAGTAGGCTAATAACTATCGTTGTTAAAAATAAATCCTTGTGTGTGTGTGTGTGTGTGTGTGTAAACGTCATCACATACGCATACCTAATATATAAAATATTAATGACGATGGACTCACTTCCAAGATGACTTTGTGCATGTTTTCGAGGTCCTTTAGATACGCCTGCGTGTCCGGATCCGAGTAATAAGTGTGCATCACAGCGACGCAAGCATGACACGCTTGGGCCATGACGGCACCGGAGGGCCATTTCAGGGTCCTGGTCAGGTCACCGCGCACCAGCACGTACTGTACCACGTTACTCATCGTCGGCGACCTTAAATCAAAAACATACATCCAAATCGTCGATCAAACAACAAATCAGCACGGACGCAGGGTCGTAACCACCCGCGCAAAGCACAATATAGTGTGGCGTTTTCGAAAGTATATTCTTGTCCGTTGATTTAAAAAAATATAACAAACCCACGATGTCGATAAGACCTGCATGGGGGGAAGTAGAGGGAGATAAGGATTTATATATCGAACTCTACTTGTCACCACCCCCATTATGAAGAACCCGACGCATAAGATGACAGAGGGTGGCACAGATGTTTGATTTAACGATAGCAATAATTATTGATTCGTATATACACGCACATTGGCGATGGAATCAGCTTTATATATTATTATCTATTAAAAATAAATACAATTTAATGTGTTACATAAAAGAAACAAAAACAATTAATAACCGACGTAGGTACATAAAATATAATTATAAAAGATACACAATACGTTCGAAACATATATAACGGGCATTTATCGTTAACAATATTACAATAATAATATTATGTCTTATGATCAAATGTATTATATTATGTGACGTGCGTCAATCGAATGAGTTTCGACGTCTGTACACGGCCACGGCCCGCAGCCGTATATCTTCGAAGCACAGCCCGATGTCCATTTTCAGGTTCCTCACCCGAACCTGGACGTTTTCGCGCATCAGGTCGAAGCACATGGCTATGATGCCCATGCCCAGCAGCAGGTACACGAACTTGATGACCAGCTTCATAGGGTGATCGGTCGCGGCGTCCGTGATGCTGCCCACCGGCACGAAGTTCTCGATACCGATCTTGCACAAGCTAGTGACGCAGAAAAACGTACTGTCCAGGTACGACCAGTCTTCGAGCGTGACGAACGTCACCGTGCCGGTAGCCACGTACGCAGCCAGCACCCACAGACAAGCCATGGACGGCACGATCACCCTCGATTTCTGTGGCAACTGTTGGTTGTACGGGTCACTGCCAACTTTGTCTTCCATGCTGCAATGGTACACCCACGTGTATAGCCACCGGAAACTCTGGGCTAACACCTGATGCGCGATATAAACGGAAAAAAAACAGTTAGTATTATAATACCGCGTTTAAACATATATAATATTATATATACAGTGATCTGATTAACCACTTGATTTCTGCAAATTTCTGAGGGTAAATTGTTTTGATTTTGAAAATAAAAAAAAATAAGGTTTTTAAAGAATATTTTTAAGAGATCGGAACTAGGCATTTTCGTGCAAGAAAATATAATTTATCTACTTCAGTTCGTCGTAACTGTTTTCAAGGTTTTTAAATTTTTTTAAATGGTAAACAACCTATATAAGAATTTAATCTTGTGTATATAAAGCCAAATCTTTCCTAAAAATATTGACATGTAACTAATTGATGTTATCGCTTAAATGTATTTCCCTTCCTATACATCAAAATACTATTCTATCCAATATGGTAAAATCGTTTTGGATACAAATAATTTAAAATAGTGATATATATTTTATGACTTTTTTAATAAAATGATTTTGAAAAATGTGAGTAACATTTTTTTTTATATAAATTAACTTTTTTTTATCGTGGAGAAAATCTTTTTATTATATTTTGATAATTAAATTTATCAGAAAAAAAATGTATTTACTACCTATCATAATTTAATCAGGATGACACGGAAAGACTTTTAGTTATTCGATATAATTTTATCTATAATAATATTATTTCTGTTTGCAGTATTAAAATGTATTAAATTACCAATCACCGTTTTTGAAACACATAGTTCGTGATAGCACATTCCTTGACTGCTCGAGGACTTTCAACAAATACGATAAAAGCGTCAATAATAATTTAAAATCTTTGAAAATCTTTCTACCATAAAAAAAAATAATAATAATATACACATTATTTCTGAGTATGTTTTATGCGCATATAAAACTATGAAAATTAGCTGTTGGCAACGATGTCCGTTTGTGGATTGTGGTGAACGACTGCACAACACTTATGTATGCTATACACTAATCATAACGACCGCAAGTTATCTTATTTAGATCTTCTCAATCTTTGACGTAAACAGTGAAAAAAATATGTCTGTCACGTATGATCAAATAAAACTGAAAACACACAGTACATATATCACTGTAAATTTTAAATATCTAAACGGCAGTTAAATTAATTAATCGCTTGGAGAAGGTATGCGTATGCGTATAAAAAACAAACTAATAATAATGGTCATCGTGACCATTGTGTGTGCTTTAAATGTAGTAGTCCATTATTGGTGTTTGTTTTAGTGTTATTCTACTTTTGATCGTCAAAATAACTTATTTCACACATTAAAAAGAATAATAATAAAATAAAAAAACCACTGTTTTGTGAACGCATGGTGACATTAAACAAGCCAGTCGCCCTAGCCAAATTTCGATAGACAACATTAACAATTTAGTGTGTGTTAAAAGCAGCCGAACCCTTCAAGTGTGGGCTCATCCACACATTTACAAAAAAACAATAGTGATGGATTTGTGTGTTCATTTATGACAATTTTTAACTTCGCCGCGCAGGAATTTCGTGGATAGTCAAACATTTGAATAAAAAATTGATTTAAAATCAATACAAATAGTTAAAAACGAATAAAAGCTAACAAAACATAATGAACGCCTACATACATAGAAGCACTTATTACGAAGCAAACAAATTGCTCTATAGTATAGTTTGTACTTATACGAATTGTGTATTTATTTCTACACAGCAATAAGCACATACAACGATTTTTAATACACTAAACTGTTTGTCGCAGGATTGAAATAGATTTTGATTTTATCTGAAATGTTCGTGTCTTCATTTGAATTCAAACTCAATACCATTTTAACTAACCTATAAAACCACGGATAAGTGTGCAATATATCAGCATAGTTTTAAAACCATAATAATATATTGTTGGGAATTTTTATAGTTAAAGTAGTTTAGGCACGTAGTAAAAAAAGCACTATAAAAGAATCACTGCAAATATTTCAAACTATAAGACCATCTTGAACGATGCTCTTACCATATTTTAGCGAAGGAGTAATTTTTTCAATAAGACGCGTCGTCTTTGTCTGTCTCTTTTTCTTACCCTCCCTTCCCTTCCAACGCACTCTCTTAAGGCGGCATTTGTTCCTACATGTTTTCGGAATACTGTGGTGATTCTTTTTAAGGATTTTACTAAACGCGCTTTTAGTACGCAAAATGTATAAAAACGATTTTATTTTTTTAAACGACGGTAATATAACGAAATCAAAAAGCAGAGAGCAAACAGCCTAAATCCCCGGAGTCCATTGTACAGTTGTATACTGATCATTCGTGGACTGAAAATCATATCATAAAAATGTCTCTAAATGCCTTTGTACTAAACCCTACATAATATAAGAAGAACGATATTATTTAATTATATTTATTAAATATTTTGATTAAAATATTTTTAATTCAAACGCATTTTTACAAACGTACCTGCCTTCGGCTATATTATATTCTTCTATTACCATCTATCGGCTACTATTATACATAATATATGCAACAGACACACACACAGACCTACAGACTTTAAATCCGCTCGATTAAAATGATTATACAAATACGAGGGATTGAGATAATAATAGAAGTACAACCAATCTATATAAAATACTTTAGAAATAATAATAATTTACAAACGCACCTTTCCCATGTTTCGGAAGTAGAGCACGTACAAGGGTATACCAAACACAGCGTACACGACGGTGGCGGCCTTTCCCAGCATGGTCTTGGGCACGACGTTACCGTAACCGTTCATGGTGAATATGGACAGGGAGAACATGAGGGCGGCAGAGAACGACCACGTCTCCTCGGTGGTCCGGCCGTCGTAGCCCTTCTTGACGATGAGCGCCAAGTTGACCTGGAAGTGCGTGAGCGCGTCCGTCACTTGCCGCGTCCAATTGTCCCGGTACAGCACGTTGTACGTGTTGGTAGCATTCCACACGTTCACCGAACAGTTGTGCCGGAGCTGCTCGACGGCGTGGTGTTGAGCGTCGCCCGCCTGGCCCTCGATCTGTATGAAGCAGAACGCGCCCACCACCGCATATCCGACCACCAGGCCACCGACGCCCACCTGCGTGCACATAAACGCCACCAACTTCCGGCAACACTCCTTCAGCCGCTCCTTGGGGTTGTCGGCGCCGGCCGCGTTGTACGCCGCCGACGATGACCCGGTGCTGCTCTTGTCGCCCACCGGCACCATTGCACGCCGCCGACTGACCGCCGCCGCTATGCTTCCACACCAGTCACCATCGCCGCCGCTCGTTCGGTCGTGTGCCAAGCACCGACGGGTGTGTATAATAGTACAGAAATAGAAAACGGCGCGTGCCGCCGCCGGAGCGGCTAAAAATGCGCGCAGTCGCCGTATACACGATAATAATATACTATCCGCGGTGGACGTCGAACCAGCGCGTTTCGTTACGTAATAATAATCAGAGCTGCGATTCCGATGCACTTAACGGTTCATAAACAATCGTCATGCATTCAATTAACTGCACTGGAAAAATAGAGAACATAACCGAAAAATTGTATATTTCTAAAAATATATTCGAAACTCTGCAATTGTAATAAAATTAATTCACAATAATTTGTGATCTGTACATTGTGTTTATGGCGCGTGTATAGACAATATATAGGTACCATTAAATAATATACATAGGTATTAATGACAGTATTATAAAAACAAATAATTAGGCGAAATAAATTTTAAAACGGTTATGCCATTTATTTTTCAATATGCAAAATCGTTGAATCCCAGTTTTAATCGATTGCAGAATATGAAACAGAAAATAGATTATTGATCCAGAACACCCGCAACTTGTTTCGTTATTTTCCACGTTGACGTAAACTAACCGTACATAATTTGTGTTACAGCATCGTCTATCACAAAACAAGTACGAAGAACTTAATTCTATTGTTACTGTACCGTTAAGTTTCAATAAAAAAATGATTAGGTTTTACTTAGATAAACTGGGAAATTTTACCTATAAGTTTAAGCCCATTTATCAATATGATAAAAGTATATATGTATTATTATAATATTTAATTACTAATAATATAAGTAATAAATGTAATATTTTTGAGAAAAAAATATATCAACCTGCCACTATATTAAAACTAAAATCAATCACTTTAAAAGTTATGTTTATGTATACAAAAAATCATATTAAAAAAATATGAAATATACTTATTGATATAGACGACCGTAACTGCTCAAAATCGCTTTTGGACATAATGATATTATATCAGTGTATTCAGATTTAACACACCAATAATAGTAAGCCACTTAACACTTAATGTACAGCAGAGCAATGCCCATTTATCTATAAACCTTTTATAAATGTAGTAATTCAAAAATTACAATATGAATGAATGCATTATGAAAACAAAAAATAGGATAAGCATGCTTAGTTAATTACCCTATTTATGATCTATTATATACAATTACATACCTACCAATATAGCTTATAAATTTCCACAATAATGCAAAATACATAAAATCAATAACATTGATATTGTATATTACACTCAACAATGGGTTAGAAAATTTGATAAACAATAATATTATTCTAAAATTTTAAATATATATATCATGCGTAGAACAGTAGACCGTTATGAGTAGGCATACCTACCGTATATGTAAACATTTATATAACAGCTAATATTATAAGTCGTCAATTCTCAGTGGTTATGTATATCAAATACATGTAAAAAATGATGTGTAGCAGAATTCAGTACTTAGTTAAATCACTCTATTATTATATTATAATAATATAATATATAATATATATATATATACACACGATGATTGATACTTAGTATACAAACTCTACTAATTTTTCAACATTGTTCTAACGCTATTAATGAGAAAAAATCTAAAACATAGATACAACTCTTTTTCTTTTATTTTTATTCATAAACAACTCAACGCCACCCTCCAGCTGCTTCCCCAAACCAGAGAGATTAAATACAATATCACGAGTTGACACCCTAAAATAAAAGCGTGTGCGGATTATAAATTAATCAACGCGACCGTGAGCGCATTTATGTGTATATACTATATACACAGTGTCAGTAATCTGACTCGGTATTATATCGTCTGAGAAAAATTCATAGCATTTCCCCGACTGGATAAATACGACTTAGTTGCGTAGGTATTATAATGACAAACCGAGAGAAAAAAATATCTGTAGCGAAAGATTTTAAAATTTCCGATAAAAATTTAAACACAAAAAAAATCTGTTTAATAATTTAATATTTACAATATTATATAAATATATACTAATGTATATAAAAATTATTCTCAAATAATTATATTAAATAACACAATAATATATCTAATTCAGGTAGCTCTATTTTTTCAAAATAGATGAGTTTCCCAATTATATCCTATACACACATTAGTTCAAACTTCAAAGAATAGATAATATAAAATATTAATTTATAAATATTCTCAGTCTTGAAAAATTTAAAAATACATTTTTTAAAGAACATAGTAAAAAAGATTTACAATTAATAATAAATACATTATTTTACTTTATGTAAATATAATAATTTAAATAAAATAATAATTATTTGTTGCACAAATAATATTATAGGTACGTAATATGGAAATATTACTATATATTAAATATTTATCTTACTTAGTTAATTCAAAAATAAAAATATAGATGCTTAGTTACATACCTAGTATTTTTTCAAACTAATTCATACTTTCCAGTAAATTGTTTTTTGTATTTTTAATTAAAAGATACTACAGTATTATTTTACCTAAAACATATTTCACGATAATTTTTTAAGTGTTATAAAATCTTATGCTTGCAATTCGTTAAAAATTCTAAATAGAACGTTAAATTGAATAGTATTTGTATATATATTATATTCTATTGTTATAAGTTGTACACAAAATGCAGCGGATCATTAAATATAATAGTGGGTGTAATATGTTGTTTTGTACATTTTTCTCAAATAATGTAATTTATCACATTTTGTTATAAGCTGCTAAGAAAATATATAATATTAGTGATCTGGTTAATAAATAACCATAAACATTTAATCCCCGAATAGTCCCCTATATTAAAAATTGATATGTACCTATCTAAAAAACATATTCATATGATTTTAATGTCAGTCTATATATGATTTAAAAACAGTCAATTTTCAAGTTCATAATAAATTTGTATTAAAATGTCAATAATAATATTAAGTAAAAAAACAATTGATGTAATATTATTATATCACTATTTCAAAATCATTTTCTTAAACTGAAATATATTTTTTCATTATTATCAAGTATTGTCTGTGGACATTTCATGTTTCTGAAAAAAATATCGCTAAAAAACGTCGAATGGTGTATTGTTTATGTATTCGATGTGTCTATAGTTCCACTTACGTAGGTTACTTCAAAATATTTAAATAACTTCTCGATACCGAGAGGAATATTTAATTTTATATTTTTAATTATTTATTCATAAAATCACAATGTATAAGTAATAAGTAAATATTAATCATTATTCCCACTTGCCTCATTTTTTTTTTTAATTCTACAAAATCTCATAAGTGGTTATTTTTTCGGGGACAAAATTTCTAAGGTTATTTTTTCGCAATAACAGTGATCTGATAATTGACAAAATTCGTTTTTGATAAAAAAAAAAAAAAAAAAAAAAAAAAAAAAGAATTGACGTACGAGTAGGAAAAATCTCGGATAATGTACTACTACAGCAAAATCAACTAAAGCTTAAAGGTACCTAATAACTTTTAATTTAAACTTCTAATTTTTTTAACTTTTACAGTACAATAAGTGTATATCTAATATCTATACAGTAAAATAGGTGTGTATAAGCGGCGAGTGTTCGTATACATGTTATACAAATATAAGTTACCTTAATGAAGAAAATGATAATAATAAGTTATAATTAAAAAATAATTAGTGTTATTGTACCATGTAACATTTTATTACACGTTTGTTAGGGGCTAAGTACTAACATGTATATTATACAGATATATCTGTGCGTGTATAATAAGTAACTATTACTTTAACGTAATATTATCATCTTCTAATTTGAATCATATGATTCAACAATATGTATACCTAATCAACAAATATCTGTAGAGAACAAGAAAGTACTGAAGAACTTAGATTATGGTGGACGTGAAAATATGTAAACCAAATTAAGTTATAAAAATACTTTACAGCTTTATAAGACGTGCAATGACAAAAAAAAATGTTTATTGTACGAAAACTTCTTATTCTTATTACCTACTTTACCAGTGACATCCCCGAAAGGAATTTTTCGACTCTTAGCCATTTCAAAACCTATCTACGGAATATAATCAAAGAATCCTCCCTTAAATGGATTAGCAATACTAAATAATAAATATTCATCGGGATATTGAAATCTCAACAAACATTGTTCTTGATCAAGACGAATTAATATTAAGTTGTAAAGTATTGTTTAACCATAAAATATAAATTGTTTTAAATTTAATTTTTCCATGACCTTCAATGCAAGAAGAATAAAATTGTATATACATTTATAAAAAATATTATATTATAAGTGATAACTTCCCCCCACACTCCCACCACCACCATAAACTAATTCTGCATACGTCACTGTCGTATTTACAATGTACACACCGCATAGAATATGCATAGGTAAGTACCTACTGTCGAATTGAACATGTGTCGTTATTACCCGCCGAGTGTAATATAAATTTTATTAAACCTTATATCAACAATGATTCTTTTAACAGTGAAAAGGAGTACCTTTATTTTGTAAAATATCAACTTATTGTGAATCTTGTTATGCATATGCAATTAGTTACATATTTTTAAATGAAAACCATTAATTTTAAATTTTTTAAATTTCAAACTACTACCAATTTCAGAATTTGAAACAATATATATTTTTTTTAATTTTGCTATATTAATAATATATAATAAACGAATAATTTAGGTGTAATGTAGATACATTAATTGAGTACTTCAATCTTTTTATCTAAAATGTCAATGCTTGTTGGCAAAAACCACATTCGATCAACATTTGTATGTCATTTTTAGAAAAAATACCGAGTCAAAGATAATGCAATTAAAAATATAAATTGTGACTTTTAAAAATCTAAAGTTGATAGCAATTTCATTGATTCATTGTTAACTATAATGGTGTTAAAAAATAAAAGCTATAAAAATGACTAAATTGCATATACATACAAATATTTTATTTTTTTATATAATACCTATACGTAATACGTGTTAAAGTTTACAGAAACATTTCGAAAAAAAAGAAGGCAATTTTCGAGGAAAAAAAACGTAGGTACATTAAGTATATACGTGATACATGTGTACCTACAGTGTGCATTCCTCTCACTTGTAAATAATGAACCCTATATGTTTGTTAAACATTTATATATATATATATATATATATATATATATATCGGTAGTACAAATAAGGAAAATATTTAGGAGGGCTTAAGCCCTATTAAGAATAAATAAGAATAATATACATATATTATATTATTTTTTGAGGAGACTTAGTGATATTTGAGGGGAGGCTAAGCCCCCAAGCCCCCTCCTCTATTTTTACCACTGTATATTATAGTCAGAGATGTAATATACTTGAGTTTAAGTATTTAAATATTGATTATTCATTAGCTTTTATTAAGTTATTAGAATTTATATTTAGTCTATAGATAATACTTTTAACATTTCAAAAAAATATCTCATCACTAATAAGTAATTACTAATATTGTACATTTTACAAAACTAACCCATTATAATAAATTGTATATTAATATAAATAACTAATAAAATATTCTCATGTAATATAATGAAGAATTTCAAGAAATCAAAATTTTAAAGTTAATTACTTTTATAATAATTGTTAATATCTACCTAAATAAAATTAAAATTATGAATGAAATAATAAATATCACTAAAATTTATATTCATACATAATAAAATACTAATAAAACAATTATTATTAAATTCAAATTGTATTTAAAAATGTTACCAGACCAATGGTTCTAACAAACTGCTGATATGTTCAATTAAATTTCAAAACCCCAAATTTCGTTTAAACTAGTTAACTTAAACATTTGTTTCTATAATTTTAAGATACACCATGTATAAATTTAAAATTCTTAAAAAAGTTGATTAAAACATTAATTTAATATAATAACAATAATTACATACTTCTAAAAATAAAAACATAGAATAATTTGCAATAAAATTATACTTTATTTAATGGTAACCTAATACAAAAAATTATGCATTAAGTACTATTATTATTTAATACATGTATATAAAATAAAATGTGAATTAGAATACATTTAATAAAACAAAGGATTACAAAATATAATATCAATGATCATAAATTATGTGTAATATTTTATAAAGATTACCATATCATTGTACCTAGAAATAAAATTTATTTTTCTGTTTAATTAAGTACAAGTAACTTTATGCATTGCACTAGCTAAGTAACCAACATTTTTGGAAGTAACACCAGCCATTGATATGCGACCATCATTAGTCAAGTATACACTATGCTGATCAATTAACTTTTTAACCTGATCTTTAGTGAGTCCAGTATAACAGAACATTCCTATTTGATTTGTTATATGTTCCCAATTTTTTATAGAACCTTCCTTACCTAAAAGGTCTTTTAATTGGTATCTGACTGATATTATTCTATCTGCCATGCCCTTCACTTCAACCAACCACTGGTTCATAAGTTGAGGATTGGATAATATTTCTGACACTATCCTAGCTCCATGTATTGGTGGATTTGAATACATACCACGTACAATTATCTTTAATTGGGATACAATACGGTCTGCTTCATCATTATTTAAAGTTGTTAAGGAAAACAATCCTACACGTTCCCCGTATAGGCCCATGTTTTTAGAAAATGACTGAGCCAAAGCAATCTGGTGACCATCCGATAAGAATGAACGAACAGCACAAGCATCCTGATCAACATTTCCTGAAGCAAACCCTTGATAAGCCATATCGAAAAATGGAAATAAACCTTTACTTTTGAACAATGAAGACAATTCTTTCCATTGTTCTGGTTTTGGATCAACACCAGTAGGATTATGAGCACACGCGTGTAACAAAACTACTGAGCCAGATGGAGCAGAAGATAAGTCCTGAACCATTCCAGCAAAATCAAGTCCACATGTTTTTGGATCATAATACCTGTACGATTTAACTTCTAATCCAGAAAATTTAAATATCTGATTATGGTTACCCCAGGTGGGAATAGGTACCCAAATAGTTTTCAATGGAGCATATCTTACAAGAAATTCAGCACCAACTCTTAGAGCACCTGTTCCTGATATAGATTGAACTGAAGCATAGTGTTTGTTCTTAATAATAGGGGATTCACTAGATAATGCTAATTGAATAGCTTCATTGCAAAAATCAGAAATGCCACTTATTGGAGCATATTCTTTATCCAAATTTTTTTTGGTCAATAGATTTTCAGCTTGAATTACACTAGGTAATACATATGGTTTACCATTATCATCCCTGTAAGCACCAGCGCCTAAGTTAATTTTTTGCGGATTTTTATCACGTTTGAAGGCTTCTGTCACACCAAGTATAGCATCTGGAGGTCCTTGTTGAACATTTGACCATAGTGTTGACATCAAACGTACATTTTTCTGTTGCTTGTAAATAAATGAAGACAGTTGATGATATTTTGACATTGACATGGTTCTAGTTTTTAAGAATGTTCAGATGTTTAGTAACTTTAGTATCATGTAAAGAACCTATAAAATTCACAAAACACAAAAAAAACAATCACTGAATAATATGGTAAATAACTTAACTTAAAATATGGAATATTTTGTTAAGTTTTATTGTATATGTAACATTTTAATAATTTTATTTTCAACTAAGAAATAAATAAATAAAAACGCCAAATAGGTAAAAAAAAATGTATAAGGCATAACTAAACAAAATGATAACTTAAAAGCACAGAATGTGATGAAGTTTATTTAACATGTGTTATTTTCTTCTCTCAACAAGAGAGAGAAACACAGTTAAAAAATGTAAAAATGAAAAATGTTCTTATACTAATTTATATTAATTAATGAAATACAAGTAATATGTCTATAATATAATATGTCTTAAAACTACAAAAAATACTCATCAATAGACACCGGTTTTTAGAGAAATACCCGTCTAAAGTCCCCCATTGATACTTATCATATGGATACAGCATTCTGATCTTCATTATACATACAATTATATGCAACATGAGAGGAAAAGACTATAGTTCTATTTTACAAAAATGTCTGAGCGTTAAAGAAACTAAAATCTAAACAAAAGATAAATCAAATATATCAATTTTACAGACTACGATTAACAACGGTATCAGTTGTAATGGCTTACAAACTCTCATGTATAATATAGTATCCCTAAGTTTAATATTAATAGTCAACCTCTAATCGTTTGAATTTTAAGACTATCAATAAATTAGTGGTAATAACAAATCGAATAGATAAATGTCATCGCTTTATATTCAATAATTATTACTCTATTTAGCTATCTATAAATGCAAAATAGAACATAATAAGTAATTAAAAAATTGGATTTAACTTACCTATATTGTTTTAGAACGAGCCTAATTTGTGTTTGTGGAGTGTAGATACAAGTCGGATCTTTACCGCACGGTGCACCGTCGAGCGTTGGTCAGAAGTGTCGGATGTAAACAGCCCAACTTCCTAATCAATTTAATAGGACGTATTAAAATCACTGCAATCGTAGATAAACAGCTGCAATTTTGTATAGAGGCCTTTTGGGTTTTGGGTTTTTACCAGTTTGCAGTTAATAGTTATAATAAATGTAATACCTATATATTACTTGCTATAACCGGGTATTCGTGCATCAGCATTCAGCGAACAATTATTGTTTATTATTACTATTATTGTTATAGTTGTTATTGTTATTATTATTTATTATACGCCCGACAACTTACTGATAGTAAACTTTTTAAACATAACCTAACAGTTTACCCGAGGCTTATAGATAAATAACAGTTTACCAACATCACAAAACAACATGGACAAGAATAAGGACAGCGCATAAAGAGAGGTACGTGAATCAAAGATATTATGTGCAAAAGAGAAAGCGCCAAGTTAGAATTACCAAAGACGATATAACAAAAATACATTAATTTACTTCGAAAACTATTCAACAGTGAACAGTATTTTGAGTATTTCCATGTCATAAAATAAAAATAATATCATTGATTATAAATACCACATTTGGCATAATATTTATTATTTATTATTCAAACTTTTTATGTTAATTATTTGTATATGTCCATTATGATAAACACTATATAACACTGTAGATAGCTCACTACAATACACATTTATAAATACGTTGCGCAGAAGATTTATTGACAGAAAGTGATAGGGAACTTTGTCTAATAAAATTAAATATTATTAATAAGTACTGGACAGTGGATATATATAGTGGGTATAATATAATGAAAATGATAAACCATAATGGTACAAAAAATTGTAGACTATTATTATTTATTAGTACTGCATAACAAAATTATTTAATTTGTCATCATTATATACAGTAATCAGTAGCGTATTAAGGATTTGTTTATAAGAGGAGATATGATTAAAATATAAAAAAACGACAAATGCATTTTACTTTAAAATTACAAATATTAGTTAAAGTATAAATGTATTAATTGTTAAGTTAAATAATTAGTAAATAATAATAAAAATAAATCATAGATATCGAATAGTAGGTACTCTATGAGTAGGTACCTACCTACAATAGTCATTTCAAATGTCAATGAACATTCATTCGTACATCTCCATATTAATCGCTCGCATCAAATGTGTCCTTGATGTTTCATTATATATGAATATCCTTAAAAATTAAAAACCATTTAGGCTCATTGGCGCAATAACAAAATCCCACAAAAATTACTTACTTACTTAAAATTTATTTGATAAACATGAAAAAATTCAATATTCATTTCTTTTATTATTTTTATACTCCACACATACTCTTTTTGGAAAAAACTTTTGCTAGAGATTTTCCAATTTCTCTTTGACCCATATATTTTCTTTGTCTACTTCAATTTTAATCGTATCTTTTCTATAAGAAACTATATAGTTTGATAAGAATGATTAACTAATTTAAAAATCTGATTTTTTTAATTTTGGAAAATTTTGCCTTAAACATTCTAGATTTTGGAAAATTTTAGACCAATGGACTAAGGAGCAGACTGATGCTGCACGTGCAACACGTTGTCGTTTTTTTTTATTTTTCAAGTGGTTGGCAACCTTGAGTAAAATTATAAACAAAATCCTAATGATAAAAAGACCGACTCTAAATTTACTGATTATACGCGCGACGATGATTAGAATACACGAAATACAAATTACTGTCTACTGATGACTACAGAGTATGGTCTTTACGGACTACGGACCGTTGTAAAGTTAGATTTACCTTGTACCTGTCATATTTACTTACACAATTAACACTTATAAATACGTGAGTATTGATTATTAAGTATCATAATATGATCTTGCATTAGATGTTTTAAAAAAAATACTTATTAGTAGAACTGAATTTATTTTATTTTACCATAATAACCTACGAACACTATTTCAGCTTGACGTTACCATTTAGTAAGTGAATTTTATATGATTAAGTACAATGGACTTGATACAATGTTACATATCAACAAGCCAGATTGCACTTCAAGCCAAATCTACGGATCCATTAACCTGGGAAAACATGCATACATTGTTACCACAGTTACATAAACATTTTTCTTGTCAGGTATGCCATAAATTAATCGACCGAATGAATCCCTATTTGGATGGGTATGCATGTTCAGAGTGTGTAAATCATCAAATAACAGAAAATACATCTAGCATGATATTACAATGCTATAAGAAACTGTGTGCTTATATTCATAGCTCGCCTGTGTACAAAGTGATGTGCACAAGAGCTGAAGATAAACAGTTAGTTGAATTACTAACTGAAGTTATTGGTCTTTCTCGATCAGTTAATGGATATAGTGGAATAACTAATGGTACAATGACAAAACAAGAAACAGAAGAAGTTGATAATAAAGATAACATATTAATCTCGTCGTCAGATGTTCAATTGCCCATTGAAAACCAAACATCAAAGGATCATATTAATTTACAAGTATTTGATGAACAATCTCTAAATTCAAAATCAGAATTAAATAATATTCCTAAAAAAAAGGTTTGAATACATTTTTTTAATTTTTTTATCTATTTTAAAATATTTTGTTTTAACAGAAAAATGAACGACGTTGGGGCTGTCGATGTGGTAATGCTACAACTACTCCTGGCAAACTAACATGCTTTGGACAAAGATGTCCCTGTTATACAGAACAAAAATCTTGTGAACAATGCAAATGTAGAGGGTGCAGGAATCCTAGACAGAAGAGATCCAATAACGATGACAACTTAGAAATAGATAAAATACGCCGGAAACCAGTGACCTTAGAATTAGTATCTTCACTTAAGCCTTCACATATTAAAAGCAAACCGGTAATATTAAAAAATTATATAAAACATATTTATTTAAAAATAAATAATACCATCTATTTTTATTTCAGGAATTTAGTTCTTATACAATGCATGATATGTTACAGTTTCCTTCTCACAGTCAAAATTATGATCAAGGCGAGACCGAAGTCACACTTGGACATGTGAATTCTATTTTCCATTCACCTTGAATAACTATCATTGAACATTATTAAATGGAACTAGTGTTATATGCTGTTTGAAGATTATTTAGTGGTGTTGTATACTATGAATAACAGATGTTACCTACATCTTAAATGATTATTATAATTGACGCTTGGTACCTTAAATACTTTTTTCTTTTTATATTAGCATAATATGTTGCATTGCATTTTCATAAATATTTAAAGGTTATCTTAAAAACAGATCGAATACAAATGACGAATATTCAACATTTTTATTTAAGTGTCTTATCGGGAGTCTAATTCAAATAGTATGATGGAAAAATATTTTATAACGTAAGATTATAATTCATAACTTTTAATAAAATTATATAAATTGCTGAACATTATATGCCAAAAAAAATATATAATTAACAATTAAATAAAGTCCTAAGTCTAGATAATAATTATACTATATTACTTAACTATTTACTGTAAGATATAAAGGCATCGGTTAGCATATTACATTGATGTATTATCTATATATAAGAAGATACAATACCAGTATCACCTTTAAGTATGACCAATAATATGCTTATAGATTGATTGATTTACTTAAAATATTATTCTTATTAGATAACTGTTAAATTAGTTGTTGATGTAAAATTATAGTTAACAATTTCTTTGTTTTGAAAGCATAAAATTTTTTAACCTATTTATTGTTCAAGTTGAGAACCATATTTAACTACCGACTTGTGCACATAGGCATGGCATTACTACACAACATGTGTACAGATGTTTGATTCTGTGAAGGTAACAAACTGGTGCTGGCTGAAGAAAATCAGTCATCACCTAGTATATATCTTAATTTGAATAGAGTAAGGATAATCATTAATTAATTTAAAGTATTATGTTTTAATTCCGTATTGTTAAGTATTATTTAGGTGTTGGAACTATCAACTAATATATAAAATTAATTTTTAAGTTCATATTCAGATAATGTATATTTTACAACTATTATAAATTTTTGTGCCACTACTATTGTAAAATTAATTTTCAAATTAAATTATTTCTATATTTATTTGAAGTTTTGTTTTACACTTAAAGTTAAGATAACTTTGTAAATTGTTAACTAGTCATTAGTAATAAAAATTATTATATTGTATGTTAAGTTTACAATATGTTATTTTAAGTATTGTTCCATTATTTTAATTAATAAAATACATTTACAGATATTTAAAATAAGACTATGCAGATGTATTGTTTTCTACTTGAAAAAATGTCATAATATGTTTAGAAAGAGGTTATAGAATTTTTATTGTCTACTAATCTATTATAGATATAAAATATAAATTCATAACATTACATTATAATAGTAAATATATTTTAATACTGTATACCTATTGAAAGTGTTTAGCTCATTCAGATATTTTGTAATATTATAATATAAAAACTTAAAATAATCGTACCCCTATATGTATAAAAAGTTTAATGTCCCCGATGATTTCTACATTACTTGATAGGTCTAAGTTGATATAACCCGTAGTAAATACTGAAATATTAATTTGAGATCTATTTCTTTATTGTTAAAATGAATATATTATTATTATTATTTCTATGAAAATTATTTAACTGTTGATATATTTCTTAAAATAATAACTTCTTATTGCTATAATTTTAAGTTATCAAATAAAATGTGTATATCGCGTATGAATAACTATTGTACAATGTCAAAAAATAAAATTATATTAATATCATATTACATGTATACCTATTTACAAATTATTTCTATTGAAGTCATCTAGTATTCTTAATTATTTATATGTTTTACACTTTGTATGTATATATATAGTTTTAGTCATCAAATTACAAAAGTAGAAACATTACTTAAGAAGATTAGTAAAATTAATGAAACAATTGTAGGCTGTTGACAACAATTGCTTGTAAATACTTTATTTATTCTTAAGACTTAACAAATAACTATACTGATATTAAAATATATACAAAGTATAGTCCCTAAATTTTGAACATGGTAAACAAAATGTGTATAAAATAATAGCTTGTGTATTTTAATTAGGATGTATGTATTGCTTACATTAATAGATATAATTTGTGCAGTAATAAAAAAAAAAAATACGGCTTATTAACTTTTTTTTAATCAACTGTGTTTATTATTTTACTTAAAATTAATATAAAGACATTTTAAAATTACAATTTATCTTAAATTTATTGAACACAAAATATTGCCTATTTCAAACATCTCAATGCATTTTCACTATTACAAAAAATGTATACAGCTAACACTTTACAATATAATATATTGTCATTTGTCATTTTATTTATATTGCATTATATTTTTGGCAGTAACTAGTAAAATCACATGTTTTAGATTTCATTGGCTGTAGCACAATAATTAATAGTTGTATCTTGTATATGTTTTAAAAATAACTAAACATACAATTGTATTATCATGTGACACTGCCTCTTTTTGAAATGACCGATAAATTCTTTTTTGCCATACAATAAATAGGAATATCACATGATATAATAAGTCATGTTATGTACTCAATCATATCAGTATTGTTAGAGATTTTAAAAATAAGTACATTTCACTATCATATTGGACATTTCATTTATATATTACAAAAAAACAAAAAATTAAAAGAATAAATATTATACAAAATTGAAAATTGAAAATACAAAATCAGAAAATGTAATTCTAGTTTGATAATGAACATTTGTCTGTTTTTGCCAACATATATATAGTACTATATGAAACACATTTTAAATGTTATAATAAATCCGGATTTTAGTTATTAGGTACATTATACTATGTGCTATCTATAAATGGTGGAAAAACGCAGGATGATCTTTTGTATACTTGTAACATTCTTTGACATAACCCTACCTACTCCACATGTAAGGTTTAATTTTACAACTTTATTTGTTACCTAATCAATTATTTGGATTTAAAATATACCAATAGAAAAAGATTGACAATTTTTAATTTGACTAAACAAATACTATTAGATATTTATTACTAGTAACCATTATACTTTAATAATAAATAGAGAAATTTGCTCTCGTAGGGTAAAATGCTGTATGGAGGTATAACTGTATAGTCATTATGGTAAAATTGTTGAGAATAGGATAATATAGTACATATAAGCAGCTTAGCTTACGAGAACAGAATAGTGAGTAATTCATTTGTCATATCAATATTCAAATAATAGGAATACAAAAACTGAAATGCCCAAGTACAATTTATTGAAATTGTTGCGTGTAAGTATTTCTATAACTAAATACACAAAATAATATTTTTTAGGTATTTAGGAATAAATTTTTTTCTTATCTCTTTACATTTACCATAGGTTACTTATAACTTAAAAATATTTTTGGAACACATAAATGGGACAAGAAAAAAATTAAATAACACAATTATCAATATTTTGGTTTCTAGAATTATTTTAATAGCTATAATGCAATAATTAATTTTAAACAAATAAATTATGTTACAGAAAAATGTTACTTATTCTATTTTATTTTTATTTTCATACAATTAATAAATTCTATATTGTTAACCTTTGTTGTAATAATAATCTACTAATTGTGACAAAAAAAAAACAAAAATAAACAAATATAGTAATAAAACCCCAGTGATCACAGTCGCTTTAAAGGAAAAATTAAATACATATATTTATGATAAATAAATTATAATAATTATATATATAAATATACTATACAAATATAGTAGTAAACACAAAAAAAAACATTAATGAAAATATCAAATTAAAAATAGAAAGACCAGTTTAAGTAAGAGCAAAATATAAAGCCCTGTAAATGGTATAATTTCATAGGTATAGAAAAAACAATACAAATACGTGATTACGAGCTGGCTGGGAATTCACTTGATGTTCTACAGAGCAAGTTTCTTACAAACCCTCTAAAAAAAAATCAAAAAGTTATGTTTATGTACAATTTATTAATTACAAAACATTAAATATAAGGTTAAAATATTTACCTTAAAGGTAAAAAATTTTGATGTGAGTCTATCACAGGGGGAGAAATAATGCTGACTGTATTGCCAAAACGCACTTCAGTAGTGGTTCGTGATCTAATTGATGTTGCTGGAGTATCGGTTTCATCACTATTTCCCAATACTCGTCGCATCAAACCGGCAGTCAACTCTTCTAATGAACTTAGAGACAAATTTAGAGGCTGTTGCGATTGTGATTGTGTCTCATCACTCACGTCAGTCGCAGTTTTTTGGCCTGAACGCATTGATGCTGTCTCACTACTGTCAACTCTTATGTAACATGATCAAATTAATTAATTAATCAAGGATATGTTCTAGAAACTCTTTAAACCCACAAACATCTTAAACTTAGAAAAATTAATTCAATTAAAAATTTGAGAAAAATGTAATTTTGAATTTTAAAATGTTTAAGTAATTAATATTATATTCAGGTCTGACACTAGATTAATTAAAATCTTTTTTTGGGTATCTTGTATTCTTGTCGTATGCGCTCTACCAGCAACATTACGACTGCAGTATGTACTCTACCGTTTTTACCTCTATACTTCGATTTTAGACGATATTAAATGATCGTAATAAATGGACGATGTAAAAGTGATTTAATGATGAACAAAAATCCTTTTAAATAAGTAATATATTATTAAAAAAAATTATATAATATAAATAATAATTATTATATGTTCATCATCTTATTATATATATATATATATATATATATAAATTATTAGAAAAAATTAAAATTAAATAAATAAATACTAAAACACTTGTGGCATGTCTCTAATAGGTTAATAGTGTGCTTTTAGTTTTGAGATTAAAGTCAATTTAAATGAACTTAAAAATTAAAATATTGTAAAAAACCAACGAGAGAACACAGATAATGTTCTTACCTAAAAGTTTGATAATAAGTAAATTCACTTTAATATCAAAACTAAAAGCACACTATTAAAATTAGTGAACAAAAATTTACCATGTTGTACGGGTGTAAGACGGAGATAACACATACGGGTGCGTCCTCTTAAGTCATGATAATAAAGATATATATTGGGTAGTAGAGTGCATACAACAAGCGTCCCGTAATCACAGGTAGACCGCAATCTACAGTAGAGCGCATACAACAAGATAGTCATTTTTTTATAAAAATTTTATAATTTTATATAAGCATTGTTTCATTACTTTCATATTAAATGATTCTTTTATCAAACAACACTTATTATTCCAAATATATCTTATATGTTTTTGAAAATATTTTTTTTAAATAATTCTCAATTGAAATAAAATAAAATTTTTAATATTAAAGTTTTTAACTTTTAAATGACAACATACATTTTCAATTGTATATTCTGAAACAGAATATTTTTTGGAGTTAAGCATAAAGATTCAAACGAGTAGTTTATGAGTTATAATTTTTTAGCATTTAAAGCTTAGATGAGCAGAATAATAAACAAAAATTTTGCAGGATGTCCTCCCAGTACCACCCCACTCCGCTTATATAAACTTAAAATACTTATAACACATGAAATACTTGTTCAAATCTTGATTTTTATATATTGAAATATTTAAAAAAATGTTCTGAAGCTAAATATATTTTATTTTTTTATTTTTATATGACAAACAATCTATACAAATTAACATAATAAGATGATGAGGGTAATATATAACATAAAAGGTATGATTTAGGGGCATTAGATATTAAAGTTTTACAAAAGATGATGGCACCACTTCAGGATATGAAATAAAAAATATATGATGTCACTCAAAAAAATAAAAATTAAAAGAAATATTTTCATAAACATAAATAGATTTTGAAATAATAAATGTTGATCAATAAAAAAATTACCCTGTATTTTAAAACTTACATTTTTTTAAGTTTGACAATTTGAAAGTATGGAAAAAAGTTCAAATAAGATTTAAATTTGTGTTTGTGTATACTCAAATTCAACCCATTCTTAATTTATATTTAATAACTTATTTAATTCACATGTTAATTGTTTATATTTTGGATAGTAATGTATACTTGAATTTCTGGTAAAAATAGTATTGTATACTGTATGATAGATTTGTAAAATAAATAATTACTTTTGAGCTAATAAACTGCCAGCTAATGCAACAGTACTTGCTGATTCTCGATCGGCGTCTCTTCCCAATGCAGTATCACCATCCCAATCATTCCAGAATGACGGTTCTCCAATGGAAGGATTACCAATTTCAGCACCATGACTTACAGTATCACCATCTATAAACAATATAAAACTGATATTTGAACAAGTGTTTAAAATAGATTAATATTTAATATTAACTTACCAGTGGTTGTGAAGTAATCTATATTAACTGTTTTAGGAGCGCTGTGCTCTTCATCAAAATCAAAATGTACTCCATTTGATGATGTGGTAACCCCACAGCCACCTGAGCGACACAGAGATACTGGAACTACACCGTAAACATAAAATAATAATATTGGAACTCCAATTCCAACAGCTAAACTGGCCATAACTGGTGCAGCAATTAACTGAAAAATATAAAGGAACAATTATATTTTAAACAAAATGAAATAAGATTATATCTTAATAGCTATAAAAATACATTTTAAATTTGTTTAGAACTAACTACCTGTGGTCTGCTAACAATTTAGCAATTTACTTATGAAAATGATTTAGAAACCGTACAAATATTTTATGCAAACATACTAGCTTTACATGTATTCTAATCTTTATTTCTAATATATATATATATATTTTTTACTAAGAAAATCTACATTTTATTAAAAATTAAATATTCTTAATTACAATTTTGATTTACCTACCTCATTTAAGCTTTAATTTACATTTATTACATAATACTTTATTTTATGACACTAGACTACTTTAACAACACCCTAGAACATTTAAAATTTTAAAAACTCTAAGCCCTAGATAGCCCAAGTTCCTTCAAATCAAAATGTATTATAATTTTTTACTTTATATATTAATGATATAATATAATTAATAGTATGTTTAAAAATTGTAAAATAATAGTTCTTATTAGAATAATTATAAATAATAATGTATATACATATTATACATATTATATACATACATACATTATATATTTAACATGTTTTAAATTAAATTCAAAGTAGGTATAAAATATTATTAATGTCTTAAAACATTTTTATTGAACAGAGATTTATATATTAGGTATGATTAATAATTTAAAGTATAACGGATTCATTAAATGAAATAATAAGTATGATTGATTAACAATATAGGTCAGAACCTTGGAACACTAAAACTTTGTTAAATAAATATGATATGCATATTTTAGAGATGAACACAAATTTCATCAAAAACAGCATAAGCTAGAATATAAATGAATAATTATAATTCATTAAATCAGCTTTCATATTAAGTTAAAATGTAGTGAAGGTACGTATATCTCAAACAAACAATAATTATGTATATCTATGCAACTTATTATTAGAATTTAAGTTAGGGTTAAGACTTATATTCATTATAAAATACAGTCGAGTCGCGATAACTCAAAGTTGAAGAGCGATAAAAATTCGCTTAGAGATATGTATTATTTGAGATATCTAACTCGAATTTACCTATATATTAATTTATATATAATTTATATTTCTAGGGGATTAAAAAAAAAAATTGAGTGGGCAAGTTTCTCGAGTTATTGAAGTTCAACTGTAGTAAAATATACTTTTAATTTTGTCAGAACACGCTAAAATATGTAATAAAATCGTAATGATATAAACAATGAATTTTTCAAAACGTTCTAAAATATCAGTAAATAGCATAGGAACCTTTTATAATTTTAAAACAAATTTAATAAAATCTCTTTATATTAAAACTAAATCGTTTTGTTAATATTACTTTACTTTTAAATAAATCAATATCATTATTATTTTTTTAGATTTAAGTCAAAATCATTAATTGTATGAAATTAAAATTAGGAACGTAATAGGTTGTGGCTTCTATAGCCTATTACCCTACTTTCGTTTATATATACATAAAATATGCATTTTCGTGTTTATAATTAAAATATGCAAAACTATGCAAAATAAAAAATGAATTATTTGTATCAGTATTGGGCGATTTGTGAACATATTAAGTATTGACTAACATTTTTAAAATGATGTTACAAAAAAAACATACTACAAATGTACAAATATCATAGCCTTAATTAATTTATTACATAATATAATAATAAACCATTAAAAGTATAAGACAATTAAAACAAGATAAAAATGATGTTAATTTTGAGTAGGAGAGATTTAAATTTAATTTTTTTGTTATAGCTTTCATGGTGATGAACATTACGTAAGTTTGTTGAATAGGGCACTATTTAGGTACTAAAAGAACGATAACGCAACAATGTAATGACATAAACTGTCAAACATTTAGCGTGAAATTGATGATCGCGAAACAAAAATTACACGAAAGCCAGATTTAGTTCAATTATAAAATTTTATCATTAAGTGGTCTTATTTGTTCTTAAATTCTCATAACCACACCTCTATCAATCTTTTAACATTTCAAATATGTTTGTTAAGACTACTACTACCGAAACCAGGGTCATATTTACAATTCGGCAGGATAGGCAACTGCTTATGGTCTCCGTTATAAGAGGGCTTCGATGTTTTATGAACCTTATTTTAATTTTATTTTACTGGGTAATTTAGGTTAATTATTAATAGAAAACGATCTTACATTTTCTTTAAACTTTGATGATATAATAAATAAATTTAATTTTAAAAAAGCAAGAAATGTAATATTATAAAACGGAGCTTAATTCTATTATAAACGTAAAAATGTATTGTTTTTTAGTTAATAATATATAAAAATGTTTAATTTTGTTTTCCATAAATATATATATTAATTAATAAATAATTGGTAAAATGAAATCTGTAACCTGTAGAGGTAAAAAATGTATAACATTATAATTATGTTTGTCAAAATGTATAAGTAAATTGTAATTATTAATTTGTTTTATGCAACTCATTTGTGGAGAGGACTGAGGAGGGAGCTATATACGCTACTGTTGAAAAGGGACCACATTTTTTATTTTGCCTAAGGCCACAAAATGCCTAAATCAGGCTCTGCCGAATACCAATAAGACTACGATGATCTTGATGAAAAGTATATCAACTCCAAAATATAATTCAATAATTTACAAAGCCAACTCCTCTGTCTTCCCAATCACCGTCCATAGTAAGCATATATTTATATATAAATGCATTAAAATTATTATCGGTGTTTTCATCTTTCATTATCTGCTTTATGTACCTACTCGCGTCTCTCTCTCTTTCTCTCTTTCTCGTCCCCAAATTACGTCACGGTGCGCTAGTTCAGTTCCGCGGTATTGATGGGTCATACGGATGACGTACATTCTTGCACACACCCACAGTGGCGGTCGGGCGTGCCGGGGGACGCGCGAAGCGAGACGGCGGGAGCGAGCGCGAGTCGGCGGGTGGGAGACTGCGCACTGCAGAAGGGAGATCGCATAGTACCAGCTGCAGCGGCGGGGAGAGATCGCGATCTGCCAACGTCTCCCCATTGTCGCCGGTACGGAGGGGAGGGAGCTCAGTCGACGGCGACCGATACTCGGATGAGGGGTGGTTAAGGGTGACGACGGTTGGGAGGGGACTCAGGGGATGCAGGTCGTCGACTCGACTTACACACGCGCGCGCACGCAATCGCACCGCCGCCTCCGTAAACGCGCGCGCGGCTGAGGCCAGTGTTGTCGTGTAGTACGCGTACTACGCACTGCCGCCGCACGTTCAGACGTTGAGCGCTGTCCATCCGCCCCCAACCGCGAGGTATCGTCAGCGATCCTCGGCCATGTCGTCAGCAGCCGCGTCAGCTGCAGCCGACGATGACGACGAGCATCAGCGGCAACCGTTACCAGCCGACCCGGACTGGTTGTCGGGCGTCATCAGCCGGCTGATCGGCCGGCCGCGGGATTCGGTCACCGTAATGGGCGACCGGACCATCGCCACGCCCGCGGTGTCCGATCCGCACAACGTGCTCAGCTCTATAGTGGCCGTACACATCGTGTACGCGGTGGACGGCGTCGCGGGCACAGACTCGCTGGACGTAGTCATCAAGAGCCTGCCGCAAGAGCCCTACTCCCGGGCGTTCGTGCTCGAAGCCCAGTTCGACTACAGAGAAGTTCACTTTTACAACACGGTGGGTTCTCTTCCTTCTCTTCGCACCCATAATAACTACACGGATCTTATCCACCCCACGCGTCGCGCTTTAGCACATCTTCACAACAATCACCCTCTTGTATCACACACACCGCGAGCTAATTGCACATGAAATAGTCGAACACATTAAAGGAAAGTTCTAATCGGATTTAATGAGAATGTTCTAAAATTTTCTGTAGCCCGTCTATCTCCGTGGATTGGCAAGTATGACTGAGTTATTCGATTTCAATCCGGGTAAACAACAGTAATTGTCACGGCTACATAACTCCCCATCGTGTGTGCAGTAGACCTTGATCACTCGTTCCGATCATTAAAAACAACAAAACATAGTTAGGCTGCGGTGATGCGGTTATAGGTTTGACGGATGCTTTGAAAGAATTCCAGTCAAGGGAATAGCGTGTGCGCGGAGAGGTACATGCGTATTGTTGTTTATTACCGCCTAACCACACGCGACCCTGAGGTATCGTAAACGTGAGACATCCCCTACCAACCGCACATGCGTCGGATATATCTATTATTATATGTCACGAAATTAATTTTAACGCCTGCGATCAAAACAACAAAAAAAGTTAGAAGGTATCTATCAATTTAAATAAGCATGAACAAAAAATAGTATTATAAACAATGCGATTTGTGATAATATGTCAATATATTTATATATACTTTTTATATGCTAATAATAATAATAAACCATTTAACAATAGTGATTATCATCCTGTCAGTAGGATAAATACATATTGTTGATTAAAATTAAATCGACCCACTTTTATTCTGTCATGAATTGGTTTTTTTTTCTGATACACAATTTATAATTTAAAATTTAAATTAAGTTTTAACAACACATGTATCCTATTATAATTATAAATATACTTCTAAGAAAAATAATAAAACCATAAAAATATTATTATTCGTTACACTATACCTTTTAAACTACAACGTTTATTTAGAACATATTATATTTACACATATTTAGAATACAGTTATACTAAAAACTCTTAATCTGGCTAAAACCAACTTTTATCAAAATGCTTAAATATTCAATGAAATACTAATTAACTAGAATAAGAAACTAAAAAGTTTTCGACGTTTAACAGAAGACATCAATCAACTATTTTTAAATACCATGTCAAAAAAAAACAACGAACGATCCCTTACTAATAACACCCATTATATTGTCTTATGCATGCTTAACATGTTACTTATAATAATTCAACTTTGATTACAGGTATTATTTGAGTTAAGAAATTTAGAAGAAAATGTGCTAACAAAGCACAGTCGTTCTGCGATTGGTGACATGCCAGTAGCCCAGTGTTACTTTGCTGGTATGAGTGCCAGTGGTAAGGACGAGTCAATGTTAGTCTTGGAAAACTTATCCAAACGCGGCTATACAGCAGCCAACTTCTCCACCGGACTTACATACACAGAGGCAAAACTCGCTCTTCGTTCTATAGCTCGAATCCACGCTACATCTCTTGCTTTAAAACTTAAGCACGGGCCGCTCACCGAACGTTGGCCGTTCTTATTTCAAACATCTCGTGCCACACTATCTTACCAAGCACTTGTCGAACGAGGAATGCCACAACTACATGTTTTCCTACGATCTAAAGGGCCACAATACGACACGTTAATCAATACACTTAGATCTCTATGTCGTGTCACTAAACAAATAATAGGATCGCTCATGATACCTAAAGAACCGATGGGATTGATGACGCACACTGACTTTTGGTGTAACAATTTAATGTTTGGAGAACAAGACCAATGTGTAATACTAGACTGGCAAATGATATCTTATAGTAGACCAACTAATGACGTCGCACTTTTACTTGTAAGTAGTTTGTCGACAGAAACTAGACGAAACCATTCAAATGAGTTAGTAGATATCTACTGGGAAGCTTTAACAACACATGCGAGTAAGTTGGGTGTAGATATAGAAGGACAACTTGAATACAGTCGATACGACTTGGACGAAGATATGAAGGAATCGAAGTTATTAGCAGTACTTTTGTGTATAGGTTCAGTAGACGTTGCTTTAGGCAATGAAGAAACCGAACAAAGATTATTAGACCTGTTGACCGATCTACAAGCTGAGGAAATCTTCAACAGACATTTAACTGAAATTTCAGCATAGTATTTATTCAATTTTACCTTGGTTCATAATGTATTTCTCTTTTCTCAAGTAATAACTTTAGAGCTTTCACACTACCTATATAATATATAGAGAAATATACTTGTTATATTAAATATAAATGTTTTATTTCACTTTTAATTTTAATATTAGTTCTGCAAATTCAAATGATACTTGAGGTTAAGGTAATTTTTTTAAATGTTAAGAATTCATAAATTATATTAATATTAGAAAAAAATTGTTAAAGCTAAACCAACATATTAATTTCATCTCATGTACTCAAATTTAAAAAGCCTTAAATATTAACACAATATGCTAAGTAATAAATTTATTATTAAATCCTATAGCTCAATACAGTTGTATAAACATGTTGTTTTTTTTTTTAATCAGTTTTTACTGATTCTTTACATTTTGACATGTTAAAATTGTGTTGCCTAAATTAATGTAACGGTGCTGTCCATACTACTCATATTATGTGATTTTACTTACTATAGTAATAATAAACATTATTGATTATAAAATTTAAATGAATAATTGATTTGTAAATACCTTCAAGTTAAAATAATATTATAAAAGTATATACATATGTTTATGATATGAAAATTAAGAAAATAAATATAATGTATAATTAAATAAATTATATTAGTGTAAAGATATGAAAAACTAAGAATAATCGAAAAGCAATTTTTAATTTAATTATATAAATTTGAATAAACATTTAAACATTGATAGTAAACAATAGATATTATTTCTCAGGGAAAAGTATTTTAAAATCAATTAATGAAAATATAACTTTTATACTTGTAAAATAAAATATAAATTACACATACTCCTTTATTATAATTTCAATCCCTAAGACAAATTAAAGTAAAACAATCTCAAGCCTAAAATATTTAATAAATTTGCATAAAATTTAAATGAATCTTAGTTCTATAAATTAATAATTATTATAAGTACAATTTAATTAATTTAACTAATAGGTAAGATCAATTGTGTGCCTATTCACAAATTATGAAATTAATAAAAAAAAATATAATTAATTTAATTACCGTCTCAATCATATTTTTTTTATTTGAACCATAATGTATATTAGTTTTAAGTAATAAAATTAGTGACAAGTAAATACTCACCGCAGCTAATACCCCTCCAGCAATTGCAAAATTCCGTTTTAATCGACTTGAATGTCTATAACGAGTATACATTTTTCGTCCAGTCCAAACAGGTACGCCTTTTAGTATAAAAAAAAAAAAAAAAAAACAATGAATATTTAATCAATTAATTAATTATTTGATAAATAAGTTTTAATTACCAATGATTATTGCAGGTATTGCAATTCCTGCGATTAGACCAATACCAGCTGGAGCTCCTACCAATGTACCTAATTGCCATAAAAGCTTTTTCTTTCTAGACCAAGGTTTTTTACCCCAAAAAGTACAACCTGAAGGACTAAAATTTAAGTTTATATATATATAATTCAAAAATCAATGATAATACTAATCCAAATATATCCAAAAAAATACCATTACCTAAGATAATGTAAATCACTGACTACTTTCATACATAGCCAACAAAATTCTGCTCCACAAACAGCACATGTCATATGATTGCATGAGCCATCGTCCATTTTTACAATTAAAACCTGGCAACGAGGACATGGCTTAATGTCTTCACCTAAAATTATATTTCATATTACTATCACATTGATAAAATAAAAATGTTGTTAACATTTCATACGTGACTGTGAATCTGTACTAAATGTTAAAGATGAGGTTCTCATATTTGATGATCTTTTTGCTCTAGCAGAATCACATGTTTGATTAGGATGCCATGCAGCTTTGCAATGGTAACAAAAGTATGAATCGCAACCAGGACGTTCACATTTTATCTTTGGGCAACTGGCACAACCTGCAGCTATGACAGCATAGCTAAAAGATACAGCTTTATTATTATTTATTACTAATACACCAAGTATGTAAAATGTATTAAGCTATTTCCAAGTCAAGTTACAAAATAAAATCTTGTAAAAACAAAATAAAAAAAAAAAACCTAATGAAGCCAACAGGATAATTCTCTGAGTTACATTAAGTCTTTGTAACACAATTTAGTAAAAATAATTATATAAACATATTTATATTGTGTGCATAAAATACCTTAAAACTCCTCTTAATGTGACATTATTTTTATAACAGTAATAATTTGAATGTTTTTTTTATGAATGAACAAATAATATTGCTCATATAGAGCAAGTTGCTCAGTTGGATATTGTTGATTTAAAGTAGAATTATATTGACAATTTTTTCATTATATTTATAAATTCTTATTTTCTCATAACACTTTTCAATTACAACAGTTATAATAATGTTTATTAATTGCTCTTGGCTCATATAACGGCTCGTGTTATAATAAAGTATAAAAAAATGTTAATATAGCTATAACCGTAATTTAAAAAAATTGACATATTTATAACAAAATACAGATTAATAGTGATATTACTAGAGTACTATATAGCATTAATAAAATAGTGGTATTTTAAAGGATACATAGGATACAACAAAATGAATTTTACCACTATCCGCCAATGTGGTAATACATAATTTAAGTTTAACATGTAATTAATTAATATGATTGTATATCAAAGATATACACTATTTTATTTTAAGTTTTGTCGAAAATTTTTAAACATAAAACAACTTACCTGCAGTCAGGTGAAGGGCAATATCTAGTATCAGGATCAACTGCTAACACTCTCCGTACCATGAAGTCTTCATATTTTTCATAAAGGGCTAAATTATTGAGCACACTTTGTATATCTAGACAGAAATATATTAAACATTAATATAATTATATATTTATAATTATAAAACTAAAAGTATACCATTTGGATGCATAGCTTCAGAACACTCTGGACAGGTAATGTTTACACGTGATTCACATATTTCTATACGTAAATATTGTTGAAAACAGTCAAAACAGGAACGATGATTACAAGTTGACAATTTGGCAAAATAATTTTCATCAAATTTGGCTAGACATAATGGACATTCTAATAGACCATCAACTGGAGCACCAATCTGAAATTACAAAATTGTATAGAATTAATATATAATTTTAAGTTACAGATAACAGATATTAGTTATAATATTTAAAACAACAGTATTTATTTGTGGATAAATAGGAATACAAACATTCAACTTAAACATAGTTTATGACGTAAGTCATTTATTGTAACTTTTGTATCAAACCTACAAAATGACATTTTACCAAAACAAAAGGTGGTTGCATTAATATACAAAATATTGAAATTATAAGTAACAAAGGTTCAAAAAATAATTAACAACATTTCACATTGTAGATAATTATTACTGTATTAATGGTTTTTTGCTATAAACATACATCCTAGTTTTTTTTTTTTTTTGTAAGAATACACATGTTTAATATTTAAAAAAAATACATAATTTAAATTTAAATTATAGATATTCAGTAACTAATTTTTATAGTCAGATAATTATTAAATATTTGTATAACAACAATTAATTAAATTCATAGTCCTAAATCCTGTTTATAGGCAACATTCGAACAACAGCCAATCAGAAACTTAAAAACGATTGATATTGATTTTTGTTATTGAAAAAAAATTAAACATAAAGAAAATAAATTATGATGATCAAAGAACCTTGATTATTCAAGGTCTATCTATCCTTAATAATCAAATACCAGAAACTTGCTTTAGAAAACAAATTATAAAAAAACTATTAACTAAAAGATTTTTTAATTCCTTGTTCCCACAATACATTTTAGTTTAACAAATTTTGTTTTATTAACTTTAATTGCTTAAAAGTATGATGAATATTAAGAAACACATAAAAGTATACTATATTTTCAAATACAAGAATTTATAAAGTGTTAAGCATTTAATGATTAACATTCAAAAAGCCAAAAATAACTGTAGGAGAGGAAGAAATACAATACAAGCTTATTAGTTACAATAAATGATTTAAAAGTTTAAAAAAATATATAAAAAATGTCACTAATGTTATACTTTCTAATTGAAATACTATGATATAACAAGATTGTAGAAATATTAAAAATCATGTGATGATACAACAATTTGCTGTATAAAATGTAAGAAATATATAAATTTTAATTAATTGAATTTCAATAAAATAATGCATAATAATAATATATCTAGGAATGTTACTGATATAATCATTAAATACTTAAACAAATCTACAATTATTTATAATCTTAACAAATCACAAATATGACGTGTGGACAGACAAAGGAAATATGATAATGTAACTTATTTCAATAATTTAATATACCTTTATATTTATTTATAGAAATATAATAAAAAAAATTTTTCAAATAAAATTAATTTTTTCTAGTAAAAAATAATTAATAACCTAACAATTACTTACTTTGATATTGGATACTGGAGTAACCTTTTTAGGGTCTGTATAGTTTTGTCCAAACCCTAAAGGAGCTTTTTCAAAATCTGTTACATCTGCTACACTAGGACCACCTAAAATATATAATTTTATAGATTTATTTTACAAATATTTATATTATATTATGAATTATAATATTAATATTATATTATATTATAATTATAGTTTCAATAATTTATCAAAAAAAAAAAAAAAATAAATAATAAAATCATAAAAAAAAAAAAACATTTTAATGCCTAGTCATTTAACTAAATACCTAATTTATTCAAGTCAAACAAATAATAAACATGAAACATTTAGTATTATTTTACTTATGAATTATTTATCGCTATTCTATAAATATATATACAAATAGTGTATTATTTAGTAATATGTAAAATACATAGGCATATGAAATATTTTTAATTTTGTGTCCATCGGTACTATTATTTTAAAACTAAAATTATAACTAAATAAAGGTAATTATTTATCAGGTGTGATAGTAGGAATATTTTTTTTTAAAACAATAACATTGAATGATTTACCTGTATTTATTTATTTATATTTAAATAATTATTAAGAAAATATAGTTGCATTTTTAAAATAATATAAAAAATGTTTCATTTTTATTATTTATTTTACTTAAAATAGACATTTAGTTAAATGACTAGGCATTTAATAAAATGCCTGATTTAATGTGTACCTGATTACTATATACTTTATCCATACGACACATAAATAACATAAAAAATAATGTTTTTGTTTAAAAAATTGATAACAGATAAATTGACTGTAATATTAAAATGATGTTATGTCGAAGATAGTAATTAAAAAAAAAATTTTTTTGTTTTAAGACGGCGATTGTGAATTAAATTCTTTTATATATACTTAGATTAATTATAAGTAGAATACGATTATATTAAATAATATTATCCATTATATGTCACATAAAATTAACAACCATAACAAATAAAATAATTATACTCGAAAATAATGGGAAACAAGTAATAAGTAACTGTCATAACATTTTATAAATTGTTCCGATAGGTACTATTTATTAGTGACATAATCATAAACATAATATAATTATTAAATTTCAAAATGATAGCATAACGTAATTAAATACAAGGTATTAATTTATAGTGATCACTGATCAGATTTTAAAATTAAGCCGCGAAAATTAAGAATTTATTTTATTTAAAGAAAAAAGTTAAGTTTATTATCATCAATATTAATATTATTATTGTTATTATTATTATTTTAAAGCTACCTATAGAGTATAATTTAAGATTAGTAATAATAACCTAAATGATAAAATATCTAATTAGGTTGTACATTGTATACTTAGTATAGCTTGAAATGTGATTATAATGAAGACAGTTGATTTAACAGATCATTTTGCAAACATACCGGTAATAATAGTTCGACGTTTACCACTTTGCGAACTTCCCAAATGTCTTGCCAAAAATGTATTTGAATACAAAAGTCGGCGTAGAGAAAATCTCGGCATACGTCTTTTACGAGTAGGCGCCGCTGAGCTTGTACTGGCTTCGGGCAAATCTTGTAACGATTTAGATCTCATGCCGCGACTGTTATTTCTACTGTCTACGCAATACAACATAATAAAGAAAAAATTAATGATTTTAAGTTATCACAAATCACTACATATTTCTTTCTTATATTTGGATATTATAACATCACACAGACAGGAATGATACTGAACAAGATGAACAAACGGCAATGATACGTGGTTGGATTAGTGAAAGTTGGTGTTCACCTTGACCAATAAAAATAATAAAATAAATAGATATACCTACATCGCGAATTTAGATTATATTCATTATCTAACAAAAGTGGCATTGGGAACAATGTCATCGACTATTAATTGATAGAAAAAAAAATGTGTGAAAATAAAATATCACTTAAATCTACTAGGTTAATGACTTAGTTTCAATTAAAATAAAAAATATTTAATATAATATACTTTCTATATCAAGGATATTTTTCTTAGACTATTAGCATCGAATTTATGCATTATAGGTAAAATAATATATAAATGAGCTTATATTCTTTCTTCACTAGTCATGTCTTAAAAATTAAAATATATAAGTACAAAACTATGTATTAGTTATTCAAATTAAATAAATTATGATCTATAATTATAACAACTTTAAATAGATATGCTAGAAAATAATGAATGTGGGATGAAATTATGGACCGGCAATATGCAATTACCTTCAAATCCATCTCAAACACTATTAATTATCTAATTAATTATCTACTTAATAAACATATCCATAAAATCTAAATAATAAAATAATTTTAGTTAAAAAAAAAAAAAATAGCCGATAAAATTAGAAGTCAATCAGCAGATTAACCTAATTAAAACCTTGAAAATTATATCAAGATAAATTTAACTAATATAAAAAATAATTAAATTTATAGAACGAGGAAATAAAAAAAAACAAACAAACATGTATCATTTTGTTTCATGTCAAGACAATACATATTATACTACATCATATAATATGTATACCTTATTGTTTTTCTATACGCTTTGTTAACTATTCTATTTATTCTAGAAGTATCAATTTAATAAATATAATTTAAAATACAATAAAACAAATGTGTACATGAATAAAAATCACCACATTTTAAAACAATTTTACGATTACAATAACATTTAATCCTTTGAAGTATAACCAGACATAGTCAACTAACAATTAAATAAAAGGTACAAGAATGTGTAAGATGAAATGACAAATATTGAAATATAATATTTAGTATTTCCTTACGTGTTACAAATTATTATTATCTTTTCCATTCATCACCATAATGTTACGCTAGTATTAATAATTACGTGTTATTTATATTTATTTATGTTTAGTTTAATTCTAAATTTATTTAGAGTTAAAACACAAACGTTTCTAAATATTGACCTTCGTACGGGTTACTGTTATCTTTTTCTATTTAATCCTTTTTGTAGTTGGTTTATCATTTGTTGCTGTACATAACATAATATAGAATTTTACCAAATATTATGGCACACACACACACACATACACACACATAATCCATAATTTGTTTACATAGAGTTATCCGAAATATTATGTTACTAAAAAGATTAGAACTGTATTAATCTCGTCAATTTTTAATATAATATAATATACTATGTATTAGTGTCCATTATATTTTTATATTATGTAATAGTAATAAAAATCTTTACATATTTTTTTGCGAACAATTAGGGTTAACTGTATGTAATATATAAGATGAACTTGAAGTATATATGGTATAATTGCCAAATATACTATATGTTTAAAACGTGTCAAATAATAATAAAAATACGTGTTTAATTTTTATACACTATACAGTGCTCCACTTTTATAGTTGAAACATAATAAATGAATATTTATTGTACAAAGAGTTTTGAAATTTAAAACAGGATTGTAACAACAATTTTTTTTCATTGATTTCATCAATTAGGGGTGGCAAACCTTTCTCAAGTCACATACTAAAATGTAAAATATTGCTATCAGTTTTAAAAAAAGTTCATTCCTATAAATATATTTTTTTAAAGTTTTATTTTATTTCTTTATTGATTATTCATAATTAACGTATGAACGCCAATAAAATATTCGTATGAATCGTATGATATATATATTATACATATACTCATACTAAGCTACCTCTTCATTTATTTTCTCTATTCACTAGTTAAAAACTATAATATGGGAAAACGTATAAGCCCTATAAGGTGTCCAGACCAGGACGTACCTCGAATATATTTACCACGATAGGTCCGAGAAATATAATTCGTATTGCATAATTTAATTATTTATTATTTATATTATCTTATTTGCGACATCTCCAATTTTCGTCCAACCCGTTTATTAAATAATGAGATTTCTAGTGTTAATATTGTTTAATATATTAAAAAAAAGTTAACTAATAAATTGTATTTAATTTAAATTTAATAATTATTTAGTAATAAAATATGTGTTGAGTTGAATTATTATATAGTGTACAAGTAACAATTTTAATTGTGTGTTTGTTTATTTATTTTTATGTAATGATTTTACAATGTGTTTTTTTTTGTGTATGCAGGGTGTATGCTGTGTGTGCGTAAACACTTTTAATAGTAGTAAAATACTTAGATCTTAAATTTCAGTATCTTTCTGGTAAGACAGTGAATTAAAATAGTTAGTACCGTTCAGGACCAAAAGTAAAAACTCTCATTCTTTTTCTAAATAATACTAATAATAGTAAAAAACAAAAAAATTAATAAACACAAAATCAGTTTTCATTGCTTTCAATATAACCGATTTACTAATTTTGTTAATTTAAAAACGAATAGCTTTAGATGCTTTAGATTAATTTTTAATTTGTATACAAGGTATAAATTATAATTTAAATTTGCAAAATATTTCAACTCTTTTTGTGCTATTTATAAACAATTGAACATTTTTTTTTTAAATATTTTTTTAGTAAAAATAAAAATTTTGAAAGTATTTTACGTTTAAATTTAGACACAATTGATCAAGAGTTCTCTTAAAGAGTTCTTATTTTTACTGGAACAAAAGAATCTAAAAATAAGTATGCACAATTTATGTTTATAGACAATTATTTTTAAGTTAAAATTTAGGTATTTAAACAAGGATTTTAGCTATTTTGTTGTAATTCAAAAATATTTTTCATGAAAATTAAAACTTATCACGACATTTTCAAATCCAATATTTTTGGAAACATTCTGCTGTACTGCTAATATTACTAATAGTAAAATAAATTACTTTAATAGCAATATAAATTTATTCAGTGCTCGAATTGGAAAAATTAAAGTAGGGTAGTATTAAAGTATACTCCTGATTACATTTAAAAAAAGAGCGTTCCTATCCCATTTTTTACTTTAATAAATTGTGAGGGACTAACCCCTTTCCCCAATACCTCTTTTAAAACACCGGTTATTGTTATGAGTTTATGACCATCATTTATTGATCTGTCAGCTATCATAATTAAATATTTTAATTGAATAAAATAATTGTATATGCATCTATATCGTGTTGTCAATAAATATATTTTTTAAATTAAAATAATAATCAAAGACGTTTTCAACAAGATAAATTATAAACGTATTTTCACGAATGTAACAAAATCAAACGGTTAGCTAACTGTTTACTTTACTAATACGGCATATTAAATTTGTTCATCGCCAAAATGATTGGAAAAAAGATTTGTATTATGAATGTATTACCATATAGGTATCAAAAACACTAAACCGTTGAAAAAATCTTTTGGTAAAAAAACCAATCATTTTAGTAAACATTAAATAATTTTTACATAAAATTATTTTTAATAAACTATTACACTTGATACTTCTACGAAAAAACGCTTTATGATATCTCAATATTTGGTATCTCACTATCTTGGGTATTTTATTGAAAATTCAAAAATATGCACCATTCTGTTACGTTAAAGTTAAAAAAAATATAATGGGAAAATATGTCGAAAATTAGTATAGGCACTCCGTCATTTTGCACTCACCCCCTCCCCAAATTTTAGCAGCACTCATAAGATAAACTTATAATAATAA
Organism: Rhopalosiphum nymphaeae; assembly: GCA_036289425.1. Lineage (NCBI taxonomy): Eukaryota > Metazoa > Arthropoda > Insecta > Hemiptera > Aphididae > Rhopalosiphum > Rhopalosiphum nymphaeae. Next base: position 7,535,044 of record JAZAQC010000012.1, on the reverse strand, counting down.
TTAGCTTATTTTTTAGCTTTGTTAAATCGTTTTTTGTATGCAATAATTTATCATAAAATTCAAGTTGAATACATACATTACAGTAATTTTTTCAATGATAAAAAACACACAAAATTTACTGTACAGCACAAAAGTTATTTACTAAACTTACTTTTCCCTTTTAGTATTAATGTAATAAGAAATCAAAGAATTGTAATGAGACTCATCGATTAAGCGATTCCACCAATATAATATTAATTCCGTCAGCACAGGTACATAAATAAAATACGGTATCCCAATTGAAATCCATTTTTTTTTTTATATTTTTAAGTAGTATAGTTACTATTTAAAAATAAATTTAACAAAAAACTTGAATATTTAAATTCATTACACCATTATTTTGCCTTATGATATGCAAACTATAGTTCGTTCCTACAATTTATGTATGATTCCCGAGAATTCTTGTCAAGTTATGTTCCAAAGAATTGCCCATCCCTTGTCTTAATGAGAACTAAGAAGTATAATAATAATTTAATGTGTCATTGGTTGTGTTAGTGGTTAAAAATTGTAGTTTATTTACATTTTTATTGGAAAAAGGAAATATTATCTGTATTTTGTCAGAAATGTACATATTAAGTGATAACATAGTACATTCCGTACAATTTATATAAATAACATTAATAAAAATATGCAAAAATGTGCATATATACACAATAAGAAATCCTCTGACAATAATAACGATAAAGTCACATTCCTTCACAAAAGTTAATTTTCTGAGTTAAATTTAAAATCTGGTTCTTTTTTATTAGCCGTGTATTATACAAGACGATTCACAAAGTATGCTGCCAAACCTTCCCAATTTTTATAATTTAATAATGAATTTATTAAAATTCTGCTTCTTTTAATTACAGGTACTTGACCATAAAGTAGATACTAACTTGAAAATAATGTTTTTACTTTTGACCTTTTAAAATCATAACTAGATCCAATTTGCTACAAGAAACGCCTATTAAAATTTAAGACTGGAATTTTTTTTCTGATCCAAAAGATGAAAACAAACAAAAAAATGTATTAACCTCTGAAATTAGGTAACAAATCAGGTGATACAAATAACTTATTGATAGATAATACTTTATTTTATTACAAGCTAGACAGAAATAAGGTACCTGTAGCTAAATGAGTACCGCTCTGCTGTAAATTATGTGTCGAGTGGATCACTGTAATATAGATGTTACAGTGTCTATTTAAGGGGGTAGCCGAGATGTATAACGCCCATAGATAATTTTATACCCCCACCCTCAAGGTCATAAAAATTTCATTACATATAGTAAAATTTATAATAATAATAATAATATACATAAAAACTTTTAGTTTCCACGAACAATGTTTTTAAATTATAAAAAAATAATTATCATCATTATTTATCATTTAAATAAGCATGTCTAAATTTAACTTAAAATTTCTATAAAAAATAATTTTCTTTATATATTTATTAGATTTTAAAATACATAAATACTTCTGAGAATCTTGTGATAAATTTTCAAAATTTATAAAAAATGAGAAGTTCTCAAGAATTTTTAACTACAAAATAGTTAGCAATTTTGACAAATTTCGTAAAAATTCAAACTTAAAATGTATATAATAAATTGTAACTGTAATTTTAATATTTGTAAACGGATATAAGAACAACTTACGTAAGATTTTGTGTAAAATTTTTCTGATACATCAAATAATTTTTTTAATGACTTTTATAAAAAAAAAAATGATCATATCTATAAATAGATCAAAGTTAAAATATGTTAAAAACTATATCATAAAATGAAAACTCGAAAGTTTTTTGATATAATATAAAAATTTGGTGTAATTTTAAGTATTCTTTGATGATTAGTTTTTGAGTTACATCAACACAACAAAATCAATTTTATTGAGAATATGATTTGCAATAAAAATGTTTTTTATAATTTGCGTTTTTTCTAAGGTTTTTCCTTTATTCTTTTTTCTTCGATTATTTTGAAAAATACACAACATTTTTAATCTTTACTTCTTCAAAGTACAAACTAAATTTAATTCTAATATCCAAAACCACGATCAAATTTTGAAATCGAACCATTTAATCAACTACTTATCATGTTCATTGTACATCTTTGCAAACAAAAAACACAGATCATTGTAAAATCAACACATTCATTGTTCCTCTCAGAATCTAAAAAGAAGTTGGTATCGACACAGTACTTTTTTAAATAGAGTAAAAATAATTTTTATATAAAAGTACATAAAAAATTCCAAAAATTAGAATTTTAAGATACATTTTTTCGAGGCCTAAAATACATCTAATTTCAGAGAGGGCACCACTTAATTTAACTGTTATCTTTGGGCTTTGACAGATTTCTATAACAAAAAAAACGTGAGGAGGTTGTAACTCCCAAAATTCCCTCTCTTTTAGGTATCACTTACCTTACACATTAATATTATTTATAGGGTACTGATAAACTAAACATAAAATAAATACAATTATAAGTTCAAAATATTTTAAATATTTGTTATTAATTATTTCTGCAATTAAAATTAAAACACGTTATAAAACTCAAGACACACATCTGTCATTCGGGGGACATAAAGTGTGTCAGGAAACACAGTATTATGTAAAGATAAAATAAGATCTGCATTCTGCAGTAATGCAGTATGTATAAAGTTTAAGAAGTGCGTTATTTAAGTTTTAAAAGTAATGAACATCAAACTTATGGTGAAACACTTCATATTTTGTATTATTATTATAAATCAGAATTTAATGTCTACTTAAAATCATTATCGAAATAAAAATAATAAATAGTTTTGATTGATGAATTTATAATTTTAAATCGATTTAGTAATTTTCAGAAATTCCAATAACTTGATCAAATAGGAGCTTGGACATGGACATTATCTTAAAATTGATCTATACCAAATTTCTATTTTTCACCGTTTATTAAATGCGTTTTTTAAACAACATAATGTTATTTTGGGTGGGACACATATTTTCTCAACCCAAACTTTTAAACCAAATTTTAGACCATCCTATAACTGATGTAAGGAGTTGAACAGATAACCGGTCTTTAGTTTGTCAATTTAATCATAAATCTGTTATATAATACATATTATACAATATACGAAACTAACCGGCGAAAGTCACTAGTAAACGGTATGCTTACATACTATGTTTATAATTTAGCTTAACCCGAAATGTAAAAATAATATTTCAAATAATTGTAAACTGGTACTTGATATTACGTTTTAACCACATTAAATTAATAGAGAGGACCTTTAAAATTAAATTTCTTTTAGAATTTAAATTTAGTCCTTAAATTGTATTATTTAATCCTACCAAAGTAAAAATGTTAAAAACTGAATTTGATTTACGCAATATGCTACACCTTTTCAATCGATTATTATTTATCCATTTATTAATGAAGCATATAATTTACACAAATGGTTCTCAAACTTTTTTTTTTGCGTACCACTTAAATATATTATCAATCAGTCACTGAGTCACGTACCACTAATGACTAAAAATAGAACAATCCAAATTCCAAATTGTACAGTTAAATACATTTATTTTAAACAATAAGGCAGTAAAATACTACAACCACAATATAACTACTTTTTATTTATTAGTTTTTTTAAATAAAATATGAATTAAATAATTGAATGGATTTCTTATCCAAAAACGGCACTCCGCATACCACCATGTAGTCTTTTGCATGCCACTAGTGGTACACGGTACACATACCACAATTTGAGAACCGCTGGTATACACTAAAAAACTAGTGTTACGTTATTTATTATAAAACAATAACACATTAAAAAGATTATAGTATAATATTTATTACATTTTGTTAACTATGATTTATTTATTATTTTTAAAATACTTAGTTAAAAATAAACAAGATTTTTGTAATGTTCTTAGAACATTTTTAATTTGTATAACTTTAATTCTTAAAAGTTGTGTTTTATAATAAATTGATCAATTGTATGTTAAAAAGGCCATTACTCCACTATATAGATTCATTCAAATTTAATTTATGTTAGGTCAGTTTTAAAACTAAATTAAAATATGTATAATCAATATTTTTAACAACTTTTGAAAGTTAAAATTACACCTACGATTTATAAAATAAAATATATAACTATACAACAAATCAATCAAATACAATTGTACGAATAATTTATTTTATTATTTAATAATGTAGTAAAATAAGTATAATGGATTAAGATTTCATAAAATAAATAAACAAGAAGAAAATACAGAACATCAGAATATTCTAAAATGAAGGTTAAATATGATCTAAATTTTCGCATTTACATACAATAAGCATTCATACAGACATAGGTACAATATGATTTTATTATATCATACAAATTTTATTTCAAATTATAATTTGTACTTTGTTATTTCTCATCCAAGGCTTTTGTAAATATATATATATATACAATTAGTTCATATCAACCAATAATGATATTAAATAAATTAAGAAAAACACTTAAATAGGTTATCAACTTATCACTTATCATCTTATCACAGATAGCAAAATTGATTGATATACAAATATATAATGTAGCTATAACCTTACTCTATCTTATTATAAATAAGATAATATATATTTAATAAATAATAAGAAAAAAATATAACAATTGCTTATATTTTTGTTGCCTATTTACTTATGTTTGGTAATTCATAGAATAAACAAAATTATGGTTAATTGAAATACTATTTGTCAATTTTACGAAGATAAGATATTATTAAAATTTCTTTGGTATACCTTACATATTAGGTACTATAATTTAAAAAAACAAATTTACAGCCGAATTAAGTAACTTTAGTTTTGACATTTTCTACATCATTATTTGTTGGGCCTGTATATATATTATATACTACAGTCTACAACTTTGTCGAATCTGAAAACACAATCTACACTTATAGGATACTACCATTCATTATGTATAGATATAGTATCAATTTAGCCGTTATTATTTTTAAAATGAAACAAATTCGAGATTTGATGAGATAAAAAAAAAATAAAGATAATTTAAAAACTTTATATTCAAAATCTATTTTACAACTCTAAACACAATACAATAAGTAACCTATCATAATATGATTTTTTTTTTGTACTTATAATTTTTGTGCATTCAACTATATGATTAGCCAGTAAAATGTCAAATATTATTATGTAAAAATAACGCACTTTTAATCATTTTGGACAGTGGCGTCATTTGAGTTTTTTAATAGGGGTGCAAAAAATTTAAGCAGACCAATTATTTTTCCGTCAGGCCACTTTTCAAAATATTAAATACATGTACTTATATTTTAAGAATGTATTTTCTGGTTATCAGTCGACGGACGTAGTTATACTAATAAGTGTACCAACCATAGTCAACGGCATCATAGAAATGTTAGAAATATAGAATTATTCTGAATTACAAGCATAATTGTATAACGAAATACCCACATATGTCGATACCTATTATATATTTATACTATATTTTATTATACCCCATTTATACATATACTAACGAAAAAAATATTATCTGGAAAGTTGGAAATAGCTCTAATCAATGATCGTGCATAAACGTATAGTTCATGCTATATTTTAATAAAAATTTAAAAATAATAAATATTAAACATTGTTATTTATTACCTACCTACATACATAATAATATTATATTATAAATTTATATTTTATACCTACGAATTATATAGTAGGTATTCATAACAATTAATAATATATTTTTATTTTTATTCATGGCCCAGTTATAGGGCCATAAGCCATCGTCTGTGCGCCGTCGGCGCATTGTAAATTTTAATGCAGGTCAATAAAACTCGGAAAAAAATAGGGGAGCCAAAATATACCCTGCCCCCCCCCCGCTCGTGATTTTGGACACTTGATATATGACAGAATCATAAAGAGCATCCAGTTTTCTTAATTGGACATATTATATTTGACCTTTTAGCCATCAATATAATATATTTTGTGGTCATGTACAACAGTAAGTTGAATGGCAATCCCTTAAAATAAGTTTTTATATTTAAAGTTGCTCTAACATCTACAAACAATAATTTTGATTTACATGAGAAGAATTTATCCCACACTTTTCTTAAAAAAAAAATTATTTAAAATAAAATTCCCAAATTGTTACTGTCATTAATAATTATCCTGCGATTTAATTTTAACTGAGTATAGAATGCATGAGGCATGAGGCTTTTTAGTCAAAAATTAATTTTCTAATAAGATAAATCTATTAGAATTAAGAGGATTAACGCAAAATGTGTAGATGTAAGTAACAAACTAATAAATAAGTTAAGTCAAAATTTACCATATTGGTAGAAATTACGAGTTTTATAGTAAACGCCAAACAGACAATTTACCACCACAAAAAATGAAGTATATATTCAATAATTGGTCTTTGATTAATTTGTTTTGTAAGTGAAGTTAAGTGATATATATTTTTTTTGCATTTTTTAAGTATATTATGCTGCAAAAAAAATCTTCAATAAAATATACCAAATAATATGGAGGAGAATTTTTAATAAGACAAGATAAGATACATATGTTGATCAGTTATTAACTTATAAATTATAACTCAAAGAATAAATTTTCAACTAATTATTTAGTTAAAACTTTTTTTAAATATACCATGATATGCATTATTCATCCATTAAATACATCACTGACTATTGAAGGGAAGATTATATTATTGTAAAATGACAAAATGATATATTAGGTTGCTATTTTATGTTTTTTTTATCTTATTCTGCAGACCATTTTTTAAGTAGAAAAAGTACTTCTATAATTTCAACTATTCATATTTAAAGTAAATTTCATATTTCAATTGGAATTACAGTCTATTTAATGTTTAGGAATAATAATTGATTTCAAAAAAATAATAACCATATACATACAATAAATTGTGTAAGCTATAGGTAAGCTTTTAAATCTCCCTAAATTTTGTATAAATCCATATAAATCATAACATATTAATTTATTTTTAATCAAGGGAAAGTGTACAAATATAATTTAGTGTTTTAGGATAACATTGATAATAACAAATTAACAACTTGAAAAAAATGCAGTAAATATTATACTTAATTAAAGAATAATCAATGAGAAAATATACTTGTTACATAATGTTAAAATGAGTGGTTGCAAATAAAAATAAAATCTAGTTAAAAAACATAAGAAAAGTAAAATTATCTTTTAATTTATATACATACAATATAAGTACTCTCGATTATCCTCAGTCTCGGCAGAATCAACCATGTAAATAAAAAATAATAATGTGATAACATTTCGTTTAAAAGATTTCAATCTCACATTAAAAAGAAATGTTTTAAAACAAAAAAAATAACTTGTTACTGATTTTTTGGTAAAAAAATTAAATAGTATTAATATTATACATCATATGATATGAATTTTTAAATAAATATAAATATTGTTCTCATTTAATTTTCCTTAAATACTATATAATATTCCAAGATTTAATAATTTTTTTAAATATTATAATCATTGAATTTTTGTTTCAATTTGAATTAAATGGATTATCCGCGAAATTCGCTTATTCGTGGATACCACATCACTCTATTATACAGATAATCGAGAATACACAAAATGGTTAAGGTTTAGGCATCAAAGTAATTATTTGAATAATATTAACAACAATTAATTTGATTTAATTGATCATAATATGTTTATTTAAATTATAGTATATTATTATAAAAATAAAAAATATGTTTTACCTATACATAAAGAAAAATATATAGAACTCCTATGGTAATGACAGTTCAAGTATATAAAATAAAAAAACAACTACCTATATCAATAATAATCTTGATTCATATTTGGTCTTTAATGTATTTATCAGACCTAAAGAAGGCAAAAATCTGGACTTTGTGAACAAGAAAAATACAAAAAATTAATAAACAAATTCTTAATCAACAGCTAATTTTTTTTTAGAAAATTGTCTTGGCAATTTTAAATATAATAGATTACAGTAATTATGTAATCATATCAAAATTTGAAACTAGAAAAAACATCACGTTTACTTGGTTAAACTAAGTCATAATAGTAAACAAAAATGTGACCATTTTTCATACTAATACCATATGAAATAAAAATAATCTATATTAATGTAGTCTAAGACATATTTGATAAATTGGGTGGTAAGGAATTTAATAAATTAAGATACTACATTGCAAAAATTGTACATACTAGCATAACAAACTAATGAATAATCATATGTTTAATGCAATACAACAAGGATTAAAATATTCATAAAATATCAATATTTTAATTTCTTTGTACTAAATGTATTATTATTAAGATTTTAACTAGCCATTATAAATTAATAGATCTTGGATTTTTATGAAGTTGCATACTTGTTTCTATTAATCAAATTGAATGCTAACCTAAATACAACTTTGTTTTATGTCCAACTGAGTAAAATAGTACCATTTTTATTTGGCATATAAATGTATTATTTTTTAAACAGTGTTATATATAAACAATAATCATAATTGCTAGAGCAATGAGTTATGTGAAAAGATAAAAATAAAGAGACCTTTTAGAAGAAGGGATTTAGAATATACATTTATAAACTAATAGTTTTTGTTATTTTAATTGTTGATTTTTTTATAGAAAAATTTATTTTTTGTAATTTTTAAATTTAATATAATAGTATACATTTTGATTGCATTAATTTAAAAATGCATATTCTTAGATTTTTAATCCAATGTTGACTATTTATATTTTTTTTTTGTGCATAAATACATACTTATTAATGTAATTTACAGTACATAAACATTCAAGCACTTGTAATATAAGTAAATAAAAATTTCAAATTCATCAATTATCACTAAACATATAGGTATATATAAAATCAACATTGAGTAATGACTAATGAAAATACGAGTGAAACTATATGTAAAATAATATAATTATTAAATTTATTAAGTAATATAAGATAGATTTCAGTCAAAATTCAAGAATTCAAAGTGAGTAATATCCTAAAAATGATTAAATGCCCATTTAATTTTGTTTAACATTTATAAGTAACTCGAAAAATAAAAAAATAAACTATATGGAGTCTTTTAAACATATTTAAAACCAATAAAAATTCAAAAAACATTTCTTATCAAGATTTGAGTACATGACCAACTTCACGGTACAAATTTTAATAAAATAAGAATGCCTATACTAATGTGACTGAATATTAGAGTCATGACCATTTAAAAATGTTTTACTTTGTACTTGTACTTTACATTAACTATAATATAGTCTTTGAATAGGAAGCTCAGGTTTCAGAATGATAATATTCTCTACATTTTTGAAATTACTTTAAATAAGTTCCCAAGTTTAAAATAAAAAATAAATATATATATTTATAGGCAATAATACTATACGTACAATTTAGGTAAGTTTTTCTATGATTTTTTAAACTAATTCTAGTTACCAACATAAAAATACTCATAGCTAAAAAAAACGTATTTAAAATAACAAATAAAATATTAATTTAATAGCTTTAATGAAAATTAAAATAAGATACATCGATACACTGAACAATAATAATAAATTACCTAGTATAACAATCAGTCAAAACTCTAAAATGGGTCACATATGATACAAAGCAATTTTAATTAAGATGAACCACAATTTAAAATATTAAAATTAACATTTAAAGTTAAATAATCAGTAATAGGTAAGTACATTAAGTTAAAATATCAAACAACTCACTGTCAAAATTATTAAACATACTAACAAAATATAATCATTATACATTCATAATTATTAACATATTTATTGTTCATAATAAAAATTCTACAACTAAACTCTTAAATTGCAAGTATTATGGTTTTAATAATACATTATTTAAAGAGTATATACATCTATTATGTAAGAACTACATACCAAATTAATTAATACAAGTAAAATGAATAAATTGTTAGTTATATAAAAATAATTTCTTGTTATAGACTTTGTTTTATGTATGTTTCTTTAAATTTTAAACAAGTGAATCTTAGATTTTGGTACAGTACCTACTTTATTAAAAATGGTTACCAATGATGATGAATTAATTAATATTTTTTGATTAAATAACATAAGGATAAAATTTATTAGATCTACCTAGAACATAATATACTTTAATCTTATATAAGAATTAAAATAATATTAGTTTGCAACAATGTGAGATACATTTATTATACCTAAATTTTGTTGTTTAAATAATTTCCTAAAACTGAAAAAAAACAACAAATTACAGTTCTAAAATTTGCTTACTAATTTTGATTATTTACAAATACATGAAAAAACAAATGGTACTTTAAAAAATTCTCTAAGCAATTTTCTTAAAATTTTTTTTAATTAATAATTCTTCATACAATCATAGTCATGACATTATTCCTAACCCAAAACACATGCTAAATAAATTATATAGATAGATTAAATCAATGGGTTTGTCCTATTGAAAACTGTATAAAAGCTCCTAAAATTGCACATACTCATTTATTTAACATTAAATTAATAATTGTACGATATATATTGAAAAATGCATATGTAAACTTAATTTTAAATAGAATAAGAGAAAAGAAAACCATGAATTAGTAGTTATATAGTTAGCAGTACACAATTATGTAAACTGTGCAAAAACGTTTAATATCAGTAAACAATTATATTAATTTGATATTCAATAATGAATAAAAATATTTATAATTTAATATCATCAAAATGAAAGTATAAAACTTACCAGCATTCATTGACACAGATTTCATATAGCGTATCGAAATATGTGTGCTTCGCCAGAGGCGTAATAACAGATGCTGCCCGAGATCAACACGATCTTTATAATTTTAAAACGACTGAGAATTCAATAATTTTAAACAATATCATAATTCTGTACGATAATATAGCAGGTATGTATAAAATACTGGAACATTTCAATGAGCAATTTGGGTTCAATCGATTACCTACCAACTATTTAAAAATTCACTTTTTGGCGTAATAATATTTGGAACGAATAAATAAACACTCCGATAAAACGTTGATAATAAAAAAATAATACCTATCTGCTATCATAGTAAAAATAATATATATTTAAAATAATATTACATATTTATTCTTAGTTTGCTTAGTTATTTTAGCGTGAGTAAATTTTTCTACATTATTTAGTATTAGTATTTACAAAAATTACAATAACTGTAACTAATAACTCATCTACTCTAAGTGAGATAAACAAGAACTGAGAAGAAAAACAAAAACTTTTTTCGACTTTCTAAAATATAGTAGTAATAATAATAATAATAATAATAATAATAATAATAATAACACATTTGGAGATAGGCTATAACGGGACACTGGGAAGGAGAAATTGGTCACGTCTGGTGTAGTGAGTGGTGTCTGGTGCCCGATTGGTCTATTATTTACGTCACGGGTCGTGGAAAAGTCGACGAATCCATGGAAAATAAATATACTTCAGGAAACGACTGATAATAATACCACAGATTAAAAATTTAATCTATGATAATAATCAAAATAAACTGATAAGTGATAACGTAATGGACTAAAATAATAGATTAGTCGTCTATCTTAGTATCTTGTATCTTAGACGAAATTCGATAGTGGTTAGCATTTTAGAATATAAATGCCAACGTTAAAAGTTAAAATTCGTAAGCAATAAGTTTGTGGTGTAGTATATTAGTTTATAGTAGTATAAGACTTAAGGAGTTATTCCATGGGTCCTCCGTAATAGTAGTCCACTGATTATAGCGACAAAAGTATAAAACTATTAAAACTAAACAAAATTAACTATAGTTTCGGCTATTGGAACCAAACAGATCAAACGCCGGATTATGATGTTAACTGTTTATTCTTTTATCTATAACTACATATTGAATTTAATTAAAAAATATCGAATAGACCAGCGAAAACTGGTCACGTTAACGCACGTCAAAATGGTGAGCGTTGATGTATGCCGTCGTACCGCCGCCAACATGCAACAAAACATTAAATACTAAATTAATTATAAATTAAAATTATAATATTTCATTTTTTTTACAACACTTCACCTCTATCAATTTACGCTAATATTATATATTGAAATTATTTATGCGTTTAATATTCACAATAATAAATATAAAAATATTACTGCATCCATACGCTAGCATATAATACAACGTACTAGTCGTAATACTCGTTCTGTAGTATAATAAAAAATAAAATATAAATACCATGACGAAATAGATCTTTTAGTCTTGAATCATGATAAATATTATGACTCATAATGTATTATGTTTTTATCATAATCTGTTGTCACTAAATTATATACCTACTAACGGCAGCGATCTACAACTGACGACCAATCACGACGTACCTGATCACACCACCTAGAGAATAGACAGGTCTGACCTGACTGTAGACACTGTAGTACTGACTGTACCCAGTGTGTCCGGTGTCAGATTGATTAGGTTATATAATAATAATAATAGGCAACCTATTATAGGCTCCATATAAGATATTAAAATATCTTTAACCACGGTAATAGCACTATTATAGGTATGCGTGCTCTATAATCTGTGCCCCCATGTGCACGCGGATATAATTCAGTTTATCTGGTTTTCTCAAATGGATATTCTTAAACTGAATCCATAATATGGTTGACCAATTATCAATTATTATTATTTATTGAACGTTTATCGTTATTCAAGCCGTTTAAGGTGCACCGTTTATTTAATATTTGTCTATTTAGTATTTTATATTTACTTGAGACAGTGGCGCACTGGCGCCTAACTCGGGCTTTTCTCTAAAGCTAAACTTAAAATTGTTATTTACTTGACTTTTAACTTTTATGCTACACGCTGTCAAGTGTCAGGCATCAATTATTATATATATAACACCTTATTTAACTATTAACCCATTAACCCCTAGGCCCTAGCACTCGCCTGTACGGCTGTACCCACCTACTCATTTAAGAAATAAGGCGATTATTTAGCGTGACAATGAATTCGGCGCCAATCTACCTAGCAGATAAATAATAATAATAAGTTATTATTATTCGTGATTTACCTTGATGGTATTATTATCAGTTAGTCAGCAACCTTTTTTCAAAATTTTGTTTTTAAATTATAAATATTTTAATGATTAAAAAAATTAATTGTGTTCAATAAAACTACATATTAAACTACATTCTACACGTATACAAGACATTACGAAATCAACAAGACACTAAAAATTATATAAAAAAGTATTTGAAAATATAGTGCTAAAGTATATTTGGATAAATTCATCATCAAAGAAAAAAAAATCGAAACAATTGACCGATATAATTAAACCTTGAATGACAATTATTAGCATACTAATACAGTAATAACTAATGCCAGGTTGCATCTTACCTACTTGAACTATCACTTAACTTTTAAGCATAATATTTATGTATTAAGTATTAATAGAATATTTTTCAGAGTATTTTGATGCGTAAAAATCGTTGAAATGAGTAATTTATGAGTTTAAGTAGGTATTTAAAGTTTAGGTTAGCGCAGGCCTGTATTTAAGAGAGGGCTTGGAAGGGCAATTGCCCCTGGCGGCAACATTAAAAATAGGTTTAGGAGCGGCAAAATATTGAAATATTTTTTTTTACTTTTTTGGGAGGAGGTGGGGAGGACGGTAATTTTTGTTGATACGGGCCTGGATTAGCGTATTGGAAGTGGAGTGGTACAGGAATATCCCTGTATAATGTTAATCTACTACTGTTTTCCTAAACTTTAAATACTTTAAATTCTAACTTAAAAACTACTTGTCCAAATTTCGATTTGTAAGTATCGAAATATTCTGCTTCGGAACATGAAATTAAAATGAATGATATGTTATTGTTGCTATTCAAAAAAGTAAAACAATTATAATGATAAAAATATAATTAATATAATATACAAATTTTTTTTTTAATTTTTCGACTGGAAATCAAGTAAAAAAAAATATTTATTTTATAAAAACGTTAATAGATTTTAAAATAAAGAGTGTTCAATAATAAAACATTCACTGTATATTATCCAATATATTAATATAATTTTAGGGTTGCAATGGTTACATGGTCAAATGCGTTATCAATGAATGATTATCCATATAATAGAGCTGTTAAGTAAAGTTGTTAAATAATAATTTATAACTTTATAAGTGTTTAAATAATACCTACTTAGTACGTCTATCCAATAATCATCCTCAAATTATTTTGTTTTTTCATCCATTGATTATAAATTAACATTATTTATTATGTTATACTAGGTATTTTTTAATCATTATTCAATATTTGTTTAATCACTGATTTTCTATACCTTTTTTATTTCTAGTTACTAGTTATTTTAGTTATAAGTCTCAGTTCATATTTATCACTCTTCAATTCTTAGTAAAGTTCTAATATTACATTAAACATTTTATATTTTCAATCATATACTGGGCATAATTTATGTTGTATTGACAATAATTTAATACAATTTTTAATTTTAAAAGCCTAAATATTTCTGCTTAAACAATGTCTAAGTTTAACTATGACCCTCATAAAATATATGAAATCGGTTTCATTGGATCAGGAAATATGGCTCAAGCCATTGGACTTGCTTTTATCAAAAAAGGTAAATTTATTAAATAGTTTTAGTTAGCTTGTTTTAAAATAACATTTTTTTACTACATAATATATTAATAATGCAGAAATATATTTCAATTGGTTTTTATTTAGTTAATTACCTATATCTTTATGACTATATATATTCAATTTTCTTCAATTATGGTACATATTTTTTTCATAATATATCAAAATAATTAATATTCTAAAATTTTAGCTAGTAATAATATCAAAAAAAATTGCTTATTTATTATACTGTTTTGTATTAATACTAAAATTAATGTAATATCTTATTTTAATTATTTTTTTAAAAGGTATATGTAAAGCAGAAAATTTAATTGTATCATCGCCTTCAGAAACTAATAAAAAAGTATGGAGAGATATTGGTGCAGCTGTAACAACTGATAATAGTAGGTTTTTAGTAATGGCAATAATGGCATTAAATACTATGTTTATGATGTTTAGATGTGCGTTGAATAATTTGGATCTTATCTATCTATTTTTCAGATGACGTGTTTTGTAATACTAAAATAGTATTTTTAGCAGTAAAACCCCAATATTTTCCTAAGGTTGTATCAGAATTATTTATAACAGCTTTGGGTTCCTTAGAAATTTTAATTTCAATTATGGTTGGAATACCACTAAGTACATTACAAGAAGTAAGATATTTTAATTAAAATTAAAAATATTAAAACTATTAAATACTTCAGTCTAAAGTATTTTATTGATTGTTATTTATATATTTAAGAATTAAAAATATAAATCCTTTTTTTTTTAACATATTAGATTTTAGAGTATTTAATACATAAATATCAAAATTTCAAAAAGTAATTTATAAGTTATAAGTTTATATTTAAAGTTTTGGTGAGCAGAATGGAGTAGTATGGAAATACCTCATAAAATGTTTATCTATTACTCTGCTCACCTAAACTTTAAATATATATCTCACAAACTACTCATCCAAATTTTGATTTTTATATTATATCGACATACTCCAAAAATCCCCTACTTCAGAATATAAAATTAAAAATTTCTAAAAAGTAAAAAATTATGATTAAAAATATTTTTAAATTTTTATGTTTTATTTTAATTAGAAATTATATAATAAAGGTATTTTTTTAAATTGTTAATCGATTTTGAAATAGTGATTTTCTTATGATAAAAGAATCACCTTTTATATCAAACATGATATAATATGGTCTTAGTTATCTATAAACGAGTGTATAATTACATTTTTATATTTTAGGCTTTCATGTTAAAACCTAGCGTTATATTCAAAGTTATGCCAAACACACCTAGTTTAATCGGTGAAGGATTTTCAGGTTTGTTTAAATACATTTTTATAAATTAAGAACTTTATTACATATTTAATTTAGCTTAACTTCTTATAACCTTGTTATTATGTTTAGCTGCCAATATAAATATATAATACATGCTTTGAAATATTAGTTCAGAACGTATACAGGTAGTTCAATTGAACTATTGCTTAACACATTCAATGCTGATGACAATACGTTGTTGCCACAGTAGGCAGCGCTCATCGCCGATGACAACACAGTGTTGTTATTCGAGTAGTTTGTTCTAGAACAGTCGTTTTCTCATCGACTTGGTGCATACATACATTACTTTTCATGGTTTTATTAGTGAACATTTAAGCTACATTTTAGTATAATGTTACCTACATGGCCGATGACAACACGTCATTGTCATACCTTATTGCTGCGGAATTTCTGTGCGGCTATTGCAAACAAAACAATAATAAGGCACTGGCATTGAACATGTTAAAATTTCTTGATAGTTAAAAAAATTATAAATAAAAATATTTTCTTTATTACATATACATTTCACTTTTTAAATTAGTATAGCTATATGTAGAGAAATAGATGTTTTAAGGGTAGCATATCTTATTGGATGGATTGGCCATTCAAATTATTTGAACTGCCAGTTTAAATTTCATTCAGCACTACTGTAGTTTGAAGGTGCATTTATTTATCGTTATTACAATAAAATTAAACTAAGTTTGAACCACTAATTAATATAATTTAAAATACTAGATTAATTACTTTAAATAACAAATTATATTTGATTTATAGTATAGATTTAACTATTAATCAATAATCACTATAATATAATTATAATTGACACAACTAATTTAAAATGTTATTTAATAATATATATTTTTAGTAATTTCTCATCTAAATGAAGCTAAACTGGAGGAAATTGCAGTGACTTTACCAAAAGTTAAATTGTTAATGAGTGCTGTAGGGGGTGCAGAAGTTATACCAGAATCATTAATGAATGCAGCTGGAGCAATTTCAGGTTCTGGTCCTGCTTATGTAAGTATTGTAAATTATATAACATGTTTGTATAATACATGATTTAAATATTGTTAAATTAATAAATTATATAGATTAAATACAATTGTTTAGGCATTTCTTATAATTGATGCATTGGCTGATGGTGGTGTAAAACAAGGTCTACCGCGTGACTTAGCTGTACGCTTAGCAGCTAGTGCTATGGCTGGAGGAAGTCGTATGGTTTTAGAAACTGGAAAACATGCTGGCCAACTAAAGGATATGGTAACATCTGCCGGAGGGTCAACAATTGCAGCTTTACATGCTTTAGAAAAAGGAGGAGTTAGGTAAATAAAATATTATTCAATTTATTATTAGTTAAAAATAAACAATTACTAATTTTAATGCTTCATATAGATTTGCTATGATGGATGCAGTTGAAGCAGCTACCAATAGATCAAAGGAAATGGGAGAAAAAAAATGATAGTTAAAGTTACATTTTATTTTTCTATAATTTGTAATTTAATTATAATAGTTAACTGTTTCATCAGTTTTATTTAATACATCATCTTAAGTCAATATAATACAGTATATGATTAATATTTTTATGTTTTAATAGTATTAATATTTTATGTATCTGGGGCATATTCAACACATCTAGATGGATCAGTTGGGAAAAATTGTTGACATTTTGTCATTAAACGTTTCAAGGCCTGAATGTATTTCCTTTGTGTTTCATCATTTAGTACATGTGCTACATTTTTTGAAAAAATCTTTTCTCGACCCGTACGAGCGTGAATACCAACCATAGTAACGCCAATTGGCCATGGGGCATTGCCAATAGCCATTTCTAAATATGCATCACTAGCTCTTAAATAATCTTTTTCCAACATGTGTTTTGTAATAAGTGTCAGACTGTCCAAGATGTCATCAGGTAAGCTACTGTTTTTTAGTTTTCTTAGTAATGGTTTCAAGTAAATTTGGGTTTGATTGTAAGTAGCTAATGCTAACTTTCCTTTTGTACTAGATTTTTCTTTAACCGATCTAGCATTAAGCTGAACCTCCCACATTTTCAATAATAGTTGTAAAAGCTGTAAAATAATTTCCATATCTTGGGATCGATCACGTCTTCTTCCTAAAATGCCAGCTTTAGATTGAATGGTTTCATAAGTAGCCATTGCTTCTTCCATGCTTTCTAACTCCGTGTAAGTCTTTTCAGGTGCCTTATTTGTCATCAGCTTATCTAAATAATCTTGATCAACTTTCTCTAATGCTTCTTGAAAATCATTTCTAAAACCCTAAAACATGGCATATTTTGTATAAAAATATAGAAATAATTAATAAAATCAAAAATTGAAGTCAAACCTTATTTGACTCTGGTTCAGCAAGTTCACTTCTACGTAATCTTTTAAAAGAATCAAGTTCTGATTCTCCAAACAATGTAATAGGTTCACCACGATCTCTCAATCTTCGAATTACTTCTTTTCTTGACAATGTATGTTTTTCGGATGTAGTACTATTATTTTCATCACCACTACCTAATAATTCATTTTTAAACAATTAAATAATATAATATAGTCTATACTCTACAGTCTACAATAATTTTTGAGTATAAAATGTCAACAGTAAAAATATCTAAAAAAAATTACAGAATTAAAGAATGATCACAGTGATCATCAAAATCAACAATATTAGCAGTAAAATTGTTAAAATTAAAAAAAATATATTTTAATAGTATTGAAATGGAATAAAAAAGGACATCATAAAACTTTATTAACAGTTTTCAACCCTTTTATATCCAAGAACTATCTATTTTAAAAATTTTCTTATCCCACTTATGTCTTAATATTTTATGAACTTTCCACTATTTACAGATTATAAAACACTGTCTTAGCCAATAGTCTTTTACTTATATCATTATTATAACATGAGTAAACTTTGTCAAATACTGTATAACACCTTATAATATATTGTGAAACTTGTAACTATTTATAATTTATAATTGACATTGTACTATAGTTACAGTATGAAAATTCAAAGGAAACTGAGGAAAGAAGGTCGGATTACCTATGACTTTGTTACAAAATTATTTTGCAATTTAAACTTAAATTTTTTTTATTTATTTATTTGTGTGTAAACTATTAGAATACAATAAATATAATAATTGATTATGGTTTTTTTTAAATATCATGCATAATGATTTATTATTAAATATTCAGTAATTTTTTTTTTGAATAATGGTTTCTCCAGTTGTAGTAATTGTTATTATTATTATTTTATTGGTCTACATAAGTACATTAATAGAATGGTATTGATGTACACTCGAAACTGTTTGGATTAGCCTATGTCGCAATGTTTGGATTACCACAATGCTACTGTATTATTTATTAGTACATTATTACAATAACATTATCAAAACACAGTTTCTTATTACCATGCCAGATAATTATAATTAATATAAATTAAAATTATCTATTTAAATTGGAACATTCGACCTATTATTTTATTAAGATAGAATATAGCAAAAATTATTAAATTAAATAAAAATAATAATAAGTATAAATGAATATGTATAATGTATTATATATATATATATATATATATATATTAAACTACCTAAAATAATGGAAAAACAGGAATTTTCATGGTTTTTAAAAAAAAATAATTTTTTTATTTTATTGTAATTTAAAAACAAATTACTAGAAAAACTATACACTTGAAGTTGAGATGAATGTATTGATTTTACAATGATGTATGTGTATGTGTGTACACAATAAGTAGTCAATAAAATGCTTCAATTTTTTATTATGAGGGAGCCTTTAAATGACAAAATAGGATCTATTTTGTACTTTGTAGTTTAGAGAGTTCAAAATTAATAATTCTAAGTATTTTATTTTTTTGTATTATTAGGAAAAACAAACAAATAATTAAAGAACATAAGACATTTTAAGAAAATCCAATATTATTATTACAATAACTGTTTTGTAACAAAGGTCACTAAAATTTAGACAGTGTTCACTTAGAATTGTTTTTCATCATGTACAATAGGTTATCATTGAATTCCAATTTAACAAAATTAATTACACTGATTTACTCAATAATGGGATGTACTTGATACCTTGTATACAGCAGTGTTATGCACTTGCCTACCTTTTTTTTAATTTAAATCATTTTGCTAAGGACAGTTTTAATTTAGAATATTTTACCACAGAAGTATTAGATTTTAAACAATTTTACCCTGTACAATTTTCTTCAGTCATTTTTACTTAAATTTAAGTATTATACATCACATAATACTAATATGATGTAATACTATCTTTTCTAATACAAACAACATAAAAAAGACAGAGCAACTTATATAAATGAAAGTAATAAACGAGGTAATAAACTAATAACTATAATGTAAGTCATAGACAACATTTTCTTAATCATTTTTGCACAATATTTTTAAGATTAGTATATTAATTATAATATAATAAACTATAAATTGATATTTCAATACTTCTACTATTTCAGTTGTAGAGTAAAGTTTTCAAACATCTACATATCATTAGGATATAAATATAAAAATTAATACTAACCAGATGACTGTTTTTCAATTGGATTTTCAAATCCTTCAATTTTTACTGTACTATTTTTTAAGTACTCTTCTCGTTCTTTGTTTAATAAATCAGACCTTTTAAAGAATTTTTTATTTGGATTCTACATGACCAATAAAAAAAATATGTTAGTAAATGTTTCAAATACATTTTTCTTGAATACAGTATTCTATACAATCTTATATATTTTATGTAAATATTACTTACCAGTAAATTAGCATCTTCTAATTGTTTTCTTTTCTTTTCTATTTCAGCTTTTAAAAGATCCATAGTAGAAACTAAAACTTAACCTATGGAATTTAATTCAATATTTTTAATGCATCCACGATTGACTTATAACTAAGACCAAATGAAAAGTAGGTATCAAGCAAGAACATAAATCAAGAAATTAAGATTTAATGTGTATACTGTAGTTTGTAATACTGTATAATTATACTACCTATATTACTTACTTAGTTTAATATAAAATATAAACATCAAATAGAAATTAGAGATAACACAAAGTAACTCAATGATAATAATTGGAATTATCAGCAAAAAAAACTCATTCTATGATATAAATCCGCCTTGGTTGTAATCATAATATATAAGTAATATTCACATAAACATATATATATGTAGTAATATTGCTTAATGTCACTGACGTATTTATAGGGTAGGCCGACTATGTCTGGACCTACCCAATTTTTATGTGATTGAAAGGTTTTTTTTTATCAAAAATAAAAATGTTACTATTAATATTATTAATATTTATTATTGAATATTATTATCCATAGACCTATAAACTAGTTTATATTATTATACCCACTATATGGATTTCATACAATCATATATTTTTTTTATTAAAATAATATTATTTTACAATTTGTTTATTCAAAGACGTCTGACAAACATACTTTTTGAAACAATATTATATATTATTATTTCTACAGAAGTTTATTGGAACCATTGTAGGCGGATTAAAAGATTTTGTAATAGTATGTAAATTGTGAAATTTAATATTTTACACTATTATACGTCATCAAACACCAAAGTATAATGAATTTGACACAAATACTCAACCAGAAGCGTATTTATGGGGAATAAAGCGTGCAATCGTTTAAGGCACCAAATTTTAAGTCTCTTAAACTAAGAGACGTGCTAGAAGTTAAATTTTTAGGATTTGTTTTTTTTTTTTAGAGAGTGCCAAAATTGTAAATATGACCGACTCAAATGTTTTTATAATTATAGGTAGAGCACCAATAATTTTTCGTTCTTCCAAGTTCCAAAAAAATGAAATTAAACAATTAGCATGTTTGACTGTTTTTTTCACATTCAATTATTTGAACAATTCTGTTCGACTAGCACAAAGAAACGGATCAGTAGGTATTAATGTGGTAGGTATAATACTTATGCTTTACCGTGGTCATATTGAGGAAAGTAGTCGTCAAAATATGTCTAATGTCTTTATATATCTAAGTCTAATTTCAAATGATGCGGGTGCGATTATAGAGTCTTAAGTGCACAACGCCTTGCTACCTACCGCGTTAAAGATACGTAGACACGTGTTGATTTCAAATGTATTTTAAAAAATATTATATTTTATACTCGAATGCAAAAAATAAAACGACAAAATGATTAAATAAAAATTAATTAATTTAGTTGAAAGTCTAAAAGACCACGAATATACCTGACATGTACGTACCTGTCGTGCTATGAATTAATGCCTTCATCGGTAAAGCCATTTTTTAGTTAGATTAATTAACCTAATCCATATTTTATGTAGTATCAAAACAATAAATCAGTTTACGTCAATAATTTTAAAAATTAATTCAGAAAAATTTTTCAATCCTTTGTTTTAGTTATATAGGTATTATTGGTACTAATATTATTTTTACGAGTAATCAACCATTTTGTTATTTTAGCGTTTACTTGTTACGCATTACATAGGTATCTTTAATTGTGATTTTGAATATTGTGTGCTAAACCATTAATTCGAATTAATATTTAAATGGAAAATATATAAATAATTGGGTGAATGTAAGTTCCTACACGAGACCTAGCAGGTAAAAAAAATACATATGTTCCTACACAGAAAAATTAGATACATATGTAAGTTCCTACACTGCGTATATTATTATATTTAATTTTTAAGTTTTTAATATATTATCAGTTATAACATATACTGTCATATATTTTAATGTAATAATAATTCATTTATTATGTGGCTATAATACTTCTTCACTTATTCCACATTATTATATTCTTCTAAATTATATTATTTTCACATCATCAGTTTGATAACTTGAAGTTATAATATTATATACAATTTAATATAGTATATTTTTTTTACACATGTACCTGTATTTCACCATGTAAGAATTAACGTATGTAATTCTTTACCTTTTACTTTCGTGTAGGAACTTACGATTTCCCTATAAATGATATTAAAGTTGTGACTTTTGATGCTCAGTGAAAACCATGACAAAATATATATATAATATAATATAAAATATATATTTTGTCATGGTAAAAACAATATAACGGTTTTATTTTTATAAATATTGAACTATTTGAACTAGGTTTATTGTCTTTTCACTGGTTGACTGAATTTCCTGATAAGACGATAACCTATTTTTATGATAGGTATTATTATTATTAATAACTAATAAGTGTACATAACAAATTAAATATAATTGATGAATACTTATAAGTTATTATAACTACGTCGTGGTTATTACTAATATTAATTATCAACTATTATATAACATGGAGTAAACTTATATTATTCAAAAATGATACACATACCTATAGATATATAACCTGTTGTATATATCTATGCAAATATCCCTTTTCCATAACTATACATATTGTTTTTTATTAGAGTTGAAATTATTGCTCAAGGTTAGATTGATAGCTTACCTATTGTCTGCAACATTTTTGGGACCTATTCTTTATTTAGGCTCTTTCCTAAAAAGTTAATTAAAGAATTATAAATGTTATTGAGGCTTAATTTTTTTTAAATTTTTATAGAATATCTATATAATAATCATAATATCTAATAATAATAATAACTAGAACTTAATAATAATTTAGAAGAAATTAAATGTTTTTAAATTTGGTATCAACAGGCAAATTACGGTCCCCTGGATCAAGGGATTAACTTTTAGGGTTCTAATAATAAAATTGTAGAAGATGTGCATTTGACATCCTTTCTATGATGGATACACTCTGATCACAGTTTGCAGGTTTGAATTCCGTAAAAAAAATACGTTAAAAGTCTAGAAATAAAAATTCCTCCTGTAAAAAAGTTTTTTTAGAAAAATTACTTTAAATATTTATTTTATTTTTATTGATATTTTATGATTTTGACCTATCTGTAATAAAAAAGTTAATAATAAATAATGACAGATTTAACTTAAACTAAACGTTGATACAGAATGTTTAATTGAATTTCAATTTTTCGTCAGCTGTTGTATTTTTTTTTTAATCTCTCCAACTTTGATGTATATTACAATTATTTGATTTAATGGTTTTTGATAAATTCAATAGTTTAAATAATCAAATGACAACAATACAACATTGTCAACATTAGTAATTAGTTTATACATATTTAATCGAAAGGACCGCGGTTTTTTCAAACTAAAATTGGTTTCAATACACAGTGTCGTCTTGCTGATGTTTACTGTGGGTAGTGACTACACTGATCGCTACTACCACCGCCGCCGGACCATATTGGTGGCATAAGGCGTTGGATAACTCGCCAACTCAGTGTTTATTTGTTATTTTTTATAGAATTTTGTGTTTACGTTTCAAAGTTTCATAATTCGTTCTTGTCTGACGTTTCTGTGATCTATTCGATAATTGTAAACAATAAATAATAATTAATCTCGTGGATTGTATAAGTAGAATATTCTGCTATTCTTGAAATTTTTGTAAACTTTAAACATATCTGTCTTTAATTTTTTTAATTTTTTTGTTGATTACTTTTTTACTAGTCATATCTAATTTATTATTTTATTTGACGTTTACTATCAAAAAATAATACGATATTTGTTCGAATCCACTGAAGATAGTTCATACGACTCATAAATATGGTAATATTGTACACATTTAAATATATGAGTTGCTTAAAAATATTAATCTCCAGAATGCACAACAATTATGTATAATATTGCTTAGTGTATATTCACGTAATTTCTTATGTGTTCTCTAATTTGATATGTTCACACATTTCAAATAAATTATTTTATGAACATAAACAAAATTTTTAAATTTGTAATTATAAATAAGTAATAATTAATTGCTCATTTATTTAAACAATTGATTAAAACTATGTTTATTCTTTTAGAATAATTTGAATTTGTAACTTTTAGCAGTGTACAATAAAGTATTAATACAATTTTGGTTTGCTCTATTTGTGTTATAATATTGATAAATGATGAATAACATCACTGTTAATTTACAGTAATGATGGACAATATTGAATTATAATAATTAATTTCTGTGGTAGTTTCTAATACTTTGGTTAATTTGTAATTTACATTTTAATAATTACCTAATTAAATATTCAAATTAATAAAAAATTACAATTCATTATTGTTTTTTAATATATATATATTGTATATTTTGTATATAATATCTAATCAACATAAATAATATTTTTGTATTGAAAAGAAATTTAAATGTCACAAAGACGTTGGTGTATGATCTTATAGTTTGAAATATTGTCATATTTGTCTTCTATCTGAATCTTTTCAAAAATGTGCTATCACTGAATAATTTTCTACTCATTGTTTCCAGGTCTATATATCATTGATTGTAATTTTTTTATTTAATGTACAGATTTTAAATGTTATTTTTATAAATAAATGAAAAAAATACTTCACACTTAAAAAAAAAATATCATAAAATATTGATCAAATTATTATTTAATATAACTATTTTAAAATTAGTTGTTTTATACTCCTACTAATTAGGTAATCTATAATATCCATAATTTAATTATAACAAAACAATTAATAATTTAAAATATATAAGTATAACTAATTGTTATAAATTTATAATAAAGAATTAATTTTTTTCTGAATTTTGTTATATTAACATGATAAATTAAAGAAATCAGTTAATATCCAATTATTATAATATATTTTTCTCTGACCCAAATCATCTTCCAATTAAATGAATTAATAGATTAATTATACAAACAAATTGACCTAATTCTACCCTTTATTATTTAATATATAATGCACATTTCCTTCACTTTCTATTCTACTATATATATTTTACTTAAAATTACTTCCTAAGAATAATTTATGATTTGTTTGTTTATAACTTCTGTTATCTATTTATACACAATAGAATTTTAACAATACACTTAAATATATACTCTAGTCTAAAAGAAAGCAATCAGTTGATTGATTTTTGTCAATACTGTGCATCTCCCATCATTTATTCAGAGTCAGATTGTTCACATGGTTCATGACTTACCCATACCATTATTTATTATACACAAAAAGTGATAGTTCTCTTTTGGAACATAGCATAAGTAACAACTAACAATACTTTGACCATATGGTTTTATTCTTGAGATATTATGTATAGTTTTAGTATTTAAAGTAATATCAGCATTATGCTTAGTTTGTAATTTTATATTAGAAAGTATTATTTAAGATAACATTACTAAATTATGAATTTATACAACGGTTATTAGAAACATCAAAACATTTTATAATTGTATTTACTAACACAGAAGAAACAAGTTGTTTTCACATCATGTAGTATACATTTTTTACAAGTTATTATAGTAATGTATTTATGAAAAACTATTCACCACCAATAATTGTTCCTTTAATTAATGTTCAAAATATCTATACTTTTTTCAAATAAAAATGTAATCTAATGTATTTAATATAAACTATTTACGTTTTTATTTTAGAGGGAACCTGAACATTTACGTAAATTATTTGTTGGTGGTTTAGACTATAAAACTACTGATGAAAATCTTAAAAAATATTTCGAACAATGGGGTGAAATTATGGATGTTGTTGTTATGAAAGATCCACAGACTAAACGATCAAGAGGATTTGGCTTTATTACTTATGCTGCTGCTCATATGGTTGATGATGCACAAGGTGCACGTCCTCATAAGATAGATGGTCGAACAGTAGAACCTAAAAGAGCTGTTCCAAAAACTGTAATACAATATTATTTAATTGATACAAAAATAATGGATTATTATTTAATATAAATATATTTTTTATAGGATATTGGAAAACCTGAAGCAGGTGCAACAGTTAAAAAATTGTTTGTTGGTCTGTTAAATGACAGTATTACTGAAGAAGACTTAAAAGAATATTTTTCACCATATGGTAATGTTACTTCTGCTGCTCTAGTTGTTCATAAAGAAACCGGCAAAAAACGAGGATTTGGTTTTGTTGAATTTGATGATTATGATCCTGTTGATAAAATATGTTGTAAGTTCCAAGTATATATATTTTGTTAAAATATTTTTATAATTTAACTATATTATTTTGTTAAACAGTAAAAGGATCACATATTATAAAAGGAAAAAAAATTGATGTAAAAAAAGCATTAAGTAAAGAAGAAATGGCTAGAGTAAATGCTAGAAATAATAGTAATTCTGGAGATAATTGGGGTAGTGATAATCGAAGTGCCTGGGAACCAACAATGAGAAATTTTGGAATGAGTGGAAGAGGTGGAGGATGGAGAAGTAAAAATTGTTATTTATTTACAATATAATGCTTGTTAATAATACATACATATTTATTCTATATCATTTTTATAACATTTTAGGTGGTAATGATCCTGACCCATGGGAATCAGGTCCAAGTTCTCGAGGAGGTAATTGGGGAGGCCCGTCAACTAGTGCTTGGGATAATAGTTTCAGTGATGGATATCAACAAAGTTTTGGTGCTGGACCTATAAGAGGAAGTAATGGCCCTATACGAGGAGGAGGATCGGCTAGACCAGGACCCTATAATAGTAATAAAAAAATGTATTTATTATTTAACAGTATTATACTAATTATGTTTTATGTTATTTCTTAGGTGGTTTTGATAGTGGATACAATGACTTTGGTAGTGGATTTAGTGGTAGTAATTTTGCTAGTGGTGAAGGAAGTAGTTTTGGCGGAAGAGGAAGGGGAGGTGTTCGTGGAAGAGGAGGTGGTCCTGTAAGAGGAATATCGGGAAGAGGACCCGGAAATCCAAGTCGTGGTGGCAGAGGCGCTTTTGGACGAGGTGGTAGAGGAAGATACTAGCTATATAAGGTAAATTTAAAATATTTTTTTTAATCAATTATTAACATTAAATATTGTATCATAAAACTTAGATATACTCATTTTGAGTTAACGCTTAGAGCCATTATAACATACAATTTATAAAATCAATAATTACAATAAATATTTTAATTATCTATATTTTATTTTTTAAAAATTAATTTATAAATTAAAGAGTTATTTAAAAAATACTTCTGAAGTAGATTTATTTTAATTGAAAATTATATTTATTATACAATATGCATTATACATGTCATATAACTGTAGTAAAATATAAATGGTTATTACATTCATCAATTATTTACAATACACTATCCTGCAGTTAAAACTGATATTTATAAAGTATATTAAATGGTAAATGTGTTATAATGTATGGATCGTTATTATTAAATTAAATACTTCCTAAAATCTAAATTATATTTTTAAAATTTTAATACTGTAATATGCAATGATTAATTTTTAGTTTGAAAAAATCTCAGGATTTTTTATGCCATTTAAGTTTATTCTCAGAGCAACTTTCCTGCAATGCTCTTTCCTTAGTCACTTCCTCATTTTCTATCCCAGTTGTTTTAAGTCATTGACCACTCCTTGATCCTTTTACCTTTATCTGAGGTGTTGTCTTGGCGTTCTTATATTTGTTTTTCATTGCTTAACCTGTAGGTGTCTACATATGTTTAGCCCAGCTCAGCTCAGTTTACTACTTTTTAAAACTTCATTAATATTAGTTTCTCCATTCAGGTGATGACTCTCCTGTTTTTTAAGTAGCTACTATTCTAAATATTTAATTACTGTTTATTGGTTTAAATGTTCAGTTCAACAAATTTATAATTGTAATAGCATAATGCTTATTTAACTATATAGAAGTATATATATTGTGTTGCGTACAGTTTAAAAATGTTCAGTTAAATTTGTCTATTGAAATGTTGTACAATTGGCTCTAAGTCGTAACTAGAACTATGAATATTTATTTATTAAACAGGTTTAAAGTAGAATATTTGTTTTATTTGTGCACAGGTTAAAAAAAAGTATGAGCTGACCCAAAATGTTACATAAGGGGTTTGGGTCAGGAGAATTCCAACCCGCAGAAATTTAAACTTGTGCAGGCCATCAGGAATCTTTTTTAAAACTTTATTCCTCAGTTTATAATTGACATAAAAGAAAGGCATTTTAGGCTTAAAGATTTGTGTGTAATTTTTTTTCTATCTCATATGTGTCTTGATTACAACATTTTAGTGCGAGTGATAATTATTCTTAAAAAGTAGTAAAGATAAAAAGTCAGTATTATTCAGAACTGTAAGCAAATTTTCCAAATTAAAGAGTGTGTAGTTAATTAGGTTTAAATAATAAAAAGATAGGTTTAGATGACATCCACAAATTACATTAGAATATAAATAGTATTAACAATTAATTATACATATACTAATTATTTAATTTTATTATTATTATTATTATTTTTTTTTTGATTGATTGATATGAGAATTAATGATACTGTTTAATATCTTATTTAGATTTAGGAGTAATGGATCATTTAGTTAATTGAGTTTATTATACATTTCATATTGTAGTCCAACTACCCTCCTTATGATTTATGTTTGTGTTTGATCGTTCAACATATGTCTAATTTATTTAGGAAATATCATAGTGTGTAATAATTTATTGAGTATAGCTACTTGTAATCGACATTTTTTTCAACTTATAATAACAGTGTTAATTATTTAAACATAATTATGCATAATATTTTAATCTATTTTTTGTGTGATGCATATACACATTATTACACTTATGAAATAAGTTTTCATTAAGTGAATTCTTAAGTTTATTCCTGTCTTTCATTAAAATAAAAAAAAAATAAATAAAAATAGTGTAAAAATTGAAGAAATGTACAATATTTATAATTTTTTTTAACCTGACTTCCAGATTTGTATCAGATCAAAATATATATTTATAATTATTGTATTAAATATCTCAAATTGATTTCATATTTTGCAATTTTAGGAAATGAGTAACAACTTACAGTATACAAAATATACTGATTTAATGTAATAAGGACTTTACATTAGATTATTGTATCCTTATTTTAAAAAAAAATTAGTAAGTATATTATTATCATAATTCAAAAGTTAGATAACTAATAAAAACAGCTATTAGTTTTTAGAATTTTCTTTTAAATCTTTCAAAAAGTTGTAGTTACTTAAAAGATAATAAATTATATTTTTATTAAAAATATATCATTTTTTTTTTTTTTTGCTATCTTTTAGTAACAATGTTTATTAATTTATGTGTATTGAAAGGTTTAGAATGATTATAAAAACAAATAAATAAATAATAATTAATATGTTAAATAAAAATTTGCTTAAAAAAAATGGACAAAATATTTTGATTCAGTTCTCATAAATTTTACATTGATATCAAAAGCTTAAAAAAATATAAGCTTAATGGGATATGCTATTTATTCATAATATAATTTAATTTTCAAGCTTATATGATTTATGGTTAATTTATACAGAGTTAAACAAGGAAATAATTTTTTTATGGGTTAGGTTACTAATTAAAAACTGAACTGAACATTTTAATTATGTATGATTTATAGGGATGGGACAAACTTAAATTTTCATCAATTAGAATTTTGAACTTGATTTTTTCTCGAGCTTGTATCCATTTTTATTCAAACATTAGAACTTGATTAATTTAGTTTAAAATTCAACCCAACTAAATTTTAAACAAAAATAACTATTATAAAGTTATAATATCAATTATTGCAGGTCATGGTACATAGATTAATATTTAATATATAATATATATATAACATTTATAATAGTATTTATTTTAATTTGTTTTTTCTCAAACTGTTTGAATTCAAAGTATTTGATTTTGAGTAATTATTTATAATTGACCTTATTAACAAACTTTGGTGTGTTTGAGAGTTCAATAAATTCAAGAACCCATACTTGGTAATTTATAATAATGGCCAATGGTTGATAAGTAAGTCAAATAGTTCAACATAATATACTAAAATAAAGTATGAACTTTTTGGGACCATGTATATCTAAGTATATTTATGAAAATTGTATTGATAAATTAATACACATTTTATTTTTTATTTGTTTAAATTCAGTTAGTATTGTTTTTTTTTTTTTTTGCATGGATATTTCGTATACAATTTTTTCTTAGCACTATGATTGATGATTAACTTATAATATTAGGATTTTATTTAAATGATAATCATTTTTCTTGAATTACAGCATATAATTTATTTTATCAATTTCTATTATAATATAATACTACCTTTTTTTAGAATATTTAACCAAACCAATTGACTTTTTTCTAATATTTTATTTTCTACAGTTAATTATCAATAATGCATTGTTTGTGTTTAGTAGACAGAATTTTATTTAATTTAAATAATTTAGTGAAAAGCAGTTATATTCATCAAATTAAAATTAATCTGTTACATATTTCAATAGTTAAACAATATGAAATACATAACACTATTTTTATACAATTATTAGACCTCAAATTTGTATGTAAGCCTATAAGATTATAGAATAATACTAAACTCAACTTAGAATAATGAAATTTATTAAAATATTAAAATATTTCTCATTTCAAACATAGATTCTGTGGTTAATTTTGTTTACATATTTGAATTAAAGTATAATAATTGCATAACAGTGTATATTTTTTAAATATTTCAAATAATTTGAATTATGTTCAACATTTGATTAAATTATCTAATAAATATTACTTGTATTAATTTTCTTTGCATATTTGCATAAATATGTACACATTCTACTATATCTTTTGAATAAAAATCCTTCTTATAATAATTGTAGTACTATATAAAATCAACTACTTCGACTTAATGACTTACCCATACTTTTAATTTTGAATGATAAATTATTAATACTTGTCTTTTTTTCCGTGTTATTGAGAACCGGGGGAGGAACTGGTTTTGGCATTGCTTCTCCAAATATTAATACTCGTCTATAATGTTATAAATATTGTGCATAATATAGTTAATTTTAAAATAATTTTATGTTATCAGCTTAAATATATTTAAACATTTTAAACTCATTTTTACAATAAATTTTCCAGATAATTAAGAGGCTGTAATCTGTAAAAATAATTAGTAAGTACTAATAATAAAGTAAAATCAGTCATTAGTGATAATTTACTGTTTTTATAGATAATTGAGGCGATATTTAATTAGCATTTTATATTTTATAAAAAATAAGGTATTAAAATATAATTAATTTTAATAAATTAATAATGAATGATTGAGAGAATAGTAATATACATGACATTATTTACATTTACATATTTTTTATTGCAAAATGATTGTTGTCTTACAAGAAAAATGCAAGAACTAGTTTTCCTAGTTTGCGCAGTTTATGGA
The DNA here is from genome assembly GCA_036289425.1 of Rhopalosiphum nymphaeae. Taxonomy (NCBI): domain Eukaryota; kingdom Metazoa; phylum Arthropoda; class Insecta; order Hemiptera; family Aphididae; genus Rhopalosiphum; species Rhopalosiphum nymphaeae. The sequence goes on along the minus strand of JAZAQC010000012.1, from coordinate 7,502,860 downwards.
CTATGACATGACCTATGTTGAACCCAAGTACAGTTGATCTGAATATCAATAGTTTAATTTTTATTTGGTTCTTAAATTATATAGTTTATATTTAATAAAAACATAAAAACAAGTTGATACAAATACATATAATTGATTATAAATATTACTAAAAAAAAAGTATTTCTTCATTTCTATCATAGAACCTTTTATCAATATATTGTCGTTTTTATTAATAACCACCATGTATTTATAACATTTATATTTTATTTTTACCAGAATATTTTTCAAAAAAAAAAAATTGTTGATTAATTTTTGAAGATCGATAAAGCTATTGTCATTTCAAAATTGTTTACTTAAAAGGATTAAGAAGAACGAGATAGACTACCCCATAGAAGTGAATTAGTAAGTAAATTGTTTAATTTCTAAAGTAAGTTACAAATATTTTTTTAAATAAATATTTTAGTATAGTAATTAATGATCAAAAAATATTTTTAAATGGCACCACTGTATATAACTGATAAAAAAAACAGTATTATCATTTCTGAAAAACTGAAAATTAATACTGTGTTATAAGTAATGACTATTGAGTATTGACTACTAATGACTAACGAGTAAAAATATGATAATACTATTTTAAAAATTAGTATTAGTAGGATGTTCTATATTTAATTAATAGTAAGTAGTTAGTAGTTTTTGTAAAAATAGTTTAAAAAATTTGAGAATTATTTTTTTGTTTTTCTGCGTTGAATAATTATTTATTTTTGTATTATGTATAAAACAGCTTAACAATTGTAGACAGGTTAGTAACAGCATGCTGAATTTTATTAGTATAAAATTGTTTGTGAATGATCCCCATTTACAGTATTTACAAAATTGTCTGCATGATTTATAGTTCATTAGCCAATATCTTTCAAGCTAAAGTATGATTTTCATTTCTAAGTTAGGTTCCCAATTAGTTTCTGTTGTATCTCCAGCAAAAGTTCTTTGAGTAATTTAAATTAATGTATTTTTTAATACTTTAAGTCATATATTAAATAAATAGGTACTACCACAAACACATTTTAATAAAACTAGTTATGATGGTATATTTAAAAAATGATGTAACTATTTTATTTATCTAGATTGATTTACAAAGCATGCTCATTCTTTTTTTCTTCTTTAGTAGCACAGTTATTCAATATCTAATTTTTAGATTTTTTAAATATACTTAAAGACCCTATTTTCATATTCTTTAAAATTGTTGTTTTAACTATTTAAGGAGAGCGCTCTGTGAAAACCTTTTCTCCTTTAAAGTATTTAACGAATACATTTCTGAACATTTAAAGTAATTTATACACTTTAGTTATTTTTTAATCTCAATATTTTATTTTTTTTAAATAGTCCTAGTACAGTAGTGTTGAAGTAATTCTAAGGAAATTGGAGAAAGAGGTCATTAGGATTACCAATTATTTCAGGTAATCTATGACTTACAAAATTGTCTTCCATTTTAAACTTAAAAATTATTTTTATTTATTTGTCATAAACTATTTGAGTAAAATAAGTATAATAATTGATTACATTATTTTTTTAAATTAATTTAAATTATATATAAGTACAGAGAACGATGACAATGTACATTCAAAGCCATTCAGATTATTGTGACGCTAATGTATGTTAAATACTATATTCATTGTTATATATATTTTATGTCTTTGTAAAACCATTTTTAAGGACTATTATCTTTAGTATAAACATTTTAATAATTGAAAAACTACTTATTCAAATTTTAAAATTATTTACATTAATAAAGGGGTTTTCAATTAAAATATAAGTTTATATCACCATAAGAATATTACCTAAGAAATAGAAAAAAATCTTAAGAATTTGAATGAATAAAATAAATGGTAGTGAGCATGCTTAGTGCACTATGCACTATGTATAGTTGCATACAGATATTTTTTACTAACATTTTGGTACAACCTGAAAAAATAAAATTATTAACAAGTAGTTTTATTTTTAATGCTATAAGTTATAATCTACAATTAAAATGTAATTTAAAATATTGTCAATATTTATGTATTTAAATATATATTTTTTATTTTTTCAGGTAAAATTGTTAATAATGTTTAAGTTCAATTTTAATGCTGATGACTTGGATGAGTCTGTATCTAATGAAAATGAACATCAAATAGTCAAAACAGAAGAATTAATTAATCCTAATACATTGGTCACCTTGCCATTTACAGAATTGATTATTGGAGATAAGTCTTTAAAGCTGATTTATGAATTTCCCAATACATACAATTCGGATCTTATTCCTGGTACCTATGAAGGAGGCTATAAACTTTGGGAATGCACTCTTGACCTCTTAGAATATTTAAGCAATAAAACCATTCTTTGTAAAGAAAAATCTGTCTTGGATTTAGGCTGTGGTACTGGGCTTTTGGGTATTTTTACATTGATTTCTGGAGCTCGGAATGTTGATTTTCAAGATTTTAATAAAGAAGTATTAACCAATACAACTATGAGTAATGTATTAGTAAATTGTAAAGAAAGATTAGAATTTTGCAAGTATTATTCAGGCGATTGGAAATCATTTTCTATATTTAATGAAGATACATATGATCTAATTTTGACATCAGAAACTATATACAATGTAAACAATTATACAAAGCTTGTCAGTTTATTTGAAAAAAAATTAAAACTATCAGGAAATATTTTATTAATTGCCAAAAATTATTATTTTGGTGTAGGTGGTTCGATTACTGAGTTTTTAAATTATTTAAAAACTTCTAAACTGAATGCTGATATTGTTTGGACTAGTACAGAAGGAGTAAAAAAAACATTGCTCAATATACATTTTTAATTGCATAGTTTTTGTCCATAAATAATATAAGAA